>CM070780.1:19110339-20360339 GCA_036346955.1 Dipus sagitta
ATGTCCATTTTGTAATGTTTCATTAAAAAATAGCCAATCAACAGGTCTAGTAGTGCAGGCCTGTAATCCTAGCTACTTGAGAAGGCTGAGGTAGGAGGATTATAAATTCAAGGCCTGCCTGGACTAGGGTGAATCCAAGGTCAGTCTGGAGAACTACGTGAAACCTTATCTCAAAATAAAAAAATAGCAAGTGGGGGCTGGAGAGATGGCTTAGCGGTTAAGCACTTGCCTGTGAAGCCTAAGGACCCCAGGTTCGAGGCTCAATTCCCCAGTACCCACGTAAGCCAGATGCACAATGTGGCACATGCATCTGGAGTTTTTTTGCAGTGGCTGGAGGCCCTGGTGCACCCATTACTCTCTCTCTCAAAGAAATAAATAAAAATATTTTTTTAAACCCATTATAGAAAAAAAAAAGTTATGTGCCAGGCATGGTGGCACATGCCTTTAATCCCAGTACTTGGGAGGCAGAGGTAGGATCACCGTGCGTTCGAGGCCACCCTGAGACTACATAGTGAATTCCAGGTCAGCCTGGGCTAGAGTGAAACCTTACCTCACAAAAAAAAAAAAAAAAAAAAAAATTAAAACCCACCATGCAAAGGTTTTATTTATTAATGGGATGTCTTCCAAAGTAATGAGATACAAAGAACTGATTGTTTTTTTTTTTTAAATCTCATTTCATAAACAGAACATTCTAACTGTAAGGAAACGGGAGGCACATATGGAATTCTGTATCCTAAGTCACCCCACTAGTTGAGATCTGTTGAGACTTTTGAGAAGCAGAGAAATCTTACTGGTCTCACGTGCACTGGTAGAACACTGTGGTGTTTGGTTATGAACTGCTAAGACGGTCTGATGACTGCAGTTGTCCGCAGCACCCCCAGCTAAGAATGCACCGCCCCCCTCGAGTCCATGTAGCCCTTGAGCCCACAGGGACAAGGGGCAGTGTGTCATCTATCCAGGAGCTTCCAGCCCTTGACACCCTTACAGACACCCAGTAAATAATAGTTAGATGGATTGAGCCCAGGAAATAGGAACCCACCCGATAGATTCAGCTCCTCCATACATTATCCAACGTTAAAGTGTTTTCACTGACCCGTCACTACTCCACAATGAAAGCCTAGCTTTCCTCCCTGTCAGCTGTGACAACACCACGATATATTGCTACCCACTTGCACCGGAGTTTCGTTTCGTTCTGATTCATTGCCTGCCTCACGGCCCTTCTAAAATCTCAGTTTATGGACTTTACTTCCTGGTGGTTCCCAGAGAGAAAGGAGCCTGCATTCTGGGGCATGCAAATGCCTTCAAATGTGCAGTGAGCTTCCAGGTTCCCTGCAAAGGTCTCCTAAGCCTCTAAGTATTTCCTCTCTTAAATCACTTATCACTGGTACAAGCAGAACATTGTCAAGTTCCTTCATTCTTGTTTGGAGACAGTCACTTAAAGGTCCTACCAGGAGACAGAAAGCAGTTGTTCTTGGCACATCCGCTGTGCTATCCTTAGGTTTATTTGAATGATGCTTTTTTTTTCCCCCCTAAGGGGTGTGTGTGTGTGTGTGTGTGTGTGTGTGTGTGTGTGGTTTTTTTGTTTGTTCCCTAAAAGAGATTATTTCTTCAGGGTGTGTTAGAAACATGATGTCAAGTCTCTTACGACATGTTTATGGGCTGGATGAAGGACTGTGCACGAGGAAGGAAGCTTTCTGCATCACTTGTGCAGATGTGGTGACTTCTGTTTGGACACATTTCCAGTTAGGTGATGTGAGTCCTTAGGGCCTGTGATGGGTTGTTTCTGAGGGCACACGGGCATTCTGCCAAGATCTCTTACAGTCGAAGTCAGACGGTATCTTGACCTGAGTGGGGCACGGTACGATTATATTGACCTCTGCGGGTATGGTATGAATATGTGGCCTTGAACGGGTCATGGTACGGGCATGGCATTGAATCAGTCACCACTCAGTATGCCACAGGGCCACATGGATTTTGCACATGTGGAACCTCACCTCTACTGCGATAGTGTTTAAAGGTAGGGTGCTTAGGTTCTTGGTTAGGTCGCAAAAGCTCCTCCCCTCCTGAGCAGGGGCAAAATTTTATAAAAGAGCCTCCACTCACCATTCAACCTTCCAGGCCTTCTACTTCCTGCCTTGTGAGAACGCAGCGACCAGACACCATCCTCCAAAGAGACACAGGAACCCGCCAGACACCAAGCCTGCCAGGGCCTCGATCCTGGACTTTCCAGCCTATTTAACTGTGAGAAGTAAACTGTGGTATAGTACTCAGTCTCAAGTATTTTTATAGTTTCAGAGATGGACTTAATTGTTTCTTGAAATATGCAAGCATTTTCTCTCATGACTATAAAAAAGGCATGTGATCAGAGTGATTAAACAATACTTTTCAATGCTGTGTGTGGGGGGGGGGGAGGACAACAAAATGAATGTACCGCCAACAGTGACAAGTTTTGGTACCTTCCTGATGCTTTGAATTTTATAATCAGTGTCCATACTTATTGCCTTTACAATATACAGCCAAAACTTTCAGTAGCAAGTCTCTGGGCCATTCCCAACAATATTAGGTAGTCTCTCTCTCTATCTCTCTCTCTCTCTCTCTCTCTCTCTCTCTCACACACACACACACACACACACATTTCAGGTAACATTTAGATTCTTATTTTGGATTTGCTTCAAATTTTTTGCCTTTTTTTTTTTCCACTGATGTAATTCTGATTTTGTTCATTTGTAATTAGCATTTTAGTTCATGCTGTAATATCGTGCCTGTTATTTCTGAGGTACAAACCAAGGGACATTGCTTCAAGTAAGAGACTAGAGTGCCTTGATCTCTCCTGCTCATAAGGAAACCCTCAAAGTTCCAAAAATGGTTCTTATCAGAAACCACAGAAGTTTGAATATGGAAAATTCCCACCACCCCTCCATGTTTGCATGTCAGAGACCATGCAAAAATTAGAGATGGGCTAGAGAGATGGCTTAGCAGTTAAGACGCTTGCCTACAAAGCCAAAGGACCCAGGTTCTATTACCCAGGACCCACATAAACCAGATGGACAAGGTGACGCATGCATCTGAAGTTCATCTGCAGTGGCTAGAGGCCTTGATACGCCTATTATCTCCCTCCCTCTCTTTTTCTCTCTCTCAAATAAATAAATTAAATTAAAATTTTTTAACTTAAAAAAAGATTAGAGACAAATGCTCCTGCCTGTGTACTGAGGCCTGTATGATAGACAGGACTCGGTGACTCTGGGAATTATGAACCATTAAAGGGCTTTATCACCAACTTTTCATTCTAGGCACAGCCACAGTGTCACCTTGATTGGCAGTATGTGCTGGAAAGCTCCTAGACCGAGGTCAACCTCTGAGACCCTGGCAGAGTTGTCCGTCCCAGTGAGCTTAGCCTCCTCATCTAGAAAATGGAAATAAAATCCTCTCTCCCTGGCGCTAGACCTAGGGCCCAGCGGACTGAGTGCTTACCACGCAGGCATGAGGACCAGCGTTTGGGCGCTTAGCACTCATGTAAATGCTGGCTGAGCGCGCGATGGTCTGCTAATACCAGCTGTGGGTTCAAGTGAGCGACCCTGCCTCAGCACATAAGGGGGGAGTGATCAAAGAAGACATCCGAGGGGAGCCTCGCATCACGTGCAGGCGCCCTTCCTCGCAACCCATAAAGTAAGGGAAGACTCGGGCTGGAGAGATGGCTTAGTGGTTAAGCGCTTGCCTGTGAAGCCTAAGGACCCCTGGTTTGAGGCTCGATTCCCCAGGACCCCACGTTAGCCAGATGCACAAGGCGGCGCACGCGTCTGGAGCTTGCAGTGGCTGAAGGCCCTGGTGCGCCCACTCTCCTCTCTCTCTCTCTCTGCCTCTTTCTCTCTGTGTCTGTCGCTCTCAAATAAATAAATAAAAATAAGAAACAAAATAAATAAATAAAGGAAGACTCCCGAGCCGGGCCTCAGCTTCCGTCTCGGAACACCAGCTGTTGTTGGGGGAGGATGAGAAAGGTTCCTTCAAAGGATCCATCCAGTTTCTTGGCTAGATGGAGGCAAATCAGGAGCAGAGGGGAAATCCCTTATTGTTGTTGTTGTTTTTGCTTTTCAAGGTAGAGTTTTGCTCGAGCCCAGGCTGACCTGGAATTCGCTATGTATCTCAGGGTGACCTTGAACTCACAGGCAATCCTCCTACCTCTGCTTCCTGAGTGCTGGGATTAAAGGCGTGCGCCACCATGCTCACTTACAGGGGAAATCTTGATGCTCTGTATAGGTGGAGTCCAGGCCTCCCAGATATCGAGGAAGAACTCAAGGTTCTCTGTGATCTCCTTGGCACCAACTTACACTTTCATATAGTAAAGGTCTCAGCAATGAATTCTTCCCTTTGGGAAATTCTGACCACCATGGTCGAGACCATTTGAGTCTTTGCCAGAGCCAGGTCTCTTTCCTCCTGGACCCTCAGCCTCTGGACACGGCTGATGGCAGATGGGCCAGTCCTCGTGTTCTTGCACTTTCCCCTTCCATAGCAATGTCCAGGGTGACCTGAAAACCACATGTTCAAGTCCACGAGCCCTGGCTCCCAAAGGTGCCATGAGGACCGGTATGCCCCCACCGCACCATCTGGACTTCACCCCAGCCAGAAGTAAGGTCTGTCGTGCTACTGAAATTTCAAGGCGTATCTGTAATAGCAGCTCACTTTCCCTTAAGCAATAAACTGGATGAAACCAGAAGTAAGTTTTAAAAACATTTCCAGACTGGGGAGATGGCTCAGAGGTTAGAGGCCTGGGTTGGATCCCCCAGTACCCACATAAATCCAGATGCACAGAGTGGCACATGCTTCTAGGGTTCCTTTGCACTGGCAGGAGGCCCTGGTGTGCCCATTCTCTCCCTCCCCCCCCTCTCTCTTTCCCCTTGCAAATAAATACATAAGAATATTTAAAGCATTCCCCTTTCATGACAGTCCTTGACACTCCTCTGAGAGCAGCAGCACATTTTATATCCCGTCACCATGGGGAAACAAATTTCACAGTTACCTAAAAATCAGTTCTGCCATTTACTCAACATATTCTGTGTCTATGGACCATAAGGAATATGGAATGTGGTTCTCTGAGAACAAGAGGCCTGTTTGACTTTTTTTTTTTTTTTTTTTACCTGAAAGAGAGAGTTAGTGATTAACTACAAGAAGTGTGCTTTAAGTCAGATTAAACACTCTTGATGCCAGGTGCTGGGTTGAGATAGGGGAGCTTAGTAAGGATGGGAAAATACAGGGTTATTTTTCTCAATTATTAGAAAGTCAGACGTTGGAAAATGATTCCAATGTGTCTAAAGTGACCTCTGCACACAATACTGTTTTGCACATGCACACAAGGAGGCACACGCGTCGAGTTTGTTTGCAGTGGCTGACGGCCCTGGCACACCCATTTTCTCTGTCTCTCTCTCTCTCTCTCTCTCTGCCTCTTTCTCTCTCTCAAATAAGTAAATGAAAATTCAATAGGGGACAAAGATGCTAACATATGCATGCCTCCACAGTAGTGTCAGCTGCCTGTGCTCGTGATTGCATCTGCTCATCAAGTTTGCATTGTTTCCAGAAATTTCACCCCTAGGAGAGTGATGCCTTGGTATCAGTGTTCATTCTCTCACTAGGGGGTACTTCTGTACACTGCTACCACCCCCGAGCCCCACACTTGGCCCTGCTATCAGAGCCTCATACGCTAGTGGAGATTGATCTATGAGAAGTCTGTATTCTGGGTGAGGAAAAGGACCCTGAGGGGAAGTAAAGGGTGAAGAGAAGAATTAACATGCTGGGGAATACAAGTAAGGGACTCACTTAGATTTGTGAGTCAGGTTGCCTCATTGAAACGTATCATTCTACCTGAGACCCCCCCCCCCAAGAACAAGTAGTCCTTGCCAGGCAAAAGAGAGGAGGGAAGAGTTTACAACCACAGGAAAAGTGAGCATGTTTGTAGCAGGAAGGGTCGAGTTGGAAGAGCTGGAGAGAGACCAGAGAGTAATAAGGAGTAAGTGGATTAGGACAAGATCCAATCCCAATGTTTCCTGGCTCTGCTAATGACCGTATGTGTGTGTGTGTGTGTGTGTGTATGCATGTGTGTACGTGTGTATGTGCATGTGTGTTAGATGCAAATGCCCTATGTGTGGTCTTCTCTTATTCTTGTGCATTGTTTCCTTGAGATAGAGTCACTGATTCCGAAGATGCCATTTTGTTTATTTATTTGCAAAGAGAGAGAGAAAGAAAAAGAAAGATAGAAAGAGAGAGAGAGAGATAATGGGGGCACCAGGGACCCCTGCCTCTGCAAACAGACTCCAGAAGTATATGCCACTTTGTGCATCTGGCTTTACACGGATACCGGGGAATTGAACTTCGGCCATCAGGCTTTGCAAGCAAGCTCCTCTAACCAGCGAGCCATGTCCCCAGCCCCGAAGCTTGCACGATGATTTGCCAGTGAGTCCCAGTGATTCTCTTCTCTTCCCCCTGAGGACTGGGCTTACAGGCATGCATGTTAGGGATCAAACTAGAGACCCCACACTTGCAAAGCAAGCTCTCTTGCCTGCTGAGCCAAATCCCCAGCCCCAGTTGCTTCTCGTTCATCCCGAGGGCAACAGGAAACCATGAGGTCACAAAGGGATGGCTTGTCCCTACTTGCATTTCACGGTGTCCTTCAGGGTAAGAGGCCAGTCAGGAGGCCTCTGAAAGAGTCTGGAGAGGTGGTGGTGGCTTGGTGAGCGGAAGTAAAAGTGAAAAGAGGTGGGTGAACTCAGTACGTGTTTCAAGGCAGGTTCAGGGGGTCTGAGTTCAAGCTCACGCATGCCTGTAACCCCAGTCGTGTGGGGCGTGGAGACAGACGAATCATTGGGGCTTGATCAGCCAGCCTGGTGGAAAAGAGCAGTTCAGCAAGGGACGCTGTCTCATGGAAACAACGTAAAAGAGCATAGAAAAGAACAGCCGGCATTCTCCCTTGGCCTCCACATACATGCATATGACACACGTGTGCATACCCCACACCACACCACAACACACACACACACACCCAAAAGTAGACAAATGGCTATACTTAACTAAGTCCAATTAATTTTAGACAAGGAATGACAATTAAGACTCTATGGAAAAGGGACTGGGCAGATGGCTCAGCAGCTAAAGGCACTTGCTTGCAAAACCTTCCTTCCCATGTTCAACTCCCAAGAACCCACATCAAGCCAGATGCACATAGTGGCACATACTTCTGGAGTTCACTTGCAGCAGCAAAAGGCCCTGGCGCGCCCATACTCTTACTCCAGCTCAATTGATCTCTTTCTTCTCACAAATAAATAAATAAAAATTTGGGGAGCTGGGTGTGGTGCCACACACCGTTAACGCCAGCACTTGGGAGGCTGAGGTAGGAGGATCACTGTGAGTTCAAGGCCAGCCTGAGACTACATTAGCGAGTTCCAGGCCAGCCTGGCTAGAGCAAGACCCTACCTCAAAAAACCAAAGCTACTACTACTAATAATAATTTTTAAAAGAAGACTTTTGGAAGAAAGCTATGGAATTGGTTACCTCATCATTGTTAATCCAATGGAAATATTTTCTCAGGCCTGTTTGGGGAAAGGTTTAAAGTCCTCCATTTACACAGAGAATTAACACCTCTGGCAATGGGCAAACTAGTCCTTCTGAGATTATTCACCCGTCTGCTTGTGCCTTTTGGAACATGATTTGCTTTTGCTGAGCAATGTAGGTCCTTACTGTTTCTGGGGCCAGCTGTCTGCAGGTTGAGTCAATTACCTCTAGAGGGAGCTATTACATCTTTTGGCCTAGTTGGGTTACCATTGGGGCAGTTGTCCAATAGCTCTAATCAGAGTCAAAATAAATTTCATTATTCCCTGCTGTTACTAAAAATTTCTGAAGTTTGTAGTAGAAACACTGGAAAATGGAGATTAACAAATGGGAGAGGAAAAACATTACCACTGAGGGGTAACTAGCATTAATCACCCTTTGGAGAACTGTCTTGTAAGCATCTTGTTTTCTATGCACATCCATGGTAGGAACGCTTCCTCCTCAACATTGTTTATTGTGAGTTTACTTGAACAGGTAAATTGCCCACACCAATATAGCAGATGCTAATTGGTGTCAGTAAATATCACAACCTGGCCCTGCCATCAGAACCTTATACTCTAGTGGAATAAGTTTTATAACTAAAATCATTTTCAAAAAATATGCAATCAGAGGTCAGGTGTGGTGCTTTGCATCTTTAATCTCAGCACTTGGGAAGCAGAGGTAGAAGGATCGCTGTGAGTTTGAGGCCAGCCTGGGACTACAGAGTGAGTTCCAGGTCAGCCTGGGCTAGAGTGAGACCCTACCTCAAAAAAGAAAGAAAGAGATAAAGAGAGAGGAAGGAAGGAAGGAAGAAAGGAAGAAAGGAAGAGAAGGAAGGAAGGAAGGAAAAAAAATACAGTCAGATAACTCAGATCCTGTGGTTTAACATTTACGTATTTACACATTTTCACTATTACAAGTGATACCAACGTGAAAATTGTTTGTTTGTTTGTTTGTTTTTTTGTTTGTTTGTTTTATTTTTCGAGGTAGGGTCTCACTCTGGCTCAGGCTGACCTGGAATTCACTATGTAGTCTCAGGGTGGCCTTGAACTCTCGGCAATCCTCCTACCTCTGCCTCCCAAGTGCTGGGATTAAAGGCGTGCGCCACCACGCCTGGCTCAACGTGAAAATTGTTTTTAGATAATTTTGGTTCATGTCTGTCTCAGATATATAGAACTGGTGTTAGTTCAAAATGTATACATGTTTAAGCCTTCCGATATTACCTGTTTAGGACTTTATGACTCCAACTGTCAACACTACTCCCCACCGCCCCCCCCCGAAAGGACCACCAGCAACACTAGGGGCTTTTATCCACCCCCAGACCCACTGATTAAAAACCTTGTTCAGGTCGCAGGTGACTTGTGTACACATGGCATTTGAAAAGCCAGGCCCCCGGAGCACCTGTGCCGACTTAGCCTTACACTGCCACCCGCTGCTTAGGCCACCCACTTCCCTGGACTGCTGCCATCGGTGTATGTTTTATCATTCGTAAAAACCGTTTCCAGTGCAAGTGCATTAAGTGAGCGTGGGCAACATGTTACTTTACATTTCCTTGGTTACTACTGATGCATTTCATATTACGTGTCTATATCGTATGTCTTCACTTGCCAGTCGCCCATTCACAGTCTTTCCCACTTCTGTGTCATCATTTTTTCCAGATGGATAATTTTGGGTTTTTTTTTAAAATTGAATTTATTTATCGTTGCCCATTGTTAAGAAAATTAGAAAATAACTAAAATTTAAAAAACGAAACAAGAATGTACGCAAGGGCATGGAAGGTGAGGCCGACCTGGAAACTCACTCTATAGTCTCAGGCTGACCTCAAACTCATAGCAACCGTCCTACCTCTGCCTCCTGAGTGCTGGTATTAAAGGTGTGCGCCACCATGCCCTGGCTGCCCTATTTTAAAAATCACGTGATTAGCCATGTTGGTTCCACCTGCCGTAATGAAAAAAACGTCCCACGCTCCGGGGATTAGGGCATGGACATGTTGGCGGCCCACCACAGTCTGTGATTCATTTATTTTTTGTTTTATTTATCCTTGAAAAATAAACGCATATACTGATGCTGTGCCACTCAGCGTTTTGATATGTATGCACATTATGGAATGGCTAAATCAAGCTAATTAACTTACCGGGGCTGGAGAGATTGCTCAGTGGTTAAGGTGCTTGGCTGCAAAGCCTAATGACCAGGGTTCGACTCCCCACTTACTCATGTAAAGCCAGGTGTACAAAGTGGTGCGTATGTCTGAAGTTTTGTTTACGGAGGCTAGAAGCCCTGGCATGCCCATTCTCTTTCTCTCTCTCTGGAAATATAAATAAATAAATAAAATAAATAAATAAATAAAATGTTAAAAAACATACTTGTTACTTCATATTCAAGTTTCAAGTGTATGACACACTGTTATTAACCTTAGTCAGTATGATGGGCAGTCTCTGATCCATTTTGAGTTAACTTTTTTTTGTTACTTTTATTTATTTATTTATTTTCAAATTTTTCTTAACAACTTCCATGATTATAAAAAATATCCCATGGTAATACCCTCCCTCCCCCCACTTTCCCCTTTGAAACTCTATTCTCCATCACATCCCCTCCCCATCTCAATCAGTCTCTCTTTTATTTTGATGTCATGATCTTTTCCTCCTCTTATGATGGTCTTGTGTAGGTAGTGTCAGGCACTATGAGGTCATGGATATCCAGGCCATTTTATGTTTGGAGGGAGCACGTTGTAAGGAGTCCTACCCTTCCTTTGGCTCTTACATTCTTTCTACCACCTCTTCTGCATTAGACCCTGAGCCTTGGAAGGTGTGATAGAGATATTGCAGTACTGAGCACTGCAGTCATTTCTTTCCAGCACCACGATTGCCTTCTGAGTCATCCCAAGGTCACTGCCATCTGAAAAGAGAAGATTCTCTACCAAAAGTGAGAGTAGCGTTAATATAAGGGTATGAACATTAAGAGAAGTGCTTACTGAGCAGTTTAATAAGTATAGTATATATATTTAGCCAGACAGCAACAGACGTTACACCCCTAGGGCTCATGACTACCCCTGTTTTAAGTTTTCAGTATCAGGGATGTATTCCCTCCCACGGAGCGGACCTCCAGTCCAATTAAAGGACAGTTGGTTTCCACCATGACAGATGTGCCACTATTGCACCCGTTGGCTCATTTGGCCTGGCTGGCTAAATATAAGGCCTTGCAGTGTCCACTGTTGAGTATCTTCACTGGTGATTTCTCTTTCTCCCACTCATTTTGAGTTAATTTTTGGGTACAGTATGAGGCAGGGGTCTCACTTCATTCTTTCATGTGAAGGTACCCACCTGTGCTTGATAGCATCATTATTCCTCGCCACAGATGGGACCTACCTTTCTGTTAAAGCATGGCCTAGAGATGTGCCGGTATCCATAACTAGAAGATGGCATGGCCCCTTTAAACGATCGGATCAGCTTTTACTTTTTGGGTACGCTACGGTCTACTTAGCAACTATCTGTGGTTGGTTGTTGCAGCCAGCGTTTCACTGTGAAAATTATCTTTGTGAGACGCTCTTTAAAAAACGCACGACAGGCACGAGCCTTTCCCATTATGTGCACTGCAATTTTGCTTTGGAATTATTCACTTCTTTCCACCATCCTGGCTCAAGCTCTTATCCCTTTCTAATCCAGACCACAGCCACAATCTAATAAGGGGTTTCCCGGCTTTCTTCCTCGCCGCCTTCCGACCCTTTCTCCGCGCAACAGAGGGGCCTTTGCGAAAATGCAAACATGACCTTGTAATGGCTGCCCCTGCCCTTTCAATGGAGTCTTCCAGAGAGAAAGACAGAACTCTTTTTCACGGCACCTCCCTTTGTCTTTGGTCCTGACGCTGATGCTGCGGTCCCCCTTGCTCTCCCTCTGTTCACCCACACCTGCTCCCTCTCTGGCCAGTCATGAAAGCCCTTCCAGCTCCCGTGGCAGGCCAATCTCCCTAATGATCGCAGGCCTCTTAGACCACCACGCGTCTCTCCTCTGCAGTCTTTTTCGTGACGCAGGCTCAGATGTGCCTGTTGGATTTCATTAGTGCCCTCCTCGTTCACCAGGCAGCTCCACAGAGAGCCGGGACTGAGCCTGCTCTTGCTGATTACTTTATTTCCTGATAGATGCTGATGACATTTTGAGTAAATGAGCCCGCGAAATGAATGTTCCACTCTGTATTTGACTTTTAATTCTGTTTATAGTATTTTTTGACCTGCAGAGTTTGATGTTTTCCCTGGTTGTTTTAAATCTTGTATTGGTTGAATATTTCTTTGCTATGTCCAGTGTTATCTTTTGTAGTGTGAATGTTTATTCTGTGCCATTATGGTTTTTTTTCCTTTGAGGTTATTTTTTGGTATTATGGCTCAGTTAAAAGACCTTGGATTATGGGGATGTATGAACATCATTGGGATTGATAAAAATAAATATGGGGGCTTTTAAAGTTGGACTGAATGCATTGCATTTTATATCATGGATGGTTATCAGTTCTTGGGGGCCAGGGGCGGAATGTGGTGGTTTGATTCAGGTATCCCCCATAAACTTAGGTGTTCTGAATGCTAGATTCCCAGCTGATGGAGATTTGGGAATTAATGCCTCCTAGAGGGAGTGTATTGTTGGGGGCAGGCTTATGGGTGTTATAACCAGTTTCCTCTTGCCATGTTTGGCACACTCTCCTGTTGCTATTGTCCACCTGATGTTGGCCAGGGGTTGATGTCCACCCTCTGCTCATGCTGTCGTTTTCCCTGCCATCGTGGAGCTTCCCCTCAAGCCTGTAAGCCAAAATAAACCTCTTTTTTCCCACAAGCTGCTCTTGATTGGGTGATTTCTACCAACAATGTGAACCTGACTGCAAATATATATACATACACACACACACACACACACACACACACACACAAATGTATGTCTTCTATCATTTCTGATTTTGTTAGAACTATGCTTACAAAACCTTTCCATTCACAAATATAGAAATGTGTACATTATATCCTAAATATATTTTATTTATTTATTTGAGAGAGAGAATGGGCAAGCCAGGTCCTCCAGCCACGGCAAACGAACTCCAGATGCTTGCGCCCCCTTGTGGATCTGGCTTACATGTGTGCTGGAGAGTCAAACCGCGATCCTTTGGCTTTGCAGGCAAACGCCTTCACCACTAAGCCATCTCTCCAGACCCTGGACATTATTTTCTTACAGTTTTCATACCTCTATTTTTTGCATATGATCTTTAATTCACCTGATTTTCATTTATTTTGGCATAGGGAAGAAACGAAAAATAACGAGTTACTTCTCAATGGTTAGCCATATTTCTAACTTTCCCCCCAACCGTTCCTTATTGGTGTGAATCGACTCGTTGACTCATATCGGTCTTTGCACAGATTTACTCGGGTTCATAATTTGTCTTCCTTCACCCACAGTGTATTAGTTGTTGTAGATTTGTGCCGTGTTTTAATATCTGGCAGTCACATTTCAGAAGAAAATATATTCACATAAAGTGATGTTTGAGCTCATGTGATTTGAAATGGAAGTTTCCTGGGCAGAGAAGTATTGCTTAGTATGGGTATGTAGCAATAAAGACAGCAGAGGAATCTTGCTCAGAGCAGCCAAATGGACACCCAGTTTGCTATGACACAAACTGATGGGTCCGTCCTTCAAATTTCTGATTTAGCAAATCAAAGGTGGGGCCCAAGTATTTTCAAAGCTTCCAAGTTCTCTGATGCTGCTAATCCCAAGAACACATTTAGAGAACCCCTACTTTCCAGAACATTCTGTTATTTATTTATTTATTTGATAGAGAGTAAGAGGCAGAGAGAGAAAGAGAGAGAGAGAGAGGAGAGAGGAGAGAGAATGGGCACACCAGGGCCTCCAGCCACTGTAAACAAACTCAAGACACATGTGCCACCCTGTGCACCTGGCTTATGTTGGCCCTGGGGAATCGAACTTAGGTCCTTTGGCTTGGCAGGCAAATGCCTTAACCACTAAGCCATCTCCCCAGCCCCAGAACATTCTTCAAGTAATGAATATGGCCAACACGAGAATGGTCCTGCTGCATTCTCTGAATTAATTCCCCCGGTATGTTCTTAGAGTGAGCGTCCACCTGCCCTGTGTGCCTTGTGTGAACATCTTCCTGACAGGGTCTTAGTTCTTGTGACAGCCATGAACCCAGTTGAGCCAAGAATTGGCATAACTGTCTTTTCTTTCTCTGATTCCGAGCGCTGCTCAGCCTGCCCACAGAGCTACCCTGCTGGCCACAGGCGCTCTTCCAGCTAGGCCTTGGCCCAAAGGAGAGAAAGAGAAGGATGCAGGGGTCTTGGTTGTAAGTTCTCTTGATTTTTTTCCATGCCTTTGATGGAGAATGGTTGAGGGCTTTCTTCTCACCTCTGTGGTGGCCAGTTAATGATGCCATGACTCACTCAAAGGGAGAGTTAATTACTCACACCTGTCTTTTCTGTGCTGCCCCTGCAGCCAGCAACTTGACTCGATGACCTACCCCTGTTCCACACAGTGTAAACAGATTGAAAGGAATAAATATGGCTGTGAAGTTGTGCTATGCAGTGTGTGAAAGGGCAAAAAAGAGCGGGTTGCAAGCAATTTTAAAGTTGTATTAAGGGGTTTATGAAGATACAGCAAAGGACTTGAAGAGGCAGAGGAGTATAGACAATGGGATGAATAAATCCAGGGAAGATGGACTGGAGAGATGGCTCAGTGGTTAAAGACGCTTGTTTGCAAAGCCTGATTGTCTCGGGTTTGATTCCCCAGTACCCATGTAAAGCCAGATGCACAAGGTGGCACATGCATCTGGAGTTCATTGGCAGTGGCAAGAGACCCTAGCACACCCATTCTCTCCCCACCTCTCTCCCTCTCCTTGCAAATAAATACATAAAATATTTTTAAGAGAATTAAAAAATAAATGTAGGGCTGGAGAGATGGCTTAGCAGTTAAGCGCTTGCCTGTGAAGCCTAATGACCCCGGTTCGAGGCTCGATTCCCCAGGACCCATGTTAGCCAGATGCACAAGGGGCACACATGTCTGGAATTCGTTTGCAGTGGCTGGAGGCCCTGGCGCGCCCATTCTCTCTCTCTCTCTCTCTCTCTCTCTCTCAATCTCTCTCTCTCCCTCTCCCTCTCTCTCTCTCTCTCCCTCCCTCTTTCTCTCTCTGTCTGTCACTCTCAAATAAATAAATAAAAATATTAAAAAATAAATAAATGTATAAATACAGGACGAGAAGGGATAACTATCCCATATTTTCCACACTGACAAATTCTGATGAATAAATGTGGCAGGTCTACTAGAACACTCCATTAATAATTGCTGCAGGCAAGATCTACTGATGGATATTAAAATTAATGGGTGAGACTGTAAGCTGAAACAGATTACTTGTATAGACTCAATGCTTCCTCCCCCAATATTTATTAATTTCAGTGATAGTTTTAACATATGTCCAAATATTCACTGATATGTCCCCTCTAGGAAGTGGAGCTTAATTCCACTAGACTTATTGACTCATTTATAATGGGTAGAACATGGAGAAAGCAAAGAAAAAAAAAACAGTGATTTTTGCCATGGAGAAACATGGCAGTACCACTTTAACCAAGTAGTCAAGGTTAACAACACCAGTAATACGTCATATGGAGATAGTATACTCCTGATGGATATGGTATCCTCCCCTTAAGCATATTAACTCTTTCCTAATCATTAAAACAATCAAGGTAGAACAAAGTTGAGGGCTTATCTAAAAAAAAAAAAATGGACCAGTATTCTTCAAAAATACCAAAGTCACAAAAAAGAAAGTGAGGGGGCTAGAGAGATGGCTTAGTGCTTAAGGCATTTGCCTGTGAAGCCTAAAGACCCAGGTTCGATTTTCCAGGTCCTACATAAGCCAGATGCACACAGTGGGATGCAAGTGTGCAAGGTTGCACATAAGCACAAGGTGGTGCACGTGTCTGGAGTTTGATTGCAGTGGCCGGGGGCCCTGTGGTGCCAATTCTTTATCTCTCTCTCTCTCACTCTTGCTCTCTCACATAAAAAAGGACAGTCTGTTGGGCTTGCCTCAAAAAAAAAAAAAAAAAAAAGGTGGATGGTGCCTGAAGATGACCCAATGACCAAAGCTTGTCCTCTGGCCTTCACATGCATGTACACACACACATACACACACACACACATGCCCCTTTATGTTCATAAGCCTGAAAAGACTTAAGGAGAGGCAATGATTATATGCAAAGTAGAATTCTAGATTGTGCTCTGATACAGAAAACAGACATCTTATGGGAAAATCTGAATAAAGTCGACAGTTGAACTAACATTTTGCCAGTTCTAACTTCCTAGCTTTTATAACTTGTTGCCCGTGTCATTTAAGATATTAGCATTGGAAAGAGCTAGGTGACGATAGAGCATGACACTGTGCAACTAGTCTATACACACAGAGTTATTTCAATATAGAGTTTTAAAAATCAGAGAGCAAGGCATGGTGGCGCACACCTTTAATCCCAGCACTCAGGAAGGAGAGGTAGGAGGATCGCCGTGAGTTCAAGGCCACCCTGAGACTACATAGTGAATTTACCCTACCTCGAAAAAAAAAAAAATCAAAGAGAGACATGATTTGGACTCCCATCTTGGAAGATGCCCAGCGTTTTTTCTGGAGAAGAAGGCTGGAAGGAGAAAAGAGGGTTGCAACAGAAAGTCAAGAAGACATGGTGGGTGGAAGTAAAGACAGGAGGATCCAGAGAGATGTCTGGAAGGAATCTCAATAAGACCGAATGATGGTCTAGCTAAGGGGATGAGGAGGTCAGAGGTCTCCCACCGACACCATCTTCAGTCTCTGGAACTGTGCAGGTGATGGTGCCGTGTCATTCATGGAGTTGTGGGAATAGAGGAAGGACAGGCTTCTGGGAAATGTGACTTCTGCTTTAGACCTGTTGAGGTGTGTTACATTTGGGAGACCCGCATAAGCACAAAGCAGTCGGATCTATGGGCCTACAGTTCTGGAGAACACCTGGCTAGTCACAGTTGTGGGGAATCATTAGCGTGCAACTACACAGTTGAGGATCACCCTCGTGAATCAGTGAGCTGGCCACAGGCGAGCAGATAGAGATGAGAAACGTTCTAGAACACAGGCATTTTGGCAGCTCAGCCCATGAGGTGTCAAGGAGAATACAGAGCGCTCAGAATAATGGGGACAGGGCAGGAGGGGACAGCTCAGGGGATGGGGAAGCCGCTAGGACCAGAGCATTGGCTCTGCCACCTTCCTGTTGTATGCAGCCGGGCACATCGCTTAGTGTAATAAGGCTGTGCTGTGTCAGGGTCATATGAGATGCTATGTGACAAGTTCTTACAGTAAGGCTGTCCTCAGTGCTCAAAGAATGTCGGCTAATCAGAGGCGAAGGGCAACTAGGCGATGGTGTCCAGGAAGCTATGGGAAGAGAGAGCGGTTCAAAAGGAAGACATGAACTTCACCCCACCTGGATGGCTGGTATCAGATGTGGAAAAGAGCAAGCTTAGGCAAGATGGAGATAAACAGAAGCTTCGTGTGTTGCTGGTAGAAATGGAAATGGTAATAGCCAGTATGGAAAAAAGTTGGGCAGATCCTCGAAACGTTAACCATAGAATTACCACACGACCCAGCAATCCTAATGTTAGCTTAATGTGCAAAAGAGTTACAAGCAGGGTTTCTGATGAGTACTTTTACACCCATGTTCTGTGCAGGGTTACTTACAAAGTCCCGCGTCCATGAACTAGTAAGTGGGCAAGCAAACAAAATGGTAGGTATAGCTATAAAATGGAATAATATTCAACCCGAAAGTTAAAAAAAAACATGTATTTATTTGAGAAATAATGAAGTAGATTTAGAGAGAATGGGTGCACCATAGCTGCTAGCCACCGCAAATGAACTCCCGATGCATGCTCCACTTTGTGCATCTGGCTTTATGTGGGCACCAGGATATCAAACCTGGGTCCTTTGGCTTTGCTGGCAAGAGTCTTAAACATTAAGCCATCTCTCCAACCCAAGAAATAAAGGGTTTTTAAAAATTTTTATTAATTTATTTTATTTATTTGAGAGAGAGGGAGGGGGAGAGAGAGAGAGAGAGAGAGAGAGAGAGAGATCGGCAGAGAGACAGAGAGAAAGGGTGCACCAGGGCCTTTAGCCATTGTAAACAAACTCCAGACAAACGTACCACCTTGTGCATCTGGCATACATGGGTCCTGGTAAGCCAAACCTGGGTCCTTTGGCTTGGCAGGGAAATGTCTTAACCATTAAGCCATTTCTCCAGCCCCAAATAAAGTTTTGATATGTACTGTGGCATAAATGAGCTCTGAAAACAACATACTAAATGAGATAAGTCAGATAGAAAAGGACAAATAGGTGAGGCATGGGCAGGAGGATCACCATGAGTTTGAGGCCAGCCTTAGACTACATTGTGAATTCCAGGTCAGCCTGGGCTAAAGCAAGACCCTACATTGAAAAGCCAAAAAGAAGAAGGAGAAGGAGAAGAAAGAAGGACAAATAATACATAATTCCATATTTGTAAAATATAAATAGGTAAACTCATAGAGACAGAAAGAAGGTTAAAGTTTACCAAGGACCAATAGGAAAGGCAGGTGGAGAGTTACTCTTTAGTGAATACAGAACTTCTGTTTAGGGAGATGAAAACTTTCTGGAAATGGCTGAAGAAATTGCTTAGTGGTTAAGACGTTTGCCTGTGAAGCCTAAGGAATCATGTTTGACTCTCCAGGTCCCACATAAGCCAGATGCACAAGGTGACACAAGCATGCAATGTTGCACATGTGCACAAGGGGGCGCACACATCTGGAGTTCAATTTCAGTGGCTGGAGGCCCTGGCGTGCCAATTCTCCCCCCCCCCTTTCTTTGCCTCTCTCAAATAAATACAATAAAAAAGTTTCTAGAAATAAATACTGGTGATGGTTGACTACATCATGATTGTGCTTAATGCCACTGAATTGTACAATGAAAAATGCTGAAAATGGTACACTTTATATTGGATATATTTTACCACACATTTCCTTAAAGGGGCACTGTAGTTAATGCTGCCAAGAAGAAAAAAAAGGGCTTAGAAATTTAACCTTTTATTTTGGAACCACTGGTGAATTTTCCAGAGTCCTTACAGTGGAACAGAAATGTCCAAAATCAGATTGCAGGGAATTGAAGGATGATTGACAAGTGTCTTAAACTAGGGGTTGGTAAACTACGACCAAATCTGGCCCTGTTGCCTGTTTTATAAACAAAGTTTTATTGGCACACAAACACACCCATTATGTGTACGTTACTTAAGGCTGCTTGTGACCAATGAGAGTAGTTAAGAAGTCACCATAGAGACCGTGTAGTCTGCAAAGCTGACAATGTTTACTATCCAACCCTTTACAGAAAGTTTCCCTTACTCCTGGGTAGGAAATAGCTCTGGTGTCTTAAGAACTTTGGCTTCCTTACGTAATTCCCAGGTTTCTGGGAGGTTACTGAGTAAGTAGACAGCAGTGCCTCCTCCGATCAGGTAGCAGAACAGGCCCAGTGCTGAATGGGAGGGAGGCGGGTTGGCAGGAGGAAATGCATTTCTTCCTTTCTCTACCCCTTGCTCTAGTCCTGGGTCACTGTGCCTAAACTAATGGCTTGAGGAATTGGTATTGAGGATATAAAAATAAATGGGTCGGGAGGCAGAGGTAGGAGGATCACCATGAGTTCAAGGCTACCCTGAGACTACATAGTGAATTCCAGGTCAGCCTGAGCTAGCGTGAGACCCTACCTTGGCAAACCAAAAATAAATAAATAAATAAGTGGGAAGATGGGGACTGAATGAATCCCACACATTAATGTTAGCAGAATGTGTGGACATTAAGGATTTTTTTAAAAAAACATTTGCATGCATGTATATAAGCATGTGTGCGTATGTTAGGGCACACACGTGGAGGTCAGAGGACCACCTCAAGGTGTCCGTGCTCTTCTTACACCTTCTTTGAGGCCTTCAGATTCTGACACGCTGGGGTCACAGGTGCATGAGCCACTTTGTGTCTGGGGTTGAATGCTGGGGAATCGAACTCAGGTCAGCAGGCTTTGCAAGCAAGCGCCTGTAACTGCTGAGCCATGTCTCCAGCACTGAAGGATGGTTTTAAGGAAATAAATGCCCATCTAAATGTGGCTTGGGGACAGGAGGAACACAGCATCCTTCCTCTCACACATCAAGGAAAGGTAATTGTCTATGCTTCTCACCCAAACCCTCTCAGAGAGCTCACTAGTAAGTCACCGTGTAGCTCGCGATAATAGACGTTTTGAGATAAACGGCTGTGAAGTGTACAGTGAGGGTCAGAGTTTCAGGAATTATAAGCAGGAAAATGTCCTCAACCTGAGCCTTTCGAGTGTTCGTTATTTTACTTTCTGAGGCTAAGTTCTAAACTAACTTCAGGCCAAAGATAAAGCCAGGGTCTTTAGGACTTTCCCTGTGCCAAACTGTGTGCATAGCCTGACCTCACTTATAATCCTCCAAACCACTGAGTAGCACTCCCCCATTTCACAGGATGAGTGATTGAGGCTCGCAGAGGTTACTTATCCAGAGAGCCCCCCCACCACCACCACCACCAGGGAGTTGGTTGGAGATCTGGGGTTTGAACCAACATCTGCATGATTCCAGTACCTGCAGCTGTTTCCAGTGCACCGTGTGGTCACCATAGGCTCCATGCACTGACTGCCTCAGAATGCTTCCCCGAGCCCCATCCAGGCAGGATCCTGTCCTTGGTGGGCTGTCATTCAGTTTGGACCGTGACCCATGCTATGGCAGAATAAGAGCTTTCACTGAAGCTGTGTCGCAGGTGGACTGTCCTCTCATAAGTCCTCTCTCCAGCTTGCTGCCTGGGCTCCTCCAAGCCCCACTATGGTGCTCATTCTGAGTCTAGTGAGAGATGGGGTTTCGCTCCTTTCAAACCATCTTGTAAGCTGAAGAGATTGCTTAGTGGTTAGGGCCCTTGCCTGCAAAGCCTAAAGACCCAGGTTTGATTCTCCAGGTCCCATGTAAGCCAGATGCGCATGGTGGTGCATGCATCTGGAGTTGGCTTGTAGTGGCTGGAAGCCCTGGCATGCCTATCCTCTCTTCTTCTTCTCCTTCTTCTTCTTCTTCTCTCTCTCTCTCTCTCTCTAATAAATAAATAAATAATTTAAAAAACATCTTCTATCTCCACACATTCTTCTAGTACTAAAAACCAGGATTCACTCATCCCCACTTTCTCACTTTTTAAAAAAATGTTTTCTAATATTCTTTTTTTAAATATTTTTTTCTTTTTAAATTTTATTTTATTTATTTATTTGAAAGAGAGAGAATGGGCATGCCAGGGCCTCTAGCCACTGCAAACAAACCCCAGACACATGCACTACTTTGTGCATCTTGCTTATGTGGGTACTGGAGAAATGAACCTGGGTCCTTAGGCTTCAGAGGCAGGTGCCTTAACTGCTAAGGCATCTCTCCAGCCCCCCACTTATTTTGACATCCTCAATAATAATTCCTCAGGCTGTCGGTTTAGACACAAGTGACCCAAGTATGCAAGCAAGGGATAAAGTGGCTTCCCCAGTTTCCATCCATTCATGCCTCTGTGAACGGTACACAACCAAACAGCAGCCTGGTGTGGCTTCCTTACCCTTCACAGCTGCCCTTGGTCATGACGTCTTTGCCCTGGCTTCTGCAACCATCAAATCAGGACGGGGGAATGCAGGATACAACTAATCTCTTGATTGTGTCCTGTCAGAAAAATCAACCATATGCCAGAGAGAGTCGGCAACTTGAACAGGTACACACGGCTCATCCACCTCAGGCCCTGATCTAAGACAACCCTGGGTCTCCCGGGTCTCCCAGCTGCCAGGTTGAAGTTCATCCTATCACAGTTCCTGGTCTGCTCCCTGCCTCAGTGGACGAGGCAGGGCCATCCCCCCGCTGCACGTGAAGCACTTACCTTAGAGCCCTTTTCATGAATGAGACCAGATGCAGAACTCCACATTGATCATTTCTGTCCCTCCCCTTTTTCTGCTTTCTGTTAAAGGCAACCCCCCCCCCAACACACACACCCAGCTCCCAGCTGGCTCCTGTCCCCTCCCCCAGCCCGGAGAAGTTATTACATGAAGAGATCAGCTTACCAGTTTTCTTCAGAGCAGAGGCTGAGCTCGGAGCGCCGGGTAGTACAGTGAGGGAGAGCCGGGGGGGAACGAGTGCCGTGCCTAGCAGAACTCCAGGCTGCAATCCCCGAGACACAAGTGCATCTGCTAGCTGTTAGCACTTGGCGGAAGGACTTCTCCTCTAGGGTAGCTCTGACTTTGGGTAATAATGTTTGTCAGCTACCTGATATTAACATTGCTCCACGTTCACACAGCAATGTTAGCAAGACCTGGGGGAGAGGTAAGCCAAATAAAATATCTTGTCAGAAGTTATATATATATATATTTTATCAGCATTAAATTTCCTTTTCTATCTACCAAGAGGGACCAGGAAATGGGTTTCTGTGGTGTGCAAGGAATAACGTTTTGTGTTACTTTTTCAAGTCTTGTCTTATAAGATGACTTCTACTGTTCCTGAAAAACGCTGTACTTTTCTAAAATCTCATTCTGAGCCTATCTGTATAGTTGCCACACTGGAGAGTTGGCACGGCCTGGGTGACAGATGCTTAAAACATGCATGTTTCTTCTGCTCTTGCAGAAATATATAAATACATGTGTGTGTGTGTGTGTGTGTGTGTGTGTGTGTGCACGCACGCGCGTGCGCGCCAAGTAGGGACTGGTACAAAAGCAAGAAGGAACATTCTTTTTGGGGGGAATTTTTCTCCAGTGCTGCAGAGAGAAAACTGCATGTAAGAAGGATTGCTTTTCCTTCTTGCCTCTGCACCACGTTTTTATTTCATTTCATTTTATTTTGTTTTAATGTGCATGTAGAAAAATCAGAGTTTGACTTTCTGTCATAGGCAGGAAAAGGGATAGTGGCAGCCAATGGGGCTGGGAGTGTGGCCGGATGTGCCCGAGGAAGGTGGCACGTTTTAGGATCCACACAGACAGTTTCTTACTGGTTTAGCTCATGTGTTTGCTGGGTGTAATTCTGGACATTTGCCGGTACCTTTGGGAGCTCGTTTTTGATGGATGGAGAAACTGGAAGGGTTGATCATTGAGCCTGGAGAGGGGAAGCCCTTTGGTGTATACCCTAAAAATAGACCTGCATCAGATTTGCCTCCCCTCCCCATCCCTTTACTTCTGACCCTGATGGAAAGTGTCTGAGATGGATGCCTGACGGTTTTTCTTTGAAAATCCTAGTAAACGTTCATCTTTAAAAAAAAAAAAAAAAAAAAGGAAGAGGAAGAAGAAAGCCACTTCACATCTTTGTCTTTTGTTAGCCCCTGGTAGGGAGCAAGCTGGCTTTGAAAGCCTAATGTAATGACTCTCCCTTTTTGTCAGTGCAAGTGAAGGCACTCCCACGCCCACGCCCGCGATGCAAGGCTGCCCC
This sequence comes from Dipus sagitta, assembly GCA_036346955.1. NCBI lineage: Eukaryota > Metazoa > Chordata > Mammalia > Rodentia > Dipodidae > Dipus > Dipus sagitta. The sequence continues at coordinate 19,133,393 of CM070780.1, forward strand.
AGCGGTTGCTGCGGGCTCGTGGCTCTCTTCAAACAGATGTGCAGCTCCAAAGCAAGCAGCTAGTGGTGGGTGGGTCACTGGTTGGAGGATTTTCGCCTGTGAGTTAGTCCAGTACCCCCCTCCCCCCCCCCCCCTGCGCTGCGGATATGCTCTGGGCTTGTGTGGGGATCAGGGTCTTGGTTGAGAGCTGGAGTTGCTAAATGGGTTGGTGATGCTGGAAATTGAAAGCCCTCTAGTTGTAACTGAAGTTCGCAACTTCCCTGTTGATTTTTTTTTTCTTTTTCTTTTTTTGAACTATGTAGAATAAGTGACAAATGGGCCAGCCCAGCTCAGCCCAGGAGCTCTTAAGCAGGCTAGAGGAGAGCTCATATGGAAAATATTTCTATCACCGCTGCCGGCACATATGGTCAAGGGGAGACCCCCGTGTGGAGCAATTCACAGCGCTGCGGCAGCCCCTCGGTGGTGTGCCAATTACTCTTATTAACAGGAAGGCAGAGGGCGGCTCCGGTTACCTGGCCGCAGCTGGCGCTTACGGAGGGCCACACCGGGATGCCTGGTGTCACCCACTGAGAGGGAAGAGCTCTGCTCCACCTCACAGTCAGCAAAGCGGAGGGAAAGTGAACAGGGGCCGGGATCACCTTAATTCTGACGTGGTTCAAATAGAACCGGACACCGCTTAGGGACCGCAGGGCAGAGCTGGCTGTTGAGTTTAAGTGTGTGCACTTCATGGGACCGGCCAGGAGCCCCCCATGCGGAGGCGGTGAGAAAGACTACCCAGCCTTCTACCCCTTGACTTGGTGCCACCGTAGGCTGTGGAAGGATTCTCCGGAGCCTCTTTCTAAGCTCCTGTTTTGTCTCTCCAGTGCCCGTGTATGCGAGTGTGCACGCGCACGTGTGTGCGCGTGTGAGTGTGTGTCCTGCTGCACAGTTGGTTCTGTAACACCGCTACTCCTAGGAAATTGTCCCGTTAGGATTCCTTTCCAGTTGTTGGACGTGAAACGGAAAGGAAAGAACACGACTATGCATCGCCCGCCCGCCCTCCTTAAAAAGAATGTCATTTATCTCGAGCTTTGAAGAATGTGGCATTTATTTATAAGAGCCCAGTTTTTTTTTTTTTTTTATTGCCGTGTTACTTACAAAAACCTCCCCATAAACATGTGGCGTCGTCCCGAAGTCACCACAGTTTTCCTTTTTCCTCCCCCTTGTCTGCCAGCCGGTTTTCTTGCAGGTTTTAATTATCTTCCCTTTGGACGTTCCTTAAAACACAGGAGGCAAGGACGAAGGGGAAGCAGGCGTCCTCCACCGACAGCGCGGCTGGCTGCGTTCTCAGCCTGGGGCGAGGAGCCAGGCAGCCGGCCCAGGAGCAGCTGTCTAGGGTGTGAGGTCCTTGCAGACAAGCGGGGGGCCACAGGTGGGGGGAAGCGGGTGTGCGCTGCAGACGAAGCCTCCATTGGTGTTCTGGGCCGACCCTGCGGGCCCCGGCGCCTGTCACTCAAGGATGACATACACTGGGGTCGGGTGTGGGCATGAGTTGGAGAAGAGCCAGTTGTTGCCTTTATTTCCTGGTTGTCACTGGCTTTGAACCAAGAGCCCTGAAAACCAATGCTTTGCCCTTGACAAAGCCAGGGTAGCCGTAACCCCCACACTTGCACATAGTGGCTGCAACCCCTAAAAGATGGTTTAAAAAAAAAAAGCACTTATTAAAATCAGGCAGGGGCTGGAGAGATGGCTTAGCGGTTAAGCGCTTGCCTGTGAAGCCTAAGGACCCCGGTTCGAGGCTCGATTCCCCAGGACCCACATGAGCCAGATGCACAAGGGGGCGCACGTGTCTGGAGTTCGTCTGCAGTGGCTGGAGGCCCTGGTGTGCCCATTCTCTCTCTCTCTCTATCTACCTCTTTCTCTGTCTGTCGCTCTCAAATAAATACATTTAAAAAATGAACAAATTTTTTTAAAAAAAAATCAGGCTGAACTTGTAAGTGCATTTAAAAAAAAAAAAAAAAACCCAACTACTTGTTTGCTGTTGCTGTTGCAGTCAGCTTCACATTGCTGGCAGAAAACGCCCGGCCAAGAGCGGCTTGTGGAAGCAAAGGGTTTATTTTGGCTTACAGACTCAACCGGAAGCTCCAGGATGGCAGGGGGAAATGATGGCATGAGCAGAAGGTGGGCATCATCTCCTGGCCAACACCAGGGAGACGACAGCAGCAGGAGAGTGTGCCAAGCACTGGCAAGGGGAAACGGACTATAATACCCATAATTCCACCCCCAACAATACATCACCTCCAGGAGACTCCAGTTCCCACTGGTCAGCATTCAGGACACATAGGTTAATGGGGACACCTGAATCAAACCACCACGGTTGCCATTTTTCTTCTCCAATATTGGGGATCAGACCTAGGGCTTTGCCCATGCTAGGCAAGCACCCTATCACTGAGCTACATCCCCAGCCTCACGATGCGCTTGTAAGCATGGAGGATACCTCGGGACCGATTTTCTGTGTGGGATGCAGCATGGTGGATATCCAGGAGGGGAGAGGAGGGGAAGAAGCTTGAGTTTTCTTTCCTGAGCTTGGATTGCTTTTCATCTGAGGCCAGCAAAGCTCTGTTGTACATAGGGAGGTGGAGGTAAAAACAGCTAGAAACCTCTCAAGTTCCATGTGTTGTGGTGAGATAAATTCTTAGAAGTGAGTCAAAAGGCTGTTTTCTGTTGTTTCTTTGTTTTGTTTTGTTTTTGTGAGGAAGTGTCTCGCTCTAGCCCAGGCTGACCTGAAATTCACTATGGAGTCTCAGGGTGGCCTCGAATTCACAGGTCCTCCTGCCTCTGCCTCCTGAGTGCTGGGCTTAAAGGCGTGCGCCACCATACCTGGCAGGATGTTTATTTTTAAATATTTTTAAATATTATTTTTATTTTTATTTATTTATTTGACAGTGACAGAGAGAAAGAGAGAGAGAGAGAGAGAAGGGGTGTGCCAGGGCCTCCAGCCACTGCAAACGAACTCCAGACGCGTGCGCCCCCTTGTACATCTGGCTAACGTGGGTCCTGGGGAATCGAGCCTCGAACCGGGGTCCGTAGGCTTCACGGGCAAGCGCTTAGCCGCTAAGCCAACTCTCCAGCCCAGGATGTTTATTTTATGGTGAAACCTAAGTTAAAAACATCTTGGCTACTAACGGGTATGGATCCCTCCGTGTCGTGATGAAAATGTTTGGGAATTTATGGGGGTGGGGAGATTGCTCAGTCGGTAAGAAGAGTGCTTGCACTACACAAGCTCCACGGAGCCTTGCTGGAGGAGGTGTTTGGGAGGCGGAGCCTTGCTGGAGGAGGTGTTTGGGAGGCGGAGCCTGGCTGGGGAGGTGTTTGGGAGGCGGAGCCTGGCTGGGGAGGTGTTTGGGAGGCGGAGCCTGGCTGGGGAGGTGTTTGGGAAGCGGAGCCTGGCTGGGGAGGTGTTTGGGAGGCGGAGCCTGACTGGGGAGGTGTTTGGGAGGCGGAGCCTGGCTGGGGAGGTGTTTGGGAGGCGGAGCCTGGCTGGGGAGGTGTTTGGGAGGCGGAGCCTGGCTGGGGAGGTGTTTGGGAGGCGGAGCCTGGCTGGGGAGGTGTTTGGGAGGAGGAGCCTGACTGGGGAGGTGTTTGGGAGGCGGAGCCTGGCTGGGGAGGTGTTTGGGAGGCGGAGCCTGGCTGGGGAGGTGTTTGGGAGGCGGAGCCTGGCTGGGGAGGTGTTTGGGAGGCGGAGCCTGGCTGGGGAGGTGTTTGGGAGGTGGATACCACCCATGAGCAGCCCTACATACAGATGCAGTGTAGGGAGCCGCACGATTTTCTGTGTTGACTCCCTCCTGATAGGTGGGTAATTGCTCTGAGCATAAAAGAGAAGGACCATGGTCTAAGCAGAGAGGAAACATCTGTGGAGGCCCGAGAGGTTAAAATAAAAAGGGCTGGAGGGATGACTTAGCGGTTAAGGCATTTGCCTGCAAAGCGAAAGGGCCCAGGTTTGATCCCCTAGGATCCACGTTAGCCAGATGCACAAGGGGGTGCGCACGTCTAGAGTTCATTTGCAGTGGCTGGAGGCTCTGGTGCACCCATTCTCTCTCTTCTCTCTCTCTCTCTCCTCTCTTTCTCTGTTAAATAAATAAATAAAATAGAATATTTTTTAAAAAGCTGTGGTGTGTGGCAAGAAAAATGAATGCACAGTGAGAAACAGAAGTTGAGTAGGGGCATAGCAGGTATGTCAGCCAGCTGGATCTTGTGACCTAGAGCTCTTCTCTGTGCCTTTGAAAGTTCCAAGAAATCCCATATCTTACCTTAGAGAATATTTTCATGGAGTGCCATTTAGATTACCATGGTATGACGTTTTCATATTCATAGGGTATGGAAATTATTTCCTAAGGAGTAAGCCAGACTAGTGAATGTAGAATTTCTTTAAGCAGTAATGTATGGTTATGTATGAACTACTGGTCACTTTTAGTATCTAGACTAGTAAATTGTCCCAAGACAAATATTTCACCCAGTGTGGTCCAAAAGGCTGGACGCCCCTGTCCTAGAAGTTTTATTTGTTTTTCTTTGCAGGTAGAAATAAAGTATCATTGTGACCTTAATGACTAACTCTTGATGTACAATTCTCCATGGTTCCACTTTTCTTTGTCTTTCTGATGTCTAAAACCCACTATATGAAGCTTACTTATAAAGACCAGAGTTTCAACATTGAATCTACTTCTTTTGGCCATATGACATTTGAAATTTGTCGTCTTCTTTTTTTTTTTAATGAAAGCTGTGGCAAAAAGCAAATAGAAGCAGTAGACAAAATATAAGGAATAAAAGTTCAAAGTGTTCCTTTTTTTTTTTTTTGGTTTTTCTAGGTAGGGTCTCACTCTAGCCTAGGCTGGCCTGGAATTCACTATGGAGTCTCAGGGTGGCCTCAAACTCACGGCGATCCTCCTACCTCTGCCTCTTGAGTGCTAGGATTAAAGGCGTGCGCCACCACTCCAGGCTTCTTCTTGTTCTTTTTCTTAAGACAAGGTTGCTGACCTTGACCTTGTGACCTTCCTACCTCAACCCCCTGAGTACTAAGATTACAGGTATGCCCCACAACACCCAACTTAGTTTCCTGTTGACCATCCTTCACTACCTTTATTTTTTGCATTAATTTTTTTTATTTATGTGGAAGAAGAGAGAGAGTGTAAGCATGGACACACCAGGGCCTATTGCTACTGTAAATGAAAGCAAAATGCATTCACCACTTTGTGCATCTGGCTTTACATGGGTGCTAGGGAATCATGCCTGGACCAGCATGCTTTGCAAGGAAGCACTTTGATCACTGAGCCATCTCCCCAGCCCTCTATTATCTTTCTCCTCCTCAGATGAAACCGTGGCTCACAATGTGGAACCATCCCTATTTATCTGTACATGTGTGTATGCGTATGAGTTTATGTGTATGCCTACAACTTACACATCACCTCGAGGTGACGTCTGTGTCTCTGATTTCTGTTACAGTTGCTCTGCCTCCAAAACGCTTTCCTGAATCACAGCTATGAAGGGAGCACTCTTGGCTCCTTCTAGACTTCAAGGGGAAAGCACCCGACAACTCATCACTCAGTTTGAGGCCTGTCAGATATTCTAGGAAGATAAATTTTATCCAATTATAAGTTTCTTTCTGAGTTTTTACCAGGAGAAGTTGTTGAATTTTTTTTTTTTTTTTTGGTTTTTCGAGGTAGGGTCTCACTCTAGCCCAGGCTGACCTGGAATTCACTATGGAGTCTCAGGGTGGCCTCGAACTCATGGCGATCCTCCTACCTCTGCCTCCCGAGTGCTGGGATTAAAGGCGTGCACCACCACGCCCGGCTGAAGTTGTTGAATTTTATCAAGCATTACTTTGCCTCCATCAAAATGCTCATGGAAGCTGGGCGTGGTGGCGCATGCCTTTAATCCCAGCACTCGGGAGGCAGAGGTAGGAGGATCTCTGTGAGTTCAAGGCCACCCTAAGAATACAGACTGAATTCCAGGTCAGCCTGGGCTAGAGTGAGACCCTACCTTGAAACCCCCCACCCACCTATAAAAAATGCTCATGGAAGGCTGATGACTTAGCAGTTAAGGGTTAAGGCACTTGCCTGCAAAGCCTAAGGACCTAGGCTCAATTCCCCAATAACCACATAAGCCAGATACACACGGTAGCACATGTATCTGGCATTTGTTTGCAGGGGCTAGAGGGGCCCTGGCATACCCATTCTCTCTCTCTCTCAAATATATATATATATTTGATCTTTTTTTCTTTTGTTTTTCTGAGGTAGAGTCTTGCTGTAGCCCAGGCTGACCTGGAATTCACTATGTAGTCTCAAGGTGGCCTGGAACTCACTGCGATCCTCCTACCTCTACCTCCCAAGTGCTGGGATTAAAGGTGTGCGCCACCATACCCAGCTAAATAATTTTTTTTAAATGCTTATGGAGTTATCTCCTTAGACACATGTACAGAGGTAATTCTAACATGTATGATCATGAACTGTCTCTGTATTCTTGGAATTAGCTATCTAATAATTTATTCATTAAATTTGCCACTGGGTATTATTTTGAATATTTTATCTTTTCCTTCTTTGTCAATAAGTATCATTGGCCATGACTCTTTTATAGTGCTAGACCAAAGTTTTTATCATTTTACGAAACAAATTCGGAAGTCTTTCATCTTTTTGTGTGCATTGAAGCAGTTTAAACAACAGAAAAATATTAACTTTTTCTCAAGGTTTTTTTTTAAATTAATTATAAGACCAACCATCTACTTTATGATGGAATGATCTTTCCGTAACTTTTTGTTTTGTACCCTTTTTCTTATTTTTTAAGTGTAGCATTTAATATGTATAGAGCAAGTTACAGTGCAAGCAAATCATGAAGCAGAATAATAAGACAAATCGCTATGTAGCCATTCCCCAACAAAAGGAATCAGACATTCCAGGCCCATGTCACTTCCTCATGCTTGCTCCTCCCTCCATCCTCTTCCCTCCTTACCCTCAGAGACTAGGGTTACCCAGAACTATATGGTTATCATTTCATTGTTTTGTTTGTTTTCTTGTTGTTGTTTTTTTTTTTAATTTTTTTGTTTTGTTTCTGGTTTTTCGAGGTAGGGTTTTGCTCTAGCCCAGGCTGGAATTCACTGTGTAATCTCAGGCTGGCCTAGAACTCACTGTGATCCTCCTACCTCTGCCTCGCAAGTGCTGAGATTAAAGGTGTGCGCCACCACACCTGGCTTTATTTTTTATTTTTACTTATTTGAGAGAGAGAAAGAGGCAGAGAGGGAGAGAGACAGAGAGAGAGAATGGGCACGCCAGGGCCTCCAGCCACTTCAAACGAATTCCAGATGCATGCATCACCTTGTGCATCTGGCTTACATGGATACTGGGGAATCAAACCTGGGTCCTTTGGCTTTGCAGGCAAGTGCCTCAACCACTAAGCCATCCCTCCAGCCCCAAATCATTGTTTTGAATTCTTTTGTGTGTGGTGCATGCATGTGTGTATGTGCGATGTGTGTGCCCTGTGCACACATGTGCAGAGGCCATCATGGAACTGCACGCATCCTCCTCCACCGCTCTTCCAGTTGGTTCCCTTGAGATGGAGCGTCTCACTGCACCTAGGGCTGCTGTTCTCCAGCCACACTGGCTGAGCAGCAAGTCCCAGGGATTCTCCTGTCCCCTCAGGCCTTGGGTTTCACACAGGCATGGCCGCACCTGCCTTTTTATGTGGGTGCTTGGCATTAAACAATGGACCTCATGCTTGCAAGGCAAGTGTTCCTGCCAGCTAAGCCATCTTCCTATCCGCCCACCCCACACTTTTTTAACATTAAAAAAATAAATTCTGAACTGGAGAGACTGCTTAGTGGTTAAGGCGCTTGGCTGCAAAGCCTTAGGACCCATGTTCGACTCTCCATATCCCACATTGGCCAGATGCACAAAGGTGAGGCAAGAGCAAGGTCTCACGTGCCCACTAGGTGGTGCAAGTGTCTGGAGTTCGATTTCAGTGGCTGAGGCTCTGGCATGCCAATTTTTCTCTCTCTCTCTTTCTCCCTCTCATATTCTGTGAAAAATAAATTTCATGGCCAGAGAGATGGCTCAGAGGTTAAAGGCCCCTACTTGCAAATTCTGACTGCCTGGGTTTGATTTCCCTAATACCCATGTAAAACTAGATGAACAAAATGGCCCGTGCATCTCGAGTTTGTTTTCAGTGGCAAGAGGTCTTGGCATGTCCATTCCCTGTCTCTCTTAACTCTTTCTGCTTGCAAATAAATAAATAAAAATATCTTAAAAATAAAATAAAAATAAATGTATTTATTTGAAAATTTCATGCATGTATATGGTATGTAATATATTTTAAATATACTCACTCATCCTCGTTATACTCTGTTGTCCTCCTCCCACTCTCACTGAAACCTGTTCTCTTCACAACTAGCCTCTCCTTTGATGCCCTTTACATCATTGCTTTGTTAATAATATCACATGTATTTGTATCTCTGAATATAATTTGATTTTGTTTGGTTTTGAATTATATAAACATTTATATTGAATTGTGTTTCTTATTCAACATGATGAGGCATGTAGTTGTGGTTCATTTATTTTTTACTACAACATAGTATAAGTACATAGAACATGATTTACATATATTTGCATATGCAAGTAGGTCATCTTTTTTATAGTGGAGTTTCCCCACAGGATTTTTTTTCTCCCTGTTATAAATGATGCTGGGCTGGGGAGATGACAGCGATTAAGGACCTTGCCTGCAAAGCCAAAGGACCCAGGTTTGATTCCCCAGAACACACGTAAGCCAGATACACAAGGTGGCACATGCATCTGGAGTTCATTTGCAGCAGCTGGAGGTCCTGGAGTGCCCATTCTCTCTCTCTCTCTCTCTCTCTCTCTCTCTCCTTCTCTGCATCTCTCTCAAATAAAATAAATAAAAATAAAAATGCTGCTATGAACATTCTGGAATATATTCCTCTAGGGTATATGCCTACAAGCTAGATTGCCAAGTCATAGAGTATGTATTTAACACCAAAGATAATGCCAGGTTACTTTCTACAACGTTGTGTCAGTTTTATTTTATTCTAGAAGTTTATAAAAATTCTCTGTGATTTTCCTTTTTACCAATATTTAGTTATTATCAGACAGGTTAATATTTACTGATAGATGAGGTAGCTAGTGATATTAGTGTGTGGTTCCCTGACCACTAACTATTTCTGTGTGATAATGTTTTTTATTTATTTTACAGAGAAAGAGAGAGAGAGAGAATGGGTATGCCAGGGCCTCCAGCCACTGCAAACAAACTACAGATGCAAGTGCCCCCTTGTGCATCTGGCTAACATTGGGTCCTGGGGAATTGAACCTGGGTCCTTTGGCTTTGCAGGCAAACACCTTAACTGCTAAGCCATCCCTCCAGCCCTGTGGTATAATTTTTAATTATACATAGACGATTTGTGGTAGTTTGAATCAGAGGCACCCTGTAAACTCATGTGTTTTGAATGCTTGTGCCCCAGTTAGTGGCAATTTGGGAGGTGGAGTCTTGCTAGAAGAGGCGTATTGCTAGGAGTGAGCTTTGGGGTGTGGTAGCCCAGCTTCCTTCTTATCAGCGCTCACCTCACTCTTGTTGCTTTCTGCCAGTTGCTATGACAAGCAGTGATGTCCAGCTTCTGCTCTTCCAGCTTTTCCCTGCCATCGTGAGGCTTCCCCTAGAGACCATAAGGCAACATAAGCCCTTCCGTCCCCGCTGCTTTTGGTTGGGTGCTTTGTGCTTTATCCCAGCAATGCAAAGGTAACTGCACCATTCACATTCCCCTTCAGTGAAATGCCTATTCATATCTATTTTCCTAGTATTAAACTTTTTTTTTTTTTTTGCTATTTCATTACTGAGTTTGGGGGTTCATTATATATTTTAAATATGGGCCTTTAACCTGTTATTCCATGTAATGTTGTCCCCAGTGGCAAATATTAAAATTTTATAGTACATATGTTAAACAGAAGCCCTCAGTTTTAGTATTTTAAATGTTTCAGTTTCATTTCTTTATGTTAACACATTTCTATTTCTTACTTAAGAAAATATCGGTCCCATGGTTATAGAGGTATTTTTCTATATTGTTTTCTAAAATCATTGGAGGTTTGTAATTCACATTAAAAATTTTAATGTGTTGTATAGTGTAAATATGGAATCTATTCTGATTTTGTCCCACATTAGTAAAACTGTTTATTGAATAGTTTTGTTTTTCTTTCCCTGAGTTTATAGTGCTACTTCCATCCAATGTCAAAGTTCTATCTGTGTGTGTCTCTACTTTCTCTATCTCTGATATGTAATTCAAGTTCTTTTTTTTTTTCTGCATATGTATGTGTGCCATGTGTGGTGTGCATGAAGTTTGATATCTCATATTTCCTTATTATTCAGTCTCGAGTTTTTACTTTTCATTTATTTGTTCACATTTGTATGGCGTGTGTGCATGTGAGTGTCCGTATGTGTGTGGGTGCATGTGTATATGGGTGCGTATGCACATGTGTATGTGCACATGGGACGGCTACAGGTTGAGGTCAATATCATACTTAATCACTCCCTATTTTGTTTCACTGAGGCAGGACTTCTCTCTTGAACCCAAAGCTCACCAGTTCAACGAGTCCATGTAGCTGGCTTGCTCCGGGGTCTCCTGTCTGCTTCATTGCTGAGTGTTGGGATCACAGACCACCACACCAGTCTGACATTTTACATGGGTGCTGGAGGTTCGAACTTCAGTTCTCATGCTTGGGTGTCAAGCACTTTCTCCATAGAGCCATCTCCCCTGTCCAGTTTTAGATTCTTAAAAAATGTTATGATTTTTTTTTGCTGACTTTTGCATTTTTTAAATCAAAAATATAAGTATGGGGCTGAAGAGATGGCTTAGGGTTTAAGGCACTTGTCCGCGAAGCCTAAGAACTCATGTTCGAATCTCCAGGTCCCATGTAGCCGGATGCACAGTGAGCAAGAGCGCAATGTCACACAAGAGCACAGGAGTTTGTTTGCAGGGTCTGAAGGCCCTGGCACACCCACTCTCCCCCTCCCCCTTTCTTTCTTTCTCTCTCTCTCTCCCCCCTTTTCTCTTTCTCTCAAAATAAAATTTAAAAACTTTAAAAAAATAAGTATGAAATAGTATTGACCTTTCCTCCCTAATCCCAATTTAACTCATAACTTGAATATACTGTGGTCAGAAAATAGGATCTCTATGATGCTGAGGTTTTCAGATTTGTTGATCTATGGCTTTTTTTTTTTTTTTTTTTTGTGAACAGTCTGTTTTGTAAACATTCCAAGTGTTGCTTAAGGATAATGTTCACTTCTATGCACATTCTGGACAATTGAGTATGAGGAGTTTAAGTTTTTTTTTAATTTGATTGACATAATAATTGCATACATTTATGGGCTATAATTTGATATTTAGTACATATATATATAACTTGTAATGATCAGATTGGTAATTGGCAAATCTGTCCCCTCAAATACTTTTTATTCTTTTTGTTAAAAAACATTCAAATTCCTTTATAGCAGCTCTTTTGAAATCTATAGTTAATGCCAACCACCTACTGTGCTTGAGAACATTAGATGTCATTTGCCCTACCCAGCTGTATTCCCAAATCCATCGACCATCCTTTCTCCATCCTCTACGTTCCACTCTTCCTACCCTATGGTAACCAATATTTCTGCTCTCTACTTTCATGAGATTAAGTTTCTTAGCTTCTATAAATAAGTAAGAACAGGCAGTATTTGTCTTTTTGTGCCTAACTTGTTTCATTTAACATAATATCTTCCAGTTCCATTCATGTTGCTCTAAATGACAGATTTCATTCTTTGTGTGGCTAATTAATATTTCATTTTACATATGTATATCACATTTTTGTCAATTTTTATCAACTCATGATTTAATACATAAGTTTATTCCTCTTGTGAACAGTGCTAAAATAAATAAAGACTTTAAAAACTGGACCTCTTAACCAGGACAGTGGTGCATGTCATTAATCCCAGCACTAGGGAGACAGAGGTCAAGAGGATTGCTGAGAGATCAAGGCCAGCCTGGGACTACAGAGTGAGTTCTAGGTCAGCCTGGACTGGAATGAGACAGTACCTAAAAACAACAACAACAAAAAAAATGAATCTATTAAATCAAGATTATGAATTTAATTGGCTCAAATCTTCTATATCTTTACTAATGCTTATTTGTCTATTGATATTTGAGGTAAGCATGTTGAAATCTCCCACCAGCTGCTTTGCTGGCTGTTGGAGGGATTGCTCATGGCTAATGTCACTTCAGTCCTGTCCTTGATGCAAAGGACCACTCTTGTTCTTTGCCCCCCCACCCCCACCCCGGCTCACTCTGATGAGTGGTTTCTGAGTTTAGAATGTTTCCATCTTTGCAATAATCTGTTTTGGTAGTTTCTTCTGCTGTGGTTTCTTGCCAACATAAACTTTTCTAATATCCAGAAATACCTCAGAAGTTTTTATCCGTTGATCATATCCTTTCTTGTTTTAAGAGTTGTTGTTACATGCGTATTTTTTTTTCTTTCTTTCTGCCATTTGATGGGAATTTTGGAAAGGAAAGAGGAAAACAAATACCTTTGCTCAGGCCACTATCTGGCCTTTGAAGACACATTTTTTGTCCTTTTCCAAACAAAAGTTTGTTGGGCAAGTCATTTTCGAGACCTCTGTTGAATCGTTTAATGGTTGAAATGCAAAACATGGCCCTCGTACAGTCCTGTGTTTGAATACTTCATCCCCGGTCGGCGGCGCTATTTGGGAAGGTTGTGGTACCTCTCGGAGGCGAAGCCTTGCTGGAGGAAGTGTGTCACTGGGGGGCGGCTTGAAGCGTGAGAGCCAGGCCACACCTACTGCTGTCACTCGGCGTGTGCCCGGCTCATGTCGCTCTGGGAAGCCAACCTCCTGTTCCTGCCTTGCTTTCCCTGCCAGGTTGGGACTCTATCCTCTGGAGCTATAAGCAAAATAAACCCTTCCCTTCCATATGTTGCTTCTGGCCGGGTATGTTGTCCCCACCAATGAGAAAGCAACGGATGCTATTATTTATAAAATGGGGGTCACAGTAATATTAAACTCAATAAAAGGGAACATTGGTAAGATGACATTGTCTCCAAATATTAACACAAACACAAACACAAAGGGCAGTCATTAGCATCTTTCTTTAGCTTCCTTTTATGTGGCTGCACTAGAGAAATGAGGTGAATTGTGACTGGTACATCTTCAACGGCTCAAGCAAAATTTTGTTTGCACTCCCTGGGAATAGTCACTCGCCAACAAATTATCAAATACGTTAGTAGAAAGCCACATGTTTCATAAGTAGAAGCATTAGTAATGCTCTAGTGTGCACCACTGCTAGCTCACTTTCCTGCTTTATTATAGTATGCTGTTGACACTTGTACGCAATTATGCTTGTCTCCTTTTAAAAGAATATATAATTGTGTGTGTGTGTGCGTATGTATGGGGGTGTGTGTGTGTATTACTTAAACCTATTTGCTGATTCCACATATTATATAAAGTTATTTACTTTAGCTTAGAAGATGAATGTGAGAGAGTGAAACCCTACCTCGAGAAACAACATCACCAACAACAATAAATAAATAAATGTGAGCCAATAGAAAGAATGCTGAATTGAACTTCAACCCAGGTATTTTTTAAGAGACAAAATGAGTAATTGATATAAAAGGCAGAGTGGTTTGTATTGAAACCTGCCTATCTATATTTGTATTTTTTTCATATTCCGACATTCCACCAAGACAAAAGAGGCAACTCTGAATTGAACTAAATGACTATGTCTTTTTAAGTTTTCTATTTATTTATGTGTGTGTGTATATGTGTGTGTGTGTGTGTGTATGGGCACACCAGGGTTCCTAACAACTACAAACAAATACCAAATGCATGAACCATTTTTTTTTTTTTGCATCTGGCATTACATGGATTCTGGGAAATTGTACCCAGGCCAGCAGACTGGGAGCAACCGCCTTAAGTTGGTGAGCCATCTCCTCAGCCCCCAAAACTATGTCTTGAATGCCATCTTGTTTGGAAAGTTTTGTGTTAAGTGCTATGGCATTCATAAGGAAGTAAGACCCCGTCTAGCCTCTAAATGTGGATTCTGTGGAATCAGTTGGAGTACTGAAAACTAACATGTAAGTTACCCTAAATGCATGAACCATTTTTTTTGAAACCATGAACCCTAAATGTATCCACATCTTTCTGTGAAGATCAGGAATGCCTGTGAGAAAATAGCTTTGGAAATGGAGTTGTGGAACTCTTAGAAGTTCCACAGAGATTGAAGGAGGGCATTCCGAGCCTCGGGAACAGTGTGGACAAAGAAAGCATTAATCTGAGAAAGGTAAGGGTGTATTTAGACAATGGAAGTATTTTCTTTCCCTTGGCTAGAACATCAGGTACCCATAGTAGATGATAATGCATGCAGGCTGGAGGACATGTTGCTCATAATGTAATTTCAGCATTTAGAAAAAGGATTGAGGCTTTTTTTGTGTGGCCAAATATACCAATTTTTGTAAGTATTCCATGGAAGCTTGTAAAGATATACTTTACATTAGTATTATAAATATAGATGTATGTAATATGTGGGCATTCTTCCATGTAATTATACACTTCTTTTTTATATTTGCATATGTTCTTAAATTTCCTAGGTTCTACAAGAACTCACAAAAATTAAATGGTTTCTTAAATAGATTCCAACTTTAAAATTCTTAGTTGGGAATTGACAACCAAATTACATATGTAGATTATGAACTCCTGAATAGTATTTAATGTTCTTAGTAGAGAAGGAGAAACCCCATGGGATTTTTAGTTTTCTTAATTGTGTGTGTGTGTGTGTGTGTGTGTGCAGGCCAGAGGTTGTCTTTGCTCAGTCACTCTCCGCCTTATTTTTGGAGACAAAGTCTCTCACTTCTCACTGAACCTGGATGTTTTCAGCTAGAGTAGCTATCTGGGGATCCTCCTGTCTCCACCTCTTCAAGCTAAGATGTTTATGTGATTGTCACAGCAAAGGGGTTCAACCAGGACTTGAATTAAAAACATTCTGTCTTCCCTAAAGCCAAAAGGCCGTGTTAACGTAGTGAATTGCAGCCTCTTGAGTTATTATCAGAGAAGGTCCCGTCGAGATCACCCAATCTAACTCATTTTTTCATTTGAGGCACAGAAATCATTTAAGGTTTTAGATGGATGCTCAAGCCTACAGTGTGGCTCAGCCCAGAACTACGGGGCGAGTGGTCTAGTAGCAACACAATCTTCACAAGCCAGTTGTATATGGCATCTGAGACCCTAAGGTGAAGGAAAGCTTAGGAGTATATGAGAATGTCTGTGGCTTTCTTTTTTCTTTTTCTTTTTTTTTTTTTTGGTTTTTCAAGGTAGGGTCTCCTCTCTAGCTCAGGCTGACCTGGAATTTACTCTGTAGTCTCAGGGTGGCCTCGAACTCACAATGATCCTCCTACCTCTGCCTCCCAAGTGCTGGGATTAAAGGCGTGCGCCACCACGCCCGGCATGTGGCTTTCAATCACATACGTTTTAGCCCAATCTGTTAAATGTGTTCAAAGCTATTTGTATGAAACCTCAGCCAATGCAGCCCATTCTCCAAGTATGCTTACCCCATAGTGAGGGTTAGATTTGAACATCAACCACTCCAGCCTGCTGGAAGGTGATGGGGAAGCCAGACACCATTCCGAGCAGCTGGCAATAAACCAGTGGGTCAAAGAGCCCAACCTCCCATTCTAGCTTTCTTGCCCCTGGAAATGTAACAGAAAATCGGGGACCCAAGAATTGCCATGGCCCGGATGTGAAGCTGACTGGGTCTACTATATCACAGCACCTGCTTTCAGCCCAGTCCAAGTCCAACCTATGCCAGGACACCTGAGCACCCCACCCCCAGGCTTGAAATATTCTGGAACATCAGCTTTGAATCTAATTTAACCCCAGTTTCCCCCATGAACATCTGGTCTCCCCATGAGCCTGGCAGCAGCTATCCCTCATCATCCTTGGTTGCAAATCATTGGACATGTGATGCATGCGTGTAGCACATGATTAGTGACTCTTTTTAAAAATTTTTATTTATTTATTTATTTATTTGTAAACAGAGAGAGAGAGAGAATGGGCACACCAGGAACACTAGCCACTGCAAACGAACTCCAGACGCATGGGCCACCTTATGCATCTGGCTTTATGTGGGTCCTGGAGAAATGAACCTGAGTTGTTAGGCTTTGCAGGCAAACAAGCACCTTAACTGCTGAGCCATCTCCCTAGCCCTGAGTAGTGACTCTTCATACAATACAGAAGCAGAAGCCATGCTGTGAAGCAGAAGTATGTATGCTTTGGGGCCATCTGTCAGAGACAAAAGGCATGTCAGAGTTTTACTGGGGGGTCCACTTGAAAACCCCTTGGGGGAATCTTCAGGTAGTGAAGACCTGTCAGTGCTGTGGGAACAGCTCATTTGAAACTGCCTTTTTGGTGCTCTGGAAAAGCCATTCAAAGGCGATTGAAATCCCAAATGCCATTGAAAACATGTAGGCACCGTGCATAAGCACTGCAGGATTGTCACCTGAAGGGCACCCTCTGGTGAAGAAGCATTTTAATGATTAATAAACATCTAAGCCACTACGTAGAGCTGGACACACATCATAATGGCTAACCCAAATAACACGTAATCGTTTTGGCACTTGGTGCCCAGAAAGAAAGCAACGCAAAGTAGAAAGTGAGTCAACACAAATCAAGTCCACGTATTTTAATTGATTACAACTAACCCGATTCTGAGTACATGCACATCTTCTGATTCCCTTCGTTCGGGTATGTCTGTCAATGTCCTGAAGAGACATGGCTTTGTCCAGCCTCAAAGGGGGCTTCTATCCACCCAGGGGTCCCCTCTTCCTGCTCATTGCTCCCCTCCCCAATAAATTAAGCAAATAGTGACCAAGCTGTTTCGCAACATGTGGCAAATACAGACGGAGGCCTGGCCACGTGTCAGCCCCCAGAGGGGTCGTTTTGCTCACAGCTTTGAGGCAGCCCTGGCTTGTTAGCTGTGAGGAGGAATTCCCCATCATTGTTTCAGTTCCTGCACCAGCTAGCCTATCCCACTCATTTTTTTTATCAATCTTTTTTTCCTGTATTGAAGAAAAGTACAATTTTTTTTTCCACATCACAAAATAGATTATAGCCAACTACTTTCAATGATTCTATAACCTTTCTGCTCATGTTTCCCTCATTGAGAAGTCATACCGGTAAGATGTCCCAATTATCACTGTGGGTGTTAAACCCCAAAGATAAGCCCTTGCTCTCAAGAGGCAGTGAGAGGGACAGATGTGCCCCCAAAGGGCCATAGTACCACGTGAAAACTATGGCCATGTGTGTGGATGAATGTTTGGAGAATCCAAGTGGCAGCATGACAAATTCTGAGGAAGTCAGGAAGTACTTCACAAAGGAATCGACATTCAGCTTGGGGAATATAGAATAAGCCAGAGTTTTTCAGTTGAAGAAGATGGGGGAGGAGGGAGTGAACTTTCCACATGGAGGGAATCATATGTACAAATGCAAAAATGTCTGTGCAGGTTCATATTTCTTATCCAAAACCCAGATGTATCTCAGAATATGGGTATTAATATGGTGATATAGCACAGGCTTTGGTCAAATACGTGAATATATCCAGAATGAGTCTGAAGATTCAAACTGAGATTCATCAAGACTATTTCTTTTTTGCAACCGGATGCGTTTGAATACCGAACTTACCACAAGTAAATAAAAACAAAACTACACCAACCAAAGGCTTACCTTCTATGTTTAAGCTTTCTGAGGTTGGGGAATTTTGAATAAAAAGAATATAGTTGCAATCCTAGCAGATTCTTGTAGCTAATTCTCACTGAGTTGATTCAGACCACACATCCAGCCCTGGGTCCATGGGGGAAAAAAAATATGCCAGTTGACTCACTTAAAGCCCTGGGCATAGCCCTGAAATTAAATGGTGGGTTCAGCCTCCTTGGATCACACAGTGACATTAGTTAGGGTTGCATTTCCAGCAAAAGGTATACTTGTTAGACAGAATCATGGCTATCTATGCTCACATACTAACACCACACGGTCTTAGGACCGTAACCCAATGGCAGAGCCCTGTCTGATTCCATAGTCCCATGTTGAGTAGGCAGGTTGTTTGCATATGCCAGAGGCCTATAGTCTCCTCCCACGTAATACTGCTCAGCTGTATGTGGCTGACCACGAGCACTTAATAGAGCACATGAACATTGAGATGACGTAGAAAAGGAAGACCTGAGTTTCACGGAAGAGGCAGAGTTTAAGCCAAGCCCGGGAAGGGCATGTTGAAAGTGACGGTAGAGACCAGCTAGCTCTGCTGTCTGCTCACAGGACTCTTGTAAGTTTAATTGCAAACAAACATTGCAATGAATCTGCCAGGAATAACAGGCAGATTTTTTTTTTCCCCCTAGGCCTTGAAGGAACCTCTGAGACCACAGGACATAAATTACAGGCGGATGGTGACAAGGGGGGAAACATTCTCTAATTTATTGACACG
Source organism: Dipus sagitta (assembly GCA_036346955.1). NCBI lineage: Eukaryota > Metazoa > Chordata > Mammalia > Rodentia > Dipodidae > Dipus > Dipus sagitta. Next base: position 19,151,931 of record CM070780.1, read on the forward strand.
AAAAGAAAAGCACAGGACCCATTAAAGGTTAGATGCTCCAAGCCGGCTCCTGAGGTGATTGGAACACAAGCGTGATGGTGGCAGACAGAAGCGGCTCTTTGTGACCACATAAAGGACTCTGCTTCTCTGCTTTCCCAGGAGGTCCTAGAACTGAAACAGACCAAAGACCCCAAAGAATAGCACTTCAAAGGCATCTGGCCCCGTGCCCCTTGATTTTAGTTACGGGAAATCTGAGGTCTGGGGTGTGGGCGGGAGGGTAACTTGACGTGATCATAGCTGATTCTTAAAAGAAAAGTAACGAGGGACCGGAAAGACGGCTCCACAGTTAAGGTGCTTGCCTGCAAAACCTAACAACCCAGGATCTGATTCCCCAGGACCCACGCACAGCCAGATGTACAAAGTGGTGCATGCATCTGGAGTTCCTTTGCAGTGGCTAGAGGTCCTGGCGTGCCCATTCTTTCTCTCTCTCTCTCTCTCTCTCTCTCTCTCTCTGCCTTTCTTCTCTGTGTCTCTCTCTGCTTGCAAATAAACAAATTTTTTTTCAAAAAAAAAAAGAGAGAGCGAGAGAAGAAAAGCAAACTGTTTCATTTTTTAAAATTATTATTATTATTATTATTATTATTATTGCTGAAATTCAATAGTGAATTCAGGTACCCTTAAGGCATGGCTATTCTATAAGAGGCCATGATTTGGATGCATGGTGTGTGTGTGTGTGTGTGTGTGTGTGTCCTCTGTAAGGAGATTTAATCATAAAAATGCAAACTAGTTTTGAAATAGCTGACAGTAAACATGACTACTTTTAGGGTACTGGGAAGTTTGTGGTCAGAGATGGTGTCTGTGCACTTCCTGAACTCAGGGTCACCCCTCAAATTCCAACACCAGTATGTATTAGACAGCCACTTTGGGGTGCGGTGCTAGATATTCTCATTGAAGCTCTTTCATAGTCCTCTGGGACAGAGACTGCTATCACATTTGCGGGGGGTGGGGGGGAAATTAGAGAAGCAATGCGCAGGAGTATAACGTGTTAAAGGTCAGGGCCAGGATTCCCGTAACTTCCAGAACTGTCTGCACTGGCCAGAGCGGAATGTCTGGTGTCCCACTTCATTGTGCCCCCACCCATTCTTATTTGAGCTGGAGTCTGTTGATGAGAGCAGAGCTTGCTTTACTTGGCCAACCCGGGCGGTTCCCTTGTCTGGAACTGGGGCTACAGGTGTGCACAGCCACGCCCACCTATTTAGGTGGGCTCTAGGGATTTGAAACTCAGGTGGTTTTAGCCCCTCAGGCCCTCAGGTTTGTGTTGGAAGTACACTTAATTGCACGGCTAGCTCTCACTGGTGACTCATTGTTCCTGCACCTTCATTTTGGCCATTTGGAAGCTCCGGCAGCTTACAGCCCATGTCTAGCTATTAGATGGGAGTTTAAGGGCATGTAATCTTTACACCAACCCTGCCCTCTACTTTCCTCACTTGCTTTCCTTTTTTTTTTTGGCATATCTATCTTTATCCTATCTGTATATGTTTTTGCTTTGCTTTTTGTTGTTGGTGGTGATGTTTGTGGGTTTTGTTTTTCTTTTTGATTGTTTGTTTAGTTTTGGTTTTCAAGGTAGGGTCTCACTCTAGCCCAGGCTGACCTGGAATTCACTCTGTAGTCTCAGACTGGCCTCGAACTCATGGCAATCCTCCTACCTTGGCCTCCCAAGTGCCGGGATTAAAAGTGTGCTCCACCACACCTGGCTGGTTTTGAAAACCATTCAAGTCATGCTGCCGGTGTAGGATGGGCACAAACACCAGAGCCCAGGACTAGTCACGGTACTTGGAACACTGTTGGCTCTCCTCTACTTTTACCCGAAGAAGTTCTTTTTAAAAGTCAAAGCTCCCTGGTGCCCACGGTGAAGGTCGGGCTGCATGGGGAAACCACGGGATGCATGCCATACAGCGCATGCGCAGTGACTCACCAGAGGACTGCAAACGCAGTCAGATGCACGTGTCCTCAAAATAAGCAGAACGTGCACCCTCCCCTGCGACGGAAAGCTAGGAATCTCCTGCAGCACATGAGTGATGAGATTAGAGGTCCCTTCAGGCCAGCGTAACAGGATTTGCAGTTTCACTGAGTCAGAATACAGGCCCCTTTTCCATAACACACACACAAAAAAAAGCAGGCAAATAGACAAAAGCAGGCACTGGCAGAGGCGGCCTGTAGAGCCTCTCCGGGGTTGTCTTCTCAACCCCTTCTCAGATGAGGCGTCAAAAGTTTCCGGCTGTGCATAGACTTTATTGATTAATTTTGTGCTGTTCAGTACGTGGGAGCTTTCTTCAATGAGCATGTGGGCAGAAAACGAAAGAATATTTCATCTCATCTGAATATATTTTATCATATCCCCCCTCCCACACACACATGGGTTACTTTGTAAAAGTGCATGTTTTGCTAGAAGCATCCAGGACAACATATGGCCTGACACTTGGAAATCCAGGGTTTGTGTTGTTTTCTTCACATGTCAGAAGCCCCGAAGACATGAAGACTCTGCCCTCTGACTCAGATGTGGGGCAGACCCACACTAAGTCTTTAGTTGCCATTTGGTTCTGTGTTTCAGGGAAAGGATTAAGCCAGATGTCAGAGTGAGAGAGAAGGAAGGAGAAAGGGAGAAGAGGAAGGAAGAGAGAATGGAAGAAAAGGAAGGAGGGAGGGAGGAATCTTAAAAATCTAAACTCAACTCTTGTTTGTTTCTTTAATTTGTTATTAACAATGTTGATGGACCATCTCTTAAAAGTTATTTTATTTATGGTCCCTTCATTCTAAGAAGTATTTAAAAAACTTTTTAGAAATTTAATGAACATAATGTATAAGAAAACACTAAGGAAAGAAAATAGAGCAAGGGGGGAATTTGAGTGGAAAAATATCAAACATAAATAATGCCTGTGTCAAAAATTCATGTTTGGGGCTGGAGAGATGGCTTAGCAGTTAAGGCACTTGCCTATGAAGCCTAAGGACCTATGTTCGACTCTCCAGATCCCACAGTAAACCAGACACACAAAGGTGAGGCAAGCACAAGGTCGCACATGCCCACTAGGTGGCACAAGCGTCTGGAGTTGAATTTCAGTGGCTGAGGTCCTGGGGCACCAATTCTCTCTCTCTCTCCCTCTCTCTCTTGCTTTCTCTTAAAAAAAATCATGTTTGGGTACTACTAGCAGAAATATGAGTTTCCAAGATGTGAAAACAAAGAAAGAAATACAATGCAATATGCAACTGATAGAACCAAGAAAAAAAAAAAAACTATATCTAAAACATTTGGGGTGAGCTATCAAGCTGGAGGAATAAAACAAAAAGCTGAAAAGAGGGCTGGGAAGCTAGCCTGATAGCTCAGTCAGTAAAGTGCTTATCTTACAAGGATGAGGACCTCAGTTCAATCCCTAGAACACACATTAAAAAATCTGGGCATGGTGGTATGCACTTATAATCCCACTGCTGGGGAGACAGACAGACGGATCCCCAGGGCTCAATGGCCACCCTGTCTTGCCTGCTTGGTGAGTTCCAGACCAGTGAGAAATCCTGTCTTTACAAAAAAGGTGGACACTGTTTCTTAGGAACAATAACTGAGGCTGTCCTCTGGCCTAGACATGCAGTACACACATATCTACACAGACACACACACAGAAAAAAAAAAATAAGGAAAAGATATTAGCCCTTTGACTCAGGAAGTCAGCACCCCTATTTATAAGATCAAAAGCATTATAACCTAACATCATCTGAATGCTTCTTACATACCACCACATCTTAACCAAGCTGGAATCATGGCACAAAACACCATACATCAAGTATATATGCAAGCCTGACAGACTGGCCTTTTTTTTTTATGTGAGAGAGCAAGAATGAAAGAGAGGCAGAGAGAACTGGCATGCCAGGGCTTCAGCTACTGCAATGGAACTCCAGACACATGCACCCCCTTATGTGCATGTGCAAGCTTGCACGCCAGCGTCGCTATACATCTGGCTTATGAGGGGAACTGGAGAGTTGAACATGAGTCCTTCGCCTTCACAGGCAAGTGCCTCAACCGCTAAGCCATCTCTCCAGCCCGTACTACTTATAGTTTGAAGGTATAATAGTTTATAGTTTACAGAAGGCTCCCCCATGTGTGTTCTTAGTTAATTGATCAGAACGGCATTACGGGATACTGATCAGAAAGATACCTTTTACTTTTACATCACTGTGATCAAAACAACTGACAGGGAGGCTGAAGAGATGGCTCAGCAGTTAAGGTGCTTGCCTGCAAAGCCTGTCAACCCAGGTTTAATTCCCTAGCACCCATGTACAGCCAGGTGCACAAAGTGGCGCATGCATCTGGAGTTCATCTGTAGTGGCTGGAGGCCCTCATGTGTCCACTCTCTCTGTGTCCATCTCTCTTTACTCTCTCTCTCTCTCTCTGCTGGAAAATAAGTAAATAAATAGAATATTTCAAAAGCTGACAGGATTAATTCTGACTCATGACCTCAGAGGGATTTCAGTCCACCATCGCAGGGAAGGTGTGGAAGTGGCTCTGTTTGTGGCAGTGGGCGTGTGAGGCAGTGTTCACAAGGTAGCAGACCAGGAAGCAGAGAATTCAGGAAGAGAGCCAGGGGATGGATATAACCTTGAAGGGCCTACTGCTACAATCTCCTTCTGCCCAGTAAGCTCCAACTCCTGAAGGTTCTGCAGCCTCCCAAAGTAGCCCCCCATTTGAGGAAGAAGCCTTCAAAACTTGAAGCTGGTGGGGAGGGGGGGGTTGACACAATTTCAGATTCCAGCCATAACACATAAGGAAAGAAAGATCACGTTGCCAATCACTGGTGGGTCTGGACCAGGAATCCAGATCTTTCGGAAATCCTCTTTCCATCACTTCATTATTTAGGGGTCAAAACCCCGGAGAAAGAAATAGGAACATGGGGCTTTAGGTATCCATCCCTAAGTCCACCATGTACTAGCTGCGTGGGGCTGGGCAAGTCCCTTCTCTTCTCAGAGCTTCAGTCTCCTCAACTGGAAAGTGGAGAAGTTGATGACCTGACTGGGAAGATTCATTCCAGCTGTGACAGCCTGGTGGCTCAGAGCCTCTGTGGCTCCAGACAATTTCCCAGACTACACTCCAGGGTGTTCCCAGTCATTTTCAAATTAGCAGTTGCTCTGTGGTAGGAAGTACAGCCCCGGGATCACTCCATTGTCCCAGCCTGCCTGGGGCCCCGGGCTGCTGAGTATTCCAGGCTAACAGAAGCCGTTGTACCTGGTGCTACACAGAGTGTCTCCATGACGTCAGGAGGACATGTTTTGTTGGTATTTGATGGGTATACGTCATCACCCATGGGTTTTTTTTTTTTTTTCCCCTAGGAAGATGCAAAGTGAATAGTCCTTGACATTTAAATCAGACCTGGTACAAATTAAAAACAAAAAAAAAGGCTCCTCTGAACCCAAAGATCCCACATCCACATCTTGTATTATTAGCTGGACCTCTGTGGAAGAGCGTTCCTGGGGTGGGGGGGCGGGGTGGGCAGCATGTTGTCTGTTAGTTTTCTGAGCCCAAACAAACAAACCCTGTCCTAGGCTTTAGGCTCCAGGTTTCTTCCTGGCACTCCTCTGCCTAAAAGTCTCTGTATTGAATAAAACCGAAATGTTTTAGCAAATCCCAAGAAATTCCTTATTTAATGGAAAAAAGAGATCCCCAGGCTTATATTTCAAAATGTGATTTCCATGTTCCCATTGCATTAAGGCAAGGTCGCCCCACCAAATCCTCAGCTGTCTGCTATGGTTTTTTTTGTTTGTTTGTTTTTTTCACAAGAAAAGACTGTATTTATCTCCAAGAACACAGTTCTAATATTTATGGTGGATGGGATACTCTTCTTAGCCCAGCAGGAGGGCTAAAGGATCCAAATCTAAGTAACCTCCTATGATTTCCTTGGATGGCTGTGAAAGACTCTAGAAGCTTCAGCTATGGTGGGGAGGATACTCTTGTCTTCCCTGTCTGATCTTCCCATGTGCTATGCAATCTTTCACTTGTACGTGGCCATCTGTCTTTCGTCATGATGGCGGGAGAGGGTTAGCTGCTAAGATGGCCACAGACAGCCCATCTCATTGGCTAGCATGAAATCTGGGAATAGTCATGACGATATCTCTTCTCATTATATTTCCCTTTTTTTCAACATCTTAGAAAAGCAGACTTTTTTTTTTTCATTTCCTTCCTGTCTCCCATTTTTAAAATTTTATTTATTTATTTATTGTTTATTTATTAGAGAGAGAGAGAGAGAGAGAGAGAACTCACCAGGGCCTCCAGCAAATGAAATCCAGAAACATGTGTCACTTTGTGCATCTGGCTTACGTGAGTACTGGGGAATTGAACCTGGGTTCCTTAGGCATCACAGGCAGATGCCTTAACTGCTAAGCCATCTCTCCAGCCCCATGTCTCCCATTTTTAGCCTATTCTCCCTCCTACAATATTTGTTTGTCTCCCACTATAGAAGTAACTTCTGGTCGTTATTGAGAGAAAGAGACAAAGAGAATACAGGGAGAAATTTAGAGAAAGAAAATAAAGACCTGGAGAGATGGCTTAGCAGTTAAAGTGCTTAAAGCCAAAAGACCTAGGTTTGATTCCCCAGGACCACGTAAGCCAAATGCACAAGGTGGCACATGCGTTTACAGTGTCTGGAGGCCCTGGCACGGCCATTCTTTTCTGTCTCTCTCTCTCTCTCTCCTTTCTCTCTCAAATAAATAAATAACAAAAAAATATTTTAAAAGTGAAAGAAAATAAAGTTCCACATTACAAGCTTATTGCTGTTAATATTTTTAAATTTTTATTTATTTATTTGCAAGCAGAGAGAGAGAGAGAGAGAGAATGGGCACACCAGGGCCTGTAGCCACTGCAAATGAACTCCAGATGCATGCGCCACTCTGTGCACCTGGCTTCACATGGGCACTGGGGAATCGAACCCAAGTAGTCAGGCTTTGCAGGCAAGCACCTTAACTGCTAAGCCATTTCTCCAACCCAATATTTTAGATTTACGAAAGTATGTTGTCTCGAACTATTTGTCCTGCACCGTAGATGATTATGCGAATTTGCACTTGGAAGATGGTGACTATCTAAGCAGTTTGCTTGTGTCACTGAACGGTTTTCACAACCTTAGTGGTGAGTAGCTCCACGCGCCTTTCAGCCAGGTATATGGGGGCAAAGCACTTATTTGAACCACCTTCTGTCTGTCGGACTTTTCATCGTTTCCACATTTTAACTTCAAACTCACCTTCCAGGCAGCCACTGTTACCTGCTGGCTATGCACAGAGTACAGCACGCTCAGGATTCCGGGCTGCCTCTAGCGATAAGGAAGTTCAGATACCGGCCTGCTCTCTAGGAGAAGAGTGGGGGTGCTAGTGCTAGGGCATGTCATGTTTGCCAACATGAGTCTCAGCATTGGAGGCCAGGCTCTGTGGCACAGAAGAGCCCTGGGGGTGATGTTTGGAGGTGGGTGTTGAAGGATGGGGAGAGAGCACCCCAAGAAAAACAACTTTTTTAAAATATTATTTATTTATTTACTTATTGGACAGAGAAAGAGGGGGAGAGAGAGAATGGGCTCACCAGGGCCTCCAGCCACTGCAAACGAACTCCAGATGCGTGCGCCCCCTTGTGCATCTGGCTTACGTGGGTCCTGGGGAATCGAACCTGGGTCCTTTGGCTTTGCAGGCAAACATCTTAACCACTAAGCCATCCTTCCAGCCCCAACTCTTGATCTAGTTCTTAAAAGACAAAATGAGGGGCTGGAGAGGTGGCTCAGTGATTAAAAGCACTTGCTTGCAAAGCTTGATAGCCTGGGTTTGATTCCCCAGCACCCACATAAATCCAGATGCACAAAGTGACGCCAAGTGTCTAGAGTTCGTTTGCAGTGGAAGGAGGCCCTGATGCACTCATTCTCTCTCTCTTTCTCTGCTTCTTTCTAGCTCTCTCTCCCTCTCTCACATAAATGAAATATGTTTTAAATAAACAAGATGAGGTGGGAAAGGAGGTTAGCTGAGCGGAGAAGGGAGTGGCTGCTATGGGAAAGGCTGGTAGCAAGCACCAGGACATGGAGCCTGGCCAGAATGGATATGTGCCAGGGCTGTGTCCTGGCATGAGTTTAGGCATGTGAGGGCACGCAGGGGTTACTCCTGGGAAGTTTGCGGGGGACATATCCTGAGAGGATTTATTTATTTATTTATTTATTTATTTTGGTTTTTCAAGGTAGGGTCTCTCTGTAGCCCACACTGACCTGGAATTCACTATTACATAGTCTCAGGCTGGCCTCGAACTCAGGCGATCCTCTTACCTCTGCCTCCCTAGTGCTGGGACTAAAGGTGTGCGCCACCACACCCGGCCTAAGAGGCTTTTGATGCCCACCAAGGAAGGGTGACTTCATCCCAGAGACTTGGCTACGGATTGCATGTGGAGGCCTGCGCTAAAGAGACAGAACTTCAGATGGTTCTGTGTGGAGTCTGTGAGGGGATGATGGGCACAGAACTGCGGGAACTAAGTGTCTGTGGGGACAGTGGGTGAACAAGGGCTCTCAGCCTCCTGGGCACTGAAATCATAGCTTTTGTTAACTGCGAACCCAGAGCTTGGCACGCAGTGTTCATTAGCTCTGAAAGAGGCAGTTATGGGAATCCAGGCTGAGAATGTCACGGTTGGTAGCAAGGAGAACAAAAGGTAGAGACACTGGGAGAAAGGCATTTTAGGAAGGGACATGAACGAGACAGATTTAATGTTAAAGCCAAGGACCCAGTACACTCAGTTAAAAAAAAAAAAAAAATTACTGTGTATTTGAGAGAGAAATCAAGAGGGGGGGGGGAGAAAAGAAAAAAAGAAAAAACGGGGCCTCCAGCCCGGCACACTCCAGCCACTGCAAATGAATTCCAGACACTTGTGCCACTTTGTGCATCTGGCTTTACATTGGTACTGGGGAATAGAACCTGGGTTCTTTGGCTTTGGCATTTGTAGTCAAACGCCTTAACGGCTAAGAATTCTCTTCAGCTCCACTCTCAATTTTTTTAGCCTACAGCAAAAACTAGAATGTGGCTTTTGAGAGGGTGTTTGGCTTCAGGAACCGATCAGCACGTGGAAGGCTCCTAGAGCCTTCAAATCTTTAATCTCTGTTTGTGAATTGCATAGTTTGGTTCTATTCAATGGACTCCTTTTTCCCCCAAAATGCCACCTGTGAAATAAGTTAAACAGCGTACTGTTGTAATATAAAACTATTTCTTCAAGTCCACTGTATAAATGAGTGACTCTCTAGGGACTCGGCTAATCTAATTTCCCTTCTACAATGTGTTCATTCACATTGCCCCATCTCTGTGGGGCTAGCTTATGAATCAAGTGTTTCTGAAGGAATATGGCCCCTAATAAATGTCAATATGAGTCCTGATTGATTTCCTCCGGCCTCGCTGGTTGTGACTTCATTTAGAAACTTAATACCAATTGTGTTGCTTTGATAACCTTCAATTTTCACTGTGTCCCCAGCACCTACCAGAATGCTTGGCATAAGCATAGTTCCCCATCGATGTCTGTTCCATGAAGGACTGGTCAACCTGTAGCCGACGCTCCTCAGAGGAATCTTGAAGTGGGTACAGTTCAGAGAAGCATTCACTTAAGGGACAAAATTGAGATTTCAATATGTGAGAAAGTTAACACTTGCTCCCTGTTTTTTTCCCATGATGGTGGTGCATTGCAGATATTCACTAAATATGAGCCTACAATGCTGACTGTGGTGGTTTGAATAGATGGCCCCCAATGTATTCAGCTGTTTATTTAGTTGTAGTTTGCATCTGCAGCCACCTGGCTGGAGGCAGTGTCACTGGGTGGATCTTAAGGTGTGGTGGTATGTTTGAGATTTTAATCTAAAGATATTCAAAGTGTGCCTAGCTGGAGCTTCTGAAGTGTGCTGTGTGGCTTTTGGCTTTTGGCTTGTGCTTCTCTCTCTCTCTCTCTCTCTCTCTCTCTGCTTGGACCTGTGAAGGCAGGCCAGCTTCTTCTGCCATTTATGGAACTTCCCCTGGATCTGTAAGCTTCAATACATAACCCTTCCTCCATAGCTGTGCCTGGTCTGGAAGTTTATCTCAGCGAACCTGAAGCTGTCTGTTACACTGACTATCCCTACTGTGGTTCGCCTGATGGTAACACACAGCTCTTAGCTTCAGCCTGTGCCTTGGGCAGTAATGGATCTCTTCACAAGCGCAGTCAGCACGTATTAAGCACCTACGTGTGTCAAAACAGCCAGCATTGATGCTGTTCTCAAGCTTTGACCCTCACGGCAACCCCAGAATGTACTGCTCTCATCCCCTCTTGCTGAAGACCAAAATGAATTTGAAAACACTGACCTGTTTATCCAAGGTCATGTGTGGTGGTAACTATTCCCGGGGAGATGTGGAAAGATGTCTCTTCAACCCAGATAGAGAACCAGTGACAGGCCAAAGTAAGGTTTCTACCAAAGGTGAGTTTAGTGAACCAATCAAGTTTATTGGGCTTACTTATAGAGTTTGATGAAGGCCACTTACAGAGCAAGGGGAAGGTGACTTACAGAGGGGGGGGAGGAGGGCTTACAGAGCATGGGAAGGGACGGTGACTTACAGAGCTGGATGAATAAAAGTCCTACTATAGCATCATGTAATCAAAAGAGAAGCTGGTTCTCTGGCCTCTGACCTCATGATCCCCAAAACTAGCTTCTGGGACCCCTTTCATCAACACAGTGCGTAGGCGAGCTATGAGGTGGAATGTCAGGATGTCAATATGATCTCTGGCTGTGTGACCCAGAGCAGCTCTGGCATCTCTCTGAGCCTCCATTGGTAGTGCCAGAGGTGTCCTGGAAGGGGCAGGCAGGGGGCATCAGAACAAATTGCCGCGTCCCGCTGGACCCAGGAGCTATTTAGGTGAAAAAAAAAAACCACCTGACCATGCTGGTTAATGAAGCCTGAAGCAGGAAGAAGAGCTCTGGTGACAGTGGCTTACTGTCGTCATTAAGTCTTACGGTTGGATGGGACAGTTCTCCATGGCTGGGTCACGCGTGGCTGATCTTGGCTGGGCTCCCTGGCTGGCTGGGAGCCGGCCCCACTCACACGTTGGCAGTCAGTGGCTCTCCATCAGAACCATCCATTTCTCATGTTCCGCCAGGCAAGCCCAGACTTGTTCGCATGACCTGTTAGAAGTGGCAGGATTTGAGGCAGAGCAGTCATGGGAGACCTTCAAAGCATGAGGGAGCGGACTACACCTCCTCACAGGTAAAGCTGCAAGGTCACGTCACAGCAACAGGTCCAGAGAGACATGCACAGGTGTAGCCATCTTGTGACCCGAGTCCTCACGGTGAACAGCCTACGCTGTTTCTCTAGAAAGCCTGACCAAGCTGGCCTGACAGAGGCTGTATACTGTCAGATCTCAGGCCCTGTCGGCTCTCCTCAAGATACTCCCCTCCTTACAATCTGTTTCTTCTCTCCAGAGGGAGCTGACAATAAGATTGCTCTTGCAAAGAAGCTAAAATTCTCTCCCTTCTGCCATTGCTGAGAGCCACCCGCTGTCCCTATGTGCAGGACCTAAGGCGTATTACCTAGAGCTGTGTACTAACTGCTTAGAGCTATGTTCTAACTGGCTGCACTCCCCCCATCTAACACCCTCATCTAGTCTCAGTCTCATATCTCTCATAGTGCAGTCCTCATATTAACTAAGCCTACCTTCTAATGCAGGAGCCTTCCATGAGAACCTGAGTGATGGCTTAGTCGTTAAGGCACTTGCCTGTGAAGCCTAAGAACGCATGTTCGAATCTCCAGCGCCCCCTGTAGCCAAACGCAGTGACGCAAGCATGCAATGTCACACATGCGCCACAAGGGTGTGCATGTGTCTGGAGCTTGTTCACTGGCTGAAAGGCCCTGGCGCCCATTCTCTCTCTCTCTCTCTCTCTCTCTCTCTTTCTCTCTCTTTCTCTGTTGCTCACTCAAAAGTAAAATATTAAAAACGAAAAAGAGAGAGGGAACCTTACTTTTTCTGGTGGGACTGAAGGTTTTCTCTTCAGAACCATGCCAATGCTATCTGTGATGTTAGTAACTTTCTTAATAAAGCTGTCTCCTGAAAAACAGTTTGTCTTAGCACCACTCTCTCAAACCACCTGCTATCCCCATCTCTATCCCAGTTTTTAAAAAATTTTTTGTTGTTATTTTTATTTATTTATTTGAGAGTGATAGACAGAGAGAGAAAGAGGCAGATAGAATGGGCGCACCAGGGCTTCCAGCCACTGCAAACGAACTCCAGACACATGTGCCCCCTTGTGCATCTGGCTAACGTGGGTCCTGGGGAGTCGAGCCTCGAACCGGGGTCCTTAGGCTTCACAGGCAAGCGCTTAACCGCTAAGCCATCTCTCCAGCCCTCTATCCCAGTTTTTATCTAACACATACTGGAGCAGAACAGTGTAGTCCCCTGATGAGTCTCCCTTACTACTGGGCTGTAGTGACTCACCGACGCCCACACAAGGGATGTCTAGGAAGCTTCGCTGTAAGTTCGTGCCATGTTCACTACCAGCCGGCTCCCGAGGGTTCTGTTCATCTGGTTATGCCACGGGAGAGGCTGGTCCCGGTATTAGGTGTACTCGGCTCCTCTATAGCGGGCCTTGTCTTGGTTTTTAGTATCCTGGATTAGTGACTCATGAAGCTAATACATTTCAGTTTCGTTAGCAGAAAGCTGTCTGTGACCTGTCTACAAATAGGGAGACCTTATGACGTGCATTTTGTGATTCCCAAGGGGGAGACCTTACGACACCCGTTTATACTTCATGACACGCGCTTGGTGTTGGTGTCATGTTCCTTTAAATAGATATCATACCTACTAACTTTAAAGTTTGGTTCATATGCCCATTTCTCCCCAGGACTTTGCACAAGTGAGGCAACACTAACACTGAGCTATATACCTAGTCCAGATTTTCACTTTTTACGCTGCTGGGGATCAAACCATGGTAGGCAAGCTCTCTCCCACTCAGCTTTAAATCCTTTCTGATAGAATAGCTAACAACAACAACAACAAAACCCACTAAGTGAAGTGAAAGCTTTCACACGCTCAGAAATGTATTCAAAACCATGACAGTTTGTTTCTTTTGTTGTTTTTTTCTTAAAAAAAAGTTATATTGAGAGCCTTATGTTGACCCGACATTCCTACCTGGAAACTACCATCTTCGAGGTTTACTTTTGAGAGGCTGCAGTTACCTGTCTTACCACTAGGTGACGCGCTCTCATTTTCATCTCTAAAATGGAGCCAGTTGTATAGACACTTTGCAGAGGAATTGTGGGAAATTTCTGAATTCCAGCCCCAGAGCAAAGCATAAGGTACGTTACATATGGGATTGGATGAGCAAGTATTTGGAAAAACAATGGGAAAAAAAAAAAGTTAGGATGGAATCAACCATGAGTGGGCCAGCGATTGCCTGCAAGGTGTTTATAGAGTAGGCCAGCGGTTCTAGACTGGCCCTGAGCACTGTCAGCCTTGCAGGAAGCTAGATGTGTACATTTCCATGGGTTATCTTTGGGGCTGAGGTTCTATCCCATTTTTTTTTTTTTATGTTAGAATGTCTTGTGAAATGGTAAGGATGAGATGGCAGAGAAATCCCTTTTTGAAGTTCTTACTTGACAATTCAAAGTGGACAGATCCACAGAGGCCTCAAAAACAGCTTTGGGAGATTTTGGTTTCTAGAAGGAGCAGTTTCTGGTGACTGAGGCTGAGCGAGAGCCGCACGGACAGAGAAGCATTCGGCGCAGTTCTCCTCAGTGTACTTGTGTGTGTTTTCCTTAGAAACCATGAACTCATATCGTTTGCAATACAGCTTTTATTGAAAACTGTGTTTAGAGATGTTTTCGCGGTTAAGGCACTTGCCTGTGAAGTCAAAGGAACCAGGTTCGATTCCCCGGTACCCATGTAAAGCCAGTGGCACAAGGTGGTGCGTGAGTCTGGAGTGCCTTTGCAGTGGCTAGAGGCCCTGGTGCGCCCACTCTCTGTCTCTCTCTCTCTCTGTGTCTTTCTCTATCTGCTTCTCTCTCTCCCTCTCTTAAATAAATAAATAAATAAATAAATAAAATATTTTTAAAACATGTTTATGAAAAAGACCTTCAGGAAACTAGTCCAGGGAATAGGGCCCTTTCCCCACCTACAGCTAAAAATTCTGAATCTTTCCTCTGAGCAAGTTAGACTTCATAGCCCAGCCCCCTATTAAGCCACATTCTATGTTCTTAGCTTTTATGAAGATCAGAGGATAGGACACCCAATTAGAGGTCTATTTCTGCCTTGGCTTTATTTAAAAGGTGTTGCAAAGGACACTTTCTCTGATATTGCAACTGGAGTGTACAGTACTATGTAAGGAAATGCTGGAGTTCTTTCTTTCTAAAGTCTGTGGCCTTCTCTCCTCTTTCCAGATCATGAGATAATATATTACCTTCCCCCCCCCCCCCATGGCTACCTATGGCCTCAAGTACAGATGTTATTCTCAGCCAAGAGCATGTTTATTTACCTGTAAGATTACTAATTTTTGGTTTCCTGGGTTCTTAGTATTACCAAACATATTGTCATTTATAATAAGACCCTCCAAAGCCAATGTTAAAATGGTAGTATACTCTTTAGGGGCTGGAGAGACGACTCAGTGGTTAAAGACACTTGCTTGCAAAGCCTGACAGCCCAGCTTTGATTCCCCAGTAACCACATAAAGGCAGATGCACAAAGTGGCACACACGTCTGGAGTTCCTTTGCAGTGGCAAGAAACCCCAGTGTGCCCATATACTCTCTGCTTGCAAATAACTAAATAAAAATATTTTTAAAATATGATCAACTACTTTAAAAATAAACAATATTCTTCATATAATAAATGGTATTTTGAGAAAATACTGGATTATGTAGTCTAAACCATAAATGTTCATACTTAGAGAGATTACCCTAACAACATCAACAACAACAAAAAAAAAATGCCTTGATACTTTGTTAAATATCTCTCTTATCCAGAATTACATCACCTTGTTTTCTGGGCTAGCATGTGATCCCTTTTGTGGGAGCAACCTTTGTTTTTTATATGTTGTTTTAAATCCCTCGCCATCTCTAGGGCCACAGTAGGCCTGCTCAGCAACTATTTGGTGATTCCAACCATGAGGTGGTATTTTCTGGGGAATTCAAACAGCTTGTTTGGGGAGACACAAGGAGGTAGACGGAGGCTGGAGGTCGGCCTGCCTCTTCCACTCTCGGCTTCTCATATGTTAAGTATGACGGTTCAGTTCTCCACCATTCTGGGAACTGACAGTTATAAGGTAGGAGGAGACAGGAAGACTGTGGAAGGTTATGAATGACAATGTTCACTTAACGGGCTGGAAATACATGCGGTCCTGTGGCGAAGCTTTGGAAATGGAGGAGGGCTTTGTAAGCAAGTGAGATCATGCGTCTTTGGTTTAAAGCTGTTTAGCTTTAGAAAAACTCCCAGCGCCTCGAAGTCAGCTCTGAGGGGGTGAATTCAGCATTTGGAAGTCCAGACTTGAGCGGCTGTGGGCCCTCCTCCGGGTGGTCATCTGGGTGGAGGTGCTTGACCTCAACATCTGCCTGAGCGCTGTTCTGTCAGATGACTTGGGGCTCAGCAGCCGTGACGCTCATGTGCGCGATATTACAGCTTTTGTGTGATGTCATCTCTATTCTGTTCACTGGTTTCCTTTGTCTTTGGTTTCTTTTAATTAAAACTTGAATTAGGCCAGGCGTGGTGGTGCATGCCTTTAATACCAGCACTCGGGAAGCAGAGGTAGGAGGATTGCTGTGAGTTCGAGGCCACCCTGAGACTACATAGTGAATTCAAGGTCACCCTGGGCTACAGTGAGACCCTACCTCAAAAAAAAAAAAAAAAAAAAAACTTGAATAAGGAGCTGGAGAAGTGGCTTAGCAGTTAAGGCACTTGCCTGCAAAGCCTAAGGACCCAGTTTGGATTCCCCAGGACCCATGTAAGCCAGAGGAACAAGGTGGTGCATGTGTCTGGAGTTCGTTTGCAGTGGCTGGAGGCCCTGGTGTGCCCATTCTCTCTCTCTCTTTCTTTCTGCCTCTCTCTCTCTCTTTCAAACAAACAAATAAATAAATAAATGCAATATCTAAAACACTTGAATTATATAAATTTTGAGAATCGGATATAGGGAAGCATTTTTAGTTTTGTCTTAAGAATATAGGAGATAATAGCCTAAAAGAGGGAAACAGCCATCTGATAAACTAATGAAGGTAAAATAAATTCTTAAAGAGAAAACGCATGGTTAGGCTGTATTGTGATGCAAGTCTTACTGTTAGCTAACATTATTCGTAAAGCACATAAGACCATTTTATTGATATTTGGTGTTTGTTTGCTGCATTAATGTTTTTTTCTTATGAAATGAGTGACAATTATGGCTTCAGCTTAACAAGATATCTCTGTCAATCAAAGAGAAACTGGACTTGGGTGACAGATGATGCTATATTTCTTTTGTGTTATCCATAAGATTTAGCTGCTCATAGATGACCATGGCTATTGTTTTTGCTTTTTGTATTTTAGTTTTTTTGTTTGTTTTGTTTTGATTTTCGAGGTTAGGGTCTTACTCTAGCCCAGGCTGACCTGGAATTCACTATGTTGTCTCTGGGTGGCCTTGAACTCATGGCGATCCTCCTACCTCTGCCTCCCGAGTGCTAGAATTAAAGGCATGTGCCACCACACCCGGCTACAGTAGCCACTGTTAACTAGCCTGAGGCCAGTGGACATTGCAGACAGCATGACCTGGGGCTACCATGTCCTTCTAAAAGAGACCTAGGCCTGTTCTCATGCTGGTCTGACCATAGTAAGCCGATATCATTTCTGGCAAGACAAGGATTGAAAATTATCTTTGGATAAGTGAGTCCTCAGGGAGGGGACACACAGGTGAGGAAAAACTGTAACACGGTGATTCAGATTCCCCTTCTCAGCCTAAATAACTCCGTTTAGAAGATGTGGTGTTGTTTTTAGTATTTTATTTATTTATTTCATTAGTTATTTCTTTGAGAAAGAGTGAGAGAGAGAACAGGCAGATAGAGACAAAGAGAAAGAATGGGTGATCTAGGGCCTCCAGCCACTGCAAACGAACTCCAGACACATGTGCCACCTTGTGCATCTGGCTTTACATGGGTTCTGGGGAATCGAACTCTGGCTGTTAGGCTTTATAGGCCAGCGCCTTAAGCACTGAGCCATCTGTCCAGCCCCGGGATGAGGTGTTTTAGTAAAGCAGTGTCCTCAGACTTAGCACGGGCTGCTGTCACCCTGTGAAGGCCAGTTCTCCTCCTCTGTGCAGTGTCTGCCTGCGCATGTGTAGAAACCCCTCCCCGTAGAGCCCTGGCCCTCCTTACCCTCGACCCGCACACTCCATTTCCCATTCATAGCTTCCAGACGGTCAGAGTCACCAAAGCGTGGAAGGTAGAACAAGGGCGACGAGAGCTCTATATTACAGAGGATGAAATGGGAAAATGGAAATAGTAACCGCCCGCCCCTTCTCGGCATTGGTATTGGATCACTGTGTAGCACATTACCGTGCAGTTAGTGGCTTAGAACAGCATGGATGTTTTAGGAAGGAAGTTAGATGCTCGGTGTCTGTGAATTGTTCACCTGGCGTTATTGCCTGAGCAACCGCATTATGTAAGGGTCATGTGATTTCTTGGAGGTTAAAAAAGAGAATGATCTCTTGCTTTCCCAAGAGATTTTTTTTTAATTTTTATTTATTTATTTGAGAGCAACAGACAGAGAGAGAAAGAGGGAGAGAGAGTGAGACAATGGGCGCACCAGGGCCTCCGGCCACTGCAAACGAATTCCAGACGCGTGAGCCCCCTTGTGCATCTGGCTAATGTGGGTCCTGGGGAATCGAGCCTCGAACCAGGGTCCTTAGGCTTTACAGGCAAGCGCTTAACCGCTAAGCCATCTCTCCAGCCCTCTCAAGAGATTTTTTAATTTTATTTTTATTTACTTATTTGGGGGGGGGGAGAGAGGCAGAGAGATATAGGGAGAATGGGCATGCCAGGGCCTCCAGCCACTTCAAATGAACTCCAGGTACATGCACCACCTTGTGCATCTGGCTTACGTGGGTTCTGGGGAATCAAACCTGGGTCCTTAGGCTTCGCGTGTAAGCGCCTTAACCGCTAAGCCATCTCTCCAGCTCCCAGGAGATTTTTCTTTCTAAACCCAAGTAATTCATACAAAGTAGGCCATGAGACACGTCAGAGGCATGCTACTGCAGTTCGAGAGGGGAAGTTATTTCAGAGGAGAGGGAAAGGTGATGTGTGAGCTGGATGTTAAAAGTTGAAGCCGGGCGTGGTGGCGCACGCCTTTAATCCCAGCACTCGGGAGGCAGAGGCAGGAGGATCACCGTGAGTTCGAGGCCACCTTGAGACTGCATAGTGAATTCCAGGTCAGCCTGGGCTAGAGTGAGACTCTACCTCAAAAACCAAAACAAAACAAAAAAAAATTGGTGCAATATGGAGAGAGGTCGTCTCATGTAAAGTACAAAATGGAAATTGCCTCGGAAAAGAAATTCTTTGGTTTTTAAAAAAATACTTATTTATTTATTTATTTGCAAAATGGGGCTGGAGAGATGGCTTAGTGGCTAAGCGCTTGCCTGTAAAGCCTAAGGACCCCAGTTCGAGGCTTGATTCCCCAGGACCCACGTTAGCCAGATGCACAAGGGGATGCACGCATCTGGAGTTCTTTTGCAGTGGCTGGAAGCCCTGGCACGCCCATTCTCTCTCTCTCTCTTTCTCTGCCTCTTTCTCTCTCTGTCTGTCACTCTCAAATAAATAAATTAAATAAATAAATAAATAAACCAAAAGACAGACAGAGAGAATGGGCACACCAGGGCCTCTAGCCACTGCAAATGAATTCCAGATGCATGTGCCACTTTGTGCATCTGGCTTATGTGGGTACTGGGGAGTTGAACCTGGGTCCTTATGTAGGCAAGCATTTTAACCACTAAGCCATCTCTCCAGCCCAAGAACAAGAAGTTAAGTCTTTAAATGACCAAGTGGTTTGGCTCCAGACTCTAAATCACCCCCTACCAACACACATCTGCTAAATACGACAGAGATATAATTGACAAGTAATAATTGTATGTACAATTGTTTAAATTTATATGCTTGAATATATAAGTAAAATTTAAATATATTTAAAGCATACAACGTGATGTTTTTCATGCACACGCATATACGCGCACACTGTGAAATGATGGACACAATAAATATTACTAATGTACCCATCACTGCCAATACTTTCCTAAGAGTTTTCTGGTAGTGAGAATCGTAAAGCTTTCTGCTCAGCAAATTTCAACTATACAGTATGGAATGGTGAACTACCGTAGTCACAGTACTGTTCAGAATTGATCTCACATTAACGGAAGCCTTGCCCCCTTGGACCAATATCTCTCTCTCCATGCCCTCCAACCCCCTGGCAACTGCCACGGTTATTTTTAGTGTTAACGCCTTATGAGAAATATGACTTGCAAATATTTTCACCCATTGTATAGTATATCTCTCTTCACTTTAAAAGGGTGAGAGATTCCTAAAATCTGGAGGGAATCCGCAGTATGTCTCTCCTCATTTTTTTTAAACTTTTATTTTTTATTTATTTATTTGAGAGAGAGAAAGAGGCAGAGAGAGGGAGAGAGAGAGAGAATGGGCGCGCCAGGGCCTTCTGCCACTGCAAATGAACTCCAGATGCATGCTCCCCCTTGTACATATGGTTTACAGGGGTCCTGGGGAATTGAACCAAGGTCCTTTGGCTTTGCAGGCAAATGTCTCAACCACTAAGTCATCTCTCCAGCCCTGTCTCTCCTCACTTTTATCGTTCTCAGTGCCATGCTGAAGGCCTTCCACTTTGATGTCGCCCTATATGTCTAGTTTCAGTTTTATTGTCTGTGCTTTTGAGGTTATAGCTAACATAAAATATTGGGGGCTGAGAAGATGGCTCAAAGATTAAAGGCGCTTGCTTGCACACCTGCCATCCCGGGTTCGGCTCCCCAGCACCCACATAAACTGCATGAAAAGGGGCACATGTGTCTGTAATCCCAAAGTACCTGTGTGATGGAAGCTCGCAGGCCAGCTAGACTGGCACGCGCCACATGGCAAAAACAAAAAAAAAACACAAGGGAGACGGAGTCTCAAACAAAGTAGAAGAGGACAAGTATCTTGGAGTTGTCCTCAGACCTGCACATACAAAGCATGGCACACGTACACCTACACACACACTCACAAACACACACATACATACACACACAATCTTAAAGACTAATTGCTCAGACCAATGCAATTGAGCATTTTCTGTTTTCTTCTAGTGCTTTTAAAGTTTCAGGTCTTGAATCTAAGTGTTTAATGCAGTTGAATGACATTGGCTTTTGTATTTGGTCTGAGATAAGAGTCCAATTTCCCTTTTCTGTTTCTAGCTCCCTAATTTGCCCAGCCCCAGTCATTCAGAGATAACTTTTTCTATATTTCATGTTTTGGGGGGACCGTTCTGAAAGATGAGCTGATCATAAAAACATTGACTTATTTGTGAGCATTTCATTTGGTTCCTTGTGCCTGTTTATTTTTTGTTTTGTTTTGTTTTGTTTTGTTAGTTAGGCAGTGTGGCTTTGAAGTTTGGTTCTCCTTAGTCAAGATTGCCCTGGCTGGAATCTTCTGTGGCTTTGTAGGAATTTGGGGGATTTTTTTTCAACTTTATATGAAAATTATCACTGGAATTTCTTTTTTGTTATTTCTTTTTTTTTATGAGAGAGAGAATTGGTGCATCAGGGCCTCCTGCCAGTGCAATCAATAGCCAAACGTGTGTGCCACACTGTGCGCATGTGTGACCTTGTGTGTTTGTATTGCCTTGTGCGTCTGGCTTATGTGGGACCTGGAAAGTTGAGATGGGGTCCTTAAGCTTTGCAGGCAAGTGCCTTATCCACTAAGCCATCTCTCCAGCACCCATGCAAAAGCTTGGCGTGGCTGTAACCCCAGCACTGGGGAGCCCTCAGACTTGAATTGGTGAGCGTCAGGTTCAGTGAGAGACCCTCTCTCAACAAATAAGGTGGAAAGCAACTGAGGAAGACAGCTTACATTGACCTCTGACCTCCACGTACATGCACACGCATGTGCACACTAGACTTACCTAATTGGTGAGTTCCAGGTTCATGGAGAGATCTTGTCTCAATAAACAAGTGGAGAGTGAATTAGGAAAATACTCTACACCCACGACTGGCACATGCACCTGCACACACACGCACACACATACGTATAGGCATGCACACCACAAACGCATGACAGTAGACCTTTACAAAAACATTTTCAGGGCTGGAGGGATGGCTTAGCAGTTAAGGTGCTTTCCTGGAAAACCAGAGGACCCAGGTTTGATTCCTCAGGACTCACATAAGCCAGAGGCACGAGGTGGCGCATGCGTCTGGAGTTTGTTTGCAGTGGCTGGACGCCCTGGCATGCCCATATTCTTTCTCTCTCCCCCTCTGTCTCCCTCTCTCTTTCTCTCTCTCGTAAGTAAATAAATAAATGGACATACATGAAGACATTGGAGCTCAGGGAGACTAAAAGGATCACTGGAAGCGACAAACCCAGTGTCTGGGAGGTGGAACTTTTGACTCGAATCTGAGCTCCTGTGCGTCTGAGAAAAGAACTGTCACTACGGCATGTCAAAGATCCTGTCACTGGGGAAAGCGAGACGGCGTTGAAGATTAGGAGGAAATACGAGAGTGGAGCTTTTCAATGCAGTTTAAGTTGAAGGGCAGCGTGGGGCTAGTGGAGCTTGGGAGACATGTTGGGGAAATGGGTATCAAGTATCCAGAGAGGGAGCAAAAGAACATTATGGGCAGGGAACGCTGTTTGAGGAAAGGGGGAACAAGCAAAGGGTGTTGTGGGGCAGGAGGGTGACATGACAGGGTTAATTGATGAGTGTTGACAGTCTGTTTCAGGGCGGGGGGGAAGGAGTGTCTGAGTCATGGGAAGCTTTATGAATAAGATCTAGACATGTGTTGTAGGATGGTACGCATTGGAGACCTGGGGGTTTTGTTGTTTTTTGTTTTTTAGCTGCAAAGTGGCTTGAAATAGTAATATATAATAGGGAGGTCAAGATTTACACAGTGTAGACCTCCATTCATTCAGTAATTCCAGGTCTGGGTGTATGCCCTATACTTGTTAATAGTTAATGAAACTTTTAAAGTGAGTCCTCACAACAGCATTCAAATATAAAATGGAATGGAATTAGATAAATTAAAAGGCATGGATACAATAAAAGTAATGTCTTATGTGGGGAGGAGGGAGCTAGCTCAGTGGATAAAGTGATTTCCACGCAAGCATGAGGACCTGAGTTCAGTTCCCCAGCACCCATGTAAAAGCCAAACACAGCACATGCCTGTAATCCCAGCAATGGGAAAGGGGGAGGCAGGAGGACCTCTGGTGCTTACTGGCTAGCCAGTCTAGCCAAATTGGTGAGCTCTAGGTTCAACAAGAAATCCCCAGTCTCAAAAAATAAGCTGGAGCGGGGCGTGGTGGTGCACGCCTTTAATCCCAGCACTCGGGAGGCAGAGGTAGGAGGATCACCATGAGTTCGAGGCCACCCTGAGACTACATAGTGAATTTCAAGTTAGCCTGGACCTCGAAAAGAAAAAAAAAGCTGAGAGTGACTGAGAAAGAAACCTAACGTCAACCTCTGACCTTCAGACACGCACGTGTGCACACACACACGAACACACACATTCGTGTCAGCATACATATGAACATGCATATATACACATACACACCACATACATACACATGCAAAAAAAACCATAATGCCTTATTTATTTAAAAATACTCCAAGTTGTACATTGTACACACGTATTTTTGTTTTGTGTGTAGTATACTGTGACACAAAATACACCTATGTCTGGGTGCAAGTCAGAGAAGTTGGAAGAACACTGCCCAGAGAGCCTCTTGCACATTTGTACAGAGACAAGTTGAGTAATGTTGCCACCAGCACTGTTTGTAATCATCAATAATTAGAAACACATTCAGTGCCCATCCTCAGGAGAGCTGATAGATAATCTGTAGGTTATGCCTGTCGTGAAGTGCCGAGTAGCACTGAGAAAAGAAGCGAAACTGGAGTCACATGTATCACTGTGGCTGTGAAAACCAAAGATGAAATTTTAAAACTGGTATCTGACTTATAACTGTCTAATTAATTGTATTATACACATACACTTTACAACATGAAGCAATACGAAGTTATTTATAGGATCTACGCATATTAGTGGGAATATAAGTTTGCATGAAATGGATGGATGTCAAGTTGAGCGTGGTTTTTCTAGCTGATGAACGAGAGAGAGGAATGGGGTTAAGGAGAAGGATTTTCAGAGGCATCTGTTGGGTCTTCTCAGATCTGGTGATGAGGACACAAGCATCTGTGGTGCCTCCCCCTCTTTGGTGGAAGACTTGAAGTATTCCTTAATACATTTGTGTGAAGCAGAATGATAGGGTTATCATGAGCCAGTATAGTCCAGATGTAGAGCCTTGCAATACTGTGGGTCATGTGGACTTAAGAGTCAGGGTGTGTTAAGAGGAGACTATTCCCATATAGTAATCTGGGCCAGAGCAGTCAGAACAGTATTTCACTGTGGAAGGGAGTTTCAAAGGAGAAAAGTGCTGGGCATGGCGGCCTTTAATCCCAGTACTCGGGAGAGGCAGAGGTAGGAGGATCTCTATGAGTTCAAGGCCACCCTGAGACTCCGTAGTGAATTCCAGGTCAGCCTGGGCTAGAGTGAGACCCTCCCTCAAAAAACAAAAACAAAAAAAATCGAAAGAGAAAAGCAGGCTGGAGAGATGGCTTAGCGGTTAAGGTGATGGCTGCAAAGCCAAAGGACCCAGGTTCAATTCCCCAGTACCCAAGTAAAGCCGAATGCACAAGATGGCGCACATGTCTGGAGTTCGTTTGCAGTGGCTAGAGGCCCTGGTGTACCCATTCTCTCTCCCTCCCTCTCCCTCCCTTTCTCTCTTTCTCTCGAATAAATAAATAAAGTTTTCAAAAAAAAAAAAGAAGAGAAAAGCATTTCTAGAGAAAACCTATCATTTTATTGTAACAGAACAGGCAGGGTGGTCGCTTATCATTAACCCCCAGAAAGCTGATCATTAGCAGATCTATGATGACCCAACGGGTGTGGCTGACAGTCCTTTTTCTTTTTTTTTTTTTTTTTTTTTTTTTTTTTTTTTTTCGAGGTAGGTTCTCACTCTAGCTCATGCTGACCTGGAACTCACTATGTAGTCTCAGGGCAGCCTCGAACTCATGGTGATTCTCCCACCTCTGCCTCCCGAGTGCTGGGATTAAAGGCATGAGCCACCACGCCCGGCTTTGACAGTCCTTTTTCTTGGCCTCGCACCCCTACTTGCCTATAATCAGGCAGCAGTGTGGAGCTGACTTTGGTTGTCCTTGGCTTTTCCACGTCTTCCGAGGAGCACGGACGTTTCTATGTGCGTGCTCTTCACTCAGCCTCACCTTCAACATGGAGGAGCAGATTATCTCCTGGGCTTCCCCGTCAGCTATGTGCCAAGGTCCGTGTGTGACAGGTGACCTGAAAAGGTGACTTTGAGGCAGCCACCCGATGGCTTTGTGTGGGCAGTAGCTCCGGGATGTTCAGGAACAGCTGTTTAGACCCAGTACCACCTTCCACAAGAACGTTTGCAACCGGGACTAGGGAGATGGCTCAGTGGGTAAGAGACCTGGCCACGCAAGCACGAGGGCCTGAGAGGGCCCGGGGTCACCCTGAGTTTGATTTCTTTGGCACCACTTGCCCTGTTAACATCTGACTGTGGCCCTACACCCCTGTGACCTCAGCCCTGTGGGAATCAGAGACAGGGTAATCCAGTGAAGCTTGCAGGGTAGCCGGTCGGACCAAAAGTGGCAACTCTGGGTACAGTGAAAGACCCCATCGCAAGTGAAACACATAGATTAATGACACGGAAGAACACCTGGTTCTCCTCTGGCCTCCACAGGCAAGTTCACAGAGCACACACATCAGCATATGCACTCACACATATACTACACACACATACACTCATGCACAAAGGAATCTGTGGGGCTTAGTGGTCAGTTAAATGCTTACTTGCAAAGCCTGCAGGCCTGGGTTCAGTTCCCCAGTACACACAAAAATCTGGATGCACCAAGTAGCACATACATCTGGAGTTCATTTTCTGTGGCAAGGGTCCCTGGCATGCCCATATTCACATTCTCATTCTCTCTCTTCTCCTAAACTAATAACTAGAATGTTTGAATCCAGCCCATGAGCAAGGGTAGATTTATTCCTTTGTTGACTGTATATGCTGCCAAAGTGAACACAAGAGTAGATTTTTTTTTTTTTTACACTGGGGGCCATATGTTTTCCTTAGCAAGAAAAAAAAATATTCCAAATTAATGAACAAACGGGTGTGCAATAGGAAAAGGCAAACAAGGGCTGGAAAAATGGCTTAGTGGTTAAGGCGCTTGCCAGCTAAGCTAAAGGATGCAGGTTCAATTCCCCGGGACCCATGTAAGCTGGATGCACAAGGAAGGTGGCACATGTGTCTGGAGTTTGTTTGCAGTGGCTGGCGGCCCTGGTGTGCCCATTCTCTCACCTATCTATCTGATTCTTCTCTCTCTGTAATAAAATAAATAAATAATTTTTTTAATGTTTTAAAAAATTAAATTCAAAGGGACACTCCATCATGTTGGAGAAGGCATGGTGGCAGGAGCAGGAGGTGGCTGGTCACATTGAGTCCACAGTCAGGAAGCAGAGAGCAATGAATGCTGGTGCTTGGCTTCCTTTCTCCTTTTTTTACACAGTCCAGAACCCCTCAGTCCATGGAATGGTGTTCCCCATATTTAGGATGTGTCCCCTGGCCTTAGTTAATTAATTTAGAAGCTCCCTCACAGATATTCTTAGGGGTTTGCTTCCATTTGTGATCCTAAAACCCCACCAAGTTTACAGGATTAACCATCTCAATCTGGGAACCAACTCATTGCCTAGGAAAGCTTGTCTGTAGTTAAGTTTTCCAATAAACTTTAGGGACATACCCTGCCTGCAACACTCAGAGAATGTTGAGCATTGAGGTGTTGAGAGTGTCCATGGACCAAGAAGGAGAGAGAAGTAACACAAGAGACCACGTGCTGAACTGTGTGATCTACAAAGCCTCTCTCTCTCTTTGAATTCCAGCTTAACACTGGGAGGTCAGGCTTGTGTGATAAGTGGGAGCAAAAAGGAAAACACAATACAGTTTTGGTCTAGAGGAGTTCACAGGTGACAGAGAGAAAGAAGTACAAAAAGTAGGTTTTATGCATGAAGGGTCTGCAGAGAGTTTGGAACAGAAATAAGTGAGTAGCCAGTCTCCCAGGGGAAGGAGGGAATTGGGGGCACCATCTCAGAGCAGCTGGATATCCAAGCTGGGTATCAAAGGAGGAGGAAGCAGTTTTAGTTCTATAGGCTACCGTGTGATCTCAGTGGTAAGAACTGAATGGGTAAGTATGGTACGAACAAACGAATGTTGGTGTAGAGGACAAATATGAAGCCAGTTTGAACATTCAGGTGATAGTCTTGCTAAACTAAGTGTATGGGATCCCCTCTTTAACCAGATTGGGATTGGAAGCTGTGTGGACATAGAGGATGATGCTGGAAAGGCCTTATGAACAGAAAGGCTCAGAAGTCGGGCCATGAAATCTAAAGATTTATTTTAACAAGCAATACAGCTAGAGCTTTGGAAATTCCAAGATGCTAACATCGCATATGTGGTTATGCAAGCCCAGAGGAAGCAGATACACCCTGTCCAAGTTATTGTATTTCTAGAGCCCTGTTCATGATTAACTGCAAATGTCCTTTGTGGAGAACATTCTTCCAGGAATTATTAGTGTGCTCTGTTGCTCCAAAATCTGCTAGTGCGATGCTCCAGTTAAAGATGGTGAGGTACTGTTATACCACTCTGCACATGAGGAGAACTAGCCCCAAATGGAGATAAGAAACTCACGCGAGGTCTGCGAAAGTAACAGAGAAGGGTGTGAGTCTGTTTGCATGGCCATATGCATTAGTTTGCCTGTAAAAGTTGGTACAGTTTGTGTGTGTGTGTGAGTGTGTGTGTGTGTGTGTGTGTGTGTGTGTAAGCATGAGCACAAGTGTGCCACAGCATATGTGGAGGCCAGTGGACTACTTCGGGTGTCGGCCCTCACCTTCCACCTTGTCTCTTGTCTGCTGCTGTATACACTGGGCTACCTGAGCTCCTAAGTATTCCCCTGTCTCCACCTCCCATCTCACTGTAGGCCTGCTGGGATCACAGGTGCTCACTACTAGCTCGGGTTGTGGTGGTTTTTTTTTTTTTTATTAGTTTCATTTATTTATTTGAGAGAAAGAGGGAGAGAGAGAGAGAGAAAGAGTGGGCACACCAGGGCATCCAGCCACTGCAAACAAACTTCAGATGCATGTGCCACCTTGTGCATCTGGCTTACATGGGTCCTGGGGAATTGAACACAGGTCCTTTGTTTTTGCAGGGAAGTGCCTTAACTATTAAGCCATATCTCCAGCCCTTGGTGGTTTTTTTTAATACCA
The DNA here is from genome assembly GCA_036346955.1 of Dipus sagitta. Classification (NCBI taxonomy): domain Eukaryota; kingdom Metazoa; phylum Chordata; class Mammalia; order Rodentia; family Dipodidae; genus Dipus; species Dipus sagitta. Next base: position 19,179,516 of record CM070780.1, read on the forward strand.
TTTATTTTTTTGAGACAGAGAGATTAAAAAAAGAGGCAGTTAATGAGAGAGAGAGAGAGAGAGAAGAGAGAATTGGTGTGCCAGGGCCTCTATCCACTGCAAACGAACTCCAGACCTATGTGCCACTTTATGCATCTGGCTTTATGTGGATACCAGGGAATTGAACCCTGGTCCTTATACTTTGCAGGTAATTGCGTTAACCCCTAGGCAATCTCTCCAGGCCCTCAGGCTTTTTTTTTACATGGATTCTGGGGAATCAAACTCAGGTCTTCACACTTGCACAGCAAGAGCTCTACCCACTGAGCTATCTCTCCAGCCCTGACATAGCTTTTATTTATTTATTTTTAACTGGTGACCCACCGAGCATCTCCCAACTCTGAAAGCTGGGTCATGAATCTCACTGCTGCCTTTTCTCTTCCAGTAATGGCCCTGCATTGTTTTCAATTTCTTAAAACACAACCAGAGTGTCACTGAGGTATCCATTTCCTTGTGTTTGTGTTTTTTACGAGTATCCGCTCCCTCCTTTATTAAAAACATCTCTGTGGAGGCATCACTATGTTTGTGGCAATGAGTGAAGCATTGAGGCTACCTCTTCTTGCTGACTAGTTTGAGGGCAGAGTGGCCTTCCACAAACAACCCAGTGGGTGCCACCATGCCGTGGGCGGGTATGTAGTCGATATCATGACATCATTGTGGGTTTTTATTTTTCTCTCTCTGTGTTCTCCAAGGACAAACATACGATAATTATCCAAAAGCTCTTTTCTTATGAAAAATGTAGCCCCACATTCCATAAATGGCCATCTGTTTCCCTAACACAACAAACGCAAGTGCCCGTCTTCCAGAAGGTGCAGAGAAAGCATTGGCTCAGACTTCTGTGTTTTATATAAACTGAGTGGCTGAGTTGCTGGTGTCAAACTAAGACTGGCTCCAAGGGGACAGTTAATACATTTAGCTCTGTCTAGCTCCTCCAGATTAAGTCACTTTGGGCAACTCTTTGAATCCTAAAGTTCCCTGGTGTGGAAGAAAGCACCGTGGGGCCGATTCTTGTTTAAATGAAGCTCTTTGCTCTCAATTTTGGCCAAGGCGTCAGCGATGAAACCATCTTCTGCTTATCTCCCTCTTCTGCACTGTGGGGCTGGATTCCTGCAGGAGTGTGTTCTTGTGTTGTGGGGTAAGGCAGTCTGAAACCTTCCGGAGCAGAGAGAGGAGGCTACCTGGCTGGGCTGTGGTGGACCGCCGGGTGACCTAGGCCCTCCAGCCTTGGGACGCTGTTGTTTAAGAGCCGCAGCCAAAGGGGTGGGGGGGAAGAAGGCGAGAGGCCAAGGAACATTGAAGCCACAAGCTCTAGGGAGCTGGGCAGGGTGAGGCGAAGAGGAGCTATTACTAAACCAAAATATTTAACTAGATTTCACTCTTTTTATTTTTTTTTTTTCAGCTCAAATTCTTTGCTTGAGAGTCGAGCTTTGAAGTTGTTTCTTTTCTTATTGTTCCAACAATATTGTGTTTTTACATCTTGTTTTGGGGTGGAATCAAAGACTATTTAGATTATTTTGAAATTATAGCATCGAATTTCTCAAATTCCTAAGTATGCTTTCTATCATAGGCCTTCCTCAGTGCTTTCCAGAATCCAGGCAAGAATGTGTAAAAACAGCTTGGCTAAAAATGACAGTTTGAATCTTTAGGTAGTTTGCAAGTTTCCAAAGAGTCACTAAGTATAATGGATGTGTACACACACACACACACACACACACACACACACACACACTTCTTTCTATGGACAAAGCACACGTCAAAGATATCCATACTACCTGGATGTGGTGGCACACGCCTTTAATCCCAGCACTCAGGAGGCAGAGGTAGGAGGATGGCCGTGAGTTCGAGGCCACCCTGAGACTACATAGTGAATTCCAGGTCAGCCTGGGCTAGAGAGAGACCCTACCTCGAAAAAAAAAAAAGGGTAATAATGGAAGACATCATAAGGATAATAAGATCTCTAAAGGGGGCTGGAGAGATGGCTCAGTGGCTGAACACACTTGCTTGCATAGCTTGACGGCCTGGGTTTGATTCCCCAGTACCCACGTAAAGCCAGTTGTGAAAAGTGGAGCCTGGATCTGGCGTTCATTTGCAGTGAGTGGCAGGAGGCCCTGGCACTCCCATCCCCCGCCCCTTCTCTCTCATTCTCTCTCTGTCCTCTTTATGTCTGCTTGCAAATAAGTAAATATTATGAAAATTAAGATGTGTAAAGAAAGAGATTTTCATGAAAAAGTTTACATAGAACATGACCCTTGGTTTTTCACTTAGAAGAATAAGAAGATCCTGAGTCAGAGTCTCCAACTTTGATGATTTAGTCTCCATTGTATTCTTCCCCCAGGTAACTGAATGACATAGCTGTATTTTAATTTTTTTATTTTTATTTATTTGAAAGACAGAGAGAGAAAGAGGCATACACAGAGAGAGAGTGGGCACGCCAGGGCCTCTAGCTGCTGCAAATGAACTCAAGATACATGCGCCACCTTGTGCATCTGGCTTACCTGGGTCCTGGGGCATCAAACTTGGGTCCTTAGGCTTTGCAGGCAAGAACCTTAACCACTAAGCAATCCTCTCCATCGCTTACATAGGTTTTTAATGAGCACGATGCCCATGTGAGAAAGGGTTATTCTCTCCCATCCCACCCCCAATCCATACCTTTTTTAAAAAAATATATTTTATTTATTTATTTGCAAGTAGAGACAGACAGAGAGAGAGAATAGGTGGGTCAGAGCCTCTAGCCCCCACAGATGAATTCCAGATGCATGGACCACTTTGTGCATCTGGCTTTACGTGGGTATTGAAGAGTCAAACCAGGGTCATTAGGCTTTGCAGGCAAATGCCTTAACCGCAGAACCATCTCTCCAGCCTGCCTTTATAGTTCATAAATTCTTAAGCCAGTATACACAGAGCACTAGACTTGTTCTGTCAAATGCTGGTTTTCATTCTCAGTCCTTTCAAACTATACACACACACAAAGCACATTACTCTAAATGTGCTTCTGGAAGAACCACATTGTTTGTGATGAGAACAGGGCTTGGGCAAGTTTCAGCATACTCAGGGATTCAGGAACAACCCTGAGGTCAAATCCTATCTCACTTTCCATAAACCAAAGAGCCTTGGGCTGGAGAGATAGCTTAGTGGTTAAGCGCATGCCTGTGAAGCCTAAGGATCCCGGTTCGAGGCTCGACTCCCCAGGACCCACGTTAGCCAGATGCACAAGGGGGCACATGCGTCTGGAGTTCGTTTGCAGTGGCTGGAGGCCCTGGCACACCCATTCTCTCTCCCTCTCTCTATCTGCCTCTTTCTCTCTCTGTCTGTCGCTCTCAAATACATAAAATAACCAAAAAAAAAAAAAAAAGAGCCTTGGTCTATTGAAAAATAAATCTCAAGACTTTAGTGTAAAGAAATCAATTCTACAGTTGTCTTAAACATCCTCTTTTAGAGATTAAGATATGTATCACTTACCTTAGGGGCAACCTAGTTTAAGGACTGTCGCTATCATAACATCTTTGTCTTTAAAAAAATTTTTTTTTTTATACGAGTGAATTCCAGGTCAGCCTGGGCTAGAGTGAGACCCTATCTCAAAATAACAACAACAAAAAAATTATGGGCTGGAGAAATGGCTTACCTGCTAAAGTACTTGCCTGCAAAGCCAAAGGACCCAGGTTCAATTTGCCAGGTGAACAAGATGGCGCATACATCTGGAATTCATTTGCAACAGCTGAAGGCCCTGGCATGCCCATAGTCATATTCTCTCCCTCTCTTTCTCTCTATCAAATAAATGAATTAAAAATAACCTGCAAAGCCGGGCGTGGTGGCGCACGCCTTTAATCCCAGCACTCGGGAGGCAGAGGTAGGAGGATCACCATGAGTTCGAGGCCACCCTGAGACTCCATGGTGAATTCCAGGTCAGCCTGAGCTAGAGTGAGACCCTACCTCGAAAAACCAAAAAAAATAAAATAAAATAAATAAATAAATAAAAATTTAAAAAAATAGAAAATAACCTGCAAAAAATAATTATTTGAGCTGGAGGGATTGCTTAGTGGTTAAGGCATTTGCCTGCAAAGCCAAAGGACCCAGGTTCAATTCCCCAGGACTCACATAAGCCAGATGTACAAGGCGGAGCATACGTCTGGAATTCGTTTGCAGTAGCTGGAGGCCCTGGCGTGCCCACTCTCTGTCTGCCTCTCTGTCTCTCTCTCTCTCTCTGTCTCTCTCTCTGACTTTCTTTCTTTCTTTTCTTTTTTCTTTTTTTTTTTTCCGAGGTAGGGTCTCACTCTGGCTCAGGCTGACCTGGAATTAACTCTGTAGTCTCAGGGTGGCCTCGATCTCACTGCAATCCTCCTACCTCTGCCTCCTGAGTGCTGGGATTGAAGGCGTGCACCACCACGCCCGGCTCTCTCTGACTTTCTTAAATAAATAAAACTTTAAAAATAATAATTATTATTATTTATCCCCATGTGTGCATACACGTATATGTGTGTGTGCATGTATGTGTATGGGAACTCTTGCCACTGGAAAAAAAAAATGCCTATCTGGCTTGATGTAGTGTTGGGGAATTGAACCCAGGCCAGCAGACCTTGCAAGCAAGCACCTTTAACTGCTGAGCCATCCCCCAACCCCACCCTCCTTGTTTAAAACATTTCTCTGTCATCTGTCTATCTATCTGTCATTTATCTATCTGCATGTGTGTGTGTGTGTGTATGTGTGTGCACGCATGTGCGCACCAGGGTCTCTTGCCAGACGCAGGCACCACGTTTTGCATCTGGCTTTATAAGGGTACACAGCTGCACCTCCATGTGGAGGCTAGAAGTTGATATTGGATATCTTCCTCAACTGCGCCCCATCTTATTTTTTGAGACAGTCGCTCACTGAATTAGAAGCTTACCGGCTTGCCTATCCTAGCTGACCAGCAAGCTCTAGGACTCCTCTCTCCTCCTTCCTGGTGCGGGGATTACAGATGCTTGCTGCCACGTGTGGCTTTCAACAGGGCTGTCGGGGGTCTGAGCTGGGGTCCTCATGCTTGTGTGTCTGGCGCTTTGCCCACTGAACCATCTCCCTGGCTCCTTATAGGCTTTGGCATCTATCCCATCACCTTTGGGATTGTGAGGTGTTGGTTATAGAGTGCATGCAATGTCAAGACGAATTGATCGACTGACCGATTTGTTGCATTTTTTTCCCCACTGAAGTAGAAACACGTAGCCAGTCCCCTGGCAAGAGCCCTGGTCCTCCACTGACACCTTGCATATACAGCCCACTTCGATCAGTGTATTCACCTCGTTGCATCCTGGCAAGACATAGCCTGGACCCCTGTTTTTGCTCCCAAGTGGAGGCTCAGAATCCTGCAAATGTGTCTCCCAGTTCCGGCCAGACCTTGACCAATTCACAAGGTCGAATTCCGCGGAGTATCTCCAAGGATGGAAAGGGCCGCAGAACCCAGATCTCTGGCCAGCTCGTGACGCTGCATCAGCGCAGCGGTATGCACTCCCCTGGCGAGGGTCCACTCCACTTCTTCATCAACCCTGATGAGATGCCTGTTACAAAGTATAAGAGCGGCTCCATTCTGCCACTCCACTGACCCGGGGGAAGATTCCTGTGCATTCAAGGGCGAGTGTCATCTCCCCCACTGTGTAGAGAGGCCTGCTTCGTGCACAAAGCCCCAGTGTCTTCCCACAATGTGCCCCAGTATAGGAAGCTCCTTTTTATTTTTTATTTTTTTTTTCAGCCCAGAGCAAGAGATCTGCTCACCTGGTGGGCACCGTGGCTCTCTGCCGCCCTGAAATCTCCCACTTCTCAGTTTCTGAAACTTCCAGGCTCAGTTAACGTCATCTTTCTGTCATGACTCCGCCTGATGAATGCCTATTAATTTCCCTTCCAAGGTGACCGATCTGAGCAGCGAAAATACTGTTGCTAAAAGACTGAAGCAATCATTAAGATTTTATAGCAGTGTGGTCTGGGGAAAAAAATACCACTAATTAGCTCCAGTCGGCATCATGAGTCAGACTGTATTCCATGTAAGATTACCATTTGCACAGAAAGCTCTGTCCTTATTCCCAAAGCTTGCCTTCCTTCCAGAATGCCTCCCCAACTCCAGAAGTCTTATCTTAGTGCTTCATGAGTTCAGGGAGCCTTCTCTGATTTCCATGCTTCTCCATACTCACCTTCTAAATTCCCATAGGGGGCTGGAGAGATGGCTTAGTGGTTAAGAGCTTGCCTGTGAAGCCAAAGGACCCCAGTTCGAGGCTCGATTCCCCAGGACCCACGTTAGCCAGATGCACAAGGGGGTGCACGTGTCTGGAGTTCGTTTGCAGTGGCTGGAAGCCCTAGCGTGCCCTCTCTCTCTCTCTCTGCCTCTTTCTCCCTCTGTCTGTCGCTCTCAAATAAATATATAAAAATAAACAAAAAACTAAATTCCCATAGGGCTATGTTTCTTTTTTTCGCAACTTCCTTTCCCCCCTCCCCAGCCTGACTTTTCTTCTTCTATAAACTCTAGGAAAGATGAAACTTTCCTGAGCACCACAGTGCCCATGGTCCTTGGGGCAGTGGTTTACAAAGCACTTTTTAAATATTTGGGGAGGTTGCAGGGAGAATAAGAATGTTTGGAGATGATTTAAATTAATCTGGGGGTGGGGCTGGAGAGATGGCTTAGTGGTTAAGGCATTGCCTGCAAAGCCAAAGGATCTCGGTTTAATTCTCTAGGAGCCACGTAAGCCAGATGCACAAGGGGGCGCATGTGTCTGGACTTCTTTTGCAGTGGCTGGAGGCCCTGGCTCGCTCTCTCTCTCTCTCTCTCTCTCAAATAAATAAAATATTTTTTAAAAATAAATTAATCTGGGCTGGAGGTGGGACAGTCTCAAAAGCACTTCCTATGCAAGCATGAGGTCCTGAGGAGGCCTGAGACAGCTGAGTTCTATCCCCAGCACCCACACAAACAGCTGGAAATGGCCAAATGTGTTTGTAACCCAAGCCTGTACAGAAACAGAGACCTGAGAATCGCCAGAGCTCACATACACACACACAAAAAGAGGGCAAACTGATCCTGGAATCAGTAAGAGAAGCCAGCTCAAATAAGAATGGGTGGAAAAGGGCTGGAGAGATGGCTTAGCAGTTAAAACACTTGCCCGTGAAGCTTAAGGACCCAGGTTCGATTCCCCAGTACCCACTTAAGCAAGAGGGATGGAATGGGGCATCTAATGTTCTGCTCCAGCCCCAGCAGATGAGCACACCCTGCCACAGACCAGTGTGTGGAGTGCTGCAAGGGCACAACCACATACATGTGCCGCACACACACATCACACATACACACACACAGCATGTGACACACATAAGCAAAAAGAGCAACAATAATAAGAGGAAAAATCCCTCCCAACCATCAAAGACCACCCCCAGACTGAGTCATAAGGATATTGGAGAAGGATGATGGTAGCTAAAAGAATAGTGGCCGTTATTACTTGAATGTTGCCGTGTGCTAGATGTTGTGTTAAGTACTTTAAATACATCCATCTCAGTCTGTTATCAAGCGTGTCTTAAAAATGCGAAACCTTGGTTTTGGAGAAAATATAAATAACTTGCTCAAGAATCCTTGAGATGGTTAAAAATGACTATGTGATAGAATTGAGATTTGAACCTGGGCCCATCTGACTGTAAACCATTCTGTTATGCTAAAAAGCTGTCCTTGAATAGTCCTTCTCTGTGTGAGAACAGATCTTCTTAAATGGGTGTGTATAGTACATATGGTATTGTACATATGATGTATGCAGATGTGTATGTAGGAGCGCATGCCCCGTGCATATGTGTAGAGGCCAGAGGAGAATAGCCAGTGATTTTCCCTGTCACTCATGGTCATGCTTCCTTGAGATGGAGTCTCTCACTGACCCTAGAGTGGTTTTTCCCTTAGACGTACTAACCAGCAAGCCCCAGCAATTCCCCAGTCTCCTGTCCCCCCACAGGACTGGGGTTATAGGCAAGCATGGACACACGGAGCTGTTTCTGTGGGTGCTGGAGAACTACACTGGGGGTGAAGCAGGCCTTCGTAGGCCCTCATGCTTGCACGGTGATCGTTCCTACCCACTGAGCCATCTCCCAAGAGCTGACCTCGTCTCTCTATTCACTGAAGGGCTTGGCCAAGGGAGGGGAGGGGACATGTGACACGGCTGCGAAGGAAAGCGTGCGGCAGCTGGAGAGAGTGTCGCAGGTCATCTGCGCTCACATGGACTCTAGGGCTTGCCCCCAGCACCTCCGTGGTGCGTTCACAGCCAGGGGATGGGAAATCAGGGAGTCTTCCCAGGCGACCGGCCTGCGCTCGGCACTGTCACGGGCCTGCCAGGGCTCTTGTTGTGTTGGCTACTTTATAAATGGCTGTGATGGCACCAAGCTTTGGTCGGTGACTTTGAGCCTCATAAAAATGTCAAACTCATTAAGAAAGCTTCCAAGACCAAATAAACCTTGAGGAGGCTATAATCTCTGATGGCTCTAAATTTGTGAATCATGAGAACGTGGAAAAACATAGCTGCTGCGGCCAGGACTACTGAAATGTCATTCTTGATTGCTTCAGTATCGTCCTGTTAAGGAAGTTTTGGTAGGAGATTAGAAACCTCCCCGGAAGATATCATAGCTCTCTTTTTCTTTATTGTGACAGAGCTGTTGTGTGTGAGTGTGTCCATGTGCCCAACCTTGTATGTGTCACGGAGCAAAATCTAGAATAAACACAAGTTAAATGAGCCTGGAGTCATGGCCACAATTTCATTGCCTTAGAAATGTTTAAAGTTAAGCCTAAGAAGCTTATTTCTTTTCCTCTTCAGTAGCTTAGGAAAACCATATGAAAGGCAGTTATATCAGAGACATTTCCTATAGGAGGAGGTAAGATTTCAGCTGATCTTTAATGTTGGGGGTTGGACAGGCAGCCGTGTGGGGGACAGAAAATGAGCCGAGAGGTCAGAAGAGAGAAGTCGATGACTGTAAAGGGCCTGGGTTAGTTGGAGTTAAAGGTCTCCTATCTGGGAGTCAGAGGGAGCGGGAGAAGTAGTTAGCAACTGTTCATAACGCATTAAAGTCCACTTATATGTCAAATTCAGGGGTAGAAGCTTTCTAAAACCCCACCGTCCTGCAGCAGTAAATTTATATCCAGTGCAGAGACCAGTGAAGCTGAGAATTCTGCACGTCTGTAAAGACAGAAAATGGATTGGTGGTCCCCAGGTCTGAGAGGAGGAGGAGGGATAGAAATGATGAATAATGGAGATGGGGTTCCTTTGGGGGTGATGAGAAGTTCAGGAGCTGAATAGCAATAATGGTTACATGAATTTATGAATACACTACTGAATTGTACACTTTTAAAGGGTAGCTTGTATGGTACATGAATTATGTCAAAAAATAAGAGAGGGAGCCGGGTGTGGTGGCGCACGCCTTTAATCCCAGCACTCGGGAGGCAGAGGTAGGAGGATCACCATGAGTTCAAGGACACCCTGAGACTCCATAGTGAATTCCAGGTCAGTCTGAGCTAGAGTGAGACCCTACCTCGGAAAAAAAAAAAAAAAAATTTTTAAAAAGAGTGGGGACTGGAGAGATGGCTTAGCAGTTAAAGTACTTGCCTGAGGTCCCATGTTTGACTCTCTAGATCCCACATAAGCCAGATGCACAAATGTGAGGCAAGCACATGCCCACTAGGTGGTGCAAGTATCTGGAGTTCGATTTCAGTGGCTGAGGCCCTGTCATGCCAACTTTTTTCTCTCTCTCTTTCTCTATCTGTCTCTTTCCCTTAAAAAAAAAAAAAACATTAAATTAAAAAAAAATGGGCTGAGGCTCAAAGAGACCCAGAAACATCACCAAGGTCATGAAGTCAGTGGTAAATAAGCAAGCTGGGATTTGAACCCAGGGCTTCCTGGCGCTTCCTTTATATGTGATACTTTCTGGCCTTTTGGAACCTATGAGTGATTAACAGTGAAGTTGGCTATAGACTTTAGGGTAGAATAAAGAGGTGTTTTTTTTTTTTTTCTCTCTCTCTCTCTCTCTGCAAACACAATAATGCTGTCTGATACAATGTAGAACCAGCGGGTCACGAGTGACATAGTGGAGCTGTGGGGAGAATATAACGCACAGGGTACTGGCTTTGGAGAGAGCAAGACCCGTTCTGGATCCACAGTCAGGATGAAGTCCTCGTCTGCTGATGCCCAGAGGCACAAGGACCGGCTGAGCCATCCTGGAGATGAAATAGTTTCTCGTGCCTGCTGCTGATAGACTGTGACAGATAGACCGGGTCTGTGGGAGGAAACCAGATCAGGAAGGGCTCAACATGCCCCCTCCTCTGGTTGAGGAAGTTTAATTTGGTGCTCTGAGCAGTGGAATCATAGGGAGATTATTGTTGGAAGGGTTTTTCAGGCCGTATAGGGTTAGTGTGAACACAGAGTAGATTACAAAGGCCAGCCATGGCCATTGGACTTGAGTTGAGGAGAGCTGAGTCCACGGATTTGGTAATGGAATTGAAGATAAGAGCTGAATAGAAATAAGAATTAGATAAAAGAAATGCAGTGACGTGGGCGGGGAGTATGGCTTGCTGGGTGGAGTGCTTACCATTTGAGCATGAAGAGCTGAATTTGGATCCGTAGCACCTACAATAATGTCCAGTGGGGGTGACAGACCACCTGTGACCCTCACACTTCGGAGCAGGGACAGGGGATCCTCAGAAAAAGCTAGCTAGCTAGATTAGCAGACTGGCAAGCTCTCGGTTCAAGTGAGAGACTCTGTCTCAAGAAATGAGATTGAGAGCAGGGCTGGAGAGATGGCTCTGCAGCTAAGGCATTTGCCTGCGAAGCCTAAGGACCCAGGTTCGATTCCCCAGGACCCACATAAGCCAGATGCACAAGGTGGCACATGTATCTGGAGTTTGTTTGCAGTGGGTGGAGGCCCTGGTTGCCCTTTCTCTCTCTCTCTCTCTCTCTCTCTCTCTCTCTCTCAAATAAATAAAAATAAAATATTTTTAACAGAAGGATAAGAATCTTGCTTGCCTGGGAGAATACAAGTTTATAGTTACTGTCCAGATTGTTTTATGCTGAATAAATAAAAGCCTTCCTGTGGACAATGAAGTTAAGTAGAAGTCTTCTAAAGACGCGAGGCTGGGGATGGAGAGATGGCTTAGCGGTTAAGGGCTGGCCTGTGAAGCCTAAGGACCTCGGTTCAAGGCTCGATTCCCCAGGACCCATGTTAGCCAGATGCACAAGGGGGCGCACGCATCTGGAGTTCGTTTGCAGTGGCTGGAAGCCCTGGCGCGCCCATTCTCTCTGTGTGTCTCTATCTGCTTCTTCCTCTCTCTGTCACTCTCAAATAAATAAATAAAAACAAAAAAATTAAAAAAAAAAAGACACGAGGCTGTGTGGATATTGAGGTGGGAGCCTCCAGGCCTTTCCAGCCAGAGGCCATTCTGTCACACGGGTCCAGATACTGACTCGCTGATTACTGAGCAAGCGTAAGTTTTCAGAGTGCTTGGGCCACATGGTAGCAATTGAGTGGTGAGATGAGAAAGTTTTGGGGCCTCAGTAATTGAAAGGATCCTAGCTAGCAGCTGAAATTGAGAGGACTGGCGGGTGGGGAGAGGGGGCACACACTTGGCACGGAGAATCAGAATTTTGGACTGTGAAGTTTGTCAGCGGTGGTGGTGGGGGGGTGTGTCAGACTCATAAGCAAAGATGTTATAGAACCGGTGAGTTTCAAAGTCTGAGCTTCAGGACAAGGTTAAAGCTGGAGATAGAAAATGTGTTTAATGTTGAGTGATGGCTGTGGTTACCAGGGGTGGACAGAGGGGAGAAGGCGCTCAGAAGAGCTGAACACCCGTGAGTCTCCAGTATGTCGAGTCCATCCAGGAAATGGGAAAGAATGCACAGAAGACTTTGAGAAGCAGCAGTAAGAAGGAGAAAAGGAGGGCAGCGGGCGGTCCCTTTCTCAAGGAGGTGTGCCATTCCAGAAGCCAACGGAAGCAAAGATCTTAAGAAGGACACAGTCACCCCTGGCTCACACGTTCCTGCCAGGTCAGATAAGGACTCAGAACTGGCCTGCATTTAGTCGCCTGTTGTCTTGGATGACCTTGACAATGGAAAGGACTATGTGGTGAGGCGGGCAGAAGTTCAAATTCAAGAGAAAATGCTATCTGTGGACCTGGGTATGGTGGCGCACACCTTTAATCCCAGCACTTGGGAGGCAGAGGTAGGAGGATCATCGTGAGTTCGAGGCCACCCTGAGACAACATAGTGAATTCCAGGTCATCCTGGGCTAGAGAGAGATCCTACCTCAGGGGAAAAAAAAGAGGAGGAGGAGAAAAATTCTAACTGGGTTTGGGATGGCATGGTTTCTTTTCTCTACTCTCAAACACTCTTCTTGCTCACTGTGGAAAGCAAAAGAAAAAGGGGGGAGAAGCTGGAGGGATGGCTTAGAGGTTAAGGCATTTGCCTGCAAAGCCAAAGGAACTAGGTTCAATTCCCCAGGACCTATGTTAGCCAGATGCACAAGGGGGCACACACGTCTGGAGTTCGTTTGCAGTGGCTGGAGGCCCTGGCATGCCTATTCCCTCTCTCTCTCTCTCTCTCTCTCCCTCTTTCTCTGTCAAATAAAGAAAGAAAGAAAAATTAAATATATTTCAAAAAAGAATACATCCACCAACATATATATGTATTTTTTTAAAAAAAAAAAAGGGAAAATTCTCCAAGAAACCCCTTCTAAAGTACTTTGTGCCATGGTGGGCAGAGAAACAGCAGAAGCTGTGTTAGTTTCTGCCGTTGACGCCTGGATCCTTTGGGGGAGGGATGCTTTGCAGCAGTGTGATCCATCATCATATCCTTGTCACTTAAGGTCCTGTGACAGAGTGAGTGCAATCCAGAGGACACAATCTCCAGCAAGGAAACGGCATAAATTGCTCAAAGGAACAAGACCTCCCAGAAGTAACATATTTCAAATGACACTCATAATGTGGTTGTCCCCACAGTGGGGATAAAATCTGAAAACATTTCAAAGGGGGTGGGGGAAAACAGGCAGAGCTGGGTGACAGCTTAACCATCAGAGAGAGCCAAGGAGGAAAGAAAGAGCCCCCCAAAGCTCTTAGGGAAGCCAGAAATCTCAGCCACACCCACAGAAATGTGTTGCTAGAAAAACACAGGCCAGAAGGGGCCACATCATAAAACAAGGTTGGAGCCTTTGTATTTATTTGCTTACTTATTTCAATATTTTATTTGTTTTCAAGCAGAGAGAGAAAGCAAGTATGGGTGCACCAGAACCTCTGGTCACTGCAAACATAATCCAGATGAGTGCGCCATTCTGTGCATCTGGCTTTATGTGGTTACTGGGAAATCCAACCAGCGCCTTAACCACTGAGCCATCTGTCCAGCCCCCATATGGGTTTTTTATTTTTAAAGTTTAGTATCTTTTAAGGTTTAATTGTGTGTGCACAATGAAGAAAATTCTAAACAAAAAGTACAAAGAAGAAGCCGGGCATGGTGGTGCACGCCTTTAATCCCAGAACTCTAGGAGGCAGAGGTAGGAGGATATCCGTGAGTTCAAGGCCACCCTGAGACCACATAGTGAATTCCAGGTCAGCCTGGGCTAGAGTGAGACCCTACCTTGAAAAAACAAACAAACAAAAAAATTTAGTCAGATGCACAAAGTGGCACATGTGTCTGGAATTCATTTGCAGTGGCAAGAGGCCCTGATGTGCCCGAATTCATTCTCTCTCTTATACTCTCTTTATCTCTTTCGTAAAGAAATAATTTTGTTGTTGTTGTTGTTGTTGTCTGAGGTAGGTTGTCTCTCTAGCCCAGGCTGACCTGGAATTCACTATGTAGTCTCAGGTTGGCCTTGAGTCGATGGTGATCCTCCTACCTCTGCCTCCCGAATGTTGGGATTAAAGGTGTGTACCACCATGCTTGGCTCAATCAAAATATTTTTTTTTGGTTAAACAATTTTAATCAATTTTAACAGTAAGCAGTAAAAGTGCAATTACAGGGCTGGAGGGATGGCTTAGCAGTTGAGGCGTTTGCTTGCAAAGCCAAAGGACCCAGGTTCAATTCCCCAGGACCCACGTTAACCAGATGCACAAGGGGGCGCACTCGTCTGGGGTTCATTTGCTGTGGCTGGAGGCCCTGGTGTGCCCATTCTCTCTCTCTCTCTCTTTCTCCCTCTCTCTCTGTCAAATAAATAAAAGTAAATTTAAAAAAAAATTGGTGCATACTGTTCTGGAGTTCGTCACATTGAGTTTATGTTCTGTCCAAATGAATTTATGAGCAGTAGGTGGTTTCATTGTTGAGGGTCGTCAGTCATGCAGAAAAGCCAGTGATGCCGCTCAGGAGGCACGATGCTTCCACCTGCATCCCAGAATGTTATTTTGCCATTCATTTCAGTAGTGTACATAATCCATCAGTGATGGCCAAAAAAAAACCTGCTTGTTGTCCTCATAGGCTTTGCTTCCGTATTTGTCTTTCCCCCACCCCCAATGTACCAACTCTCACATCATTTGCCCTGAAGAACACTGGCAGAGAGCCCTGGGGGCCGCTATGGCCGGTGAGCTGCTGCAATCTGCATTTCAGAATCACCACCAACTCCATGTTTTTCCACGCCCCACCTTCTGGGCGCGCTGTGCCCAAAAGTATTTTTTAACAAAAGTACAAAAAATAATAATAATTATCCTTCCACCATCAGCGTCCTGTTGGACTTCTCCATCATCCTTCTGGTACTTAACTTACAAAGGCGATCTCCCATCTTATTTTTAAAACTTCTTGTCAACTGCACTTTAAACAGTATCTGAAGTTCCATCACATAAAGCATCTAGGAATTTATTCATCCTCCCAGCATGCCATGTGGCATAATTGGGTTGTTTCCCATTGATGTAAATACAAATAAAGCTGCGATAAACATTCTTGTCCATAAACCCTCTGCCTTGTTTTCGATTATGCCTTTAGGATTAGTTCTCATAGTTGGAATGGCCCGGTCAAAGGCTTAAGCATTTTAAACCTCCTGATCACTATCAGAGCTAAGTGGCTTTCCAAAACAGGTCCTTCTAATCCATGTTTCCGCTGGCAACATTTCCCTCGCCTACTCTCCAAAAGGGAAAATTATAATTTAAAATTTGATAGCACTTAATCCTCACTTATATCCTCATGCAATGAGTATTCAGTGATTGGTGTCCCCAATGTGTAGATAAAGGAGAATGAGGCCAACGGATGTTCTTTGTCTTGCATCATAGCTTGTTGGGTACAGAGATAGAACCAGTTCAGCCCAGTTCAGCTACGAACTTGTGTGCATCTCTTTCTGCCTCTCTCTCTCTCTCTCTCTCTCTCTCTCTCTCTCTCTCACACACACACACACACACACTCTCTGGTTATGTTTCACACTCCCGGAATATTTTAACTTTTTACAGCTATTTATTTACTTATTTGTACGTGTGTGTATGTGTGCACCGGAGTCTCTCGCTGCCGCAAATGAACACCGATCCCTTTGTGGGTGGCTGGGGAATTGAACCGGGGCCAGCAGGCTTTTCAAGCAAGAGCTTCTAACCACTCAGTCATCTTCCCAGCCCCTCCTGGAGGATGTGAAGTCTGGAAAGCAATGTAAACTCTAGGGTCCCCGGCTTGCTCATGCGGCTGCTGGCTTATCGGATGGTAAAGAAGCCACCCACTGCCAGCTGAGCGACCCGAGAGCTTCTGGGCGGCACACGTTCTTATGCACAGCGTCAATGAGCTGCAGACTGGTTATGTGCAGAGAGGAAGACAACAAAACACAGAAAGAAAAGAAAATGACGCAAGTCATTAATGCTAATAAGTAACATGTCTGCGAGTCCACCCGAATTAGTCAACAAGTCTGACCCGCTGCGGCCCTTTTGGCTCATAATTCTGAGCAGGGTCATTACATTCGTGATAAAATTGAAATGCTCTCAGCCATATCTGACACCTCCCACATCTCTCTTCAGTGTTTCAGGCCTCAAGGTCACAGGTGATGCTCTTCTAGGACCCAGGGTCACCTCCTGGTTTCGCTTGAACTGTGGCCAAATGAGCCACATGGATTTGATTTGCTATCTTCAAAGACCCGAAGAGACCAAGTTGTCTCACTTGGTCACACATGGAGGGAGAGTGTAAGAGTAATCACAATCAGAGCTGCCATTTATTGAGTACTTACTGTATGGCAGGCACTTAGGCAAAGTCAACTCCCCCCCCCCCCCCCGCCGCCGCCTTTCCCGGGCATGTTTGGAGCCCAGGAGGCCAACCAAATTAAATACAGGCTCCCTGGCATAACTTCCGAAACTATCATCTGCAATAAAGAGGTGAAAACTGTTCACAAAAAAGATTAAATCATCTGTTTCCAAATACATTGCAGTCATGCACATTGCTCCCCGAACTCCTAGGACACGAAGGCAGGAAGTGGGGGGAAGCATCTCACTGACAGTAGTGGTAAGTGACCTGCCTGTCCCAGAGGACATAGGTGCTGCAGAAGCAGATGACCCAGTAAAGGTGCCTCTCCTGACCCAGGGACTCTTCGGCCCTCTCTGTCTTTCCCATGGGATTTTCATTCCTTGCTCCTACCAGGAAGAGAAGATGTCACATTTCATAACTATGTGTGAACTTCAGTGAGCCACCATTGTCCAAAGAATTTTTTAAAATTAATTTATTTGTTTGAGAAAGTGAGAGAGAAAGAGGCAGAGAGAGAGAATGGATGGGGCCAGGGCCTCCAGCCACTGCACACGAACTCCAGACGCATGCGCCACCTTGTGTACCTGGCTTACGTGGGTCCTGGGAAATCCAGCCGAGGTCCTTTGGCTTTGCAGGCAAACGCCTTAACCGCTAAGCCATCTCTCCAGCCCTGTCCAAAGAATTTTAACTCTTAGGAAGACTCTGGGATATACTCAGGGCAAAGGGATTTATTTTACTTCATAACACAAATCCTGTGGCAGCAGGGCTCAAATTAGCAAAAGGACACTACCCTTGGAGAGAGTCTGTCCCACAGTGAAGGGGAGGTTCCAGTAGACATGGGCTCCCGTGAAGATGAGTTCTAGTGGAAGGAGGTTCTACAAAGTGGTGACAGATATGTAGGACCTTCCTGATTCCCGTAATTTATTAACATTCTCTCTGCCTGAATGTAAACATGACTTATATACATGTATGTGCATACATATGTATGTACATAGACACTGTAGTATTCTTATACATGTAATAGAGTCTCCTTTTCCATTTTGTAAAAAAATAAATGACCATATTGTTGCGTAATGAAAGACTGTGCTCTGAGAGTCTTTACTCAAATGTAAGTCAGAGAGCGGTAGAGAGCAGAGTAGAGGGAGAATTATAGTATGAAAGTGCCCTGTCTAGGGAGATGCCCCTATGTGATTTGGCATGTATGTAGACGTCTATAGTTGTATCTATGTGTGTGTGTCTACTTGTGAGTAAATGTGTTCATATGGGTATGGAGAGAAGAAAGACCTGGGTAGAGAGATGATCACATGAATTAACAGTGTACTAGCCTCTAGTCTTAGTGTACAACTATTAAAAAATTATTTACTGGGCTGGAGAGATGGCTTCTCAGTTAAGCACTTGCCTGTGAAGCCTAAGGACCCCGGTTCGAGGCTCAATTAATTCCCCAGAACCCATGTAAGCCAGATGCACAGGGTAGAACATGTTAAAAGTACTTTAAAATATCACAAAGGGGCTGGAGAGATGGCTTAGCAGTTAAGACACTTGCCTGCAAAGCCAAAGGACCCAGGTTCAATTCCCCAGGACCTATGTAAGCCACAGGCACAAGGTGACACATGCTTCTGGAGTTCATTTGCAGTGGATGGAGGCCCTGGCGTGCCCATTCTCTCCTTCTCTCCTCTTTGCCTCTCTCTCTCTCTCTCTCTCAAATAAATCACTAAATAAATAAAAATAATTTTTTCATATCCAAAAAGGATATGAATTGGTCCTACAGCCAGTACTCTGGGCCTCAGCATCGATTATGACACTGTCAGCTGTAGGTTCAGCTACTGTGATTCAAGTATCAGCAGGGCCAGGTTCCAGGAAACATCTCTTCTGTGTCCCCCACCTTCCAGGTCGTTATTGTTACTGAGCAGATCTCTTGTTTTGTGCATCAGGCATCTGGAAGGTCCCGAGTTTTCCACTGGACGTGAAAGGTGTTTGCCATTTTCCTTCACACCACAGACTAAGGGTAGGATCTCTGCCTCGGCGCCCCCCTGTTCCCATCCGCAGTAACACTCTTGCCATTTTCCTTCTTTTGCCATGGGCATCTTATGAACACCTGCTCTGTGCTGAGCCCTGGGGAGCCTCAAGGAACTCATGGTCCAGATGTGGGAGACTCAAATCATTAACAACTAGCCGTTGTGTAGAATGACAGGTGAGCAGTTCACGCACCGTGGCGGAGGGAGAAGGATGAATCCTGCCTGATGGAAGGTTTTGGAGGAAATGACGCGTCTGTGGGGACCCGTAGAATGCTGCTTCTTTTGCCAAGCCAGCGAGGACATCAAGGCAGAACCCATACCATGTGCACAGGCTGCAGTCTGGAATGTTTATGATCAGATTAAGGAACTGGGAAGAGTATGGAATGCTTACATCCCAGGGCATGCTGGAGAGGGATAATGTAAATTGAGGACCTGGGAAGGGGTGGAAAATGGCTATAAATTAGGCTGGAAAATGAGGCAGGGACCGGGCCTTGGAGACCGTGAGCTGAGCAGATGAGTGACAGCTCTTGGCCGAGAGCTGCTGTTGTCCCCAGGCGTTTACGTCAGTAGATATCGCAAAACACCTGCAGGATCAGACATGCAGGCCCCAGGAGTGCTGCGTCATTTGAAAGATATCTCCACGTAGAGACCTGAGAAACACTGGCTGTGTGGTCGGTGAGGAACCAAGAGGCCTGGGGAACCTTGGTCAGTGTGATCATTAAAGGAGAGTTTACTTACACCTTTTGTAGAAAAGTTGATGCGTCTTTCTAAGTCCTGGTGTGCTCACAGTTTGCACACTCACCGGCCCCAGTGGGAATAATGTCAGTCTTCTACACACCTCTAGTGTAAGACGGTGTCTTGATTTTTTTTTTTTTTTTTGAACATGCATGTTTCAAAGATGGCTGCGTGGAGATAGAGAACCTGGAATCTGAAGGGCAGGCCAGAGGAAACCATTATGGTATCCCAGGTTCTGTGACGTCGCATGCATTGTCGGTGTGGGGCCTAAGACTTAGGAGGTTGTCTTTGGGGCAGACACCCATAATTCTGTGACTGCAGCTGTTGACAGAGGAAGACGGCCATGCAGCTGTTGAATCTTGTGACACAGGACTGTGGGACTGGAGGGAGGCCATTCAACGTCTCAAGGTCTGTTAGGCCTTCTGAATCTGACAGTTGAAAGGGTCACCCTCAGAAAGAGGCCCCAGCTGTGAAATGATTTCCCGGCAGAGAGTCAAGGCATTGATGTGTTTCAAAGGCTCAATCCGGGGCTCTCCAGAGAACACAGTACAAGGAGCGTGAATGGCTAAATGTGTCTGACGACAGAATGCTATTGTCCTTAGTCTCATAAATTGTACTCGGGATAACCATCCTATGTCGAGAGATGCTGCTGGTTCCTTGCAGGGCTTTGTCCCGTGGTCACGTGTACAGCGAGGTTAAGAATCTGTGGAGTCTGCTTCCTTGCTTATGAAGTAATGTTACATTCACCTTGACTTCCATGGGCTAATAGACATAGCCAAGGGCATGACATCTGCATAGGCAGGGCTCGTGCAGAGAGTCTTTAGCCACAAGCTTCCAGGGCCTCGCGTCCTAGGAGAGTGCTGCAGAGGAGAAGTTTTATAGCAAATGAGTTGAATGACCCAGGAGAGTGCTACACAGGATAGCAAAAGAGTTGAAGAAATGCCGCATTTTGTAGACCTCTCTTAAGAGACTCATAAGGCCTGCTGACATAGTAATGATTAGGATATCGTTTGTTTGTTTGTTCGTTTGTGAGAATTGGCACGCCAGGGCCTTAGCCACTGCAATCAAACTCTAGACACTTGCGCCACCTAGTGTGCAGTGCGACCTTGCACTTGCCTCACCTTTGTGCATCTGGCTTACGTGGGATCTGGAGAGAGATTAAACACGTGTTCTTAAGCTTCTCAGGCAAGCACCTTAACCACTAAGCCATGTCTCCAGCCCAGGCTATTGGCTTTTATTACGTGTGTGTGTGTGTGTGTGTGTGTGTATGTGTGTGTATGTGTGTGTAATGTGATGTGTGTATGTGTGGTGTAGGCACATGTATATGTCTTGTGGAGTCCCATACACAGAGACAAGGTCTCTGCTCCCTTGTAGGACTGGGAACGACCACCTGTTTTTACATGGGACCTGGAGATTTGAACTCTGGCCCCCTCAGGCCCTCATGTTTGTGCAGGAAGTAAACTTAACGCACTGAGCCATCTCTCGGGCCCAGCCTAGGATATATTGCCCTAAAGAAACAATTCACTTTAAGTGATTTGGCATTTCTCAAACTTGTTTGTTGTCTCTGAACCCATTCTTTATTCCTTTCTGCTTTAACCTATTTTCTTTTTTTAAATGGATTTAGAGCGCATTCAAGAAATGCTGGTTTGGAGAGTTACGGCAGTAGAAGTAGGATTCGTTATCAGCTGTCTTTTCTCACGTTTGACTGTGGTGAACCAGTCGTCATTAGCCAAAAGATGCACACGGAGCCACATATTCAAGACGAGTCACTATCACTCTCTCTCTGCCCAAACCTCTCCTTCTCGCCACATCCACCTGAGCACTGTCACTGCATCTGCAGGTCCCCCTCTACAGCCTCCCTGTGCACCCAGACTGTTGCCCACGCCTGTGTTCTAAAGGGCTTCTGTCTATGCCCAGGGCTGTAGCCCATCTCAACAACTAAACTCATGTGGAAATTATTACTCCAATAAGCCAGTCTTGGTTTGGTAGAGGGTAATATCGTATTTGAGTCGAATTCCCAGATGAGCCATAGGCCTCCTTTTATGTAAGTGTAAATATCTCGTCTGGCCTTTATATGATACTTGACGTTTATCTCTGGCCTCTGAATGTGGCTTGCTGCCTGTAAACTAGCCCGTGAGCTCATGAATAAATAGACCATTTTCTCTGTCCCCCTCTTAGTACAGAGAACATTTATAAATTCAACTTTTTATTATGAGAGCGAGAGAGAGAATTAGTGCACCAGGGCCGTCAGCCACTGTAATCGAACTCCAGATATGTACGCCACCTTGTGTGCATGTGCAACCTTGCACATGCATCACCTTGTGCATCTGGCTTACGTGGGATCTGGGGAGCCAAACATGGGTCCTTATCCTTCACAGGCAAGTACCTTAACTGCTAAGCCATCTCTCTAGCCCTAAATTTAACTTAAAAAAAAAAAACATTTTATTTATTTGTTTATTTATTTATTTGAGAGGGGGAAGGGGAAGAGGCAGATAGAGAGAGAGAATGGGCACACCAGGGACTCCAGCCACTGCAAATGAACTCCAGACGCATGTGCCACCTTGTGCATCTGGCTTTACATGGGTACTGGGGAATCAAACCTGGGTCCTTAGACTTTGCAGGCGAGTGCCTTAGCCACTAAGCAACCTCTCCAGCCCCTATAAATTCAACTTTTAACCGCAAAAGCTGCCTCTAGACACCAAGATTCTGAGACATCAGTTGCTCCCTAAAGTACCCTATCATATCCTTTCCCAAACCCAGCCACTCTGTTTTGGTTAACTGTAAAATGTTTGGAAAGAACTCACCCCAGTTCTCACTCCCAGAGCACCACCTAATTCTTTCTGTTATCCAGCCTGAGGAAACTGCCTGATGGTCAAGTTCAGTTACCATTCTCACAGCTTTACCTCCTGAACTCCCTCAGGATTTTCTTTGAGAATTATATTCTCCTGGCTTTGAGGATGCTAAATTCGCCTAGTTCTTACACACATTCCCAGAATCAGCCCATCCAGTCTCCATCTTCCACGTGGAAATTTCCATCTATTTTTTTCTCACCTATCCCCAACTATGCAGTGGATATTGTCTCAAGTGTGATCCTTTTATAACATTTAAAAAATATATATATCTAGTTATTTATTTGCAAGGAGGGTGAGCAAGTGAGAGAGAGAGGGAAAATGAGAATGGGTACGCAAGGGCCTCTTGACACTACTGATGAATTCCAGATGCACACACCACTTGTGCATCTGGTTTTACATGGGTACTGGGGAATCGAACCTGGGCCATCAGGCTTTGCAAGCAAACACTTTTAACCTCAGGCATCTGTTCAGCTCTGTGATTCTTTTTTAAAGCAGTAGGGAACAAACTAACACTAAAAGTGGGCCTGCTGGTGTTTCTATAAGTGCAATCCAATATTTCCCGCGTCAGTTGAACTTAAAACATCTGG
The DNA here is from genome assembly GCA_036346955.1 of Dipus sagitta. Classification (NCBI taxonomy): domain Eukaryota; kingdom Metazoa; phylum Chordata; class Mammalia; order Rodentia; family Dipodidae; genus Dipus; species Dipus sagitta. The sequence goes on from CM070780.1 coordinate 19,201,892, forward strand.
ATTATCTTTGATTCCCTCTCCTAAAACATCTGTGACTGTGTTGTAAGTTAGGAAGCACAGAGTGAACCCAGAAGGGACATTTATTTCTTCCATGTCCTGCTCAAGAAATTGAATTGATTTTACTAACTTTACTTAATTCTTTGAAAGTGTCTCACAGACATCCACAAACATTTCGTTTAAATGTTCCCTCATAACTCTTGTTTCTCTACAGATCATATAAACCTTTCACCTTTTAAATATTCCCTGACTTAGTTGATTATATTATCATCTGAAGGATATAAATGTTTTTATTTTGTTAATCAGTTAATTAATTTTATGACAAAGCCATATTTACCCCCATTACTTTCTCTCGTAACCCTCCCACTCCTAGTGGATCCCTTTTTCTTCCCAACGAATCCCCATCCAACTTTCATGTCTTTTTTCCCCTTCCTTTCAACCCTCCCTTTCTCCCTTGCTTTCTTTTTTTTTTGTGACCCACTGGGTTTAATTAGAGTTGCTTATATGAGCATGGGTTATTTAGCAGAACATGAGGAACTTTCCCAGCGGTGGTACCACTGAAAAACATGTTTTCCCCCCTCCCTCAGCAACCACCGACTGCCAATAACTCTTCAGGGAGAGGTGGGGCCTCACGAGCCCCTCCCCCACCCATGCTAAACTCTTGCACAGGTGTTGTGCAGGTAACCAAGGAGCCTCTGTTTATGTACGATTCTGGTAGCCTCCTTCTGACGGATAGTCATGTCTGTTGTTGTGGCTTCAGTATGAAATGACCCCCCAGAGTTTTAGTATTGGTCCCCAATACAATGTTCAGAGGTGGGGCTTCGTGGAAAAATGACCCATTGGCTCACGAGCATTTCGACCTCATCAATGAACCCACTGATGGGCTCATGACTGAATGGACCATTGGGAGGTGCTAACCGTGGAAGATGGAGCCTGACTGGAGGAAGTAGGTCACTAGTGGGGGAACGTGCTTTTGAAAGATATATAGGTATCCTGTCCCCAGCCTCTTCTTCATGCTTCTTTCTGCTTCTCAGCCACTGGAAGGCGAATAACTCTGCCTCCCTACGCTCTCTATCCTGCTGTGAGGCTCTGTCTGCCTTCCATTACCCCCAAAGCAGTGGGGCCAGCCTACCATGGACCAAAGCCTCCAAAACCATGAGCAAAAATGAACCTTTCCTCCTATACATGGATTTGCTCTGTTACGTTGTCACAGCAACAAATATCTGACTGACACATCTCATTAAGGTCTACGCTTAGACCAGAGGGGTTTTTTTTGTTTGTTTGTTTGTCTGTTTGTTTTGTTTTTCCAAGTAGGGTCTCACTGTGGCCCAGGCTGACCTGGAATTCACTCTGTATTCTCAGGGTAGCCTCAAACTCACAGCGATCCTCCTACCTCTGCTTCCTGAGTGCTGGGATTAAAGGCGTGCACACCACACCCCTCTAGATCAGAGTTTTAAACTCCCTGCCTAGACTTGGGTTCAACCCTGATCTAGAGTTTTCAGGAGAAAGAATAAAATTTGCTTCCCACCTTAAAGGCATCATTTCCACTAAAAAGAAAAGTCTGAAATCTTTAAGAAGTTTCTGGGGCAAAGGAGATGGCTTAGTGGATAAAATACTTGCCACCCAAGTGTGGACACCAAAATTCGGATCCCCTGTACCCATGTTGAAAAAAAAAAAAAAAAGCCAGGTGCACCAGCACATGTCTATAATCCCAATTCACCTACGGAAAGGTGGAGGTGGAGACAGGAGAATGGAAAACTCACAGGCCAGCTAGTCTGGATAATGCAGCAGTCCACAACAAAAAGACCCAGAAAGGTGCCTCAGAAAGGTGGGAGGTTCTTGGTGTGGTGGTGCACGCCTTTCATCCCAGCACTCAGGAGGCAGAGGTAGGAATATCACCATGAGTTCAAGGCCACCCTGAGACTACATAGTGAATTCAAGGTCAGGCTGGGCTCCAGGGAGACCTTACCTCAAAAAAAAAAATGCGGGAGGTGCTAAGTGATGACTGACACCCCAAGTTGCCCTTTGACCTCCACAACCATGCCGTGGCACGTACAGGCTTGCACTCATGCACACACATATACAAAGACTCTTTTTTTTTTTTTGGAAAAAGTTTTCTGAAACTAATTAAATCCAGAAGTGTTCTATTAGAAGATATACTTCAAGTACAAGAAGAAAGCAAGGGGTCAGTGGTGATTAGAATCACTGTAGACGGTTCCAAGAAAAGGCAAGATGTTGAGAGGAGATGAATATATTGTCTTTGGATCTTTGTACTTTAAAGGCAGAATCTACGGTCCTATTTTTTTTTTCTCATTTCAAAGGATCAAGGCAATAAACTAGACTCAAGAGAGAGGAAGCACCCACCAGAGTGCAGCAAATCCAGGAGCCAGGCGTGATGGCACACGCCTTCAATCCCAGCACTTGGGAGGCAGAGGTAGGAGGATTGCTGTGAGTTTGAGGCCAGCCTGAGAATCCATTGTGAATTCCAGGTCAGGCTAGGCTACAGCAAGACCCTACCTCAAAAAATAATAAATAAAAAGCAAATCCAGGGGATGGAGAGATGGCTCAGTGGTTAAAGGGACTTGCTTGCAAAGCTTGATGGCCTGAGTTTGATTCTTCAGTACCCACGTAAAAGCCAGATGCACAAACTGGTACATGCATCTGGAGTTTGTTGGCAGTGACAGGAGGCCCTGGTGCACCCATACTCACTATCTCACTGTTTCTTTATCTCAAATAAATAAAATATTTTTTTAAAAAAGCCCAGAGCTGGGGAGATGGCTCTGTGGTTAAATGCACTTGCTTGCAAAGCCTGCTGTACTGGGTTCAATGTCCCTGTACCCACATAAGTCCAGATGAGAAAGTGGTGCATGTGTCTGGCATTCAAGAGACCTTAGCACACTCATACACATTCCCACAGATACATAAATATATATTAAAAATAAATAAGTCTGCGCTGGAGAGATGGTTTAGCGGTTAAGCGCTTGCCTGTGAAGTCTAAGGACCCCAGGTTCGAGGCTCGATTCCCCAGGACCCACGTTAGCCAGATGCACAAGGGGGCGCACGTGTCTGGAGTTCATTTGCAGTGGCTGGAGGCCCTGGTGCGCCCATTCTCTCTTCTCTCTCTCTCTCTCTCTCTGCCTCTTTCTCTGTCTCTGTCGCTCTCAAATAAATAAATAAAAATAAGCAAAAAAAATTTAAGTAAATAAGTCTAATTTTAGATTGCATTGATAAAAATGGGAGGTCCTGGGTAAATGCAGTCTTCTTTCATGCTCTGTTGTGAGCAGTTTATTTTAAGGACTGTGATGAACATGTTCAAGGGAAAGTGGCCGGGACCAATAGTTTCGAGTCTCTCTCCAGAGAGTACGGTGAAGAGAAGAGTGGCATGGTTAATCTGAAGTAGGGCAAATAGAGGTTGGCAGAAAGATGTAGCAATGTCGTCCATACAGCTTTGAACACTAGGGATATGTTTATTTTGCACTTATAATGGGAGAAGTTGGGCCCATGGGGAGAAGTCATGGGGGGGGGGCATTCAGCCTACTATCAGGACGAATGTGCTAGAAAACAGAACTGCCTCCGCATGCAAAGAGCTCCCATCACTGCGAATGTTCTAGCAGTGGCTGGTCACTGTCACAGAGAAGGGTTCCTGCAATAGGTAAGAGGTATGGACAAGGTCATCTTCATCCCAGGGCATCTGATCAGCCCACCTCATTCATCATGAATAGCACTAACTCTCTACCAGAAACCTTTTCCAGGGGCTGGAGAGATGGCTCACTGGTTAAAGGCACTTGCTTGCAAAGTCTGATGGCCCGGGGTTCAATTCCCCAGTACCCGCATAAAGCCAGATGCACAAAGTGGTACATGTATCTGGAGTATGTTGCAGTGGCAAGAGGCCTTGGCCTGTCCATTCTCTCTCTCTCTCTCTCTCTCTCTCTCTCGTAGATAGATAGGTAGAAAAATAAAGAAAAAAAATCACATTGTCTTTTTTAGGTCAACTGCTCACATTAACCCAGCCAATAGTAGGGACTAAAAGGACTAGAAAGAGTTTAGCCATTAAAGTGGCGACCTGTCACCAGAGATTGCCCAAGCTACAGTTACTTATAATTAATAGAAACTGATTTGTGATTAGCACATTGATATACTCAGACTTCATGGTGAATGTTAGTAGAATAGTGACAGGCCGGGCGTGGTGGCGCACGCCTTTAATCCCAGCACTCGGGAGGCAGAGGTAGGAGGATCGCCGTGAGTTCGAGACCACCCTGAGACTACATAGTGAATTCCAGGTCAGCCTGAGCTAGAGCAAGACTATACCTCAAAAAACAAACAAAAAAAAAAAAAAGAGAGAGAGAGAGAGAAAGAAAGAAATTGATAGTGACAAATCACTAAGTATGAATTAATTCTTCAAATTTCTCTCCTCCAGTTGTTTAAAGAACATTTCATAGCAATGTTCTTTTCAATAAAATCAGATGCAAGCCAGAAATAAATGAAAGGAAACGTGAAATTAAGCTGTAATAATTTGTAAGTTATTTATTTGAAGTTTTTCCACCATCTTTTATGTTTAACTTCTGTTTGTGTCGTAATTTCTCATTGCCCTCTGCTTTTCTCTTTTCCCCCCTGTCTTTCATTTCCTTTCATGTTCTTTCCCTCTAAGAATTTAAATTTTTAAACTTTCTCAGGACTCAATTATAACATCATTTTAAAAAAAAATTTGCGTGTGTGTGTGTGATACCAATGAAGTCTTGGAGCTGCTGCCTTTAATGGTCAAGCCAAGCCTAGGAAAACAAACCCACAGGCGAACGCTTGGCTTTTGGTTACATGCAGAAGTCAAAAAAGGGAATTGATATGCAGGTGTGGGGTGAAGCTGGTCTTAAAAATACAAATATCCAGCACTTGGGAGGCAGAGGTAGGAGGATCGCAGTGAGTTCAAGGCCAGCCTGAGACCACGTAGCGGATTCCAGGTCAGCCTGAGCCAGAGTGAAACCTTACCTCGCAAAACCAAAAAGAAAAAAAAATACAGATATTATTAGCTCTGGGCCCCCAAAGGTGAGACAATTGTCATAAAACGCTTTCTAGATTTGTGAGTTTTTGCGGAGATGTCTCTCTGTGACATTTAGTGGCTATTTAATGACATAAACAGCTCTCCGGGCTAAATTGCTAACATTTGGAGAGCAAGGTTATATAAAACAAAATTGAATTATGAAAACAATTTTCTAGTTTGCTCTGGCATTTCTTTATTTCTGTTTATCTTTTTCCTCAAAGGAGTCATTTATTAGTCTCTTGCTCAGCTGGCATGAGTAGCTGCCCAAAGACCCTAAACAGTCAGGGCACACTTCGGCATGACAAGGGTCTTTATTGTCTATCTCTAGTCCTAGTCCAAAGCTTGAAAACACACTCAATCACGGAAAGATCTGAAACCAAGAAGTGTCTAAAGGAGTCTTTTGAAGAAGGAAATTATTATGCTTTATTTAACCCAGGCATCATAAAACTTCTCCTAGTGCTGTTGGATACGGAATTAGTTAGATGTAGAAACAGTGTGAACTGATAAGTGAAACTTAAGGACGGGGAACTTTCCAGTAAAACTGAAATGTGCACACAATAAAAGCAAGCAATTCCATGTTGTGGCATACCCTTTAGGGTACCTGTCTCACACAGGCACACTTGAGCAGCAGTTAAAATGAATAAACTCAATGCATATGTGTGGAGATGGGTAGAGCACAGAAACACTGTAGAGGGCAGAAACCCAGCGACTAAAGATACCTTGCCATTATGAAAACTTCAAATAAAATACAAAACATTACAGTTAGGTACATGGGTACACCCCCAGCTTCTCAGGCTGCCTCTGGGGAGGGGGAAGGAAGTGGAGAAGACAAAAGGCTCTAAAACACCATTGCTAATGTGTTTCCTAATAAGAGAAAATTTAGCCTGGTGTGGTAGCCCATGTTTTTAATCCCAGTACCTGGGAGGCTAAGGTAAGAGGATCATCCTGAGTTTAAGGCTAGATTTATGCTACAGAGTGAGCTCTAGGTCAGCCTGTGCTAGAATGAGACCGTAACACAGAGGGAGAAAGAAGGAAGGGAGGAAGTGAGGGAGGGAGGGAGGAAAATGTAACCATAAATTAATCTGATGGACACTTGGGTGTTATTTTTATACTTTTCTGCATCTTTACGTATTTATCAAATATAATATAAATCCAAACCAGCATTTAAATAAAAAGGACACAGGTCTGACAGAGAGCCCGGGAAATAAGCTGAGCCCTTAGTTATTATTGAATTCCTTATTTTCTTTTGTCAGAAGCCAGCTCCTAAGATTTTGCAAATGCTTGTTGTTGAAGGATTTAAGGTCTGGTGGCAAAATTTTGACCCCTCTCTGTGATAAGTTGGAGTTTCCACTGTGTCCATCATGATACGTCGTTTCCTCAAATGTACAGCCCCAACAGGGACCTACAAACCGATGACAAAGTCCACCACCTTTTTATTTCAAGGAGGACTTTAATAGGTAGAAAGTGACACGGACCGAAGCATCCAAGCTGGAAGCTCAAAATCTGTAATGCTCTAAAACCTGAAACATTTTGAACATCACTATGTCACGTCCCGTGGGAAAAATCCCACACCTGGCCTCATATGACAAGTCACTGTGGAATCATTGGTTCATTTAAAATATTGTATAAATGGACTATTTAATTAAAAAATTAAAAAATAAATAAAATAAAATATGAAAAAAATAAAATAAAATATTGCTTAAATGGGAGCTGAGGAGATGGCTCAGTGGATAAAATGCTTGAAATGCAAGCATGAAGAATTGAATCCAATTACCCCAACATCCACAGAAAGTGTAAAAAATATCACCAACCATGGTGATATGCACCCATAACCCCAATCCTGGATTCAAGATACGTATGTCCCATGCCATCCCTCCGACCTCACCCCCTTTACATTTTTACACTTTAGTGACTACCATAGCTACTGGGCGGGGGGGGGGAGGGCACATCTTAGCCCTCAAGCACGTGGAAGGTTGAAAAGTTAACAACCGGCACTGTCAGCGCTGCTGGAGAGTTGAGGCTGCCTTGGAATCTGTTACTCCTTATTGCATCATGGGCAAAAAAACAAAAAACAAAAAACCTGGGCTGGAGGGATGGCTTAGCGGTTAAGGAGTTTGCTTGCAAAGCCAAAGGACCCAGGTTCTATTCCTCAGGACCCACGTTAGCCAAGATGCACAACATGGCACATGCATCTGGAGTTCGTTTGCAGTGGCTGGAGGCCCTGGTGCACCCATTCTCTCCCTCCCTCTCTCTCTCTCTCTCTCTCTGTCAAATAAATAAAATAAATTTTTTTAAAAAAAACTTATTTTGGGGCTGGGTACATGCCTAAGTGGTTACACCATGTTGCTTGCAACCCCACCAGCCTGAGATCAATTCTCCAGCGCCACAGAAAGCTGGACACCAAGTGGCACACGTATCTGTGATCCTATGATAATGGGAGAGGGAGCCAGAGAACTCAGAAGCTCGTGGGCCAGCTAGACTGGCGCACATGGAAAGAAACAGTGGAAAGAAAATAGCAGGGCTGGAGAGACGGCTCCGTGGTAAAGGCGCTTGCTTCCACAGCCTGGTGGCCTGGCGTCGATTTCCCAGTACCCATGTAAAGCCAGATGCACAAAGTGTCATACACATCCGGAGTGTTTGGCAGTGGCAACAGGCCGTGACACGCCCATATTCACCCATATCCATTCTCTCTCTCTCTACCCTTGAAAATAAAATAAATGAAAAAAAAAAAAGCAACAAGAGAGACTCTGTCTCAAGCAGGGTGGAGGGAGAGGACAAACACCCTGAGTTTACCTATCCTCAGTGCTCCATATACACATACAATAAAAAAATTCTTTGAAGCCGGGCGTGGTGGCGCATACCTTTAATCCCAGCACTCAGGAGGCAGGGATAGGAGGCTCCCCGTGAGTTCGAGGCCACTCTGAGACTCCATAGTGAATCCCAGGTCAGCCTGGGCTAGAGCGAGACCCTACCTCAAAAAACCAAAAAAAAAAAATCTTTGGCCTTAAATATCTTCATATTTTAAATGGAGACGTAGGATGTCTGTGGTCATATACTCCATATTGCAATTGTTCATAATTTCTTGTTCCTTGTGTGCACTGTTAAATGCTCTGTGTGCTAATGAGTCTAAAATACATACCTTTCCCACATTTGATCATCTAGAAGTCAGGATAGAACTTAATGGTAATTCAGATTCTGTAAAATGCTCTGCATAATTATACGTGTGAGATTCTAGAAATAAGCACTACTTAACAGGTTCTACAGGAAAAACTGAAGTTGCTATCAGAGCATGGATGGAGGACAACAGTCCACGACCCTTTCAGTGTCAAGGGAAACAGTCAACAAGCAGAGCAATTCAGGGGCTGCTGGGACAGTTGTCCCAAAGGAGAGAGTGGTTTGGGTGTCCCAGAAGTTCTCTTTTGACCCCAAAACACTATGCATGTTAACTCTATTTTAATTATTTAGTTCTTTTTTTCCACTTGTTCATGAACTATAAAACATTTTAGAAAAATAAATAGGTTATGTGAAAAACCTAGTATTTTTAGTAATTCAGCAAATGTGTCTTTCCCTTGTAGTATTTAGTAATTGATACTATGATTAGCTGTGTTTTTAAGCCTCTATGCAGTGATTACTTTCAAATAGCTATATTTACATACAATAACTGTTATAGAATAATTCAGATGTGGTGATGGTTTTAAAAGTCCACTAGCTGCCGGGCATGGTGGCGCGTGCCTTTAATCCCAGCACTCAGGAGGCAGAGGTAGGAGGATCGCCATGAGTTCGAGACCACTCTGAGACTACATAGTGAATTCCAGGCCAGCCTACCTCGAAAAACCAAACAAAAAAAAAAAAAGTCCATTAGCCAGGTGTGGTGGTGCATGACTTTAATTCCAGCACTTGGGAGGCAGAGATAGGAGGATTGCCATGAGTTCAAGGCTACCCTGAGACACCCTGGGACTCCAGTGTGAATTCTAGGTCAGCCTGGGCTAGAGTGAAATGCTACCTCAGCACCCCCCCTCCAAAAAAAAGTTCTTTAGTTTCTTATAGAAGCTTGAGTCATTTGCTATGGGGACAGTACTATATGGTACAAAATAGAATTTGTACTCCAGATAAATGAAACTTCCATGTTAATTGATTGAAGAGATATTCTTGATTGTAACTACTAATGTTTTGTTTTTGTAATGGTTGGGCATCTATGCAGGACCAGAAGCCATGGTTCATTCCAAATAACTTGCTGCTTCCTTTATGAAGCCTTGATCATGACATATTGTCTGTCATCATTCTCACTTGACTGTTAGTGTGGCTGCGAATGGAATTTGAACCTGACCATCCCACAATGAGGCCCAGAGGTGTGGTGTGGCTGATTCTGAAGAAGCTTCTTAGTGGCGGCGGGGGGGGGGGGGGGTGGGGGACTCCCATTGCCAAAATCTGGGATCATTTATCCCAAGAGTTGTATTTGAGGGCTGGATTTCATTTCTGAGTTTTCCTAATTGACAGTAGAAATCTCACTTTATCACATGTGTCATAAATTTGTTGGTCTGAAGGAATTAATCAAAATGCTATTTCTTATATACATTTTTATTGATTCATCATTTCTGAAATCATGCAATTTTTGAGTTGGTCCTATTTTTGGATAATAGCAATTACTTACAAAAGCTGCTAGATATTTGCTGTCAAATTTAATTAAACCTTTTTCTACTGGGAGACTTTTTTAAGAGTTTGCGAACTGTTGAATGCTGATACTATGTGCCCACATCTTCCTCATAAACTGGAATCTCTACCAGTAAAAATAACTCAGAGGCATCAAACCCTCGAATCTGGAAGCCACTTGCCTTCTTTAGACAAATTCCATATGTCTCCTTACCTCATCCCAGTTTAACATTTGGTCTTATGGGTTATTTATGGGTGAGATTCACATTTTTTTTTTCCTTGCATGCTCTAAATCTTTTCTTTTTTCCCTCTTTTTTTCCTAGAGATGTCTACTCTATATTTTATTTTTATCGTTTGTCAATCTTAATTAGGTGAAAGTATTTAAGGATCAGTGGAGGCACTCAGAACAATGACCTTTGTGGGAAGTTCTGATGAAAAGCTTTTTTTTTCTTCAGGGAATTATGTACAAATACATAAATAAAAATAAAAGATTTAAAAAATTTTTTTAAATTCTCTGAAAAAATGGTGCATGCCTCTGGAGTTCGTTTGCCATGGCTAGAGACCCTGGTGCGCCCATTCTTTCTTTCTCTCTCTCTCTTTATCTGCCTGTCTCTCAAATAAATAAAATATATATATTTTTAAATTCCCTGCAGTGCTAAGCCATCTCTCCAGCCCCAGTCCATCTTTTATTTTTGGTGTGTATGAGTGCTCTACCCACTAAGCCATCTCCCCAGTCCCAATTCAATATACTTTGTATTTTTTGTTCTTATTTACTTCTTTGAGAGGGAGAGAGAGAAAAAGAAAGAGAGAGAGAGAATAGGTATGCCAGTGCCTCCGGCCACTGCAGAGGAATTCCAGATGCATGCGTCCCCTTGTGCATATGGCTTATGTGAAATCAAACCTGGATCAAGGATGAGGACCCATGTTTAATCCCCAGAATCCAGGTATAAAAGGCTATACGTGACCTCACATACCTGTAACCCCAGTGCTAAATTGGGCAGAGACATGAGTATCACGGGGGCTCATTAGTCAGCCAGTATAACTAAAAAATATCACAAGCTTTCTGGTCCAGTGAGAGATTCTGTCCCAAGGAAATAAGGCAAAAGAGCAGTAGAGGAGCACGTCAGGTGCCCTCACACATGTGCACATGGGATGCACACATGTGCATACACACACATGTACACGCACATACACACCAAAAATAAAAGATGGACTGGGGCTGGAGAGATGGCTTAGCACTTAATGCATTTGCCTGCAAAGCATAAGGACCCATGTTCGACTCCCCAGATTCCACCTAAGCCAGACGCACAAGGTGACGGGTGCCCAAGGTCGCACATGCTCATAAGGTGGTGTACTTGATTGCAGTGGCTGGAGACCCTGGCATGCCAATTGCCTCTCCTCTCTTTCTCTCTCTCTCTCTCTCTCTTTTCATAAAAAAAAAGGCCATTCTGTTGGGCTTGCCTCATAAAAAAAAAAAAAAAAAAAAAAAAAACAATGGACTGCACCCAAGAAATAACACCCAATATTGTCCTCTGGTTTCCATATGCACACACATATGCATGTGCACACACAAAATAAGTTTTTTATTTGAACCCTGTTTTACAGATTTAAAAAAACTGAAATTGTACAAAGTTAAATGATTTCCCCTCAGTAACTGGGAGTCCTAGGATCTCCACCTCACGGGATACTTGAGCCAATCTTATAAAAGAGAGACCTTAAGAATACATGGAAGAGAGCCGGGCGTGGTGGTACACACCTTTAATTCCAGCACTCGGGAGGCAGAGGTAGGGGGATCGCCATGAGTTCGAGGCCACCCTGAGACTACATAAAAACTACCCAACATTTATTTTGTACACCACTAAACTGGATACCAGGGAATTTGAAAGAAAAGGCCCCATATCATATCATGTGTTTAAAACATAATCAGAAAAATCAAGTTCTTTTTTCTGTTTGTTGTTTCCAAGGTAGGGTCTCACTCTAACCCAAGTTGACTTGGAACTCTCTCTGTAGTTCCAGGCTGGCCTGGAACCCACTGCAGTCCTCCTACCTCTGCCTCCCAAGTACTGGGGTTAAAGGCGTGCACCACCACAGCTAGTCAGAAAATCAAGCTCTACAACAGTGAAATGATGTCTATACCAGACAGAGGTTACAGACTAGGGCCCCCAGGAATAGACTTGAGACTTGAGTAGAGCTTCATTGGAGAAAGTGCTAAGAACAACCCCACAAGAGGGAAAGAGAAGGTCAACAGAGACCTCAGCTGATCCTACAGGAGGAGTTAAGGAGCCAACATGACCTTTCAGGGTTGTCCCAATGACAGCGAGACAAAGAACGGGGGCCTTAAACACCCTCCACCCAGCAGGTAGTGAGTGTTGGTGGCTCCACGAAGAGGGGGTGTAACCTTTGGGTAAAGTAGCCTCCTTCCCCTGGTGACAGCTAGGATCTGGGAGGCACTCATCTTTAACTCTGGCTTTGGCCCAGTGGAAGCTTAAACAGCACACCACAGCATCCAAACCAACAAAAAATAAGAACACATTGTGTTTCTCAAATTACCTATTCTTCATTATATAAACACCTGCAGTCACATTTTGGAGTTCAATTTTTTTTTCCTTTAAAGTGTTTTTTTGGCGAGGGGGGACATCTGTAAATCTGTCAGTACGTTGCTTTGCCGTAGAATGCTGGTCTTTTTTCTTCATGAAAGTAATCAGGACGGAAGACGTTTCGTGTGGAGTTTAACTCAAGCATATGTCTGGGTCTCATTTGGTGTTAATGTGTAAATCCGACACTGTTTTCACACCTGGCCTCTTTTTTACGACTCCCTATTCAAGTACAAGTCTAGTTTGGCTTTCCTGTTTCGGCCTAAACAAAAGCCAGGGACTGTCACCACTGGCCGGGATCCAACTTCTATAGTGTCAGGAAGTGATCCTCTGAGCCCATTGCAAAGACACTGCCAGCCCCAAGTACAGTAGGGGGCCGCCAGAACCACTTCAGGAACCTTCGTGTCCTGATCTTGACAGACACAGGGCACACCAGGATTCACGTCTCCAACCATCAGACTCCTGATGGTGGCTGGGATGGGATCCAGGCATAGTTAATTTTTACAGTGTTACCCACCCCCCTTTTTTTTAGTAGACCAATGGAGACCTTATATTAGTCAGTCCTAGGGAAGATCCCCTGCGGGATAATTTGAGGGTTCAGTAGGATAAAATCTCAAGGAAAGATCTTCCTAGAGGAAGTGTGGAGTGTAATGCAGAAATAAGAAAGAACATAAGATGTTTGAAAAGCACAGTAGTCAAATCAGAGAAGAGACTAAAAGGATGCAGGTTAGAGTTGAGAACTAGAAACAGGGATAGGGACTATAAAATATTTCTAATACTCAGACATATATTTTTTTCGAGGTAGAGTCTCACTCTAGCCCAGGCTGACCTGGAATTCACTATGTAGTCTCAGGCTGGTCTTGAACTCACAGCGATCCTCCTACATCTACCTCCCTAGTACTGGGATTAAAGGTTTGTGCAACCACACCTGGCCAGAACATATATTTTTTTAACTTCTTTTATTTATCCTCACTCCCTCATCCTTATCTTAGATTAAAAATAGCCTGTGTGTAGCTTGATGGATAGCATGTGAGTGGGGACATACAAAACAAGAACCTGCATCTCCTGCAGGGAGTGGTGGCGCACACCTTTAATCCCAGCACTCGGGAGGCAGAGGTAGGAGGATCGCCGTGAGTTCAAGGCCACCCTGAGACTCCATAGTGAATTCCAGGTCAGCCTGGGCTAGATAGAGTGAGACCCTACCTCGAAACCCCCCCCAAAAAAAAGCAGGAATCTGCGTCTCATTCGTTCATGCAGTGTCCATTCACGGGGCAGTAACTCCACGCTCAGGGCTGAGCAAGAAGCTTAGAGAGCAGGAAGATTCAAGGTCTGTGTGCTGTGAGTTCCATCTGTGGGAAGAGACGGAGACTGGTGGATGAGAGAGAGTTAAGACAGAGAAAGACTCAGGAGTCGGGGCAGCACATACTGCCAGCCCCTAGGCCCCCTTTGGTGAGTCATGGAAGCTTCTTGGGGGAGTTCTGGAAGGACTCGGAAGGACCGGAAGTGGATGAGTCACATGTGGTTTTCCCATCCATAATTGTGGCACTCCTCTCTGCTTATTTAGATCTTCTCTTAGATCCTATGAGAGGCTTTTTCTACTCTTTCCCATAAAGATCTTATGTACCATCCATGAGCTTAAGTCCTAAATTCTTCATTGCCCCGGCCAGCGGGGCTTCAACGGGAGCACGGACCCCAGAGAACCTGGAATGAAAGGGACAAGAGACACAAGGAACGGACAGCAAGACAAGAGTCTGATCAAGCTGCCAATTTTAATTTTTCTCAGGGTGCCTCTTATGCAGCAGAACAGGGAAGTTTGTCAACAGTTTAGGTATTGCTACAGTTCCGTTTCAATAGGATAAGGTTCCGGCCCCAAAGGCACAAGATGTTTCACAGGATAAGGCCCCAGCCCCAAAGCCATGAGATAACGACTTTCTCATTCTTTATGGGTTACATTATTCTTTTTCCGTGCATGGGTTAACAACTGCAGACCTTGCGACTTTCCAGAACAGACAACTTATTACAAAATGGAGTCATTATTTAAGATGGAGGTACTTTTGCTTTCCTAGTGTCCAGTGGTTCCCCACACTTCATGGTCTCTGATTTTGTTGAAAAATAGTATGTCCTTTTATATTCTTTTGAAGTTGGATGGCTGTTGGTTATAAAGACAGTTCACTGTGCACCTTAGGCCTTGCAAACTCATGATACTCTTCAACTAATTCTAAGAGAGGTTTTCTTTTGATGTTGACTTCTTTTTTAATATGATTTTTATTTATCTATTCATTCATTTATTTGAGAGAGGGAAAGAGGCAGACGTACAGAGAGAGAGAGAACCGGTGCGCCAGGGCCTCCAGCCGCTGCAAACGAACTCCAGACGCGTGCGCCCCCTTGTGCATCTGGCTTACGTGGGCACTGGAGAATCAAGCTGGGATCCTCTGGTTTTGCAGGCAAATGACTTAACCCCTAAGCCATCCCTCCAGTCCTCTAAGAGAGTTTTTGATAAAATCTGTCACCTGGCAACAGTGGCACTCTTCTCCAGCAGGTTTGTGTGCTGTAAAAATTCAGAGCCGGGGCTGGAGAGATAGCTTACTGGTTAAGGCACTTGCCTGCAAAGCCTAAGAATCCCTGTTCAATTCCCCAGGACCCACGTAAGCCAGATGCACAAGGTGGTGCATGCATCTGGAATTCGTTTGCAGTGGCTGGAGGCCCTGGTGCTCCCATTCTCTCTCTCTCTCTCTCTCTCTCTCTCTCTCTCTCTCCCTCTCTTTCTGTCTGTCTGTCTGCCTCTGACATCCCCCTCTCTCTCTGACTCTCAAATAAATAAATGAAAATATTTTTAAAAATTCAGAGCCATCATCACCCGTGACAGAGACAATCATTTGTATGTAATCCTGCTGCTGGCTTCTCTTGTATCATTGACTTGGACACCAGGTAGCCAAGAGCAAATGCTAGGGAAATGAGCACCCTAGGCTACAAGTGAAAATCCTTTCATTAGGCTAGAAATAGAGTTGGCTTTTGGAGAGACATGTGGATACCAAATAGCTAATAACTTGCCTCTGGAGGAAGCTTGAGGAATCCAGAAATCTCTTATAAAGACCACCTGTTGGAGCTGGGCTGTAGATGGTACTAAGGGGATATGACAAAGGGCTTCTTAACGTTTAAAGAATTCCCATGGCATGAGGATTATACATTATTTTCAGTGTGATGTGCGGGGAGCTAAGGAAAGTAGATTTCAGTTCAAAATAATGGGATTTTTCCCCCTCATTGTACCATGTGTCTACCTTTGCAGGAGAGACCGTCTCCTGCTTCATGACAGACTTTTGCTTTTGACAATGCAAAGGTAGCTCAAGTGGAGGCTGCAGGCAGACTGTGGCCTCAG
This sequence comes from Dipus sagitta, assembly GCA_036346955.1. NCBI lineage: Eukaryota > Metazoa > Chordata > Mammalia > Rodentia > Dipodidae > Dipus > Dipus sagitta. Next base: position 19,217,544 of record CM070780.1, read on the forward strand.
GAAGATACTACTTTAGGGAGGATCACCCATACATAACCAGGGGGATGTTCACTGGGCCCTTCCATATTCCAGACTCTACTCTGGTTTATGTCCACGACCCCTTTAATGCTACATAATGTAATATTTATCCTCACAGTAAATGTGGAGATGCTAAGGAAGAGAAAACTTAGGTCACTTTTCTGAGGGTGCTTGACAACTAAGGAGCAGAACTAGGGTCTAAGCTGTGATGCAGCCAGACCTAGGCCGTTTTAACAGAAACCAGGGCTGCTTGTGCCTGAGTCTCCCTGAGGTCTCACTAAAACCTCTACATGAGGGAGTCCAGGGTGGGGTTTGCATATGTAACAAGCTCCCAAACACTGCTGCTGATGTTAGCTTAGACGTGACAGTTTGGCTGTCAAGGGTGTTGACACAACTTGAGAATTGAATGTCAACCTGGATAAAGTTGTTCAGACATCTTTGATTGCATGATCTTAAGTCTGATGAGTCTGAAATGGGAATTTGGGGGTTCCTTGCCAGTATGCCAATATTGCCAATCTTAAGAATTTAAAGAATTAAAAACCCATAGACCAGAGAGTAAGTTTTAGAGAGACTTCACTAGATTAAGAGAAGGAAAGAGGGGGGATGGAGAGATGGCTTAGCAGTTAAGGCACTGGCCTGCTAAGCCTAAGGACCCAGGTTCAGTTCCCCAGAACCCACATAAAGACAGATGCATAAAGTGGCGTATGCATCTGGAGTTCCTTTGCAGTGGCTAAGGGCCCTGATGTGCCCATTCTCTCTCCCTATGTGCTTCTTTCTCTCTCACACACACACTCTAATAAATAAATAAATAATTTTTTTAAAAAGAAAAGGATAAGAGGAGAGTTGGCACTGATGTCCATACAAGTCTGGGAGGTCCCTGCCAGGATCGCCAGACCTACTTGTCCTGCTGAGACACCAGCCAGGCCTCCCTGGAAAAATGAGAGGGAGGGGGCTGGCAGCGGGTGAAGATACGGATGGGTCTCTAGTCATCCGGCTCATAGTTATTGAATGGAGCTGGAGGCTGATTTTTGGTGTGGGAGTTGCAGAGATAAGCAGGGCCCTTTCTTTTTATCTACTACAGTGAATTTAAACCCAAAACAGCTCTCACGAGGTTTGGGTGTGTGTCTAGCTTACGGTTTTCCTGGCTCAAATCCTTGAGACACCCTGACATTTCTCACTCTATCAGCCTCTACATCCAATCTGTCACTGGCTTGGCTCAACGTGAATAAACAGTAGAGTGGAACTGCCAGAAAACTCTTGGAGGCTCCCTCTGGCGTGAACAGAAGTGTCCTGAGCTAGCCGTGGGGACGATTGGCTCCCCCTGCTCAGCCACTCTGTGGGAACTGTGACAACTGAGGCCTCGTTCAGGGGACAGCAGCCGGACAGTGGAAGAAACAAGAGTCCCAGAAGGCATTGTTGATCCCATGCTGGGACCCAGGGCCCCGCTGGTCTTCCTAAGCTGTTGCTCCCCCTGCCTCTACCTTTCTGCTGTCCCTAAGGTCACACTCAGATACCGCCCACCCTTGCTGACTGAAAACCATCTCCCTGCACCTGCGCTCACAAAACCCATGTTTTAGTTCCTTAGTGCTGAGGGCTCTTTATTGTTTTTGTGGGATTATTATTATTTTTTTACTTTCAAGTAGCCCAGGCTAGCCTTCAACTTGCTATGTAGCTAAGAATGACCTTGAACTCCTGCTTCCATCTCCCCAGGGCAGACATCACCACCATGCACCACCACCCCCCCCCCCCCACAGTAGTTTATTTCATGCTTATCTCCAGTGCTTATCTGTTGGTGAGAATAGTTCGAAAGGCGCAGCCCTGGAGGAATGACATATACCAGGGTTCTTGGACACCCCAAGCAACCCCCAGTTAGTCCCGTAGGCTACTGATCAGCTTACCTTTCTCCCCACTCCAGCACCACACCCCCCTCGCATCCCTCTCACATCTGCTGTTTCCAGCCTTCCAGTGAGTTTCTCTTTGCTTATTCACCTGTCCCGTCCCCATCCCGAGCCAAATTCAGCATTTTTGTAGCTGCGGGCACGCCCTTCGGGGGGTCGTCGACCGCAGGTTCAGCGCTCACTGACTCACTACCTCGGCTGCTGTACCCATAAAGCGGGATTGCAGCCCTCCACAAATGGTAACAGCTGACTCTGGGATCCTTGAAGCCTCCTTGGCACCCCAAGACCCATGTGGCCCAGCCCCCTATGTGTTCAGAGAGGGGCCAGCTTCCTCCTTCCTGCCTCGTGTTGGAATTGAGGGCTATTTTTCACTGTCCAAGCGTCAAACGTATGTCTTTGCAAGCTGGCTCCCAACTACGTTCTTCCTTTTCTTTAAATTTGTTGCTATCTCCCCATACTCTAAATTTTCTCCCAATAGAAATAGAACTAAAAAGATTCCCCCCCCCAAAAAAAAATCCTTCTTTAATCAGTGCTCACTGTCTTAATGTGGGGAGGAGGGCTGCAGACGAGCCCTTCTTCAGTAAACGGATGACCACATGGATTTTTTGCAGAGGAGGGAAGCAGGCATGTTAAATTGGCTCAGAGCATCGCCCTGTCTCGTCACGGCACTGTCTTTGATCTTTAATTTGAGCCATTCTAGGCAGAGCTCGGTGCACTCTGAAAACACACTTTGTGATTAAAAAATGCGCGGTACGTCAGCCAAAACATTTGTTTATATTTTACCCCCAATTTCAGGGTTCTTGTTTCTTGTCATGCTTTCCTTGAGAACTTTCTTGAGATAATTAAAGAGGTGTGAGAGCTCTTAGCATGACTATGCAAGTGAACACAAAGCCCAGGTCCCCGGTCTGAGGACAGGGAGAGAGGTTCCTCCCTAGCCTGTGAAGCATGGAGTCTACAGGATAGGACTAAATGACTGCCTTGCCCAGCAGAGTGACACAAGGCTGGGGGTGGAGCTCAGGGGTAGAGCTCTTCCTAGCACGCTGAAGGCCCTGGATTTGATCAACAGGACCAGGACCGAGGAGAGAAACGATGGTAACTTCCCAGGCTGCCCAGGCAAAAAGGAGCCTCGGAGACCCAGACCCAGGCCCTGTGAGGGTTCCTTGGGAGACGTGAGGAATTAGAATGCATCAATGTGCACCTCTATTTTTGACAGTGACACCTTGCCAATTCAAGGTTCTTTGTCTCAGGGCTGGGCTATGCACTGGAGGCCATCCAGCCTCCCACTGTTTCTACCTACCACATGATGATAGCATCCCCTCCCTCATGGTCACCTATACAATCAAAATTGTCTCCAGGCTTTTCCAAATGTGCCTCAGGGAGAGCAAATCTGCTCCAGCTGAGGGCCGCTCCAGGAGCTGGGGAGATCACTCAGTAGGGTTATCTTGTCTTGTCTCGCAAACATGAGGACCTGAGTTCGATCCCCTGGTACCCACATAAAATGCCGAGCATGGTGGTACACACCTGTAATCCCAGTGCTGGGGAGGTGGACACAGACAGATCCCTGAAGCTCTCTGGCCAGCTAGTCTTGCCTCATCATGGAGCTACGGGCCAGTGAGAGAACCTGCCTCAAAAAGAGGTGCATGTGGGCTGGAGAGATGGCTCAGCAGTTAAAGGCACTTGCTTGCAAAGTCTGACAGCCTGAATTTGATTTCCCTTTACCCATGTAAAGCCAGATGCACAAACTGGTGCACTCATCTGAAGTTCATTTGTAGTAAAAAGAGGCCCTGGAGTTCCCCATTCCTTCTCTTCCTCATTCTCTCTCTTTCTCTCTGCTTGCAAATAAATAGACAATATATATTTTTAGAAAAAAAAAAAAGAGGTGGATGGTGTTCCTGAGGAATGACATTCAAAGTTGTCCTCTGGCCTCCACACATGTGTACACACAAGTACATGTGCAACTGCCCCCACAGGTTCACAACACACACACACACACACACACACACACACTCCATTGGATGGATCTGCAAGAGTATCTGTCTGAGCAATGGGCAGGATCTGTGTGGCCAAAGCAAGGAACATACCACAGGATCTCCTGAGGAAGCTTCAACTAATTACCATGGCCTGGCTCTTACTTGTACCAGGACAAGGAAGGCAGACTCCTGGGGGAAAGGCCTGGCTACCCATCACTTTTAAAGCCCACCCCAAAGTCATTCTAGCATACACTCAGGGTGGAGGAAAATCTCGGAAAATACGATGGCTAACATGACCTCCATTAAACAGAGGAGCAGGGGTTCGGGGCACCCCAACGACATTAATAGGGAGTCAGAAAGGAAAGGCTTACTAAGTCCCCCACATGTCTTGTGTTTTGCCTTGGTGGCAGGTAGAACTCAGGAGGTGAGCAAAACCATGCTGTTTCCCTCCAGGCTGGCAGAAACAGAAGAGCTCTCTCAGGACCAGGTGACAGCAAGAAAGGAGAGTCCCAAGAGAGGAGGAGAGGACTTAGAGGCTGCATTAGTTCCTTTTTCTCACTGGTCTGACTAAAGCAACCTCAGAAAGGAAGAGCTTCTTTTGGCTGTCACAGCAACAGGAGTATGAGGCGGTGGGTCACACGGCACCCCCCACAGTCAGGAAGCAGGGAGATGAATGCTGGTGCCCAGTTCTCTTTCTCCTTTTTTTTTTTTTTCAGTTTAGAATTCCAGCCCATGAATGGTGCCAGCCACCATGAGGGTAAGGCCTTTCCACACCAATGAAACCAGTCTAGAAGCTCCTTGGCAAACCTGCTGTGTGGTGGTGCCCGCCTTGAAACCCAGCACTAGGGAGGCTAACGTAGGAAGAACGCTGTGATTTCAAAGCCAGCGTGGGCAAGAGTGAGACCCTGACTCAAGGAAGAAAGGAAGGAAGGAAGGAAGGAAGGAAGGAAGGAAGGAAGGAAGGAAGGGAGGGAGGGAGGGAGGGAGGGAGGGAGGGAGGGAGGGAGGGAAGGAAGGAAGGAAGGAAGGAAGGAAGGAGGAAAGAAGGAAGGGAGAAAGAAAAAGGAAAGAAGGAAGGTGAAAGAAAGAAGAAAAGAGAAGAGAAGAAAGGAAAAGAAAAGGATTCCTTCACAGACATGTCCACAGGCTCATCTCTAGGTGTTATGGATTCTGTCAGGTTGAAAATTAATACCAGCCATCACAGGGACTGAGGCTTTGAGGCCTCTGGGAATAAACAGGCAAAGAGAAACCTGGAGGGAAGCTGCCGCCCTGTGGTATAGCAATCAGCCCTCACAGACCACGTGATTCCAGTTAACTGGGGGTAAGGCACTGCTTCCGATGTGTTGGCTTGGGTGTCTTATGATATCCCACCGTTTCCTCTCTGACACATAAAATCTATGGTAAAGGGAAAAGAAAAATAATGGATACTTTAGTGTCCGGTTTCCAGGTTTCCATCACACTACCCTGTAGCTGTTTTACACGGTTGTTTCTACCATAGCAGAGAGATGCTGTATTCGGTTACTGGCTCCGTGTCTTATAAGCTGAGAGACCTGAAGAGAATTGGACTGCTTGATCTCTCTGGATCTCAATTTTCTCATCTGTAAAGCAGATAATATACCAGACTTGCCAGGCGTGGTGGCGCACGTCTTTAATCCCAGCACTTGAGAGGCAGAGGCAGGAGGATCACCATGAGTTCGAGGCCACCCTGAGACTATATAGTGAACTCCAGGTCAGCCTGGGCTAGAGTGAGACACTACCTCGAAAAAAAAATTATACACACGCGCACACACACACACACACACACACACACACACATACACACCCAGACTTCTCTCAGAGTTGGGAGAAGAGCTTGCCCACTCATGGCAAGTATTGAGTCCAGGGCTCTCCAAACATCAGCTACTATTACTGCTTATCCTCCCTGTCATCCAGTGTGGGTCAAGACGTCCTTTTCTCTGTCCCTTGGATCTGTTTGCTACAACCTGTCCCCATCCTATGTCCGTCAGCATTGCCTGAGTTCAATGCCACTCTCCATGCCTCTTGCAATGTCTACCTTTCTCTGCCACCCAGCTGACCTCTCTCCAGATGTTTTTAGGGTCACGTGGCTGTGGATGAACATCACCAGGGGTTCTCTGCAGCCAACGGGCTGAGATACAAAAGCCATATGGTCGGATCCTGGGCCCTTCTGTGGTCCGCAGCATGTTGGAATTGTTAACGCCGGTTCCCGTGACCAGAGTGCCGACTGGCTTCCCGTGCTTGTGTTTGAAATGCCTGTATGTTTTCAAATCACTCTTAAGTATTGGTCGAATGAACTTCCCCTATCCACAGTTTATGTGTTCTGGACTGAAAAAATAAAAGTTGCACTTTTTTTTTCCCCCCTGCTCTGTTTTAGATAGAAAGTTTTGCTTTCCCAGCAAACGCTGTAAGGGATTTGGAAGTGTTGCCTCGTCTGAGTTGATTTCTCTTCCGCAGCTCATGTCAGACCTTGTTTATTTACACTCGGAAGAAGACGCCATGCGCTGCTTCCATGGGAGATTTTTCTCTCGATGACACACAGGGCCAGTGATGGAGGAAGTCAAAATCAATGTTCTTTTTGTTCTTGACTGAGCCTGTCACTGACGCAAACCCCTTAAATCACAGGTCTTGTGTAAAGCCAGTATCTCCTCTAGATCTCTCCAGTTTGGCATTTTACCTGACAGCATACCCTGTATTCAGGGATCAAAAAGGGACAGGAGGGCTGGAGAGATGACTTAGTGGTTAAGGCACTTTCCTACAAAGCCAAAGGACCCAGGTTCAATTCCCCAGGACCCACGTTAGCCAGATGCACAAGGTAGCTCATGCGTCTGGAGTTCGTTTGCAGTGGCTGGAGGCCCTGGCGTGCCCATTCTGTCTCTATCTGCCTCTCTCTCTCTCTCTTTCTCAAATAAATATTTTTTTTTTTCAAAAGAAGGGATAGGAGGAGGGGAGAGGATCTCAAGAGGACCCACCCATCCTTGAGGAGCTGCTATTGCCAATGGAAGGGGAGTTATTTCATTCAGTAGTGTAGCCACTGGTCCATCGCCCATGCTCTGGTTAATCACCCCCCCCCTCGTGCTTATGCAAGCAACCCTAGTTAAACTCAGTCGCCCACTGTGATGGGTTACATTGATTGTCAACTTAAGGAAGGAAGGAAGGAAGGAAGGAAGGAAGGAAGGAAGGAAGGAAGGAAGGAAGGAAGGAAGGAAGGAAGGAAGGAAGGAAGGAAGGAAGGAAGGAAGGAAGGAAGGAAGGAAGGAAGGAAGGAAGGAAGGAAGGAAGGAAGGAAGGAAGGAAGGAAGGAAGGAAGGAAGGAAGGAAGGAAGGAAGGAAGGAAGGAAGGAAGGAAGGAAGGAAGGAAGGAAGGAAGGAAGGAAGGAAGGAAGGAAGGAAGGAAGGAAGGAAGGAAGGAAGGAAGGAAGGAAGGAAGGAAGGAAGGAAGGAAGGAAGGAAGGAAGGAAGGAAGGAAGGAAGGAAGGAAGGAAGGAAGGAAGGAAGGAAGGAAGGAAGGAAGGAAGGAAGGAAGGAAGGAAGGAAGGAAGGAAGGAAGGAAGGAAGGAAGGAAGGAAGGAAGGAAGGAAGGAAGGAAGGAAGGAAGGAAGGAAGGAAGGAAGGAAGGAAGGAAGGAAGGAAGGAAGGAAGGAAGGAAGGAAGGAAGGAAGGAAGGAAGGAAGGAAGGAAGGAAGGAAGGAAGGAAGGAAGGAAGGAAGGAAGGAAGGAAGGAAGGAAGGAAGGAAGGAAGGAAGGAAGGAAGGAAGGAAGGAAGGAAGGAAGGAAGGAAGGAAGGAAGGAAGGAAGGAAGGAAGGAAGGAAGGAAGGAAGGAAGGAAGGAAGGAAGGAAGGAAGGAAGGAAGGAAGGAAGGAAGGAAGGAAGGAAGGAAGGAAGGAAGGAAGGAAGGAAGGAAGGAAGGAAGGAAGGAAGGAAGGAAGGAAGGAAGGAAGGAAGGAAGGAAGGAAGGAAGGAAGGAAGGAAGGAAGGAAGGAAGGAAGGAAGGAAGGAAGGAAGGAAGGAAGGAAGGAAGGAAGGAAGGAAGGAAGGAAGGAAGGAAGGAAGGAAGGAAGGAAGGAAGGAAGGAAGGAAGGAAGGAAGGAAGGAAGGAAGGAAGGAAGGAAGGAAGGAAGGAAGGAAGGAAGGAAGGAAGGAAGGAAGGAAGGAAGGAAGGAAGGAAGGAAGGAAGGAAGGAAGGAAGGAAGGAAGGAAGGAAGGAAGGAAGGAAGGAAGGAAGGAAGGAAGGAAGGAAGGAAGGAAGGAAGGAAGGAAGGAAGGAAGGAAGGAAGGAAGGAAGGAAGGAAGGAAGGAAGGAAGGAAGGAAGGAAGGAAGGAAGGAAGGAAGGAAGGAAGGAAGGAAGGAAGGAAGGAAGGAAGGAAGGAAGGAAGGAAGGAAGGAAGGAAGGAAGGAAGGAAGGAAGGAAGGAAGGAAGGAAGGAAGGAAGGAAGGAAGGAAGGAAGGAAGGAAGGAAGGAAGGAAGGAAGGAAGGAAGGAAGGAAGGAAGGAAGGAAGGAAGGAAGGAAGGAAGGAAGGAAGGAAGGAAGGAAGGAAGGAAGGAAGGAAGGAAGGAAGGAAGGAAGGAAGGAAGGAAGGAAGGAAGGAAGGAAGGAAGGAAGGAAGGAAGGAAGGAAGGAAGGAAGGAAGGAAGGAAGGAAGGAAGGAAGGAAGGAAGGAAGGAAGGAAGGAAGGAAGGAAGGAAGGAAGGAAGGAAGGAAGGAAGGAAGGAAGGAAGGAAGGAAGGAAGGAAGGAAGGAAGGAAGGAAGGAAGGAAGGAAGGAAGGAAGGAAGGAAGGAAGGAAGGAAGGAAGGAAGGAAGGAAGGAAGGAAGGAAGGAAGGAAGGAAGGAAGGAAGGAAGGAAGGAAGGAAGGAAGGAAGGAAGGAAGGAAGGAAGGAAGGAAGGAAGGAAGGAAGGAAGGAAGGAAGGAAGGAAGGAAGGAAGGAAGGAAGGAAGGAAGGAAGGAAGGAAGGAAGGAAGGAAGGAAGGAAGGAAGGAAGGAAGGAAGGAAGGAAGGAAGGAAGGAAGGAAGGAAGGAAGGAAGGAAGGAAGGAAGGAAGGAAGGAAGGAAGGAAGGAAGGAAGGAAGGAAGGAAGGAAGGAAGGAAGGAAGGAAGGAAGGAAGGAAGGAAGGAAGGAAGGAAGGAAGGAAGGAAGGGTTACATTGATTGTCAACTTGACAGGATTTAGAATCACCTGTGAGAGATTTTGTGGATTCGGTTAATTATGGGGGAAGATCTACCTTAACTGTGGACAGCACCATTCCATGGGCTAGAGTCCTAGACTGAACAAGAAATAAGTGAGGATGTGAGGGCGACCTGGCTGCGACATCTGTCATCCCATTGAGCGCCAGGGTTGATTCGGCTGATCTGGCTGGCCAGGCGGGTGTCCCCTTCCTCCCTCACCGCTCCATGCGCGTCCCTCCCGAAGCTGTCCGCTCGGTCGAAGAGGACAGACGACCTTCCCCTGAATAGAGGAGGACCTGGTCTGCAGTCAGGGGTATACGAGTAGCTGCGCTCCCCTGCTAGAACCCCCAGACAAGCTGTCAAGAAAGAAGAGAGCTGGCTGAGCAGCAGCGTTCATCAGTCACTCTGGTCAGCTTCTTCGTTTGTTCAATGTGACCTGCTGCCTCAAGCTCCTGCCTCCATGGCTGGACTGTGACCTGGAGCGAAGGCTGAAATAAACCCTTACGCCCCTGGACAGACTTTTGTCAGGCATTCTGTCCCATAATGAAAAACTGACTTAATACAGTCACACCAAAAAAAAAAAAAAAAAAAAGGCATGAAATTAGAAGGGGAGTTAGCGGGGGGGAGCAGTCAGCAAGAGTGGGGGAGTGGGAAGAGAGGGTGACACAGGAGATATATGATTAAAGTACATTATCCATATGTCTGAAAAATGTCAAAAAAAATTTGGTTTATCAAGGTAGGGTCTCACCCTAGCCCAGGCTGACCTGGAATTCACTATGTAGCCCCATGGTGGCCTCGAATTCAAGGCGATCCTCCTATTTCAGCCTCCCGAGTGCAGGGCTTAAAGGCGTGCGCCAACAACAACAACAACAACAACAACAAAAAGCAAGAATGTGAAAAGATGAGACATAGGCTAGAGAGATAGCTCAGCAGTTAAAGGCACTTGCTTGCAAAGCCTGACAGCCCAGGTTTAATTCAATTCCCGTGTCAAACCAGATGCACAAAGTGGCACAGGTGTCTGGAGTTCAGTGGCAGTGGCAGGAGGCCCTGGCATGCACATTCATAGTCTCTCTCTCTCTCTCTCTCTCTCTCTCTCTCTCTCTTTCTGTGTGTGTGCTTGCAAATAAAGAAATAAAATTTTAAAAAAAATTAAAAGATGGGACAGGAAAGAAAACAGAACATAAAGGAAGAAGGACCAAAAGGGTGTATACCACCTCAAAAACCAAACTCCTAGGGACGTCTGGGCATTGGTTGGCCTTCAACAAGAAAATGCTTTCAGAAATATTTTGCTGCTAGCCTGCAAAGTATACTTTTCAGATTCTTCAGAGAAGAATAGTGACTTGGGGACAGTGCCGTACCTTTGAGGACAGGAGGAACAAATTGAAAAAAAAAAAAAAACAGGTGGGTCAAAGTGAGAGAGGAGGGGCGTCTTGCATGGCGGCTCGTGCCCTTCCCGCCTGGGTCCGCTGCTCGCCCGCAGCCGGCCTTCACGCAGTTGCCGTGGGTTCCCACACCGGCCCTGGCCCAGTCGCTCAGCACCGCTTTGCGCCTCGCGGGAACCCGGATGAATCCTGGGGCTGCGCAGCAGGCCTCGGTGCTTGCGTAGGTACCAGGGAGGGTCACACACTTGTACCACCAGTACAGTGATGCGCCTCCTCCGACGTTAGAGAGGGGTCAAGGACCGAGTTCTTTATGTCTTGCAACCCTATGACCACATTGACCCTGAAAAGCTCTCGGTCAATTCCCATTTCATAAAAGACCTGGGCTTAGATAGTTTGGACCAAGTGCAGATTATTGTGGCCATGGAAGAAGACGAGTTTGGATTTGAAATTCATGATAGAGATGCAGAAAAGTTAATGTGTCCACAAGAAATTGTAGACTACATTGCAGATAAGAAGGATGTATACAAATAAAGTTATCAGGTAAATAACCTGGCCCCCCCCCAAAAAAAAATGAGAGAGGAGGGCAGGAGAGATGGCTCAGCAGTTAAGGCGCTTACCTGCAAAGCCTAACAATCCGGGTTTGATTCCCCAGTACCCACATAAAGCCAGATGCATGCATCTGAGTTCATTTGCAGTGGATAGAGGCCCTGGCATGCCCATTCTCTCTCTCTCTCTCTCTCTCTCTCTCTCTCTCTGTCTCTCTCTCTCTCTCTCTCTCTCTGTGTGTGTGTGTGTGTGTGTGTGTGTGTGTTTGCTTGCAAACAAATAAAAATATTTTTTGAAAAATGAGAGAGGAAACTAACCTCAGAGGTCAAAGACAGAGGAGGGTCTTGGAGGAGAGAATGCACAAGGCAGCAGCAAGTTCAAGGGAGAGACCACCCCACGTGAGCTCTACCATCACCTATACTTGGGGTCTCCCATGTGGGATATGAGCACCCAGTCTTATGACAGCTGAACCATGCCTTCTATTCATTCCTCTCTTTTCTGATTAGCGACTATTTAAGAGCCTGTACACAGCCCCACAAATGGAAGGGATCCTAATGGCTCTCATTTGGGCTGAGGTTTGTGTGCCATTGTTTGCCCACAAAAGCCCGATTCCATTAACTATGATCAGCTATTTCCTGCCATCGCATTGGCCTTGTGCTCACAAGCATTTGATGCTATTTAAAGCCCCCTCTTTACAAATATGCTTGGTCATATTTGTGTAGCGTGCATTAATGAAGGCCAGATTACAAGCCCTCTGACCTGTCACTTCTGTGAACTGACTGCAGGGAGTGGAGGACTTCATTCTCTCCGGAGATAATTTGGAAATTGGAGAGAAGCCAAGAGGTCCTTGAATCCCCTTAGCACTTACCTTGACTCCCAGGCTCCTAATGAAAAAGCTTCTTGGACAAAAAGGTTCTTTCAGGGAAACCATCAACATTCTCTGCCAAGCAGGAGATTTATTGGGTGGGAACACACACACACACACAGAGAGAGAGAGAGAGAGGCATTATTTGAGGTAAATGAAAAAGTATCTGGGGAAACTAATTATGTGAAAAGATAGCCTAGACGATAACAGCTTGGTTTTCTTTGCGATTAAAAATGGACCCATGAGGGTCTGAAGAGATATCTCAGCGGTTAAGGCTCTTGCCTGCAATGACTAACAACCCAGGTTTGATTCCCCAGTACCCATGTAAAGCCAAATGCAACAAGTGGTGCATGCATCTGGAGTTCATTTGCAATGGCTAGAGATCTTGGCATACCCATATTCTCTCTCTCTGTCGCTCTCCCTCTTTCTCTCTCTCCTTGCAAATAAATAAATAAAATAAAATGGACTATTTTACAACTGTGCTCTGCAAGAAAGCCAAAAAAATGAATGTATTTCCAGTCTGTCTCTGGAGGAAACATGTAAGAAAGCATGGGCTAATTATCAGGTGCTCCACCTAATAGCAAGCCAAAGATGTGCTACACGAAAATTTCCAGGTATCAAAGAAATACAATCCTAATTCCTTCCCAGTGGCAGGAACTAGAACAAGAAGTGTTGGAGGTGATTCTAAAAATAATCACAATCTGCTGGGCGTGGTGGCGCATGCCTTTAATCCCAGCATTTGGGAGGCAGAGGCAGGAGCATCACCCTGAGTTCAAGGACATCCCAATCTTAAGGCTAAGGGAATTCATGTCTGTTGGGTGTTTACAATGTGACACCCTCAACGCAAGCACTTATAAAGCATCTCAGTTAACTCTTGAAAACCCATGAAGTAGGTATTATTATATGTTCATTTCTGTAAAAAAAAATTGTTTATTTATTTATTTATGAGAGAGAGAGTACATATTGGTACACCAGGGCCTCCTACCATGGCAAACGAACACCAGATGCATTCACCACTCTGTGCATCTGGCTTTACATGGGTGATGGGAAACGAAACCCAGGCCTTCAGACCTTGCAAACAAGAACCTTGCATACCTCTTGCAAGTGGTAGGAGGAATCAGAGTTCACTTGCGTAGTAAAGCATTATTAACATGTGCCATGGCCGGGGAGATGGCTCAGGGGATAAAGCACTTGCCATGCAAGTGTGACGACCTGCGTTTGGGTCCCTGGCAGCCACATATATGCTGGGTGGCTGTGGCTGCCGACCTGCAATCCCAACACTTTGGAGACGAGGGTTCCCCAAAGCAACCGCCGGCTAGCTAGACTAAACGAAGCATCAGGCTCTGGGTTCCAGTGAGAGACATCAAGGAAGGCACCAATGTCAACCTCTGGGCTCCACACACACGTGCATGCACACGAGCACCCACAAGCATATAAAGCACACACACACACATACCACATGCACGTGCACACAAGAGTATGCCATGCGTGTGCTAAATCATCTAGGCCTATAATTCCCGGATGTTTTAGCACAGACTCCTCTTTCCAAAGAAAAGGGATGTGGGTAACATCAATAGATAAAATTTTAACCACATCGAATGTGTTTTATTAGTAAGAATTAAATGTTGATTAAAACATTGCCCTATGGGGCTGGAGAGATGGCTGAGTCGTTGAGGCACTGGCGTACACAGCCTGATGGCCTGGGTTTGATTCCTCAGTCCCCACGTTTTAAAGCCAGATTCACAAAGTGCGCAGGCATCTGGACTTTGTTTGCAGTGACTGGAGGTCCTGGCAAGCCCATTTCCTCTCTCTCTCTCTCTTTCTCTCATTCTCTCTTCTTTAAAAACAAGTAAATTTTAAAAATAATAATAAAATGGTAGTAGTTTCATCGCAGTAGGTCTTCAGCAAACTCCTTCCCTCTCTTTATTATTTCCCTCTGTGTTCCTGAGCACGCATGCTGACCTCTCTGACCGTGACAGCAGCCTTACTAATGGAGCTCAGAATGACCAGAGACCATCAGTGATCAAGACTGAATCTTCGACTAGTTTTGGCTCTGACTTTGACTCTTTTTTTTTTTTATCTAACTTGGGTTTGTTTAATTCTCCTGGAGAAAGGATTTTCTTTCTCCTTCCATATTTGCTGTCATTCCACATTCCTTGAGGCATACGCAAAACATTCTCTGGCTAAGTCACATTCCAAGGCCGCTATTGCTGAAGCTAGGGATGGATGTCATTTGTTAGGATTTCTTTGAATTTGCTGTGTTATCTTTCACTTGACTTTAAAATATATTATGCATTGAGCTCCCCTTCCCACGTCAGATGCTTTTTATATTATCATCATCACAGAACCAGCACAGAAAATTCAGAATGCATAATCAATAATTACCGTCACGAATTAATATGTTCTGGCAAGCTAGCGAAGTGGTTTTGCTGTCAAGGCATAAGGACGCTGGATCGTGTTCGAAAACTCTTCCCTTCACTCGGATAGCTGCACCTGGTGGAAGGCCTGTTCTGAGTTGCTGCAAACAGGCATTCAGTCCTTCCCACCTGCAATCAGGGACTTAAATACATGCATAATGGCTAGGAGGAAGTCATCAGCTTGTTGAAGTGACAGCTGACATTGGGAAGCCTTCTTAGCTGGAAGAGTGACATGTTGACATCGTGGAACATTAAATCTCACAGTCACACGCAAGATAGATGACCTGAGCTCTCAACATTTCTCCTTCCCCGCCCTTGAACATCTGGGGTGGGGGGGGGGTTCGTGCAGGGTTGTTAAAGGTTGTTAAAGGGAGCAAAATCAGGATTTTCCAGAAGGGACTGGTGAGAATTAAAAATTTCAAGGTTCCATCAAAGAAGGTGAAGAGGGAACGAGCAGTGTTTATCCAACTGGTTTGGGTGTCCTAAATATTTGTGTGAGCTGGGCGTGGTGGTGCACGCCTTTAATCCCAGCACTCAGGAGGCAGGGATAGGAGGATCACCACAAGTTCGAGGCCACCCTGAGGCTACATAGTGAATTCCAGGTCAGCCTGAGCTACAGTGAGACCCTACCTCGAAAAAACCAAAAAATAAAAATAAATAAATATTTGCTGTGAACAAGTCTGTATTATTAAAGTGGCCACTCAGAAGTGTGTGCAGACATCAGGTCTGCCGCTGCCCTGCGTTTTGGTTTGAAAGTTGCAAAAGAAGGAATGTACTCTGCCAGCACGAGGTTTATTCATCTGGCTGCCACCTGAATTATTCTAGAACACATTGAGTTTGACAGATAACCCTGTCCTTAGCCATCCTCCAAAAGATGAGTGAAGAAGTATTCACGTTTAAATATATTCAGTCAAATTTCATCCTTCTGAGAATGCATGAGACACAATGTCTTTATTCCTTAGTGAAATAAATATTCATGTTGGATGCATGTATGCTTATAAGAAAGACTAAGAGGGAATTATCTTTATTTAATTTCTTAGTCATTCTAGCCCTACAGAGCAAGTTTTTGGATTGGGTAATGACATCTCCCAAGGAACCTAGTATTTTTCCTTAAGTCATAAATATTCCCAAGCTTGGTAAGCCAACATTTTCCATTCCCAGGAAAACAAATGAGACAGACAGATAGTGTTTCCATGAGTACTTTGGGACCCGAGACCTCAGCATGAGAGGAAGGGTGGTATTGCAGATGTCCCTCCACTCGGGTGGCGAGCACTGCTTGAGATTTTCAGGGTAGCTGGGAAGCCAGAGGGAACTGTAGGAGAGGCTGTCACAATGCAGTCAGAGTCCTTGTGGGAAAGGAAGCCTCAGACTAGGAGCAGGACCCCCATGGAAGCGTCTCAAGGAGACCCAGAGAGCCACTGTCACATGCAGTCCAGAGGCTTCTCACCACCCAAACCCCTGAGAGATGCTTGAATCTCTTCTCGCATCTTTTTTTCTACTTACAGTTCATCTAAGACTCATCTAACATGCCTGAGCTATAGACTTCCTCTGATCACAACCTTGCTATTGCTAAACGAACCTGTTATCTTGAGGTGGTTTTTTTTTCCCCCCAAACTGGCCTCCAAGACAAATCAGTAAATACTAACAACAAAGGCACATCAAGGGCTGGAGAGATGGCTTAGTGGTTAAGCACCTGCCTGTGAAGCCTAAGGACCCCGGTTCAAGGCTCGATTCCCCAGGACCCACGTTAGCCAGATGCACAAGGTGGCACATGCATCTGGAGTTTCTTTGCAGTGGCTGGAGGCCCTGGTGCGCCCACTCTCTCTCTCTCTCTCTCTCTCTCCTTTTCTCTCTCTCTCTCTCTTTGTCTCTCTCAAATAAATAAATAAAAATAAACAAAAAAAAAACACATCAAAGAATAGAAATAATGGGCTGGAGAAAAGGCTTAGTGGTTAAGGGCACTTGCCTGTGAAACCTAAGGACTCAGGTTTGGTGCCCTAGTACCCATGTAAGCCAGATGCACAAGGGAGCACATACTTCTGGAGTTCATTTGCAGTGGCTGGAGGCTCTGGCATGCCCATTCTCTTTCTCTCTCTCTCTCTCTCTTCTCTCTCTCTCTCTCTCTCTCTCTCTCTCTCTTTGTCTCTCTCAAATAAATAAATAAAAATAAACAAAAAAAAAAAAAAAAAAAAAAAAAAAAAAAAAAAAAAAAAAAAAAAAAAAAAAAAAAAAAAAAAAAAAAAAAAAAAAAAAAAAAAAAAAAAAAAAAAAAAAAAAAAAAAAAAAAAAAAAAAAAAAAAAAAAAAAAAAAAAAAAAAAAAAAAAAAAAAAAAAAAAAAAAAAAAAAAAAAAAAAAAAAAAAAAAAAAAAAAAAAAAAAAAAAAAAAAAAAAAAAAAAAAAAAAAAAAAAAAAAAAAAAAAAAAAAAAAAAAAAAAAAAAAAAAAAAAAAAAAAAAAAAAAAAAAAAAAAAAAAAAAAAAAAAAAAAAAAAAAAAAAAAAAAAAAAAAAAAAAAAAAAAAAAAAAAAAAAAAAAAAAAAAAAAAAAAAAAAAAAAAAAAAAAAAAAAAAAAAAAAAAAAAAAAAAAAAAAAAAAAAAAAAAAAAAAAAAAAAAAAAAAAAAAAAAAAAAAAAAAAAAAAAAAAAAAAAAAAAAAAAAAAAAAAAAAAAAAAAAAAAAAAAAAAAAAAAAAAAAAAAAAAAAAAAAAAAAAAAAAAAAAAAAAAAAAAAAAAAAAAAAAAAAAAAAAAAAAAAAAAAAAAAAAAAAAAAAAAAAAAAAAAAAAAAAAAAAAAAAAAAAAAAAAAAAAAAAAAAAAAAAAAAAAAAAAAAAAAAAAAAAAAAAAAAAAAAAAAAAAAAAAAAAAAAAAAAAAAAAAAAAAAAAAAAAAAAAAAAAAAAAAAAAAAAAAAAAAAAAAAAAAAAAAAAAAAAAAAAAAAAAAAAAAAAAAAAAAAAAAAAAAAAAAAAAAAAAAAAAAAAAAAAAAAAAAAAAAAAAAAAAAAAAAAAAAAAAAAAAAAAAAAAAAAAGAGGCTTGGGGGTGGGGGTGGGTACAGAAAGAAGTAGAAATCACAGCAGATCAAGTTCAGATTCAAGGCCAGCCTCTGGCAGTCCCGCCTCACACTCATTGACCCTCACCATCTCCTAGTTTCTCTCCTGCCTCTTTCTCTATCTCTCTCCCTTCTCCCCAGCCCTAGAAGCAAAACCAGGAATTGCCAGGGTTTGGTAGTTTGACGGGGTGGTGCTGGATCTCACGCAGGCTTGACAAGGGTTTCTACCACTGAGCCACATCTCCAGCCCATAACCAGCCCATGTCAGCTTAGCATTATCTATTATCTCTTGTTGCCTTGGTTTCTACTGACCCCAGACCTCAGAGTCCCAGGTTATCCAAGTATTTTCACAACGACGATTTGCCCTCTAAAAGGACTTGGGATTATTCTACTACTAGATAAAACTGTCTTCACACGTCAAAGGGACATAATAAGAAGAAAAAAAAAGGAAGTAGATAGACTATTTGATGTGAGGAAACTTTAATAAAACCCTGGCTTTGGGGCTGGAAAGATGGCTCAGCAGTTAAGGCGCTTGCCTGCAAACTCTAAGGAACCGAATTCGATTCCCCAGTACCCACGTAAAGACAGATGCACAAAGTGGCACATGGGTCTGAAGTTCATTTGCAGTGGCTACAGGCCCTGGCGCACCCATTCTCTCTTTCTCTCTCTCTCTTTCATGAATGAATAAATAAATAATTTTTTTTTTTTTAATTCCTGGCTCTGAAGAAGCAAGAGGGCATCACAGTGTCATGGAAAGGCGTATGCAGCAGGAAGTCCTCACTTTGCCAACTTGGAGGAGTCGCTTCCCCTCCTGGGGCTTGACATCTTCATCTGTGGAGGGAGGAGCCCAGGTTCCAGATCCTTCCAGGACTTGGCCTTCTCAGGAGAATGTGTCTGAGAACATGTCTTCTCTCCACCTTTGCCCCCAGTAGAAACCTCACAGAGAAAAGCTATCCAGCAGCATTTATTTTTCCTTTTCCATTTGAAACCAAAGAGCGATCTTGTTGTGTTGTCTTTGTTTTGACTGGATGGAGATTTGCTTGTCATCTGGGGGGGCTGGGGTGCAATTTGAGAAAAGAAGAAAGAGCAGACAGTAAACAAGAAGTGACCTAACAGGTCAAATGATCCCAGATTCCTAAGGTCTTGGGTTTCTAGGGCGCCTCTGGGAAAGAAAACGAATTGTTTTAAGATTGGCTATCAGGAAATCCGTGAAAAGGCACAAGCCTCCCTCACAAGCTGCTCGCTGACCTGAGAATGTGTGTAGCAGTGGGCGTTGGTGCCTGAGCTGATGGCAGACGGAACCAGGGGTAGGTGCCAGCTCTGCCACCGGAAGGTTGTGCCAGCTTGAGTGGGCTTCTACGTCTCTCTAAGACTTGGGTCCCCCCCAAAGTGAGCTGCTGTGGGAATTAAATGGGACGAGGGTAATGACACCTGTGCATGCCTGGAACGTTACAGCTGCTGGTTGTGAAGTGACCAAAAGAAGTCGTGGCAGCTTGGATTTGTAAGTTAGCCCATTTGAAATAATAAGTTTGTCATCCTCTCAGAACTACTTGTGGCATGTGCGTGCATGTGTGGTGTGCACGCATACATAGGTGCATGTTGGGGGGGGGTGCATGTGTATATGTGAGTGTGGAGGCCAGAGATCAACGTTAGGTGTCTTTAATTTGTATTTATTTATTTGAGAGACAGGCAGAAAGAGAGAGAGAGAGAGAATGGACACACCAGGGCCTCTAGCCACTGCAAACGAACTCCAGACGCGTGTGCCCCCATGTGCATCTGGCTTATGTGGGTTCTGGGGAATTTAACTGGGTCCTTTGGCTTTGTAAGCCAGCGCCTTAACCACTAATCCATCTCTCCAGCCTAACGTTAGGTGTCTTTTTTATCACTTGCTGTCCACTCCATTTTGGAGACAGAGTCTCTCGCTGAACCCAGATCTCACCAATTTGGCTAGAAATGCTAGCTAGCAGGAACCAGAGAACTTCCTATCTCTGCCTCCCCAACCCCAGAATTACAGGCACATGACACCGTACCTGACATGTTACATGCGTGCTGGAGATCCAAACTCAGGCCCTCATGCCTGTGTGACGAGTGCTTTACCAACGCAGCCATCTCCCCAGCCCACCCGGAATCTTTATGCTGTAAGCACAGGAATGTGAGTAGCACTATTTAAAAGACAAGAAAATATACTTTGGAGCCTGAGAGCGATTTGCCCACAACTATTCTGTGTATGGCACAGTACTGTGATCCACATCTTTTACTCCAGAAAGTTCTGGGATATTTCATTTGCTCTTTAGCCATTTCCAAGTGACAACAACCAACGAGTTAGGAAGTCAAGATGTGACTCTCACCATCCCACAGGGAGAGAACAGAGTCCCTGGACTGATGGAACCACTTACGTGGTTCACACCTTAGCACAGCTCTGAGCAAGCCAACACAGGACTCAAAAAGCTGTTAACTAAACCTGATGAATCTCACAGGGGAGCCAATAATGATGGCATATGAACCAGATCCAGCAGACACTTGTTTTTATAAATAAAGTTTTTTTTTTTTTTTTTTTTTTGGTTTTTCGAGGTAGGGTCTCACTTTAGCTCAGGCTGACCTGGAATTCACTCTGTAGTCTCAGGGTGGCCGCGAACTCTCGGCGATCCTCCTACCTCTGCCTCCTGAGTGCTGGGATTAAAGGCGTGCGCCACCACGCCCGGCTTTATAAATAAAGTTTTATTGGAACAACTTTCACACTACAACAGCCCATCTGAGTGGTTGTAATAGAGATCTCATGACTGCGGAGCCTAAAATGGTCATCATCTGTCTCTGCACAAAAGAAATTGCTGGTCTCTGGATCAAAAGCAGCACTTTACAAACTTGAATGTGCACAGGAATTACCTGAGGGTGCTGTTAAAATGCAGATTCTGATTTCATTGGCCTGGGAGAGGTCCCAAGATGTCGAAAAAGACCCTCAGATGGTGCTTATGCTGGACTATGACCATGACTGCATTTTGATTAACAGGAGGCTGGAAAAAAATGAAATGAGCTAGGCATGGTGGCGCACGCCTTTAACCCCAACACTTGGGAGGCAGAGGTAGGAGGATCGCTGTGAGTTTGAGACCAGCCTGAGACTACATAGTGAATTCCAGGTCAGCCTGGGCTACAGTGAGATCCTACCTCGAAAAACAAAAAAGTAAATAATAAATAAAATGAGTCTTATTAGCATGCGCATGTGTGTGTGTGGTATGCATTATGCATACATGCCCATATGCATGCTGGTGCATGTGCTTATGTGTACACATGCATGTGGAGTCCAGAGGTTAACATCAGGTATCTTCTTCCTCAGTTGTTCTCCACCTTTTTTTTTTTTTTTTTTTTTTTTTTTTTTGAGGCAAAGGTCTCTCATTGAACCTGGAGCTCACTGATTCATCTAGACTAGCTGACTAGGGATCCTCTGTCTCCATCTCCCGGCTGGGATTACAGCCGTGCACTGCCGGCCACACCCGGCTTTTACAGGTGTGCTGGGGACCCACGCTAACACCCTTAGGCTTGCATAGCAGGCAACTTACCCACTGAGCCATCTCCCCAGCTCACATCTTATTATTATTGCTTAAACAAAAAACAACCAGGCTGGAGAGATGGCTCAGCGGTTAAGGTGCTTGTTCACAAAGCCTAATGACCTGAGTTCGATTCCCCAGGACTCATGTAAAGCCAGCACATACGTCTGGAGTTTGTTTGCAGTGGCTATAGGCCCTGGTATGCCCATTCATTCTCTCTCTCCTTGCAAATAAATAAAATACTTAAAAAAAAATAAAGCCAGGTGCTAGAGAGATGGTTAAGGCATCTGCCTACAAAGCCAAAGGACTCAGGTTCGATTCCCCAGGACCCACGTTAGCCAGATGCACAAGGGGGGCGCACGTGTCTGGAGTTTATTTGCACTGGCTGGAGGCCCTGGTGCACCTATTCTCTCCCTCTCTCTCTCTCTCTCCCTCTTTCTCTGTCAAATAAATAAATAAATATATATATATTTTTTTAAAAAATAAAATCAAGCATTAAATTCACCTTGGAAGGATTCTCATCCAAAAGCCAAAATGAAAATGTTGCTAGTTTTAGAGGAAAGTTCCAGTGTAAGAGGCAGAATGAGAGAAAAATGCTAGGAGTAAGTTCAGTGAATGAATGAATGATCACCAGGATCCCCACGAGTCCCTGGCTATGACACGACCCCACCCCCACACACCACGGAGCTTAGATCTGAAGCACGCTAAGTCCCTGGCAGGTCTCAGCCCACGCACCTCACTCTTCCTCACATCTTCCTCTTCTTCCCACCAAGCCCATCCAGCTGGTCCTTCCTTCGGCATATCTCTGTGCCCTTGACCTCCGTTCTGATTCCACGTCGAAGGTCGAGGCGCCTCTCACCTTGTGCCCCTCCTCATGCAGTTGACTGGGTGCTTCTCAGCCCCTCGCCTCTTCCATCTCCAGTGCACCTGCTGCCGACATCGTCTGCAAGAGCATTTCAGCCGTTACTCCCCACCCCACCCTCCAGAGCCTCGGACCTCCAAACCCCATGCTTCCAGTACAACCTGTCCTCCCGACATCTCATCTCACACACTCAGCTGACCCTCTCAGCAGGACCTGGAGGTCACCATAACGTGACAGCCAAACTCCCGCCAACCCCCAATGTTGTAACGAATCCTAAACCTTGGGGTTAATTTAGGTGGTGGATGCTCAGAGGAGAGCGCTGGGAAACCGGGAGTCTCAGGTTCGAGACCTGGCTCTTCAAGGTAGGAGGATAGCACTGGACAAACAGAGTTTTAGGTCAGCTGGGTGTGACCTGAAACAATTCATGACAGACAGATTTTTTTTTTTTTTTAGCATTTTCTTGAACATTCTAGAAATAAATAGGCTGACCATTCCACCCACATTTTTAACATTCTATAGTAACATTCCAAGACGTGAAACTACGTCTTACCAACATGGCAGAATCATATGCATAACAATGCAATGAATGTAAGGTCAGCCTGAGTCTCTGGGGCTACTCTTCTTAGAGCTCTCAACAACCATGTCTTTAAATGTTTAGCCACTGTTTCGGGTTGGTTTTCTTTGTTGTTGTTGTTTTGTTTTTTAATCCCTAAACTAGTTGTTTAGGTAACCATCTTTACAAGGCCTCTAGGTGCCATCTTGTGGAGGAAAATGCACGCAGGCACATTTGGAAGTAGCCAGTGGGTTACAGAAGTGACACTATGCACACCCGAGTATTGTGGTCTCAGGATTCACCCACAACCGCCTGAGAGCCTCTGGTTGTGACCATACCTGTGGACCCAAGCTACCCATGCCCTGGAAATTCTGGAAACACATCAGCCCAACTCACTCTTGCTTCTTTGCTAATAACCTCCATCCTCAGAACTCGACTTCACGGAGTGTAGACAATGTCCCTTCCTCCTCCCCTCCTCCCCAGTCCTGGCCCTTGGCAGCCCAGCCTACAGCCTCTGATAGACCCTTCCCACGCAAGGTTTTCCTGGTGTCAGCCTCTTCTTGGAACCCTAAAAATATTGCAATACCATGTGTCCAGATTTTGTTTTTAGTTTCTTTAAATAGAATTGACTATATAGGCTTAGATTCTAAAAATAGAGATCTAACGATTTCTACAGTCCTATACAAAAATACAGATGCCTCACTTTTACATCTTATTACTGTCATTAGACATGCCATGCCCATTCCTCTCCCCTTCCCCTAGTTCAGTCTGTTGGGAAGTTAGATCATGAAAGTTAAGATTGGAATTGCAAAACTGGAGAGATGGCTCAGCGGTTAAGGAGCTTGCTTGCAATGCCTAACAACCTGGGTTCAGTTCCCCAGTATCCACATAACGCCAGATGCACAAAGTGGTGCATGCATCTGGAGTTCATTTACAGTGGCTAGAGGCTCTGGCACACAAGTGTTCATAGTCTCTCTCTCTCTCTCTCTCTCCCTCCCCTTGCAAATAAATAAGTAAAGTATTGATAAAAAATTTTTTTAAACACTTTTAAAAATAATTAGAATTGCAGAGTTTGGGGTGCCCTCACCCTCCCTAGTAAGCAAGGGGTAGTAATTCCACAGAAATGAAACGTCTTCCTGATGAGGCTCCTTTCTTCAGACTTGTAAATACTGCTGCAGTTGGTCCCTACCCAATCTGATCTTACAAGAGCGCCAACATTTTCTTCCAGTTGAGCCCCTGGGTAAGGTGCTATTCTCCAGTGAGACAGGGCGAGGTACAAAAATGTGACAACCATAAGCTTGATTCAAAGCAGATCACTGCTTTCAAAATTGCCTTCATTAAGGAAGCCAAAATACCTTTCATCCCATGAACCATTTCACGCTTCAAATGAGTGACAGTGTCAATCCCCCCCCTCCCTCAGTGTTTCCTGGTTCCAATTTAATTTTGTCTCCACGAAGTAAATTTCCTTGACTGTAAACATGGAAGGACTCTTCACATCAGGGTTTCATCTCTTTTTGTGAAAAAGAAAAAAAAAAAAACAGTTTGGCACCAGAAGGGACCTTAGGGATGATGCAGATCAAGCAAGGAGCAAATTGATCCAACGACTCTGATCTCTTGACTCGTCCTGGAGTAGCAGTTCTTTCACTCAGCGGACACTTACTGGCCATCTGCAATGTGCCAGGCGCTGAACTCTCTCCTGGACATAATCCCACTTGTGCTAAAGTTGAGCCAAAGGGCAATCTTAGAGGATTCTTGCCGGTTAGTTTGATGGTAGTAAGGCAGTACTTTATTTTATTTCATTGTATTTCCTTTCTCCAAACTTAATACCAAGAAGACTGAGCTCTTTTTTTTTTTACTTTTTTTTTTTATTTAGTAGAAGCTTTGCACGGACACATCATAGGTTGGCACCATCATTTCCCTCCTCCCTGCCCCCATTCCCCTGAGGGCCCTCCTCAGTGGCATTGCTGGTATGCACAATGTAATTGTGGTTATGAGTTGTGAGAGCAGTAGCCTGTCGTTGTGGAGAGGCCTTGATTTCTTCTTTAATTTCATTTTTATTTTACAACAGGGTTAAACTCTAGATCCCCTCATCCTCCTCATCCCCGCCCCCCTTTCCCTAACGGCCATCCTTCGTGGGGTTGTTGGTAGTCACTGTGGGGTCACGAAGGCCTCCTTCTATGTGGGGTCTGTGCCTTGGTATATTCCTACCCAGCTCGTGGCTCTTACAACCTTTCCGCCCCCTCTCCCACAATGAGGGACTAACTTTTGTGCGTGTATGTGTGTGCAGGTAAGTGTACGTTGTACATGCGTGTGGAAGTACACGTGTGTATGTGAGTGCATGTGCGCTTGCATGCGCATCCATGTGGAGGCCCGAGGACACAGCCCTGTGGGTGTTGTTCCGTCAGAGCCAGAGTCGAGAAACCCCAGGCATGAGTCACACTGGACCTCCAAACCCCGGCAGCCCTTCTTCGGTCTGAGCTGCTCAGCCTCTCTCATTATCTTATAAGGGGAAGTCCTGTATGTTTCTGCAGCAAGTTTTCTTTGAAAGTGTGCTTTCCCTCGCATGCCCAAGGCCCTGAGTTCGATCCCTAGCACATGCAGGCTCCCCCAACCCTCACAAAAAAAAACAAAAAAACAGTGCTTGAAGACTGAAGACCACTTCAGTAGAAGATGACAGCCCTCGTGGTCTGTCTTATAACTGAGACAGATGGGAACAGAGCCAAGTAGGTATAGATGAAGACCACTGGGGTAAATTGAGAACAACTACCCAAACCCCAGCGTTGGCTGCACGAGACTCTGCCCTCCATCCTCACAACATTTGCGACCATATTGAGATGACTACATTGTGTCTCTCACTTCAGACCCGGGATTGGCAACTTTTTTTGTTTTTATTTCCTACAGAGAGCCAGATCATAAATAGTTTAGGCTTTGTGGACCATATCATCCATATTGCAGCTACCCAGTCCTACTATTGTTGGCCCCAAAGCAGTCATGGGTGACAAGTAAGCAAACGCATTCCATTCATCCTTTATTTATACAAACAGGTGGTGGGTCAGCCTTGGCCCGCAAGCTGCGGCTGGCCGACCCCCCGCGTTAGACTCTGAGCGGGAACTGTGTTTGAATAACCTACATGGCCATTCTGGCCTGTCTAACGCCGCGTTGGCACGAGGTTGGGGTTGGCTCCAAAGCACTTGCTAAACAGAGGGGTCAGCTGTGCAGGCACAACTTCTAGAATATGATAATGAGAATAACAACTGGAAGAAGATCCCTGCAGGACTTCCCAGGGAGTTTCTACATATCGTTTAACCATTTCCCTATGTTGAACATTAAGGGTGATTGCAGTTTTCTATTACGGATAATAATGTTGCGATGTGCTCCTTTGTCCTAAAGCCATTGGCCTCAGTTCTTATCATTTCCTCAGCACGGATTCCTAGAAAAAGAATGTAGTGCTTGACACAGTCTGGATTGCTAAATTGCTTTCCAAGAAGGTGGTATTGATCTACATTCCTAACAGTAACACGAGAGATATTTATCATAGGCAAAGATCTCTTTCAACAGAAATGTCATCAATAAAAGTTTTTGGCCTCCATATGTATTTCCACGAATTAGCTCATCATAAATATTAAGCAAATTGGGTGTTAGCTACAAATCATTTTAATATTCTCCCATGCTGGTGTAATGGCATGCTTATTAGGGAACGTTGTTTTACCTGTCAGGGTCATCTTAGCCAGCCAGTTGAGGTTGACCTGCCCCTCACGTTTACGGAGCGCACGCATAACATCTGCTTCCCATTAGGGAATAAGGAACCCTTGCTATCTGAATGCCTAGCACCACCCTCCTCGCCGTTGACGGACAGATCCTCCTCCCTGTGAAATTCACCACCAAATATGTCATCCAGATTGTTCATTTCCCTCGGGAAATTTCATTTAGGTTAATTTTGGCACACAATTGGGGGTAATTCTTGAGCAATTTCTCCCATGATGGCTTGTAATGTGTAAAATTTTCCAAAAACGTGTTGCAAAAAAAAAAAAAATCACTGGAAAAATATTAAGTACCTCTGATACTTGTCCAATCACCTTTGCAACTGCAAGAGAAGTCTCTGCTCAACAAAGCACAGGGAGACGGGTGGGGGCAGTGGATCTTTTCTCTGGCTTTCATCAGTAGGCCCTGTTTGAACAGTCAGAACGGAGAATATGTGTAAGACATCTTGTTTCCATGATCCAGCGTGCCTTCCTTTGGCTTTTTAGCCTCTCCTGAATTTGTCTGAATGAAGTAGAGAGTATTTCTGATTGAGAGGGGTTTTTTTTAAAAAATGTTATTAAAATAGGGGTGGGTCCCATGGTTCCATGATTATGAGATATTTTTAAGTGGGTAAATTTTAGGCAGAATCAAATCTTCCAAGGACGATGATGACAGAACCCAGAATTTTCTGAGAAGCGACCATACTGTAACCCTGTAACATTCTGAAGTGGGAGTACCTTCCATGTTTCCTCACCGAACTCTTCCACCAGTGTGGAGAGGAGACATCTGGAGAGGAGACACCATAGCCATCCTTGGCCACAAGTAAACAGCCCAGTGGACATGTCCAATGAGTCAGCATTTGTAAGCAACAGAGTCAGCACACACACACACACACACGCAGCATGTCTGGAAGACTGTAATGCTCACCTGAAGTACCTACTAACGACACTCTGATGACACCTCTAAAAGAGTTTGGAACTAGGTCACCAATATTGTCATCCCCATTGGACACCAATTGCTCAGCCTCTTGATACGCAAGCCCGAATCCAGAACATTCCTCCCTGCTATCTTTTGGAGGAGGGCTCTTTCCAGCACCACACAAGTCAGGGACCAAGCCAGGACTACTCCTCTGGGTTCCTAGTTTCCAATCCAACATTCTTGCCATCATTCCACACTGTTCTTCCTGACAAATTACACTCACCAGTGACATGGCAGTGTTCTGGGCAGGGGTCAAGGAGGGGGAATATTAGCTGCTTTAGGTAAAGTAACAACACTTAATCTACACATACGCTGGTATTTCACGGAACCATAACATCCACAGAAGAACATGTAAAACGTGGCAAAAATCCAACTAAGGCCTAGTCTTTAGTTAATGGTATAATGCTGATCTCAGTGAGGCACACGGCTTTGACAATGCATAGTGAGTGAGATGTATGATCATGTGGGCAATGTGGGTAGAAGGTCAGTGAACCCCCCTGTACTCCTTGGGATTTAAACCATTTTTTAAAAAATAAATAAATAAATAAGTTCCAATAACAAGAACACAATATAGGGCTGGAGATATTGGCTAGCAGTTAAGGCGCTTGCCTGCAAAGCCTAATGACAAGGGTTCGATTCCCCAGTACCCACAAAAAGCCAAAGGCACAAAGTGGCACATGCTTCTGGAGTGTATTTGCAGCAGCTAGAGGCCTTGCCACTTCCTGTTTGAAGTGTAACAACACCCATGAACTCCACTATGCCTACCCTTCCCCATGAAGGACTGTACCCTCTCAAGCCATGAGCCAAATAAATTGCCTTCCTCCCTTCCTTTGCCTCTGTCAGGAATTTGGTCAGAGTGATGAGAAAAGTAAGTCAGTATACCTTGTCATTCTAGGAACATGATTTATTCACCCCCTACTTCCACACTTTTACACGCATGTTCCCTTTCCCTAGAGGACCTTGGGAGAATGAACTCAGCAGGATAAGCTGAGCCCAAGGTTAGCGTGAATGTACCACAGCCTGGGAAAGGAGAGGAACATGGGGTATTTCTAGACAGGGCAGGTCAGTGTGCTGGTCAGATTTTCTGTCCATCTTCCCCTTCAGCAAGTCAGGGGGCATCTCCTTACGTGAGCTTGGCCGGAATCTTGGCTTTAGCAGGATGGGTCCTACTTCCCAGAGCCCCTATCAGTGGTGGCATTTCCTTGTTTCAAAGCAAGGGAGAACGCCAGGCAGTGGGAATGTGGCAGTCATGCACGGAAGACATTTTCCTCATTTTCTTGCTCAAATGTGCATGGGGTAAGGGGTAAGAAATTTTTGAGGGAGGGGAAGTACGTAGCAAACATGGCATTTTGAGAGGATAATTGGATGTGGATGAACATATTGAGATGATGTTCTGTCACTGTCAGAAATAATGTTTTACAGAGAAGCTATTTGTGGAGAGACCAGTTATTACTGATGGACTAATGTGAACTGGGGAATATGGAAGCAATAATGTAAAAGTACAGCATCTGCAGAAAGATGCCACTCAAACGCTGAAGGAAGAGGGGGCGAGAATGAACGCCTTTTGATTTGACCTCGCTTAGAGGGTTTGACCTGGAGGGGAGCCATGTGGACAGACCCAGGGTTGTTTAGCATAATCAGAAGTGAACTTGGAATGGTCTCCTGACCGCTCTGGCCCTGAGATGTGGCCTCATGATGGTGGCTCTTGGACTTCCAGAACCCAAACAAGTCTGTGAGTCAGTGAACATATGTCTCGAGTTTCAGAATACCATTCTGATTTCAAGCATCTTTCTGTATCCCCACAACCCAGGCAATAATCCTGTAATCCCAATATTTCATCAACTAAACTACATTCCGCTGACTTCCATCTGCCTGTGGAAATAGAACAGAATTCTTTACTCAGTCCATAAGTCCCAATTGTGAGTCCAGGAAACATGATCGTGAGCCCTGTGGAATCTGCTCCAGCAGTGGGGAAAATAGTCCAACCAAGATCATTCCATTCTGTTCAAGTTTCTTTCTTTTTTTTTTTTTGCATGTGTATGTATGTGTGGTGTGCATGCATGTACGCACATTCATATGGTGTGGGTGCACATGTATGTGCGGCTGCATGTACATGGGAAAGACAGAGGTGGAGGTCCCATGTTTTCCTCAACTGCTTTCCGCTGTTTTTCTTTTTCTGAGGTAGGGTCTCACTCTAGCCCAGGCTGACCTGGAATTCACTAAGTAGTCTCAGGGTGGCCTTGAACTCGCAGCGATCCTCCTACCTCTGCCTCCTGAGTGCTGGGGTTTCTCAGAGGAGCTGGAGTTCAACCTTTGGGCTAGACTAGCTAGCCAGTGAACCCCAGGGGATCTTCCTGTTGATGCTTCCCTAGAACTAGGGAGATGGGCACGTACCTCCATGCCCAGCTTTAGGGGGTGCCAGGAAACCAAATTCAGACCCTCATGTTTGCACAACAGGCACTTATCCCACTGAGCCTTCTCCCTGACCCCCCCCAAAAAAAATTTCACTTGGTATGCAAAGTAAATTGTCCAATAGGAACACGGATGTGTGATGGAGTTAGAGATGAAGCAGAAGAAAAACAAATCTTGAGATTGGGGAAAGGGAGGGGGAGCTCAGGATAGATAGAGTTCCCACAAACAGTGCTGACTATACAAGGAGCACCCCATTATTTAGCAGCTTGCCCTCCTTTTTGGTACTGTTTCAGCAAAGTGCCTGGGGGAAATAAGCAAGCACCAGGTCTTCCGAGCCCCAGGTACCAGGAGAGATTCAGATCTCAAACTATTTTACTTCATTTCCCAAGAAACTGGGCCAGAGAACACCACTGGGGGGTTATTTTGCTGTGAATTTGTAGTGACTGTAATTCAGAACAGACGTGGAGGCAAACCTCCATCTTACTTTTGGTTCTTGCCATAGTTCCAAGGAGATTCTTCTCAAGAAACTCCCCGTGGGAAGCATCCTTGACCTCCCCATAGCTCGGCGGGGATTTGCAGAACAACTCTCGCCGTCAGCTCTATACAAGTATCTAACCCCTACTGTTTCTCTATCTGTTGTCCTCTGAGTTTTCTTTTTTTTTTCTCCTGGTCATTTATCACCACCAAATACACTTTTAGAGTGATCCACCATGTTTACTGTGTCTGTCTCCCACCGGACCCTTGTGTAGCAATTACTCTGTCATTGCTGGGACAAAATAACCTGGCCCAAAGCAGCCTATGGGAGGAAAGGGTTTTATTTCAGCTAACAGCTTGGAAGAGAAGTTTCATCATGGAGAGGAAAGCATAGCCAAGCCGGGATAGGAAGCCTGGGTCTCATCTCCACCTCAACAGGAAGGTAGTCTGAGGGAGCTCCGAACACCCAGTGGGCGGGACTAATATACATCAAAGTCTGTCCCCAGTGACACACCTCCTCCAGGGAGGCTCCACCTCCCAAAAGCTCCACAACTTTCCCAAATTGCCACCAGCTGGGCACCTAGCATTCTAAACACATGAGGGGCCTGGAGAGATGGCTTAGCAGTTAAGGCGCTTGCTTGAGGAGCCTAAGGACCCAGGTTTGATTCCCCAATACCCACATAAACCAGATGCACATAGTGGCACATGTGTCTGGAGTTCGTTTGCAGTGGCTAGAGTCCCTGGTGTGCCCATTCTCAGTCTATCTGCCTCTCTCTCTCTCTCTCTCTCTCTCTCAATATAAAATAAATATTTTTAAAAACTGGGCTGGGGAGATGGCTTAGTGGCTAAGGCACTTGCCCGCAAAGCCAAAGGACCCAGGTTCGATTCCCCAGGACCTATGTAAGCATCTGGAGTTCATTTGCAGCAGCTGGAGGCCCTAGAACACCCATTTCCCCTCCCTACCCTGCCTCTGTCTCTCAAATAAATAAATAGAAATAAAATACTTTTTATAAAACCACATGCAGGTCTAGGGAACATTTTCCATTCAAACTACTGCACAATGCAAGGAACATTTCATGAGTAGGTAGGAAAGAAGGTCCTTGTTCAGAGCGGGTGTTCTGTGTCTGTCTGTTGCTTCCTGCAGGAGCCCAGTTTGAGGAAGGCCAGTTTGAGTCCCACCAATACATCTTCACTCATCACCTCTCACTCCTTCCCCCTGGCTCTCCTCGTATGTGCTACAAGTCTTGTCTTTTCTCCCTCTTTGCAGAGCATTGGCTGTGATGACTACCTGGGCTCAGACAAAGTCGTGGACAAGTGTGGGGTCTGCGGTGGCGATAACACGGGCTGCCAGGTGGTGTCCGGAGTGTTTAAGCATGCCCTCACCAGCCTGGGCTACCACCGCGTTGTGGAGATTCCCCAAGGAGCCACAAAAATCAACATCACCGAGATGCATAAGAGCAACAACTACTTGGGTAAGGCTAACCTTTTTCCAGAAAAAAAAAAAATTTTTTTTTCAAAAATAACCCCTATATTAGCCAAGTGTGGTGGCGCATGTCTGTAATCTCAGCACTTGAGAGGCAGACGTAGGAGGAACGCTGTAAATTCAAGGCCACCTGAGACTACATAGTGAATTCTAGGTCAGCCTGCGCTAGAGTGAGACCCTGCCGCAAAAAAAAAAAAAAAAAAAAAAAACTATATTCACTGTCAGTGGATGAATTCCTTCCAGGATTCCAAGATGAACACAGTAGTGTCCAGGGGTCCTCGGACACATACAATGTGCCACTGATGCGGGGAGAGGACACCCAAGGGCTATCTGACCTGCCCCTTGAAGTAAGAAAGTAGGGGGAAATGAAATGGTTACCACTTACATGTTTAAAGCGGCCTTTACTTTTCTCGAGGAAAACACGGCCATGAAATGAGAATCCAGCCACTGCTGCTCTGAGCCAGGAGAGGTTGTTGGCAGAGCTGCAAGGTCTGCCCGGCTTTGTTCTCCTGGGAGCTGGGCTTAGGGCACTGGCTCCCTGGGGCTCTAAAGCAAGAGTCATTTCCTTCTTCTTCCTTCTCATCTGCCTGAGGCCTTTATGTGAGGAGCTTATGAACCACTGTGGGCCAAGTCCTGAATGTTCAATGTATCGCAAGGCTATTTTTTCACCCATTTTCCTGAAATTTTTAAATTTTTTTTTCTGATTTATCTTTATTTATTTACTTATTAGAGACAGAGAGAAAGAGAGAATGGACATGCCAGGGCCTCTAACCACTGCAAATGAACTCCAGATGCATGCGCCACCATGTCCATCTGGCTTACGTGGGACTTGGACAATCAAACCTGGGTCCTTAGGCTTCGCAGGCAAGAGCCTTAACCACTAAACCATCTCTCCAGCCCCCCAAAAAATTTTTAAGGGAGAGCTTTCTTGGCACTTTCCTCTGGATTTCCAAGCTATTTGTATTCCATTCTACCTAATGCATGCCAGTCATAAAAATTAGCTCTTACCAATTTCTTTTTTTAATATTGTATTTATGTATTTATTTGCAAGGAGAGAGAGAGAGAACAGACAGACACAGAGAGAATGGGTGTGCCAGGGCCTTTAAGCTGCTGAAAACAAACTCCAAATGCATGTGCCACTTTGTGCTTCTGGCTTTATGTGGGTACTGGGGAATCAAGCCCAGAACATTAGATTTTGCAGGCAAGCACCTTAACTGCTGAGCCATCTCTCCAGCCCAGCTTTTTACCAATTTCTAATCTTGGTAAGCATGTACTAGTTGATTAAGCAAGATAATACACGAAAGTCAGTTCTCAAAGTTACTCAGCGAACAGCAATATTCTTTTTTCTTTCTTTTTTTCTTTTTTTTTTTTTTTTGCTGATCATCTGTTGAGCAGGAACTTACATGTCATAGGCCATTTTCATTCTCTTTTTTTTTTTTGACATGTGTATATGTGTGGTATGCATGTGCATATGTGTTTGGATGTGTGTGGTGTGTGTGTTCATGAGTGTGCACATGTGTGTGGCAGCAGGGGTTGATGTTAAATGCCCTCAGTCGTTCTTCACATTTTATTGAGTCAGGATCTCTTATTGAACCTTGAACTCAGGTGTTCAACTAGACTAGCTCGCCAGTGAGCTCCGGGGATCTAACTCATTCTACTTCCCCTAGAACTGGGATGACTAAAGGTGCGTGTCACCTCACTTGGCATTTCACATGGGTGCTGGGGATCCAAAGTCAGGCCCTAGCACCCACACTGCAAGTGTTGTACCTGCCCCAACCCTTTGAGTAATAGTCTCAGTATTTATCATACTTTCCATGTATAAAATTCTTACATACTCTCAACAGCCCTAGCACCTGCCTACAAGCTACTCCCAACCACATCTTGTAAATAAGAAAATGAGCATGGGAAGATTGTGTCACTTGCCTAGATCATATAGCAAAAAATAAGTGGGCCAGGCGAGGTGGCGCACACCTTTAATCCCAGCACTCGGGAGGCAGAGGTAGGAGGATCGTCATGAGTTCAAGGCCACTCTGAGACTACATAGTGAATTCCAGGTCAGCCTGGGCTAGAGCAAGACCCTACCTCAAAAAAAAAAAAAGAAAGAAAGAAAGAAAGAAAGAAAGAAAGAAAGAAAGAAAGAAAGAGAAAGAAAGAAAATAAATAAGTGGAGCTGGGATTTGAACCCAGGTAGTATAGTCCACCAAGAGATAAGGGATAAGGAGATGGCTCAGGCAAGAAAGCACTTGCCGCCCAAACATGAGGACCTGAGTTCAGATTCCTGGCATCCACATAAATGCAGGGCATGGTGGCCCAGCTACAACCCCAATATTTGAAAGATAGAGACAGGGGATCCCTAGAGCAAGCTGGCTTTGAATTGGTGAGTTATGGGTTTGTTGAGAGATACTGTTTCAATACCTACAGTGGAGAGTAATAAAGGGAGACACACAATGTCAACTTCTGGTCTCCACATGCAAACACACACACACACACACACACACATGAACATGTATATGCACACATCCACACTCACAGGTCTGCCTACATACATATACACATGCATACCACACACACACGTATACACATGCAAAAATAAATAAATAAATAAATAAATAAACAATACCCAGGGACAACCTCAGAAGCCAAGATTCTCTCGTAGACCACTGGCTATGCAGTGGCCAATGTTTGCCACAGCTGACGTAGCATTCATTCTGCAACTTGTAAGTCTCAGGATCCCCCTGGCCCCCAGATGATAACTACAGGTCCAAGACTACCATATTCTACAGCTCTCCCTTCTCCACCTAGCCAATGCAGCTAGTCCAAACTAACTTCACTTGCTTTTCTTGTCTGGGTGAGAAAGGACTCTAGAGACAGACCCAATTGAAGTAGAAAACTGTTAACATTTGCTCTGGCAAATCCAGTAGCCACCAAAGTGGCAGAAAGCCTAGTTTCCTGGTGAGTGGTCTGTAGGTTATTTTTAATATCAAAAAAATAGTGTCTTTGTGTGTTTCCTCCTTTTGTACTTTTATGAGATATCATCTCCATAAACATCCTGCCTCCTAGAATGGAAAATATTCTTCAGGGGTTATTTGAAGTGTGAGTGTGTGTTCAAGAGCACCAGCAAACAATGCCAGTTTTTGTTAGATTTTCTGTCGGTTGTAGGCAGTTTTCCCTGGCTATCACCCATCCCATTTCATAAGCCATTTTCAGGCTCCCTGAAGACAAAATACATATTTTGAGTGAATGCCCACAGAGTGTCTGGGTGGAAACAACCCTCAGGAGCCTTTAGGGACTGTGATTTTTGACTTTATGAATAGTCATGAGACTTAATGGGAGAAGAGATACGCAGCAGGGCCCCCTGACACTTATGTGACAGATTAACAGATACCTACTCCTCTTTTGCCTCAGAGAGCTTAGAAGGACATCAACGCTTCATGAAATCAGCATCCTTCCTACCCAGAAGAGAGATGAAGAGGAGGCAGAGGAAAAACATGAACTAACCAAGTTCAACTTCTTATGTGCAAAAAGTCAGTGGGTGCATGAGAAATGCAGAGCCCGTGGCAATGTTACATGATGCCACGTGGGCAGGGAGAGAGGACAGAACAAGAACAGGCGCTGGAGGAGGGAGATTTCAGGAGAGATGGACACAAACTTCTGGAAATGGCATCATTTACGGTGTGTGTGTGTGTGTGTGTGTGTGCACGCACGAATGCATATACTGTTGTAAGGTTTGTGTACACATATGTAGTGTATGCACATGTGTGTGCAGGTGTGTGCCCCATGAGCACAAGTGTGAAAGCCAGGGGAGGACATCACGTGTCCCCTTCTATCACTTTTCTGCTGTATTTCCCTGAGACAGAATAATTCGCTGAACCCGAGATCACTGCTTTTCAGTTAGAAGGGCCTGCTGGCCTCTTATGCTGCCTGGTCCCCACACTGCAATAGCTCAGTGGAGGACTGGACACCCAGAGCTGGGGGAGAAGGCCACCTCTGCTTCACCTTAATACTGCTTTCTCTGAGCAGTGCTGAAGAAATGTGACATTTGATGGTGCACATATTTCACAAAGACGTTATTTATTCATCTCACTTCAGCTTATAACCTGCTGGAACTATAAGAATGAGAGTATGTATTTGAAATTATTTATGTCCTCCAAACTCTAGGCTATTTAGTCAGTTCCATATTCTCGATCTTTTTTGTTTTGCTTTGGTTTGGTTTTTCTAGGTAAGGTCTTGCTCTAGCCCAGGCTGACCTGGAATTCACTATGTAGTCTCAGGCTGGCCTAGAACTCACGGGATCCTCCTACCTCTGCCTCCTGAGTGCTGGGATCAAAGGTATGCACCACCATGCCAGGCAAAGAATAAGTGAACCTCAAAGCCTGTTATTGTCTTTTTGTTGTTGTTGTTGTTGTTTTGTTTTGTTTTTTGAGGTAGGGTCTTGCTCTAGCTCAGGCTGACCTGGAATGTACTATGTAGTTTCAGGTTGGCCTCGAACAACAATTCTCCTACCTCTGCCTCCTGAGGGCTGGGATTAAAGGTGTGCACCACCACAGCTGGCTCCTCCGTCTTTTTTTTTTTTTAATATTTAGTTATTTATATTTGAGAGAGAGGAAGAGAAAGAGGCAGAGAGAGTGTGAGAATGGGTGTGCCAGGGGTCCTCTAGCCATTGCAAATGGGAATTGAACCTGGGTCCTTAGTTAAGGTGTGAGCAATTACCTTAATTGCTAAGCCATCTCTCAATCCCTCAATCTTTATTATTTTTTTTTAAGCAAGCCCAACAGACCGGCCCTTTTTTTATGCAAGAGAGTGAGAGTAAGTGAGAGAGAGATAATCGGCATGCCAAGCTCTCCAGTCACTACAACTGAACTCCAAATGCATGCGCCACCTTGTGCACGTGTGTGAACTTGCATCACCTTGTACGTCTGGCTTACATGGGATTTGAAGAGTTGAACATGGGTACTTAGGCTTCGCAGGCAAGCGCCTTAACCACTAAGCCATCTCTCCAGCCCTCTCAGTCTTTTTTTTTTTTTAATGAGAAAGACTTTATAACCTCTGTGTGTGTTAAACTATGAATTCTCCTTTTCTCTATGAATTGTTTTCCTTCCTGCTCTTGGTAGGAAAAACATCCAATCAAATATCATTAAAGTGATTGACAGTGTGTATTACTTACTTCTTTGTAATAAGATGTTATAAAATTATTTTAGCAGAAACATTAAAGTTTGGCATAGTTTAGTCAGTTCAGCTTACTGATGCCATTATGCAGCTGTTAAGAAATCAGACACTAAGGCATACCAAGCAGAAACTGACTATTCGGGACCTGTGCTACCTGCCAATGTGTTACGTTGTCACTAGGTTGTAGACTTGGAAGGAAATTTTGAAGATCTGTAAGCTTTTTTTTGTTTTGTTTTGTTTTGTTTCTTTTTTTGAGGTAGGGTCTCACGCTAGCTCAGGCTGACCTGGAATTCACTATGTAGTCTCAGGGTGGCCTTGAACTCTCGGCGATCCTCCTACCTCTGCTTCCTGAGTGCTGGGATTAAAGGCGTGCGCCACCATGCCCGGCTGAAAATCCGTAAGCTTTTAAACATGAACTGGCAATATATTTACTTTTAAGCATGTTCTTGTAAAAGTTTTAAACAGTAATAATGGTCAACATCTTAAAAACTCAAGAACTAAACAATCTATTATTTAGGAACTTTATTAAGTGAGTGGCTTTCTATATGGAAAGGGTTAAAATATTTAAATAATGTGAAGTCTTATATTTGCATGGCAACTAGTCCTAAGGATTTTCTTTAATGTATATTATAATAATCAATATCAATATAATATCAACTCATATAAGACAACAGAGCCGAAAAGGTGAAATTACCTTTTCATAGGGCTGGAGAGATGGCTTAGTAGTTAAGATGCTTGCCCATGAAGCCTAAGAACACAGGTTCAATTCCCCAGTACCTACATAAAGCCAGATTCACAAGGTGGTGTCTGCAACTAGAGTTCATTTGCAGTGGCTAGAGGCTCTGATACACCCATTCTCTCTCTCTAATAAATAAAAAATAAATAAAATAAAGATTAAAAAATTTTTCTCTTCATACCAGTGCTTCATTTGATATACTGCCTTTAAATGGGACAGAGATAAATTATTATGTGTGTATGCCACAACACTTTGTATAAATGGAAAAAAAATGTAACTTGTTATTACTACACTTTTCAGTATGCATATTTATTTTAACATAGGTATCTTTTCATATAATACATATAAATCTATTGCATGATTATTTTATGAGAGACAGAGAAAATTGGCATGCCAGGGCCTCCAGCCACTGCAGTCGAACTCCAGATGTGTGTGCCATCTTGTGCACATGTATGACCTTGCACACTTGCATCGCCTTGTGCATTTGGCTTACATGAGGTCTAGAGGGTCGAACATGGGTCCTTAGACTTTGCAGGCCAGCACTTTAACCGCTAAACTGTCTCTCCAGCCCTATTTCATGATTTTTAAGTGCAGACTTTCTCTACAATTAATATAATTTATTTAACCATGCCTCTATTGAGTGGTGTTTAGGTATCACTGGACAACTGAAAATGAAATGAATGACAACCACAGATCGCTAGACATTTTTTTTAAGTTTATAGAATGAATGAGAAAACCCAAGGAAAATAACTAGAAAGGTTGTTTCTGGAAGAAATAGCAAATTCTTATTGAAGAAAACTTAAAGAAAGGTTCTCAAATAAGCAATGCTTCCTCAACTAGCCTACTGCATATATTCTTTCAAACTTACATAAATATTTCCATAAGAGATACTCCTAGGAATAGAATTTGCAGGGCAAATGGAACGTGCATGGTAGCATGAAGGCATGCTAGTCCACACCTTTAGTCCCAGCACTGCAGAGGCTGAGATAGAAGACCACCCCCGAGTTCAAGGCCAGCCTGGAGATATGCAAGAATTACCTAAACACAATCACCTGCCTGAGAGTGAGTTTAATAAAGTTTTCTGTATCTTATCCCAAGTCTTCAGTATCTATCAGTGACTGCATAGCGAGCTCTAGGTTTACTTGTTTTTTTAATGATTTTTTAATTGTATTTTTACTAATTTGCAGGCAGAGACAAACAGGAAGAGACAGACAGAATGGCAGACAGAGAGAGAGAAAAAAAAATGGGTGCACCAGGGCCCCCAGCTACTGCAAATAAGCTCCAGATGCATGCACTACTTTGTGCCTCTGGCTTGACATAGCTACTGGGGGATCGAACCCAGGTCATTAGGCTTTGCAGGCAATCACCTTAACTGCTGAGCCATCTCTCCAGCCCTTCCAGGTTTGTCTGTAATGGTTGAACGGAAGCAGGCTTCTCTCCTACCGCATTGCTGGAAGCCCCCAGGACAATGCAGTTCAAGTGTGAAACCGTGTATGATTCTCCTTAGACAAGCACATGCAGACCTGATTCAAGTTCACTGCCCCAGTTATCCATGTCTGTGGCCTGTGTACCGCACTGCCTGTCTTGAAGAGCAAAGGGACACCAAAGCGAGTCCCTGCGGGAGCCTCCCATGGGCTTCCCTCGCTTTGCTCTGGAAGCGCTTTCTCAGGAGTCTGAGTACTGATGCACAGCTGCACCAGGGTTTGGAATGGCAGCTCTGCTCTTGCTCCAGATCTTGACCCATTTTACAGTCCGGCACTGCTCACTGGAGTTGGCCTTTGTTGGAGACTAGTAGGGAAGAGGTTAGAGATAAGGAGAATAGCAGAGGAGAATGGGGATGAGTATGAATAAAATACATATAATGTACAGGCTGGAGAGATGGCTTAGTGGTTAAGCGCTTGCCTGTGAAGCCTAAGGACCCCGGTTCGAGGCTCGATTCCCCAGGACCCACGTTAGCCAGATGCACAAGGGGGCGCATGCGTCTGGAGTTTGTTTGCAGTGGCTGGAGGCCCTGGCGCACCCATTCTCTCTCTCTCTGTCGCTCTCAAATAAATAAATAAAATAAATAAATTTTTAAAAATACATATAATGTACTGTATGTGTATGTGTGTGTATGAGAGAGAGAGAGAGATGTGGGGTTACACGTGTGGAAGTCACAGGACAACCTTCAGGTGTCAGTCCCCATCTTCTACCGTATTTGAGGCTATCTATCTATCATCTACCTATCTGTCATCTGTCTATCATGTATCATCTATTATCTGTCATCTATCTATCTATCTATCTATCTATCTATCTATCTATCTGTATCTATCTATCTATCTATCTATCTATCTATCTGTCTCCGTCTCTTGGTCCTGCTATTGTTGCTAACTACTGCACTCACCACAAACTTCCCAGCTTCCAGGAAATGCTTCTGTCTCCACCCGTCTTGCTCATCCGGGTGCTGGGACAACACTTCCAGCTTTTTCTGTGGGGGTCTGAGGATCCAAGCCAGGTAACCTGGGCTTTGGTGGCAAGTACTTTATCCACAGAGCCATATCCCCAGCCCTAATGTGCTTTTATATGCTCTTATAAAAAATATCATAATGAAACCCATTATTTTTGTACAACTAACATATATACATATGCTTAAAAAATAAAAATCTTAGGATATTCAAGGAAGATTGGAGAGAGGGAGAGAAGTACAGGAGAGAGAGGGAAAGAGAGAGGGAAGGGAAGGAAGAGGGAAGGATCTCGGGTCCTCTAGCTTGCACACTTTTTTAAGTGTTTTTTTTTTTTTTTTTTTGAGAGAGAGAGAGAGAGAGAGAACAGGCACACCAGGGCCTCCAACCACTGCAAACGAACTACAGACGTGTGCGCCACCTTGTGCATCTAGCTTACGTGGGTCCTGGGAAATCGAACCAGGGTCCTTTGGCTTTGCAGGCAAACGTCTTAACTGCTAAGCCATCCCTCCAGCCCTAGCTTGCACACTTTTGAACAAGTTCCTTGGCCTTTCTGAGATAGGTGCTTATAGATAAGACAGGGAAGCAATGACCAGCTCACAGAGCTGCTAATTTAAATGAGGTAACATGCACAAAGCATGCATAACTGGTAGTTCTCTTATCTCCCTGGTTCGCAGTTTCTAATCCTGGCTGTTCAGTGGAATCACAGGAGACATGGTTTTGAGGCTTGCTTGAAGTATGCCAACAGTATGAGTCCCTGCCAGTGACGCTCTCATTGACCCGAGGCACAGCCTGGGTGTCAGGATTGTTCAAGCTCGTCATGTTGTCCCAGTGGTCTCTCAGGGTATCAGACCATGTCCCTATGTCAGGAGGTCTTGGATGTGGGCATGGTGGTAATCCAGTGCCCCCTCCCGTCCCCTTGAGAATGACTGGAGGCATTTTTTTATTATTATTACCATTAGAACAGAGGGGAGGAACCACAGGTGCCTCTGGCATCAGGTGGCTAGAAGCCAAGGGTACTGTTAAACACTCATTATACCCAGGGCAGTTCCCACAACAGAACTGCCCAGCCCCAACAGCAGTGCCGAGAAACCCTCCATATGTAGTCATCTCTGAAGTCTTCTTTTGGTCCTGCAGTGTGTCATTTGTTTCAGAATGATATGTCCAAAAAAAGTGCTAATAAAGGGGCTGGAGATATTTCTCAGTGATTAAAGGTGCAAAGCTTAATGGCCCAGGTTTGATTCCCCAGTATCCATGTAAAGCCAGATGCACAAAGATGGTGCATGCATCAGGAGTTCGTTTGCAATTGTAAAAAGCCCTGGCATGCCTAGCCTTTCTGTCTTCTCTACCCAACTCCCTCTCTCTCTCTCTCTCTCTCTCTCTCTCTCTCTCTCTCTCTCTGCTTGAAAATAAATAAGATGTTTTTTTAATTATAATAAATACCCAAGGTGCTATTGTCATGACTACCAGGTCCTTCTGAACTCTGAGCCTTGAACCCAAGCCCCCTCATTCAAGGCTCCGCGCAGCATACGGCAGGAACCACTCTGTAGCGAGCTCTCAGCAGCTACGAAGCAGCCCCAGGAATAGAACACTCAGCCTCCAGCGCTTTCCACAGCCCGCCCTTCCGGCATTTGGACCCCTTCCGAACACATGGCAGAAGGATAAAAGAAGAAAAGGGGAAGCAAAGAAAGCTAGATTTTTCTTTAGATTCGCGTAAGACTTTGATCATTTCCCCAGTCTGGCACTTGCCGTATTTTATGGCCCGTTATCTGTGTGGCTGTGCACTCCTTGATGACAAACAGCCCAGCCTTACACATTCCTCCTCTCAAGTCCAGCCGTGGGCCAGGGAGCCGCGCTGAGCAGTGCGGATTCAGAAGTAAAGGCCGTAGAGGATGCAGGGTGTGCGCAGTCTGGGGGGGGTGGGGTGGGGATCTGCACCCAGACACCCTTAGCCTATGGCCTTGGACCTCACTCACTATGGCTTGGAGGTCATCCTGTTACTGGACCACTGGAATTCTGGGTCCACCACTTCCTTCACCGAGTCCTCATAGCATGCCCACCAGGCCGGTGGGAACCACTGCGACCCCCTGAGTTCCCTCCGTCGGGTTGCTGAAGCAGTATGGCTGAGGGAGCTGCCCGTGGCCCAGCGGGTGGAGTGGGGACTTCAGGCCAGGTCGTGACCTACATCCTGCATATGTGGCCATGGCCTTCTGCAAGAGAAGCACGGCAGAGTCTGTGTCTCCTCCTCCCCACACCACTAGAAGACAGACCAACTCCACCTGGTCCCCTGCAGCCTTCTCACCCATCCCGTCCCTCCGTCCTTATCCCCATCACCCCACACACTTCACAGAAATTAAGTGTACCACCCTCACCTGTGAGTCCGGGTACCAGATCTGACGATGCCTTGCCCTAGTCACCGGACTTCTATCTTGGACCTTGGCAGACATATAGAACTGTCAGTTAGAACTGGGGAGTTAAAGGCACTGGATTGCAAAGCCTGAAGGCCTAGGATCAACCCCCCAGTACCCACATAAAGCCAGATGCACAAGGTGGTACATGTGTCTACAGTTTGTTTGCAGTGCACTGGGTCCTGGTATACCCATTCTCACACCCCCCACCCCCCTGCTCAGCTTGCAAATAAATAAAATTTTGAAAAGGGGGGGGAGACTGGAGAGATTGCTCAGTGGTTAAGGCAGTTGCCTGCAAAGCCTAAGGACCCAGGTTTGATTCCCCAATACCCACATATGCCAGATGCATAAGGTGGCGCATGCGTCTGGAGTCTGTTTGCAGTGGCTGAAGGCCCTGGCGCATCCATTCTCCCTCTCTAGCTGCTATCTGCCCCTTTCTCTCTCTTTCCCTCCTTCAAATAAATAAATAAAATACTTTTAAAAAAAAAAGCATTTAGCTCTTGAAAGAAGTAGAATGTGTGTGTGTGTGTGTGTGTGTGTGTGTGTGTGATGTGCATGAGTGTGGCTAGGGGTTGATGTGCAGGTAAACACACACATGTAAGTACATGCATGTAGAGGCCAGGGGTTGGCGTCTTACTTACTGAGGCAGGGTCCCTCACTTGAACCCAGAGCTTGCTGGTTTGGTTAGTCTAGCTAGCCATGTTCCAGGGGCCTCCTGTCTCTGCCTCCTGAGCACTGGGATTACAGGCGGGCCACCAAGCTCATCCATCATTTAAGTGAGTGCTGGGAATGTGACCTCTGGTCCTCATGCTTGTCCAAGCCATCTCCCTGTGTGTAGAACATTTTTGAGACATAGAATTTCCAGTGTAGGGCTGGA
This sequence comes from Dipus sagitta, assembly GCA_036346955.1. Taxonomy (NCBI): domain Eukaryota; kingdom Metazoa; phylum Chordata; class Mammalia; order Rodentia; family Dipodidae; genus Dipus; species Dipus sagitta. The sequence goes on from CM070780.1 coordinate 19,260,544, forward strand.
GGGATGGCTTAGCCGTTAAGGTGATCGCCTGCAAAGCCAAAGGTCCCAGGTTCGATTCCCCAGGTTTGCAGTGGCTAGAGGCCCTGGCATACCCATTCTCTCTCTCTCTCTCTCTCTCTCTCTCTCTCTCTCTCTCTCTCTCTCTCTCTTCCTCCCTTCCTCCCTCCCTCTTTCTCTGTCAAAAAAAATAGATAAATAAATAAAACTTCCAGTGTATTTTCTTCTCGTTGCATAGACATATCTAAACATACATTCCCCATTTGAACGCTTTCAAGTGCATAATTCAACAGCATGAAGTTCACTCATAATGCCGTGTGACCATCACCACGATTTCCATTTCCACAACTTTTTTATCCCTGAAGCTTTGTTCTCGAAACAACGACCCCCTCCTTCCACCATCCTACCTCCTCCAAGCTCTGGTAGGGAGCTTCTTTTCCACTATCATGAATTTCTAGGAACTCCATACAAGAGAAATGACATATTTGTCCTTTTGTGCCTGCCTTTTTTCACTTAGCATAATGTTTTCAAGATTCAGCCGTGTCATGGCAGGTATCAGAATTTCATTCTTCTTTGTGTATATATGATATTTTGTTTATGCATCCATCTGTTGCTAAATACTTGGACTGTCTCCCTTCTGGGCTATTGGGAATGATGGTGCTATGAACATTGTACCACTGTTTAAGTCCCAGCTTTCAATTCTTCAGGATATATACCTTGGAGTTGAAATTTCTGGTTAATCCTGTGATCTTTACTTCCTGAGGGGTTGCCAAACTGCTTCCCAAAGCTAAGTGGTGGGCTCTCTCCCCCTTCCATGCCCTGACTACTGTTCCAATTTCTCCCCGTCCTTCCCAGAATTTCAGAAAGTGTGTTCTTGAAAGAGTATTTAAGTAGAAGCAATAAAATGGACTTTTCCCTCAGGCATCGGAGCAAGTTGCTGAGCTAGACTGTGTGACCCTCCAGCTTACCTGTGACAGCTCATGACAGGCCCGGGAACCAGTCAAACTATAAACACCTCCGAGCGAGGTCCTGACTCTTAGCTGGATGGTCTGCATGCAGCTAGAAGAGGAGCCAGGTGATGTTGGAGTAACTCTTTTTCCATTTGGACTCTTTTCTTACCTTGTCTTCAACATAAGCTTCTATGATTCCGGTCCAAAGCCCGATCTTTGCAGAACAAGGATTCCATGCCAAAGAGACTGTGCCCTCCTGCTGTGATTTGGCCTGACTCTCTTGTTTGTTTTAGCACTCCTGGACTTAATTTTGCATTACATACTTTCCACCTGGAGTCTGACAGTGTCCCTCCTTTGATTTAGGAGGGCTCGGATGTCCTTACATCTGTTTACAGCCTGCCTGTGTTCGCCCCTCATGAGCCTTGAACAGCTTTTGGAAATGCTGGAATGAAATGAAGTCAACTTGCCTCCCCCACTCTCTAAACTCATTGTCATTTCACATTTTCTGCTTGTTTAGTTAACACCTAGCTGCCCTGGAAATGATTGCCTGTTTATGTTTGTTCTATAGCGAATTTAAACTGCAGGCCTGTTTTTACTTTGAATTGTATTGTCTGTCTAGGAAATATGCAAAACACCCACACACTCTTCTCTGTACCTGTCGGGCTGCTCTCCTTAAATGCTGTAAACGGCTGCAGAGCCAGCCGACTGTTTTTCTGTGTTTTTGACGGAAGTGATTTGACACCTTGGGGAAGAACATTGTTTCCCACCCTTCTCTAGGCATCAGCGCTTCCAGACAGCATCTTTAGCAAGCTGCCAGTCACTCCCCAGGGTTTCTACCCGTATTAGGGAAATAGAGTTTAGTGGTGATCACGCTAACCTTAAAATCAATCCATCCCATAACCCACCTGCCAGTGTGCCTCAGCCTGCATTAAAAAAAAAAAAAACTATATATATTTTTATTTTATTTTTAGAGAGAGCGAGAAACAGAGAGAATTGGCACACCAGGGCCTCAGCCACTGTAGTCAAATCCAGATGTTCGTGCCACCTAGTGGGCATGTGTGACCCTTACACTTGCCTCACCTTTGTGCGTCTGGCTTACTTGGGATCTGGAGAGTAGAACATGGGACCTTAGGCTTCGCAGGCAAGCACCTGAACTGCTAAGCCATCTCTCCAGCCCAACCTTCATGTTTTGAAGAAAAGTCTGCTTTTTCTGCAATGTGGTAGACCTTTGAGCTACCATTTGAGAAAACTAATGCAAGTTAAGCCCCAAGAACAGATACCTAAGATTAAAACCACATTCAGTAAATACAGTTGACTGCATAGAAATGATACCTATAGGGACTGGGAAGATGGCTCAGCAGTTAAATAAACTTGTTTGACAAGCTGGTTGGGGTTCAGTTCCCCAGCACCCATGTAAAGCTGACTACAAAGTGGTGCATGCATCGGTGAGCCCAGGGCACCTATGACCATGGGAGGCAGAGCCAGGAGAATTCAAAGCGTGAGGGCCAGATTTCAGCACCAATCCTGTCTCAAGGAGGACCCAAGACAATTCCTCTGACCTCCACATGCACGCCATGGCACTTGTGTGCCTACACACATGAATATAATATGTTTTAAGTGACACCGAGGGAACCTTGAAGTTGTCTTACCTGCAGCTGCAGGAGACCCCAGGCTTCTCCAAGGTCACTGCTGTCACTTGGCAGTGAGTGACCTTGCCTTCTCTGGAGATCAGAGCTTCAGAAATGGTGTCTCAGCTCAGAGCTCTCTCCCTCTTTCTCCGGGTCTTACCTTCCCGCAGGGTAAGTGGAGGACACTTTCCCATCTTCCATTAAGCAGAACTCTAATAAGCTTTGCTCTTATAGAACTTTAATTCTTTCAAAGAAATCCTTGATGTGCGCTCTGAAGACACTTTTCTTTCTAACTGTGGACTGCCAAGGCATTAGTGCTTGCCCCACTATTTCAGTACCAGCAACTCTCAGAGTAACTTTTTATATCTCCTTATTCCTCTCTACTCTCTTTGTTTTGTGTGTGTGTGTGTGTGTGTGTGTGTGTGTGATATGCTGTGGTGTGTGAGTGTATGTGTATGATATGCTATGGGGTGTGTGTGTGTTATGCTGTGGTGTGTGAGTGAGTGCATGTGTATGATATGCTATGGTGTGTATGTGTGATGTGCTGTGGGGTGTGTGTGATATGCTGTGGTATATAAGTATGTGTGTGATATGCTATGGTGTGTGCATGTGTGTAATATGCTGTGGTGTGTCTGTGTGTATAATTTACTATGGGGGATGTGTGTAATATGCTGTGGTGTGTGTGTGTAATATACTGTGGATGTGTGTATGGTATATATACATGTGCAGATGTTTACTCCTCATGCATATGTGTTAGGGCCAGCTGAGAAGAGCAGAGGTCTTCTGTCACTTACCCACGTGTTTCCTTGAGACGGAGTTTCTCACTGGATCCAATTCTGCTGGGTTGTTTTTTGCGGTTGGACTGGTTGACCAGCAAGCCGCCCGCCCCCAATTTCTCTAGTCTCTACCCCCCACAAGACTGGGGTTGCCAGCATTTGTGGACACAACCAGCTATTTGCATAGGTGCTGGGGAACCAGACTCAAGGTGAATCAATTTGGCGCTCATGCTATAGTTTGCCAAGCAATCTCTATGGGTAGGTGAGCATTTTCCCCTCCTGTTTTGAGAATTTTAATACCTGGGCTTTTGTCAGAAGCAAGGGAAAGAGCCCTTCAGCCCGAAGCAACAGTGTGGTCTCCGTGGTACAGAGGAGGAGATATGCGGCATGACGCAAAGGATTCTTATGCAGAGTGGGGGTGGCCCTGGAGCTGAGGCTACGGCACAACCAGACCTTAGACTGTGGAAGAACTTTCCTTCCTGACTACATCTTGTGGATCAAATCTTCCTGTCGGGAAGACAGTGGCTGGTGCGTGGCACAACAGGATCGAACCTACTCTACTAACAATTTAGCAGCAGCGGGGAGGAAGGTAATAGTAACTTGGGGACAGAAAGACTAGGGACATGCCAAGAGCCTGAGGGAGGAGCTGGGCATGGTGGTGCACATCTTTAATCCCAGCACTTAGGAGGCACATAGAACTTAGAACTTAGAACTCACTGTGAGTTCGAGGCCACCCTGAGACTACATAGTGAATTCCAGGTCAGCCTGGGCTAGGGTGAAACCCTACCTTGAAAAACCAAAAAAAAAGAGTGAGGGAGGAGAGGTGACTAGGCAACAAAAATGCTGGGAGATTCCTGGGCCTAGTGAGTCCAAGTGCTATGCTTCCACTTCACTGAAAGCCAACGTTTGTGAAGTGTATTTTGAATCAGTGAGTATAAGTTAAGCGACTTTCCACAGAAGAATGGGGCAGAGCTCAGAGTCCTGCTGCATTCATGATGAGCTGAGCTTGGCGTCCTCGGTCTGGAGCAAAAGCAAGTACAAGAAGAAGTTAGTCATCTCAGGAGTTGAGTAGATAATACGTAGAGGGAGGGCTGGCTTAGCAGTTAAGGTGCTTGCTTGTGAAGCCTAAGGACTGAGGTTCGATTCCCCAGTACCCGTGTAAGCCAGATGCACAAAGTGGTGCTTGCATCTGGAGTTCATTTGCAGTGGCTAGAGGCCCTGATACACCCATTCTCTCTCTGTATATATCTGCCTTTCTCTCTCTCTCTCTCTCAAATACATAAATATATTTCAATACATAAAGGAAAATTCAAGTGACATTAGAGAGAGGCTCTAAGATCTTTCTTTGTCTTTGAAGCAGTATTTTAGAATCCAGCCCTATCCCTCCTTCCTCACTGGTGAGTACTCGGGACACCAAAGCTAAAGGGCATTGAGACCTTCACACTGGGAAGGAAGTGATCCTACCACCCAGTTCTCAGCAGATGTCTGGTCCCATCCTAGCCTGTATCTGTGCTTTCATTCGAATTCCTCTATTTTTTTTTACTAGCCAGAACAAGTCACACACTAGCTGTTTCTCACATTGCTACAGATGACCAATTAACCTTTAAGATAATTGTTTACTAGTGGGATGAAAATTTGGTTCATTAAAAAATATATAACCAAAAAAATAATTTAAAAATCTAACCAACTGACTTGATATTTCTTCCAAATGAATAGTTCCTATTGTTATCAGACTCTCCTTTACATACAAAATGTGCGTGGCCGAGACAGACATGAAATTTGAAGAAAAATTAGTGACTTCCAGTTTCATTGATAAAAAGACCCAGATGACAAAGCTGCAGACATTCAATATGTGTGGACTTATGCAAGCTCAGAGCCCCATGCCCAGCATGTGTGTAATCCAAGTATATTCTGGCTCTGTGATCTTCACTTGGTCACTTGACCTCTTCATCAGTCATTTTACTTATCTGTAAAAAAAATAATAAATCGACTATAATCATTATCCCTTAGGGTTATTGGGAAGAAAATACTGATAAAACACTTAGGATGAGATAGTGACTAAAACAACTGATTTATTCAACAAGTATCAGATGCCATTTTCATTGTTACTATTATACAAGCTAGGTCAGAATTTTATGTTTATAGATCCAAATATTTGTGATTTGAGACTATGTCTGGACAATAAATACCTTTCAAAATCCAAAGACTTTTTTTTTTAACCAACAATCTCAAGCCAGTAGTGAAATCAAAAATTTTCAGCGCATGCCTTTACACTTGACAGTGAGCCAGATCAAGAGCTGTTTGGAGGCTGGAGAGATGACTTAGCGGTTAAGGCGCTTGCCTGCAAAGCCAAAGGACACAGGTTCGATCCCCCAGGACCCACGTAAGCCAGATGCACAAGGTGGTGCGTGCATCTGGTGTTCGTTTGCAGTGACTGGAGGCCCTGGCATGCCCATTCTCCCTCTCTGCCCCTTTCTCTCAAATAGGTAAATAATAAAATAGCTATTTGGATTGAATCTAGTAGGTGTAGTGTCTCCAAACGCAGGCCATTGGCTTGAGGTAGTAACAAGATGGTCACAGGGACAACCAGCTCAAGGAGGGTTGGGTGTTTAGAAGTGTTACTTTCATTTTAAAATCTGACTTTCTATCCTGCTGTGTTCTTTAAAATGCTCGCCTGCACCCCAGAATCCAGAGATTGATGCCTTTTCTACTGTGAGCATATCAGGGTTGCAGGCGTGGGTCATAGTAGTGGTCAACAAAAAGCCCCCGTGACCCAGACCCCTCCTGTTGGAGACATGTCTCAACCCCATGTCTTCATGAGCCTGTTTACTTATGCACTTGCCTGTGGGGGGGTATGCTGTCCTGTGATGGGTGGAGGGAAACATCAGGTCCCTCCCCCATCGATCTTCTGCCTCTTCTTTCTTTTTTTTTTTTAATTTTTTTTGTTACTTTTTATTTATTTATTTGAGAGCGACAGAGAGAGAAAGAGGCAGAGAGAGAGAGAGAATGAGCGCGCCAGGGCCTCCAGCCACTGCAAACGAACTCCAGACGTGTGCGCCCCCTTGTGCATCTGGCTAACGTGGGTCCTGGGGAATCAAGCCTCGAACCAGGGTCCTTAGGCTTCACAGGCAAGAGCTTAACCGCTAAGCCATCTCTCCGGCCTGCCTCTTCTTTCTTGAGCCAGAGCTTGCTGAATTTTGATATGATGATGATGATGATGATGATGATGATGATGATGTTGATGCTTTGCCAGCCACAGCAATCCTCTCTCTCTCTCTGCTCCCCACTGGAGTGGGGGGCGGGGAGATGTGCATGGTCAGGGCCAGCTGTTTATGTGGGTCCTGGGAATCAAACTCAGGCATTCTCTCAAGGCCTCCTCCAGCCCTCGTGCTTGCACAAGAAGTGCTTTAAAAAATTTTTTAGGGCTGGAGAGATGGCTTAGTGGTTAAACGCTTGCCTATGAAGCCTACGGACCCCTGTTCAAGGCTCAATTCCCCAGGACCCATGTTAGCCAGATGCACAAGGGGGCGCACGCATCTGGAGTTCATTTGCAGTGGCTGGAGGCCCTGACGTGACCATTCTCTCTCTCTCTCTCTCTCTCTCTCTCTATCTGCCTCTTTCTCTCTCTGTCTGTTACTCTCAAATAAATGAATAAAATAAAAAAGATTTACTTATTTGAGACAGAGAGAAAGGCAGATAGAGATAGACTGGGCATGCCGAGGCTTCTAGCCACTGCAACGAACTCCAGATGCATGAACCACCTTGTGCATCTGGCTTATGTGGGTCCTGGAGATTCGAACCTGGGTCCTTAAGACCCACATTAGCCAGATGCACAAGGGGGTACATGCATCTGGAGTTCATTTGCTGGAGGCCCTAGCACACCTATTCTCTCTCTCTCTCTCTCTCTCTCTCTCTCTCTCTCTCTCTCCCTCTTTCTCTGTCAAATAAATGAAATTTTAAAAGAAAATATATAATTGAGAAAATATGTTTCTAATTTTGCAAATTTTTCTGCCAAGACGAATTTTAAATGCCATTTTGGCCTCTATGTAATTTCTTCCTTAGCATTTTCCTGTATTAAATCATCCTTGCCCTCCTGGAATCCACACGGCCTGATCTTTCTCAGTGATTCCTTTACTGCTATGTTGAATTCGGGTTGCTAGTTCCTTAGTCAAGGTTTTTTTAAATCTGCATTTTTAAGATTGGCCCTTTCATTTTGGCCACCTCTGTTGAGATTTCCAGTTTTTATATGCTCCGGGAAAGGCTTATATAATGTTCTCCTCCTTTATATTTGGATACAAACTCAACAATAAAAGAAAATCTAGACATTACTTTAGAGAATTTTTAAAAACTTCTTCTGCGGGGGCTGAAGAGACGGCTTAGCGGTTACGGCACTTGGCCGTGAAGCCTAAGGACCCATGTTTGACCCTCCAGGTCCCATGTAAGCCAGACGTACAAAGTAACACAGCAGCACACAAGGTTGCACATGCACACAAGGTGGCACACACGTCTGGAGTTCAATTACAGTGGCTGGAGGCCCTGGTGCAACAATTCTCTCTCTCTCTCTCTCTCTCTCTCTCTCTCTCTCTCTCTCTCTCTTGCTATCTTGCATTAAAAAAAAAAAAAGGCCAGTGTGTTGGGTTTGCCTCAAAAAAAAGAAAACTAAAAAACTTCTGTGGCTATTAATTTATCATGTTTTCTTGTGCATGTGTGTGTGTTGTAGTGTGTGTGGTATATGCACATTTGTGTATAGATGCCCATGGCCTATGTGCATAGAGTCCAGAGAAGAATCTCTGGGGCCTCCCTCCATCACTCATTGGTATATCTCCTTCAAATGGAGTCTCCTCTGGATTGGAGCTGCCATTTGTACAAGGGTTCTCTGGTCTCCACTTCCCACGGGACTGCGGTTACCAGCGTGTGTGGCCATGGCCAGCTCTTTATGTGGGCGCTGAGGAGTCTAGCTCAGATGGTCTCAGACTCTCATGCTTGCAGAGAGCACTCTTACCTGCCGAGCCATCTCCCCAGCCCTGTAACTGTTTGTTTGTTTGTTTGCTTTTAAAGCTGCCTTTTTCATGGACAGTTTCAAATGCGGTAGTCTAGAATTGCATGTAGAAATCTTAGTGGTTAATGTGCTCGCCTGCGTAGCCTGAAGACCCATGTTCGACTCTCCAGATCCCAAGTAAGCCAGGCACACAAAGGTGAGGCAAGCACAAGGTCGCACATGCCCACTAGGTGGTGCAAGCATCTGGAGTTCTATTGCAGTAGCTGAGGCCCTGGCCCACCAATTCTCTCTCTCTCTCTCTCTCTCTCTCTCTCTCTCTAAAATAAATTTAAAATTTTTTAAAGAAGTTACATAATATAAATATCACTTAACGTAGTGTTGTTTTTACTGTGAAATTTGTTTAGACTCTGTTGGGCTGTTTTTCTTTGTTAAAATTACTTTAAAATTTTTTGAGACCAGTATTTGTTTACTAATCCGTGTTTTTCTTTAAGAGTTTCCTCTTGGTCAGATTTAGTGATACTCAACTATAACCCCAGCATTTTACTTCCTTGGGAGAATGATAGTGTTTGCGCTCACAGACCCCTGAAGGGGTCTCAGAGACTGCACTTTGAGAAACACTATTCTAAATAAGTGGAAATATGTATACTTATTAAAAGCTTTATTTTTAAGTAATGTTTGATTTAATGAAGAGTTGCAAAGGTAATATAGAAAGTCACCTCTATATACCCTTCACCTGGCTTCTCCTAATGTGGACTTCCTAAAAACATATGGCAAAATATTCTTAATATAAAATTTATCTCCCTCACACATTTAAGTATGCAGTTCCATGACATTAAATGCATTCTCATGGTTCTGTGACCATCCGTCCACAGAATTTTATCCTCTGAAATGAAAATATGCCCATTATATATATATACTTTTACTCTTTAACCCAAATGATTGAAAGCTTTCGTTGATATTAAATGTTTAAGGGATTCTATCTGTGCCATTAGGATCAGATTTTATTGCCTGTGAGTCTGTATAATTCCAGGGGCTGAGGTAAGCCCAGAAAGTAGGGGACATGTTCTCCCTGTCTCCTAAGTGACTCAGAGCTGGATCTGATACAGCAATAAATAAAAAGTGAAAGACAGGGCTGGGGAGATGTCTCAGTGGTGAAGGTGCTTGCCTGCAAAGCCTAAGGACCCTAGTTTGAGTCCCCAGTGCCCACATAAGCCAGATGCACTAAGTGGTACATGCACTTGGAGTATGCAGTGGCAGGAAGCCTTGGCATGCCCATTTTCTCTCTCTCTCTCTCTCTCTCTCTCTCTCTCTCTCTCAAATAAATAAATCGATTTAAAAAAAAATGACAGGCACTCATATATGTAGAGGTGCCTATACATGGAGATTGCCAGAGTACCCCCTCTTTACCCTTTTATTAGCCCATCATTCTGAAGTAAGCCTGAACTTAGAACAGGATGCAGCTAAACAGAGCAAGAGCATGGCCTTTTCCCACAAGCACATTGCTGCTGGTGTGGTGGTGGCATCGGTTGAGTGGTGGGGCTGTAGCAGTGGTCCTGGGGTACCCTGTGTTTCAGTCTCCGGGGAGAAAAGGTTTCCATATAGGCTTCACTTTCTCTGAAATGGGCCAGCTATGGAATGTTCATGGCTCTGTGGGACATACAGTCTGCTCAGCTCTTGGGTTATAATGCAAAAGAAGTGACTGGTGGCCAGTAAAGGTACTGACAAAAACAGTCAGCACACAATATTAGATCTTTAATGATGGCTTGCCATCCCCTGCACTAAAACAAGGGCTGGTAGATCTGAAATTGGGCTAAGGGTGATGGGAAACTCACCATTCACTAATTGACCATCTTAAAGGGAAATTCTACCAGCACACAGATGCGCAGTATCCAAGGCAGTGGATAGCAGCACACCGTGCCTTTTACGAGGTACCAAAGGTAGATGCTCTTGTCTTCCCTCCAACATTTAGTTGGAGAGAGTTTCATAGACAACTCTCAGAATCAAGCTAATCAGTGGCTCTTAACTCTTAAGAGAATAAAAACTAAATGACTGACTTCTCACCGTGTGGTCACGTGTGCACCCGCTTTAATTGCTTGTTCTTTGGGACTCTTTAGTCTACCTCTTAATGTTCAACTGCCTTTAAATCAGAATTTTATTGAATGGGGAAAATTATACTAGTTACCTTTCTCCTTTTTTTTTTTTTTTTAAGTAGTAGAATCTTGGCTGTTTGGTCTAAAAGGCCATAACCAGAGTATCTTTGCTATCTCCTGACAGTATTTTCTAGTTTAAGGAAACAGACATAAGAAAAAGTGAAGCTAAGTGTGGTGGTGCACGCCTTTAATCCCAGCACTCAGGAGGCAGAGGTAGGAGGATCCGCTGTAAATTCAAGGCCAGCCTGAGACTACATAGTGAATTCTAAGTCAGCCTGGGCCAGAGTGAGATCCTACCTCAAAAACAAACAACAAAAAAGCCAGAATCTCCTAAATTTATCTGTGTTGACTGTTAGAGATATTTAGTATTGACTGCTAGATTGTTGGAGATGTTTGAGTATGAATATTTGCAAATCACAAATGAAAATTACACGTGAATGCAAATACATATTCTCCCATTCACTCTTTTTAAAAAAAAATTTTTTTTTTGTTTGTTTATTTATTTGACAGTGACAAAGAGAAGGAGGGAGAGAGAGAGAGAATGGGCGTGTCAGGGCTTCCAGCCTCTGTAAACGAACTCCAGATGCTTGCGCCCCTTTGTGCATCTGGCTAACATGGGTCCTGGGGAGTCGAGCCTTGAACCGGGGTCCTTAGGCTTCACAGGCAAGCGCTTAACCACTAAGCCATCTCTCCAGCCCACTAAGCCATCTCTCCAGCCCTCCCATTCACTCTTTTATTCTTCCATTCAGCACATAGTTACTGAGTCTGTTAGGAACTGAGTCTGATTTAGGCCACAGTTAGCTCCTCTGTTTTTGTTTTGTTAACATATATTCTTATACATTGTACATTATAACTGGTCTACCTTCCATTTTAATTTTTTTATAAAAGCTCCTTTGAGCACAAACTTGTGTTTTCTCATTTCTTCATAATTACCCTTTACTTCCAAGTGGATGTTCTGCATAGAAAAAAGATATTGCTCATGACTCTGATTTGCGGGCTGATGGGAAGCCCTTACAATCCAATCTTCCGTCTTAACCCTATCCAAAACTCTTCCCTTAACTTTCTCAGAGTTCCCACAGTTTGCAAAGAACCTTTCTCCTTTCTGCCTTGAAGGGCTTGTGTGGGATTAGTCATCACAGGGACCCAGACTTCACCCTCAAGATGAGCACATTTACATACCTGAATGAAGTAATGCTGAGGTAATATTCTGAATTGCGTCCTAATTTCTAAAGAGACTCCACATTGCATTTGATTCATAAAACTAAAAAGTAAAACACGAACGTGTAAAACTGTCATTCCAAGTCATAAACTCTTTCCCCGAACTTTTATAATCAGTTCCAGCCCCCGGTGACAAGCTTATTAGCAGAAATAATGAAGGAGGGAAAGGAAAATTAAAACCTTCATAATTAAAAATACCTCTCTTCTGTTAAGTTACCTGTTTATAACCTTAGGGTATTTTTTTTCTTCTTGTGGGCTGCCTATAATTTTTTTTAAAAAAAAACCCTATTTTTGAGAGCAAAATGTTAACATCTTGGAATAATCATCCTGTCTCTCTCTCTCTCTCTTCCTCTCTCTCTCTCTCACACACACACACACACACGCACACACACATACTTCAACATTTCCATTCCCAGTTGTAACAGATATTCCAGAATCATGCATGCAGTTCTGTTGGGTGAAGCACATAAGATTCTTAGATCTACCTTCAGCTGCCAGGCAAGGTCAGAAGTTCTATACTCAGAAACTCTGCCCACAAGGACCTACACAGCTCTTCAAATTCCTCTTCAATGAATCTCCAATAGATAACGTTTGACTAAAATGGACCAGTAAATAATAATCCTAATGGAAATTTCTGTAGTTTTTTAATTTATTTATCATATTTATTTTTTTTGGGGGGGGGGACAGAGAGAGAGGGAGAGAGAGAAAGAATGGACACACCAGGGCCTCTTGCCATTGCAAATGAACTCCAGGTGCATGTGCCACTATGTACATCTGGCAGTATATGAGTACTAGGGAATCAAACCTGAGTTGTTAGGCTTTGCAGGCAAGTGCCTTAACTGCTGAGCCAACTCTTCCAGCCCTCTATAGTGTTTTTCAACCTTCAAACACTGTTTTAATATTCCGGGTCTATCCGTTTAGATGTGTACGGTCAGATTGGTGTGGCCTTCCTGCTTTGAAGGACATGACCTAGCTCCTTGGGAGCTCTGGAAACAACATCCCTGAAGGGGAGTGGTGGGAGCCCCACATATGGACCCCCACATTGGGCCTTCAACTCTTTATGTACTACTTAGCAGCTCTGTGTTCTAAGTCGTTGTTCTTTGAGTCCTATAAAATTCCTTCTCTTCACATATACAGTGGGGTAATGGAAAAGGTGAGGGAATTCTGTGAGATATATTGTATAAAGCTGATGCCACATATAAAATAAACTTGGGGGGTTTTGGTGTGTGTGTGTGATGTGTGGCATATGTGTGTGGTGTATGTATTTGTGGATGCAGAAGCTCACGCTATGTGAGTACTTGCATGTTTGTGTAAGAACCTCACATTTTAAAAAAATTACTTATTTTATTTATTTGGGAGAGAAAGAAAGAGGCAGATAGAGAAAGAGAGACCGGGCGTGCCAGGGTCTTCAGCCACTGCAAACAAAGTCCAGACACATGCGCCACCTTGTGCATCAGGCTTACATGGGTCTTGGACAATCAAACCTGGGTCCTTTGGCTTTTCAAGCAAGCACCTTAACCGATAAGCCATCTCTCCAGCCCAGGAAACCTCACATTTTTCAAGACTACTTGGTGAGAGCTGCCTATTTCTTGTTCCTGGACCCTTTGAGGTCACCATGCATGAACACAGAATCCTTGCTGAGAAGATGGGTCTCTGGGACATGGAGTGGCAGGCCCTGTTCCTCACTCCTGGGATGGTGCTAGCCTTATTTTGGACTTTCCCATAGTTGTTTATCAGAGTCAGGGATTAATACACTCTCCAGAGTGGGGAATGTGGAGTGCCACCATCAACCAGCCTCAAGTACAATGGCAAGAAAGACTGAGTCCTACCGAATCCTTGTGGCAGACAGATTAATGGTCTCCCAATGTTCCCATCAAAGAGCCTAGGACCAGGTGGGCTTTCCTGACAAAGGAAGAGTAACAGATGAAATTCAAGTTCCCAATGAAGACCTTGTGGTAGGAAGATCATTTCGGATTCTCCAGATTTGTCTATCAGAACCACAAGGTTTGTGGGAGAGGAAGATAGAAAAGATAGCATCAGAGATAGCTTGCAAGAGGCTGCTCAACTGGCTTGGATGATGTTTGTAGGAAGGGACAAAAATCCAAGGAATGTGAGGAAGACAAGGGAATGGTTTCTCCCCAAAAGCCTCTATATAGGAACACAGCCCTGCCAACATTTGCGCCCAGCCAAACTCATTTTAGACTTCTGACCTCAGAACTGTACAACAGTACATTTCTGCTGCTTTAATCCACGAAGTTTAGGCAGCAACTGGAAAACACACATCAACCTGTCCCACTCCCCATTGTGGGCATGTCACGCTTGACTGTCCCCTGGCTGGAATCCATTAAAGGGCAGTTTGTCTGGCAGAAAGGAGCACAGACATTAGATATACGCAGAGCTACAGTTTTGGGGTCCTTCCTTCCTGGCTGCATGGTCTTGCTGTGATTGCTTTATCTCACTCATCTATGAAATGGAGCCACGAAAGCATTAAACTGTGCTATATCCTTCTGATAGAGAGACCAACACGCAATTGTCTCCTAGCATATGGCCTTTTGCTGATGACAAGTTGAGACATGCCTCTCCTCCTCTGGGAAGAATTGGCTTTTAGAGGATGGAAGATTGACAGTCCCTCCCCAGCCTCGCATTTTGGCTGCCTTGCTCTGGGGATCCCCGGGGACAGGATTGCTAGGAGGCTCAGGTGGACACCAGGTGACTGGACACGGAGAACACGTGAAGCTTTGGTGTAGCACGTGCACAGGGCAGTGGAAACAAAGCAGGGGTCAAAATTCCCCCACAGCAAGCTGTCCAGGTGACACACAGCAGTGTGGCTGGGCTAGAATGTTCAACCTCGCCAGGAGAGGTATCAAAAATCCTAGCTGGGACATGTACCAAAAGTAACAAGTAATCACATGTATATTCTTGATTCAAGTGGCCAGAACCTCCATTGGGCCAGTTTCCCATATAATTACTTTAAGAGTAACAAAATACCAGGACATTAATATATACAAATGAACGTTCCAGAAAAACCAGGCACAAACTGATAAAAAAAAAAAAAAGAGAGAGAGAGACATGGGCGGACAAGCACGTACAAGTGAGCGTGTATGGAGTCCAATTTCAATGAGCCCATTATTCCCAACTGAATTACTGCTGTGTCTTTGGAGAAATGCAGAGATAATGTGCTCATCTCGCTAGGATTATGCTTCCAGTTCATCCTACGAAAGACTTCAGCCCCCATATCTACCCCCACCGCACTTTTACGTCACTGGATGCCCAGATGATTTAGCTAGAGAAAAGGTTGTGTTTCATGACAGGACATATAGTCTTCAATGTCAATTTATGTTCTTCTTTCACTGGGTTATAAGACTCAGCACTGTGGAACACACGGAGCAAGAGGTCAGGAATTAGCCATGGTGGACTTGGTTCACGTTAAAAACCTAATGCTCCAACTGGTCAACCTTCCATCTCTTCTTCTGCGCTTTGCTGGAGGGTAGAGTGGAGAGGATGCGGAGTAGCCCTGGGTCAAAGAGGAGCCTCTGACATCTGCGGGCATTTTCAGGGAAGCAGCAGGAGAGTACCACTCCCATGTGCTTGCAGACAAGGTTTGCTGGCTGTGGTCCTGGCAGTAAAGAATCCTGCTGTGTACCTTAGTCTCATGTTCCGCTGAAGATCGTTGGGAAATGCTGAGCTCGATGATATTTAATGCTTAGAATTACCTTTTAAGTAGTTAAACTCTATTTACAAGTCCTAATCTTCTGGAATTATAAGTCCATAAAACGTCCAGTTGAGCAAAGAATGATCACTTACGGAAGAGGAGTCGCTAAACCAATGAGAGTGAAGTCATAACTTCTTCTGAAAAGCGATACAAACATCTCAGATGTCCTGCTGTGGCTCTGCATGGTTAGAAATAGGTTTGTTTGGAGACTGGATAAACTCTGATGTTAACTCACTGTTAATTTCAGGATGTGACAAGGGCAGAGGGAACCTCAGCATATGTGAGAAGAAAATCAAAACCTCTCCCCAGGAGATGGGCACTGCTCAGTGCTGCCAAAGAACAGAACAATCCCTTGGCAAAGAGCATGCCTGGGTGGAGTGGCGATGCTTTTCCACGGGGCAAGGGGACAAGGAGGTCCACATCTCAGGACCTATCTCCTCAGATCCTCTGGCAGTAAAGATCCTGATCTTGAAGAAGAGATAATGGCATAAGCCAGTGTGTCTGAATGGGTCTCTGAATAAGATATAAGCACTGGGCTGGAGAGATAGCTCAGCAGTTAAGGCACTTGCTTGCAAAGCCTAATGACCGGAGTTTGATTCCCCAGTTCCCATGTAAAAGCCAGATGCACAAAGAGGTGTATACGTCTGGAGTTCATTTGCAGTGGTTGGAGGCCCTGGTACCCCCATCTTCTCTTTCTCTCTCTCTCTCTCTCTTTCTCTCTCTCTCTCTGCTTACAAATAAATAAATACAAGATATAAGCATTAAGAGTCCACTTCAGAAGCTGGAGGGATGGCCTGGCAGCTAAGAGCACTTCCTGTGCAACCAAGAGGGCCTGCAGAGGCCTGAGAGATCACTTTGAGTTAGATCCCCCAGGATGCGCATAAACAGCTTGGGGTGGCCATCTGTAACCCCAGTCCATAGGGGAGGAGAGACCCAAGAATCCAGGGCTCATGGACATCAAGTTCAGCAAAAGACTCGGGCTCAAATAACAGCAGGTGGGAGAGTGATGGAGAGGGACACCCAAAGTTCCATTCCAGCCACAGCAGGCAAGCACACCCTGCCGCAGGCGAGAGGACACATACATGTGCATACGACATACACACACACACACACACACACACACACACACACACTGCAAGAAGAAGAAAAAGGAGGAGGAGGATAAGGAGAAGAAAAAGACCACACTTCAGATAAAAGTCTTGACCCTGGGATTTAAAGTGCATGGAGCTCAGTGCTCCATTGGTACATCACCGACATACCTGAGGGGATGTCCATTTTGGTTCTAGTGCCTTTATCCTTGTAATGTCACAATTGATTCATCTCATTCTAAATGCTTAAGCTGTTTTTTTTTTCCTCTTTCTGTTTATTTTCTTTATAATCCATTTTATCCTAAACTATAGATCTGGGTAGATTTAGCTTTTCATCAGTTGCCTCCAAGATCTGCTGTTTACTAATGACTTTTAATAAAGGTCCCTGGCACGCTTTAGGTCTGACTTTGGGTCATGAGATTTCCTTTTCTCGTGGTTAGCGAGGCTTTCCAAAAAACTGAACGTTTTTCTTCAGTTTGTTCAACAAGTTGCCTAGCAACGTAATTGCCCTCTCCCCTTATAATTTAATTGAATGTTTTATTGAAATAATTGTGGATTGACATGCAGTTATTTAAAAAATAATGCCATATTAGTTACTTTCTCATTGCGGGGACAAAACATCAGACAAGAAGCAACTTAGGGAAGGCAATAGTCCATTCTGGCCTACAGTTTCTGAGGATAGAAACCATCCCTCATGGCTGGGAGATCTGGAAGGAGCAGGAAGGAAGTAGTCTGAGAGAACAGCGAGCGGGGCAGGAGGGCAAGACAATACGGTCTCAGGGTCCACCCCCAAAGACACCCTTCCTCCAGCAAGCTGTACTCTTAAAGGTTCTATAACCTTCCTCAAATAGCACCACTAGCTGGGGATTTAATAGTCAAACACATGAGTGGATGGGGAACATGACACTCAGACCACCACAAAACTATAAGTAATTATTTGTTCTGGGTTCTTTTTATGTTTTTTTTTTAATTCAAGGGAGAGAGAAAAAGGGATAAAGAGACAAAGAGAAAATAGGTGCACCAGGGCTTCCAGCCTCTGCAAATGAACTCCAGACGCATGCACCACCCTGTGCATCTGGCTTATGTGAGTCCTGGGGAATCTAGCCTGAGTTCTTTGGCTTTGCAGGCAAGTACCTTAACCACCACTAAGCCATGGCCCCAGCCCTGTTTTGTTTTGTTTTTTTTTGTTGTTGTTGTTGTTTTGCTTTTTAGGTAGAGTCTCACTCTAGCCCGAGGTGACCTAGAATTCACTATGTAGTTCCAGGCTGACCTTGAACTCACAGCAGTCCTCCTACCTGTGCTTCCCAAGTGCTGGGATTAAATGTGTGTGCCACTATACCCAGCTTAATTGTTTCAGTTTTTAAAAAAGTGAAAAGGGGGCTGGAGAGAGGGCTTAGCAGTTAAGGCACTTGCCTGCAAAGCCAAAGGACCCAGGTTCTATTCCCCAGAACCCACATAAGCCAGATGCACAAGGTGGTGCATGTGTCTGGAGTTTATTTGCAGTGGCTGGATGCCCTGACATGACCATTCTCTCTCTCTCTCTTCCTCTGTCCTTCTCTGCCTCTCTCAAATAAATAAAATATTTAAAAATTTATTTTAAAAAAGTGAAAAGCATATGCTTCCAAATAAAAGAACCATTGACAAGAAAGCAGCTCATGATTGCTGTGTCTCCAACAAAGTGCAAATATTAGGACACACTGTCCTACCTGTGTGTAGTTTTGTCTGGTGCTTGAAGCACAGGCCTGAGGCAGTGCATGGCCCTATCATAACACTGAAGACTCCACTCTAGACCACAACAAACTACATAGAACATCCACCGAGAGCCAGGCTGCAAACACACCATGATAACAGTAAGTACAATTGCAGAAGGAGAGGGAGAGGTCCCTTTAAAAACTTCTCACAGGGGCTGGAGAGATAGCACAGTGGTTAAGGCACTTGCCTGGAAAGCCTAATGACCCACATTTGATTCCCCAGGACCCACATAAAGCCAGATGCACAAAGTGTCACATGTGTCCAGAGTTTGTTTGCAGCAACTGGAGGCCCTGGTGTACCCTGTTATTCTCTCTCTTCTCTCTTGCTCACACACTCTCTCCCTCTCTCTTCTTGCAAATAAGTAAATATGTGAAAGATTTTTTAAAGGAAAAAAAGTATAAAAAGAACTTCCCACATAGGGTTAGGATTAGGGTTAAGGTTAGGGTTAGGGTAAAGAAAAAATTTTAAACTGACCTCACGGCTGGAGAGATGGCTTAGTGGTTAAGCGCTTGCCTATGAAGCCTAAGGACCCCGGTTCGAGGCTCGATTCCCCAGGACCCACGTTAGCCAGGTGCACAAGGGGGCACAAGTGTCTGGAGTTTGTTTGCAGTGGCTGGAGGCCCTGACGTGCCCATTCTCTCTCTCTCTCTCTCTTCTTCTTCTTCTTTCTGTCTGTCACTCTCAAATAAATGAACAAAAATAAACAAATTAAAAAAAAAACTGCCCTCATACATCCTCTTCACTTAAGCTTTTCCTGCTGGGCCTCTTGAGCTCATCTCCCATTCTTTCAGCTCATAGCTTCCTTTCCCAAACTCCAGCGGAACAAGTGTCTTGCTTACTCTTACTTATCCATGATGTAAGGGCTGAGCAGATAGCTCAGCCAAGTGCTTCCTGTGCAAGCATGAGAACCTGCGTTCAATACCCAGAACCCCCGGGGAAATGCCAGGTGGGATGGAGTGTGCTGGCGCTGTCAGCACTGGGGAAGCAGAGACAGGAAGGCCCCTGGGGCTACGTGACCAGCTTGTACGGCCTTCTTGGTGAGCACTGCTCACGTATGCATGTTTGTTCTAAGCTGAGAATCTGCTCAGGTCACTCTGGAAACTGGGCAAAGAGCCGAGACTAGTCAGCATCTCGAAACACTGCTGGTCAATATTGGTCATCTGTGCTGTTCAGGCCACAGACACATCAAGGCAGAGGGAACCCAGTCACATTGCTCCAAGCAGGTGGATTACGTAGGTGTAAGATTAACTTCAGGACAAGTTGCAAGTCAGACATTTAGCCTCTCACAGCAAGAATCTCAGAGAATTTATTGTCAGCACCATAAGAAATATTCCCGCAGGTCTTTCCCATAGTTCATCCCCACAGGGGAGACAGAAGGATCCCTGGGGCTTGCTGGGCAGCCAGTCTAGCCGAAAGCAGCAAGCTCCATGTTCAGTGAGAGACCTCGTTTCAAGGAAAAACTGTAGAAGAGCGATGGAGAAGGACACCTGACATCCTCCTCTGGCCTCCATATGCAATCACATGAGGCACATACATCTGCACTTGTATATGCATGCACCACACACATGTCCATATATATATAAAGGTAGCCAGGCATGGTGGCTCACATCCTTATCCCAGCACTCGGGAGGCAGAGGAAGGAGGATCACCATGAGTTCAAGGCCACCCTGAGACTACATAGAGAATTCCAGGTCAGCCTGGGCTAGAGTGAGACCTTACCTCAAAAAATAAATAAATAAATAAATAAATAAATAAATAAATAAATAAAATTAGCTCCTAACTCCTTGCAAAGGAGTTAAATGATATAAGCAAGTAGTTTCCAGCAGAAAAAAAAAAAAATGCCGGGCTGGAGAGATGGCTTAGTGGTTAAGCGCTTGCCTGTGAAGCCTAAGGACCCCGGTTCGAGGCTCGACTCCCCAGGACCCACGTTAGCCAGATGAACACGGGGACGCACTCGTCTGGAGTTCATTTGCAGTGGCTGGAGGCCCTGGCGCACCCATTCTCTCTCCTTCTCTCTATCTGCCTCTTTCTCTCTCTGTCGCTCTCAAATAAATAAATAAAAATAACAACAAAAAACATTTTAAAAAATGCCAATTATCTAAAAATATATGAAAAACATTTAACACCATGTATTCATGAGAGAAGGGCAAAATATTATAGTGCATTGTAAAGGTTGCCTACTAGATTGCCGAATTTTTTGTTTGTTTGTTTGTTTGTTTGTTTGTTTGTTTGTTGTTTTTTCAAGGTAGGGTCTCAGTGTAGCCCAGGCTGACCTGGAATTTGCTATGTAGTCTAGGATGGTCTCCAATTCATGATCCTCCTCCTACCTTTGCCTCCCGCGCGCTGGGATTGCAGGCGTGTGGTGCCACTCCCAGCTACAGGCTTTTTTAGATAAATTTTTACTTAGTTTCTCAGCCCTGAGGTTTTGGTATGTATATGTGGCGTGTGTGTGTGTGTGAGTGTGTGTGTTTATGCACGTGGCTCTGTGAGTGGGTACACGTGCACATACACTTTACGTTTCAAACAAGCTCTCTCACTGAACCCGGAGCTTACCAGTTGAGCTGCACGAGCTAGGCAGCAAGTCCCGAGGATCCACTTGTCTCCCCCTCCCGAGTGCTGGGAATACAGAGATGGGTGCTTCCACGCCCAGCTTCTACGTGGGTGCTTGGCATTCAAACTTGGGGCCTCACGTTTATGCAGCAAGCACTTCGCTCACTGAGCTGTCTCCCCAGCTTCAGGTTGCAGAACTCGTAAATGTTGGCAAAATACAACGGAGAGAAAGAGGAAAAGTGATTCCCTGGAAACATTGTCGAGAGCATAATCTACCTGTCTATGCAAACCCCGTGTGGTGGTTTCAGTCCATGTCCTGAGTGTTGGCTCCTCAGCTGGTGGCAATTGGGTAACTGCAGACTCACTAGAGGGAGTGTGTTCTTGGGGGTTAGGCTTATGGGGATTTGTTGCAGTCAGGTTCACCTTGCTGGCAGAAATCACCCAACCAAGAACAGCTTTTGAGGAAAGAAAAAAAAAAGGTTTATTTTGGCTTATAGACTCAAGGGGAAGCTCCATGATGGCAGGAGAAAATGATGGCATGAGCAGAGGATGGACATCACTTCCTGGCCAACATCCGGTGGACAACAGGAACAGGAGAGTGTGCCAAACACTGGCAAGGAGAAAACGGGCTATGTTGCCCATAAGCTTGCCCCCAACAATACACTGCCTCCAAGAGGCATTAATTCCCAAATCTCCATCAGCTGGGAACCTAGCATTCAGAACACCTAAGTTTATGGAGGACACCTGAATCAAACCACCACAGTGTTATAACCAACTTCTCCTTGCCAGTGTTTGGCACAGTCTCCTGCTGATGTTATCTACGTGATGTTGGTCAGGAGGTGATGTCCAGCCTTTGGTCATGCCCCAAGTTTCCCTGCCATCACGGAGCTTCCCCTTGAGTCTGTAAGCCAAAATAAACCCTGTCCTCCCACAAGCAGCTTTTGGTCGGGTGCTTCCTGCCAGCAATGCAAAGCTGACTATAACACTCTGATATAGAAAACTAATCACTTAGACACACAAAGACCTGGGCAAGAATACTCATTGCAACCAGTGTTATGTGCTGAAGACAATAACAGTACTGTAACCAACAAAAGGAAAATAACTAAACATCATTATTTCTACCCTATGCAACATTCACTAGCCACTAAAATTAATGAAGTAGGGCTGGAGAGATGGCTTAGCAGTTAAGGTGCTTGCCTGAGAAGCCTAAGGACCCAGGTTCTCCAGACACACAAAGGTGAGGCAAGTGTAAGGTCGCACATGCCCACTAGGTGGCGCAAGCGTCTGGAGTCTGATTGCAGTAGCTGAGGCCCTGGTGCAACAATTCTCTCTCTCTCTAAAATTAAAAAAAAATTAAATTTAAAAAAAAATAGAAAAATAATGGCGTAGCTTTCTAGTGAAGAACCTAAAAGGGATGGTGGCTGAAAGAGCATGCAGAGTACCATCATTACATATCATTGTATTTATGTAAACAGAAAGGTCTAGAAGGACCCTCACTAATTACTTTAAGGTGATTATACTGCTGAAGTGCACTGAAATTGGGGCTAAGGAAATGGAGAAGTGAAAACGTCTATCCCTTAGGACACTTCATTTAAAAAAAAAAAAAAGATGGTGCATTCTATTATTTTTAAAAATTGAAATTGTTCTAATAAAAAAAGTATGGAAACTGAAAGTCCCAGAGGCAATGCCGCTATGCAACCTATAAATCAAATCTAGAAAGTGTATTTGGGCCAACCGCGCCCTGCCGGTTCCTCCTCCCCACCCCAGTATTCTGAACGGAACCTGTAGCTGTGTGTAGGTCGCTCTGCATTTTCCCCGTAGGAATCAGTTGCACCCATTTGATTACTGTGAGTGCTCAGCAGGGCCTGCCTCTCAGCCAGAGCCTCCAAGCACCCCTGCACCCCACTTAAAACACAGACCCCAAGAAAAGAGGGTGGGACTTGTCACCAAGCCCCTTGGAACTCCTCACAATATTTAAGCTCTTCATTGATTCATTTCATACTTTTGATTTTATTATTTGAACTAAATTGGATCTTTTTAAAGAATTATTCACTTTAAGGGACCTTGGAGTTCTTTCCATCTTAACATACAAAGCATGAGGAATGAGAGGTCCAGAGAAAGACAGTTAATAAACTGTATTCAATTCAAGGCCCCAAATGGGGCTTAGTCTCATTAAAGTTTCTTATTGTTTTATTTTATTTTTTAATCAGAGCCAACTCCCATCCCTGCTATGCAGAACATTATCTGAGAAGGTCACTGCCAGCTCCCTGCCAGCCCACTTCTCTTCATCAGAACAAAAGCTAACCAGCCAGACACTCAGCTATATTTTTTAAACCAATTTCTTTGACCTTGGGGTTTTCACACAAAGTGGTCCCTCTTTCTGCATAAGCTTCCCTGCACTTCAAAGGGTAGCTCCTTCCCAGACTTAGGTAGGCTGCTGGTCCCTAGCTTAAATGAGCTCCCTTACCCTACTCATATTCTCCTATTCAGCACCAACTTCCCTTCAACAACAACAACAAAAAAAGCAGAATTTACCATTTTCTTTGTTATCACCTAACATGAAGTTACTGTGATGAGATTTAAATATCTCATAAGCATAGACTAAGTCATATAATTCTAAGGTAAGTGTTTATGAATCGTTATGCATTTTTATGAGCAGGGAGGGAGGAATATAGGCATGCCAGGGCCTCTTGGTGCTCCAAATAAACTGTACATGAATGTGCCACTTTGTGCATCTGGCTAGCCATAGGTACTGAGGACTCAAACATGGACTGGAAGGCTTTGCAAGTAAGCGCCTTTACTTGCAGTGAGCTATCATCTCTCCAGCCCAGTCATTATGCATTCATCCAGCAATCACTGTGACCCAGCCCATTGGCTCTGGACCTGCAAAGGCCAGTTAGAGCCTCTAGCTATGGTGACTCATATGAGGGGAGCATGAGGGAGAAGCATGAGGTTATGAAAATCACAGTAATGATGGAAGTAAAATCAGCTTGGATCCAAATTCACACACCCATGGGCTGTGGCTGAGTGATGGATGGACGGCGAAGCCGTCTTCACGGACTCTGATGGAAGCGCCTGGGGCCGGGGGAGGCACGCCGAACTTACTTTGTGTTTGGAAGTCAGGAAGAAAGCCACTGGGGATGGAGACACGGAGGAAGTAAGATGTAGGCTGACGCCTGAAGGACAGACAGGATTTGGAAAGGAGAAGGCAGAAAGCCAAGAGATAAATCCAGTCCTGGGCCACTGAAGGGTCATCAGAAGCCTGGGCAAGTGGGGAGGGTCTGGCTGGGAAGAGACTGAAACAAACACAGTTACCTTGGTGTTGTAGTTCCCTTCTGGTTGCTGGGACGCACATGTGACCAGAAGCAACTTATGGGAGGAAAGGGTTTAACCTCAGGTGTACAGAATCCAGGGGACATTCAATCATGGTGGAAGATGCTGGCTCACTCCAATACGCATTCACAGGAGAGCCAGAGAGAGAGAACAAACCAACACCAGCAAGCTTAAATAGCCAGTGCTCACACTGGCTCTCTACACACCTTAGGACTAGATTCAGGATCTGGCCCCCCAACACCCAGTGACCAACCTCTTCCAGCGTGGTTCTGCCCTCTGGAGACTTGAGCAGGAAGCTTCACCGCGATCAGAAACCCCTGAGGCTACGGGGGACATAATTTACCTTCAAATCACCACCTCGGGCTGCCCATGGCCATCCTCGGGCATCCTCACTCTTCCTCAGATACTAATTCCGCTTTCGTAAGGAGAAGCCATGCCCTCTGTGGGGAAAGAGAAGAGGGACCAATGGCAGCAACGCCCAGACGCCACGCCCCAATTGACAAAACCAAAACCAGACCCACATTCAACCAAGAGGTGTTGGCGCCGCCTCTGTTGTAATGAGAGGTGGTAGGAGAGTGTGTCTCCCATGGACCTAAGCAACTTAGGAGGATGCTGTCCTTGCTGCACGGGGGCTATCCTTCTCTTTGTATTTCTGGTAGGATGTTGATACTGGGGGTGTTTTCAAGCTCCTTCTAGGCTAACAGTCCCACTGCCTGCCTGGCTGCTCCTGGCTTTGGACTATCTCTTGGAGCAGGTGACCTATTCCAGGCCTGTGTCGGGATAGTGGCCATGTTACAGAGGCAGGTTGGAAACGGAGAGTAGTGGTGGGAGGGCACACACTGGCACTTACGGGTTCTTCTGTACCAGAACGAAGATTTGCACCACGGACACGTTTTTTAAAGTGATAGAAGTAGAGACGGCCTAGCCGGGCGTCGTGGCGCACGCCTTTAATCCCAGCACTAGGGAGGCAGAGGTAGGAGGATCGTCATGAGTTCAAGGCCACCCTGAGACTACAGAGTTAATTCCAGGTCAGCCTGGACCAGAGTGAGACCCTACCTTGAAAAACCGAAAAAAAAAAAAAAAAAAAAAAAAAACAACAAAGAAGTAGAGACGGCTTATTAAGAAAGAGAAAATGGGGGCTGGAGAGATGGCTCAGAGGTTAAAGTGCTTGCCTGCCAAGACTAACGACCCAAATTCTATTCCCAGGACCCACATAAAGGCCAGATGCACAAAGTGATACATGCATCTGGAGGTCATTTGCAGTGGCTAGAGGCCCCTGGTATGTCCATTCTCTCTCTCTCTCTCTCTTCTCTGTCTTTCCCTTTCTGCAAATAAATAAATATATCAAAAATAAATTAAAAGTTGTGATGCAGAAATGTTTAAAAGAAAGAAAGAGAAAAGCATTGCCAAGAAAGAATAGGATAGGCTAGTGAGCTGGGAAAGGACACATACCCAAAAGCCATGGGCCAGGAGTCCCAGGGCCCTTGGGGGTCATTTACATAACACCCCCCCTGACTCACTCATGGGCTCTTCTTGAGTACATGCCTTCCACGTAGCCCCGGTGAGGAAGGGTTCCCAACCCTCTGTCAACTGGCTTCTTTGGTCTGTTTATTTCAATGCCCCATCTCGCTGCATACCTATTCTCCTACCACAACCAAGAAGAAGTTAGAAGCTACTTTTTTTAAGATTTTATTTTATTTTTATTTATCTATTTGAGACAGAGAGAGGGAGAGAGAGAAAACGGGCACACCAGGGCCTCTAGCCACTGCAAACGAACTCCAGATGCATGTGCCACCATGTGCCTCTGGCTTACATGGGACCTGGAGAATTGAACCTGGGTCCTTAGGTTTCACAGGCATGTGCCTTAACTGCTTTGCCATCTCTTCAGCCCAAGAAGCTCTTGTTGGTTTTTCGTCAGGAGGAAGGATTTTGGCAGCTGTGCACTCATTCAATAACTGTCAGGGGTGCCTACTATACACCCAGAGGATTTTGTCATCCAACTAAAGATAAGCAAATTCTCTCAAAAGAACTACATAAATGTGCCACAGGAATCTAGAAGAGCTGTATGAGCTCTAGTTGGGTGGTATGGGGAGACAGTAGAGAATGTTCCAGAACAAGAGGCAGTTGTATGGTGTGAATATATAACATGTGAACTCGGAAGGATCAGCATGTTTGGGACCAAGCAGTCTGGCTGAGGAATTGCATCCAGAGACTCACAGAGCTCTCAAGTATCTGTCTGAAACCTTGTCCAGGGACCGGAGGAGAAGCTCAGTGGTTCAAGGTACTTGTTTATAAAACCTTAACCAGGTGAAGAAACAGAGAGAGGGACAGGATCTATCCTGGGCACAGCCATTATGGACACCTAATAACCCTGGTTCGATTCCTCGGGACCCACATAAAGCCAGATGCACAAAGTGGTGCATACATACATCTGGGGTTCCTTGGAAGTGACTAGAGGCCTTGGTGCATCCATTCTCTCTCTCTCTCTCTCTCTCTCTCTCTCTCCCTCTTTCCAAATAAATAAAATACTTTTTTAAAAAAATGTATTTGGGCTAGAGAGATGGCTTAGCAGTTAAGGTGCTTGCCTGCAAAGCCAAAGGACCTGGTTCAATTCCTCAGGACCCACGTAAGCCAGGTGCACAAGGGGGCGCACGCGTCTGAAGTTCGTTTGCAGTGGCTGGAGGTATGCTCATCCTCTCTCTCTCTCTCTCTCTCTCTCTCTCTGTTTCTCTCTCCCCCTCCCTCCCTCCCTCCCTCCCTCCCTCCCTCCTTCCTTCTCTCACTCTCTCAAATAAGTAAAATTATTTTTTTTTAAAAAAAAGTTGTATTTGAAAAAAATCACATGTATTTGATTTAGAATGCACTGAACTGGAGAGTCTATGAAATGTACAAGGGAAAGTTCCAGGAGGCTGTGGGAAACTCAGTGCTGCAGTTTTTGAAAGGAGCTTAGAACCCATGATATAATTTAGGAGTCATCTCTTCAAAGTTGGATAGTTAATCTTGACCAGGGGCAACAATGGGGGAGAAAAACAGAAATTGACCGAAAACCTAACTGCATTCACAATTCACTCTTACTCACGATTCACTCACTCACTCACGATTCACGATTCACATTCACAGTATGCCGGTGGGCCGAGATGCCTTCCAAAGATTGCAGCAGTAACTCCCTGTAGACAGGAGGACCAGCGGCTGGGGCAGAGAGGTAGGCAGAGGGTACAATGGGGTGAAGGACAAGGGAGATTCAGGCAAGAGCAGCCTATATCGTATCAGAAATGGTTAACATGGGCTGGAGAGATGGCTTATCCACTAAGGCATTTGCCTGCAAAGCCAAAGGACCCAGGTTCAACTCCCCAGGACCCACGTAAACCAGATGCACAAGGGGGCACATGCATCTGGAGTTCATTTGCAGTGGCTGCAGGCCACTATCTCTATCTGCCTCTTTCTCCTTCTCTCTCTGTCTCTCCTCCCCCCACAAATAAATAAAGAAAAAGAAAAAGGAAAAAGGAAATGGTTAATATGCTACAAATGCCTAAGGACATAGGCAGATGAAGCCAGCAGGGATTACATGACTCATGGCAGCCAAAGTAAATGTTATCTAGGAAGCTTGACTGAAAGAGGAGGAAAGATTTAAGGAGTGACAGAACTGAGGACTGAAGAAATGTGGGGTTTGGGTGTTTTGGGGTTTTTTTGTTGTTTTTCGAGGTACAGTCTCACTCAAACTCACAGTGATCCTCCTTCCTCTGTATCCCCTAAGTGCTGAGATTAAAAGCCCAGCCTCCATTTCTTTTGTTAGAATATATTTATTTATTTTAAAGAGCAAGAAAAAGAAAACGGGCACTCCAGGGCCCCTAGCCACTGCAAATAAACTCCAGACACATGCACCACCTTGTACATCTGGCTTATGTGGGTCCTGGGGAAGCGAACCTTGGTCCTTAGGCCTCACAGGCAAGTGTCTGAACAGCTAAGACATCTCTCCAGCCCATCCATTTCTTTTTAAAATACTTCTTTAGGGATGGAAAGGAGCTGACAGAGAGAAGATTAACGATCGAATCAAAAAGAAGATGCATAGCCAGACATGGTGGTGCTGCCTGGATCCCAGCACTCTGGAGGCAGAGGTAGGAGGATCGCCATGAGTTTGAGGCCACCTTGTGACTACATAGTGAATTCCAGGTCACCCTGGGTTAGAGTGAGACCCTACCTCAAAAAAAAAAAAAAAAAAAACAACCAGGTATGGTGGCACACTCCTTTAATCCCAGCACTTGGGAGGCAGAGGTAGGTGGATCACCGTGAGTTCGAGGCCACCCTGAGACTACATAGTGAGTTCTAGGTCAGCCTGGGCTAGAGTGAGACCCTACCTCGAAAATTTTTTTAAAAAAAGAAACTGCATGATGGGAGGTGAAGCAGGTAGAAAGGATGAAAGTCAAAGATGTGGCCTGGGGAGAATTGGAATTCAAGTCCTGACTTAGGTGGGGTGGGGGGCCGTCCGTGTGGAAAAGCCTACAGGGGGAGAACCTTGAAGCCCCAAGGACTGCATCCCTCCTCCAGAAGAAAACCAGAGAAAGATGGAGTCTCACGCCTTGAAAGAAACCCAACGTTAAGGATCAAACAGGCATCGAGGAGTGGACAGATAAACATGGCTGTGATGTCCAGAGACCCAAACAGTCCTCGAAGCTGGGGCTGAAGAAAGATGACCAGCAAGAATGATGTTCGCGGGGCTGGAGGGATGGCTTAGCAGTTAAGGCGTTTGACTGCAAAGCCAAAGGATCCTGGTTCGATTCCCCAGGACACACATAAGCCAGATGAACAAGGGGGCACATGTGTCTGGAGTTCGTTTGCAGTGGCTAGAGGCCTCTTTCCCTCTCTCACGCTCTCAAATAAATAAATTAATTAAATTTTTTAAAGAATGATGTTCGCTTATAACTACAGATGAGAACGATTAAGCTAGAGTCCATTAAGGCACATATCAAACGCATGACTTCCCTCCTTGTACTAGACTCCAACCTCCAGATATTTTAATTAAACCAACATGTAAATATTGTAGATATCAAAAAAAAACAAGGATATTATTAATTGTGGAATTAAAGGCAAGTAACCACTTTAATCTTTGAGTCATTTCCCCATTTAGCTCTAATCTCAGTAACAAACGTCCCTGCATCTATCTCCGCGATAATGTTCCTGGATTTAAAAACCACAGCGTGGTTATTTCCCTGATCAGAGACTTCCTTGTTATCTCTTGGGCCCTTTTGAAACAAGCAGTTATAAGATCAACATTTAGCTTCCTGGCCTTGGGTTAACTAGGTCATCTCCATCCTGAATCATAGGCTTCTAAGAATTCAAGCCAAAATTCCAGGCTGGCTTTCAGCAAGAAATATTGCAATTAACTTCTAACCAAGCAAGCTAACATTATGCTTAGAGAACGCATCATTTTCCCAAACAAATGCCTTTCAAATAAAAACAATTCCATGCCTTCCTTTGTCCGTTGCTTGGGAATAATGTTTTATGCAGGAAATATTCTTGGAGCCTTTAAAAATCTATGTCTTTTAGGAATATATATGGTTCTAACCAGAGTGGACAAGTTCCCTTCCACCTGCACTGTTTGAAGTTTTACAGTGGTTCTCCTGAGCTAGGTTCCATGTCACTTTTCTCCTGCCCAAAAAACCATGGGCAATGGGCTAGAGAGATGGCTTAGCGGTTAAGGCACTCTCCTGAAAAGCCTAAGGACCCAGGTTTGACTCTCCAGGTCCCACACAAGCCAGATGCGCAAAGTAACACAGGCACACAAGATGGCGTGTGTGCACCAGGTGGTGCACGTGTCTGGAGTTCAATTGCAGTGGAGATCCTGGTACACCAATTCTCTCTCTTACTCTTGCTCTCTCACATAGAAAAAGGCCAGTCTGGTGGGCTGGCCTCAAAAAAAAAGGGGGGCAGGAACAGAGTCCACACATGTGACAGAAACAGAGCAGTGTGGGGGGGTGGCTGTCTGTGATTAAATGTCACCAGTGGTGTATCCAGGGAGCTCCAACCCAACCGAAGGGGAGGGGAGTGTTATCACAGTGATAAAAACATGACTTCTAGGTATTATTATTGTTTTGGTTTGGATTTGGGTGTTGTTTTTCTTAAGTTTCACTTGTGTAATGGTGTATGTGGTGTGTGTGTATGTGTGGCGTATGCATATGTGGGTGCCGACTCTGTACCCCATGGTCTCACACTTAGTAGCTAGAGGAGAATTTTGGGTATCCCCTTCCATGTCACAAATACACATACACACACACACACACACACACACCTGTTTTTTCCTTGCACCCGAGTCTCTTACTGATCCCAGAGCTTGTCTTTCTCAAGCTCCAGCCTTTCTCCAGTCTCCAGTCCCCACAGGACTGGCGTTCTAAGCATGTTTGGCTTTGCCCAACTATTTATGTGGGTTCTGGAGATTTGAACTCAGACAGTCACTCTCGGGCACCCACAGGCCCTGTGTTTTGCACAGGAAGTGCACTTAACCTCAGCCATCTCTCCAGCCCGGGTGTTGGGGTTTGTTGCTTTTCTTTTACTCTTTAAATGTTTTTAAATTCTCTACACACTTGCTCCTCCTTATTGACTGCACCTGACCTAGACCGTGCCCTCTGTCCCGACAATGGGCGTCACACCTTGCATTGGTCTAGTGCTAAATAAGGGAGAGATAATGGGAGTCCAAAGTGAGGAAGTAATGAGGGTGTCATTAGTGTGAAGCAGGAAACCAAGGTTGAAGCAGAGCCCAGCTAGAATCTGTGAAAGCTTGCGTAATGTTCAAGTTGCTAGAGGAAATTTTCAAGTCCAGGGGCGAAGGCAAGCCAGGAACTGAAAAGAGAGTAAGAGGTAACATAGATTTGCTGAAAGGGGGCCGGAGAGATGGCTTAGTGGTTAAGGAGCTTGCCTGTGAAGCCTGAGGACCCATGTTCCACTCTCCAGATCCCACGTTAGCCAGACGCACAAAGGTGAGGCAGGCGCAAGGTCACACATGACCACTAGGCGGCGCAAGCGTCTGCAGTTCAATTTCAGTGGCTGAGCCCCTGACCGGGGCCACCCTGTCTCTCTTCCGCTCGCTCGCTCGCTCTCTGTAAAATTTAAAAAGAAAAAAATTAAAAAGATTTGTAGAAAGGTACTCAGCATGGGATGGATTGTGAATTTTTGCCAAGCAGGTTGTTGGCTCATTCTTGTGTGTTTGCACACGTGTATGTGTGTGTGTGTGTGTGTGTTCACCCAGGCGTATGGCAACCTTTCTCCAAGGAGGTTTTGAGGCAACCACATAATTTCCATCCACATCTAGCATGCGGGGTACCTAAAGCTACCTTGCGCCCCGTCTTGTTTTCTCAGCGCCGTGCCAAAGCCCCCTGTGCTGTGGTTAACAGGGCTGCACACAGCCAGGCTGCGCCTGGGTGGCCCTGGAGCCCGGCCCAGCAGCTCTAACCAGGGCTTTTGTCCTGTGAGGTCCCCGCCCCCCCGCCCACCATGGACCCTGCAGCTCGTGGCCAGCTGGGAGGCCCGTGCGAAGATGACTAACGTTGGATGGCAGTGAGGGCTCTCTCTGGCTTACGTCGCCAACTTCATAGTCTGGGGTACACATCTTTGTTTGGAAGCTTCACCCGAAAGTCAGAATTTGAATGAGGAAAGCGAAGGGAAGAGTGCCTGAAATTGGATTTCACTTTGTGCACCGGGGAAACCTCCCATCGTGGGAAAATGCGCAGGGTCCGCGGGCTCTGCTGCCTTGATTTGCTGGTTGTCCTCAGACCTCAGCCAGGAATTAGTATCCGAATTCAAGATGGGAGGGCAAGGAGGTTGGCAGAGGCACCTGTATGGAAAAGGCTCTTTATCGCATAGCCAGGCCTCTGCAGCGAGCAGCGGCCACGCATGCAGAGTGCGGAGGCATGGCCAGGTGGCCACACAGCAGAGGTGGCAGCTCTCTGTGGTCTGCAGAAATGCACCAGGCAGCTGGTGGCTGGTGGCAGGCAGAGCGCCTAGGAAGCACCAGGGTTTTTACTGAACGGGGACGACTCTGGTGGAAGATGGACTTGTTACCGGTGCCTTCCAGAGGGAGGCTCAAGAGAGCCCGATGGATCTCAGCTCAGCGGAGCCGTAGTTGTAGAACTTTGCTCCAAACCTGGGAAGCTTTCAGGTCTCCCATGGTCCACATTATGGCTCAAATCGATTAAATCAGACTCTCTGGGGGCAGGGCTGGACATCAGTATTTTATTATTTTATTTTTTTTACCATCCACAGGGTGATTGCCATTGGCAGACTAGTCTGAGAGCCGTGATCTGTCCAAGGTCAGGTCGCCCTGTGCACTAGGCAAAGGGAGGAGCTTCCGGGGATGTAGGGAACTTCCTACCCTCAAAGCCCATCAGACCTAGGCTGGACATCACCTACAGGTGATGAATTCGAGTCTCCCGTGGATGGTTAGACCCTAGCAAACAATCCTCCAGCTCCTTCCCATGGGGATGAGGGGGCCCAGAAGTAGAAGATTTGAAATTTCTTTCATTTCAAGAAATAATGTGAGCCAGGCGTGGTGGCGCACGCCTTTAATCCCAGCACTTGGGAGGCAGAGGTAGGAGGATCGCCGTGAGTTCGAGGCCACCCTGAGGCTCCATAGTGAATTCCAGGTCAGCCTGGGCTAGAGTGAGACCTTACCTTGAAAAACCAAAAAAAAAAAAAAAAAGGAAATAATGTGTTCAAAGACACGTAAGGCAAAGAAATCGGGCCACTGCCACCACCACCCGCGCCATTCCACCCTCTTCTCCATGATGGGCTGTGAGGACATTTCGTGGAGATCTGGAAAGCTAATGGAAAATCTCTTAAGCTCCAAGGGAACACAATTTTGGAAACCACCAAAGAAAGGAAACAGGATTTCCGCAGAAATGAATTTTGTTCTCGGCCGTTTGCAGTTGGCATCTTGATTATTTTGATGAATAGAAGTAGCAAGTCCCAAGTGGAGGGGAGCCAAGATAAATGACCGTGGACTTGAGCTGTTTATTAGCTGGGAACACGAATACCATCAACCAGATTGTGGTTGACCTCGTGCCTTCGAAACTAGACCCAGGTCGATTTTTGCCTATAACGCCGATGCCACATGTCGATCTGAGCGCCGCTTTGTCAGTGCAGTGCCCAACGCCAAATTCACCATCTGCTGCAAGTTTCTGGAATTCAGATTCACACGCAGAGTGTCCGTGCGGATCGAGCTCTGCGGTGTGCAGAGCAGGTCTTATTCTCGTCGCCAGTGTGTTTTACAGTTCCGCAGCAATTTCTTTGTCACACGGACTCTGCTTTCCGTGTGAAAGTCCTAACTCACACGTGAAGGACAAAAGATAGCCTCGTATTGGGGAGAGACATCGGAAGTGAGGGGGTGACAGGGTTGTGTATTGGTCCTGCTCTTACTTGTACGGATGCAGTCATCTCACGTGCCAGCTTTCTGTCCTCAAAATGGAACTCTTGGTCTCAAATGGACTCTTGGTCTGAAGAGTTTAAGGCGCTTGCCGACAAAGCCTTAGGATGCAGGCTCGATTTCCCCAGTACCCACATGAGCCAGATGCACGAGGTGGCTCAGGTATCTAGAGTTTGTTTGCAGTGACTAGAGGCCCTGGTACACCCATATTCTCTATCTTCCACTTTCTCTCTCCCTCTCTCTCTCTCTCTCTCAAAAATAAATAAAAATTCAGCATCCAGCCAGGCATGGTGGCAAATGCCTTTAATCTGAGCATTTGGGAGGCAGAGGTAGGAGGATTGCTACAAGCTCAAGGCCAGCCTGAAACTACATAGTGAATTCTAGGTCAGCCTGGGGTAGAGAGTGACCCTACATCAAAACAGCAACAATACAAAAAAAGAATGTAGGCTGGAGAGATGACTTAGTGGTTAAGGCTGTGAAGGCTAAGGACCCAGTTTCAGTGCCCCAGTGCCCATGTAAAGCCAGGTGCACAAGGGCACATGTGTCTGGAGTTCATTTGCAATGACTGGAAGCCCTAGCCTGCCCATTTTCCCATTTTCTCTCTCTCTCTCTCTCTCTCTCTCTCTCTCTTTTGCTCGCTTGCTCTCAAATAAATAAATAAAATATTTTTTTAATTTAGCATCCATCCATGTTAAAAGGAAAAAAAAGACAACAAAAAGCAAAACAAATGAAAAATCTACAGCCTGTGGTGAAAGAGTGACTATGTTCCTTCCACTGAGGAAAAGTCTCCTGCGACTCCTATTTCATTTTGTACTAGAAGTTTTGGCAAACACTTTAAAGAAAGAAGAAGAAATAAAAGGCAAATAGGCTGGAAAGGAAACCATAAACATGCTTGTTGGGTAAACAGAGAATGTATAGAGAGAAGATTGGTGCTTGCTGGGCATAATGAGGTGGGGAAGGATATAGCTACAAAATGGTAACACAAGGAAATTTTTGAGGGAAATGAGACAATTCCATTTTAAAATACCAAACCCACATCTATAAAAGTCAAATTAACCGTTGAATTGGCATGGTATGATAATCCTTGCTAATACTATGATCAATAATGAGATGGCCCAGGTTCCTCCAGCCAAGGCAACTGGGATGTTGACTTTAACAGTAACTGTACTGCACAATAACTGAGCAAGTCTGAATTCAGGAACCCACTAGTGCAATCTCGCAAGTCCAACACACTCTGATCCCTCACACTGGGGAGGACAGTTCACATGGTCTCCGTGCCAAGTATCAACTTCACCCTGGTCTAGAACTATGGTAGCTATACTCTGGCCCATGGGCACTGCCCCATCATGATCTTCTTCACTCTTTGGTTTTTCTTGTCTTTTTTTAAATTTATTTTTATCTTTGTGTGTGTGTATGTTTATGTGTGTGTGTATATATATAAAGAGGAAACTCCCAAGCGTTGGTCCTCTCCTTCCGTGTTGTTTGAGGCAGGGTCTCTTTGTTGTTCGAACACCATGAGCTTCTGGGATTCTCCTGTCTCTGCCTCCCATCTCGCCACAGGAGGACGGAGATTATAGGTGTCCATCACTGTGCCTGGCTTTATGTGGGCTCTGGGGACCCGAACTCATGTCTTCACATTTGCGCACCAGGAACTTTACCCGCTGAGCCATCTCCTCAGCCCCCTTATTGCTCTTTTCTTGAGCTGCTGGTGTCCACAGCGTTCCACTGGGGGCTGTGTTGAGTCACTTTACCCACATGGCCCTCGGCCTCCCCTGTGCTGTTGTCACCGCTCAGATGCTGTGAAGTGTGGCTTAGAGTCTCGCAAAACTGTCCGTTTTGTTAATATCCTACTGACTCTCTCCCATCTAGCACAGAATTATATATTTATTAAGATTGACATAAGGCTTTGTCACAGTATTTCTTAGTCATTGCCCATCTCCGGGGCAAGCAGAGTGTCACCAGGGAAGAATCGATCTGCTTCTGTGAACTTTGCCACCATTTTGAAGATCAAGGTAGAATGTAGACATGAAGTCTCTCATCCTGCCCCGTCCCAGGCAAATTCATTTCTATCTTCAGAAAAGCTGCAAAAATAAAAAAAAAAAAAGCTATTTAAGTCATCTTAAACAATAACTGGGAAATGAGTGAAGATCTTATATCACAAGGAAAGTATGGATGCTGTAGCAGGCCTAACCACTTAAAGGGCTTATAGAGGAATTGGAGCTGAGTCTTTAAAAGATTTGTACTTGGGCTGGAGAGGTGGCTTAGCGGTTAAGCACTTGCCTGTGAAGCCTAAGGACCCCGGTTCGAGGCTCGATTCCCCAGAACCCACGTTAGCGAGATGCACAAGGGGGCGCATGCGTCTGGAGTTCGTTTGCAGTGGCTGGAGGCCCTGGCGCGCCCATTCACTCTCTCTCTCTCTCTCTCTCTCTCTCTCTCCCTCTCTCTCTCCTCCTCCTCCTCTCTGTCTGTCACTCTCAAATAAATAAAAATAAATAAAAAAATTAAAAAAAGATTTGTACTTGACAGTCTTTCAGAATCTTTGAGAAGCTTCTATGTCTAGTTGCCTATACACTCACCATCATATTTCCTTATTTCCGTATGAAATAGGAGAGTGGGCCATAGACAGTCAAGCAGACATGGGGTCAGCTAGTGCTGTGACACTTGTTTGCCCTATAAATGGGGGCAAAACACTTCCTGAACCTTATTCTTCTTGTCTAAAAGAGTGTGCCACAGGATTAGGAAGATCAAACAAGATAGTTTAAACAAATTGATTAAACAAATAAATGAGGGATGGAGAGATGGCTCAGTGGTTAAGGCCCTTGCCTGCAAAGCCTAAGACCCAGGTTCTATTCCCCAGTACCCACATAAAGCCAGATGCACATGGTAGCACATGTATCTGCAGTTTATTTGCAGCAGCTGGATGCCCTGGCTCACTCACTTGCTCGCTCTCTCTCTCTGCTTACAAATAAATAAATATAAGATTGTCTATGTTAGCGTTAGAATGTAAGTTCCACAAGGGCAAGGATATTTAGGGATATTTTGGGGAACATTGAGTGTCTGTTTGGCTCACTGTTGTCTCCTCACTCCTAGGATAATGCCTCTAGTAGCCTCAGAGAGTCATTGCTTACTTGGGAGTAAGGAGCCAGGTCAAGGATGCTCTACCCCAAGTCTACCTTGGTTCGAAAGCTTCTGCCTGAGTTCCTGAAGTGTGCTCGCATGTGCTAGTCCTGATGACTTCTGGCTTTTCTCTCTACAAGGGCCTGTAAAAGGGGCCCTTCTTCTTCTACCATTATGGAACTTCTCCTGGATCTGTAAGCTTCAACTAAATTCTCTTCTTCCATAACTGTGCCTGGTTTAAAAGTTCATGCCAGCCGGGTGTGGTGACGCACGCCTTTAATCCCAGCACTGGGGAGACAGAGGTAGGAGGATCGCCACGAGTTCGAGGCCACCCTGAGACTACATAGTAAATACCAGGTCAGCCTGGGCTAGAATGAGACCCTACCTCGAAAAAACAAAAACAAAACAAAAACAGCTGAGCATAGTACCGCGTACCTGTAATTCCAGCCCTGGTGAAGCAGAGACGGGAGGAGCCCAGGGGCTTGCTGGCTAGCGATTCCAGCTGAATAAATATCTCAAAGAATAAAATGGAGTGCTGGACAGATGGCTCAGTGGTTAAGGCACTTTCCTGCAAAGCCTAACGACCCGAGTTCAATTCCCCAGTACATAAAGCCAGATGCACAAAGTGGTGCATGCATCTGGAGTTCATTTACAGAACCTAGAAGCCCTGGTGTGCCTGTTCTTTCTCTCTCTCTTTCTCTCTCTCTATCTATCTCTATCAATCAATAAAAAAATAATAAAGTGAAAAACAATCGACAAAGATACCCGACCATGACCTCTGACCTCCACACACTGTACACCTGCCCATGATCATGTGAACACACATGCACACAGAGCACACACACATACCCAAGTCCCAGCACTTGGGAGGTAGAGGTAGGAGGATCGCTGTGAATTCAAGCTTTAGATCAGCCTGTGCTAAAGAAAGACCCTACCTCAAAAGAACAAAAGAGAGAGAGAGAAAAAAAATGCCATGAGGTAAAAAATGTGGTGGATATCTTTTTGCTCCTGGTGGTTAAGAGAATATCATTTAGGGCTCATAAAGTGATCCAGACAGCAGCTGTTCAGGCCTCAAATAAGCAGAGCAGACACTTAGATCAGTGTGAGAGGTTAGGAGCTGAGACCACAGCACTTAAGGAAGAGGAGTGGTTGAACAGCCAGTACTTGACCCCAGGAAGAGAGGGCAATCCTGACACCATCCAGTGGTATCTGCCAAGTGTCTGTTGGTTAAAGTACCAAGACAAGCCTCCTGCACTGTGGAGAAGAAAAAAAAAAAATCACAGAACTTTTATAAAAGCAAAGACCAAAAAAAATTAAAAAAGCAAAGACATAAATTACCAGCACTTTCCATACTTGACTGAATGAAGACAAGGGGGCACTGTGTGAGTGGTTGGTGGTAGTTCAAATCATGTAAGACCTTGGCTGTGAACCAGAGGAAGGTGAACCTTATACGGTGGGCATGAAAACACGGGAGCAGAGGGCAGGCAAGAGGAAATGACGGTGGTGCAGGAAGACTGACCTCAGAGTAGCATTCAGGGAGGCCCACGGTTAGGCTTCCACTATGGTCTGGGTGTGAGGATAAGAGAACCTGAATGCAAAGGGTTGATGCGGCAGGAGAGTAATGAAAGGAGGACCTACGTGGCAGCAGGTAACATGATGGTATGAGTGACTGGCTAGGGAGGACGGAAAACAGAGGAGAGGCAGAGGTGATTGATGGAACTTGAACCTGAGTAGTGGGAAAATGGTACTTTTTTTTTTTGAGAGAGAGAATTGGCATGCCAGGGCCTCAGCCACTGCAATCGAACTCCGGATGCTTGCGCCACCTAATGGGCATGTGCGGCCTTGCGCTTGCCTCACCTTTGTGCATCTGGCTAACGTGGAAATCTGGGTTTTTTGAAGTAGGGTCTCGCTCTAGCCCAGGTTGACCTGGAATTCACTGTGTAGTCTCAGGCTGGCCTCAAACTCACAACAATCCTCCTCCTAGCTCTGTCTCCCAAGTGCTGGGGTTAAAGGCGTGTGCCACCACACCCGGCTAGTATAGTGCTTTTTTTAAAGATGGGGGTCAGAACGCAGGCTCACTGGGACAAGAAAGATACTGAGCTTATCACTAGAACTAAAATATAATGGATATATTGGTGAGACAGCCCTCACAGAATTCCTTTGAAAGGGTGGACGTGACCTTCCCCACTTGTGGTGAGCGGACAGCTCAACCTGAAGGAAGAGCATGGCCTGAGCTGAGGCTGTTCATGAACAAGAGGGACATGGCTGATGTCTGGGGCGACATGCTTGTGACATGAATGTACTTTTCAACTTCACTTACTGCCCATCTTCCTACTATGCAGCCCGGGATGGCTCCTGGACCTAGATCTTAGCTGCCACTCTCCTGATCAGAAGCCTTGTATGAGTCCCCAGTGGCCCCAGCCAAGCCCTCCATCTGCCTCCAACCTCACACTTCACACCCCAACCACACCAGTCCACCATCCCTCTAGCGTTACACTCCTCCCACCATTCTCCAACCCTAGTGCTCTTCCCTCATCCTCTGTCTGGTGAACTAATCCTTTCACTACAGGTCCTTGTTCAAACACCACACCCCTCCTGAGACCATCTGCACCCCATGGAAATGTGACACATGCGTGTGTACACACCACATACTTACACACACAACAAAAACACAAGTAAGATTATACCAAGCACACAGTTCTGCATTTACTTTATTATTATTTGGAGGGGGTGGTGGTTCAAGGTAGGGTCTCTCTGTAGCCCAGGCTGACCTGGAATTCACTATGTAGTTCTCAGGGTGGCCTTGAACTCATGGCGATCCTCCTAACTCTACCTCCCAAGCGTTGGGATTAAAGGCGTGTGCCACCATGCCTAGCAATTTTTTTTTATTATTAAGTAGAAACTTTGTATGGACATATCACGTGTTGATACCATCATTTCCCTCCTCCCTGCACCCATTCCACTGAAGGCCCTCCACAGTGGGATTGCTGGTATTCAGCATGGGGTTTTGGAATATGAGATGTGAGAACAACAGTCAGTCATTGTAAGGTTGGGGGGTGGTGGCAATGCCTCTGGACATTCCCTTCTACTCTGTGGCTCTTACAATCTTGCCTCCCCCTCTTCTGCAAACTTCCCTGAGCCGCAGTGGGCGTGCTTTAAGTCTACTTGAGTGTTGAGCTCTCAGCAGCTCTGGATTTCTGCTTTGGTGGGTTTTGAGTGTGCTCAGTGTCTGGCTCCGTCGCCCTGGCCCAGGTGATCAGGCTCACCATGGAAGCAGCACTCTTGCTCATCTCGCCAGCTCCTCTGTGGTTCCACCTGGGCCCTGGCTGCCGTGCGAGGCATGGTGGGTTATCTCTTTGGTTGTGAGCACACAGAGTCCCAGCTGCCCCATTCCAACAGCAGGGGAACTGGGAGTCAGGGAACCAGGAACCAGGGAACTGGGTGCCCAGGCCTACTCATGCTGCACCCAGTTCTGCATTTCTGTTTCACTTTTTCTTATTGTGTCATGGAGTTTCTTTTAAATACCCAGACTCCCTTAATTCATTTTAGGGCCATCGGGGCTTTCTGTTTTGTGCCTGTCCGGTATTACAGTTTGCTGATAGATGTCTAGAATGCTTTTGTTTTGCCGTATCTGAAACTATACCGAGAATATCATCACTTCGCGCTTGTCTACTTGTAGAAGTGTATTGCCCAAGTACTTTCCCAGAAGTAGAATTCTTGGGCCAGCATTCAAAATTCCCCAGATGTCCTTGTCCAGTAGCCATGGCAACCAGCCAGGCAGCAGAGGAGTGAACAGGGAAAGATGCCTGAGTGTGGAGCCTCCTCTGTGCTTCTGTGAAGCTTCTGGCTGTGCAGGCCTGGTCTCTGGTCTCTGGTCTCTGGTTTCTGGAAAGGCCCATCATAGAGACAATGCTAATCATGGGCTTAAGGGGAAAAAGAGCCCTGGGAACTGGGGAGGTAGATTACCCACTGAGTAAAATGCTTGCTTTCCAAGTATGAGGACTTGATCCCCCAGTGCCCACATAAAAAATGCCAGGCATGGGGCTGAAGAGATGGCTTAGAGAAGGCCTTGGCCTGCAAAGCCTAAGGACATGTGTTCGACTCTCCAGATCCCACATAAGACAGATGCAAGGTGACACAGCTGCACAAGGTTGCATGTATCTAGAGTTCAATTATAGTGGCTGGACGCCCTGGTGCATCAATTCTCTCTCTCTCTCTCTCTCTCTCTCTCTCTCTCTCTCTCTCTCTCTTTCTTGTTCTCTCACATTAAAAAAGGCCAGTCTTCGGTCTGGAGAGATGGCTTAGTGGTTAAGGCTCTTGCCTATGAAGCCAAAGGACCCAAGTTTGATTCTCCAGGACACATATAGATGCAGAAGGGGTGCATGCATCTGGAGTTCGTTTGCAGTGGCTGGAGGCCCTGGCACACCCATTCTCTCTGTCTATCTCCTCTCTATCTCTCTGCTTCAAATAAAAAAAAAAAAAATTTAAGGCCAGTCTGTTGGGCTTGCCTCAAAAAAAAAAAAAAAAAAAAATTCCAGGCATGACAACCTACATCTGTAATCCCAGCACTAGGGAGGTTAGACACAAGAGAATCCCTGGAGCCCTCTGTCTGGCTAGTCTTACCTAATTGGTAAGCTCCGGACCAATGAGAGATCCAGTCTCAAAAAGACGACCAATTGTCCTCTGGCCACCACACACATGTGCTCACACACATATGAGCAAGCATACACCACAGAGAGAGAGACAGAGAGAGAGAGAGAGTTCTTAAATTTTTATGACACCAACTGAAAATTTTAAGAATAACTGGAGTCTGGGACTTGCAAAGTGAAGCAAAACCATGAGTTTGATCCTTGTTGAAACTGGACCATGGCTAATTGAGGGTTTTAGTATACTGTTCTAAGTTTATTATACTAGTCCAACTTTGTTTGTAGATAAACTCCTCCATAATAAGTTAAAACAAGTCAAATTTAGGTTATTCTGTAAAGTGAAGGTGTGAAGAGCTGGTGACATTCCCATATCACAATGTTTATGGCATTTAAATGGGAACTTCTTTGTTTTAAAATATTTTACTATTTATTTATTTGAGAGTGGAGGGAGGAAAAGATTATGGGAGCATCCGGGCCTCTTGCCACTACAAATGAACTCCAGATGCATGCGTCACTTTGTACATCTTCCTTTACGTGGGTACTGGGGGAATCGAACCAACCCCAGGCCAGCAGGGTTTTCAAGCAAGTGCTTTTAACTACTCAGCCACCTCCCTTGTGTCCTAAAATGGAAACTTTTTAAGACCCAATCCACCTGTGTCTTGTGGGTTTCATGGTGCCAGATATACCTCAGGAAAAAAAAAAAAAGAATTCGCAGATGCCACTCATTATTCTCCAAACTCCTTCTCCAGCGCCTTCCTTATCTTTCCTGGCTACAAACACAAGTCTGTCACTTGAACTCCTCATGAACTTAAACAAGTTCCCTTGTGTCTCTGCATCAGTGTCCAAAAACTGAGGCTAATAACAGTTGCTTAGTAATGTGATAAGAATGACATCTGACAGTGTGTCTGGAAGCAACTAACAATCCTCAGGTTCAAAAGCCAACAGAGCACTGAGGAGATGGCTCAGGGGCTAAAGAGCTTGCCATGTTAACATGAAGACCAGAGTTCAAATCCCCAACAGCCACGTAAAAAATAGCCAGGCATGGTGACCGTGTGCCTATAATCCCACCACTGAACAGATGAAGACAGGCAGTCCTAATGGCTTACTAGCTAACTTGTCTAGCTGAACTGGTGAGCTCTGGGCTCAGTGAGGGAGAGTCTGTGAAAGAGAGAGAGAAAGAAAGAAAGGAAGGAAGGAAGAAAGAGGAGAGAGAGAGAGGAAAGAAGGAAGGAAGGAAGGGAAGGAGGGAGGGAGGGAGGAAGGAAGGAAGGAAGGAAGGAAGGAAGGAAGGAAGGAAGGAAGGAGAAGAGAAGAGAGGGAGATAGGGATAGAAGAAGGGAGGGAGAGAGGAAGGGAGGAAGGAAGGAAGGGGGAGGGAAGGAGGGAGGGAAGAAAGAAGGAAGGAATGAAAGAAGAAGAAAGGAAAGAAGGAAGGGAAGGAAGACTAAATATGGTTGAAAGCAACAGAAGAAAACCTCTGACCTCCACATGCACATACTGCGCCTGCACATGCACACACGTATGTCCACATGCCTAGGAACACACATACACACAGTCATGCAGAGCACACATACAATACACATGCAACCCAAGTCAAGAAGGCAATAGAAATGAACAAAGCTGTCCAGGAACAGAAGAAAATCGCGTGACCTTCCTGGCCCTAACTTTAGCTTTGCCACCTTCAGTAGACACGCAGCAGAATTAGAAGAAAACTTGGATTCTGTAAGGAGAAGTATAAGCATCATGGCAACTGTTATAACTTAACTGTCTTAAGTCGAGACTTCACCTCAGTGTTGAGGACAAGGGCAAATCAGAGCACGCAGGTTCCCTTTAATAAAAGAGGCAGTGCCCTGAGCCGCTTGCCGCCATGAGGAAATACGGAGCCGGTGTTAACATGGCTTCCCATTTTACAAGGAAGGCTAGGACTGTAAATTTTTTATGGAAAAATCTCCCAATTTTCAAATTTAGGCTCCATCATTTTTCAAAAAGAAAAAGAAAAAACCAATATGTATAGGGTTTTGAGATAGGGTCTTGCTCTAGCCCAGGTTAACCTGGAATTCACCATGTAGGCTCAGGCTGGCCTTGAGCTCACAGTGATCCTCCTACCAATACCTCCTGAGTGCTGGGATTAAAGGTGTGCGCCACCACACCCAGATCAAAAACTAATTTTAAAGGGCTGGAGAGATGGCTTAGTCGTTAAGACACTTGCTTGCAAAGCCTAAGGACCCAGGTTTGATTCCTCAGTACACACAGAAACCAGAAGCACAAAGTGGTGCACGCATCTGGAATTTGTTTGCAGTGGCTAGAGGCCCTGGCATGCCCATTCTCTCTCTACATGTCTATCTATCTATCTATCTATCTATCTATCTATCTATCTATCCATCTATCTATCTATCTACTTCTCTTTCAAATAAATAAAAAGAAAACATCTTGTTAAAAAAATATTTTTAGGGCTGGAGAGATGGCTTCACAGAGTTAAGGCACCTGCCTGTGAAGCCTAAGGACCCATGTTCCCAAGGTCCCAAGTAAGCCAGACACACAAGGTGACATGTGCACAAGATGGTGCATGCATCTGGAGTTCGATTACAGTGGCTGGAGGCCTAGCACGCCAATTCTCTCTCTCACTCTCGCTCTTGCTCTCTTGCATTTAAAAAAAAGAAAAGAAAAGAAAAGGGTAGCCTGTCGGGCTTGCCTTAAAATAATAATAATAATTTTTTTTAACACAATAAAATGTTGGGCATGGTGGCACACGCCTTTAACCCCAGCACTCGGGAGGCAGAGGTAGGAGGATCACCATGAGTTCAAGGCCACCCTGAGACTACATAGTGAATTCCAGGTCAGCCTAGTAGGCTGGAGTGAGACCCTACCTCGAAAAACCAAAACATAAAAAAAAAAAGAATAAAAAAAAGAAGCTAAGCTAAGCCCATCCAGGTATCCACAGGCCCAAGATCAGCCAGCCAGTAGCTAGCAGTGTACAACCTCTTATCTCAGTGACAATAAATGATAGAGTTGGGCTCCCTTCCCCCCCCCTGTTAATCCCCTTCTTGCTTCCTTCGTCCCCTTTTGTTCTCTACTTCCTTTCCCCCCAACCTCTTCCTCCTGTTGTTTCTGTGCCGAGTCCATTCGGTGGCGGGGCTACGGGCGGTGCTTTCTCATGCACACCGGGAACTTACCATGGGAACCGTGTCGCTTTCCCCAACAGCCCTGCGCAGTCGTTCGGGCCGCTCCATCATCAATGGGAACTGGGCCATTGACCGTCCTGGGAAGTACGAAGGTGGAGGGACGATGTTCACCTACAAGCGTCCCAATGAGATTTCGAGCACCGCTGGAGAGTCCTTCCTGGCTGAAGGCCCCACTAACGAGATCTTGGATGTCTATGTGAGTTTGACTCTTTCTGGACGGCTCTCTGCACTTTATCGTATCATCGTACTGCTTCCAAGGAACACACTTAGAACACACGAGCGAGCCACATACATCACTGCCCCGGCTGAATAAGATCGTTTGTGCG
Source organism: Dipus sagitta (assembly GCA_036346955.1). Lineage (NCBI taxonomy): Eukaryota > Metazoa > Chordata > Mammalia > Rodentia > Dipodidae > Dipus > Dipus sagitta. Next base: position 19,305,380 of record CM070780.1, read on the forward strand.
GGAGCCTTTTTTGAGGTACCCCTTAAATGCTTGGCATGCACCTTTGCCATTTACCTCTGAATGTACCTAGTTCACAAGAACCTTAAATCCTCATGGATGCTTTATGGCCCTCGGAGTTTATGGACCCAGTAAAACCAGTTTTACTTGTTGAACCAAATCAGAGGCAAACATATCCTTTATTTTATAAGCGCTGGGAGCTCCTCCAGGCATTTTCCTCCTAAAGCTAATTTGGCACATTTTCTTCTTAGGGCAAAAGAAAGTAAATGTCAAACGTGAGACAAGCTACTCAGAGTCAGCCCTCTCCAAGCTGCAGGAAGGCAAGGCGAGTGTAGGAACTCTTAGACACTCCCAAACAGCCCCGGATGAAATGATAGAGCTTAGACGGACAGCCTCGAGTTGTGTTAGAAGTTTCCAGCTTCACACAAGATAGACACACTGTGCGTTATTTTCCCTAGAACCCAAATATTAAATTATCTGACTGTTTAAAAAAAAGTCTTTAAAAAAATATTAAACCATTGGAGCCGGGAGATGGCTCAGTGATCAAAAGCATTTGCTGCACAAGCCTGACGTTCCCAGTCACGGTCCCCAGAACCCATGTATGTAAACTGGACACAGCAGTACCCAATTCCGTAATCCCTGCTCGCCTACGGGAACCAGGAAAATCCCTGGGAGCTTATGGGCCAGCTAACCTGACATATGCAGTGGCAAACAGCAAGAAAAGACTCTGTACCAAGGTGGAAGACAAGGACCAACACACTGAGGTTGTCCTTAACCTCTGCACACACACCATGGTACACATGCGACCCCAACACACACGTGTGCACACACACACACACACACACACACACACACACGAACCAGTAGAATCCAGTCTTCTGAAGAGACCAGGAAATGAAGGGTGACAAGGAATAAAAGCCTAAAACAACGTTTGGGTAAAAAGAATGAACCTGGGCTAGAGAGCTGGCTTAAAGGTTAAGGTGCTTGCCAGCGAAGCTTAAGGACCCACGTTCGACTCTCCAGATCCCATGTAAGCCAGATGCACGAGGTGACTCAAGCATTCGAGGTCACACATATGCACAAGGCAGAGCACATGTCTGGGGTTCAATTGCAGTGGCTGGAGGCCCTGGGGCGCCAAGTCTCTCTCTGTGTCATGCACTCTCTCTCATAAAAAAGTAATTAAAAATAAATAAATTAAGTAAGTAAATAAATAAAAGAATGAACTCACCCATAAGTACACATATGCTTACTGGTCCCCCAAAGCCATGTTGGTCTCCACACCATCTGCTATGTCACAGGTTTAGAAATATTGACTGTATCACGGTCACTTCTGCAGTATACAGCTCTGTTTCTCTTGGGGATAGTGGACTAGAAATTACAAAGCGAGGGCTGGAAAGATGGCTTAGCAGCTAAGCACTTACCTGTGAAGCCTAAGGACCCCGGTTCCAGCCTCGATTCCCCAGAACCCACGTTAGCCAGATGCACAAGGGGGCGTATGTGTCTGGAGTTCGTTTGCAGTGGCTGGAGGCCCTGACACGCCCATTCTCTCTATATATCTACCTTTCTCTGTGTGTGTGTGTCACTCTCAAATAAATAAATGAAAATAAACAAAAAATTTTAAAAATAGCCATTTATTTAAAAAAAGAAATTACAAAGGGAGTCTTGTTATAGTTAATGTGGGGCATACATTTTTTTAGGCTGTGCACTTGGTTGGTTGACTTTGGGTAAATTTTCAAATTGTATCAGAGGCAAAAAAAAAAAAAAAAAAAAAAAAAACCCAACTTGTGAAAGGTCTGCTGTGGGTGGTCTTGAAAAGGTGGCCAATAATAATCTCATAAACAGTCCGAGGCTCACAGTGGCAGAATCCAGTGTGTTTCCCCACTGAGAAGGGGCACAGGAGAGGGAGGGGAGGAGTGAGGATTGTGTGCAAAGGGAAGTGAGAGGTCTGGAGTAGGCAGCAGAAACCTGAGGCCACATCACACTGCATCCCTCAGGGGTCCTGTGCACAGCCCCTTGTTTCCACAAGGCGGATGAGTTAGCTGGTCTTGGTTCCCGGTGCGAGGAGACAGGCCTTCTTACATCTGCCTCACAAGTGAACAGGAAGAGCAGACCCAGGACTTCTGCTTCAGGAGTGACCCAAGGATGCTTGTAGGGCAACAGATCCTAAACAGATCGGCTGTGGTCTCCCCTCTCCTTCCCCAGATGAAGAAATGAAAACCTGTGGGACCCAGGGACTTGCTCTGAGTTTCACAGCAGGTCAGCAAGAGAGCCTGACAGAGCAATAGAGACATAAATATCAACAAGATAAGTCTCCTTGCTTGGCTCTTGCTTGGACTGTAGATTCTCATTCTAATGTTCTGCTTGGCCCATCACCCTGACTTCCACCACGTCGGCAATGAACATGAAGGACCCTTCTAGGGCCAAGAGGTCTTCCTCACTTTCCTGATCCTTTTGTCTCAGACCCTGCTCAACTTCTAGCCTCGCAGCCCTGTGCAGGTTCTTGCTTGCTGTCCTATTTATTTTAATTGTATTATTTTATTCATCTTATTATTAACTAATTAATTTATTTATTTATTGGTTATTAATTCCTCAAAGAATATGATCCCTGTGGTCTTTTTTTTCTTACATCTGTCTTGTTTGTTCATTTGTTCTTTCTTTTCATTCCATTTCTTGGTGTGGTTTGGGGGCTTTCTGTACATGAGAGTGGATGGGGCCCACATAGCCACCAAGGGAAAGGGTTGGGGTAGACCTTGAGCCAAGTAGAGGACATTGGAGGTCCATGTTCTAGGCCAGTGCTGCCAAGGAGGTCTGGTGCTTGTTTGCATGACTGTCTCACAACCACATTCATCTGCAGTGTCAGCGTATGAATCTACTTGGGACAATTTAAAGAACGTGGATCTAAACCATAGTTCAGAAAAGCTGCAAGCCACAGGCAGGTTGTGCTCCTGTAGATCCTGTCCTTCTAAAATCTTGACTTTTAAAAATATTTTATTTATATATTTGAGAGATGGGGTTGGGGCAGATAAAGAGAGAGAGAATGAGCGCACCAGGGCTTCCAGCCATTGCAAAATGAACTCCAGACGCATGCACCACCTTGTGCATCTGACTTACGTGCATTCTGGGAAACTGAACCTGGGTCTTTAGGCTTTGCAGGCAAGTGCCTGAACTGCTCAGCCATCTCTCCAGCTCCAGAATCTTGACTTTTATCTTTCACAAAATGCGACCACTCACCTGCTTTTCTTCTGACTCAACTCACGCATTAAGCGCTTGAGAAGCAAGCAATGAGAAGTCATCTGGAAATAACCTCATTCGATGGGTCACAGGTTTGCCATGATGACTGGGTGTGAATGAGCCCCTGCATTTGACCAGTATCGCTAACACTGTTGAAACCCAAGCCAGCATGAAAGGGGATATGAATTGTGACATTGACTTTGTGTTCTCAGATGATACACCAGCAGCCCAACCCAGGAGTCCACTATGAGTACGTGATCATGGGGAGCAATGCCATCAGTCCCCAGGTGCCACCTCACAGGAGACCAGGTAAAAGCTCTTGCTTTTCCACCAGACATTCTGACTGACTTCATTATTTATTATTATTATTATTAATTTTGAGAGAGAGAGAGAGAGAATGGGAGCACCAGGACCTTCAACCTGCTGCGAACCAACTCCAGACATGTGCGCCTATGTGACACTGTGTGTCTGGCTATGTGGGACCTGGAGATTTGAACATAAGTTCTTAGGCTTCTCAGACAAGTGCCTTAACCGCTAAGCCATCTCTCCAGCCCTGATTGACTTCTTTTTTTTTTGAGGTAGGGTCTCACTCTGGCCCAGGCTGACCTGGAATTCACTATGTAGTCTCAGGGTGGCCTTGAACTCACGGTGATCCTCCTACCTCGGCCTCCTAAGTGCTGGGATTAAAGGCATGCGCCACCACGCCCTACTTGATTGACTTCTTTTTAAGGGTCTCTCTCTCTCTCTCTCTCTCTCTCTCTCTCTCTCTCTCTCTCCTTTTCCTTTACCTCTGCTTCCCAAACAAATTATGTAACTGTTTCATTCCCTCGATTCAAAGCCAAAGTGAATGAACATCCCGGTCTGCTTTTCTTATCCAGCATCTAAGATGTCTTACGTTGTCTTCCTATTGGTGCTGTAGCAATGACCTCCCCCCAACCCAGTAGCTTAGAACAGAACACTGGCTGTCAGAAGTCTGGAAGGGGTTTCGCAGGACCAAGATCAAGGTATCTACAGGAGTGGGCTCTCTCTCTCTCTGGATGCTTCAGGAAGGAACCATTTCCTTCTGGATTCAGCTTCTAGAGCCACAGCCTTCTTGGCCTCTGACCCCTTCACCTACCTTCAAGGCCAGCAGGGCACAAACTTCAAATCTCACCCTGACCCAGGCCTGGAACTCCATCATTCCATCACCTTCTCAAATTCTCAGTCACCTGTTTCTTTCCTTTATAAAGATCCTTGAGAATATTTTGGCCCCATCCAGATAATACAAATGATCTGTCTATCTCAGAATCCTTAGTTCAATCACATTTGCAAAGTTCTTTTGTGCATCTAATAAACATATTCACAGAATCCCAGGAGTCAAAACATGGACCCCTTGAGGGGAGATCTTCATCTAATATATATATATATATATATATATATATATATCTTTCTTCTGCTCCCTTGTTATCCCTCATAATAACACTTTGACCTATCAGAAAACATTAACAAATTCACACTGAACCAGACAAGCACTGTTGATGAGACCCGGTGCTGGGTACAGAACTGTGCTGTGCTAGTTTGAAGCTGTCCCCCATAGCCTCATGTGTTTGTGATTAAGCCACATATTCAATAGCCCCTGGTAGAGCCTTTTGAGAGGTGTGTTTGGGAGCTTTGCTGGAGGAGGTGTGTTATTAGGGATGGACCTTGAGGTTTATTAGCGCAGTTCCTAAACTACTTCCACCCTGATATGTGACATATGAGCCAGCTCCCTGCTCATGCCGTGATTTCCATGACAGACTTCCTGTCGGAACTATGAGCCCTCTCCATAAGCTGCTTCTGGCCGGGTGTTTTGTCCCAGCAATGAGCAGGTGATTGTTATACTCAGCAAGCTGGGCATTCCCCCACCAGATGGGGAAGCTCACAGGAATACTGGTAACAGTGAAAGCTCACATGCACTGAGGCACTGCTCTTTGAATTCTCATGAGAGCGTTCAAAGGAGGAGAGCGTCATTAGCTTCATTGTAAGAGTAAGGAAATGAAAGTTTAAGGAGAGTAACTTGTTCATCCAGGTCCCACAGCTGGGCAGTGAGCTCAGGATGGTCAGTATGCCTAACTTCTGTGCTCTTCATACTGCCTAGAGGTTTCCTGTTCCAATGTCTGTCCTAGGAAGTGAGCCTGGCCCATCTTTCTCTGGGCTGTGAGTTGGATAACTGGGTAATCTGATTGTGACAGGGTTGGGAAGAGCCAGCTGGCTGCCCTCACACAGTATGTGGTGGGTCCTAGCACATGGGATTGGAGTTCATGTCCCAAGTTGGCTCACTCACTCACTCGGAGAATTTGTATGACCTTTTTAGGAGCAATACACAATCTGAGGAGCTCAGTGTAGAAAGCAAAATACTGGACATCTGGGGTAATTGGACACATTGTTTTAAGTCAGAGAGGAGGAGGATTGGTAACAGACCTAATGGGTCTTAGCTCACAGGGCGTATGAGGGCTCTGAACCAGCTGCTTGGGACAGGATATGCATACAGAGTTGATGGGAAAGGCATGATGAAGCTGACCCCATCGTTCTCCATCCAACAGTCAGGAGGTTAGTTTCCCAATCTAGCCCTGCCACTCTCTTGCTGTGTGTATCTTCAGGCAAGTCAGTAACTTCTCTAAACACATTTCAAGTTTACTAAGTAAGGGAGAATACATTCAAAAGTGGTCTTTGGGGGGGCTGGAGAGATGGTTTAGCGGTTAAGCGCTTGCCTGTGAAGCCTAAGGACCCCGGTTCGAGGCTTGATTGCCCAGGACCCACGTTAGCCAGATGCACAAGGGGGCACACGCATCTGGAGTTCATTTGCAGTGGCTGGAGGCCCTGATGTGCCCATTCTCTCTCTCTCTCTCTCTCTCTCTCTCTCTCTCTTTCTCTCTCTCTCTCTCTGCCTCTCTGTCTGTCGCTCTCAAATAAATAAATAAATAAATAAACAAAAAAAAATTTTTTTAAGTGGTCTTTTGGGGGAACATTGAATAGACGTTGAACAAACTAGGTATCCGACCTACCGTAGCACCCGCCCCCTCCTCCACTGATGCCTCTGGGAACTCCACTTTCCTCTCATTGAGAGCCCAAGTTTGCACTGTGCCAAAAGGAGTGCTCCGACCCCAACCAGCTTTCATTCTCTAGCATGTTAAAAAACCAAAGCAACAGTCTTAGCAGTTAAGGAGCTTGCCTGCAAAGCCTAAGAACCCATGTCGGACTCTCCAGATCCCACATAAGTCAGACAAATAAAGGTGAGACAAGTGCAAGGTCGCACATGACCACTAGGTGGCACAAGCATCTGGAGTTCAATTTCAGTGGCTGAGGCCCTGGTGCACCAATTCTTTCTCTCTGTGTCTATCTGTCTCTCTCTCTAAAATAAAATAAATGAATTTTTTAAAAAATTAAAGCAAAGATCTGGGGAGATGGCTCAGTGGACAAGATGCTTGCCACACAAGTGTGAGTACCCGAGTTCAAATCCCCAGAACCCACCTAAAGCCAAATGCTGTGGCACTTGGGTCTCTAATCCCAGCATGCCCATGCTGAGAAGGAAAGCAGAGACGGGAGAATCGTCGCGTGCTCGCGGGCCAGCTAGCCTGGTGAACACAGCTATGCCCAGCAACAAAAAAACAGGTGCTGCCTCAAACAAGGAGGAAGGAGGGAGCCAATACTCAGGGTTTCCCTCAGACTTCCACACGCACAGTGTGGCACGCGCATGCCTCCACTCACACACGCACATGAACATGCACACACTGCGTACACACGCACACAAAAGAAGACCTAAGGGTGTGAGCAATCGTTCTGAAAGGAGAAGAAGTAGTCGGCTCCCACGATCTGGCGCTTCTGTTTTCAGTCAGATTGGCTGAACAACAAGCCCCAGTGTGATTTCTCCTACCCCACCCCCACCACCCATCCACACCCGACTGGGGTTACAGGCATGGCTCTGCCAAGCTTTTTATGCCGGTGCCGGGAATCAAACTCAGGACCTCATGTTTGCATCTCAAGCATTCTTACCTACCAGGCCGTCTCCCCAGCCTGTAATTTGAGTGGGTTGTTTTTTTTTTTTCTTTTTCTTTCTTTGGTTTCTCAAGGTAGGGTCTCTCTCTGTGTCTCTAGTCCAGCCTGACCTGGAATGCACTCTGTAGTCTCAGACTGGCCTCGAACTCACAATGATCCTTCTACGTCTGCCTTCCCGGGTGTTGGGATTAAAGGTGTGCGCCACCACGCCCGGTTTGAGAGATTTTGTGTGACTTTTAGCTGTTTATTTTGTGAAAACTGTCTTTCCATGGCCTTTGCCTGCTTTTCCTATCGTGATATTCATCTTTTTCTCGGTGATTTCTAATAATGTTTTCAAAGCATGAGGAAAATGAGAGTCTACTTTTTAAAAATATCACATATTGCCAGGTGTGGTGGCGCATGCCTTTAATCACAGCACTTGGAAGGCAGAGGCAGGAGGATCGCTGTGAGTTCGAGGCCAGCCTGAGACTACATAGTGAATTCCAGGTCAGCCTGGACTAAAGTGGGACCCTACATTTTAAAAAAAGAACCCTATTTATTTTATTTTATTTTATTATTTTTTTGAGGTAGGGTCTCACTGTAGCCCAGGCTGACCTGAAATTCACTATGTAGTCTCAGGGTAACCTTGAACTCACAGCGATCCTCCTACCTCTGCCTCCCGAGCGCTGGGATTAAAGGCGTGCACCACCACGCCCGGCTAAGCATCCTATGTTTATGTTGTGGTTAAAAATGATCTCATGTTGTGAACTTCCAATGGTGTAGCCATTTCCATTTCAAAACTCTGTGTCTGATGGCATCATGCTTCTGTGTGTCCGGTCTCTCCCAGGGGAGCCTTTCAATGGGCAGCTGGAAGCAGGAGGTAGGAGCCAGGAAGACAGAGAAGAGAAGGAGCCAGCCGAGGAGAAGGAAGACTTGCACGCTGAGACACCTGAGCTGTTCACCTCAGAGGCGGCGCAGACCTTCCCAGTGAGGCATCCCGACAGATTTTCTCCCCACCGACCAGACAACTTAGTGCCACCAGCACCACCGCAGCTCCCTCGGCGAAGCCGGGATCACAACTGGAAGCAGCTGGGGACGACAGAATGCTCAGCCACCTGCGGGAAAGGTGAGCCCGTGTGGGAAAGCCAGGCGAGAGGTGACAGAGCCTCGCCTCCGTGAACCGCACTCATGTGACGACATGCGCTGTGAAAGATCCCCAAGAGGACTTACGAGAGTCAGAGGAAGTTGTGGTCGTGTTCCACCTTCTTACAACAAAAGGATGCGCGTCAGGGGCTGGAGAGATGGCTTAGCAGTTAAGACGCTTACGTATACCGCCTAAGAATCCAGGTTCGACTCCCCAGTACCAATGTAAGCCAGAAGCACAAGGTGGGGCATGTGTCTGGAGTTCATTTGCAGTGGCTAGAGGCCCTGCCCATTCTCTCTCTCTCTCTCTCTCTCTCTCTCAAATAAATAAATAGAATTAAAAACAATGCACATTAGGATGAACAAGATGAAACATTGCAGGGGGCCAAGTCCAGGAGAAACCAGGTGCTGGCTCCCGGGGGTCCCCTTCCCTCACAGCCACACGGGAAGGCACTTAATTTCCCCATCAGTGATGTGTGACAACTCATGCTACGTACTGCCAACTAGAGATGCTCACCCAAGCCTTGGCGCCCAGGTGTTTCCTGGGAGCTGGCCACCTGGCTCACACTGTCGCCCTATCAAGGCCTTGGGATACAGGACTAGACTAATTCACTGTAAACCACATCATTAGCATGGATTATCTCCTCACTCCGGCACAGCATAGCCCGAGGTCTCAGATACAGAACAACACTCAGGAAGAACATTCCATAGTTCCAGAGGTACCTCTCAGGAGCTGGTCAGATGCCAATCCTGAAGACTGGCCTTTCTTTCCATGGAACCGACAGGGTTTGAGCAAGTCAGCCTTGCTGAGTTAGGCCTTTCCTATGTGTAGATGCTCACAGAATGCACCCACATATTTCAGACTCTAACACAGGAGTATCCAGCCTGCAGCCCACAGGCCACATGAGTCCCAGGATAGCCATGAGTAACAAAAAATCTTGTCACAATTCAAAAGTTTGGATGCCCCAGGTATTAAAGTTGACTTACAAGCCAAGTTTGGAGGTGACTTCCACAAATGTCATTCTCAAATCTAAAGATTTCCAGGGGAGCTGGAGAAATGGCTTAGTGGTTAAGGCACTTCCCTGTGAAGCCTAAGGACCCAGGTTCGATTCCCCAGAACCCACATAAGCCAAATGCACAAGGCGGCACATGTGTCTGGAGTTTGTTTCCAGTGGCTAGAGAACCTGGCACACCCATTCCCTCTCTCTCTCTCTCAAATAAATAAAGTCAAAAATAAAGATTTCTAGGGAAAAACAACATACTGGGGGTGGAATGTTAACTTACTAACTTTCATCAACAACTTCTTTTCATTCTCTTTCCAAGGGAAAATCTGAGTCCCAAGTTCATCCATTGTCCTAACCCAGTCAGCCAGGACCCCCAGAAACAACCCCATAGTCTAACAAAGTCAGACCTGTTAACTCCTTGCAAGAAGGGAGGCAACTTGTCAGAGCAAGCACGGCCGTCTCTCCAGACAAAAGAAAAAGGGGAAGTTATAGGATTGGGAGAAAGATGGCATGATATCAGAATGACTCAAAGCAAAGCATGACCGTGTGTAAAGGGGAAACATCATGTCCAGACTGTGACATGGACTCCTCATTACCATGGAAACTCGTAAGTTTGAGTAGCTGTAGAAAATGGTGTCCAGAGACCCCTTATGTGACCCTCAGTCCCCTGGGCTGAAAATTGACTCGCTTCTGTTTCCAGGTAACTTAGATCCCCGTTGCAAGGATACATGTGTGAACTGTGGGGTTATTCTTTTCTCCATATGCATGACAATAGCGCCTAATTTGTAGTCATGTTCTATTAGTGCCTCGGAAACAGCTGTTCTCTGAGGGGAAGTTACCATAGAAACAGGGAGCCAGGCCGTATCTCCCAGGACTTGCTACCCACCGGAAGACTGTATGATTCCTCCAGAGCTTTAGTTTGGTGATTCGTTCCCTTGTATTCAAGAGACTTGAAGCCAGGTGTGGTGGCACTCACCTTTAGTCACAGTCACACTCAGGAAGATTGCCATCATGAGTTCAAGGCCAGCCTGGGGCTACAGAGTGAGTTCCTGGTTAATCTGGGATAGAGTGAGACCCTGCCTGGAAAACACAGAGGGGAAGGGGAGAGAATCTTAAGTCACAGGGGATGAGATTAGGAAACATGGACATAATTATCTCTCACAACTGCTTCTAAAGCTTTAATCTTTTTCATAAGAGCACTAGCCTAGAGGCTTTTAAGAATAGAATGAAATATCTGGTTCTGTGTGAGACTGGAACTCTCCCTGCCCAGAGCCTCCACAATTCCTTAACGACTTGGTAACCAGAGAATTAATTTACAGCATTTTTATGGCACGAATTTTATTGTTCTCGCACTGGATAAATGAGCAAGGAATGTGGTGGAGAGATTCACTTCACCAACTTCTTTCAGAAGCTTTGCGAGGGGAAATTAAGGGACTGTAGAATGTGTCCTGAGAGGGGGGTATAAAGTGAGAGATAATTCCTCGCAAATACCAAAATTATTTTCATAAGGTTCAGTCCGAGACATTATAGAGATAAGCAGGGCATGATATAATTAACATAGGAATCCAATATCAAAATGTAGTACTTGCTGCCACTTAGATAGCGCTGCAGTGCCCAGAAAGGAACCAGATAGCCCAAGATTAGATGAAAATGGGGGGAAAGTTATAAGGAGGATGAACGATGTCCTTGAGCGGTTTTATATCAAGGGTGACACGTGGAGATTCTTTTCCACCCTGTCCAGGGACAATAGGCATTGCTGTGCGGATGTCATGAGATACGGACAAAAACGTAGACCGCTTTCCAGGTCACTGCACGCAGGGTTAGATGGATGCTAGTTAGCAGGCCTCCCTCAGCTCTGTGCCAGAGATGATGGAAATGCATCTGAGAATTAAAGGTTCCAGTGACTCCTAGCTGTGTGATCCGTACTGAGGTAGTCATGGCCCCTTCCCTTAGTATCATCAGCAAACTCCTGCTCACACTGGTAAGGCCCTACTCAGGTGTCCATGGAGCCTGTGTGACCCTGCAGTGACCACTTAGGCATCCTTTTCTTAGGACCCTCAGCAGTGCAGGATTCATTTATGTTAATATTTTAGTTATTTATTACTTGAGAGACAGACAGAGAAAAAGAGAGCGAGAGAGAGAGAATGGGCATCCCAGGGCCTCTAGCCACTGCAAACAAACTCGAGACACATGTGCCGCCCTGTGCCTCTGGCTTTTGTAGATACTGGGGAAATCAAACCTGGGCCATTGGGCTTCGCAGACAAGCGCCTTAACTGCTAAGCCATCTCTCCAGCCCTTCTGTGTGATCTCCAAAAGTTTCTATTTCACATCCTCTGTGCCTGGCATCATAGCAATCATTGATGTTTGATGTGCTCACACATGTCTTGGATTAATTAATGTATCATTTCCATATTTCAAATGTGGAATATGTGAACTATTAGAGAAGATACAAGGTAGTTTTTACATCTTTGTTATATTTCAGATATACAAGTCTATTCTTGCTCTCACCCATATTCTCTCAGTAGCATTAAGAATGTGGATTCTGGGCTGGAGAAATGGCTTAGTGGTTAAGGGGCTTTGCAAAAGCCTAAGGAACCATGTTCAACTCTCCAGGTCCCACGTAAGCCAGATACACAGTGTGATGCAAGTGCAGAAGGTCGCACATGCACACAATGTGGTGCACACATCTGGAGTTCAATTGCAGTGACTGGAGGCCCTGGTGTGCCAATTCTCTCCCCCGACCCAGCTCTTTCTCTCTCATATTTAAAAAAAAAAAAAAAGGCCTTGGGCTGGAGAGATGGCTTAGCCATTAAGTGCTTGCCTGTGAAGCCTAAGGACCCAGTTCGAGGCTCAATTCCCCAGGACCCACATTAGCCAGATGCACAAGGGGGCGCACACATCTGGAGTTCGTTTGCAGTGGCTGGTGGCCCTGGTGCGCCCATTCTCTCTCTCTCTCTCTCTCTCTCTCTCTCTCCGTGCCTCTTTCTGTGTCTGTCACTCTCAAATAAATAAATAAAAATAAAAAAAATTTTTTTTTAAAAAAGGCCAGTCTATTGGCCTTACCTCAAAAAAGTAAAAAGAATGTGGATTCAGGGGCTGAGGGAGGGATTGCTCAGTGGTTAGAGGAGCCTGCACTGCAAGCCTGCTAACTGGAGTTCCATCCCCAGGTCCAACCCCAGTGCGCCTAGGGTAGTGGGAGGCAAAGTCAAGAGAATGCCAAGACTCCTGGTGCCAGCTAGTCTGGCCTTCCCAGTGGCCAACCACAAGGGAGACCCTGTGACAAACAAGATGGAAGGAGAGAGCCAACACCTTGAAGTTGTCCTCTGAACTCTGCATGTGCTGTGGTACACACACACACACACACATACACCATACATACACCCATCACACTTACACATACAAAGAAAACAGAGATGGGACTTTGTATTCAAAATCATCTCTTTTTCTAGATTTTCTCATTTCTCTAGATATGGTTGTGTTTAATCTTCTAAGGTAGCATTTCTCCTTCGTATCATGGACACTCACAAACTTAGCAGAATATGAGGCATGGAGTTGAGCACTCACGGGATCTATTTTGAATAAACGCTGAAACCCGTACACACCCACGTGTGCAAGTGCACACCCACTTGGCATCTGCCGCTGTATCTGAGGCGACTGTCCCGTTCTCCTCGTTACCCTACTTTAGCACTGGCTCTCGGGCCCAAGAGATTCTGAGGGGGTGTCTTGGAGATAAAATGAAACTGGGGGTGCATGTTCCCCTCCATGGCCCCTTTTTCTGCCATGTGACAAATGGCGGGAGGCAGCGGGTCTCCTCTGCTCCCTTGAGTGGCGGCAGCAGGCGTGCAGGGCACGTGTGCTAACGTGGGTACACACACGTAGCTGATCCTTGGCAGAAGAGACAAGCGCGGGCGCTGGGCAGGTTGCCCAGTTGATAAAGGGCTTGCCTTGCAGGTAGGAAGACCTGAGTTTGATCCCTAGAACCTACTCGGTGGGTTCGTACTTATAATCCCCAGCACTAGGGGGCAGAGACGGGAAGTTCTCTGGGGCTGCCTGTCTTGCCTGCCTTACGAGCTCTATGCCTGTCTCAAAAAGTAAAATAAATAGGGCTGGAGCGATGGATCAGCCGTGTAGGTGCTTGCCTGTGAAGCCTACAGACCCAGGTTCAATGCCCCAGCACCCAGATGCACAAAGTAGCCCATGCATCTGGAGTTCATAAGCAGTGGCTAGAGGCCCTGACACGCCCATTTCCCCCCTCACCTCAAACAAATAAATAAAAATAAAATATTTTAAAAATTGATAAGGTGGATCGTGTTCCTGAGGAATGACACCCAAGGTGGTCCTCTGGCCTTTACATGCACCTACATGCACATGCACCCATGCACACACACATGCTTGCATGTGTATTCAAAAAAAAAGAAGTGGGCTGTAGAAATGGCTTAGCAATTAGGCGCTTGCCTGTGAAGCCCAAGGACCCTGTTCCAGGCTCGATTCCCCAGGACCCACGTTAGCCAGATGCACAAGGGGGCACACACGTCTGGAGTTCGTTTGCAGTGGCTGGAGGCCCTGGTGCGCCCATTCTCTCTCTCTCTCTCTCTCTCTCTCTCTCTCTCTCTCTCTCTCTCTCTCTGCCTCTTTCTCTCTCTGTCTGTCACTCTCAAATAAATAAATAAATAAAAATTTAAAAAAAGAAGTGACAGGTGTGTCGTGCCCAGGAAATTCCAAGCTTGTTGGCACAATCCACCCCCTTACTATGCAATCCAAGTCCGTTGACACTGTGAGCTCTTCATTGCTCCTTACAGATATATTGCCCCAGACTCCTCCAGTCCTCCCTGGCGAAGTTAACCAGACCACACGTATCTGTGCCTCTCCCTTTTGGGAAATGCTTTCAGCATTATCATGCAATCAAATCTTCGTCCTCTGAGCTAGAGAGATGGCTCAGCCGTTAGGGCACTTGTCTGCAAAGCCTGAGGACCCAGGTTCAGTTCCCCGGGACCCACATAAAGCCAGATGCACAAGGTGGCACATGCATCTGGAGTTCATTTGCAGTGGCCGGAGGCTCTGGTGTGCCCATCCTCTCTCTCTCTCTCTCTCTCTCTCTCTCTCTCTCTCTCTCTCCCTCTTTCTCTTTCTCTCTACCTCAAATAAATAAAATGCAACAAAATATTTTTAAAATCATCTTCCTCTCAGGGAGGTACCCAACAGTGACCTGATATGGACACTGGCCAGACCTTTGCCAATCTCCCAGCCTAGCTCTGATGACTCCTGCGTTGCCAAGTCTGGGGTTATTTAACTTGTTCTTGGTTATTATTTTGTGAGTGACAGAGAGAGAGAGTATATTGTATGCGTGTGTGTGATGTGCGTGCCCCACGGAGAGCATCAGGTGTCATCATCCTTTGTCACTCACCCATGTATTTTCCTGGAGACAAAGTCTCTCTCTGAACCCGGAGCTGCCATTTTTAGCCAGACTGACTGACCAGTGAGCCCCAGCAATCGTCCAGTCTCTGCTCCCCAAAGGTCTGGGGCTAGAGGTGTGTGTGGTCATGCCCAGACGCTTATGTGAGTGCTGACGTATCCGTCTCGGGGTGAATCAATCAGGCCCCCTCAGGACCTCATGCTTACTCAGCACGTGCTCTTACCCACGCAACCCCTTCTTGATTCTTCTTTTATCTGTCTCTCCATGATGTCTCACACACCTCGATACCATCTCCTGACTTCACTGACTTTGCCCATTTATTATCTACCACTTACCTGGGGCACAGTTCCATTTTCCAAGGTACCATTCTTCTGCCTTTCAGATGCAAATTCATTTTTTTAAATTTTTTTTTGTTTATTTATTTATTTGAGAGTGACAGAGAGAAGGAGGCAGAGAGAGAGAGAGAGAGAGAGAGAGAGAATGGGCACGCCAGAGCTTCCAGCCTCTGTAAACGAACTCCAAATGCGTGCGCCCCCTTGTGCATCTGGCTAACGTGGGTCCTGGGGATTTGAGCCTCGAACCGGGGTCCTTAGGCTTCACAGGCAAGCGCTTAACCGCTAAGCCATCTCTCCAGCCTGAAAATTCATTTTTATTATTTATTTATCTGTGAGAGAAAGAAAGAAAGAAAGAAAGAAAGAAAGAAAGAAAGAAAGAAAGAAAGAAAGAAAGGGAGAGAGGGAGGGAGGAAGGAAGGAAGGAAGGAAGGAAGGAAGGAAGGAAGAAAGGAAGGAAGGAAGGAAGGAAGGAAGGGCAAGCCAGGGCCTCCAGCCACTGCAAACGAATTCCAGGCGCATGCACCACCATGTGCATCTGTCTTACATGGGTTCTGAGTTGAACCTGGGTCCTTAAGCTTCACAGGCAAGTGCCTTAACCGCTAAGCCATCTCTCCAGACCCACACTTCTTTTTAAAAATATTTTATTTCATTCATTTAAGAGAGAAGCAGAAAGAAAAGAGGGAGGAGGGGCACTCCAGGGCCTCCTGCCACTGCAAGCGCACTGTAGACACACGCACTACTTTGTTCACCTGGCTTTATGTGGGTGCTGGGGAATCAAAACTTGGTCATCAGGCTTTGCAAGCAAGTGCCTTTACCCACTGAGCCACCTCTCCAGCCCAACAAGCCCTACTTCTATTTTGTAACCAACATACAATACGACATAGAAGCCAGACAAAACCAATCCCAGTTTGGTCCTGCTGCCCAAAGCCCCAGCCAGCATCTGCCTCACCGCCCTGTCCTCCTCCCTGGCTAGCGGTCGGAGGAATCATTGCATGGCAGTCTTGAACAACGGGAGGTGGCCAGGTGCCACGCTGAGTGACAGCCACTCTTTCTGCGGATATGGAAAGTAACCCAAAGAAAGAAAACTGGTACTTTCTCACCATCTGAGAGACCAAAAAAAAAAAAAAAGCCTTGGTGCATTTCCATGGAGCTGGACCACGGACAATGGACAATGCACGTCAAGGCAGTAAAACGGGAGGGGAGGCAGGCAGTGGCCATCTGCCAGACATCCCCAAGCAGGACCCATCTTTCCAGGCACAGCGCATTCCTACGGTATCCTGTGTCCTCGGGGCTAAGTATATTAGGTTTCCCCGTTACGCGAGTGCCAAGTGGTCGGGGTAGTTATTTTTGCTTTCTAATGCACAAACGTGTAAGTGGAAAAGTTAAACCCACATAGTCTGGGGGGGGGGGAGGAATAGGCTAACTGAGATATTTATCTCTTAATCCCTTAATAGCTAGGTTCCCAATGTACACTGCAAGTTGTGGGCTGAGTCCTGTTCATTTTCATAACCTAGCACAATGTGCTTAATGTTGGTTGGATTTAATTAAAAATATCTCCGTTGTTATGGAAGGAGACATGTAGCTGAGCAAGCCTTAGTGCCACAGAAGTTTTTGTTTCACATTGATTTTACAGTAAGTACTGCCTTTTGCTTAGCTAATGACTGGATTGGGCATAATTGGGACATTATTTTAAATAATGGTCTCAGGTTAGGGCAACAGTGTAAACTTTTTACTGCCAGAGTCATTCCAGCAAACGATCATTTCTGGTTCAGAACTGTTTTACGAACTGTCATATTTCTTACACAAACTACCCTCTGGCTCGGTGAGTCACACAAGGCCAGCCTGAAGGATGGCTGGATCACTTCCATGGCTGGTGACTTACCGAGACACGTTAAACGTGAACCTTCATGTTACGGTTAAAATTGTCATGACTTGGTCAGGCACGGTGGCGCACGCCTTCGGTCCCAGCATTTGGGAGGCAGAGGTAGGAGGATCACTGGGAGTTCGAGGTCACCCTGAGACTACGTAGTGAATTCCCGATCCGCCTGGGCTAGAGCGACACCCTACCTCAAAAAAAAAAAATTGTAGTGAGTTGGGGGTTCCAAAAAATACAAATGTCTAATCATTTAGCAGTATTTAGGAGTAAATGGCAATAGCAATGTCCTCCCTAGCAAGAGTTCTATACTGGCCTTGACTACTTGACTATAGGTTACTTGTAAAGATGCATCCTCTCCAGTGGCCAGTTTCTCACTCATAAATGTCCGCTGGTAGTACCCCTGATATGCCAGAAGGTGGCAGAAGAGAGTAGGGCAAAACTGCGAGCTAGGCATTATACTGGCAATTTTGTTTGTTTGTTTGTTTGTTTGTTTGTTTGTTTTGGGGGGAGGTTCGAGGTAGGGTCTCACTCTAGCTCAGGCTGACCTGGAATTCACTATGTAGTCTCAGGGTGGCCTCGAACTCACAGTGATCCTCCTACTTCTGCTTCCTGAGTGCTGGGACTAAAGGCGTGCACCACCACGCCCAGCCTTTTTTGGTTTTTTGTAAATTGCATATATTCCCCTCATGCCCTCATACCCTCCATTTTCTCATCCCTCACCCCTCTTATTAGTCCCCTTTGTTCCCCTACTTCCACATAATATGTACTTAACGTGATTTTATCTATATAATACCTAGAGAAGACATGATACAGTCTTTTAAGGAGACTTGCTTAATTTATTTCATATAATTATCTCCAATTACGTCTGTTTTCCTGCAATTTGCGTAACTTAATTATGCTTTACTACTGAAAAAAATCTTACACACACACTACCTTTTCTTTATCACCTTCTCTCCGGATGGACACCTTGGGTGGTTCCATACCTTAGCTGCTGTGAACGGTCCTGCAATGAACAGTGGAGTGTAAGTATCTCCATAGTCTGTCGACTTAAGAGTCTTTCGGGTAAATATACCCAGGAGTGGTGTAGCTGAGTCATATTGACTATTATGAAAACACAAAGTTTTGTTTTGTTTTGTTGTTGAGACAGAGTCTCATTCTGTAGCCCGAACTGTCCAGCAGCTCACTTTGATGCCCAAGCTCGAATTCATGGCAGTCCTCCTACCTGGGATTACAGGTGCTATAACGGTGCTGGGATTGCAGGTATACGCCATCAAACACATGGTTTAGGTGATGCTGGGTATCCAACCCAGGGCTTCCTGCATTACCACACAAGCACTCCACCAGCTGAGCTCCATCCCCAGACCATGAAATTTTTTAAATATTTTTATTTATTTCTTTGCAAGCAGAGAATGAGAGAGAGATAAAGAGAAGACAGACAGAGAAAGAATGGGCACGCCAGGGCCTCCAGCCACTGCAAACAAACTCCAGATGCATGTACCACCCTGTGCATCTGGCTTTACATGGGTACTGGGGACTCGAACCAGGGTCCTCAGGTATTGTAGGCAAGCGCCTTAACCGCTGAACCATCCCTGTGAAAATTATTTTGATCTTCCTTTGAGCCTGTCTACAAACAGATTATGAACTCTTCGAGGGCAGGAACTGCATAGGACTCCTTTGCACACCCACAGCCTTCAGCCAAGCCATGTAGCCATATAGGTGTGTGTGTGTGTGTGTGTGTGTGTGTGTGTGTGTATTAACACACCACTTGAAGGAGGAGTGGGAATTTCCCTCACTCATCCTGCCCCTGCCTTTCATTAGAACTCGAGTGTTTATGTACTTCCGCCCATGGCCCAGTTTTCCAGGGTGCAGGCTCACCTTCTCTCTGTCATTGCAGGATCACAGCACCCCATTTTCCGCTGTGTGCACAGAAACACTCATGAGGAAGTTCCTGAGAGCTACTGCGACTCCAGCATGAAGCCAACCCCGGAAGAGGAACCCTGCAACCTCTTCCCCTGCCCGGCCTTGTAAGCAAACACTCTAGCTGGGTCACCTATTGTCCAGTCACTTCTGCTTGGAACGCATTAAGATCTTAGTAGCAGATTATAACCTAGTTTTCAAGGTAGGATCTCACTCTAGCCTGAGCTAACCTGGCACTCTCTGCAGTCCCAGGCTGGCCTTGAACTCACAGTAATCCCCCTACCTCTGTCTCCTGAGTGCTGGGATTAAAGGCATGTGTGACCACACCCTGTTTATAACCTAGTTGTCATTTTTATTATTTTAATGTTTATTTATTTGCAAGCAGAGGGAGATAGAAGAGAGACAGAGAGAAAGAGAGAGAATGGCCATGCCAGGGCCTTCAGCTGCTGCAAATGAACTCCAGATACATGCGCCAGTTTGTGCATCCGGCTTTATGTGGGCATTGGGGAACTGAGCCCTGGTCTTTAGGTTTTACAAGCAAGTGCCTTAACTGCTGAGCCATCTCTCCAGCCCGTAACCTAGTTTTTAACCCAGTCTAAATCTGATTTGGGAATCCCTGACTTGAGCTATTATGGTCTGTCAAACAAGTCTGCCTACCTTTTGGGAAGAACTCCAGAGCCGACAGCCAGGAAGCAAGGCTGTGTGCTTAGCCAGGAGGCCCTCCCAGGTAAACAAAGGAAGCTGCAAATAATGGGATCCCAGTGGGTCAGTGTCTTTGGTGAGCTGAGCACAGATAGAGGAAACTGAAAGGTCTGCCTGGACGAGTCAGGAAAAATGTCCAGGAGATGTTTTGGACAGTTATTGAGTGACCAATAACATACTCTCAGAATAGATTGGGGCACACCCTAAAGGGTCAAAACCTACTCCTGTGCATCATAGAAATATAATTCTTATGCACGTCCATGAAGAACATGTGCTGGTGTGTCATCCAGGTGATTACCAAGACTAGGATGGCAGAGGGTTATGAGGAGGACACGGAAACAGGACGAAGCAAAGAAGGCTGAACTGAAACTTTTTAGATCCGGGCTTGGGGAGATGGCTCAGTGAGTCAAAGCCCTTTCTACACGGAGCATGAGGAACTGAGTTCAATCCCCAGTACCCATGTAAAAAGCCAGGCATGGCTGTGTGAGGAGGATCACTCGGGGCTCACTGGTCAGCAAGTTTAGCTGAAAAAAAAAAAAAGGAGAGCTTCTGGGTCAGTGAGACTCTGTCTTAGAGAAATAAGGCAGAAGAGTGATAAAGTAGGACACCCAATGTCCTCCTCTGTGCATGTGCACGCGGGGTACACGCATCTGCACACACACACACACACACACACACACACAGAGTGCATACACTGAACACACACACCAAAAAAAAAAAAAAAGACTTTTTAGGGCTGGAGAGATGACTAAGCAGTTAAAGCACTTGCCTGCAAAGCCTAAGGACCCAGGTTTGATTTCCTGGATGCACAAGGTGGTGCATGCATCTGAAGTTCATTTGCAGTAGCTAAAGGCCCTGGTGCGTGCTCACTCTCTCTCTCTCTCTTTCTCTCTCTGCCTCTTTCTATCTCTTTCAAATAGATAAATAAAAATAAAATAAATTTAGAGCTGGAAAGGTGGCTTAGCAGTTAAGGCGCTTGCCTGCAAAGCCAAATGACCCAGGTTTGATTCCCCAGGACCCACATAAAGCCAGAAGCACAAGGTAGCACATGATTCTGGAGTTCCTTTGCAGGGGCTAGAGGCCCTGGTGTGCCCATTCTCTCCCTCTCTGTCTCTCTCTTTCTCTCAAATCAATAAATAAGTGAATAAAAAATTTTTGAAGGATTAAATGAATTTTTAAAAAAGACTTCATAGTTCAAAACTGGGTTAATGTTCTATAGGGAAGTAAAACGGACTTTGATGTTGACCTTTGAGGCGGTTGGGGGAGCATTGTTTTGTTTTGTTACTAGAGATATCATCTGGGCCTTCTCAGTTTTCTGTAACTTTGCACAGCATCTAAGCAAATCTACTCATGAGTAAATAGCATGTCAAACAAGCAAACTCCCCGACAGACTCACATGGCCCTTCAGCTGACTATTAGATGCGGGTCCCCTCCTGGTAACTGATCTCTGTCTCTTTTCTCTCTCTCTCTCTCCTCTTGCCCTCCTTCTATGGGCCAGCTGGGACATTGGGGAGTGGTCCGAGTGCAGCAAAACCTGTGGCCTGGGCATGCAGCACCGCCAGGTCCTATGCCGCCAGGTGTATGCCAACCGCAGCCTCACGGTGCAGCCGTACCGCTGCCAGCACCTGGAGAAGCCGGAGACCACCAGCACGTGCCAGCTCAAGATCTGCAGCGAGTGGCAGATTCGCACAGACTGGACCTCGGTACGGGGCCTCCCCCTTCCAAGACCCACTGCTGGAACCAGAGACACGTGACCCTGGGCAGGGTGGGGGCGTGGGGGAGGCATCTTCCGGGCAGTTGTGTTTGCAGACCCCAGGACGTAGGTACCAATAACCTGACAGAGTTCAGGCTAGTGGGTCCCGTCACCGCCACGGCCAATGTCACAGGTGAGTCGGTGGGAATCTCGTGCCTACCAACCTCACCTGCCCCGTGTGTAAAGGGAAGGCAGACTGGCAGTAACAGAGCCAACGCATTTCAGTGTGACTCATGGAATACAGTAAGCAAGATTTCGTCTAGACAGATCTTAGGGGAACCAGCCGTGAGTTTTCTAGAGCTCAGTAGTTACAAGTACTGCAGGGGATCCAGCAACACAGGGGGCCTCACCACGGCCACACATTCTGATAAAGCATGAGGAACCTTAGCCCGGCGTGGTGGCGCACCCCTTTGATCCCAGCACTCAGGAGGCAGAGGTAGGAGGATTGCCCTGAGTTCAAGGCCAGCTTGAGACTACAGAGTGAATTCCAGGTCAGCTAGGGAATCGAACCAGGGTCCTTTGGCTCTGCAGGCAAGCACTTTAACCACTAAGCCATCTCTCCAGCCCTCTCTGTACTTTTGATAATCCTTCCTCCTTTTTAATCTAAGTCTAAGTCTTACTATCTGGTGTATGGATCTTAGTTCTTTAAATTCATGATCCGGGGATACCGTAAATTTGTTGGCGGACGGTGTGTTGGCAATGAGGACCTCCCATCCTCCGGTCAGCTGTCCACTCACCGAAGCTTGCTGTGTCTCAGTGCTCAGTACCCTGTGGAGTGGGGCAGAGGAGCCGCGATGTGAGGTGTGTGAGTAACCTCGGGGACGTGGTGGATGACGCGGAGTGCAACATGAAACTCCGACCAAATGACATCGAGAACTGCGACATGGGGCCTTGCGCAAAGAGCTGGTTCCTCACGGAGTGGAGTGAACGGGTGAGTATGCTGGTGGCCGACAGCCTGGCAGGGGCGCGGGCTGCATGGCACAGGCTTTTCCCAAAGCTGCACCAGCCGAGTCAGTAGCTCAAAACCACCAAGTGAAAATCCAATTCTGGGGGGAAGAAAAAAAAGATGCATCATCTACGTTTTGTAAACTGCTAAGAATAAGACTACTAGGGGCTGGAGAGATGGCTCAGCGGTTAAGGCGCTTGTCTGCGAAGCCTAAATCCGTGGTTGCATTCCCCAATACCCACGTAAGTCAGATGCCAAGGGGGCACATGCATGTTGGGGTTCTTTTGCAGTGGCTGGAGGCCTTGGTGTGCCCATTCTCTATCTACTTCTCTCTCTCTCTCTCTTTCTCTCCCCCCCCCCTCTCTCAAATATATAAATAAAATACTTTTATAATAAATATATTTTATATTCATACTATATATTACATTATATATTGTAAATATATATAATAAAAAATACTTTTATTTATTTAAGAGAGAGAGAAAGAGGCAGACAGGGGGAGAGAGATTGAGAGAGAGAGAGAGTGAATGGGCGCACCAGGGCCTCCAGCCACTGCAAATGAATTCCAGACACATGCACCCCTTGTGCATCTGGCTGAAGTGGGTACTGGGGAATGGAACCAGGGTCCTTAGGCTTCACAGGCAAGCGCCTTAACCACTAAGCCATCTCCCCAGCCCAAATAAAATGTTTTTTTTAAGGTTGGTTGGGTTAGGAGAAACACTGACATGGATTTCTTCGGGGAGGGGAGACGTTACTACAGCTTGGAAGAGCATAACGGGGTCACCCAAGCCACAGAGAAGGGTTTCCTCCTCCAAAGAACAAGGCCTTCTTGCTTTGATGGAGTTTATGGCGGAGGGGAGAGGTTCCACACCCCATGACTCAACCTCCCTGCGTGCTAGGAGCCAGAACCACGGGGAGCCAGCATGGCATCAGATAGGACCCAAAGCCTGAACTCTGTATGTCTTTCTTCGGTTTCCCTGGCGACGGGAGGCTGATGTGGCCTGCCTGGCCTTGGGTCTGGGTTCTCTAACCCTCACAGGGGGGTCTCGTCTTGAAAGAGAAAGGTTACAGGCGGATGTGGCCTCTGATTTATGAGGCCTGGGCTTCTGATCTAACAGGCCTGGATCGTCCTGTGAGGACTGAGGGGCTCTGTCTGAGGTTGGGAAATGGATGTCAAAAAGTTAACTTAACCCTCCTCAGTATCTCATATTATCGAGTGATTACTAAATATAGTGAATAATGTCATCCTGCTTCTCATGTTTTGTGAGTCCCTGAAACAGACAGTGAATAGTGCCTTCCTTGCCTCTGTGTGTGTGTGTGTGTGTGTGTGTGTGTGTGTGTGTACATGCACACTCTCACCGGGGTCTTCAAGCAAGAGCCTTGGACCACTTAGCCATCTCCCCAGCCCTCTTTCTTGCTCTTAAGTAGCTAAATACATATTACATACACATACACTAGTAGTCCCCTTTCCAGTAGACTGACCTCCCTCAAGCCCTTAGGCATATTTATGCCATTTGAAGTACATTTTGCCATGACAAAATAAATAAATAAATAAATAAACCAGGTGTGGTGGCACACGCCTTTAATCCCAGCACTCGGGAGGCAGAGGTAGGAGGATTACCTTGAGTTCGAGGCCACCTTGAGACTACATAGTGAATTCCAGGTCAGCCTGAGCTACAGTGAGACCCTACCTTGAAAAACCAATAAATAAATGAATAAATAAATAAATAAATAAATAAACCAGACATGGTGGCGCACGTCTTTAATCCCAGCACTTGGGAGGCAGAGGGAGGAGGATCGCTATGAGTTCAAGGCCACCCTGAGAATACAGGGTGAATTCCAGATCAGCCTGGGCTAGAGTGAAACCCTACCTTGAAAGACCAAAAACTAAATAAATAGTAATTTAAGGGCTGGAGAGATGGCTTAGTTGTCAAGGCACTTGCCAGCAAAGCCAAAGGATCCAGGTTTGATTCCCCAGTATCCACGCAAAACCTGATGCACAAGGTGATGCATGCATCTGGAGTTTGTTTACAGTGGCTAGAGGCCCTAGTGTGCCCATTCCACCCCCCTTCCTTCCCTATCTCTCTATCAAATAAATAAATAAATAATAAAAATTAAATAAAATTTTTAAAAGGTAATTTAAGAAAAATAAGTACTACGCAAAATTAAAGGACACGTGGAAAAAAGAGAGGGAAGAGACAGTGAATTTGGCTTCCTTTTCCTCGTAGAAGTTTCAGTGGACAATGGGAGAGGCCAGGCAGCGGATTCTGCCCAGTCAGCTACTCCAGTTATTGGAGGAACCATGTCTAGGTTGTGAACTTCCCAGCAGAGCTTGGAAGTTTAACTGGGACTCAGATCGGGTCCTTCCTTAGCAAGTGGCCTCTCACACAAGGAAGCCAGGATGAGCCCTTTATTCTTCACTGTAGAACTTATCTGTTCTTTGAAAAAAAGTTTTAAGCCATGCACTTGGGGTGTGAGGATAATAAATCACTTTTGATCTGTTCTAACTCCTCGAACAGACATTCTAGATGTTCATTCTTATTTTAGAATAGCTGAGTGGAGGTAGACATCGTGCCTCATGCCTATAATCCAGCATCAGGAGGCAGGGGTAGGGAAGATCGCTGTGAGTTCGAAGCCACTGAGACTACATAGTGAATTCCAGGTCAGCCTGAGCTACAGTGAGACCCTACCTTGAAAAAACCAAAAAAAAAATTACAAAAAGCACAAAGGATGAGCCCTTTATTCTTCACTGTAGAACTTATCTGTTCTTTGAAAAAAAGTTTTAAGCCATGCACTTGGGGTGTGAGGATAATAAATCACTTTTGATCTGTTCTAACTCCTCGAACAGACATTCTAGATGTTCATTCTTATTTTAGAATAGCTGAGTGGAGGTAGACATGGTGCCATGCCTAAATCCAGCACTCAGGTGGCAGAGGTAGAAGATCGCTGTGAGTTCGAAGCCACTGAGACTACATAGTGAATTCCAGGTCAGCCTGGGCTAGAGGCAAGACCCTACCTTGAAAAAACCAAAAAAAAAATTACAAAAAGCACAAAGGATGAGCCCTTTATTCTTCACTGTAGAACTTATCTGTTCTTTGAAAAAAAGTTTTAAGCCATGCACTTGGGGTGTGAGGATAATAAATCACTTTTGATCTGTTCTAACTCCTCGAACAGACATTCTAGATGTTCATTCTTATTTTAGAATAGCTGAGTGGAGGTAGACATGGTGCCATGCCTAAATCCAGCACTCAGGTGGCAGAGGTAGAAGATCGCTGTGAGTTCGAAGCCACCCTGAGACTACATAGTAAACTCCAGGTCAGCCTGGGCTAGAGCAAGACCCTACCTTGAAAAAACCAAAAAAAAAATTACAAAAAGCACAAAGGATGAGCCCTTTATTCTTCACTGTAGAACTTGTCTGTTCTTTGAAAAAGAAGTTTTAAGCCATGCACTTGGGGTGTGAGGATAATAAATCACTTTTGATCTGTCTACTCCTCGAACAGACATTCCTAGATGTTCATTCTTATTTTAGAATAGCTGAGTGGAGGTAGACATGGTGCCTCATGCCTATAATCCCAGCACTCAGGAGGCAGAAGTGGGAGATGGCTGTGAGGTAGAAGCCAGGTTGGGCTATAGAGTGAGTTCCAGTCAGCCTGGGCTACAGTGAGACCCTGCCTAAAAAAAAAAAAAAAAAAAAAAGCCAGGTGTGGTGGTGCACACCTTTTTTTTTTTTTTTTTTTTTTTTTTTTTTTTTTTTTTTTTGGTTTTTCGAGGTAGGGTCTCACTCTAGGCTGACCTGGAATTCACTATGTAGTCTCAGGGTGGCCTCGAACTCACAGCGATCCACATACCTCTGCCTGGTGCACACCTTTAATCCCAGCACTCAGGAGGCAGAGGTAGGAGGATCAGCATGAGTTTGAGGCCATCCTGAGACTACATAGTGAGTTCTAGGTCAGCCTGAGCTAGAGTGAGATCCTACCTCAAAAAAAAAAAAAAGAAAGAAAAAAAAAAAAGTTGAATGTGAGTAAGGAAGACTCATTGATTCTGGTATCATTTCTGTGGCCATGATTTCTTTTTTATTTGACCTTGAGTGACTGATGACTATCTGAGTTTCAGAGTCCACACCTGTAGTTTGCTGAGTGAACACTAAGAGAAAAACCCACTGGGAACCCTCCTGTGGCTCATGGGAGGCTGACACAGGGAAAGTTCTGTGGATGGCTTCATTCCATACAATGAAGCAATACAATCCCCTGTCCACACTGACCTCTGAGCCACCTAGGTGGCCCTACAACAAGTTCTGCAAAGGGCTGGAGAGATAGCTCAGTCATTAAAGGCACTTTGTGGCAAAGCCCGACAGCCAGGGTTCAATTCCCCAGCCCCCATGTAAGGCCAGATACACAAAATGGCACATGTGTTTGGAGTTCCTTTGCAGTGGCTGGAGACCCTGGCTCACCCATACTCACTCTCTTTCTGTCTTCTCTCTCTCTCATAAATAAATAAATATTTAAAAAATAGTTCTTGGGCTGGAGAAATAGCTTAGCAGTTAAGGCACTTTCCTGCAAAGCCTAAGAACTCATGTTCAAATCTCCAGGTCCCGCATATCCAGACACAGTGATGCAAGCACACAATGTCTCACATGTGCCACAAGGGGGCGCACGCATCCAGAGTTTATTCACAGCTGCTGAAAGCCCTGGCACACCCATTCTCTCTCCCTCCCTCTTTCTCTTTCTCTCCCTCCTCCTCCTCCTTCTTCTTCTTTCTCTCTGTCAAAATAAATTTTTTAAGAATAGTTCTGCCCCTCCAGAAAGACCCAACAGCTGATTATGGTCTGCTACATTTGAATCCCCAAATTTGCACAATTGGTAGATTATTTTTGTATTCGTTTGCAGCAGCTGGAGGCCCTGGCACGCCCATTCTCTCTCTATCTGCCTCTCTCTCTCTCTTTCTCTCTCTCTGTCACTCTCAAATAAATAAATAAAAATAAACAAAAATAATTTTTTTTAAATGTCAGTCTGACCAAACTTTTTAGTTGTAACAGTTTTTTCTTTTTACAAATCAGTGGTAGTGTTAAAGTTGTTGTGTGTGCGGGGGGGGGGGGGAATATGTGTGTGTGTGTGTGTGTGTGTGTGTGTGTGTGTGTGTGTGTGTGGTCATGAAGGTGTCACAGCCTGATTGTGGAAGTCAGAGGACAACCTTGAGGTGTCTGTTCCCTTCTTCCACCTTCCTTGTAAAAGGGTCTCTTGCCACTGCAAAGACGCTGCCTCGCAAACGCAAGAGCTTTGGATTCTCTGCCTCCCGTTGTGGGGGGTACATTGGGATCACAACTACAGGAGCCACTTTGTGCGCAGCTTTTTAAGTGGGTGCTGAGGGAAGATCGGACTCGGGTAGACAGGCTTTGCCAACAAGTGCCTTTAAAAGCCCATCCGCCTTACGAGTCGCACCCACATACACAAATCCTGCAAGAATGACCACCAACCTCAGTTTTGCAACACTTCATTTCTAGGGATGTTTTTCAAGTGTGAAGTGAGAAAAGGCAGTGAGTTACTTTAATGACGCAAGATGGTACAGAAAACTGAAATTCAAGAACAGCTGTGAGAGCCTTCCAGCTGAGCTGTTGCTGGGGTGAGAAGGCAGGCACACCAGAAGGTTCCTTGGGAACCTTACGCATGTGACTGTTTTCTCAGCCC
Organism: Dipus sagitta; assembly: GCA_036346955.1. Classification (NCBI taxonomy): domain Eukaryota; kingdom Metazoa; phylum Chordata; class Mammalia; order Rodentia; family Dipodidae; genus Dipus; species Dipus sagitta. The sequence continues at coordinate 19,333,374 of CM070780.1, forward strand.
GGAAGTTCAGTCGCGAGTCGGTTTCTCCTCTATGAGAGCAGATGCGACCTTCTTCCAGGAACATATCTCGGGAGCAGCGAGTGGATGTATGAGCTCCAGTCCCTGGCTTCTGGGAGGGAAGAACTCCACCTTCCCCCCATTTCTGCTGGCAGACTGCCTAGGCCAGACCTTGTCTGGGTACCTCCTTTCAAATCTAAATGTGCCCCTCTCTCACTGCCATTGATATAATAAGGTGAAACTCCTCTCCGGGTCCCGTCGGCATGGTGTCCTCTCACTGGGTCCTGGCTCAATCCTTTAACCTTCTTTTTTATTTTTATTGACAACTTCCATGATTGTAAACAATATCCCATGGTAATTCCCTCCGTCTCCCCACTTTCCCCTTTGCAACTCCACTCTCCATCATATCCGCTTCTCCTCTCAACCAGTCTCTTTTGTTTTGATGTCATGATCTTTTCCTCCTATCATGATGGTCTTGTGTAGGTAGTGTCAGGCACTGTGAGGTCATGGATATCCAGGCCATTTTGTGTCTGGAGGGAGCACGTTGTAAGGATTCCTGCCCTTCCTTTGGCTCTTACATTCTTTCCGCCACCTCTTCTGCAATGGACCCTGAGCCTTGGAAGGTGTGATAGAGATGTTTCAGTGCTGAGCACTCCTCTGTCACTTCTTCTCAGCACCATGGTGCCTTCTGAGTCATCCCAACATTTAGCCTTCTTTTAACACATGGAACTTGGAGAAATTTTGCTAGATGCATGCACATTCTAGGTTTTTAAATATATTTCTTAATATTTTTATTTATTTATTTGCAAGCACAGAGGAGGGGAGGGAGAAAGAGAGAGAAACAGTGGGTGCACCAGGGTTTCTAACCACTGCAAAAGAACTCCAGGTGCATGTGCCACTTCGTGCATCTGGCTGTATTTACATGAGCACTGGGGAACTGAACCTAGGCCATCAGGTTTTGCCAACAAGCACCTTTAACTGTTGAGCCATATCTGCAGGCCAAATTCTACGTTTTGAAAACAGAAAATTAAGTTAGCAAATCTGATGGAAACTGGCATTTGATTTACTTTTTATTCTTTACCAGGGATTTTAAATATCTTCAGATTTAAGGACAAAAATGCCTGCAGCTTAAACGATTCCAAGTATTATAACAAATGACTTTGTTAACCCAATAGACTGGATCATTGTCTCGGATTTCTCATAATGATAAAAATGGAGCAAAAGTCATAAAAAGTGTGTATGACCCGGTAGGGGAGGGGAAACTCCCGCTACCCTGTTAGATTCTCTGGCTAACGCCTGTGAATTAAACTAACAAAAGATTAATGGGAGAAAGGCATGCATACACATTGGTTGTTAATATTTTTATGTGGCACACGAGACATCATAGGATGAGGTGAAAACTCCAAAGAAGTAGCTGGACTGGGGAGTTATATCCTACTGTAACAGAAGGCCAAAAAAAAAAAAATGTAGAGAAGTAACTTTGAAAAAGAAAGGCCAGGGGCTGGAGAGATGGCTTAGTGGTTAAGGCGCTTGCCTGCAAAACCTAAGGACCCATGTTCGACTCTCCAGATCTCACATTAGCCAGACGCACAAAGGTGAGGCAAATGCACAAGGTGGCACACGTGTCTAGAGTTCGATTGCAGTGGCTGGAGGCCCTGATGCGCCAATTCATTCTCTTTCTCTCTCTCTCTCTCTCTCTCTCTCTCTCTCTCTCTCTCTCTCTCTCTTATAAAAAGATTTTCATCAAGCCTCCTTCCCCAGAGAGCAAAAAGAAAGAAAGGAATGTGACATGGGTAAAGCAAGAAATGGGTATAGAGGTGCCATGGGGATTCTGAATGTGCCAAAGGTATACTTAACCAGACAGTCAAGGGTGTTTTAGAGGACATGACATTTGAGCTGTAAAAGGATTCTGATGTGTCCTGGTGAGGGCAAGAGCCACCGAGGAAAGGTGAACCACACGTGCTAGGGCCCTTAGCACATCCTGTGTGGTCAGCGAATTGTGACCTTGCCGGCTCCGTTCCGAATGAAGTGTGTGGGTATGTGGGGAGGGATAGTGGGACATTAGTCTACAAGAATGAGTTGGTGGTGACCACTTAAAACTGATTAATTGAATCCAGGTATGGTGGTGGTTCACACCTTAATCCCAGCACTCAGGAGACTGAGATAGGAGGATCGCCAACAGTTCAAGGCCAGCCTGGATTGCAGAGTGAGTTCCAGGTCAACTTGGGCTAGAGTGAGACCCTGACTCAAAAAAAGAAAATTAATAGGGCTGGAGGGATGGCTTAGCGGTTATGGCGTTTGCCTGCAAAGCCAAAGGATCCAGGTTCAATTCCCCAGGACCCATGTAAGCCAGATGCACAAGGGGGTGCATGCGTCTGGAGTTCATTTGCAGTGGCTGGAGGCCCTGGCGCACCCATTCTCTCTCTCTCTCTCTCTCTGTCTCTCTCTCTCTCTCTCTCCCTCTTTCTCTGTCAAACAAATAAATGTTTAGAAAGAAAATAAATTGTTTATTTCTGGAATTTTCCATTGAACATGTTCAGACTGCAATTAGCCATGAGTAACCGACGCCATACAAGGCACAAAGCTTGTAGATAAGGAGGGGGACTAGTTTCATGGAATGTGTCATGCAGGAGAAGCTGACAGACATTTCTAAAAGGACAGAGTGTGAGAGACAGCGAGGCATCGTGTCCTCCTGAGCATCAGGTGGGAGTGGTCTCAGAGCCACCGGTGCCCCTCTAACGAGCCCCGTTTCCACCTCGCAGTGCTCGGCAGAGTGTGGGGCCGGAGTGCGGACGCGTTCGGTGGTGTGCATGACCAACCATGTCAGCAGCCTGCCTCTGGAGGGCTGCGGGAACAACAGGCCAGCCGAGGCCACCCCGTGTGACAATGGGCCCTGCACAGGCAAGGTGGAATGGTTCGCTGGGAGCTGGAGTCAGGTAAGTTGCCAAAACTGGGTGCATCTGTCTGCCTGTCTGCCTGTCTGCATCCGTCTGTCTTCAAGAGACAGCATACCAGCTTGGAATCTGCCTGTAGTGTCTTAGGAAAGTTGTGCATGCTGTCTCACCCACTCAACAGGAAGTCATTGCTCTTTTAAGCCCTTGAGTTACTTGAATGAATTAAACAACTATCACTGCCCTCAGGGAGCTTATGGGTCTGGCTTGGTTGGCTCGGTTTCCTTGCCTATAAAATCCTGGCCCTGCTGGCCCCTTACAAAGCTGTGTTTGGAAGTCATGAGATCGCGTACAGAAAGCAGCAAAGCCCCTGGCGTGTTGACACAGCAGGTAGCAGACGCTGGCACAGCTAAGAGGGCCAGTTCTGTATTTGACACTGTCAGAACCTGCCCTTTAAGAAGGTGGAATTAGGCATTATAAAGAACAGATGAGGAACTGGAGAGATGGCTCAGTGCATGTGATTCTTGCAAGCATGAGGACCTGAGTTCAGATCCCAGGCACCCAAATAAAAGCCAAGCATGGGGGCTGGAGAGATGGCTTAGCGGTTAAGTGTTTGCCTGTGAAGCCGAAGGACCCCGGTTCAAGGCTCGATTCCCCAGGATCCACGTTAGCCAGATGCACAAGGGGGCGCACGCGTCTGGAGTTTGTTTGCAGTGGCTGGAAGCCTTGGCACGCCCATTCTCTCTCTCTCCCTCTCTCTCTCTCTCTCTCTCTCCCTCTTTCTCTCTCTGTCTGTCGCTCTCAAATAAATAAATAAAAATAAACCAAAAAAAAAATAAAAAACAAAAGGCCAGGCATGGCAGCATGCCCCTGTGATCCTAGCGCTGAGGAGGCAGAGACAGAAGGCTGTGCAGGAAGAGAAAAGCAGGTTGAGATATCATGCCCAGAGGCATTCCCTCCCCCCAAAAAAGGAGCTGACTGCTGCTCCCCCAAAAAAGCATAACCCACAACCCCATAGGGATTACCTGCAACCCCACTGAGGAGGGTCCCCAACAGAAAAGGGGGGCAGGGCTGAGGGAAAAGAGGGTAGCAACACATGATGTATCATCCATGCGAAATATGTTGTTAATAATAAATGATAATTTTAAAAAAAGAAGGCTCTGCAGGTCTTGCTGGGGAGCTAGTCTAGAGAAATCATTGAGCTGAGGTTCAGTGAGAGACCCTGTCTCAAAAAATAGCATGGGGGAGGGGGAGATGAATGGCTCAGTGCTTAAAAGCACTTACTGCGGGCTGGAGGGATGGCTTAGTGGTTAAGGCATTTGCCTGCAAAGCCAAAAGACCCAGGTTCAATTCCCCAGGACCCAAGTTAGCCAGATGCACAAGGTGGCACATGTGTCTGGAGTTCGTTAACAGTGGCTAGAGGCCCTGGTGTGCCCATTCTCTCTCTCTCTCCCTCTCTCTCTGTCAAATAAATAAATAAAAATAAAATATTTAAAAGAATAATGAAAAAAAGTTTAAAGCATTTACTGCTCAAGCCTGGAGGCTAGAGTTTGGGTCTCCAGAACTCACACAGAGCTGGGCACAAGTACCACACACGCCTATAATCCCAAAAACAACCTCTGGCAATGGGAGGCAGAGTCGGGAGAATCCCGAAGCTTGATGGCCAGCTAATCTGGTGTCCACAGCAGTAAAATAACAGGATAAGGCTGGAGAGATGGCTGAGTGGTTACGGCGCTTACCTGCAAAGCCTAAGGACCCTATGTTTGATTCTTCAGATCCCACGTAAGCCAGACACATGCACAGCTGGGCAAGCGCAAAGTCACACATGCCCACTAGCCGGCGCAAGCATCTGGAGTTCGATTGCAGCGTCTGAGGCCTTGGTGTGCCAGCTCTCTCTCACACTCATTCTTTAAAAAAGAAACAGGAGAGACCTTATTACAAACAAGGTGGATGGAGAGGCATGGCGGAGGCACGGTGCCCTGAGGTTGTCCTCTGACCTCCACATATATGCTGTGGCATGCTTATGTTCATACATACCTACACACCATACACACGTGTACACGTATATACACACAAAATAAAAGAAGATAGAGAGTGATTGAGGGAGACACCCAACATCAGTCTCTGGCCTCCACACACGTGCACTTACATGAACGCAGACACATGCAAACATGCATCCACTCATGCATGCATACCACACATGCATAAACACATGCACGCATACCACACATACATATGCAAAAGAGAAAAAGAAAAGATGGTACTGGCTGTGTTTCCTTTCCAGGGGTGTGTGTAGAGTATTGTGGTGTGGTGTGTGACATATGTGTTGTGGCATGTGCACGTGTGTGCAAGTGCACCTGCCCCATAGACATGCATGCAGAGGCTAGAGGAGAACACCAGGTACGCTCTGTCGCTCACCCATGTGGTTCCTTGAGACCAAATCTCTCACTTATCCCAGAGCTGCCATCTCTAGGTGAACAAGCCCCAGTGGTTCTCCAGTCTCTGCCCTCCTCCCGCCAAACACGCACACTGTTGTTATAGACACGTATGGTCATGACCCCCGCCCCCCAATTTTGTTTTACATGGGTGCTGGGAAATAGAACTCGGGAAGTCTCAGGCCCTCATGATTACACAGCCAGAGCTCCTAACCACTGAGCATCTCCCCAGCCCCTGAATACTTTCTAATAAGATCTTCAGTTCTGACATTGAATGCAAAGCCCCCCCCCCAAAAAAAAATGTGACGTGTCAGCCCCTGTGACATCGCTGGGATGCTTCCTCCCCATGTATTTATTTATTCATTTATTTTCATTGAGTAGAAACTTTGTATGGACACACCATGTGAGGGTGCCATCCTTTCCCTCCTCCCTGCCCCCATTCCGCTGAGGGCCCTCCTCAGTGGCATTGCTGACGTGCGCCGTGGGGCTGTGGGTTATGACTTGTGAGAGCAGCAGGCAGGCATCGTGGGCCCCTCCATTTATTCTGAGCTCCGGGCTCGCCTCACATCTGACCCAGGGCCAGCTGAGTCTCCAAGGACTTTTGGCCGATGGTCACAATTTATACATTATTAAGACTGTTTCCATATAGAATTATATTTTTTAAGTAGCTTTAAAAACAGACCTTGAAAAACTGGACTGCTTCGTCCTTGTAAATTGATACAAGTCCTTTGGAAAGCAAGTCGGGAGGTTAAAGCCAAGATGCAGAGAAACGTCCATCTGCCTCACGCAGTCACTCCACTCCTAGGGGCTGTTTGAAGGAAGTAATTTCCAGAAGCCAAAAAAAAAAAAAGCTTTCAGCCAAGATGTGCAGGACAGCAGGATGGTTAGGGATATTATAGCTTTGTAGTAACTCACTAAAAGAGCAAAAGAGCATGGAACGGTGACCATCACCAAGCCAGGTCTGGTGGCACCCTGCCTGGAATCCCAGCATTCAGGAGACTAAGGTAGGAGAAACATAAGTTCAAGGCCAGACTGGGCTACATAGTAAGTTCATGGGCAGTCTGGGCTACGTGAGATTCTGTCTCAAAGAAAGAAAAGAAAAGAACGGTTAGTATGGTATAAAAGGTCCAGGTAACAGAACTGCAAATGACAAGGAGAATGATGGAAATATATAAACTCTCTAGGGCTAGAGAGATGGTTCAGTGGTTAAGGTGCTTCCTTGCAAAGTCTGCAGGTCCAAGTTTGCTTCCCCCAGTACCCGCTTAAAGCCACACGCACAAAGAGGCACGAGAATCTGGAGTTCCTCTGCAGCACCAAGAGGCCCCGGTGCACCCACTCTCCCTCTCTCTCCTTGCAAATAAATAAAAATAAATAAAACAAAAATCTATAAACTCTTTGTTTAGGGGTTGTCTTTTTTTCTGCAGGCAGGAGTTTTTTACTTCCCCCTGTTTTTAGTTGATTATGTGGCCTTCATCCAGACAGCGAAGCTGATATTAAGAGTTGCAGTGCAGGGAGACGGCTCACGTTGTAGAATGCTTGCCACACAAGCATGAGGATCTGAGTTTGGATCCCCAAAACCCACATAAATGTGGACATGGCCGTGTGTGTCTGTGATCCCAGTACACTTACAATAAGACGGGAGGCAGAGAGAGTAACAGCCTGCAAAGCTCACGGGTCAGTTAGCCTGGCACAGGGCAGAAGTCTGTCCTCCGACCTCCACATGCATGCCTTGGCATGTTTGCACACACACACATATACATATGAACACATATACACAACATACATACACACAATACATATATGTAGCAGTTACCCCCTCACTGCTGGGATAAAATTGAAAGAGTAGCAGCCTAGGGGAGAAATGAATTTATTTCAGCTTACAGGGTGTTTTTTTTTTTAATCTTTATTTATTTGCAAGGAAAGGGAGAGAGAAAATGGACACACCAGGGCCTCTTGCCACTGCAAACAAACTGCAGATGCGTATGCCACTTTGTGTATCTGGCTTTACGTGGGTACTGGGGAATCGAACGTGGAGGGTTCTCTATACCCTCATGTGTTTGGGATCAAGCCTCATATTTCACCCCCAGCTGGGGGAGCTTTGGGAGCAGGAGTCCCGCGAGAGGAGGTGTGCGGCTGGGGGTGGGCCTTGGGATTTTAGAATCCAACCCCACTCGCTTCTCTTGCTGCTTCTCCCAGCTGATGGGACCCTTGCTCTCTGTTCTTACCATGCCTTCCCTAAAAACTGTAAGTTCAGGGCTGCAGAGATGAATCCACAGTCAAAGCAGTTGCTCGCAAAGCCTGACTTAAATTGTTTAATTGTGATGTATTTAGATGAAACTAAACACTAGGCATGGTGGTACTCACCTCTAATCCCACCACTTGGAAGGTGGAGGCAGGAGGATCAGAAATTCAAGGTCATCATTGGTTACATAGCAAGTTCAAGGCCAGCCTGGGCTACCTGGGATCTCAAAACAAAAATGACCAAAAAGCATGTTTTTACAAAGTAATATATGCTAATTAAATATGAGAATTTATTTTTTATTATTTATTTATTTGATAGAAAGAATGGGGAGAGAGAGGGGGGCACACCAGAGCTTCTATCCACTGCAAACAAACTCCAGATGCATGCATCACCATGTGGATCTGGCTTACATGGATTCTGGGGAATCGAACCTGGGCCCTTAGGCTTCCCAGGCAAGTGCCTTAACCACTAAGCCACCTCTCCAGCCTGAGCACACAGTTTTATACATCCTGCTTTTGTATTAAATGCGTGGACCCACGGCATTGTCTGGGCAATGTGCCAGCTTTAGCATCATGCTAAGAAAACATGGGAAATGGAGGTGCCTGTCCAGAGTTCCCACAGCTCTGCCTACCTGTTGGGAAGGGAGGGTTGAGCATAGGAGACATTGCCCCATGTCTGGGGTCTTCTCAGCTTGCATGTTGACAGAATTTCAATTCAACCCTGTATCCACAGATGTGTCGGCTCTAGGAGGCTAATCCATGCGCCTTCCCTCTGTGAAACTAGTAGATAAAACCAGAGCTCATTGTTATAACACCTATTAGAAGTATTGAATGCTACTGTACAAAAAAGAAACACAGGTTGACCATCTAGTATGTTCCAGTGTTTAAGGGAAGGTGCTTCATGCCCAGAGCAGAAAGCAGCCTGACCTGAGAGCAACGCCCTCCAGCCGCACCGGCTCAGGGCACCAACGCTCCACGCCAGCCCGAGAACCGTCAGGGAAATTCACCTCCACACACAGCTTCTCCTCCAGGAAGGGATTTTCACATCCCGGCGGATTCTCCTCATAGAACTGGTGGAAGAAGTGGGGATGCCGGGGCTGGAGAGATGGCTCGGTGGCAAAGGCATTTTTGCCTGCAAAGCCTAACGATCTGAGTTCAATTCCCCAGTACCCATGTAAAGCCAGATGCACAGTGGCGTATGCATCTGGGGTTTGTTTGCAGCAGCTGGATGCCCTGGTGCACCCAATCTCTCTCTCTCTCTCTCTCTCTCCTTGCAAATAGTCTCTCTCTCCTTGCAAATAGATAAGTAAATAATTAAATAAATAAATTTAATTTTTTTAAAGATGGGCTGGGAAAATGGCTTAGTGGTTAAGGCATTTGCCTGTGAAGCCACAGGACCCAGGTTCTATTCCCCAGTATCCACATAAACCAGCTACACAAGGTGGCACATGTGTCTGGAGTTCATTTATAGTGGCTGAAGGCCCCGGCATGTCCATTCTCTCTCTCAAAAAAAATAAAAATAAAGTAAAATAAAGAGTTTAGATACTAAATTCCAAATCAGCCTGGGCTACAAAGAGACCCTGCCTCAAAAACAAAATAAAAGAGCTTAAAAAAAAAAAGTGAGGATGCCCTTCCATGAGCATCATTCCTATCCCCTTTCTATCACGTGACACCCGCCTCTCATCCCTGGACTTCACTCTGTAGTCTCAGGGTTAGGGTTAGGGTTAGGGTTAATTCACCGCGATGCTCCTACCTCTGCCTCCCGACACGTGCTGGGATCACAGGCGCGCGTTCCCCACCACGCCCGGCTCTCATCCCCGACCTGCCACGTGACACCCTCGCGCCTCCGCCTCTCTCTGCAGTGTTCGGTCGAGTGTGGCAGTGGGTCGCAGCAGAGGGAGGTGATCTGCGTCAGGAAGAACACGGACGCCTTCGAAGTGCTGGACCCGTATGAGTGCTCCTTCCTGGAGAAGCCCCCCAGCCAGCAAGCCTGCCACCTCAAGCCCTGCGGAGCCAAATGGTTTAGCACAGAATGGAGCATGGTAAGTGTCGGAGCTCCATGGAGAGCCCCTGGTCAGCGCTCTGGGCTCAGCCCAAGAAGACATTCTAGGTGTCCTGTGGCATCCACGCTAGGTGGTCAGGGTGGGGAAGTCCTCTGCTCAGTGGGGGAGACCCAAGGCTTCAACGATCTGGGTTTTTAGACAGTAGAAGTCATAAGGCAGTGACTCTCAAGTTTCAGGGTACATGTGGGGAGGTTTTGTTTTTTTAAATATCATTTAATTGTTATCTGCAAGCAGAGCAAGTAAGAGACAATGAGCGCAGCCAAGACCTCTTGCCACTGCAGATGAACTCCAGATGCATGTACCACTTTGCGCATCTGGCTTTACATGGCTGCTGGGGAATCAAACCCAGGTCATCAGGCTTTGCAGGCGAGCACCTTTAACTGCTGGGCCATGTCTCCAGCCCCGTCTGAAGAGTTTTCGTTGAAAAGAACAACTCTGGGACCATCCTGGCCAAGAAATTTGAATTTTTAAAAATATCTTATTTATTTGAGTGAGACAGAGAGAGAGAGAGAGAGAGACAGGGGGGGGGGGGAGCTAGAATATGGGCACACCAGGGCCTCCAGCCACTGCAAATGAACTCCAGATGCATTGGCACATGCATCTGGAGTTCATTTGCAGTGGCTGGAGGCCCTGGTACACTCATTCTCATTCACTCTTTCTGTATCTTCCTCTCTCTCTCTCAAATAAAATATTTTTAAAAAAAAAAAGTTATAAGCCAGGCATGGTGGGCACACGCCTTTAATACCAGCACTTGGGAGGCAGAGGTAGGAGGGTCGCCATTAGTTCGAGGCCACCCTGAGACTATAGAGTGAATTTCAGGTCATCCTGGGCTAACGTGAGACCCTACCTCGAAAAAAAAAAAAAAAGTTATAAAGACATATCAATGATGTCGACCCTAATTTTTGAAGAAAAGGGATTCAGTTTTTGTTTTAAGCTGTAAAATTCACAAGACAAGTGGGAAGAGGGACACTAAACATATATTCAAAGATAGTAAGGACATATTGCTAATCTGTAGGCAAAGAAGTGGTATTGTGGTAACTTTTAAGGTTCCTTGTGGTTTTTTTTTTGGAGCTAAAACTGAGATATTATGGAAAGATCAATGGCATGTCTAGTCCGAACAGTATGAGGAGTGGAAGTGAGTGGGATACGGATGGGGTACTGTTGGTCCTGAGTTTTTGCCAACATGGACGCTGGTTGACGGGGCAATGTCTATATTCAGTTTCCCTTAGGAGGTGTTTGAAGTCCTCCAGGGTGGAGATCTGAGGGACTGTAGGGAAGTCTGACTTTGTTCCTTTGTTGCCACACAGTGCTCCAAAAGCTGCCAGGGTGGCTTCCGGGTCCGGGAAGTGAGATGTCTGTCAGACGACATGACCCTGAGTGCTCTCTGTGACCCTCAGTTGAAACCAGAAGAGAGAGAATCCTGTAACCCTCAGGACTGTGTCCCCGAAGTGGGTAAGCTCTGTCACGTTCTGTGTGTGGTGTCAAAATGCCAAATTCATCCAGGTCTCTCCGCGAATTTTTTTTTTTCAAGGACAGAGAGAGAGAGAGAGAGAGAGAGATAGACAAGAGAGAACGGGCACACCAGGGCTCCGGCCACTGCAAATGAACTCCAGATGCATGCGCCCCCTTGTGCATCTGGCTAATGTTGGTCCTGGAAAACTGAACCTGAGTCCTTTGGCTTTGCAGGCAAGCGCCTTAACCACTAAGCAATCCCTCCAGCCCCTCTCTGTGACTTTCTGCACAGCCTGTGGAAGTCAGGGGACCAGCATGCTTTTGATATTATAACTTTCATAGTTTAAGATGACTCTTATTAACACGGATGGCTATCCAAGCCACCCACCAAAACGCAATGTGAATGGATTAAAATGATAGGGCATTTCGTTCCCTCATCCTTAAGGTCATAATAGTAAAGTTCCAACTTTTCACTGTACAGAGAAACCAACACTGATTTGTCCATGAAAGGGGGTGGTGTGGCCTCAAAGCTGGACTGAATGGTTGAGAAAGAAGGAAGGGGAGAGGCCAAGAATGAGTAGACAGAGATTGACAGTCTAAGCAGTGTGTGAGTGAGTGTGTGTGTGTGTGTGTGTGTGTGTGTGTGTGTGAAGTTTCTTGTTTGTCTCACGCACAGGGATATGGATAATTAAAGGCAATTGAAGTTGCCGGGTCCTTGGATTTGATTGTGTCAGTTTCAAGCAAGGAATGATTGGCAGAGCCCAATCCATGTGTTCTAAAGACCCGTTGCCCAACTGACACATATTTGTAAAGGTTTCTAACTGACATGCATCTGGAGCTTGTTTGCATTGGTGAGAGACCTCGTTTGTGCCCATCCCATTTTCTCTTTCTCTTCCCCCCCTCTCGCCTTGAAAATAAGTAACAAATACAAATTTCAAAAAAATTATAGAGGCTGAAGAGATGGCTTAGCAGTTAAGACACTTACTTGTCTGCAAAACCAAAGGACCCGGTTCAATTCCCCAGGACCCACATAAGCCAGATGCAAAAGGTGGTACATGCATCAAGTTCATTTGCTACTGCTAAAATCCCAGGCATGCCCATTCTCTCCCTCTCTCTCTCTCTCTCTCTCTCTCTCTCTCTCTCCCTCTCTTCCTCTCTGTCACTCAAAGAAACAAATAAAAATAAATAAATTATAAAAAATAATAGGGGAGCCGGGCGTGGTGGCGCACGCCTTTAATCCCAGCACTCGGGAGGCAGAGGTAGGAGGATTGCCGTGAGTTCGAGGCCACCCTGAGACTCCATAGTGAATTCCAGGTCAGCCTGGGCTAGAGTGAGACCCTACCTCGAAAAACCAAAAAAAAAAAAAAAATAATAATAATAATAATAAGGGCCTGGAGAGATGGCTTAGCAGTTAAGCACTTGCCTATGAAGCCTAAGGACCACAGTTCAAGGCTTGATTCCCCAGGATCCACGTTAGCCAGATGCACAAGGTGGCGCATGCATCTGGAGTTTGTTTGCAGTGGTTGGAGGCCCTGGTGCGCTCATTCTCTCTCTCTCACTCGCTCTCAAATAAATAAAAATAAACAAAAAATATTTTAAAAATAATACTAGGGCTCAATAAACTGTCTGGAAATAATAGGTGAGTATTGGCTGGAGGTGTAGCTCAGGAGTAGAGCTCATGCTTAGCTCGCAGGAGGCTCTGGGCTATGTAAGTCAATTATATCATTTCTTTTTTAACTTTATTGACAGCTTCCATAAATATAGATAATAAATCATAATTCCTACCCCACTCCCATCCTCCCCTTCTCAAAACCAGCCTCCATTGAATCCCTTCTTTTGAATCACTCTCTCTTCTATACTGATGTCATCATCTTTTCCTCCTATTATGATGGTCTTGTGTAGGTAGTGTCAGGTACTGTGGGGTCATGGATATCCAGACCATTTTGTGTCTGGAGGAGCACAAAGGAGTCATACCCTTCCTTTGGCTCTTACATTCTTTCCGCCACCTCTTCGCAATGGACCCTGAGTCTTGGAAGGTGTGATAGAGATGTTTCAGTGCTGAACACTCCTCTGTCACTTCTTCTCAGCACCATTGTGCCTTCTGAGTCATCCCAAGGTCACTGCCATCTGCAAAGAGAAAGTTCTCTAACAAAAAAAGTGAAAGCAGCATTAATATACTGGTATAAACATCAAAAAGTGCTTACAGAGCAGTTTGGTGGACATAATATATGTATTTAGCTTGACAACAGCAGATGTTACTACTCCCCTAGGGCTCATGACCTCCCCCACCATAGGCTTTTGACTAGGTTTTCATAATCAGGCATATGTTTCCTCCTGTGGAGCGGGCCTCCAGTCCAATTAGAAAGTGGTTAGTTTCCCCCATAACAGACATACCACTATTGTACCAGTTGGCATATTTGGCCTGGCTGGCCAATCTTAAAGCTTTCAGGGTCCACTGCTGTTTAACACCATAAATGACTTCTCTCTCTCAAAAAGTCTGCCTGCAGCATAGCTCTTTCCACCTTTCTACGGGGGGTGGCAGAGGGGGGGGTTCCAGCTCAGCTCCAGCTTGATTTTTGGAGTCTTCAGCAATAGGGTCTTTACCATCTATTTCTGGTGGACAAGACCTCCCTAGACAACAATTCACTGGAAGATATTCCACCCCTGGCACTGAAATCTGTCTAATAATAATTTATGACTTCTGGGTACACCATTATCCATGTCCATAGGATACTTTTGCCCGTATTCTCCTTTTTTTTCTAAGGTAGGGTCTCATTCTATAGTTCCAGGCTGGCCTCAAACTCATAGCAATCCTCCTACCTCTGCATCCTGAGCACTGGAATTAAATGAGTGCACCACTATGTCCAGTTTCTCTCTCTTTAAATATATATATATATATATATATATATATATATATATATATCTTTAGCTAAAAGGAAGTAGGTTTCCATATGGTTTACTGATAACATCTTAAATATAATTTCTTGTAATTCATAAAACACTGGAAGCAATTGCATTTCTATCAACAGAAGGAAACAGTTAAGCTGAATTATAACACTGATGGTCTAAAAAAGACTGTGGGAGATGTCATGATATCAAATGTTTCTCAGTATCCTTATGAGTTGTATGGAAAAGGAAGCAATGGGGAACTATGCCATCAGCTCTTTCCCAAGTTCATCTGTCAACTCAAGCATTGTGAGTCAGACACCAGACAGGACTTTCAAATCAGATCTCATGTTTCTTTGGAATAAGAACAGAGAATAGCAAAGGCAAATTTTGAGGATAAGCAATGTTGAGAGATGTATCCTTCCCAAAAAATTAAGACATGCTGGCACAGGGAGAGCTGACTAAACTAATAGAGTAAAGTAAAAACAAAGTCACAGGTGCCGGATGTGCGATGGAGTCCACATTATGAATCTGTGGACAAAAGATGAAATGTTAAATGAATGATCATGAGACAGTTCATGTATTTATATATATTGGAAAACAGAATAAAATTGATTTCCTGTCTCTTCCTCACACACACACAGAGAGAGAGAGCCCAGTTCTTGGTGGACTTGAGAAAATAAATATGACTAGGTTTTTTTTTAAAACTTTTAGAAGACTATGAGGCAAACTAATATTTTTATTTTAAAAGTGGAAAGGATTTCTTAAAACCAAAAATTCCAAAGTTCAAAGGGAAATATTACAGTATCAGTTAGATTAATATGTAAAGTCTCTTATCAAACAGCATCATCAAAAAAATGACAGAATCAGCCAGACCCCCCAGAGAAGAGATTTGCACTCCAATGTTCTACCCCTGAGCTTGACCCCAGAGAAGAGATTTGTACTCCAACGTTCTACCCTTGAGCTTGACCCCAGAGAAGAGATTTGTACTCCAATGTTCTACCCCTGAGCTTGACCCCAGAGAAGAGATTTGCACTCCAACGTTCTACCCCTGAGCTGGACCCCAGAGAAGAGATTTGTACTCCAATGTTCTACCCCTGAGCTTGACCCCAGAGAAGAGATTTGTACTCCAATGTTCTACCCCTGAGCTTGACCCCAGACAAGAGACTTGTACTCCAATGTTCTACCCTTGAGCTTGACCCCAGAGAAGAGATTTGTACTCCAACGTTCTACCCCTGAGCTTGACCCCAGAGAAGAGATTTGCACTCCAATGTTCTACCCCTGAGCTTGACCCCAGACAAGAGACTTGTACTCCAATGTTCTACCCCTGAGCTTGACCCCAGAGAAGAGATTTGCAACATAATAACCAACAAATATTTGGATCCATTATATGTATTTATAGAATTCCATGAATCATTTTTAAAAACCTGAACTGAATTACTAAATGGACAAAAGCTAGGGAAAGCCATTTACAGAAAAGGAAACTCCAATGGCAGACATATATTTGACATCTACCTCACCTGGGGATAATTTTCCATTCACTAGACCAGCAAAAAATATAACCTATGGCAAAAGAAGGAATTCTGGGGCTGGAGAGCTTGCCTGTGAAGCCTAAGGACCCTGCATCAAGTCTTGATTTCCAGGTCCCACGTTAGCCAGATGCACAAGGGGGTGCACATGTCTGGAGTTCATTTTCAGTGGCTGGAAGCCCTGGCTTGCCCATTCTCTTTCTTTCTCTCTTTCCCTCTCTCTCTCTCTCTCTCTCTCTCTCTCTCTCGCTCGCTCTCACTCTCAAATAAATAAATAAACAAAAACAAATAAACTTTCTTATTAAAAAAGAAGGAATTCTGCTATTCTACTGAGAGGACTGTGAATAGATCCATATCTAATAAATCTGCTTATACAATGACTTAACAAGACAAGGAAAAGGATATGTAACAAAATTGCCTTAAAAAGCATCATTTACCATAGGAAAAAGGGGAAAAATTGCTGACAATGGAAAATAAATCATACAATGTAAATTTCGGTCAATGAAAATAGGCAGATAAATTATAGAATATGTTTGTTTACAATGATATACTACTCAATGAGGAAAATGAATTATATGCATCAGTCATTAAATGTGAATGAATTGCATAAATTCATTGTTGTGTTAGTAGCCAAGAATGTCATATTTCTTTCCTTTTTTTTTAATTAATTTTTTTTCGAGGTAGAGTCTCTCTCTAGCCCAGGCTGACCTGGAATTTACTATGTAGTCTCAGGATAGCCTTGAACTCACAACTGTCTTCCTACCTCTGTCTCCTGAGTGCTAGGATTAAAGGCTTGCACCACCACACCCAGCTTCTTAAAAAAAAAAAAAATTGCAAGCAGAGAGAGAAGACAGAGAGACAGAAAGAATGGGTGCACCAGGACCTCCAGCCACTGCAAATGAACTTCAGATGCATGTGCCTCTTTGTGCATTTGGCTTTATGTGGGTCCTGGGGAATTGAACCTGGGTTCATTAGGCTTTACAGGCAAGCACATTAAACACTGAGCCACCTCTGTGCCCTTATATATCTTGTTAAAGTTTAGATGCCACATAGTGGTTAGGAATACCATCAAGTACAGTTCAAGTATAAAGAAATGTTCAAGAGTAGCTGAGGGTGGTGGTCATACCTGTATTCCCAACACTCCAGAGGCTGAAGCAGGATGATCAGGAGTTCAAGGCAATCCTGGCTATATAGTGAGAACTTGTCTCAAAAAATATGATAAAGCGCCGGGCATGGTGGTGCACGTCTTTAAACCCAGCACTCACGAGGCAGAGGTAGGAGGATCGCAGTGAGTTCGCAGCCACCCTGAGACTACAGAGCGAGTTCCAGGTCAGCCTGAGCTAGAGTGAGACTCTTCCTGGGGGCAAGGGGGGGGGGGCAGATAAAGAGAAAAAAAGTTTAGAAATGATACGACCAAATTTGGGACTTTCTTCTCTTTAGAGTAGTCAGAAGTGATTGTGAGGTGAGCTCTAGGGGTTCTATGTTGGTGATATTTTATCATTACATTGAACAGTTAGAACCCAGTTCGTTGAATCATTCTCTATGCAAAATTCAGTTTATAGCCAGGCGTGGTGGCACACACCTTTAATCCCAGCATTCAGGAGGCAGAGGTAAGAGGATCACTGTGAGTTTGAGGCCACCCTGAGATGACACAATAAATTCCAGGTCAGCCTGGGCTAGAGTGAGATCCTACCTTGAAACCCCCCCCCCCAAAAAAAAAATCAGTTTATAAAGCTTAATAGAAAGGGAACATGAGACTGAGGAGGTAGCTTGATCACTAAGAGCACTTGCTATACAGGCATGAGGACCTGAGTTCAGGTCCCCAACACCCACATCAAAAGCCGGGCATGGGGGGTGCACACCTGTCATCCGCGAGCTGGGGAGAGAGAGAGACTAGCAGATTGCTGGGGCAAGACTCTGAATCCATGAGCTCTGGGTTCAGTAAGAGACTCTGTCTCAATAATAAGATGAAGAGCTGGGCTGGGGAGATGGCTTAGTGGTTAAGGTGCTTGCCTGGGAAGCCTAACGACCCAGGTTCAATTTCCCAGGGCCCAAGTAAAGCCAGATGCACAAGGTGGCGCACACGTCTGGAGTTTGTTTTCAGTGGCTAGAGGCCCTGGGGTGCCTATTCTCTCTTTCTCTATCTGCTTCCTTCTCTCTCTAAAATGAATAGATAAAATATATAAATAAATAAAAATAAGGTGGAGAGCAATTGAGGAAGACACCAAAAATTGGCCTCTGGCCTTCACACAAGCATGTATATCCATACTCACACACACAAACGCGCATGCACGCATGCACATCATGCATATACAGAAAGAAAGAGAGGAAAGGGACACACTGCCAGCCCTCAGCACTCACCCTGCATGCGTACACGATCAAAGCAAGACCCATGAGCCGGGCGTGTTGGCGCACACCTTTAACCCCAGCACTCTGGGAAGCAGAGGTAGGAGGATCGCCGTGAGTTCAAGGCCACCCTGAGACTATAGAGTGAATTCCAGGTCAGCCTGGGCTAGAGCAAGACCCTACCTCGAAAAACCACACACACTCACACACACACACACACACACTCACACACATACCCCATCTTTGTGGGAGACAGAGGTAGGAGGATCTCCGCGAGTTCAAGGCCACCCTGAGACTACACAGTGAATTCCAGGTCAGCCTGAGCTAGAGTGAGACCCTACCTTGAAAAAAACAAAACATAAAAATTAAAAATTAAAAAATAGGCGAGACCCAGGTGAAAAGCTGTGTCCCTTACCTTTTCTCTTCCCGCTGGCTCAGGTCACCCCTTGGGCTCATGACTGTCTTTTGTTCTCTCCCACTGCAGATGAGAACTGTAAGGATAAGTACTACAACTGCAACGTGGTGGTCCAGGCACGCCTCTGTGTCTACAACTACTACAAGACGGCCTGCTGCGCCTCCTGCACCCGTGTGGCCAACAGGCATGTGGGCTTCCTGGGGAGCAGATAACCCCCCTGTCCTCCATCAGTAGGGCAGCATTCCCTGCCCACCCTCTGGGGGATGCAAACAGTGCACCTGGCTGGCCGCCTGCCCCATCAGGAGCTCCCAGGCCAGAGCACTGCCAACCAACTTAATCGCTACCTTTGCCTTCATAAGACATACCCACGAGGTACCCAGGAACTTTTGTACCCAGGATGTAAGGAAGCCGTGGCCGCTCCTTTTAAGTGTCGCTATGGTGGGCTGATGATCCCCCTTCTTGGGACCTGGCCCCTGCCAGTGGTGTCTGCTGAAATGTAACCCGTGGGAAATGCATGCAGCCGTCAACTCAGCTCCTGTCCTGCTATTCCAAGTCAGCACATGGGCCACTGACCGAGCACCTCTTGCCTGGTGCTACTGGCCTGTCTGAAAACGAGCACCCTTCGGAAAGCCAGAGGGTGGGGGGTCGGCTCCCCACCCCACACCCCACAGCCCCACCAGGCCTTGCTGAGACCTGAGACCCACGCGCCCCTCTGTGACCCTCAGCCTAGCTGTGCCTGTTATCACTCTTAATGACCACAGACCTTAGGACACAGGCGTCTCACCACCTAGAGTGCTTTATCGTGTAGCAGGTTTACTCACAGATACAAGCCCATTAGCCGCACAACAGCCCAGAATGGGATGCACGGTCACCCCACTTTATTGACAAGGAAACCGAGGCTCGACTCAGGTAACTCACCTGCCGTTCGGTGGCAGAGCTAAGTGCCCACCCCGCGGCCCCTGGACCAGTGACCATCCGGGGGTCTGCCTAGGGGCCATCCATCAGAAAGATGAGTGTAGCTTCCTATCTGACCCGAGGGCAGATGGGTTTCCCACTCCATGAAGAAAGCCTGGGCTTTTGAATTCTTCCCTCTGCCCGCAGTGTTGCTTCATTCCAACACTCAGTTCTCCCAGATATCTGTTTCCATGTCCGCCTCCCACTAGCAGGATTTCAGCAGGTCTTGCTAAACTCCCTTCTCCACAGCGCTGGCTGCCCGGGGAGGCCAGGGGCGCCTGGCCAGTGCCTGAAATTCTTTCATTCCCACGGGACACTCCTCTGGGGCCTGTCACAAGGCACAGCAGACGCCCACAACCCGCAGGGTGCCACCCTCTCTCCGCCATGGCTTCTGGGTTCTTCGCCCAGTGGCTAGCCTGGCCAGTGAGTCCCAACAAAAACCCTCTGTCCCAGTGGAAAGAGTCCCATGTTGGCCTTACGGGATTTCTTCCCTAGTGGCCTTGCAATCCCTCCCCCGTGGCTCACAACTCTTACCTCCCACCAGACATAACCATCAAGATCGACGTTAACGCAGCCAGCCTGGGGGACAGAGGTGCGAAGCCCTGTCTGTCTTCCCAAATTCACTTCACCCAGCTGTGTCGTCCCTCCAAAAAAAATAGTGAAGCATATGAAAAAAGAAAAGGCTAACAGGAATGTTTTTTTTTTTTAATTTCATTTTATTCAGTAAGAAAAATAACAGGCTGAACCAGTTGTAAACTTAGAGAGATTCTCTTACGTTGGGTCCTGGGCATATTTCCCTCTTAAAGCAAGTCTGTACCCTTAGCCACTGAGTTTCTCCCATGAACTCTTTCAAGTGCGACTTCCCAGACCACGATCATTTGCAGCTTTGGGGGCAATGCCATCACCCTGGTCTGACACACTCCATTTGGGGTTCCACTCGCCTGGGCCCTCTGTGGCACCTTTTCCCTTTTCTTCTGAGGGCTCTGCATGCCATACAGACAGACAGACACGCAGGCAGTTTCTGCCCACTTCTCACTTTTGCTTTTTTTTTTTTTTTTTTTTTTTTTTTTTTTTTTTGGTTTTTTGAGGTAGGGTCTCACTCTGGCTCAGGCTGACCTGGAATTCACTATGGAGTCTCAGGCTGGCCTCGAACTCACGGCGATCCTCCTACCTCTGCCTCCCGAGTGCTGGGATTAAAGGCGTGCGCCACCACACCCAGCTTCACTCTTGCTTTTGCTAGTCGCAGGGAGCTTTTCCTTTCCGTAGCCACTCTCAGATCTTGCTAGAAAGATTCTTTAGATGTTCGTCGACATGCTGCAGGCCAGGGCACGCCCAGTCAGTGGGTAGAGAGAGAAAGGTTGTCTTTACATCCAGGGAAGAAATACAGTCGAGCGAGTTAAGCTGACTAACCAAGGGAACAGGCCTTCATGGTGAGGGGATTCTATTCCTAAAGGGGCTTCTCTGATGAGCATCGTAGAGTTTACACCTCAGCAATTCTCAAGACTGGGCAGGGTTGATGATGGCTTTATGATCCTGGATGTTCATAGTCCTTAAAAAGGACAGTGATCCTCCCATGAGAACAAGCACCAGCCCATCTGTGTGGGACTGAACTGAAGCAGATGGATGAGGCCTGAGTTTGGAGGGTAGAGGTGGGCTCAACCGAGGATCGATAGATTCTTCCAGAAAGCAAATGTTCTTGAGGTTCATTCACCTTTAGAAGATTATAGATTTCTAGAATGGAGTTAACTTGTCTTAGCCAGTTCTTGCTAATTCCTTATTTTGGTACTTTCTCCCTAGCTCAATGTGCCTCAAGACTTTAGGGGGTCCCCAGTGGTCACTACCAAGAAGCGGGGTTGGCTATCCCTCCCGATGGGAATTTATCTACCATCTTCTCCTCAGGTCACTCTATATGCCCTTCATTGATATGGAATTTAAATTTATATTTTAATACTGTCACACACACACACACACACACACACACACCCCATGTGCCTGATAGCCTCATTCCCTCTCTGAATGAAAAACACATAGATAAGTTAAATCCATTATACATTTTTCTCATCCAAATCAGCAAAGCCCCAAATAAAAACTGCTTTATCTCTTCCACTCATTGGAAAAGGAAGTCGTCCCTCTTGTGACCTCGGTAGAGGCCATTTAGTGCCTGCTCCCTTCCCTGAAGACCCCATGGGTTCTGGTAGGAAAGGGACAGCAAGAGAAAAAGAGCAACCACACTCCTTAGAAACCTGGCCACTAGAGGGGAGACAGTTCCCTTCAAGTAAGCCATGCCTAGCCTGATGCTCCTCGGGCTTGTGGGAAACACCTTCGTGCCACCCTTCCGGGAGCCGCAGTGTGACGTCATTCTCACACCTGACCCCTGCTGTACCTTTCTTTGTCTTACCTGTCTGGCTGGGGGGCTTTTATATTTTGGCTTTTCCCCCATTGCCTGTAGTGTGTACCATCCACTCCTTCTCGGAGTGTTTACATTCAACACTAGTTGTGATACTAGTTGAGAGACACTAGTTTGATTTATTGTGGGAGAGAGAGAAATAGATATGTATACTAGTACCTAGTGCCATTCCTTGCTGCAAAGAAAATTTGTGGCTGGAGGAAGGGGGGAGATGGCTCAGTCAGTCAAGTGCTTCCTATGCAAGCATGAGGACCTGAGTTTGGACCCCCAGCACCCACATAAAAGCTGGGCATGGAGGCACACATCTGGGGAGGCATGCTGGCCAGCTAGTCTAGCCAAATCCCGAGTGCCAAATTATGTGAAAGACCCTGTCTCAAAACATAAGGTGGGGGGGGGGGCAACTGAGAAGGACACTCAGAACTGACCTCTGCCCTCTGTGTCCACTCTCACACATACACACATGCATGTGCATAACACACACACATACATGTAAAAAAGAAAAAGTATGGATAACCTGAATTTGGAGAGTTAATGGCTTTGTTCTGGGTTGGAGAAGATGAAAAGACCAGAATCAAATCGAGATCTTAGCAGTTCACTAGGATACAACATGGAGTTCTACCTTTAAATTTAAATCATCATCATCATCATCATCATCATGCAAGTCAAAGGTGAGGGAACTGTAAGCATCTCAGCTGGCTAAGCTCAAGGTGAATAGAGAAAGTGGGACGGAACTGTCAAACTACAAACTATCCCACAAGCCACTTAGGACACAGACAGACAGAAAACAGAGAGGCCACATTTGTCTGTCATTGGTAACAGCCTCATTTAGGAAGGCTGTTAATTATATAGCAACATTCAAGTGTCAACGTCCAAGAGCACTGAGAAGGACAACTGATGATGTACAGTACGAAGGACTCCTGAGGCCGTGTCACTGGCGGAGACACCATGAGCACCATCCTAGGCCCCACAGGTAGACACCGAGGCAGTAAGACAAAGGTTAGTTCTTATGAGAAAACCAGCTCTCTGTAGGCCAGAGCCTTCTGCAGGCACCGTAAGTAGTGAGAAACCCATCACCAGAGGTGGCAGCCGAGGCTGGACAGCCATGTGTGAGGACACAGAAAAGAGACTCAGGGGCTAGAGAGATGGCTTAGCGGTTAAGGCACGCTTGCATGAAAAGCCAAAGGACCTCAGTTTGATTCCCCAAGACCCGTGTAAGCCAGATGCACAAGGTGGCGCCTGCATCTGGAGTTCTTTTGCAATGGCTGGAGCCACCCATTCTCTCACTCTCTCTCTCGCTCTCTCTCTCTCTCTCTCTCTGTTTCTCTCTCTCATAAATAAATAAAATATATTTTTTTAAAAAGAGAGAGAGACAGACTTGGGCATCTGGCTTGGCAGTATGCTGTCAAGGTCATTTCCAAGTCCCGGCTGTAAGTTTTAAGTGTTCCATCTGGTTCTGGATGGCAAGTGCCTGGCCCACATAGGTCCCATTGCTGACTTTTCTCACCCTGCCAACCATTCGAAGCCCTCCTCCGAGCTACATGTGGTCTCATATCACAGACAGCCATTAGGCAACTCCATCACAGCTGCCCCCACCTTGTGTTTCCACAGAGGAGCATGCAGACGTGGGGATGGACCCAAGGGGACAGTGGTGACTAGCCTCTGGGCCTTCTCCTACATACAGTCTTGTTCTCAGCAGCATCTTGCCTTCCTGAACCCTGGCTGACTTAGTGAACAGTAGCTCTCTCTACCCCGAACCATCCCCCTCATTCCTGGTTCCATTGAGACTCTGCTCTCGTGGCTCTGAAAAAGGGGCCCCGAGCAGGTGGGAATGTCCAGTCATCTTTCTCAACATCTTTCAGACAGTGAGCCCCTGGCCTCAGTGAGAGAAAATTCCATTCTGTTACACAGACTAACCACCGCCCCAGCTCCCAGCCCGTCCATGGATGTCTGACGGAAGGATATACTTTGTTATAACTTATTATGTTGTTCTTTGTAAATACAAGATGTTTATAGCAAATACGTATTCTGAACTCTATCTACGGAGTGAGTCACTGCACCAAAATAGTTCTATTATCCAGAGTATGTTAACATTAAAGGGACCTAATAGGTATTTATTTACACAGGCCATCCACATTTGTGTAAAATTACTTGGTCATACTAACCTGGCTTCCTGGAACATTGCAACACGATAATGTCTTACGTTCATTCATGCTGTTGTTTAGTATACCAGGTTGGCCAAACTCCATGGGATTAAGATTGAATATAACTGGCTGCTTTTTGACATATCCAGGGGTTTTTCTGCCCCTGGTATTGTGCCTGACTCAGATTGCCAAACCTTTCTGTCGTAAATACGCGTAAATACTCTCTTTCCTCATATAACCTACTGTCTCCTCATCCCTGAGCCCTTGGAGAAGGGCATGCCATTTGTCCCAAGTCTCTCCTGTCCCTTCTCCATGTGGCCCACTGGTAGGCTCACCGGTCTGGTGCCAGGCAGGCAGAGTCTAGGAGAGGCTTGGAGGCTCTTGTTAACACCTCCAGGGTCCCCTGCTGGAGCCAGGGCCTGGGCTGCTGTCCTGTGACCTGTGAGCCAGGAGCAAGAAGCCCACTGAGTACGCCATCTACTCTATGTCTCCTATGTAGTTTAAGTTATTACAGAAGGAGATGGTG
Source organism: Dipus sagitta (assembly GCA_036346955.1). NCBI lineage: Eukaryota > Metazoa > Chordata > Mammalia > Rodentia > Dipodidae > Dipus > Dipus sagitta. The sequence continues at coordinate 19,357,657 of CM070780.1, forward strand.
AATTATATGAGTAAATGCAGTCTGTTTCCTCATCAGCAAAAATGACAACTATTTTGTGTATGACTAATTTATTTTTATTGTAAAAATACAATAAACTGGTTAAAAGATCTGCGTTGTTAGTGTATTTGTGTTCTCTAATTTTATTTTTTTATATTCTATTTATTTATGAGAAATAGAGAATGGGCATGCCAGGGCCTCTAGCCACTACACACTCCACATACATGTACTACCTTGTGCATCTAACTTTACATGGGTACTGGGGAATCAAACACGGGTCCTTAGGCTTTGCAGGCAAGTACCTTAACTGCTGAGCCATCTCTCCAGCCCTAATTTAATTTTTTCAATTGACAATTTTCATACTTGTACATCATAATCCCCTCCCATTGCCTTCTTTTGTATCCATCTCCCTCTCTTCCACTGAATTCCTTTTTCTTTCCAGCGAGTCTCTCTTCTATTTTGAAGTGGGTTTTTATTCTTTTTGTCCATCTCCGTCATCCACGCTAACATGTTGATGAGCTCAATATTCTAGAGGTCCTGGGGACATAATGGCAGCTGCCGTGAGGTCATGAAGTAACAGACATGGAGCTGGAAGACAGTGTCCCAAAGTATTCCTCCCTATCTTCTGGCTTTTGTGTTCTTTCTGGCCTATCTTCTACATGACTACCTGAGCTTGGAGGGTGTAATAAAGATGTCTCATTTAGCTCTGAGCACTCAACCACCACTTATTCTCAGCACTGTGACAAGTTTTGAGTCTGTCTCGTAGTCACCATCATCTGCAAAAGTAAGCTCATCTGACCAGAGGTCAGGACTAATATATGGGCATAAACACACTAGAAATGTTAGAGGGCACTTTCAGGGGTACAACATATATATTTGGGAGAGAAAGAGGATGGGCACGTCAGGGCCCCTAGCTCCTGCAAATGAACTACAGATGCATGCACCACTTTGTGCATCTGGCTTATGTGGGTACTGGAGAATCGTACCTGGACCTTTAGTCTTCACAGGCAAGCACCTTAACCACTAAGCTACCTCTCCATCCCCACTACATATCTTTTTAATCAACCAACAGTTGTAGATTCCCCACTAAGGGCCATGACCTCAGCCATGGGTTCTGGACTATGTTTTCAGTACTAAGGATGAATTCCCTCCCGTGGAATGGGTCTTAGAGACAATCACAGAGCAGATGGTTACCCCCATAACAGTCATACCACTATTGTGCCAGTGGACTTCTCTTTCCTTGGTCTATTTGTGTAGCATACCAGTGGATTCGTACTTGGGTAAACCTGTTGATGACTAGTCTCCCCAGAAGCATGCATAGAACTTTCTAACTCTATGACAGTGAGTCAGGAGGGAGGAGGCTTCTGCTTCATTCTAGCTTGAGTTTTTTGGTGGCCCACGATCAATGTTTGTGGTGTCTTAAAACAATAGGATCTGATTGTCTTGGGTAATATTGCCTTGGTAATAGTCTACATTGTTTTGGTGGCCTCTCTGACCAACAACTTGTGGAAAGTGTCCCATCCCCAGCACTGGGGTTTTCTGTAAAAACCTATGGCTTCTGTGAGCAACATTATCCACTCCAATAGAAAGTTTCTGCCCAGGGCTGGAGAGATGGCTCAGTAGTTAAGGCACTTATATGCAAGGCCTGATGACCCAGATTCAGTTCCCCACTACCCACATAAAGCCAGATGCACAAAGTGGAGTGTGCATCTGGAGTTCATTTGCAAAGGCTAGAGGCCCTGGTATGCCCATTCTCTCTAAATAAATAAATATCTTTTTTTTTTAATTTTTTTTTGTTCAGTTTTATTTATTTATTTATTTGAGAGTGAAGAGAGAGAAAGAGGCAGAGAGAGAGAGAGAGAATGGGCGCGCCAGGGCCTCCAGCCACTGCAAACGAACTCCAGACGCGTGCGCCCCCTTGTGCATCTGGCTAATGTGGGTCCTGGAGAATCGAGCCTCGAACCGGGGTCCTTAGGCTTCACAGGCAAAGTGCTTAACCGCTAAGCCATCTCTCCAGCCCAATAAACATCTTTTAAAAAAAGAAAATTTCTGCCCAAACTGGAGTGCTCTCTCTCTGTCTCTCTCTCTGGTTCTTAATCATATTTTTAATTAGTTAACAAAGCAGGTCTCCTTATGGCTTTTTCGTAACACCTTTAGTTTGGTTAACTCTCCTTTCTCCCCTCTACTCTCCTCCCCTAACCCCATTTTTGCCTTTCCCCCTGAGTATCCCATTCTGCTTACATACCAATTGTCCCTTCTCTTGAGCTACCCCACCTCCCCATGGCTTGTTTCCAGCTTCCTGGCCCCTACTGACACTCCAACTTTATATTTTTGGGCCTTCTAATGAACAGTCTATCTACATTATTTCTAAAAGCCTCTCCTAAAAAGAAGAACCAAGGGCTGGAGAGCTAGCTTAGCAGTTAAGGCACTTGCCTGTGAAGCCTAAGGACCCAGGTTTGACTCCCCAGAACCCATGTAAGCCAGATGCACATGGTAGCACATGTATCTGGAGTTCATTTGCAGTGGCTGGCGGCCCTGGCACACCTATTCTCTCTCTCTCTCTCTTTCTCTCTCTAATAAATAAGTAAAAATAAAATACTTTTAAAAGCTATTGAAAAAGAAGAATCAAGAGCTGGACGTGGTGGCGCACACCTCTAATCCTCAGCACTCAGGAGGCTGAAGTAGGAGGATCGCTGTGAGTTTGAGGCCAGCCAAGAGCTACAGAGTGAGTTCCAGGTCAGCCTGGGCTAAAATGAGGCCCTGTGTCAAACACACACACACACACACACACACACACACACACACACACGAAGCATCAAGCTGGCTCAACAGTTAAAAGCACTTCCTATGCAAGCATAAGGTCCTGAGGAGGCCTGAGAGACCACTTGAGTTCAATCCCCAGGACCCACATGAACAGCTGGGCATGGGCATGCCCACCCGTAACCCCAGTCCCATAGGGGAGCAAAGACTCAGAAAAAAAAAAAAAAAGCAAGCTTCAGGATCAATAAGCGACTCTGGCTCAAATAAGAACAGGCAGAAAAGCCACGGAGTGGACACTGTGTCCCACCCTGGCCACTGCAGGTGAGTGCGTGGCGTGTGACAGAAGCATACACACATGCCTCCACCAGACACACCACGTGGCATGCATTACATACACACAAGCAAACGAAGAAGAAGAATCGGGCTGGAGAGATGGCTTAGCGGTTAAGGCGCATGCCTGAGAAGCCTAAGGATCCAGGTTCCATTCTCCAGGTCGCACATCAGCCAGATGCTCAAGGGGGTGCACGCTGTCTGGAGTTCGTCTGCAGTGGCTGGAGACCCTGGCGAGCCCATTCTCTCTCTCTCTCTAATAAATAAATGGATAAATAAAAATAGATCTTAAAAAAAATAAAAATTAAAAAAGAAGAAGAATTGGACCCTGCAGGGACCCGTCGTCTTGTCAGAGGTTGGCTTCAGGTGCTCTCCGGGAGGGAAGACTGCGTGGGGACAAGACATATCCTTGCCACCTGCACCTGGGCCCAGATGCTGCTGTCAGTCTCACTTTTTGTTTGTTTGTTTGTTTGTTTGTTTTTGGAGGTAGGGTCTCACTGTAGTTCAGGCTGACCTGAAATTCACTATGTAGTCTCAGGGTGGCCTCGAACTCACGGCGATCCTCCTACCTCTGCCTCCCAAGTGCTGGGATTAAAGGTGTGCGCCACCACGCCCGGCTGTCAGTCTCACTTTTGCTGTCAACTTGGGCCAGGTGGCTCACCTGAGCTCAGAATCACATCCCTCGCACCCAGGTTACTTCCTGAGGCAGCGGCCCCATTTGCTGTTATCTAAACCACCAAATAGTCCACCGCCACCATCATTCATTCCAGCATCCAAATGGGGTAATGCCACATTCACTGGCACGGGCGGAGCTGATCTGAGGTGAAGACAGCGCGTGGGGGCCGAGGGGCGCGATCTCCCTTAGTACCCCGAAAGGACTTGCTTTGCTTCATCCGGTTGGTTCTGATCTCCGTGTTGTGACGAGCAGCTCAGTTTCAGCAAACCTGATCTCTAGCGGCAGGCAGGTCTGTGTCCAAAACACGTCCCTGTCCCCAGGATCTTAACCTCCGTTGGCACTGCCTGGTAAGTTCAGGCTCTTAGGGCCACCGGAAGTCAGGATCTCACGGCCACTGGAAGTCAGTTAGTTTAATTCTGCTTTTTTCCACGCACACCACACACACACAGACATATTTGGTTTTCCAAGGTAGGGTCTCGCACTAGCCCAGGCTGACCTGAAATTCGCTATGTACCCTCAGGGTGGCCTCAAACTCACAGTGATCCTCCTACCTTGGCCTCCCAAGTGCTGGGATGATTAAAGACGTGCACCACCAAGCCCAGCTATATATATTTTATTAAGTAGAAACTGTATGGACACATCATGTGTTGGTACCATCATTTCCCTCTTCCCTGCCCCCCCCCCCCCCGCCGTTCCACTAAGGGCCCTCCTCAGTGGGATTGCTGGTATTCACCATGGGGTTGTGGGTTATGAGCTGTGACAGAAGCAGTCAGTTAACGTAGTGCTGGGGCGCAATGCCTAAGATATTCCCTGCCACCCTGTCGCTCTTATAATCTTTCCACCCCCTCTTCCACAAAATTCCCTGAGCCTTGGTGGGTGTGCTTTAAGACTCTCAGCGGCTCTAATTCTGTTTTGAGGTTGTGTTTTTATTTAGCAAGCAATTTAATTTTATGACAATTATGAAAGTCATTATCCTTCTTCTTAGTATTATAAGTGTAACATGACAATTAAACATTATATTGTGGAGGTCATTGAGACCTTATTGGCCTCTAATAGCTGGCTGAGTGTCACTCAGATATAAGTGACTTTGAGATAACTAGTGGCTGGAAGCAGGGATGACTCAAAGAGCCTGGCTTGCCGGGTGCCGCGGGGCACACCTTTAATCCCAGCACTCGTTTAAAAAAAAAACAGCCAGTCATGATGGTACACACATTTGATCCCAGCATTCAAGAGGCAGAGATAGAAGAATCGCCATGGCTTTGGGACTACAGAGTGAGTTCCAGGCCAGCCTGGGCTAGAGTGAGACCCTACCTGGAAAAACAAACAAACAAACAAAACATATATGTAATGCCAAGGTGTCAGTCAGTGATTCATTCAACAAATCCAAATCCATTCTATTCAACCTCATCTTCCGGCTGGTTATGGCATGTTTGGCGCTCTAGCACACATGAACCAGTGTGTGACGTGAACCCAGCAAGACAGGTGCTCTTACAGGATGGAGAGACCTCCCCGGACTCCGCTGCCTAAGCTCTGTCTGCGTGCGTTGATAGGAAAAATACAAAACAAAACTGTGCGTTAAACCTTGGGACCTTTGCCAAGATTTGTAACTAAGAGTTTAAATCCTGTCTGGAGTTTCAACTTGGGGGTTAATGAATTTTTTTTAATGATTTCAAATTTCAACAAATGTGCTAGAAATCAGAAATGAAGCATTGTCAAATGGGCAAAGTTTTTGTCGTAGGATAATGCTTCCATCTTGTGGCCGCTACAGGTATTGCAAGTGGGTTAAATGGATTAGTGGGTGAGGATTTGAGAGATCTCCGTTTTGTGGGCTCAGTGCTCTGCCCTCACCCACGGAAGGTTTACTAAATCCGCTATTTACTCACTGTAGTTGTCTAGAGAGGTGGAGAAACTTGTCCACAGCCACCCAGATGAGGCTTCTATAATGAGTATCTTGCCCCTTTTTAAGAAAAGGAAATCTTTCTTCAAAAAAATCTCAAGTATGGTAGTTGAAGAGACCGGTTAAGGGCACTTACTTGTAAAGCCTGATGGCCCCAGGTTCAATTCCCCAGTACCCACACAAATCTAGTTGCACAAGGTGACATATGTGTCTGGAGTTTGTTTGCAGGGCCAAGAGGCCCTGGAGCGCCCATTTACATGTACCGTATTGTCTGTGTGTGTGTAAATAAATAAATGAATGAATGAATAAACATTTTTTTAAAATATCAAGAATGATAAAAAGCAACAACTGAGGGCAACAACGTTCTTGTCCAGCATGCACGAGGCCCTAGGCTCCATCTCCAACGTGGCATTAACCATGCATGGGGGTGCATGCCTGTAACGCCAGCTGTCCACAGGTAGAGGTGGGAGAATCAGGAGTTCAGGGTCACACTCAGCTACATCGCAAGTTTGAGGCCAGCCTGGGCTATGAGTCCCTGTCTCAAACAAGCGTTCTTTATCAACGATCAGCTTCCCAATATCTGCTCAAGAGAGAGCAATACTTCTAATGGATAATGAAGATGGGGTGTATTTACACAATGGAGCTTTATTCCATTGTAAAGAAAACTGAGATTATGAAATTTGCAGGGAAATGGATGGATCTGGCAAAGATCATACTGAATGAGGGAACCCAGGCTCAGAAAGTCAACTGTCGCATGTTCTCTTTCCTATGTAGATCCCAGCTTCAAGCGTTTAGATATGTGTGTGAGTTGGAGTAAAAGTCATTAGTAGAGGCCAGGAAATAGAAAGGGGGTATGAGGAAAGGGAGAGAGGGGAGGACTTCAGGGGAAGGTATAGTAGATGTAAGCAGGGGCAGAATACTGGGAGTGAAGTGGCCTAAGTGGGGCCAGGGGCTGGAATCAGAGGGAGGAAGAGGGTTCATCAAAATTTAAGATGTTATGAATAAGCCACATGGAAACCTACTACTTTGTTAGATAATAACATATGTCTTTTAAAAAGAGAGAGCTGGCCGGGCGTGGTGGCGCACGCCCTTAATCCCAGCACTTGGGAGGCAGAGGTAGGAGGATCACTGTGAGTTCAAGGCCACCCTGAGACTACATAGTGAATTCCAGGTCAGCCTGAGATAGAGCGAGACCCTATCTCGAAAAGAGAGAGAGAGAGAGTGTGTGTGTGCAGAAGCATTCTGTGGCAGTGAATAATTCTGTACCCAGAAGCCATAGTTTGTTATTAGAAAAAGTTCAGTGGCCAGGGGTGGGATACCTTCCAGTGATTTGTTGTCCAGGGTGACCTCTGATGCCCCCAAAACATCACAGGCTATTGCCAAGGCTCTTGATTGTCCATTAGAACTACATGGTAAGACCCTATTGCTGAAGATTCCACATGCCGGGGCTGCAAGTCACTGAGAAATCAAGCTAGAACTGAGATGGACACCTCCTCCCTGCTGACCAGCTGTCAGGATGCTGGAAAGAGCCATGTACCTGTTGGGGAGAAAAGTCATCAATGGTCTTAACCAGTAATGGACCCTGCAAACCTGACAACTGGTCAGCCAGGCCAAATGTACCAACTGGTGCTATGGTGGTGTGGTGGTTTGATTCAGGTGTCCTCCATAAACTTAGGTATTCTGAATGCTAGTCTCCCCAGCCATTGGAAATTGGAAATTAAAGCTTCCGTTGGGGGGCGGGCATATGGGTGTTATAGCCAGTGTCCCCTTGCCAGTGTTTGGCACACTCTCCTGTTGCTATTGTCCATCTGATGTTGGCCAGGGGGTGATGTCCACCCTCTGCTCATGCCATCATTTCCCCCTGCCATCGTGGAGCTTCCCCTCGAGCCTGTAAGCCAAAATAAACCTCTTTTTCCCACAAGCTGCTCTTGGTTGGGTGATTTCTACCAGCAATGTGAACCTGACTGCAACAGGTGGCGTGTCTGTTATGGGGGAAACCAACTGCTCTCTGCTTGGACTTGGGGCCAGCTCCATGAGAGGAAATTCATGCTTGGTACTGAAACCCTAGTCAAAAACCTATAGCTGAGGAGGTTATAAGCCCTTGGGTGGGGGGAACTACTACATTCTTTGGCTAATAATAATAATAATAATGATGTCCACCAAACTGCCCTCTAAACATTTATATTTATGTGCATATATTAATGCTAGTCTCGCTTCTGGTTAGAGAAGCTTCTCTTTTCAGATGGCAATGACCACTGGGGTGATTCAAAACTCATCAAAGTGCTGAGAAGAAGGGACAGTGGAGTGTTCAACACTAAGTGAGACATCTCTATCACACCCTCCAAGGCTCAGGGACCGTTGGGGAAGAGGTGGCCTGAAGAATTGCAAGAGCCAGAGGAAGTGGAGGAGAGCTTTGCAGTACTGCCTTCTAGACACAAGGCGGAATGCTAATGATATTCATCATCTCACAGTGGTTGATGCTACCTACACAATACCTGCATAATAGGAGGGGAAAATGATGGCCTCAAAATAGAAGAGAGACTATTTGGAAAGAAGGCGGAGGTGGGATTTGGATGGGGGGGGGGAGGTAGGGTAGTGGGAGGGGATTGTGATCATGGCATATCATCTATAGTTATGGAATGTGTCGATAAAAAGATTGCTTAAAAAGAGAGCAATACTTCTCTTCCAAGAGTCTGTGTTCAGTTGCAAGTAAACACTTGATACTCTTAGGGCACGGTGATTGGGGAGGCAGTGTGAATGGCAGAATCGGGTGGCACCCTGGGCACCACTCAGTGAAAGGGTTCCAGTGCCAGGGCATTTGCAGGGAACCAAGGGCAAGTTTTTATTCACTTATTCCTGATGACAATAGTCATCCGTCTCCTATTTCCAGGCCCCTCAACGTAATAAACATGACTTCCGATCTCAAAGCTCACATTCTTGGTTGGGCACACAGGCAGTCACAATGAATGACATGAGTGAGTTTCCCATCATGACTGGGATGTGCTCAGCAATGACCACGAGTCAGGCAGGAGGAGACATCTTTGAACCAGTGTTGACATGTGAGGAGTCAGTTGAAGGAGGCAAAACACATCCCAAGCCTCTGACATCAGTATAGAGTGGGGCAGAGACATTGACGCCTAGTTCCCACAGCCCTTACACTCTTTCCTTCCAGCAGGGGGCGCCAGCGCACCAACTCTGCATCCCAGCAAAAGGCAGCTCTGGGAATCTGCCAGTCACATACATCCCCCTCCAACCTAGCTCATCATAAACAACTTCCGGCTGGAGAGAGAGCTTGCATCTCCAGCATGCAGACCTGAGTTCCATCCCCAGTCCCCATGTAAAAAGCTGAGTGTGGTGGCGCACACCTCTAAGACCAGGGCTGGAGAGGCAGAATCTATTCCTGGAGTTTACTGGCCAGCTAGTCTATAATCTAATTAGTAAATTCCAGGGCAAGAAGAGACCGTGTCTCAAAAAGAGATGGGGAGCTGGGCGTGGTGGCACACGCCTTTAATCCCAGCACTGGGGAGGCAGAGGTAGGTGGATCACCTTGAGTTCTAGGCCACCCTGAGACTACATAGTGAATTCCAGGTCAGCCTGGGCCAGAGTGAGACCCTACCTGGAAAAACCAAAATAAATAAATAAATAAATAAAAATAAATAAAGGTGGGGAGCTGGAAATATCAGTGGTTAAGGCGCTTGCCTGAAAGCCTAAGGACCTAAGTTCGATTCCCTAGCGCCCACATAAAGCCACATACACAAGGTGGTGTACATGCGTCTGGAGTTCATTTGCAGTGGCTAGAGGCCCTGGCGCGCCCATTCTCTCTATCTGCCTCTTTCTCTCACTGTCTCTCAAATTAATTAATTATTTTTTAAAAAGAGAGAAAGAGAGAAATCGACAACGTTACAAAGGCTAATAACCTAGGTTGTCTTCTGGTCTCCATACATGCAGACACACACACATCCCAAGATAAAACATGACCCGTGAGGACACATTTAAAGTGGGAGTGGTGAAAGCAATTAGGCAGAGTATGTACAGCCATTTTTTCGTGTGATCTACATGTATGTGTATGTATACTAAACTGACATTTTATTATATAAATTTTCAATCACAAGCAAAGTTAACTGATGCAAAGATAATTGATCCACGAGGGCCACACACTCATCAGGTTTAGTTGTGGTCAGCTCAACCTTCTTTTCCCTTGTCATTTCTGGCCATGCTCCAGACTGAACCCAAGGCCTGTGCACACTAGGCGAGCACTCTACTATTGAGCGCGATCCCCAATCCTTGTTAATTTAGTTATTTCAAAATATTTTTTTGCCATACGTGGTGGCACACTCCTTTAATCCCAGTACTCGGGAGGCAGAGGTAGGAAGATTGCTATGAGTTCAAGGCCATCCTGAGAATACATAATGAATTCCAGGTCAGTCCGGGCTAGAGCAAGTCCCTACTTAAAAAAAAAAAAAAAAAATCACATAGGAAAATATACCACATGTTACATTTGAATACTTTTCACCTAAACGGTTCCACTTGAGAAATCTCTATAATCCTTGCAGCTGTCGTGATATTGTCTGGGACCTTAAGAATAAGCCACAGTAGACACAGGTGGTAATGTCTTTGTGCCAACACAGCACGTCAGTCCTCAGTAGTCAGGTGACCAACTCTCGCCCCCCAAATGTGCATTCCTGCACACCCAGACACACACCCACACACAACCTCAGTAATTCTCAGGCATACCCCACGCAGTTCAGAATCATTCCACTGAAAGCAAGATGGACAACAATGCACTTTCCTATAGTGAAACCTCTTTCCTTTTCTCTCTAAGTGTTAGGATAATTCAAGCTTAGACTCTGCATCTTTTGTTTCTTTTTTTTTTAATTGACAACTTCCATAATTGTAAACAATATCCCATGGTAATTCTCTCCCTTCCCCCACTTTCCCCTTTGAAACTCCATTCTCCATCATACGCCCTCCCCCTCTCGATCAGTCTCTCTTTTATTTTGATGTCATGATCTTTTTCTCCTATTATGATGGTCTTGTGTAGGTAGTGTCAGGCGCTGTGAGGTCATGGATATCCAGGCCATTTTGTGTCTGGAGGAGCACGTTGTAAGTAGTCCTACCCTTCCTTTGGCTCTTATATTCTTTCCGCCACCTCTTCTGCAATGGACCCAGAGCCTTGGAAGGTGTGATAGAGATATTACAGTACTGAGCACTCCTGTCACTTCTTTCCAGCACCATGATGCCTTCTGTGTCATCCCAAGGTCACTGCCATCTGAAAAGAAAAGGTTCTCTAACCAAAGTGAGAGTAGCATTAATATATGGGTATGAACATTAAGAGAAGTGCTTACTGGACAGTGTGGTGAGCATAGTATATACTTTTATCCAGACAGCAGCATATGTTACACCCCTAGGGCTCATGACTACAACTGTTGTAGGTTTTCATATCAGGGATGTATTCCCTCCCACGGAGCGGGCCTCCAGTCCAATTAGAGTACAGTTGGTTTCCACCATGACAGACGTGCCACTATTGCACCCGTTGGCTCATTTGGCCTGGCTGGCCAATTATAAGGCTTGCAGTGTCCACTGTTGAGTATCTTCACTGGTGATTTCTCTCTCTCCCATTGAACTGCATGCAGAATGGCTTTTTCCAGCTTTCTGTCAGCTGGTCTACATGGAGGAGGTTTTCAGCTCAGCTCCAGCAGGGTTTCTCAGTGACCTTACAGCCCAAGTATGTGGAGATTCTGTATCTTATAGAAAAGCTGGGGTCAGAAAGGTCAGTTGTGCCGGCCCTGATGGTGGTGCATGCCTTTAATCCCAGCACTCAAGAGGCAGAGGTAGGAGGATCACCGTGAGTTCCAGGCCACCTTGAGATTACATCATGAATTCCAGATCAGCCTAGGCTAGAGCAAGACCCTACCTTGAAAACACAAGACAGACAGACAAAGTCAGTTGAAAAGTGGCTTTGGGGCTGGGGAGATGGCTCGGTGGTTGAAAGTACTTGCTTGCAAAGCTTGTCAGCTTGGGTTCAATTCCCAAACCACCCACACAAAACCGGATACACAACGTGCCACATGTGCCTGGAGTTCATTTGCAGTGGCAAGAGGCCCTGGTGTAACCATTTTTTTTCTCTCTCTCTGCAATAAATAAATAATAAAAATGTTTTCTAAAAAAGAAAAGTGACCTTCCACAGCAGGACTGTTTCACCCTTTCAACCTGGAAACAAAATGTGTCTGTGGAAAAAAAAAAAAAAATATATATATATATATATGATATTCTCATTTTCTCTCTCTTGCCCTTGGGCAGCTAACTTTTCATAAAGCAACCAGCTGATCTGATTGGATTTAGCCCTCAACTCTGTCACTTGCTAGCTGTGTAACCCTAAGCAAGTAGCTTACCGCCCCTGTCCTGCTTCTCCATAAGATGAAAACAATATATTTACCTGGTAGTGAAGCTGTGACTATTAAATCCCCACAGAGAAGCCCTGAGCACTGTGGCTGGCACCTGATTTCTTAAGAGCTAGCAAGAGGGAAGGAAGAGAGCATGATGGAGTGCCTGTGGCGGGAAAGCAGAAAGAGGCACTATCTGGGAGAAGAAATGGAACCAGCCAGAGGGAACTAAGAGCACGGAGAGGACAATGGGAAAAGAATGAAATAGAATGAAGTATGGGGCTGGACAGAATGCTTAGTGGTTAAGGCACTTGCCTGCAAAGCCTAAGGACCCAGGTTTAATTCCCCAGTATCCACGTAAGCCAGATGCACAAGGTGGCACATGCATCTGGAGTTTGTTTGCAAAGGATGGAGGCCCTGCCGTGCCTGTTCTCTCTATCTGCCTCTCTCTCTCTTTCATAACTAAATAAATAAAAATATTTTTAAAAAAGAATGGGGGCCAGAGGGATGGCTTAGCAATTAAGGTGCTTGCCTGCAAAGCCAAAGGACCCAGGTTAGATTTCTCAGGACCAACGTAAGCCAGATGCACATGGTGGCACATGCGTCTGGAGTTTGCAGCAGCTGGAGGCCGTTGTGCGTACATTCTCTCTGTCACTCAAATAAATCAATTGAAATTTAAAAATTGGGTGGAAGAGCGATGGAGCAGAACAGCCGACATTCTGCTCTGGCCGTTGCAGGTGAGTTCCCCTGCCACACACCCCAACACACATCACACACACACACACACACACACACGCACGCACGCATGCATGCATGCACGCAACACAAGCAAAAAAAATTAACTTAAAAATACAAATACAGGGTTGGAGAGATGGCTTGGCGGTTAATGTGCTTGCCTGTGTAGCCTAGGGACCCAGGTTAGACTCTTCAGAACCCACATAAGCCAGACACACAAGGTCACGCATGCACACAAGGTGGCACACATATCTGGAGCTCGACTGCCGTGGTTGGAGGCCCTGGTGCACCAATTCTCTCTCTTTGTCTCTCTGTCTCTCTCTCTCTCTCTCACACACACACACACAAATATAAAATAAATAAATAAGTAAAAATACAAATACAAAAGAAAATTATTGTTCATAGTTATTTCAAACTATCCAGCCTTAAAAACACGAGCTAAGCTCTATTCTACCCTGATTATAGTTATAATACATGACCTTTTTTTTTTTTTTTTTTTTTTGGTTTTTTGAGGTAGGGTCTCACTCTAGTCCAGGCTGACCTGAAACTCACTATGTACTCTCAGGGTGGCCTTGAACTCACGGGGATCCACCTACCTCTGCCTCCCGAGTGCTGGGATTAAAGGCATGCGCCACCACGCCCGGCTACATGACCATTTTTTAAACATCGAGACAATACAGAAATCTATGAGGAGAAAGAAGAAATGGTAAAATTCTCCAGCAAGATCTCTGCTGATGCTTGGAGCATGGTTCCAGGCAGTGCCTGAGCCTGGACAGCCATGTGAATGCGAGTGTGAGCCCAGGACAGGCTTCCCACGCCTGTGAGAAGACTTGTGGTGACTGTGTGTCATGGGAAGCAGGGGGGACACTCACACAGCATCACTCTCCTCAGCCAAGGATGAGTTTGCCCACCAGGAGACACTTGACGGTATCTGGAAACATTCTTCTGGTTGTCACAGCTAAGGGTTCGGGGTGCTATTGGCACCCAACAGATGGAGCCCAGGGCCATTACTGAACGCCCTACACTGCATGCGACAGCCCCACATCCAGGAATTAAGATTGAAAAATTCTGGGCCAAGGGTGGTGGCACATGCCTTTAATCCCAGCACTCGGGAGGCAGAGGTAGGAGGAGAATGGCTGTGAGTTCGAGGCCAGCCCGGGACTATGGAGCAAGTGCCAGGTCAGTCTGGGCTAGAGTGAGACCTCACATTGAAAAAAATTAAAACAAAGATTGAAAAATCCCATTTCAGGTATTTTCGTTTCTAGAAAGTAATACCTATTTATTTATTTATTTGACAGAGAAAGAGGGTGAGAGAGAGAGAGAGAGAATGGGCGCACCAAGGCCTCCAGCCACACTGCAAACGAACTCCAGACGCCTGCGCCCCCTTGTGCATCTGGCTAATGTAGGTCCTGGGGAATTGAACCTGGGTCCTTTGCTTTGTGGGAAAATACCTTAACCGCTAAGCTATCCCTCCAGACCCAGAAAGTAATACATATTTTTATTAGCATATAGTAGTTATACGTAGTAGGTTTCATTTTCGGGCCAGGCATGGTTGCACAAGCCTTTAATCCCAGCACTTGGGAGGCCAAGGTAGGAGATCACTGTGAGTTCGAGGCCAGCCTGAGACTAAATTCCAGGTCAGCCTGGACTAGAGCAAGACCCTGGGCGCGGTGGTGCACACTTTTAATCCCAGCACTCAGGAGGCAGAGGTAGGAGGATGGCCGTGAGTTCGAGGCCACCCTGAGACTCCATAGTGAATTCAGGGGCAGGCTGGGCTAGAGTGAGACCCTACCTCAAATAAATAAACACTTCTACACTAGTTATCAAATTGCTCCCCACCCTGCCTAGCCCCGACCTCACTGACACCCCCAGACCCACTCCATGGCCCAGCCACAAAAGGGTTTCCACCTGGTACAGCAGATGGTGGTGTGGGGTGGGCACCCTGGGGTGGGCTGCAGCTGTTTCCGTCAGCCAGGCTCAGGCCTGCCCAGCTGCTGGGGATTTAGACCCTCTGGCTTAATGGAGAAAATGAGAGCATAGACTGTACTTTCCCCTCTGCGCTCAATTTCCTCATAAATATTTCCTATTAGCATTATGAGTAGGCAATCCTGATTTCACCTTCGCTATGCATTCTCTTTTCTTATTAGCTTTTCTTTTTTTTTTTTTTTAATTTATTTGTAAGCAGGGAGGGAGAGAGACAGAATGGGTGTACCAAGGCCTGTAGCCACTGCAAACAAATAATTCCAAACGCATGCTTCTCTTCACGCATCTGGCTTTATGTGGGTGCTGGGGAAAGTGAACCCCTGGGCCGGCAGGCTTTGCAAGCAAGTGCCTTTAACTGTTGAGCCATCTCTCCAACCCCTCCTTCTCTTCTCTAAAAATGAAAGCGGATTCCTTTGACCCTAATTGTCACTGTGAACATATACTTCTAAGGAAACACTCAGAAGAAACGGGCAACTTTCCGCTTGGGGTGAGACTTTCTGCCCCGACATCTTTAGAATGTTCTGGCAGGGAATGGAGAAGCCCATCTCTCAGAGGTGCTGGCAGGAAGGAGGGGCCGATCCAGATAGGGTCCTTGCCAGTCATCTCCGGTCAAAGAAGGAACACTGAGCCCCACGGAGCCCTGGGACGGACCGCTTTGTGCGTACACGTATCAGGATGGGGCAGGGCTCTCTGGGTCGGCCCAGGCCTTTAAAATGCTTGAAGGGAAAAGATTTCACGAGGGCAGGGCTAGGAAACTGCGCAGGGGAGTATCTGATTGTTTCTAAATGTTATCTTGAGAGCAGAATAAAGAGCCTCTGTTGAGAACCGCTCCCTGCCAGTGTTTGCCTCTCCGAGTTGTGACCCGTCCACCCCTTGCTCTAGAAAAACAAGTCATCGATTCACTTTGGGCTCTGCCAACGAGAACATAACCCCATGTTCTCTGGCCAGAGAGTCTCCGGAGACCTATGAGATCAAGCTGGAAGCGCTGCGTTTGTAGCTGGTTTTGAAGTTGAAATGTCAGGGCACATTTCACATTACACGAACGTGGAGACGGCACCGTTTGCAGCCAGCGTCTGCAAGCAGACACTACAAAAATTGTAGGGCTGGAGAGCTGGCTTAGCGGTTAAGGCACTTGCCTGCGAAGCCTAAGGATCCAGGTTCAATTCCCCAGAACCCATGTAAGCCATGCGCATGGCGGCACATGTGTCTGGAGTTTGTTTGCAGTGGCTGGAGGCCCTGGTGTGCCCATTCTCTGTGTTTGTGTGTCTGTCTTTCTCAAAATGGCCTGGATATCCATGACTCACAGTGCCTGACACTACCTACACAAGACCATCATAACAGGAGGAAAAGATCATGACACCAAAACAAAAGAGAGACCCATTGAGATGGGGAGGGGATATGATGGAGAATGGAGTTTCAAAGGGGAAAGTCGGGGGAGGGAGGGTATTACCACGGGATACTTTTATAATCATGGAAGTTGTTAATGAAAATTTGGAAATAAAATAAAATAAATAAATAAATAAACATTTTAGGGGACTGGAGGGATGGCTTAGTGGTTAAGGCATTTGCCTGCAAAGCCAAAGGACCCACGTTTGATTCCCCGGGAGCCACGTTAACCAGATGCACAAGGGAGCGCAAGTGTGTGGAGTTCATTTGCAGTGGCTGGAGGCCCTGGTGTACCCATTCTCTCTTTCCCTCTCTCTCTCTCTCTCTCTCTCTCTCTCTCTCTCTCTCTCAAATAAGTGAATAAATGAGGATAAAATAAAAACATTTTAGAAAAAAATGATGCAGGCATAACCATGTATTCAAGTCTTGGCGAACTTTCCCTTGGAATAGGTCTGAGAAGTTGGACTGCTGGGTGCCAGGCTCCAGAGTCCATGCGCTTAAAAGTAGCCTTGCCTCGAAAACAGTGATGACTCCTGGGGCAGGGGCTGGGGGTCTAGATCAGTGGATAGAGCGCCTGACTAGTCTGCAGAAAGCTCTGGGTTCAATCCCCAGCACTGAAGAAACTGGGATGTTGGCATGAACTTGTCATCCCAGCACCTGGGAGGTAAAAAAAAAAAACAGGAGGATCAGGAGTTCAAGGTCATCCTTGGCTGCACAGTGAGTTCAAGGCTAGCCTGGATACATGAGACCCTGACTCAAGGAATACTAATAAATATTCCTAGGAGAAGATGTGTTCCCAGGACCCCATGCTGTGAATGGGACTCAGCCCAAACCAGCAGCTGGTAGAATGACAGCTGGGGCAGCCAGGCCCTCAACCTGACTGGCAGCTGGTCAGGACCTCCGGGGATCAGGCCTCAGGCCTGGGGACCTACTGATGCACTTTATCATGGTCCTAGACACAGACTGGGACAAGGGATTTGTTGGCCAGGGCCGTAAGAAAAGAGGTCAGCTCTTCAGTCTGCGCCAGGGGCACCACCACTTTCTTATTCCACCTCCACCCGCCCCAGGCCCCCCGTCTGGGGAATCAGTGGAGGATGCTGACCTGTCCCCTAGGGGAATAATTGTATTAGTGATAAAGTGGCCTCTGGTGGCTTCGTCAGCAGTTTCAAGGCTTTGAGCTGAGTAATCCTTTGGCGTCTGCCCCAGCAGCTGGCGGTCACAGAATGGGGAGTCCCCCCTCCCCAGGTTCTGCTAACCCCTTTGCAGGGTACAGTGTTGTTTCACCATTTTGACATCCTTGCTCCCCCTTCACCCCACCCCTATCCCCCCGTCCCCAGCAGCACAGGGCTCAGCTTTGGTAGGGTCTGACCTGCCAAAGAACTGAGGTCAGGCGTAGAGAAGAGCTCAGCTGCCAACCAAAGGGTGCGAGGAACCAACGCTACTAAAGTCAGAATAAACAGCGGGAGCTCAGGCAGGTCCAGAACGGCAGGTGTCTGTTATTTGAACGGGTTTTGTTCTGTTCGTTTTGTTTGCCATTCTGAGTAATGTAGATCCACTCTAGGGTATCAGGAACACACAGAACAAATTTAAAAAAAAAAAAAACAAAAGAACAGACTTCCTGTCTAATAAGTGTTTGCTGATCAGATATTCAGCTAAACTAAAACTTAACCCCATCTCTGGCATCTCGACGGAAGAGACAATGTGGGCCAGCTTTAACGTTAAGGACAAGATGTGACCCCAGAGTAGATCTCTCTAGAAGGAGAGAACAGGTAGATTGAGAGGCTAGGTCTTAAAGGATGGGTAGGGACAGGGAAGGTGAAGCAGAAGGGACGCCCCCTTCTCCATCCTGTCACTTGCCCTGACTTCTGAGCCTAGCACACAACAGTCTGTGCAGACCAGTGCTCATGTGGGGAGGAGCCACAGCCCTGAGGCGCCTTCTCCCAGTCAGTATGTGCGACCCTGTTGGGGTCTCAGGGAAGATCCCACACGTGCCCAGGGCACACACAGCAAAGCCCTGCTGAGCGCCTTCCCCGTGACGCCACCTCAGAGCTTGCCTCCTCTCTCAGCACCTCCTTCATATCCTCACCTCCAAATAAGGCCCAAGGCCACTTCAGAGAAAAGGAAAAACTGGTCCAAACCACCACCATGGCTCCTCCCTCCATCCCACTAACTCCTTTGTAGTGTTTCTCTCCCGTCATCTCTCCGCCCCTGCCCCCAGGACACATCCACCCTGTGTAGAGACCAGGAAACTGCAGGGTACATTCAGTGCCTTGCCCAGGTGCACACTGCCCAGAAGATAAACCGCCACGACTGAGAGGCACTGCTGGCCCAAGCCTGCCTTTTAGGCCCTGGGTCATGTTCCTTCCCTACCCTCTCCAGCCAGGGACAGCCCTCTCCCTCCCCACCCAGACTCGGTTAATTCACATCCACAGCCTCTCGCGCTGTTTCTTTTTCTCCTGTATTATCCATTTTAAAATGAACTCTTCTCTTGAAGTAATTTTCTTCAAATATCTCTCTTGATGAGGAGAAAAAAAAAATCTTTCTCTGGGTTGGAGAGATGGCTTAGCAGTTAAGGCGTTTGCCTGCAAAGCCAAAGGATCCTGGTTCGACTCTCCAGGACCCAAATAAGCCAGATGCACAAGGGGGTGCATCCATCTGGAAGTTTGTTCACAGTAGCTGAAGGCCCTGGCACGCCAATTCTCTTCTCCCCCCCCCCCTTTGCCTTTTTCTCACTCTCAAATAAATAAATAAAATATTTTAAAAATCTTTCTCTGGGCTAGAGAGACAGCTTAGTGGCTAAGGCATTTGCCTGCAAAGCCAAAAGACTTTGATTCAATTCTCCAGGACCCACATAAGCCAGATGCACAAGGTGGTGCATGCATGTGGAATTCATTTCCCTGGCATGCCCATTCTCTCTCTCTCTTCTCTCTCTCTCTTCCTCTGCCTCGTTCTCTCTCTCAAATAAACAAATAAAAATATTTTAAAAGTCTTTCTCTAATGTGACTCCCCCTAAAAGGCCCTCAGCCCTGTCTCCCCTTCCCCAGACTGGCCCCACATCCACTACTCTAAATGCTAACAGTCCCCCCCCCCAGGACCTCTTCCTGGAGAGTGCTCTGTGGGGAGCAGGAATTTGGGTATCAGATGCAGCTCTGTAACCCCCACCTCTTCACTGCTCAGAAGCAAGGTGGCCTGAGGCAAATTACCAAAGCACCCTGAGCCTCTGTGGCTCAGTCTCTTCAGCTGTTAACTGAGGCTCTTCAGAGTCAGGTGAGGTGTGACGAGAAACAAGGAGTGCCTTGGGTGAATGCTCTCCACACCCTTTCTCCAACACAGCCTCTTCTAGCACTTGGCTGGTGAAGCTTCCTCTCCCATTTGACTCCTCCTCCCCTAGTCTCTGCCACACCCACAGATCCTGGGTTGCCCTCTGGGTCTCTGATGCTCCTCTAGTCTCTGTTGCTCCTCTGGTCTCTGTTGCTCCTCTGGGTCTCTCATGCTCCTTTGGGTCTCTCATGCTCCTCTGAATCTCTGATGCTCCTCTGGGTCTCTGATGCTCCTCTGGTCTCTGATGCTTCTCTGGTCTCTGATGCTCCTCTGGGTCTCTGTTGCTCCGCTGGTCTCTGTTGCTCCTCTGGTCTCTGTTGCTCCTCTGGGTCTCTCATGCTCCTCTGGGTCTCTGTTGCTCCTCTGGGTCTCTGTTGCTCCTCTGGTCTCTGATGCTCCTCTGGTCTCTGATGCTCCTCTGGTCTCTGTTGTTCCTCTGGTCTCTGTTGTTCCTCTGGTCTCTGTTGCTCCTCTGCGTCTCTGTTGTTCCTCTGGTCTCTGTTGTTCCTCTGGTCTCTGTTGCTCCTCTGGGTCTCTGGTGCTCCTCTGGGTCTCTGATGCTCCTCTGGGTCTCTGATGCTCCTCTGGGTCTCTGTTGCTCCTCTGGTCTCTGATGCTCCTCTGGGTCTCTGTTGCTCCTCTGGGTCTCTGATGCTCCTCTGGTCTCTGTTGCTCCTCTGGTCTCTGTTGTTCCTCTGGCCTCTGTTGTTCCTCTGGTCTCTGTTGCTCCTCTGGGTCTCTGATGCTCCTCTAGTCTCTGATGCTCCTCTGGTCTCTGATGCTCCTCTGGTCTCTGTTGCTCCTCTGGTCTCTGTTGTTCCTCTGGCCTCTGTTGTTCCTCTGGTCTCTGTTGCTCCTCTGGGTCTCTGATGCTCCTCTAGTCTCTGATGCTCCTCTAGTCTCTGATGCTCCTCTGGTCTCTGATGCTCCTCTGGGTCTCTGTTGCTCCTCTGGGTCTCTGTTGGTCCTCTGGGTCTCTGATGCTCCTCTGGGTCTCTGATGCTCCTCTGGTCTCTGTTGTTCCTCTGGTCTCTGTTGCTCCTCTGGGTCTCTGATGCTCCTCTGGGTCTCTGATGCTCCTCTAGTCTCTGATGCTCCTCTGGTCTCTGTTGCTCCTCTGGTCTCTGTTGTTCCTCTGGGTCTCTGTTGCTCCTCTGGGTCTCTGTTGCTCCTCTGGGTCTCTGATGCTCCTCTGGGTCTCTCATGCTCCTCTGGTCTCTGTTGCTCCTCTGGGTCTCTGTTGTTCCTCTGGTCTCTGTTGCTCCTCTGGGTCTCTGGTGCTCCTCTAGTCTCTGATGCTCCTCTGGGTCTCTGATGCTCCTCTGGGTCTCTCATGCTCCTCTGGTCTCTGTTGTTCCTCTGGTCTCTGATGCTCCTCTAGTCTCTGTTGCTCCTCTGAGTCTCTGATGCTCCTCTAGTCTCTGATGCTCCTCTAGTCTCTGTTGTTCCTCTGGTCTCTGTTGTTCCTCTGGTCTCTGTTGCTCCTCTGTGTCTCTGTTGTTCCTCTGGTCTCTGTTGTTCCTCTGGTCTCTGTTGCTCCTCTGGGTCTCTGGTGCTCCTCTGGGTCTCTGGTGCTCCTCTGGGTCTCTGATGCTCCTCTGGGTCTCTCATGCTCCTCTGGTCTCTGTTGTCCCTCTGGTCTCTGATGCTCCTCTAGTCTCTGTTGCTCCTCTGGGTCTCTCATGCTCCTCTAGTCTCTGATGCTCCTCTAGTCTCTGATGCTCCTCTGGTCTCTGTTGCTCCTCTGGTCTCTGTTGTTCCTCTGGATCTCTGTTGCTCCTCTGGTCTCTGATGCTCCTCTGGTCTCTGATGCTCCTCTGGGTCTCTGTTGCTCCTCTGGGTCTCTGTTGGTCCTCTGGGTCTCTGATGCTCCTCTGGGTCTCTGATGCTCCTCTGGTCTCTGTTGTTCCTCTGGTCTCTGTTGCTCCTCTGGGTCTCTGATGCTCCTCTGGGTCTCTGATGCTCCTCTAGTCTCTGATGCTCCTCTGGTCTCTGTTGCTCCTCTGGTCTCTGTTGTTCCTCTGGGTCTCTGTTGCTCCTCTGAGTCTCTGATGCTCCTCTAGTCTCTGATGCTCCTCTGGTCTCTGTTGCTCCTCTGGTCTCTGTTGTTCCTCTGGGTCTCTGTTGCTCCTCTGGGTCTCTGATGCTCCTCTGGGTCTCTCATGCTCCTCTGGTCTCTGTTGCTCCTCTGGGTCTCTGTTGTTCCTCTGGTCTCTGTTGTTCCTCTGGTCTCTGTTGCTCCTCTGGGTCTCTGATGCTCCTCTGGGTCTCTGATGCTCCTCTGGTCTCTGTTGTTCCTCTGGGTCTCTGTTGCTCCTCTGGGTCTCTGTTGTTCCTCTGGTCTCTGTTGCTCCTCTGGGTCTCTGTTGTTCCTCTGGTCTCTGTTGTTCCTCTGGTCTCTGTTGCTCCTCTGGGTCTCTGTTGTTCCTCTGGGTCTCTCATGCTCCTCTGGGTCTCTATGCTCCTCTGGGTCTCTCATGCTCCTCTAGTCTCTGTTGCTCCTCTGGGTCTCTGTTGTTCCTCTGGTCTCTGGTGCTCCTCTGTATCAACTCTTCCTCAGAACTGCTAGAGAACCCCAGCTCAGCCCTCCTCATTCAGACCCTGCACACACCTTCCCCAGGTAATTATCCAATCCAAGGTCCTGGATTACGTGCCTTGTAGGCAAGTTGGTAAATTGGTAATGGGTCACTTGGGGGAAGGTGGAGTTTGACTACATAGTGAGACTCTAGGTGAATCTAGGGTGGGGAGCTCAGGGTGGAGACAGGTGGAAACCTGCCATAAAGGACTCATGGAAGATTTCTATATCTGCAAGATTGCTCTAGCAGGGGGTAGAAGGCCTGTTGGGGTATGTAGTGAGAAGGACACATTTAGTTCACAGACCTGTGTTCAAAAAGAGGTGAGAGACAGGCTTCAGAAAGGAAAAAAGGCTCGACTAAGCTCTGGGAAGGGGCTCTGGCTTTGGCTGCTCTGTGGAACAGAAGTCCTTGTCTGTGGAGGGTCCTGAGAGCCTTGTTGGCAAGAGAAGGGGAGGAGAGGTGGGGACAGAGTGGAGGACAGGTGAGAGCCCATGGCCTCGATCTTCTGAGGCTCGGGAAAGCGGATTACCCTGCAGGGCTCCAGAGCTGACTTTCCAAATCCCCAATAGTGCTTCCCTGTCACAGAGAGAGTTAACCTCACTTACCAAGGGCCATGCCCCACCTCTCTGTCCCTTTAACTCCATGATCCTTCTAGAAAGCTTCACATTTGTTCCACAGCTCTGAGACTGGGCCAACACGGCCCCGGCACATACCCTCCATCTTTACCCTCTGAACACAGCTGAGGACAGGGACCCACCTGAGACCAACATGGGCCTTAGGTAAAGGACAAGGCAGGGTAGCTGAAAAGGGTATTTACTGAGTATTGCTCGAATCTTCTCCGAAACCTTGAGAAGTATTAATGACGGCAGCAGCACCAGCTTTTATGCTTTAAGCACCAGGCACCAAAACACACTTTGTAAATTACCTAGTTTCATGTTTCCAAGTAGAGTACAAGAAAGGCACTCTTGTCATCCTTTTTCCCAGAAAGGAAACTGAGGCTAAGTCACTTGCTCAGGGACACTTGGCCTATAACAGGGATGTGAACTGAGTTTGTTCCCACCTCTGCTTTCTTCCTGTTAGAGCCTGGTGTGAGGAGACATAGACTCTCCTTTTGCTCTCCTCCCAAACCCAATCATGGATGTGAGCTGACAGAAGGGGCCTGGGCGTCTGTCATGCAGAGCCAGCACTCGAGATGACATGAGTGACAGTGCCTGCCAACTCCTGCCTCCTCAGGGGCTTCTTGCCTCCAGGCAGCCTCACGTCCTACATAGGACCCCATTGCTAGTCTTCCAGGGAGAAAGTCCTCAAATCATGGTCTCCAACAGTCCTGTATCAAGCATCTGGTTACCCTAGAACCTGTACTGAGCACCAACCACCCATAGACAAGCAAGGACCCACCCATAGACACATTTGCTTTCAAACACAAGTCAATTGCCACAAAACAGTAAACTCCTTGGGAAAGTGAGACCCACTCACCTCCCTTCAAGATTTGTTTTTATTATTTTTATTTATTTATTTGAGAGTGACAGACAGAGAGAGAAAGAGGCAGATAGATGGAAAGAGAATGGGCACACCAGGGCCTCCAGCCACTGCAAACGAACTCCAGACGCGTGCGCCCCCTTGTGCATCTGGCTAACGTGGGTCCTGGGGAATCGAGCCTCGAACAGGGTCCTTAGGCTTCACAGGCAAGGCTTAACAGCTAAGACATCTCCCCAGCCTTCCCTTCAAGATTTATAATTAAGGGCTGGAGAGATAGCTTAGCAGTTGAGGCACTTGCCTGTGAAGCCTAAGGAACCAGGTTCAATTCCTCAGTACTCCTGTAAGCAACATGCATAAGGTGGCACATGCATTTGAAGTTCATCTGCAGTGGCTAGAGACCCTGGCACACCCATTCTCTCTATCTGGCTTTCTCTCTCTCTCTCTCTCGCTCTCGCTCTCACTCTCTCTTTCTCTCCAATAAATAAATAAATAATATTTTTTAAAAAAAGATTTGTAATTGAGGGGTGAGGAGATGGCTCAAGCACTGCAAACATTAGGACCTGGTTTGATCTCCAGAATGCATGTAAAAATGTTGGGCGTGAGCTGGAGATATGGCTCAGCAGTTCAGTGCGCTCTCTGCACAAGCATGAGGGCCTGAGGGGCCCAAGACTGCCAGAACCCATAGAAACAGCTAGATGTGGCCATGTGTACCTATAACCCCAGTCCTGTAGCAAACCTGGGAATCCTGACCTCTAGAGGTGCAGGGCCGGGTGGGGAGCAAGCTCCAGGGACAGTAAGAGACTCCAACTCTAACAAGAATGGGTGGAAGGGTTGGAAAGATTGCTTAGCTGTTAAGGCACTTGCCTGCAAAGCCTAAGGACCCAGGTTCAATTCCCCAGGACCCACATAAAGCCAGATGCACAAGGTGGTGCACGTGTCTAGAATTTGTTTGGAGTGTCTGGAGGCCCTTCTGTGTTCATCTGCCTCTTTCTCTCTCTTTCAAATAAATAAATAGAATGGATGGAAGAGGAATGGAGCAGAATACCCAATGTTCCACTCAAGATACCACCGCAAGAGCACATACATGTTGTGCATACACCACATACACACAAACATGCACACACATGTAAGCAAGCAAGGCAAAAAAGCTGATGGGACAGGAGAGATGACTCAGCAATTAAGACACTTGCCTGCAAACCCTAAAGACCCAAGTTCAATTCCCCAGGATCCATGTAAAGCCAGATGCACAAGATGGTGCATGCATCTGGAGTTCGTTTGCAGTGGCTAGAGGCCCTACTATGCCCATTCTCTCCCTCTCCCTCTCCTCTCTCTCTCTCTCTCTCTCTCTTTCTCTCTCTCTCTCTGCTGGGAATAGTGGAACATGCCTTTAATCCCAACACTCAAGAGGCAGATAGAAGGATCACTGTGAATTCGATGCCAGCCTGAGACTACATAGTGAATTCTAGGACAGCCTGGGTTAGAGCAAGACCCTACTTTAAAAAAGAAATAGCAAGGCATGGTGGTGCATGCTTGTAATCTCAATACTGGGGAGGCAGAGACAGGGGGATCTCTGTGACTCGTTGGCCAAGCCATCTGATCTACTTGGTGAGCTCTGGGCCAATAGAGACCCTGTCTTAAGAAAAGTGGATGAGGGCTGGCGAGATGGCTTAGTGGCTGAGGCACTTGCCTGCAAAGCCAAAGGACCCAGGTTCAATTCTTCAGGACCCACCTAAGCCAGATGCACAAGATGGTGCATACATCTGGAGTTTGTTTGCAGTGGCTGGAGGCCCTGGTGTGCCCGTTCTCTCTCTATCTGCCTTTCTCTCTCTCAAATAAATAAAAGTAATAAAGAAAAGTGGATGATGGCTACCTTCTGGCCTCCACAGGCAGGCACATACATGCATGCACACACACATGCATGTACACACACATGCACACCCACACACAAGATTTATGATTGAACTGCAAGTGGCTGAAAGCAGCACAGCCTATCTCTCAGGCAGGGGACAGAACAGAATAGAATAGAACGGACAGAAAGGACCTAGAGACATGTTAGATGGCCCAGGAGCCAGTGCAGGGACAGCAGGACTGGCTGGCTCCCAGGGGCACCTTGGCAATGCTGCAGGTGTGGCTGGTTGATCCCCTGGGGAGACAGTAAAGATTAAGAGGATCATGTGCAGGCCAGGGGCTGTGCGGGGAGAAATCTTCCCCGGGGGGCCAGAGCTAAAGCAGTGAGGAGCCTTGGGAAGGTGGACAAGCTCCCGATTCACACAGCGTACAGGAGGCTGGGAGACGGAGGACAGAAGAGACAGACAGACAGACAGACAGAGGCAGGCAGCCGAAGGTACTCTGAGCCCGCGCCAGCTCCAATGAGCTCCACGGCGGTTGCCAATGTGCCTGCGGCGGTGACTGTGTCCAGGAAGGAGTCTCCTGACAGATGGGGCCTCGGGGAGGATCCAACAGGTATGGTTTTCTTGGAGGTGAGGTCTGGGCTCTTGGGGAGCACAGCATGGGCCAGAGGTTTGCAGGGAGTACGGCGGGCGGGGTGGGGGGGGAACCACAAGCAGCTTAGTTTCAGCCCCAAGGCTATGGGCAAGTGTGAGGGAACCCACCGGTGGACAGGTAGGGCACCCCACCGGAGCCTCTAGGGAAGACTTGAAGCGGCCTTAAAAGGCTTCCCAGCCAAGAGATCCCTCGTGGCGATGTGAGGAATGCTCTTAGGGGACGTTCTAGAGCAGTGGAGGCAGGGTGGGTGTCTTGTTGAAAATTGGCTATGGAGAGAACAGAGATGGGGAGGGATGAGGTTTGGTGGTCCGGGAGGTGGTGTGTATAAGGAGGAAGTTGCTCTTCTAGATGTGGGGCAGAGCCCCGGGTGTATCTACATGCAGGCGGGCACGAACTTGAGGATGCATGAAGAGAGGGCGGGGAGGAAGGGCTGTGAAGCTATGCCCAGCCCAATCCCGCCCGTCAGGTGCGGGCCCCTCGCTCCAGTGTCGCGTGTGTGGGGACAGCAGCAGTGGGAAGCACTATGGCATCTATGCCTGCAACGGCTGCAGTGGCTTCTTCAAGAGGAGTGTGAGACGGAGGCTCATCTACAGGTGCGGGGAGCCTTTCTGTCCATCCCCCCCAGCCCCCAGCCCCCAACCCAACAGCCTGCCCAGCAGACGGGGGCAATGGTTCAGAGAATGCGGAAGGAACTGTGGGAGGGGGTGCCAGGGCAAGCCCATGGCCTAGGGCTTGGGCCCAACAGGGACCCCTGGGAATATCCCCCTCTCTGTAGGTGCCAGGTGGGGGCAGGGATGTGCCCAGTGGATAAGGCCCATCGCAACCAGTGCCAGGCCTGCCGGCTGAAGAAGTGCTTGCAAGCGGGTATGAACCAAGATGGTGAGTGGAGGGCACAGTGAGCTGGGAAAGGCAGGAGAGGTGAGAGGAGATCCTGACTTAATACCTTCCCCCGCCCCAGCTGTGCAGAATGAGCGCCAGCCACGGAGCAGTGCCCAGGTCCGCCTGGACAGCATGGAGTCAGCCAGCGAGCTCAGACCTGAGCCCCTGGTGGCCTCCCCGGCCCTGGCAGGACCCAGTCCCCGGGGCCCCACACCCGTGTCTGCAGCCAGAGCCCTGGGTCATCACTTCATGGCCAGCCTCATAACTGCCGAAGCCTGTGCCAAGCTGGAGCCAGAGGATGGTAAGAAGGCAGCCGAGGCTAGACCACTCCCCTGGGTGTGGACCCTCACACCTGGGTCTGGAATCTTGGCTACCACCTCCCCGCCCCACGCCCCTCCCCCCAGCCCCTAGTGCAGACACTAAGGTCCCAACCTCCTCCTTCAATAGCTGAAGAGAATATTGATGTCACCAGCAATGACCCCGAGTTCCCCGCATCCCCCTGCAGCCTGGACAGCATCCACGAGACGTCAGCTCGCCTGCTCTTCATGGCTGTGAAGTGGGCCAAAAACCTGCCTGTGTTCTCCAACCTGCCCTTCAGGGATCAGGTATACCACCGAGCCTGCTTGCAGGAGCCGGGCCAGTCAGTGTCAGCACGCATCTCTGGGGAGGGATGCTGGCCAGGGGTGCATAGAGTCTGGAGGGTGAAGACACACCCCCTCAGCCTGCAGTCATTCTGTGCAGGACAGACACACGTGTACACCCAAAACAGAATGAGTGATGGACTCCAGGACCCCATGGAGCCCAGGTGCCTGTGGCTGGGGCCCGAGTGTCAGCACAAGCTTTCTACACCTGAGAAAACACTTAGGGCTTCTGATGGGCAGATCAAGCTCTCGTGATGAACCAGGGAAAAGGCACCAGAGAAGCTGAGCCCTCAGTCGGTCTGTGTGTTTGTAGGGAACAGCATGGGGAAGCCATCCGTTCTGTCCAACTCGTCCCACTTGGACACTCTCTGTGCATACTTGAGTCTGCCCACCAACCCTGGGCTCTAGGCTTTCCCAAATGACTCAGCTTAGCTCTGGATGGAAGCTGTGGAGTGTCTGGAAGCCTAGGTAGCCTGGCCAGTTGGTGCCGAATGCCAGAGCCTGTGTAGACAGAGGTCAGGAGGCGGTTCTGGGTAGCTGGGAGCACCCCTTCTATTTCTGGAGGGGGGTGGCAACAGTTACAGGCTGAGCGTGAGGAGCTGTGTGTGTAGCTGCCATGACATTCACACCCTCTCTGAGCACAGGTGATCCTCCTGGAAGAGGCATGGAGTGAGCTCTTCCTCCTCGGAGCCATCCAGTGGTCTCTGCCTCTGGACAGCTGCCCACTGCTGGCCCCACCGGAGGCTTCTGGCGGCTCCCAGAGTCGGCTTGCCCTGGCCGGTGCAGAGATGCGCTTCCTGCAAGAAACCATCTCCAGGTTCCGGGCACTGGCAGTGGACCCCACAGAGTTCGCCTGCATGAAGGCATTAGTCCTCTTCAAACCAGGTACCGAGCCCTGGCCTGACCATCCAGAGAAATGGTTAGGAGCAAAGAATAGGAGCCAGCCACAGTGACCCACGCCTTTAGTCTCAGCACTCTGGAGGATGAGGTGGAAGGATCACAGTGAGTCCCCAGGCCAGCCTAGGCTACAGCAAGACCTTGCCTCAAAGAGGGAGAAGAGGGTTGAAGAGATGGCTCAATGGTTAAAGGCGCTTGCTTGCAAAGCCTGGCAGTCGGGCTTGGATCCCCCAGTACCCACACAAAGCCAGATGCACAAAGTGATGCATGCATTTAGAGCTTGTTTCAGTGTCAGGAGGCCCTGGCACACCCATATTCTCTCTCTTTCTGGCTGCCTCTTTCTCTCTGTCTCTCAAAAATATTTAAAGAGGCGGGGGTGGCTGGAGAGATGGCTTAGCAGTTAAGGCACTTGCCTGTGACACCTAAGGACTCAGGTTCAATTCCCCAGGACTCGTCTAAGACAGATGCACTAGGTGGTGCACATATCTGGAGTTCATTTGCAGCAGCTGGAGGCCCTGGTGCACCCATTCTCTCTCTACCTCTTTCTCTCCTCTCTCTCTCAAATAAATAAATAAAAATATTTTTTTAAGATTTATTTACTTATTTGAGAGAAAGAATGGGTGTTCCAGGGCCTCTAGCCACTGCAAAGGAACTCAAGACGCATGGCCGCCGTGTGCATCTGGCTTATATGGGACCTGGAGAGTCGAACCTGGGCCCTTAGACTTCGCAGGCAAGCACCTTAACCACTAAGCCATCTCTCCAGCCCCCAAATAAAATATTTTTTTAAAAAGAGAGAGAGAGAGAGAGAGAGATAATTCTGGTGACTTCCTTCTGCTTCTCTGGCCACAATCCCACGTGGGTGCAGGTGTATCACAGGCTTCTGGGGGTGGGGCAGAGAAAAGATGTGTGGCATGGCTTCCTACTCCCAGGGCAGGGGTGAGATCTGGGCAGGCTCCAGGAAGGATGCCCACTAGTCTTGCTTCTCCCCAGAGACGCGTGGCCTGAAGGATCCTGAGCACGTGGAGGCCTTGCAGGACCAGTCTCAAGTGATGCTGAACCAGCATAGCAAGGCTCACCACCCCAGCCAGCCCGTGAGGTGACCGAGTACATGCCCCCCCCCAGTCCACTCAGATCCCTTGCCCTTCCCCTCTGCCCCACCCTGCTGTTCACCTCTCCCACACCATCTTGGGGCTCCCCTGATGAGACAGGATGAGGGTGAGCCGGGTGTGATGGCGCACGCCTTTAATCCCAGCCCTAGGGAGGCAGAAGTAGGAGGATCGCTGTGAGTTCAAGGCCAGCCTGAGACTACATAGTGAATTCCAGGTCAGCCTGGGCTAGAGCGAGACTCTACGTTAAAACAACAACAACAAAAAGATACAATGAAGGTGTCAGTCAGCCAGCATCTATCTCCTGTGGGCCAAGCTCAGATGGGGACCAAAAAAAGGTAAGGCTGCTGGCTTCCAGGATGTCTAGCATAATAAATACATGGATGTCAAGAACTGCCCTAGTCCAGTAGAGTTACCTATATCTGGAAGGGTGGCAAGTGACAAGCAAGATTGAGAGAACTTTTTTTTTTTTTTTGAGACAAGGTCTTGCTGTGTGGCCAAGGCTGTCCTCAAACTCAGGATCCTCCTGCCTCTGCCTCCCAAATGCTGGGATGACAAGAGTGCCCACCATACCCAGCCTTTGAGAAAAACTTTGTGTCTCCAGAGCAGGGATAGATTTGGAAGGAAGGGTAGGGTTTAACAGAGGAGGAAAATAATCTTATTTACGAAGATAGAGACCAGCTCGGTGAGTTCTTCAGAGACCGATGTGGAAGGATCGAAAGATTCTTGCTGGCAGGAAGGAGGGGGAGGGGATTAAGCTAGAAAAGCACCCCAGGGCCAACCTAACGTCACTGAACGTTTAAGTCTACATCTTCACGGTCACGGAATGTCGAAGTCTGCTTTCGACAAGGAAGGCAGAAGGGAGGCCCTGGCCGTATGCGGAAGGAGGCGCTCGTACACGAGGCTGGGCCTCACGCTGACTGGCACGACAGCGAGCGGAGAGGGTTCTACGGGCAGCACAGAGAGCTCCCGTCAGCTTGCACGGGAGTCCCCGGGGCTCTGATCTTAGGGAGCAGGAAGGGGATAACAACGCAAGAGGCGCCAAGAGTTCGAACAGCACAGACATGGCGCTTAGGTGGAGGTGGAAGCAAGGAATGGGGGGGGGGAAGAGATGCTATTTAGAAACAGGGTTTTCAAAACATAAAAGGGGAACTAAGAGGAAAGCGTTTTGCCTGAACATGACAAGCTCCGTGGAAGACGTGGTGGGCATCCAGTTGGAGGAGTGCACGGGCATATAAAAGTGGCCAGTCCAGGCTGGGTTTGAAGCAGTAGATGTGTAGCCAGAGGAGCTCATCTTGGGCCAACAACCAGAGCTTTCTCAGCTGGGTTGAGCTGCTCAGACACCAGGCCCATGCAGGCTGTCCTAGACCGCATTATCTACACTCTGTCTGGAGAAGTGAGCTAACAGGGGTATCTTGGAACACCTCTGACCTGAGGAATGATCCGAGGAGAGGTAATGTCCCTGTCATCAGAGTCCAGGAAGACCAAGGCTACACAGTGTCACAGGAAGCTTTGAGCTGCTCGTGAGCAGTGGGCGTTAGGTGAATTTTTAGTACCAAGGCCTGACGTAGCCTCGTAAGAATTCATCCAGAACCTGGCAGTCTTCCTAGGTCATGTTTCCTTTAGGTCCAGCTCCCAGAGGTGTCTTGGCTTGTTGGTTATGCATCACATTTCAGAATGTTAATTAAGATTCCCCATGTCATTTCTGTAACAGTCCATTACCTACTCTAGGCCGAGCCAAGAGTTAACCACAGTGATTCCCAATTCTATAGGTCAGCACATCTTAACATTCTCAAATCGTAACACCCAAGTAGAAATGCAGCTTCTGCTACAACCAGATGCTCACATAGACTCTGAAACAAAGTTCCACAAATGCCTGCCCTAACTTTGTCCAATTAGCTTTGATGCTTATATTTCACTCTTTCTCTTTTCAAGGCAGGGTTTCACTTGAGCTCAGGCTGGCCTCGAACTCACAGTGATCCTCCTACCTCTGCCTCCCAAGTGCTGGGATTAAAAAAAGGTGTGTGCCACCATGCCTGGCTTTATTTTACTTTTTAAGCTAGTTTAATTTTATCTGTCTTTAGATATTTTATTATAAATTTATATTTTATTATTAAATATTAAAAAATATTTGTTTATGGGCTGGAGATATGGCTTAGCTGTTAAGGTGCTTGCCTGAGAAGCCTAAGGACCCATGTTCGACTTTCCAGGTCCCACATAAGCCAGACACACAGATGACGCAAGCGCGCAAGGTCGCACACGGACACAAGGTGGCGCACGCGCCTGGAGTTCGATTACAGTGGCTGGAGGCCCTGGCATGCCAATATTCTCTCCCTCTCTCTCATAAAAAATTATGTTTTTATTTTCAAGCAGAGAGAGAGAGAGAGAATGAGGGAGAGGAAAAGAGAGAGAAAGAGAGAGAGAATGGGCATACCATGGCCTCTTGCCATTGCAAACCAACTCTTGCATGCACCACTTTGTGTATCTGGGTTTATGTGGGTACTGGGGAAATCAAACCTAGGGCATCAGGCTTTGCAAGTAGAAGGCTTTAACCATTGAGTCATCTCTCCAGCCTTTAATTTTATTTTTTAAAGTCTAGATGTGACCCATCACACTAAATCTCAGATCCATCAGGTGGGTCCAGGCAAGCAATCTGAAATAAACAGTTCTTTAGTGGATTTCAGTTTTGTTTTCCTCCCACTCCCTAGATCAGAAAGACGGGAGAGAAGGCAGATAGAGGGTTCCAGGCTGCTCCCACTCATGCTCATGAGAACTAGGAAGTCCACTCAGCAGAGCATGGAAGGATGAGGGTTTCCCATAGTCCTCCAGGGGGGAGATGAGCAAGCAGTTGTCCCTGGGAGGCTCAGCCTCCTTGGCAGTGGACACTGACCCTAACTGTAGGCCTTTTCCCCAGGAAGTCTGGTCCTAAATACCTTTCTTTCTCTCTTTCTCTGATCTATCTCTCTTCTCTCTCTCTCTCTCTCTCTCTCTCTCTCTCTCTCTCTCTCTCTCTCTGTGTGTGTGTGTGTGTGTGTTTGTGTGTCTCCCCTGTAGGCCCCTGCTCTAGTAAATGATTCTTCACATTTTTTATTTTTATTTTCCTTTTTGCAGTTTTGTGCATGTGTGTATTTTAATCATGTTCACTCACCCATTACCCTCTCTTGTCCCCCTTCCACTGAGCCCCTTCTTTCCAATTAATCTTTTTTGTGTTCCACTGAGATTAATTAGGTTTCCTTGTATGAATATGGGTTATTAACTGTAACAGTGGCTATACCACTGAAAAAGCAAAAGTCTGTTTTTTTAACTTAAAAAAATTTTTTTGTTTATTTATTTGAGAGAGACAGACAGAGAGAGAAAGAGAGAGAGAGAGAGAATGGACGCACCAGGGCCTCCAGCCACTGCAAACAAACTCCAGATGCTTGCACCCCCTTGTGCATCTGGCTAACGTGGGTCCTGGGGAATCGAGCCTCAAACCAGGGTCCTTAGGCTTCACAGGCAAGCGTTTAACCGCTAAGCCATCTCTCAAGCCCAAAAAGTTTTTTTTTTTTAATTTGAAACCTCAATGATTGTTTTCTGGGTGAATATCTTAGCCAACCAAATTTTCTCACAACTTCAGAACATTTCCAATAATAGTCACTATCATCCTAGGTGTTTCATAAACATTCTTAACCTTATAAATATATTTGTATGTAAAACTAATACATAACTATAATATTCATATGATCAAGAATATATTCATGGGCTGGGGAGATGGCTTAGTAGTTAAGGTGCTTGCTGGCAAAGCCAAAGGACACAAGTTCGATTCCCCAGTACCCACGTAAAGCCAGATGCATAAAGTGGCACATGTGTCTAGAGTTTGTTTGCAGTGGCTAGATACCCTGGTGCACCAGTTCTCTCTCTCTCTCTCTCTCTCTCTCTCTCTCTCTCTGTCTGCCTTTTTCTCTCTCAAATAAATAAATAAATAAAATATTTTTAAAAGAAGAATATATTCACATACAGGATTGATATAAGTAACTTCTCACTTCATACTCTTGACACATAATAAACAATGCTGATTAACTGTTTTCATCACACTCCTGAACATAGTGGGTCAGGAGAGGCTGGAGACGAGTCGTCTGGTACAGGAGATCTTCCCCTGAAATCCTTCCTGCCTGGTTGGTCCTGGACGCCTCTCGTCTTTCCCCTCCTCCTACACTGCTGTCCCAGGACTCACGCTGACCCTCAGTCTGACAGTGGCCTCTCTCCTGTTCAGGTTTGGGAAATTGCTCCTTCTGCTCCCGTCCTTACGATTCATCACGTCCGAACGCATCGAGCTCCTCTTCTTCCGTAAGACCATAGGGAACACGCCGATGGAGAAACTCCTCTGTGATATGTTCAAAAACTAGCGTAGGGCTGGAGAGATGGCTTAGCAGTTAAGATGTTTGCCTGCAAAGCCTAAAGACCCAGGTTCAGTTTCTCAGGACCCACGTAAGCCAGATGTACAAGGTGGGGTACGTGTGCCTGGAGTTTGTTTGCAGTGGCTAGAGGCCTTGGTGCACCCATTCTCTCCTTCCCTCTCTCTCTCTCTCTCTCTCTCTCTCATAAATAAATAAATACATAATAAAATATTTTAAAAAATAAAACTAGTGTAAAATGCTTACAACTACCTGGAAAACAATCAAATGAAGCTATAAATTTGCCTGCCTTTCATCCACTTACAGGTATATATGGGCATGGCAGAACTGTCCTCCCAAAATATATCGTGGGAGTATTCATAGCAACCTTATTCATTATAACCCCCAACCAACTCTCTTCTGACAGAAGAATGGACTGATACATTTTGCTTTAGTCATATGATGAAAACCGGCAATAAAAATAATGAATGGGTTGGGCATGGTGGTGCATGCACTTGGGAAGCAGAGATAGGAGGATCACTGTGAGTTTGAGACCAGCCTGAGACTGCATAATGTATTCCAGGTCAGCCTGAGCTAGAGTGAGACCCTACCTTGAAAAACCAAAAATAAAAATAAAAAAAGAACGCATGAGCTGGGAGATTTATCAGTGGTTAAAGGCACTTGCTTTCAAAGCCTGCCATCCCAGGTTCAATTCCCCAGCACCCATGTAAAGCCAGATGCACAAAGTGGTGCATGCATCTGGAGTTTGTTTGCAGCAGCAAGAGGCCCTGATGTGCCCATATTCTCTTCCTCTCTCAGCTTTTCTAAGCCTCTTTCTCCCTCCTTCTCTCTCTCTCTGTCTCTCTCTCTCTCTCTCTCTCTCACACACACACACACACACACACTTAAGATCTGCTCACTTTATTGCATTTTGTTTGGTCTCAATAAAAAAAGAAAAACCATTGGAAAAAGAAAACTGTGCATGGCCCAGGCTCACCCTTTGAGGACACTGAAGAAATGAGCACAACATCCTTGGGTTCCACTCCACGTGCTAATAAATTCAGGCCCTGGGTAAAGATCTCCCAAAGGATTTAACAAGAAGGCTTCTCTGTGGGTGACACCTCACCACCCATGTTATCCCTGTCCCTTCCTCGTCTTTCTCCCTCCCTTTCATATTTGTAAAGGTGAGCTTCCATACAGGCACTTTAAAAAAAATTATTGACAACTTCTATACTTACAGACAATAAACCATGATAATTCCCTCCCCTCCCCCACTTTCCCCTTCACAACTCCACTCTCCATCATATCCCCCTCCCTCGCTCCATTAGTCTCTCTTTTATTTTGATGCCCTTGTCTTTTTCTCCTGCAATGGGGATCTTGTGAAGGTATTGCTAGGCGCTGCGAGGTCGTGGATATCGAGGCCACTTTCTGTGTGGACAGTTGCATTGTAAGGAGCCCTACCCTTCCTTTGGCTCTTATATTCTTGCCGCCACCTCTTCTGCAATGGACCCTGAGCCTTGGAAGGTGTGCGATGTTTCAGCGCTGGACACTCCTCCTTCGCTTCTTCTCTGCACTGTGTTGCCTTTTGGGTCATCCCAGTGGTCACTGCCATCTAAACGGAGAAGCTTCTCTAACCAAAAGTGAAAGTAGTATTAATATATGAAGAGGAACAGTAAGTCTAGTGCTCATACAGGGACTTTTTAAAAAACTTGTATTGTGAGATTTACTGAGTGAACATGATTGGTAAGGTTGAACAGTGAGAACTCGTGAGTGCAGAGCTCGCCACTTGCCCAGGGGACCACGACTGGGGATATCTTTGACCCCACAGCCACCAAGGATGAGCGCTTCTCAGCTGCCACATCTTCAAATTCATCTGCATTGAGCTCGGTGACGCCCCACTTCTTTGAGATGGGGATCTTCTGGCGGCCAGGAAACTTGAACTTGGCTCTGCGCAGGGCCTCAATCACCTGCTCTTTATTCGGCAGCTTGGTGCGAAAGGACATGATGACCTGGCCAGTATGAACTCTGGCCACTGTGCCCTGGGGCTTCCTGAAAGCACCTCGCATACTTGTCTGGAGCCTAGATTGGGAATAGCATGAGATCAGGAGTGTGGATGTCCAATAGAAGACTGTCTCCAGGGTCCCTTAGGGCCACCTGTACAAGCAGCAGGTTACTACACTCCCAAGGAGGCTGCTGTCTGCGGCCATTGCACACAGGGCCACCATGAAGACAGGAATCTGGTTGGCTTAATTGGCTGCAGAGTTTTTTAATAAATAGGATTTTTCATCAGTTCTTAACTCTACTGGGGAAAACGATCTTATACAAAAGAGAGCCTCAGGCAATTTAGTGAGACCTGAGGAATGGTTATAAAACATTAGTAAGCCCCGTGTGGTAGCTCACACCTTTAACCTCAGCATCTGGGAGGCAGAGCAAGGAGGACCACCCAAGTCAGCCTGGGCTACAGCGTGAATTCCAGGTCAACCTGGGCTAGAATGAGAACCTGTTTCAAAAAAAGGGGGTGGGCTTAGCAGTTAAGGCATTTGTCTGCAAAGCCAAAGGAGCCAGGTTTGATTTCCCAGGACCCACATAAGCCAGATGCACAAGGGGTCACATGTGTCTGGAGTTCATTTGCAGTGGCTGGAGGCCCTGGTGTGCCCATTCTCTCTCTCTCTCTCTCTCTCTCTGTGCCTTTTTCTCTTGCTCTCTCAAATAAGTAAATTAAAAAATATATTTTAAAAAAGAAAAAAGCTAGGGCTAGAGAGATGGCTCAGCAGTTAAAGGCACTTGCTTACAAACCCTGCTGGCCCAGGTTGGATTCCCCAGTACCCACATAAAGCCAGATGCACACAGTAGTATATGCATCTGGAGTTTGTTTGTAGTGACAGGAGGCCCTGACATGCCCATGTTCACTTGTTCGTTCTCTCTTTCTCTCTCTCTCTCTCTCTCTCTCTGCCTCTTTGTCATAAATTAATAATAAATAAGTAAATAAAACTTAAGAAAGGCACAGCTCTTGCCCAAAAAGGCAAGAGGGATTTCCAGAAAATGGGGAAGGCCACTCCAAGACCTTTGGGAACATGTGTTAAGTGAGCCTCTTGAATGAGCAGCTGGTCTAGTCAGGTATCTGAGGTCAGGGTTTCTGGGGAAAGGGCAATCTTTTCAGAAACCTTAATTCTCTAAGAAGGGTACAAGCTTAATCCTCGAAGAATCTTTCCTGGAGAGAGGAAGGCAGGAAGGTTAGATTCCCCTCCTACTACCTTCTCTTTTTTTAATTTTGTTTATTTTTATTTATATATTTGAAAGTGACAGAGAGAGAAAGAGGCAGAGAGAGAGTGAGAGAATGGGCACGCCAGGGCTTCCAGCTACTGCAAACCTACTCCAGATGCATGTGCCCCCTTGTGCATCTGGCTAATGTGGGTCCTGGGGAATCAAGCCTCAGATTGGGGTCCTTAGGCTTCACAGGCAAGCGCTTAACTGCTAAGCCATCTTTCCAGCCCCTACCACTTTTGTTCTCATTGCCCCATCCCCCTCCCACTGAAGCCCTTTTTTGCAACGTGTCTCTTCTGATGCCTTTATAGATTTTCTTTTTTCCCTCCTCTATCATACAAGATGACATATTGATGGGCCAATCTGCAGATGCTGTACAGGTAACAACAGCTGCAAGGCCACATCATGCCCGGAAGACAGCATTCCTCCCTATCCTTTATTTATTTATTTTTTTGGCTGGTAGGGGGCAGGTGTCTCTTTCAGGCAGTTAGAGTGACTGGGCCCCTGAAAGAAACAGGAACATCTTTGGGCCTATCCTGGCAGTCTGCACTTGGTTGAGATCAAAGGATGATCTGGATTCTTTTTACTATTATTTTTCTTAAAGAGAGTAAGAGCAAGAGAGAGAGGAGGGGGAAAGAGAGAATTGATGCACCAGGGCCTCAGCCACTGACATCAAACTCCAGACACTTGTGCCACCTAGTGGACACATGCGATGTTGCGCTTGCCTCGTCTTTGTGCGTATGTCTAATATGGGATCTGGAGAATTGAAGATGGGTCCTTAGGCTTTGCAGGCAAGCGCCTTAACCACTAAGCCATCTCTCCAGCCCTGATCTGGATTTTTATCTGTTCCCTAGATCTGTTTTTCCACAATCTGAGCCCCTCCTGGAAGGGAGGTCTCTCCTAGGATTTAAACCTAGCCCTAACATTGGGATTAGTCAACTTCAGCCCCCAGACCTGAGCAACATGGTTAGCCTCTTCCTAAGACAGCCCCTAGCCCAAACCAATCAGCTGTCCCTCAGTTTACCTGAGCAGGAAAATAGGGCCCACCACCATAAAATTATAAATAAGTTTGTGAAGCTGCCTGACCACCTGTGAACCTCCAGGTGCTGGTGAGTTTTTCCTTGGCTCAGCCTGGCCCTGGGCTGAGCCGAGGGGAGAGACCCCTAGCCCTTGCTTTCCACATGGGCTCTTTCTCCACACGGCAAGAGCTCTTTGAACTTTCTTTTCTGTCCTTTCCATAGTTTTTTTTTTTGAGGCCCACCAGTTGGGTTCTCAAGCCACGTGGATGTCTTTCCTTCGTTCTGTACATCCCTAAATAAATGTAATACCTT
Organism: Dipus sagitta; assembly: GCA_036346955.1. Lineage (NCBI taxonomy): Eukaryota > Metazoa > Chordata > Mammalia > Rodentia > Dipodidae > Dipus > Dipus sagitta. The sequence continues at coordinate 19,396,176 of CM070780.1, forward strand.
CATAATTATCCTCAGTGTTACTCAGTTCTTTGATTAAAACTAGACACAAACCTGGGGTTTAGGTTTCAAGGACTTCCCTGAACCCCTAGCACCCCACTACATTTTGACTTTTGCCATCATCCTGCCCTCTCTTCTGCAATGTGCCACAAGCGCTGGAGGAGATGGTACAGAAGTCTCATTTAGTGCTGAGCACTCACAGGTCACTTATTAGCATTTTGTATTGGCATCCATTTTCTTGGTGACAGCCGTTCTGACTGGGGTGAGATGAAATCTCAAAGGAATTTTTATTTGCATTTCCCTTATGGGTATGAATGTTGAACACTTTGAAATGCTTATTGGCTATTTTCTTCTTCTTTAAAATTATTTACTTGCAAGCAGAGAGAAACAGAGGGTGAGTGTGGGCACGAGCCTCCAGCCACTGCAAATGAACTCCACCATGCACCGCTGTGCATCTGCCTTTATGGGGGTACAGGGAATCTAATCTAGGTTATTAGGCTTTGCAGGCAAGCGCCTTAACCACTGAATCATCTCTCTAGGCCCTATTTGTTTCTTAAGAACTGTCAGCTCATTTCATCAGCCCATTTATTGATAGGGAGTATTGGTTTATCATTCAATTTTAGCAGTTAGATATTCTACATAGTCAGCCCCCCCCCCCCCCGTTTTCTTTCAGTCTGTGGACTCTTTGCTCTGTTCAAAGTTTTCTTTACTTTTTTTTTTTTTTTTTTCCGAGGTTGGGTCTCACTCTATCCCAGGCTGACCTGGAATTCACTATGTGGTCTCAGTGTGGTCTCGAACTTACGGCAATCCACCTCACCTCCCAAGTGCTGGGATAAATGGCATGCACCACTACACCCAGCTAATTTTACTTTTAAAAATATATACTTATTTGAAAGAGAAATTTGAGAGAGAGATGCTCCCGTGTCTGGCACACCTGTACTTAAAAAAAAAATTTATTAGTTTGCATTATGTGTGTATGGGCATGCCAGGGTCTCTTGCCACTGCAAATTAACTGACTTTTGTCTAGATAGAGCCCAAGAACCCCCAGTCGGCTACTTGTGACCCCAGGGACAACACCCTCGGTTCCCCTCCATGTTTCGATATACCTGTTCCCTACAGTGCAGTGGACTGTCTCTGGGGTCCCTGGAGTCATCCAAATTAAACAACAGGCCCCTTCTTAAGGTGACTTCTGGCTACAGCATGCTGGGGGTTCACTAGGAAATGATGTAGATACCTTTCCAAGGCTCTTATGCAGGTTTTAGGTTATCTAATTAGGCCGCAGGCCTGTGAGGACAGTCAGTGTCCTCACTGGTTGTACATGGGACTCTCATCTGTCTCCCTGCAGAGGGATGGCTCCCGCAGCCCTGTGCACCTGGGGCTGTAGGTGTCAGAATATTGTTTCTCTCACAACTTTGTCCTAGCTCTCTGAATCCTACAAAGTCACGCTATTCTACAGTCACTCCTCAGTGCAAACTGCAGCTAGTGCTGTTGCTATTTTTCTTTACTGAGGAACAAGTGAGCATGTGGTACCCATTGAGGGATCTCAAAACTTCCTTCAAAATTGTCTTGACGGCCAGCAGCTAGCCATCCACTACAGAAGATGAGCTCCTCAACTCGCCTTTGTTTGACTCCCACTGAGTTCTAGTAACTCATTTCCCCACGTCATCAATTTGGGGTTGCCTCTTTTCCTTATTTTTCTCATCAGTGTAAGAAATCACTGCTGTTCCTCAGGGTTGTGAGTGGGGGGGGCGGGGATGGGAGCCAGAGAACAAACCACACATACTGCTGCTTCTGGAAGCTTTGTTCTTTAATAAGCCAAGGGGATTTGTTCATCGAGCTGCTGTGTGTAGCCGCACAGTGCGGATTCCGAGCGACACAAACCCACACTTCACACAGATGTCTTGGCCCCCACATCCAAAAACAGGGAATTACAAAGTGCCTGTTGACTGCATCAGGAATGTAATCGGTTCCGTGGATAAGTCGTTCTCCTTCTAGAATTATTCTATTAAACAGCAAAATGGTATTATATTTCACAGGATATGTCCTTTTATTATACATAATATTTTAAAAATTTACACTCAGCATACTTATAAATTACTTTAAGTCCATTAAAATAATATAACACTAATCTGTAGTCCACACCTTTCCCATAGTAAATACAGATAACTTGGTTTAAGAGGTGCAACTTTTATATAACCCGGGAGGGCTGTTTTTCTTTTTATGCAAAGTTGTAAGCAAGTGATCCATAAGATCCAACAGATCCACCTGCACAACCATCATTTGTAGATTTAACATCTAATTAAGTAGGGGCAAAGTTCCAGAGAAAAGTGGTCACAAGTACTTTAGGGGAATAAGAAGGCAGGGCTCCTACAAATCCCTAAGAATTTTAGTACCAAGGCCAGCATGGTGTTTGGGGGACAATGATGGGGGTGTTACCACAATGATGCAGGCCCCACACCCAGTTCCCCACCAAGGGAAAAAAAAAAGTGGCTGAGAAGGTCATCTGGAAGTTCTTTTTACAGCTTTCTTAAGTCTTTGAACACTTTCCCAAGAATCCTTTCTTCTCTACTCAACAAAGTGCTTGTGAAATGTGCGCATTCATTAGTTAGACATACAACCCACAGACACTGAGGTTGCCTACAGAACCCTGCTGGACCCCCGCATTCAGCACGCACCCGTGACCCTCCTGTCTTTGGCCTTGGAAGCCCGACTGCCATGCAGCACAGGACTGTCTTCACCACCTCTCAGCAGGGTCAGAGCTACAGCAGGATCCCAAACGACGGGTTAGGGGGCTCAAGTATCCCACGTCCAGAACTTGGATCCTTCTGTCTTTCCCTGCCAGGCTCATACCATAAGGGTTGCATCTCCCTTTGTGTTTTCAGAAGCCCAGAGGGGCCAAATAACCTAAATGGCAGGAAGTATAAAGTACATGCACACCAAGCATGTCACCTCCCTGAACCCTGCCTGTACTTGCTCTAGTTTGCCTCAACCTGTGATGCAGAGTGAAATGCCCCTTCTTTGCTTCTGTTACATCTCCATGTCGCCATGCGATTACAGTGCCAAATCTGCCTTCACGGGCAGCGGAGAACAACCCGGGTTCTATTGGGGCTAGAAGCGCGTGGTGTAACTAGAAGGCTCTGCGCTTTGGTGCGCACTCACTGTTGCCAGGCAGGGTTTCTTGGATGCACTTGAGGTCAAAGAAAATGACAGGAGAAGCAACAGAAAGCTACAGCCCTGACACACTGCAACCATGGGCAATGGTGGCAGAGCAGCACTGTGGCGGCCACCTGGGCCACAGGAGGACCTGGCGGCAGACGGAAGTAGACGGAGCATGTGGTTCTGACAGCAGGAAGAGTTATGGCTTCACGTCTTTAGCAGGCTGACAGTGTCCGTTATCCAATAACAGCTTTCTCTCTCTCTCTTTTTACATCAAAGCGGGGCTTACACTTGCTGAGACATTCCTACACTGTATGGCTCTCCCCACACTCTGTCTTGGCAGCTTGTTAAATGATTAGAAATCCACAACTCTAGCAACTGAAAAGCTAATTTTTTTTATTTAACTTTTCCAAATTCACGTTTTAGGTCCCTGAGAAAAATTATAGCCTTTTAACATCCATTACCTGTTTCCTACAAAGTGACCTATGTCTATATATTTTTTAACCAGACCAAAACTTAATCTTACAGAAGAAGTTTAAAAAGATTGAGGTGGGAAGGACATGTGCCAGGATGTGTTCCCTAGGCAATTCTTCTGAAACAAAGGAAATTACTCAACAGAGTAATATCCTATTTTTGACATGGTATTTGCTAACATTCTGGGGCAAGTAGATAAAACAGCAATTGTGCAACTAGTATGGGGTTGAGGAAGCAGCACCCCACCTGGACATAGCCATGCTGAGGGTTTCCTCAAGGAGAATTCCTGACACACTTATCTTTAAAGGCTCCTTGTGACATTATGAGCAAGGTGGCAGGTGCTTGTGGAATATGAAACTCAACATTTCCTCACTGGCCGACATCCTTCTGGAGTTTGTCAAACATTCCTTCACTTGTCTCAATTCTGCACTCAGGCCAGGAAGTGGGAAGCCTCCCGCTACTCTTAGCTGCTCTGTGGAGGGATGCTACAAGCCCATCACTAGGGCTGGCCAGTGACCACTGAGGCAGTGGCATGAGGTTCAGTGCTGTATAACAGGACTGCCTTAACAAAGGACTTAATATTTCTATAACTTCAAAGAAGAAAGGGAAGAATAACCAAATTCAGGTTGAGGTGGCAAAGACTCTTTTTTAGAACAGTGCATGTGGTAGTTAGACAAGATGTATTTAGTAACTTTAAAAATAAACATTTTCACATACTTAAGAAAGGCCATTATGTTTCATTTTACAGACAATATAAATAGCAAAAACAGATTTCTAATCCCTCAACTTCTGTAACACTTCAAACGTTATAACTTAGTTGTATGCAGACCACCAGTGATGAAAAATATGGTCTTTTCCCCTAACCCAGAAGCTCTCAGCCCTGTCCAGTGGCCCCTAATCCGCGGAAGACACTCCATGGGAAGAAGGGAAGCACAAGGTTTAAAAGAACTAGGCATACTATACATACATATTTACAGTAAACTTCAGTAACCAGTATATTAACAAAAATAGCTTCAAGTAGTCCTTGATTTTTAAAATCTATTTAATACTGATGGTCTCAGGAAAAGATAAAAGTTAAATAGGTCATATTAAAACTTTATTTTTGGCAGCTTTCTGTAACACTTACTCATGCAATGTTGTATGTGAATGTTTTGGGAGGAGTGATCAAATAATCATTATTTGAGTTTGTGGTGGGATCCCACCAACAGATAAAGAGGCTCATATGTGGTCTTGAATTTCATCTATACAAAGTGAAACACCAAGACCCGTTAGGATGAAAGCTCAGTGTCCCTGTGACATTAAAAAACAAAATACTAGCAAAGTTGGATCCTAGGATCAGGGACTATCAGAAGAGTATGGCTACTGAAACTTCAGCCCATGCAATATATTTGGCAAGAACTAATTGGGAGTTAAGCCAGCACTAATTATTATGACTTCAACATTATCAAAAACAAAGCATGTGCACTTTGTTGTATAAACAAGTATCTGAGACATGCTCTGATGGCTTAATGGAGACAATAGTTTTTTCACATTCCCAAGAATATAGCATGGAGTGTTTTTCAAAAAATTTAATTTTAAAATAGAGGGCTTAGGTTTTTGCTTATAAATCCTTGGAAAAAATTATATTCTACCCTAGCTCCTAACTATCCCAAAATAAATCCCAAAGGCTTTTGTTTTCATGGTTAATAAATGTTTCTGTTTTCTTCAAATGCTAGTATCAGAGGGTCCCTCAGGACCACAATATTCCCCCTAGTTAACATCTGTCTCTGGGAAGGGGAAGGAAGGAGAGCAGGGGACCGGCAATTACCGCTGACTGAAACCCCAGGTTATCGGTGGCTTTGTTTAGTGAACTATCAATTCAAACCCAGCAGCCAAGGCACAGCTGGCACCATCCTCAGCAGGCTTCAACAGGCCACTTCTGCAGGAGGCCCAAGTACCCAGCATACATCATCATATGCCGACACAAGAGGCAGTACCACAATTAAGATCGACTGTTGTGGACGAGGTGACCAGGAGAGCCCCAAAGATGAGATGCGTTCACAATTCCAGCCATGAAGGGATACACGCTTGTCACTTCAGACCATAAACTCATTATTTCCAAAGAGTGCTAGCTGTTGGGTAGAGCTGCTGTCTGGGTCCACAGTTTTCTTACGGCTAGACGTAACTATCCCCTCTGTGGTCTCTTTGGTTTTCTGAGGTGAGTTTTTCACATTCTTTAGTTTTTGTTTGCCCTTTTCAGGGTTGAAGGTTCCTCTGCTGATGAACTGAGGCCTGTCTTCTAGGGATCTGGTCTGACCTGATGGTCCTTCCATTCCTAGGGCCTCACCAGCTGGGGCAGCTCGGTAGAATGGAGATTTGGAATAAATCTGAAATCGTTTTCTGGTGCCATGAGATGATAAACATGAAGAGGCTGACGAGTCAGCTGAGTCCAGAGAGTCTTGCTGCTTTCTTAGGTGTTTTTGCAACTTGCTTGAAGGTTCAGACTTTCCAGCTGCCTTCAGGGAGCTGAGGGCTAAGCTTCTCTCTAATGTAAAAACAGAAACCAAAGCTGCATATGACAGTTTCCTCTGACCCAACACCATGTAACAAATACAAACTATTCACACATGAAATTTACTACACCAAAATTAAGAGGGTCTAGGTCAATTTACTTTGTATAGAATTATTACTTTAAAAAATTGTTCTCGGGCTGGAGAGATGGCTTAGCGGTTAAGCGCTTGCCTGTGAAGCCTAAGGACCACGGTTCGAGGCTCGATTCCCCAGGACCCACGTTAGCCAGATGCACAAGGGGGTGTATGCATCTGGAGTTTGTCTGCAGTGGCTGGAGGCCCTGGCGCGCCCATTCTCTCTCTCTCTCTGTGTCGCTCTCAAATAAATAAATAAGAAAAATATTTTTAAAAAAATTGTTCTCCTTAGGGAGCCAGGCATGGTGGCGCATGCCTTTAATCCCAGCACTTGGGAGGTAGAGGTAGGAGGATTGCCATGAGTTCAAGGCCACCCTGAGACTACATAATGAATTCCAGGTCAGCCTGGACTAGAGTGAGACCCTACCTTGAAAAAAAAAAAAAAAAAAAAGAGTTCTCCCTCTAATTATAGAGAATTTTAGAATCAGTCCCATGAAGTCTGGTGAGTTTGACTATGAGGCCAGCAGAAGCCTAGAACAGTCATTATCAAATACATAGTTAGTTCTATCTCCCTGAGATATATACCCAGTTAAATACTTTCTTTGGTATAATTGTCCTACCTCACACACAGCAGGGCACAATCCTTGCCACCTACTCTTAGAAAATGGGCATGAGACTGACAATATATATTGTGATTATTGGCTTTTCTCTGTGATAAACAGACGAGAAAATGTTGCATTAACAAAAAGCTATTTTAACTGACAGGGAGAGGGGTTGGTCTGATGAATAATCCATGAGAAAGCTTCACAAACATCAATGATTACTTAGGACTATGTCACCTTCCCTGAAAGGTCAGTGTACTTTTAAAAAAGACTCTGAGCTCAGCTTGGTAATTCTTTGTCCTTCTTTGCAAAATAAATGTGCAATCTCTAGACTAGCATGCTCATTTACCTGATCTCTCAGAGACGGCACCTTCAGACTCCATATTCAAATTTTCTGAGCTGTCTGCAGTCCCAATAGAGGCCTCAGACTCAAGGGTTTCATCATCAGAGGCACGGGGTTCCAATACAAGCATCTCAAATGTCAGCTCTTCCCTGTAAGATATAATCAACAAGTCCATTAGCATTTGATAGGGTGTGGAAGAAAGGTGACAGGAAGAAAAGACCTTCTATAAATAGAAAGTAAGGAATCTAGACATCAAAGACAATCATATCTTACTGTCCCCACTAAGGTAGTGATGAGGATCTGTATGCAAAGCAACAGTGAAGGCTGAGGCCACATGGACTTGTCCACAAGGACAAGATGACAGACAACAAATCTAAGAGCAGTGACAGGACCGTGGGTAGGCTGACGCAGCAGCCTGTGAGATACGTCACAACAGGAAATTCGGGCTCCACATGTATCCATGATGCAGCGGCACATACTTTTCTCTGTCTGAACTTCGGCTTCTTTGTTCAGAAAATGAAGAGGTCAAATAACTCATCCCTACAATTCTTCCAGCTCCTACTTGTCTTCCGTGAAGCTGTACCAACTGGACAAGGACACCTGACCACAGACAGGCTTCCAAATGGAAGCCAGACATACTATTTTCTATTCTTACTTATCATGATCACCATACTATTTTCTATTATGATCGACCTCTCGGCTGTGTCCCCTCATTCTCTGTGGTCACTGAGACTTGGCTTCTAATCTTGTTTTTCACCACGACCTAGCAGCACCTTGGCCTATTTCAACTAGAATCTTTACAAAAATTCAGTTCTAAATCCTAATTCCAAAGTTTCCTTGTCTGCCACTTCTCTACTTTAAATGAGCAACTTTCTCTAGAGAGCCCATCTTGCAGTTTTTTTCAGTGCCTGGAAATATGCCAGTTCTGAATCCTGCATTCTACTCTACCCATACCACACCCACACCTTCGATCATTGCTCTTTGCCTCATATCGACTTTACCTAGCTTGAGATCCACAGTCTTTTCAAGGACAGCCTTCTCAGTAGCCCACTCTTGCCACGTGCATTCACATCCTCTAGACTGTACGCACTTCTTCCTTTGTCTGTATTGTCCCTTTCCTAGCTAACTCTTTATTTCTCCTTTCATACTTCAAATATGGTGTTCTACAAAGCTGAAGCAGGTCCTATTTTCAGATCAATTTATAACAGGCCGCAGGCTCATGGTTAGTATATACCACCCTCTGCCTTATCACCTGTTTCACAGCTAAACCCTAGCCCAACTTAAACTCTGGAATTAATCCTGACAGATAAAAAGTACTTTCAGGGCTGAAGAGATGGCTTAGCAGTTAAGGTGCTTGCCTGCAAAGCCAAAGGACCCAGGTTCAATTCTCCAGGACCCACATAAGCCATATGCACAAGGTGGTGCATGCATCTAGAGTTCATTTGCAGTGGCTAGAGCCTTGGCACACCCATTCTCTCTCTACCTCAAAAGTAAAGTAAAGGAATGGAATGGAATGGAAAGGAAAGGAAAAAAAGGAAAGAAGAAGAACTTTGATATGCTCTCATGAATCAAGCTGTCAGATCTAAGATGTAAGTTCCAGTGACTCAAGGATCCCTTACAATTTCTTGAGTCACTGATCTCAACAAGAACTAGTACATGGCATCTTAAGGAGAACCACGGGCTATCTGTATTATCCCTAAAGGGTCAGCATCACTCCACCTCTGCTACAGGCAGCACAGAAGGAGGCAAGAGAGCTTCTTACTTCTCTCTCTCAAACTGTAACAGGTTTCTCCACCCAGTACCCTATAACCCACTATAGCTGCTGCCTTACTCTGAAGATCTAGTTGCTGGACTCTTGGCCACAATGATTTTTCTAGAAAAATATTTCATTTTTCATTTTTATTTGCAAACAGAGAGAAGATGGACAGGGCCTCTTGCCACTGCAAATGAACTCCAGATAAATGTGCTACTTTGTGCATCTGGCTTTACATGGGTAACAGGGAATTACACTTAGGTTGTTAGGGTTGGCAGGCAAGTGCCTTAACCACTGAGCAATCTCTCCAGTCCCCATACTGATTTTTAGATAATATATTCCTTTATGGAGTTGTGAACAATGCCTATGCTTGAACAGGACTTTGTCTTAGCCAGGTATTCTTATTCTCCCTCTGCAGTCAACCTGCTTATGAAGCTGGTCCCTGACATCCCTCACCTTTGTGCCTTATGAGTGTGGACTATGCCTGCTATACTGTGGGTACTCTACTCTTCGCAGCTTCTCCAGAAGCATCACCTCAGAGCATGTACCGTCCTCTCCTGAGGTGACAACTTTCACGCTTAATCTGAATGTCGGCAACATGTCTCTGTCCCGTGACAGTGCTTGACACAGGAGATATTTCATAAATAAGGAGGAATAAAAAAGGGTAGAAGGAAGGAAAGGTAAAAGAACTGGTTCTCCTTCCTCTGGATACTCACTTCTCTTTCTGTAGGTTCTCAATCTGCTCAGTCAGTACTCTTTCCTCCTGCTGCATAGCTGCTTGCTGCTGTTCGGTAATATCAGTCTCCATGGCCATCTCACTAGTCAAAGCCTCTTCTGGGACATCAGACACGGAAGGCAACCGAACTATGACAGGAGAGGATGGACTTGGATAGTTCCGGCGGATATGCCCCTTTCCCTACAGAGAAAATGCATGAGACAGTAAACTGACTGCATCACTTTCAGGTTGTCCACGTAGGTTAAAGAGTATCCTTCTACCACATCATGTGAATGACAGAAATAAATGGGGCTTAGGCTATTTATCAAGAGACCACAAATCCAATACAGTTAGGTTGAAAGATTTCTTACAAGAGAGCTGAAAATGCACACATATTTCAGTTGGTGGGAAAACCCATTGTACTAAGATGAGCTGCTTCTTTTTATCTAAGTTGCATCCAATACAAACTACAGAGTCACACATGGATCCTTAACTTTAAGCCAATCATCATTTAAAACTTAGGTCCACAGTCATAGTAGCTACATTCCAAGTGCTCAAGAGCCACCACTAACTAGTGGTTACCACACTAAACAATTACAAGCAGTTGTGATGGACAACAGCACTCAGTAATTTTAACCTTGGAATGTACAACCTCTCTGGGAAGACCATAGAACTATGTCCTGAAACTCAGTTGTAAGAGGAAAACATAAGTCATATAATACAGTGCTAGCATGTATGATTAAATTTTCTCAAGCAAGTTCTTGACATCAGGGAGGGGAAATCTCATTGTTTTAAATTGGTTACCATAGGCCTTTAGTTTCTGATAATGGCAGACTACATTTTTTCAGATTAACTTTTCTGCTAAGAACAAGTAGACCAAACATAGAAGTGAACACGTGTTTGAAGACACTAGAGACCTAAGAGGTGGAAGGAGCTCACCCAGAAGCTGGCAGTAAGTCACACTTCAAGAACGGAAGCTGGCAGACTAGAACTGGGGTTGGCAAGCAACAGCCCAGTAGCCACACCTAGCCTGTGGACATTTTTGTAAATAAATCTTTACTAGAATAAATTCTTTTTTTTTGGTTTTTCAAGGTAGGGTCTCACTCTAGCCAGGCCAACTAGAGTGCACTATGTAGTCTCAGGGTGGCCTCGGAGTCTTAGTGACCTTCTACCTCTGCCTCCCTAGTGCTGGGATTAAAGGTGTGTGCCATGACCACATGGCTTTTTTTTTTTTTTCTATGTTTCTGCTTTGGTCTTTTGAGGTAGGGTATTGCTCTAGCCCAGGCTGACCTAGAATTCACTATGTAGTCTTAGGGTGGCCTCAAACTCACAGAGATACTCCTATCTCTGTCTCCCAAGTGCTGAGATTAAAGGCATGAGCCACCACACCTGGCTAGAATAAATTCTTAGTTAGCTAACTTACTGTCTATGGCTGTTTCTGTACAACAATTGCAAAGGTGACTGTGTAACAAGAGTCTGTATGGCTCAGAAAACCTAAGATACTCACTCACTGATCCTTAATAAAAAAGCTTCTCAATGCCTGGGGGCAGAGAAAAAAAGGTATGGGTTATTGCCTGGTGAAGAAGCTCAGTGTCTAAGGTCTGCATTCTAGGCACTAAGGTAAAGTGAAATGATCACAGCTCTTGCAGATCCTGTAGCCTAACTTCACATCATCTAAATGGTTCATACAATATTAGTTTATAAGATTAAAGTGATCCTAGTACCTTAGAACCTGGGAAAAACTAAAATTACTCTTTGGAGGAAAAAAATAATGTCTTAGACCTCAAAATGCTTTTTACAACTTTTTCAAATCAAAAAGCAACCAGGTATGAAAGAGATAAAACAATGTAAATGAATACCAGTCATTAAGAAAAACAAAACAAAACCCACTAATGGGTCCAGAAGAAGATAAGAAGACACAGTTGAACTAACAGGCTGGAAGTAAGATCAGAAGAAAAATAGAGACTCAAGGGTAAGAAAGAATGGAAGAATACACAAAAGAAAGGTAATAGAATCACAGTAGAAAGATTCACTATATGTTTACTAGAATACTAGGTGAGAAGACAGAAGACACCACTGAGATGAACAGCAGAGCATTTTTAAACATCAATTAAAGATGTTAACTAGCTGATTTAAGAAGTCTATACATGAATTCAAAGATAATAACTTTAAGCCACGTGTGGTAGCACAAGCCTTTAATCCCAGCACTCAGAAGGCAGAGGTAAGAGTTTGAGGCCAGCTTGGGGCTAAAGAGTTCCACATCAGACTGAGCCTAGAGTGAGACCCTACCTTGGAAAAGCCAAACAAACAAGCAAAAAAAGACAAAGATACAATTTAAAAAATCTAGACACACAACTGCTAAAAACCCAGGCAAGAGAAAAACCTTAAAAGCAGTCAGAAAAAATAATTACCTGCAAACAAAGAGCAATTAGATTAGAGATACTGGGAGACAAAAAAAAAAAAAAACATTAGAACAATGTTTGACAAGTGATAAAAGGAAAAGGTTACTTCCAATCTAGAGCTGTACACACGGCAAAGCCCTCAGCAATGAAGTGAAGATATCACCAACAAAAAGAGACTTGGGCACAGGCACACTATGTTAGGGAAACATCAAAGGGCAGCAGAAAGGGACCCAAGCAGGGACAAAGACAAGGCAATGACAGCACTGAATATGGATGTCTGCACAAATACTGACTACACAAAACATGATGGGTGTGCTGAACAAAAACACAAAGTCACATAACAACAGATGCATACTAAAGCTCATGTACATCATCTATGAAAAAGATAAAGGTACTAGTTAACAGACTGTGATACACGACAGACTTACAATGTGGTGATTTTCAGGTTAACTACTGAAAGCTCTCTAGAAGAAGGTGGGACAACTTGTCACCAGCTCTCTCTTAGGAAGCTAGAGTAAGTAAAGCAGGAATACAGTCAGTGTCAACACAGTCAAAGCAGGGTGTCTAAAAACAGAATAGACATATAAAAACTCTTGGACCTGAAGGGTACCATGGAAAGTGTACTTTTAAAATAAAGGTGTTGAATATTGTATATGTAAAAATTTTAAAATTTGAAGCCAGACATGGTGACACATGCCTTTAATCCCAGCACTTGGGAGGCAGAAGTAGGAGGATTGCCGTGAGTTCAAGGCCATCCTAAGAAATCTGTAGTGAATTCCAGGTTAGCCTGGGCTAGAGCGACACCCTACCTCGAAAAAAAATTTTTTTTAATTTGACCCCTCTCTCCACTATACCATATATAGAAAGTATCTCTAGTTGATTGTGTGTCTAAATATGAAAGGCAAAATAATAAGTTTTAAAAATATTTTATTAATTTATTTATGGGGGGGGAGGACGGGTGCACCAGGGCCTCCAGTCACTGCAAATGAACTGCAGGCACATGCACCACCTTGTGCAACTGGCTTTACATGGGTACTGGGAAATCAAACCTGGATCCTCTGGCTTTGCTGTAAGTTTTTAGAAGATAATAAAAATTATAGTATTAGGAAATAGAAATATTAAATATTACTCCCAAATACTAGTTCTGTAGGTTATGATAAAAGTAGTCTACCTTAAGGAGCTCTGTCCATCAATACAGTTTTTAAACTTAATTAATTTTTAGGTTTTTTAATGCTTTTAAAAGGTATCTCTAATTTATTTATTTATTTGGGAGGTAAGGGAGGGAGGAAGAGGTTGGGTGCACTAGGGTCTCCAGCCACTGCAAACAAACTCCAGACACATGCACCACCTTGTGCATCTGGCTTATGTGGGCACTGGAGAAGTAAACCTAAATCACTAAGCCATCTTTCCAGCCTTAATTTTTAGTTTAAAATTTTTATTTATTTGTCTGCAGGCAGAGAGGTAGAGAAAAGAAAGACAGAAAGAATAGGTGCGCCAGGGCCTCCAGCTAGTGCAAACAAACTCCAGATGCATGCGCCATGTTGTGCCTCTGGCTCTATGTGGGTACTGGGGAATTGAACCCAGGTTGTTATACTTTTTAGGCAAATGTCTTAACTACTGTGCCATCTCTCTAGCTCTATTTTTAGTTTCTTTTTTAATATTTTTAAAAATCGATTTATTTGAGAGAGAGAGAATATGGGTGGGCCAGGGCCTTCAGCCACTGCAAAGGTACTACATACGTATGCACCACCTTGTGTGTCTGGCTTACGTGGGTCCTGGGGAATCAAACCTGGGTCCTTCTGCTTTGCAGGCAAGCACCTTAACCGCTAAGCCATCTCTCCAGCCCTTTAGTCTGTTTTTGAGACAGAGTCTTACTAGTTAGGTAACCCAGCTTGCCCTGGAACTCACTGTGTAACCCAAGCTGGTCTTGAATTGGTGAGCCTTCTGCTTCTACTTTCTCAGTGTCAGGATTATTCCAAGATATTCCACTTCAATACCAACAAAATTGCATTCTTATTGCCCATTGAATTTGTAATAGGCAGCCCCCCCCCCAGCCCAATTCAACTCCTTTCCATCAAGACTACACTGGATAAACTGTGGCATACACATTCACTAGAATAACTGAGCAGACAGCCCAGGAGTGAGCTACAGCTAACCACAGTATAGATCAAACAGTTGACTCAGAAGTCAGATACCAAACATGTCATTTGACTCAACACACAGAAAGCTCAACAATAAGCAAAACAGAGCTCTGGTGTTCAAGGATGCACACTGTGACAGTAAACAACAAAGAGGATAGGAAGTGATGAACACAAAATCAAGTTATTAGATTTGAGGGAGAGAAGAAGTAAGAGCTTCTGGAGGTGAGGGCAATATCCTGCTTTTTGACTTAGGGTGGTATGTGGGTGCTTGTTTCTGATAATTCATTCAGGTATTTATTTGTTCTGTTTTATTTACTTTTATTTGAGACAAAGAGCGAAAGGGAGAAAGAGAAGAGAACATGAGCATGCCAGGGCCTCCAGCCACTGCAAATAAACTCCAGCCTGCACATGCCACCTTTGTGCATCTGGCTTATCTGGGACCTGGAGGATCAAACCTGGGTCCTTAGGCTTCACAGGCAGGTGCCTTAACCGCTAAGCCATCTCTCCAGTCCTGTTTCTGTGTTTTTTATTGGTGTTGTATTTCATAGTATTTTAAGAGTTCTTTTTCAAAGTGAGTTAGTATTTAAATATACCAATATGATTTGAAAAGCATATGGCAATACACTGACAAATTTCTGAGTCTGTTTTGGGAAGAAGTGAAACATGCTGCCTGGAAAACAGAAACTGTTGCTGTAGCTCAGGTGACAGCAAAAGGTTTAAAAGTAGTTCTGCAGGCACTCAGACTAACTGACCCAGACTTAAAAACAGAGTGCAGTGGCAATCAGGAAGGTTTTAAGACTTTAATATCACTTTTAGCTCTAAGATCAAGAAATAAAAAAATCCTTACCAAGAAAACAATTCTTGGAGCTGAGGAGATGGCTCAGCAGTTAAGGTGCTTGCCTGCAAAGCCTAAGGACCCAAGTTCAATTTCCCAGTACCCAGATGCACAGGATGGTACATGCGTCTGGAGTTTGCTTGCAGTTACTAGAGGCTCTGGGACACTCATATTCTTTCTTTCTTTCTCTCTCTCTCTCTCTCTGCATCTTCCTTTTTATAAAAAAATATTTTATGTGTTTATTTACTTGAGGTGGGGGAAAGAGGCAGAGAGAGAGAATGGGCACGCCAGTGCCTCTAGCCACTGCAAACTAACTGGACACATGTGCCACCTGTGCGTCTGGCTTATGTGGGTACTGGTGAATTGAACCTTAGGGTCCTTAGGCTTCGCAGGCCAAGTGCCTTAACTACTAAGCCATCTCTCCAGCCCTGCCTCTTTCTCCCTCTCGCAAATAAATAAGCTGGGCATGGTGGCACGCCTTTACTCCCACAGCACTTGGTAGGCAGAAGTATGAGGGAGGACTGCAGTGAGTCTGAGGCCACCCTAAGACTACATAGTGAATTCCAGGTCAGCCTGAGCTACAGTGAGACTCTACCTCAAAAACAAACAAACAAACAAACAAACAAACAGAAAAACAAAAGAATCCAAATAAACAAATAGATAAAAAGAAAACACTCACACAAAAAAAATCAGTCTGCAAATTTAATAAGGAATACTTCAATGGGAGATAGTATCATAAACCTCAGAGGTAGGAAGCAGGGCATGAAATTACCACCAACACAGTGCTAACTAAGGTCTATAATGGCATGTCAGAATCATATTATACATTCCAGGACACCATCCCATTCTATCGGATTCTGACTGAGAAACCAGGTACACGAATAAAACTGATTATATAAAAGCCTCAACATGAAAATCTGAGTTTATTCTCATCACCTACTTTCCAGTGAGCACAGAAGAGCTGTCTTTGTTTAGTGTTCATGCTGTCACCTAGCCCACACCTGGATGCAGGACCACGAGTTAGCTATGACTTAGAATCATCAAATGCTGAACAGATCTCACCTCTTTCAGGAAGAATTAAATGGCACTAAAGGAAAAGTTGAAATTCCATAATGAAAGAAAGCAGAAAAGCAACATAGCAGGACACCCAATGTTCTCCTCTGGTGTCTGCCCATGTGTTCATCTGCACAAATACATGCATATACCACACACACAAAATAACAAAATGCTTGTGCCATTTCATGTATCTGGCTTAACATAGGTACTATGGAATTAAACCTGCCTGTCAGGCTTTGCAAGCAAGCAACTTTAACTGTAGAGGCATCTCTCAATTCCCAACTTCTCCTCATTTACTTAATAAAATTAGACTGCAGAAATATGACTGAAAATATTTCCTTAATGTGTCTCATCTCCTTTTTGATTTGTATAAAGTCACTATGAACATACAATACTTGATTTTTAAGTTGTTAAACTTTTCAACACTTCTTTTAATGGTTTTATGTAATAGGAAAATTTTATCTACTTTAAGATCAGAGTACCTATTTCTGTCCTAACAGGAATCATAACACTATTGATTAATTACAGTCCTTGAAAGTCTTGTGAGTCTTCAAGTTGAGGCGTGGTGATGCACATCTTTAATTCCAGCAATTGAGAGGCAGAAGTAGGAGGACTACTATGAGTCTGAGGTTAGCCTGAGACTATATAGTGAATTCTAGATGAGCCTGGGCTAGAATGAGACCCTAAAAAATAAAAAAACAAACAAACAGAAAAACACAAACAAAGAAAATACAACAAAACAAGAACAAAAACACAACACAGTCTCTTCTACCTGGAGGGGTATAAACAATTCACAAACAGATTTAGGAAGAACTGACACCTGACAAAATTCAGTCTTTCCCCCCCATATGCATTTGTTCAAACCTTTTCTTGTAGATTTGGGGGCTTAAGGATTTATTTGTATAAAACTCCACATTACTTAAGTAGATTCTTCATATTTTACATACAAATGGGCATTTTTTAAAAAAAATATCATCCAAATGGCTGCTTGAGCAGGGCGTGGTGGTGCACTCCTTTAATCCCAGCACTTGGGAGGCTGAGGTAGGAGGATCACTTTGAGTTTAAGGCCAACCTGAGACTACAAAGTGGATTCAGGTCAGCCTTTGCTAGAGGAAAATCCTACTTATAAATTTTTTTTTTAATTCTCAGAATTACACAAATGGCTGCTTGTATATGATAGTTAACAGTTAATCATGCTCAGATACCCTGTTACATTTTCTTACAGTATTTAATAATTTTTAGATGTTTTTTTTTTTTTAGTTTTACATGTCTATTACCATGATGGCAATAGTGACAGTTTTATCTCTTCTAAATTCTATACTTGGGCTGGAGAGATGGCTCAGCAGTTAAGGCGCTTGCCTGCAAAGCCTAAAAAAACCTAGGTTTGATTCCCCAGTACCCACGTAAAGCCAGATGCATTAAGTGGCACATGAATCTGGAGTTCATTCACAGTGGCTAGACACTCTGGCATGCCCATCCTCTCTCTCTCCTTGCAAATAAATAAGTAAAATATTTAAATTCTATACTTGTATTCTCATTTGATTCTTATATGATTCTACCAGTTAGTATCTCAAGATCAATTCCCAATAACAGTTGGGATAATGAATATCCATACAGCTTACGGTCTGATTTTAATTAGACTGCTTTCAGCATTCCCCATTAAGCAAGGTAGTAGCTTCTGGGCTGAGACACTTTTTTTTTTTTATTAAATCATGTTAAGGAATTATAGATATTCCTATTTTAATGTCTTTGTTTTAAAAAAGAATGCTTAATGCTGGGTGTGGTGGTGTATGCCTTAATCCCAGCACTCGGGAGGCAGAGGTAGGAGGATCACTGTGTCAAGGCCACCCTGAGACTACATAGTGAATTCCAAGTCTGCCTGGGTTAGAGTGAGAACCTACTTCAAAAAACCAAAAGTAATATATATATATAATTAAAATAATGTTCATAAAATTATATCAACTATATTTTACATACCTATGATAACAATATTTGTGCCTACAGATAAACTAACATAGTGAGTACTGCTAACAGATATCCCAATATGGGACAATCCTGACATTCCCAGGTTCAATCCCATTTGGCCAAGGCCTGTCTATTAGGTTTCTGGAGTAATTTTCATAGATAGTCCTGCATTTATATATAAAGTGCTATTCTTATGCCTTTATAAAAACAGTCAGCTCTCTATCTGTCCTATTCTGCATGTGTGGAGTCAACCAACTACAGATAGAAGATGTTAGAAAAAAATAGTGTTTGCACAAGAATTTTTCCCATAATATTTTAACAAGTATAAGCTATATACTTTTTCCTAAAATTAAACTTTATATTCTGTATGCAAATAAGTCTTTCTCCAGTGCATTAATAAGCTCATCCCTAAGGTTCTGGCTCACATTTATCACTTCCTTCCATAGCTTTTCCAGTACCCCGAGGCACAGTGAAGTATGCCTTCCTTAGTATTTGCATCCTACTTGGTATACAGAACTGTTTCATCCCTATCTCCTTCCTTTTGAGAGCTTGTTTGGAGCTCTAGCAGGGGAGCACAGCTACTCGCATACATTTGGCTGAATACAGGTTCTCCTCTATTCAGGGAAGGTCATCCTTTTCAACTTAGCGTGCAGCTTTGGGATCAGTGAGGAACAGAACACCTGCCTAGAATCAACCCTGGTGATCAATGAGGTGACAGATGTCATGGCCAGATCTCCCTCACATTGCCTCCTTCCTTTTTAAGTAATCAACATTTCTGTCACCTGATCATATAGATTTGTTATTCTTTCTCTAAGAAAGTCTAATCTCACTGTCCATTTTTTTGTATTTTTATTTACTATTTAGTTATTTATTTGAGAGCAAATGGGTACACCAGGGCTTCCAGCTGCTGCAAACAAACTCCAGACGCATGTGCCATCTTGTGCATCTGTCTTAAGTGAGTCCTGGGCAAACGAACCCAGCTCCTGTGGCTTTGCAGGGAAGCGCCTTAACCACTAAGCCCTCTCTCCAGCCCCCACTTTTTTTGAAAGGTGATGGATAGATGGATGATAGGATGATAGATAGATAAGGATATATTGGGCACTGGGGGATCAAACTGGGGCCATTAGGATTTGCAAGCAAGCACCTTTAACCATTGAGCCATTGTCCACTCTTTTAAAAAAAGAATTATATTCTGAACCACTTAGGACTGTGCACACCTGTAATCCTAGCACTTCAGAGGCTAAGGTAAGAACACTGTGAGTTCACAGGCAGCCTGGGCTACACAGTGAGACCTTGTCTGGGGAAAAAGAGAGAGAAAAAAGATAATATTATGAAACAAAAAACTTTGATTAATAGATGTGGGTCAGAATGTTATAAGCCTAATCCATACTAGGCTTCCTAGACTAACAAAAATACTGGAGGTCAAATGCTTTAACATGAGGATTCTAAGTGAAGATACCCTTTTGGAGGTCATCCTCAGTTGGGTGTAACATTTCCATGTTTTCTTGAGGTTATGTAGGTAACAATGAAGATGAGTAGAAAATATACTATAGTGCTAAAATGATTAAGGCCTATCAGGAGAGTTCTGATTTCTTCTGAAAACAGGATGCAGGAAAGAATAGCAGGGCATGACTGATATACACAAAGAAATTCAATGCTATGAATCAAAGTAGATCTAAACAGTTGAAGACTGATAGAATTAGACACTTTTTTTTTTTTTTTTGGTTTTTCAAGGGAGGGTTTCACTTTAGTCCAGGCTGGCCTGGAATTCACTATGTAGTCTCAGGGTGGCCTTGAACTCATGGTAATCCTCCTGCTGGGATTAAAGGTGTATACCACCACACCCAGCTTGAAATTAGACACTCTTGATTATGAAAAATGGATTGTATCACTCACAGCATACTTGATGAATATGTAGGAAGACATTTCCTTCATGAGGGGAAGTCATGATACTTTATAAATATTCAAGGAAAGTACAATGTAAGTGAGGCTTGTCTGTGGGTTGAAAATATAATTTGACTCCAAGTTTTCTGCTTTCTGAGTAAGGAGAGGTCCTTTATCCAAGGTGTTTCTTGAAGATTACCAGTCTGGTGTGGTAGTATTAAATGGATTGCCTGCTTTGTATGTCATCTAGGTAGGTATTAGGTATAAAATATGGCACTAGGTATTCAAGTTGGTTCAAAATTTATATCCCGAGGGCTGGAGGAATGGCTTAGTGGTTAAGGCATTTGCCTGCAAGGCCAAAGGTCCCCAGTTAGATTCCCCAGGACCCAAGTTAGCCAGATGCACAAGCGGGCGCATGTGTCTGGAGTTCGTTTGCAGTGGCTGGAGGCCCTAGCACGCCCATTCTCTCTCTTTCTCTCCCTTTTTCTCTGTCAAATAAATAAATAAATCATATCCCAAGCTAGGAAGATGGCTCAGTGGTTTAGGTGCTTGCCTGTAAAACCTAAAGGTCTAGGCTTGATTCTCCAGAACCTGTGAAAGCCAGATGCAGAATGGCACTTGCATTTGGAGTTTGCATTGGCAGGAGGCTCTTGGCACACCCCTTCTCTCTATCTGTCCCTGTCGCATGCACTCTCTCTCTCTCTCTCTCTCTCTCTGTGCTTTTACATAAATAAATAAAACTATGATTCACTACCTAATAGGATAAAGACTTTAAACTGCCACTGTATGTATCTTCATTCATTTTTTTCTGTGTAGTATACAGTCATTAATAGTATATACACTAGTACAGTAGTTCCCTCCCTCCCTTTTTTAATCTTTCCCCTTTCCTATTTCCCTCCTCCCCATTTTTTTTTTTTTTTTTCTCTCTCTCTCCAGCACTAAGAATAGAATCCAGGGCCTCATGGATGCTACAGGCAAGCACTCTACCATCAAGTTACTCACCCTAGTGCAGTGCCTTACCGAACTGCAGCTCACGGATTATTATTATTATTATTACTACTACTACTACTACTACTACTACTACTACTACTTTGGTATTTTGAGGTAGGGTCTCACTCTAGCCCAGGCTGACCTGGAGGAATTCACTATGTAGCCTCAGAGTAATCTCAAACTCACAGCAATCCTCCTACCTCTGCCTCACGAGTGCTGGGATTTAAAGGCATGCACCACCACACCTGGCACAGTTCACAGGTTCTTGATAAGAGATGTGAGGGTGACCCCAAGAACATGTAGGATCTGTAATGTGGACACTATTTTCATATTGATACTAAGATGCTATCTGCCCTTTCCAGTCACTGACATTTGCACTAATTAGGTAAGAGCAACAGTGGGGAAAACACATCCCACTGGCACCTCCACACATGAATCAAGGCAATGATGTGAAATTGTACTATTATACTAGTCTTCATATTCTTTGCTACCATGTATTCACAGTTGAAAAGAAAAAAAAAAAGCTTCATGGCATCAGCCAAGTAACGTAAACTAAGTTTATTAATTTTTTAATTTTTTGTTTTTTGAGGTAGGGTCTCACTCTAGCTCAGGCTGACCTGGAATTCACTATATAGTCTCAGCATGGCCTCGAACTCATGGCAATCTTCCTACCTCTGCCTCCTGAGTGCTGGGATTAAAGGAGTGCGATCACTACTATGCATGGCTAATTTTATTAATTCTTAACTATAAGTTCACTACTATTTATTTTCATATGTCAAGATGGAAAGTACCCACAAGACATCTCTGTTGCGAGTTACCTCAAGAAACAGTATTCGTACAACGGCTTGATTTGCAAGCTGTTTTCTTTCTTAAAATATTTATATTTATATTTATTTATTTATTTGACAGAGAGAGAGAGAGAGAGAGAGAGAGAGAGAGAGAGAGAGGGAGGGAGGGAGGGAGGATATAAATGGGCATGCCAGGGCCTCCAGCCACTGCAAATGAATTCCAGACGCATGCACCCTCTTGTGCATCTGGCTTTACATGGGTCCTGGGGAATTGAACCTGGGTCTTTTGGCTTAGTAGGCAAACACCAAAACTGCTAAGCCATCCCTCCAGCCCTGTTTTCTTTCTTGAAACTTTGGGATAACTGACAAAGTATTATTGTTTAGATGTATGCTATACCCATTTTGTTTGAATTACATGAAGGCCACCTATTATTTCAAGAGAAACAAAGGACCACATTTGTTGCCAGTGATAACATTTCAAGCTTTCTAACAATTATTAAAATTTTGAAAAATTTGTAACTTGACGTTTGGCCACTTCCCATATAGTGTCCATGACATCAGTCAAGGTTTAGTCAGAGGAAGTAGCCAGTCTTTAAAAAGGACTGACTATGTCTAAGAGATGAGCAGGTTTGAGCTGACCGTCAGTGAAACAAATTGGAGCCATCACTCATCTCATTTAGACTACTGAAAATGAGCCAGTTAAACAACCTAAGAGGGATGCCACCCCACAATGGGACAGCATGTAGAATTCTGTCTGTCCAATGACTCCTCCCAGATTCAGGCCCAAATTAAGGTCTAGTACTACCTGGAAGGAAGTGAGAGGAGTACTATATTAAGCCTATGATTGAATTTTTAATATGAAATGCACTGTCTTGAATACTAGAATGAGGTAACAGTAACATGCTGTTAAAGGAGTTGATATTCAATGGGAGAGAGAAGCTTGACAAGGTAGAACTGAGAGACAGTTACTAGGCAGAAAGCAAAACTGATCTGTATTTATATCTCAATAAGTTAACACTCCCCAATGAAATGGTTATATACAGGAAAGTAGTTTGAAATTCATTGCCATATAGGTTGGTATCCTTAGCTTTCCACCCTTCCAGTTCTCTTCGTATAACCAATGAAGAGAGGCATATCAATGTAATCCTTCTGTCTGATTAATACTACTAAGCAAGTAGAAGCCACATTTCTACATCTGGAAGCATAACATCAGTCATAATTATGAATAAATAAACATCACTTATGATGGCTGATACTGAAAATAACAGGTATTTCACACAATAAAATGGAGGAGATTGCTAGGAACACAGCAGAACTCAACTTGATACCTCAGTACCTCCAACATTTACCTTTGAAATGACTCAACCCAAGAAGAAGCTTCTAAGGGATTACATGACCGGGAGGAAATGAACATTATTAAGCTGCACAATACAGAGAAGGAAAATAAAAGACCTAAGGAAAGAGATTAAGAAAAAAAGCAAGTGAAGGCTGATCAAAAACTGGGACCTGAACTGGATTTGAACATGGAAGGTAGACAGGCATGAATGACTGACTGACAGATCAGAACAATTCCTGGATGAATGAGAGACAATAATGTAAAGTGGCCGTGACACATTGCATTATTAATACATACCGAGACTGAATTGCGGGTAATGCTCATAAATCTAACTGCAATTAGTACAGGTTTCTGGATTAGGAAGGACATGAAAAGGAAAGCAGAAGGTTAGAATGTACATGTCATTGCCACATTAAAAGAGGCTTATCTTTCAGTGAAAGGAATATATCCATCTTCTGCAGCACTGGCCAAAAATAAATAAAATAATGATGATAATAATAATAATAATAATAAATAAAAAGCAGAGCTTGTTTACTTGCTTTGAAAAGTAGTT
Source organism: Dipus sagitta (assembly GCA_036346955.1). Classification (NCBI taxonomy): domain Eukaryota; kingdom Metazoa; phylum Chordata; class Mammalia; order Rodentia; family Dipodidae; genus Dipus; species Dipus sagitta. The sequence continues at coordinate 19,419,790 of CM070780.1, forward strand.
TTGTGGTAAAATTTCTCCCATCCTTCCTAGATGGGAACTAATAAATTGGGACTACTGAGTTGAACTATGAAAAAGTGGGGTGAGGGTTGTTTGTTTTTAACAGTATCAGAATTACAAATTAACCTTGCTTCCTGGGCAAGCATAAGGCCAAACTTTCACTTTTAGATAAAGTTTCCAATTTTAATTTCTGCAGAGATTTAGATGGTATCTTATGATGAACTTTGTATTAGTGCCTTTCATGTTTGAGAAAAGGTCATACTTATGTTTTGTTTATTTTCCACTAACCTTATCAACAGACCTTTGTTGAAAAATCTGTGTCAGAGAGTTTAAATAGTGAAGGAAGACATAGTTCTTTCAATCCCCATCTAAGAACAAGCTAAAAAGATATAGAAGAAGCATTGCTGGGCCCCTGGATGAGTAAGGGTATGATAACAGGGAAACCAGCTTCTTTTTGGAGATTTACTTGGGATTTCAAGTGGGTGCCACTGCTATACTGTTATTTGATGATTGAAACTTCAATGCATTAGCAGTTTTTCATATCCTCAGGATCCTACTAATGTTAACTGCAGTTATTTACATGGAGGTCACAACGGAAGATATAATAATGGGTAAATGAAGAATAAATGATCAATTATTAGGCTCACCTCAAAACCCAACAATAAATCTGTATTTGATCATAGTAGATCATAGACAGAATTCACTCCCTTATGAATTAAGTGTTTTAGTTCTATTTAAAGTTACATATGGTAAGTTCTCTACTCTTAGGAATTTTGGCAGGACATGGTTAAAGGTTGGAAAAGATGGTAGAAGGATGCAGAGGAAAAAAGGATAAAGTTGTCATAGGATGGACAGAAAATATAAATAGGGCAGATTACTAAGACACCAATGTTTTTTCTAAATTTTTGATTTTAAAGAGTCTGCACATTTAATCACATATTCTGTATACACAACTGAGTTAATGGATCACACATCAAGCATTCAATGACACCCTGAATTTTGGTGACTCCTAAAAAACTTGTCCCATCTGAAAGAGATTCTGAGAATAATGCCTAAATTTGGGAAAGTTCCCATTTTTGTACTGTGCTTCCATGTTTTGCATCTTACCATTGATCTACGAATCAGTGACAGTCTGGTCTTTGCCTTATTTTCAGCAAATTCCAGGCTACTGATGTCTTTGAGGCGAGCCTTATATTTATTCATCTGCTCCACAACAATCAGCTCCACACAGCTGAAATAGGAGTAGAAAGGAAACTGTTAAATGTAGCAGTAAATCAAATAAAGTGAAGAACCCACAGACTACTTTACAGGAGTGTTATAGATGTTTGAAGGATGAAGGGAAAATCAGTATCCCTTAGACAAATGGAGAATGGTGGTTCACAACTCTGTTCTTCACACTCTTTCCAAAGTGCAGCCAGTAACAAAATACCAATAACCAGGCTACTCCCAAGATCTATTAACTCACTCAGGGAATGGAATTCAAGCCCTGGAATTTTTCAAAAGTTCTTTTTGCAGTCAGGTTTACAAAGAAAGCACAGGCCCAAGAAAAGAGACTAGGGTAAAATCTACTTAGAAACTATAAACAGCCATAAATTGAAACAACACTTAAGAGTACCCAGGCCGGGCATGGTGGTGCAGCCTTTAATCCCAGCACTCACGAGGCAGAGGTAGGAGAATCACTGTGAGTTTGAGATCAGCCTGGGGCTACAGAGTGAGTTCCAGATCAGCCTGAATTAGAAGGAGACCCTTACTTGATAAGCCCCCCCCCCCCAAAAAAGAATCTGACTGTCCCAACAATCTTCTTACATATACCCTAACTTATGAAACCACCCACTATGTTTGGTATTTGGATAAAGTGACTACACAAATTGAGGGAGAAATCCCTGAGACCCTGTGTAGGAGGACATGGTTGGCCTTACGTAGTAGTCTTACTGATGTCTTGTACACTTTGTAGTGGGTCAGTGGTGTCGGGGCAGCGAAGAATGCAAGGTGCAAACACAATGGCCAAAGCATTAGCAGACATTCGATTAGTGTCTTCCTGTAGAGCAATCCTAAGGAACAAAACCAAGTGAAAAGGAGATTAAAAAAGAAGAAGAAGAAGAAGAGTAGGCAGATGAGACAAGAGAAAGAGGGCAGTATGACATCAGCCACATAGTAGGGATGTACAGCCACATCAGTGTAAAGAAAGGACTTCTTCAAAGCTGCCCTTTGCCTCTGAACAATGTGCTTTCATTCTGCTCCTTGAAATAGTCCAGGTCATGGGTCAGTACACAACACATCAATGAAATGTGTAGCTTGGTGCTTAAGGTCAACATCCCTGTATGAACAAACATATCTGAAGAATGTAGGGTAGAGGTTTATAATATATTTTCACATCACACATTTAACCAGAAAGTTAGTCTTCCTCCTAACAACTGCTGATATTTATACAAAGGGAAGTCTCTTCCTGAAGGCTCTGCTCAGTCAGCTCCTGATCACAATCTGAATTCACATCCCACAAACTAGGTTAAGTCTACAGATGCACATCCTTTCTAGTTCAGGAGATAGAGAATAGGTTAAACTACACAGTACTACCAAGAGCTGGGAACTGCCACATGGCTCAAATAGAGTTGTTCAGTTTAACTTATATTTCACTAAAGTAATCCTAAATACCTGTCAGGTATTTCACCTGTGTAGTTTAGAAAGGCATTTTTTGTTTGTGTTAAATGGTGATAGGGATCAAACTGAGGGCTTCATGCATGCTAGGTGAACACTACCACAGAGCTGCATTCCCGAATAAAGGGAATTTATTTAAAAATAATCCTACAGAAGATGTTAAGCATTGCCTTGCTTCTTGAAGTTACCTAACTAGATGAAAGATGAGGCGTTCCAGCGTATTGAGATGAGTTCGGGAGAGCTGATCAATTACAGAGTACACACCACGGATTGTCTCCTTCCTCTCCTGAAGGCCTAAGAATGGTAAGAACAGTGAGTGAGAACCTTGTACACGTTGTGTCTTCTTCCTGGGTAGAAACTGTATAGCAAAAGGAGGTTGATTCCAGTTTTGGGGAAGGCAGTTGTACCTTTACAAGAATTTAGTCTGTATTACAGCTGTCCTCAATGATAGCACAGAGACAGACATACTCTAGCTTTTCAACCATTTTGTGGCAGGCTTATATTGCATTAAAATCAACCAACTGTCATATATTTAAAAATCCTGGAGCTGGAGAGATTGCTCACTGTTTAAAGGCACTTGCTTACAAAGCCTACCTACTGGCAAGTGTTCAATTCCCAGGTACCCACATAAACCCAGGTGCACAAAGTGACACATGCTCCTTGAGTTCATCTGTAGTATCTAAAGAGGCCTTGGCATGCTTATATTCTCTCTCCCCTCACCAATGAATAAGTTTTTGTTTTTTTTTTTTAATCCTCAAGATCAAACCAAAAAAAAAGAAAAAAAGCTGGGCTTGGTGGTGTATGCCTTTAATCCCACAACTCAAGAAGCTGAGCTAGGAGGACTGCTGGTAGTTCAAGGTCAGTCTGGGACGACAGTGTGTTCCAGGTCAACATGGCTACAGTGAGACCCTACCTTGAAAAAAAATTCCTCAATATCTAAATACCTTTAGGCAAACCTTCACAACAATATCCTAGACACATAAAGCTCAAGATTTATTAGAACTGGTATAAAACAGACCTTTACATACAGTTCTTGCCTAGATTTACAATAGAAATAAATGTAAGCCTACCCTTAAGTTCCTATCTAACCTTTTCATATTGTTTTATAACACTCATCTTTCAATTACTTTGCAAGAAACATCCAAGTGGCTTACTCAGGAAACTTTCAAAATGCTGACATTTTAGTCCATAGAAAGCTAACATCTGAATAGGAGACTATAGTATACTGGAAGTTTTTTTATTTTAGGACCCATAGGATCAAAACATTAGAGGATGGCTTAATAATGGAGTCTTAAGATTAGTACATTAGTACAGATACTCCCTCTAGCCCAAAAACCTGTGCTCACCCATAGCTCGAAGAAATTCCTCATAGAGTTCAAAAGTCATGAGTGGATTGGGAAGGTCACGAAGCCATTGTTTGAATACACTTGCAATGACGTGTATGTTATAGTCATCTAGGTTTACACTTTCAGCATCTATTTAGAGACAAGGGTTAGGTAACAATACCAAAGTATGAAAAACAATTCCCACAACTCAATATAGAAACTAACATTTTCAAAAACACCCTTCAAAACCAGGTGTGGTGGCGCACACCTTTAATCCCAGCACTCGGGAGGCAGAGGTAGGAGGATTGCTGAGAGTTCGAGGCCACCCTGAGACTACAGTGAATTTCAGGTCAGCCTGGGCCAGTGTGAGACCCTACCTCGAAAAACCAAAAAAAAAAAAAAAAAAAAAAAAAAAAAAAGAAAAAAAAAAAACCCTTCATGCTTCTTAATGAAACCAACTTAGTACCTTTCATAATCAAATGCTAACCTTTAAAGCATTGCTCCTAACTGTAGTGAAGGAACGGTGTTTGTTTCCCAAATCTGTTGTGAATTTTAATGTAAAGAATCAGGTTTTGATGATGCATAACAAACTACTACAAATGTTTAAAAATGCTGCTTTCATTTACTGTATATGATCTGTTCACAGACATATCTGGATAACAACATTTTGGAAGACCAAGGGAAATAGCCCCATAGACATTTTCTTCTTTAAAACAAAATACTTATTTATTATTTATTTGAGAAAGAGGCAGATAGAGAATGGGCATGCCAGGGCCTCTAGCTGCTGCAAATGAACTCCAGACCTATGCCGCCTTATGTGGGTATGGGGAAATAGAACCTGGGTCCTTTGGCTTTGCCAGCAAACACCTTATTAACCACTAAGCCATCTCTCCAGTCTCTCACAGACATTTTCCAAAGGCAAGGCTGACTTTATAAATCCTTCTTAGAGATGACAGTGTGGTGATTGCTGAGATTAGGAAATGAGAAGGAAACATCTCCATTCTGTTTTGTTTATAAGCTTCTCAAGGTTGAATTGATTAGACTATTAGAAGGATATAGGATGAACGACTTCATTTGTTCTGACCCAAAGTATAAGAGACAAACAGGCATTTTCTGTTGATATTTTAATTCTAATTCATTTCTCACTGATTTGATCATAAGAAAAACCAGGTTCTTAGCCATACAAAGACAAACTTTAGGCCTAAGGTTTGGCTCAAATGAAAAATTTTCCTTTCTAACAATGATAAAGAGAAGCTGAGACTGAAAACAAAGGCAACCTCTTGCATACATTCCAGGTCAGGCTAAATCTACACAGACAAGCGCCCACCTCATGATCAGTTTAACTAATTATGTCATTAATTAGGTGAGGCATGGGAAAAGAAAACCACTTGAATTCAGAATAATGAAGACTAATTGATAGTAGCTTTGATTATGGATTAAAAAAGAATGGGGTTCGATTCCAACATGGTCACTTATTACTGACAAGTAGTTAGACAAGATACTCTGTAAGACTCAAGCTCTTTAGCTATAAATGCAGATAAATAATGTCCCCAATTTGTAAGACTGCTACAGAGATTACAAAAGTCATTAGTGGAGGTGCCAGCAGCCCCATCCGTGTGTCCTCCTGCCTGCCTGGCCTGCAGTGCACAGCTGCAGGAGCAGAAACCAGGTATAGGCATTTTCCACTCACATCAGCCTCCTGGCAAAGTCAAGAAACTTGAAGGGGAGACGGGCGTGGTGGTGCACACCTTTAAACCCAGCCCTTGGGAGGCAGAGGTAGGAGGATCATTGTGAGTTGAAGGCCACCCTGAGGCTACATAGTGAATTCCAGGTCAGCCTGGGCTAAAGTGAAACCGTACCTTGAAAAACGAGGGGAGGGGAGGGGAAGGAGAAATCTGAAGGGGAAGACAGGAGGGACCAGCTAAGCAGCTGCTGAAGGAGAACACAGACAGAGCCAGATGAGCAACTCTGATACAACCCACGCATCCTACAACCACCACCCCCCCCAACCACCACTGTCGCGAACCACAAGAGAACCCATTCATCTCCCGCTGCACAGCATCCAGCACAGTGGATCAGAACACCGGATCCACAATGCAACACAGAGGGACTGATGTGGGCACTCAGCACTGGTAAGACTGGAAGCCATCCCGAAAGGTAATAGGGCCTACTTACACAAAGCCAGGCACATAGGCCTGCGCTGGAAGTGCTAATCTCTCTTTCCATGTCACAGCAGGTGATGTGTTACACATTCTTGGTTGGGTTTATCATTCTCAACTAAGCTGTATTTTGGTGGTGACTATTGTTGCATTTGACACTTCCTGATTTACAGGGCCTTTGTCTTTTTCTTCTGTCATTATTGGGGGCAGGACCTTACTCAGCCCCAGGCTGACCAGGAACCCATTTCAGACCAGACATCTTAACCTCCCAGTTGACAGGATTAAGGGCATGGGGCAACACACATTCTTAGGGACTTTGGCTTTATTAGATTATACATTTGTTTTAATCCCCACTCTTATATAAATACTCTGTGCTGGTTTTTTTTTTTTTTTTTTTTTTAGTTTTTCGAGGTAAGGTCTCACTCTAGTCCAGGCTGACCTGGAATTCACTATGTAGTCTCAGGGTGGCCTTGAACTCATGGCGATCCTCTTAGCTCTGCCTCCCAGGTGCTGGGATTAAAGGCGTGCGCCACCACGCCCAGCTTCTGTGCTGGTTTTGATTGAATGTGTATACTGCGCTCAGTTGAATTTACCAGTAAATTGCTCCACCCAGTCAGTATACTAGAATACTTGAATAGCAGGCAAACTAAGCACCTAGGGTCACTTCTGCTATTTCTCTAGGAGTGTAAAAGCTACACCTGGTTTCTTAAACTCCTACCCTGAAGATACATAAAATCGGGTTTACATGGCTAAGAACACTGCAGATAACTAGAAAACCCAAGCATCAAAAATCTCTACATTATAATGCAAGAAACAAAAAAATTCAAGACAATACAATCCCACCCAAAGTCATAAATCTATCAGAAATTACCTACAGTGAGAATGCTTTAGATGAAATGTCTGACAAAGATTTTTTTAAAAAGGGGTGGGGGAGCTGGAGAGATGGCTTTGCTGTTGAGGCGCTTGCCTGCAAAGCCAAAGGATCCCAGTTCGACTTTCCAGGATGCATGTAGGCCAGATGCACAAGGTACTGCATGCATCTGGAGTTCGTTTGCAGTGGCTGGAGGCCCTGGCATGCTTGTTCTCTCTCTCTCTCTCTCTCAAATAAATAAATAAATAAAATATATTAATTTTTTTAAAAAAGATTATATCTATGTTCAAAGAAGAAAACCAACTCCTGAAACAGAACACAGGAAATCAACTTAATGAAACAAGGAGGTCAATACAAGGCATGAGTAAGGAAATAGAAATAATGAAACAATATCAATCAGAAATACTAGAAATGAAAAGCAGAGTAAATCAGATAGAAAACTCTGTAGAAAGTCTCACCAATAGAATGGATCAAGGCAAAGACAGAGTATCTAAACCAGAAGACGAGGTGGCAGATCTAATACAGTCCAACAAAGAGAAAGATAAACTAACAGGAAGGCATGAATGGGAATTTCAAGCCATCTGGGACACTAAAAAGAGATCAAAGGTAAGAATTCAGGGCACAGTAGAAGAAGAATCTCATTCCAAAGGCATAGCAGGTATTTTCAACAAAATCATAGAAGAGGGCTGGAGAGATGGCTTAGCAATTAAGGTGCTTGCCTGTGAAGCCTAAGGACCCAGGTTTGATTCCCCAGTACCCATGTAAACCAGATGTACAAGGTGGCACCCATGCGTTGGGAGTTCCTTTCCAGTAGCTGGAAGCCCTGACTCGCCCATTCATATTCTCTGTTAAATAAGTAAATAAATTTATTTTTTTAATCATAGAAGAAAACTTCCCCCAAATAGGGAAAGTGATACCAATACAGATATAGGAAGCCTATAAAATGCCAAACAGACAAAACCAGGAAAGAACCTCTCAACATCATATTATAATTAAACTACAAAATACAAACCCCATCAAAATTTCAATGGCATTTTTCATGGAAATAGAAAAAACAATCCAAAAATTCATCTAGAAGCACAAAAAACCTGGAAAATCCAAAACAAATTTGAGCAACAAAAATAAAGCTGGTGGTTATCACCATACCTGATTTTAACCTATACTACAGAGACACTGTAACAAAAACAGCGTGGTACTGGCACAAAAACAGACATGTAGATTAATGGAACAGAACAGAGGACCCAGATGTAAGTCAAGGCAGCTAAAGCTACCTGATACTTGACAAAAAATTCCCAAAGTACTCATTGGAGAAAAGATAGCCTCTTCAGCAAATGGTGCTGGGAAAACTGGGTATGTATCTGCAGAAGGATGAAAATAGATCTTTATCTCTCTCCATGCACAAGAATTAAGAACAAATGGATCAAAGACCTTAATATCAGACCTGAAACTCTGAAACTGCTAGAGGAAAAAGGGAAACTCTTCAACATATTAGCATTGGCAATGACTTTCTGAATATAACCCAAGTTGCTCAGGAAAGAAAACCACTAATCAACTATTCGGACCTCACGAAATTACCAAGCTTTTGTACAGCAAAGGACACTGTAAATAGAGCAAAGAGGCAATCAACAGAATAGGAGAAAATCTGCCAGCTATCCATCTGACAGAAGATTAATATCCAGGATACACAAAGAACTCAAAAAACTAGACAATAAGAAATCAAGCAGCACAGGTGACAAATACTGACAGGGAATGTTGGATATACTGACATGAATTTAGTTAGTTATGCTTGCTGCTTAATCTCCCTAGTGACCTGGCTTATATTCCTGGCCCAGAATACTGGTGGGTGTGTATGCTTTCTGGATCATCAGAGTTCAACTGGTCCTGCCCCCTAAATCCCTTCATTTGAGCAAATGTTTAGGGAATTTTCTTGGAGTCAAAGTTCCTTGTCCTTAACTCATGTAATGCTGATTCCTCACTTAACGCACTCACATATTACTGTTTTGCTGTTCAGTAAACAACAGATGAGTGCCAGCCTGGGGGTGAGCTTCAAGCTTCAGCAGCAGCAGGAGGAGAAGACAGCTCCTTCTTGGTTTACAGTGACTCCAAGAGCCAGTACCTTTATTTCAAGGCACCACGACAATTGGGCATTTGATGACTTAATCACATAAAACCAAAGACTCCAAAATAGGACTGGAGAGATTGCTTAGTAGTTAAGGTGCTTGCCTGCAAAGCCTAAGGATCAAGGTTTGATTCCCCAGTACCCACATAAGCCAGATGCACAGGGTGGCACAGGCATTTGAAGTTCATTTGCATTGGCCAGGCCTGGCACATCCATATTTTCATTCATTCATATTCTCTCTCTCTCTCTCTCTCTCTGTATGTGTGTGTGTGTATAATAAATTTTTTAAAAGTTAGCTGGGCGTGGTGGCACATACCTTTAATCCCAGCATTTGGGAGACAGAGGTAGGAGGATCATCAAGAATTTAGGGCCAGCATAAAACTACAGAGTGAATTCCAGGTCAGCCTGGGCTAGAGTGAGACCCAACCTTGAAAAACCAAAAAGAAAAAAAAATTAAAAATAAATGACAGGTGTGCTGGAGAGATGGCTTAGCGGTTAAGCGCTTGCCTGTGAAGCCTGAGGACCCCGGTTCAAGGCTCGATTCTCCAGGACCCACGCTAGCCAGAAGCACAAGAGGGCGCATGCATCTGGAGTTCGTTTGCAGTGGCTGGAGGCCCTGGCGCGCCCAATCTCCCTCTCTCTCTCTCTGCCTCTTTCTTTCTCTGTCACTCTCAAATAAAGAAATAAAAATAAAAATAAATAAAAATTAAAAAAAAATAAAAAAATAAATGACAGGGCTAGAGAGATGGCTTAGTGGTTAAGGTGCTTGCCTGCAAAGCCTTAGGACCCATGTTTGACTCTCCAGATCCTGCGTAAGCCAGATGCACAAAGGGGAAGCAAGCGCAAGGTTGCACATGCCCACTAGGTGGTAAAAGCATCTCGAGTTCGATTGCAGTGGCTGAGGCCCTGACGCACCAAATCTGTCTCTCTTTTTGTCTTTGTCTCTCTAAAATTAAAATAAATACATAAATAAATAAATGACAAAAAAGTACCATGAAAAAGACTGTAGTCTTCTGGTTTTAAATAAAGATTCCATATGTGATTTAAAAAAAAACTTTAGGGCTGGAGAGATGGCTTAGTGGTTAAGCACTTGCCTGTGAAGCCTAAGGACACCTGTTTGAGGCTCGATTTCCCAGGACCCACGTTAGCCAGATACACAAGGGGGCACACATGTCTGGAGTTCATATGCAGTGGCTGGAAGCACTGGCGCACCCATTCTCTCCCTCTCTCTCTCTCTCTCTCTCTCTCTCTCTCTGCCTCTTCTCTCTCTCGGTCACTCTCAAATAAATAAATAAATAAAATGAACAAAAAAATAAAAAAATATTAAAAAAAACTTTAGGAGTCTAAAACAACTTACTAAAGAAAAAGTATCAGATCATGATTAGGAAGTCACTCTCTTACCTGTATCCAGACCTTGTCGAAGCTCCTTGATTTTATTAGTTGAGCCAGACTTTCGGTAAATGCCTTCTGTATAGAGTCCATGCATCTCGATGTAGTTGATGAGCTTTTCTACCACTAAAGGAACAGTTCGGTCTTCACTAGTCAGACGGGACAATTCAACCCCAAATTGTCGAGATGAGAGTTCTGGATCATACTACATGAAAGATAAAGTTAGTTTCTAAATGCATTCAATCATCATAGATCATATGAAGCCAATTCTCTAACAGGAATTTCTCTTTGTTTCCTTAAAGTTTTTATAAGGATAACTATAAGAGTTGGAGTTTTGGGTGGAAAGTTAAAAAAAACATGAGTATGACTTAGGGCTGGAGAGATGACTTAGTGGTTAAGGCGAATGCCTACAAAGCCTAAGGACCCAGTTCGATTCCCCAGTACCCACGTAAGCCAGATCCCCAAGGTGGTGTATGCATCTGGCATTTGTTTGCAATAGCTGGAGGCCCTGGTGCGCCCATTCTCACTCTTTCTATCTGCTTCTTTCTCTCATAAATAAGTAAATATATATTTTTTTCAAAGAGCTAAATCAGGAAAGACTGGGCTGGGGATGGAACTCATACATATGCTGGATCATGACACAAAACAGATTTTTACTGTGATTTGAGTTTGAAAGTTTGAAAATCATTGCATTATAAAGCTATCAAAGAGGAGGCCTTGATTCTTTTTTCCACGTGGCAAAGACAAAACTGTGTGTATTTCTGAAAGGTACAACTTCTTACCTTTTTAGAGCACTTGGTGGTTGTTTTCAAACAGCACTTCTTATGGCAAGCATACTTACATACTGAAAGACAGGTTAAGAACAAGAATTTTAGAAATTTGCAAATCAAAGACAGACAAGATCTTTTTAAATTTGCGACTCATTTATTTGTTTATTTGTTTGTGTATGTGTACTACTGGGCATGCATGGAGGTCAGAGGGCCACTTTTGGGTCCATCCTTGTTGGTCAACCTCATTTGAGAAAGCATTTCTTTCCATGTTTCTATACTGTCTTGCTTTTAAAAAAAAAAATATATTTATTTATTTATTTATTTGCAAGGAGAGAAGGGGGGAGAGAGAGAAAGAGAGAGTGGTGGGGAGGCATGAATGAAAATGGCCACAGCCTCCACCCACTGCAAATGAACTCTGAACTCCAGATAAATATGCCACTCTGTGCATCTGGCTTTAACATGGGTAGTGGGAAATTGAACCGAGGCCACTAGGCTTTGCAGACAAGTGCCTTAACCACTGAGTAATCTCTCCAGCTCCCTTTTGTTCTTTGTTTGTACAGAAGTTTATAAAAAACATTTTGTTTACTGAAAAGGGGTGGGGGAGGAAGAGGCAGATAGAGAGAATGGGCATGCCAGGGCCTCCAGTTATTGCAAACAAACTCCAGATGCATGTGCCACCTTCTGCATCTGGGTTATGTGGGTGCTGGGGAATTGAACCTGGGTCCTTAGTCTTTGCAGGCAAGCACCTTAACCACTAAGTGAGCTCTCTAGACCCGACCCCTTTTGTTCTTTTTGAAGCACTTGCCGAGAGCTTCAAGGCTTCTAGAAATTTGTTTTTACTTCCCATCTTGCTGTCAGAATGATGGGTTATAAAAGCCTGCCACAGCTTCTAGCTTTTTCCATGGGGTCTGAGGATCAAACTTGGATACTCAGGCTTAAGGGGCAAGTGCTTTATCTACTGAGCAGAGGTAGGAGGATGGCTATGAGTTTGAGGCCACCCTGAGACTGCATAGTGGAGTCTAGGTTAGCCTGGGCTAGAGTGAAACCTTACCTGGGGGAAAAAAAAAGTTGTCTTCTGACATCCACATTTGTGCTGTTGTGTGTCCACACACACAAACTTTTTTTTTTTTTAAAAAAGATGCTTACTGGAAAAAAATTAAATTGGGCAGTACACTAAAATATAGTAAAGGTTAGGCTGGAGAGATGGCTTAGTGGTTAAGGCATTTGCCTGCAAAGTCAAAGGATCTGGTTTGATTCTCCAGGACCCATGTAAGCCAAATGCACAAGGGGGCACATGCACCTGGAGTTCGTTTGCAGTGGCTGGAGGCCCTGGTGTGCCCATTCTCATTCTCTCTCTCTCTGCCTCTTTCTATCAAATAAATAAATAAATAAAATATATTTTAAAAATATGATAAAGGTTTTCTTTATTGTTCCTGAAGGTATATATTAGAGAGAGTAGGCAAAAGAGAAAAATCAGGCAATGGATATCACTCTTCGGTGTCAAAGACAACTCAGGAAAACTCAAGAAATAGAAAGATTAGGGCTCAACAAAATTGCTCACAGGTCCCTAATACTTACATTTGCAAACAGAAGCTCGGTCCATTATCCATATCAAGGAAGAACAGTATTCACAGTATGTAGGAATGCTATATTGGGTGGCTTTAAAGATGTGGCCATTGTGCTCTTCCACCTGAATGAAAAAAGTTCAGCTTTTTATGTTAAAGTCAGTAAAGTCACAGCAAGGTTGTTATCAGTATATAGAAAAGCTACTATTTTTGAAGATTAAAAAAATTTTTTTAATTTATTTGCAAGCAGAGAGAGAGAATGAATATGAATGAATGACAATGGGCTTGCCAGGGCCTCCAGCCACCACACATGAACTCCAGATGCAGGCACCACTGCATCTGACTTTCTGTGGGTACTGGAGAATAGAACCTGGGTCATCGGGCTTTATAGGCAAGCACCTTAACCACTAAGCCATCTCTCCAGTCCCCACAAAGCTACTATCTTTATATGATCATTTTGTAACCTAATACTTGGCTGAAATTTTGCATCAAATCTAAGAGTATTCTGGTGGAGTCTTTGTCTTTATTTTTATTTTTATTTTTTTATTTTTGGTTTTTCAAGGCAGAGTCTCATTCTAGCCCAGGCTGACCTGGAATTTACTCTGTATTCTCAGGGTGGCCTCAAACTCATGGCAATCCTCCTAGCTCTGCCTCCTGAGTGCTGGGATGAGAGGTGTATGCCACCACACCTGGCTCTGGTGGAGTCTTTTAAGTAGACAATCATGACATCTGCAACTTGACTTCTCTCCTATCTGTATTCTTTTAATTGTTTTTTTTTTCTTATTGCTCTGGCTAAGATAGTGGGCAATATATGGAATGAGAGGAAAGTGGGTACATTTTTTGTTCATGATATTTAGAGAAAATGATTTCAGTTTCCTTCTCATTTAGTATAATGTTGGTTACAAGACTTATATATATCTGTTATTGTGTTGAGGTATGTTCCTTCTATTCCTAGTTTCTTCATGATTTTTGATGAAGGCATGCTGAACTTTGTTGAAGGTTTTTCTCTGCATCTACAGGGATAATCATGTGATTTCTGTCCTGCAGCACATAAAGCTGCATTACATTTGTTGATTTGCCTATGTACAGCCAGCCTTGTGTCCCTGGAATGAATGAAACTTGGTCATCATCTTTTGAATATGTACTTGAATTCTCTTTCCAGATATTTTATTCAGAATTTTTGTGCCTATGTTTATCAAGAATACTGGTCCACAGCTTCCTTTTTGTGTCGTGGCCTAATCTGGTGTTCTTATCAATCAGGATGATGCTGGCCTAGTTGTGTGATGCTCCTTCACTTTGAGGAGCACTTCTGTTTGTTTCCCTTTTAAGGTTGGTAGCATTGAGCACTTTATCCATTTCATCTTGAGCTTTTCTTTGCTGGAAGACTGCTTCAACTTCTTTTTTTTTTTTTTTTTTTTTCCCTTCCCAAGGTAGGGTCTCACTTTAGCTCAGGCTGACCTGGACTTTACTATGTAGTGTCAGGGTGGCCTCAAACTCACAGTGCTCCTTCTACCTCTGCCTCCCAAGTGCTGGGATTGAAGGTGTATGCCACCATGCCCTGCAACTTCTTGCTTCTTATCCATCTTTTGTAATGTTTAGATCCACTTGGCTTGATTATAATCTTTTAACAAAAATGTGTATTTTCTTTATTTTGGAGGAGGTGTATCTCTCTCTCTCTCTTTTTTTTTCCTTTAGTTTTTGAGGTAGGTTCTCACTCTAGCTCAGGCTGACCTGGAATTCACTATGTAGTCTCAGGGTGGCCTCCAACTCACAGCTATCCTCCTACCTCTGCCTTGTGAGTGCTGGGATTAAAGGCATGCGCCACCATGCCCGGCTGATAATTCTATTCTTTAAAGCAGTAACATTAGGGACAAAAGGAATATTAGTCTGCACTTCAGTAATCATCTTCTTTATATTTTTAATTTTTGGTAGGGTCTTGCTCTAGCCCAGTCTGACCTGAAATTCACTATGTATTCTCAGGGTTGCCTTGAACTCACAACCAATCCTCCTACCTCTGCCTCCTGAGTGCTAGGATTAAAGGTGTGAGCCACTAGGCCCAGCTCTCGGTAAATCTTCTTAATGCTTGATTTAACACAGGATAACTGGATTCTCAGATCCACTTTTGCCCTCCAATCTACTGCAGAATGCAGTTTAGTTTGAAATACATTAAGAAAATTCAGCTTCATATAGATATGAAACTATAAAACTGGGGAATATTTTAATAGCTCTTTAAGACAATGTCACTACAACAAAAACTTATAAATGATAATTCAAAGGTGAATATGAAAAAGAAATAAAAGCCACACCAGTGAACTCCTATGCTTTGTGACACTACTATTAGTATTCTGGACTTCATTAACGTTAAAGTTTAACCTTCAAAGACACAACTTAAAAAATGGTAAATCAAAGAAAATATTTCTAAATCATACATCTGATAAAGGACTTCTATTCATACCATTTAAGGAAGTGTTACAGCCCAATAAGGCACTCCAATTGAAAAATGAAAAAAATTACTGAATACATATAACATCAAAGAATTGCATGTGATCAAGAGACATATGAAAAGATGTTTAACTTCATTAGCCATGAGGGGAAGGCAAATTATAACCACAGTAAGATAGTATTTCTTTTTTCTTTTCATTTTTTTTTTTTTAAGTAGGGTCTCACTCTAGCTCAGGCTGACCTGGAATTCACTATGGAGTCTCAGGGTGGCTTTGATCTCATAGCCATCCTCCTACCTCTGCCTCCTGAGTGCTGGGATCAAAGGTGTGTGCCACCACACCTGGCTAAGATACTATTTATTGAGTTCAGTGGAGAGGTGGGCAAGGGGAAATAGAAGGTATTAGGAAGGGATTATGATCAAGTTACATTATTACAGTGGCTGAGGCCGTGGCGCGCCAATTCTCTCTCTCTCTCTCTCTCTCTGAAGATAAAAAATGAAAAAAAGAAAAATGAAGATATGTACCCATAAAACTTTATATGCGAATGTTTCTAATAGCACTATGCATATTTGGAAATACATAAAGAATCCAAGTATTTACCAACTGTTAAATAAATCGTGACAGGAAGGGTAAGGGTTGTAAAGTCAGTGGTAGAGTGCTCAACTAGCATGCCCACTGCCCTGGATTTCACAACCAGCACAGCCCCCACCAACAAAATTGACAATATAATGCAATTCTGTTGAGCACTACAAATAGATGAACTACTGGTATAATATGGACTGGATGAACCTCAAAAATGTTATGCTAAGAAGCCAAATGCAAAAACCATGAGATGTTCATGAACAGCAAAACTATAGTAACAGTGAACAAAAGAAAGATATTTGTAACATTATGAGAAAATATTTCAAGTTTTCTGCAATTTTAGGAAGCCACAATTGAAAATTAAGTCTACTGACTGAAGGTGCAGGGTATCTGTCATTATAATTTTTTTTTTTTGGTTTTTCAAAGTAGGGTCTCACTCTAGCCCGGGCTGACCTGGAATTCACTATGGAGTCTCAGGGTGGCCTTGAACTCACAGCGATCCTCCTACCTCTGCCTCCCGAGTGGATTAAAGGCGTGCGCCACCACGCCTGGCTGTCATTACAAATTTTTAGACAGGTGAGTAACCCTTACATATGTAATAAACCTATTACTTAAACATGTCCACAGAAATATTGTAAGATATACTCTAAGTCACTGATCTGGAATTTTTTGTTTTTTCTTAATAACATGAAAGGACTGTAACTTACCAGATCAGTTTCTTTCTTCCTTCTTTTTTTCCTTTCTGCTTTTGGCACCTACAGAAGGTGGGGAGAAATATAGAAACTGAGGTATAAAAGACTAAATTACTTTCTTTGTTATAAATTTTGAACTACTTAACAAATTAACAGCTCTTCAGTCTTCAAGAGAAACTGTGCAGTATGTGCTAAGGCAAATTTGAGAAAATATTTATTTGGTAAAATGCAGTATTACTAAAATCAAATGGGGCTGGGGAGGTAGTTCAGTCAGTGAAGTACTTGCCAGGTAAGCATGAAGATCTAAGTTCCAACCCAATAACAAATGTAAAAAAGAAAAAGAGGGCTGGAGAAGTGGCTTAGTGGTTAAAGGCACCAGTCTGAAAAGCCTAATGGCCTGAGTTCTCCAGCACCCATATAAAGACATATTCTCAAAGTGATGCATGTATCTGGAATTTGTTTGCAGTGGCAGGAGACCTGACATGCCCATCCTCTTTCTCCCTCTCCCTCTCCCTCTCTCTGCATGCAAATAAAAAAAAAAAAATTAAGAAAGAAAAGAGAAAAGGCTGGGCATGGGGGCATGCACTTGTAATCCCAGCACTACGGAGGTAGAGATCAGCATATCCCTGCAGTTCACTGTCTTGCTAGCCTATCCTACTTGGTGAGTTCCAGCCCAGTGAATGACTCTGTCTTAACAAAAGGGATAAATAATCCCTTTTTGTTAAAAAGGTAGCCTCTGGCCTCCACATGCAAAAGAACATATACACACAAAACATCAAAAGAATGGAAGAATATTTTAGGGGTTTTTTTTTTTTTTTTTTCTGTTTTCCAAGGTAAGGTCTCACTCTAGCTCAAGCTGACCTGGAATTCACTATATAGTCTCAGGGTGGCCTCGAACTCACAGTAATCCTTCTACTCTGCCTCCCGAGTGCTGGGATTAAAGGCATGTGGCACCACACGTAGCTTTAGTTCTCTTTTTAAACCTCTGTGTTGTCTTTTTTAAAGCTGAGGGTAGCCAGATGTGGTGGTGCATGACTTTGATCCCAACACTCAGGAGGCAGAGGTAGGAAGATTGCCGTGAGTTCCAAGTCAGCCTGGGCTACATTGAGCCCCTACCTCAAAAAAAAAAAAAAAAAAAAAGGTGAGAGGATAATCATGTAATCTTGAGGGCACAACAGTTTGTTTTGCTTTGTCTTTTTTAAAAATATTTTTTTTATTTTAAGGGGGGGGGGAAGAATTGGTACACCAAGGCCTCAGCCAATGAAATTGAAGTCCAGACACTTGCGCCACCTAGTGGCATGTTCCACCTTGCGCTTGCCTCACCTTTGTGACTCTGGCTTATGTGGGATCTGGAGAGTCGAACATGAGTCTTCAGGCTTCGTATAGCACTAAGCCAGCTCTCCAGTCCTGCTTTGTATTTTGGTGTGTATGTATGAGTATGTGATGTGTGTGTGCAGATGTGCATGCTCTATGCACTGGTGCCTGGAGGCCAGAGAACAGTCAGGTATTCTCTTCACTCACTTTTTTTTTTTTTTTTTTGGACATGGAGTCTCTCACTCAACCTGGAGCTGCCATATTTGCCATCGCCCCTGTCCTTGTAAGAAAGCCCCAAGGATTTTCCTAACTAGACCCCATGCATGACTGGAGGTACAGATGTGCATGATCACACCCAGCTAAAGAACGGAGCTGAAAGCCGGGCATGGTGGTGTACGCCTTTAATTCCAGCACTTGGGACGCAGAGGTAGGAGGACCACTGTGAGTTCGAGGTCAGCCTGAGACTATATAGTGAATTCCATGTCAGCCTGGGCTAGAGGGAGACCTTACCTCGAAAAACAAAACAAAACAAACAAACAAAAAGAATGAAACTAGGGTAAATCAGCCCCCCCACCCCCGCCGGCCTTCATGCTTGTATAGCAAGTACTCTTAACTGCTTAGCCATCTCCCCAGCCCCAACATGTTTTTATCATGAAGGATGTGTTCACTGAAGTTTAGAAAATATATGACAAATTTACAAGACAGAACAGAGCTTGGAGTATCTAAAGTAATGCTAAATTGACACATTATCTGTCATGTTTTCCTCATATACATGATGTCATAGAAAGGACCCAGGTTCGATTCCACAGTACCCACATAAGGCAGTTTGTTTCAGTAGCTGGAGGTCCTGGCATGCCTATTCTCTCTCTCAAATAAAAAATAAATACATAGACATAAGAAAAGAATCATAGTGAAGCCATTATTTTAAATAAATAATATATGCTAATATTTTTTTACAGAAGTGTCCTGAATAGATTCTTGGTTTATTTTTTGAGGTAGGGTCTCACTCCAGTCCAGGCTGGCCTTGAACTCATAGCCATCCTTCTACCTCAGCCTCCTAAAATACTGGATTACACAAGTGAGCCACTACATCTGGCCCAAGTAGATTCTTTTTTTCCTCAATTTTATTAACGTTTTCCATGATTATAAAAAATATCCCATGGTAAGCCGGGTGTGGTGGCACACACCTTTAATCCCAGCACTTGGGAGGCAGAGATAGGAGGATTGCCGTGAGTTCGAGGCCACCCTGAGACTCTATAGTGAATTCCAGGTCAGCCTGGGCTAGAGCGAGACCCTACCTGGAAAAACAAAAAACAAAAAACAAACAAACAAAAAATCCCATGGTAATACCCTCCCCCCCCTTTCCCCTTTGAAACTCCATTCTCCATCATATCCCCTCCCCATCTCAATCAGTCTCTCTTTTATTTTGATGTCATGATCTTTTCCTCCTTTTATGATGGTCTTGTGCAGGCAGTGTCAGGCACTATGAGGTCATGGATATCCAGGCCATTTTATGTCTGGAGGTAGCACATTCCAAATAGATTCTTAAAAAGAATTAATAATTGAATAGTTTTTGAAATAAAAATATATCTTATTTACCTTTGTGGCAGTGCTATCCGAAGTTTTGAATTCATTCACATATTCATCTAAAAACACCTTAAAAGTGTTGACCCAGACTCTCACTGGAGATTCACTCCAGTCACGCTGTTCAAGCCTCATGGTCTTTTCCAGAATCTGTTCAAACAGTGCATACAGGTCTTTATAACGTATGCTTTTCCCATCATCCATCTAATAAGAGAAAAAAATTGTTAGGTTTTATGAAGAAATTCTTTCATAAGACTGATTAAACTTGTAGTGAGGAATATAGGTTAGGATCTTGCTATATAGTAAACAATATGGGAGCTGGAGAGATGGCTCAGCTTTTAAGGTGCTTTCCTGTAAACCCAGGTTCAATTCCCCAGTACCCACATAAAGCCATATACACAAGGTGGCATATGCATCTGGAGTTTGTTTGCAGTGGCTAGAGGCCCTGGTGTGCCCATTCTTTCTCCCTTCATCCTTCCCTTCCTCCCTCCCTCCAGTAAATAAATTAAATTAAAAATAAGTAATGTGCATGCTATGAAAGTAGGGAATGCAACAGTGAAACCTGCTAAGTAATAAAAGACCTAAAAGTTTAAGCAATGTAATAATGGAGTAAGTCCTGAAAATTGCTTTGCAATTTTGTTTGGCTGTAAAGATTATTTACATCTCTCCTAATTTACTAACCTCCCCATAAGTGAACCTTGTTTAAACACTTCTACTCTGAAACTGAAAGAATTAGTACACATGGATCTGTGTCTAATGATTAATCTTTTATCTTACTTTTTAAAAAGTTCTAAGTTCAAAAAACAAACATTACTTACAAACAAATCTAAACAGAATTCCTTTTAATTTATTTAAATGAGGCCCAGAATCTTTA
The DNA here is from genome assembly GCA_036346955.1 of Dipus sagitta. NCBI lineage: Eukaryota > Metazoa > Chordata > Mammalia > Rodentia > Dipodidae > Dipus > Dipus sagitta. Next base: position 19,440,127 of record CM070780.1, read on the forward strand.
CAATAGGAAAAAAAGAGCATTTATAAAACTGACTAGCTGGGCATGGTAGCGCATGCCTTTAATCCCAGCACTAGGGAGGCAGAGGTAGGAGGATCGCCATGAGTTCAAGGCCACCCTGAGACTCCATAGTGAATTCTAGGTCAGCCTGGGCCAGAGTGAGACCCTACCTTGAAAAAAAAAAAAAAACTGACTAAAATGTCTATACATTTGTAACTTATTTCCCTCTCCAGATCTGAAGGCGGATGCATTTTATTTTATTTATTTTTGGTTTTTCGAGGTAGGGTCTCACTCTAGCCCAGGCTGACCTGGAATTCACTATGGAGTCTCAGAGTGGCCTTGAACTCACGGCGATCCTCCTACCTCTGCCTCCCAAGTGCTGGGATTAAAGGCGTGCGCCACCATGGAGCAAGGTTGAGTTTTTTTGATAAAGTGTCAGAAAACCAGTATTGAGCATTATTTCATAATGTTGTTTTTTCCTATATGAATCAGAGTGCACTGAAGAATCCAACACACCTGAGTACCTTTTCTAGGAAATATAAACATGAAGGAAGTAAGAGATTAGAGTATTAAGTAATTGGGTTAGATCAGAAAAAATATGGACATCCTTAAACCTAGCAATTTGTCATAAGCTGATTAAATTCCATTAATCTTTTTTGTTGTTGTAGGTCTTTGAGACAGGGACTTCCAGACTACTCAAGGATATTTAGAAAATGAATTTTTACAGTACATTTTTCCTTATGTATGTCTATAACAAAAGCAGAGGAGAAGCGTCTAGTTGAATCTGGCCTCTAGTAGCTTCTAAAGCACTATCAACTTTTTCATATGTTGAACTGTAATTACTTCCTAAAAGGGTCTTAACTTACCGCCAATGCAGATGAATAAAAGCTGAAGATATTCTGCCGAAATTCTTTCAGGGCTTTTTTAAATACAACATCCACTAACGTATCCTTTTTGCTGTCCTCGTTATCTAGGTCATTCATCTAAGGACCACAGAAAGAGTCACTGTACACAATTGAGTCATTAAAAAGAGCAAATGCAATGGTGATATTGCATCTTCAACTTTGACTATTATAAAGTACAAGGCACAGGGTATTTTTGGGACCCAGAAATATATGAAATAATATGAAAATGACAATAAGATGCAAGTATTTGTAACATTTAAAACTATAAATCCTGTCTACACAATCTGACTAATGTACATCCATTCTATCACTTAAACTTTTTGATGCTGAACTTGCCATCTAGGTTACTAAAGAATATTTCACCACATTTCTAAAAGGGTATGTCCTATTATACAAAAGCACTACATAACCAAATCTGTTCAGAGGCTTAACTTAGCAACACCTACCTTCTTCAGAAGAAATTCATCCATGCTTTTTAAATCACTGGCACTTGCTATGATTTGGACAGAGTCATTTTGCCAGAGCACAGAATCCATGGCCACGCTGCTGATCTTCACTCCTCGCTTGCGCTTTGTCTTTGGAGAAGGCTCCTTATTTTCTTTGAACTCCTTCCGGCAACTACCAGGCAGTTCTGGGCTCAAAGGAGGTGTTGGGTGATAATGAGTTAACTCTACAATTCAAAATGGGATACCAAAAAACTATATTAGGTTAAAAAAAAAAACTGATCATCTCCATTTATATTTTTGGTTTTGGTTTTGGTCTTGGTTTTTTATTTTTATTTTTTTTTTAGGCAGAGTCCTGCTATAGCCCAGGCTTGACCTGCAACTCACTCAAATACAAGGTAATCCCTACCTCTGCCTCCTGAGTGCTGGAATTAAAGGTTTGCATCACCATGCCTAGCACCATTTATATTTTGAAAGTTTCTTTAGAATAAGTCACTGAAGGAACCATATGCAAATATAGGTAAAGCAAAGTAGCACTGATGCTTGCAAATTAAGGAGGTAGGAAATAAATCCATAGTGTACAAATGACCAGAAAGAGTATTTTAAAATCACCACTTTAAAAATATATTTTATTTATTTGGGCTGGAGGGATGGCCAGTGTTAAGGTGTTATCCTGCAAAGCCAAAGGACCCAGGTTCAATTCTCCAGGACCCATGTAAGCCAGATGCACAAGGTGACACATGCGTCTGGAGTTCATTTGCAGTGGCTGAAGGCCCTGGTGTGCCCATTCTCTCTCTCTCTCTCTCTAATAAATGAATAAAAATAAATTATAAAAAATATGTATTATTTATTTTATTTATTTGAGAGAGATAAAGAGGCAGGGGGGAGGGAGGTAGAAAATTGGCATGCTCCAGGGCCTCCAACCACTGCAAATAAACTCCAGATGCATGCGCCTCCTTGTGCATCTGGCTTACGTGGATCCTGGAGATTTGAACCGGGATCCTTTGGCTTTGCAAGCAAACACCTTAACTGCTTAAGCCATCTCTCCAGCCCCCAAAATCACCATTTTCATGAAAATAAAACACATTATTGTACCTCCCAAGAATATGATATTGAAAAAAATATGAATAAAAATGGCTTGTAGGATGTGATCCCAAAGACCTTAGTCCCAAAGAAAAGGAGTAATACTACACAGCCACACTAGAATATTAAATACTGACTGTTAATCCAGTTGAAACTTTGCTATAGCTGTTTAAAAGCACATCTACTTAAAAGTTCAACAAACCAGTGATGTCTGATAATTACTGTGTTCTAAACCATGAACACTTAAATGATAATATGAAGTGACAGCTGACAACCAGGTAGGGAATCAGATGACACACTTGGCTTGCCTTTGCTTGATCATCTTTAATATTTATATTTGCTGGTATGAACCCTCCTATTACTAAAAATAGATAATCTGTTTAGCATTGAAAACAAAGGCTACCATAATAAAATTTTAACCAAATGTAAAGAAAAAGCCACAACCTTAACTTTTACAAAGGTGTCTTTATAAAGGAAATACACACTGAAGTCTGCTTATAATGTATATACTGACAACCCTTATATTTCCTTCTTAGAATCAGTAGTGAAGAAATCATAGAAAATAATAATTTTCAGAATGATTGTCAAGACATTATGAAACTGAACACTGAGGGCTGTGCATGGTGACACACACCTTTAATTTCAGCACTCAAGAGGCAGAGGTAGGAGGATCACTGTAAATCTGAGGCCAGTCTAGGACTACAGAGTGAATTCCAGATTAGCCTAGGCTAGAGTGATACCCTGCCAAAGAGAAAAGGGAAGGGGGAGGAGGAAGGGAAAGGGAAGAAAAGAAAGAGCCGGGCGTGGTGACTCACACCTTTAATCCCAGTACTCGGGAGGCAGAGGTAGGAGGATCGCAGTGAGTTCGAGGACACCAGAGACTCCATAATGAATTCCAGGTCAGCCTGGACCTGGGCCAGAGTGAGACCCTACCTCAAAAAACCAAAAAAAAAAAAAAAGAGAGAGAGAGAGAGAGAGAGAGAGAGAGAGAGAAACCAAACACTTAAGTAATGTAATAGAGGGAGTTCAAAGTTTTTCAACCAGAATTTTGTAGCACCCACTTAATTTATTACTGGTTTCACCCCTATCAGTTAGTCAGCTGATAGGAACAAAGCCACAAGATAGGAAATGAGGGGTCTACCTACATCTCTACCATTCTTGCAAGTGCTGACCACTGCTTGCTTTCACAGTAGTCCTGATGATCTTTCCTCTTTTTACACTTATTTTATCCTAGATGTGAGAAGGTTTTATTAACTGACATACATATGTGTGGTGTATACACATGTGTGTGTGTACACTTGCACACAACACGTGTGCACCTGTGCAGAGGTTAGAGAAGAATGTTAGGAGTCCTCTTCTTTTTGTTCATCTGTCTGTTTTCCTTAAGACAGTCTCTCACTGAACCCAGAGATGCCATTTTTTGGTCAGGCTAACCCAGAGAGTCCTGCTCCCCACAAGATGGGGTGGCCATGCCTAGCTATTTATATTGGTGCTGGGGAACTGCACTTAGGGTAAATCAGGCCTCACATGCTTGTGTGGCAAGTACTCTTAACTGGTCTAACCCATCTCCCCAAGTCTATTCTACCTTCCTTAAAAGTGGATGTGAGGAAAGAGGAAGCCTATTCACTACTGTGGGAGTACAAACTAGTACAGCCATTATGGAAATCAGTATGGAAGTTTCTCAAAAAATTAGAATAGAGCTTCCATACAATCCAGTTATACCACTCCTGGGCATATACCCTAAGGACTCCACACTCTATTGCAGAGATACTTATACATCTGTGTATATTGCTGTTCTATTTCCAATAGCTAAGAAATGGAAACAACCTAGAAGCCTACTGACAGGTGTGGTACATAAACACAATAGATTTTTACTTAGCAGTACGAAAAATGAAATTTTCAGAAAAATGAATGGGTCTGGAAAGAACTGTATTAAGCAAAGTGACCCAAACTTAGACCAAAACTGAGCAGGGCTGGGTGGCGCACACCTTTAATCCCAGCACTCGGGAGGCAGAGGTAGAAGGATCGCTGTGAGTTAGAGGCCAGCCTGAGAGTACATAGTGAATTCCAGGTCAGCTTGGACTAGAGTGAAACCCTACCTCGAAAAACCAAAAAATAAAAAAATTTAAAAAGGCCAAAACTGCATGTTGTCTACAAAATAGAGATCCTAGCTTATAATATTTATATGTGTGTTTATAAAGGGGGGGGAACATGGGTAAAACCCATAGAGCTAGAATGGTAATGTAGAGCAAGTATAAAGAGGTAATTAGGAAGGAGGAGAGGGAAAGGCCAAAGGACAAATAAGACATGTAAATCGAAGACATGAGGTTACTTGGGCGGGGGGGGGGGGGGGGGGGGGGGGGCGGGGGGGGGAGTAGGAGAAAGGAGCGGGGAAGGGGACCAACTAAAATAAATTATAAATTATTCATTCTGAAAGTGAAGGTTAAGTATTATTAAATTTAAATATAAAGGTTAGATGTTAATTTATTTTAGTTGGCCAGAATGAATGATACCTAAGGCTATCTGCTAACTAAAACAAATAAAACAAAGATATGGAATGAAAAAGTAATAGCTTTGTTCCTAGGACCTCATTCAGTTTCAGCTAATGCTAGGATTTCAACCATATACTACCAGGTACCCATCTCTAATATATCCGCACTGAAGATAACTGCCAACTTTACACAGTAGCTAAAAGCTTTCAGGCATGCTTAAGAAAGGGCTTGGGGTCACCTTGTAATACCAGGATTACTGGAATCCTTGAAGAGTGAGTAATGATAACTGTTGGGTACTTTCAAATGTGTGTGTCCTGAAAACTGAAAGAATAGCTGTATTATGAAGTACTAGGCATCTGCTAAGCAATGACACACAGTAGGTATCCAATATACAGAACAGTGGTGAAGAATATGGACTCTGAGCCAGACATAATGACTCATACCTGTAATCTCAGCACTCAGGAGACCAAGGCAAGAGGATTGCCATGAATTCAAGGCCAGCATGGACTACAGTATGAGACACTGTCTTGAAAAACTTAAAAAAAAATAATGTGGACTCTGAAGCATAACTGGCTGGATTGAAACCCAAATTTCAGCTAATTTCTATCTATGTACAAGTAAATAACTTCTCTGTGTCTTGGTGTTCTCATCTATAAATTGGGAGTAATAATCACAGCAACCCAGAAAACCTGTTCCATTAAGTTAATGCAGGGAACATGCCTAGTACAGTGCCTTTCACTTAGTAAGCACTCAGATAAGTATGAACTGTTCTTATGAATTACTGTGCATACTTATTAAATAAATGAAAGATGGCTAAATCTTTGCACTTTAAAAAATAAAAGTTACACTAAGATCCACAATCATTCTTGAGGTGGTTGTTATTTCATTGCTCCAAGCCACATATTCTTGGAGCTTCTACTGCAGGTAAAATGTGGCTCTGTTTATTAACTAATGAGGTATTTATAATCCTAGTCCTATCTCATTAGGAGATCTGTCCAACAAGAAAGTCACCATGAAAAGGAAAGGGACAGCAAACTTTCAGTAAACAGAAATGATAAGGACAAGCTTCACCCTTTGCCCACTTTTACCATCTGGAAACTGGTGAGCAGGAATCACATCTGAGCCAGTGAAGACCAAGGAAGCCTCTGACTGGATGGCAGGTTTGACTCTTGCAGTCTTCTCTCCTTGTTTCCCCTTGGCCCAGAATCTCATCTTAGCTCTCTGAGGTCTGTTTTCAAAATAAAATAAAGATAAAAATGAAGCTAGTATGTCCCAGTGATATTTGTGTATACCTTTAAGCTTTACATACTTGTCATATATAACATCTAACCTTTATATTTAAATTTAATAATATTTAACCTTCACTTTCATGCTTAGATCTCACATGGAAGGTAGTTTCTGCACCATCCTTTTAATACTGGTAATGGGGATCAAAACACTTTAAACACAAGCTGGACAAGCACTCTACCAGTGAGCCTCCTTCCCCAACTCCTTATCTTGAATATAAAATATATAATTCTGACAAATTAAATAATTACTGAAAATAAAAGTGGCACAAAACAGTAGAACTAGGATTCCAGTTCATGGGGATTCCCAAATTGTTATCTTGTCATTGTCATCTCACATCCAACTTAGATTTAGCACACAGACAATGTTACAATAAAGAAAGGACTTATAAAGACTTTATCCAAGATATCTCACATTTAACATCATTGAAATCATATTGTTAAAACTGTCATCTTTCCACTCACTGTTACCTAATAAAACTCTTAATGTCACTACTTTATATTGCATTAGCTATTATATTTATAATTATAATTATAATTAACAACAGCCACTACTTACTTAACTCTTCCCTTGTTGTAGGCACAGTCCTGAGTGTTCACATAGTTTTACTTTAATTACAAATTTATACTTCAGACTGAGCATGAATCAATAAAAAAAGAGTCCTAGTTGCTTTCAAATATAAAATTTTTGAGGTGTATGCTGACATGACACCAAATATGAAACACTGCATCTGACCTTAAGTGAGGGGGTATAGTCAAAACAGCCACACAAAGGTTTTGCATAAATCACCTACAGGCTATGTGTGCAAGGTGTACATGAAACACTACTGAATCATACACTTAAAGATTTGTATCCTATCCTCTAAATATGCCATTATGCAGATGAAAATGCCCATTAAATCCAAAAATCTCAAAAATACTTCTGGCCTAAATACTCTGTACATGAGATGGCCATACTATAAATATTTTAGATATAAAAAACATTTTACATACGGAAAACTGTAGACCTGAATACTAAGCAACATTTCCAAGATGACCCAGTCAGTGAAAATCATACCACACCTACTATAATGTACATATTTTATTTATATAGTTATTTAACGTAGTAATAGGGATTGAATGTAGGGCCTTGTAATGCTAGGCAAGGACTCTAGACTGAGCTACAACCTCAACACTGTTTTATTTTTGTTTTTTAGTTTACACGAAGGCAATTTATTAACAGAAAATAATTTGAGAACTCCTGTTCACAGACAGCAAGCAACCACGGTGAACCCCTTCCTGTGGGTGCTGTCAGAGGGGATGGGGGTGACATCTTCAATCCTCCCGATCTTCATCCCTGAACGAGTAAGAGCTCTGAGAGCTGACTGGACACCAGGTCCAGGGGTCTTAGTCCTGTTTCCTCCTGTGGCCCTGAATTTGATGTGTAGGGCAGTGACCCCCAGCTCCTTGCACTTCTGGGCCACATTCTGGGCAGCTAGTATGGCAGCACATGGGGAGGGTTCATCTCGGTCAGTCTTCACCTTCATTCCACCAGTCACACAGCAGATGGTTTCCTTGCCAGAAAGACCAGTGACGTGGATGAATGTGTCACTGAAGGATGCAAAGATGTGCAGGCACCAAATACATTTTCTCCGTCAGCCACCTGTGGTCCGAGGCTGATGACCTGTTCTCCCTACTTTTCCTTCCCCTTGTGAGGTGCCATTTCTGACCGTCTTCTTCAGACTCCACCACTGGAAAGCTGTTTTGTTTTTTCACTTTTATTTTGAGAAAACATTTGATAAGTTTCCCAAGCTGGCCTTAAATTCACTCTGTAGCTCAGGCAGGCTTTGAACATTTGTGATTATCTGGCCTTAGCTTTCCCAGTAGCTGAGATTACAAGACATGTGCCACCATGCCTAGCAACATAATATATTACATTGTTTCTTCATATTGCTTACATACTTTCTTTTATCACATAAATCAAGGCAAGTGTCTTGAGATAGTAACCACTCATATAGTACTGACCACTTAGTATGTATTCTCACTTTGTCTTAGAAGCCTTATTTACATATTCATTTCTGAGTGAACATACAGAGGAAATTTTAAGAACATTTCCTTCATGGCAGGTACGATAGTATTCTTTTTTCTTTGGTTTTCCAAGGCAGGTCTCACTCTGGCCCAGGTTGATCTGGAATTCACTCTATGGTCTCAGGGTGTCCTCAAATTCATAGTGATCCTCCAACCTCTGACTCTTGAGTGCTGGGACTAAAGGTGTGTGCCACCACGCCTGGCCCTGATGGCATTCTTACTTTTCACAACTAGCGGTTATCTGTAATTTACACATGAATAAACTGGGGCTCGGGTGGCCAATCTACTTGGTTTTGTGCCCATAATCTCTTACTCTTTTTTGTGTGCTTTTTACAAAAAAAAAAAAACTGTAAAATTATATATCCATATCTTGTTAAGACAAGTGGCTCTACAAGGCCGATTACAAATGACAACATCCTTCTATTCCCAACCACGTTTTCTGCTCTTTCAAAGCATTGAATTGATACATTTCCTCTATTTAGCATGCTAATAGTGCTATCACACCATGTTTACATACTGAAATGAGCATGTCCCACTACTCTTTTTCTACCATGAATACTGTTAGCTAACTCAACACTTGGCATTTACATTTATATTCAATATTTACTAAGTAAATAACATTCATAGTTGAAGTATGTAGTTCCTTACATGACTTACTTTATTCAAAATTTTTATTTATTTGCATGTTTGTTGTAATTCTAGGGCATTCTAGGGTCTAAGGTCTCTTGCTGCTGCAAATGGTACATATACCACTTTTGTGTCCAACTTTACTTGGGTGCAGGAGAATTGAACCCACGCCGCAAGGCTTTTTGCAAGCAAGCATCTTAAGCATCTTTAACCACAGAGCCATCTCCCCAGTCTGACCCATTTTATTCTAGAGTGCTTTTTAGTTTGTTCATAAAAATTGCTTGTTTTATATTTGCTCACTTCCTTATATATAATTTATACAATTCACTTGAAAGTATTTCACCATTTCAGTATAAATATATCAGTTCCATCTTCTTAGGTCCCTCAGAGTGTTCTAATCTATCCTAATTTAGAATGGTTTCCTTCATTTCTTGCTGTGTAAATGTTATTTTAAAAGTTATTTTCATCATCATCATGCCGATTCCTTGTCTCTTGTTTTTTAGGTATAGGTCTTTTTATATCTATTATGCTGTTGGGTACTCAGGGGGTTCTTCAAGTATATAAAATTTAGTTGAATTACTTTGTTTTCTCAGATAGTCTTGCTATCTCAGACTGGCTTCAAACTTACAGTCCTTCCTCCACCCTCTCCCAAAACTGCAATTATAGGCATGCACCTCCACACCCAGCCTGAAATACTTTAGCAATAATTTGGGCCTCTACATTTTTTCCCTCTCATCAGGTCATGGGTCTAAACTGACACTGTAATCTTCTCGTCTTACCCATCTCTTTTTCTTTTTGCTCAACTTTTTAAGATATGTTCCTCACTCTTCTTCCAACCCTTCGTATTACTCTCTTATACTGACACATTTTAATTTTCAAAAACTCTTGTTATGGGGCTAGGGAAATGGCTCAGGAATAAAGTACTTGCAGAACAAGCATAAACCCTAGACTTCAGATTCCTGGCACCTGCATAAATGCCAGGTAGGCACAGAAGCCCACCTGCAGTGCTGGTGCTCGACAGGCAGACAGGGGATCTTACCTAGACTAGAAAAATCGGCAAACTCTGGGTTTCAACAAGAAAGCCAGCCTGAGACAACAGGTGGAGAGCAAGGGAGAAAGACACTCAATGTCAAGCTCTGGCTTCCGCTTGCACGTGCTAACACATCCACACTAACGTGTACCTGCACACATGCGCCCACAAGTGAGCAAGCAGACAACACACCACGCAAAGCACGCCTTCACATGCACACTCAAAAACCCTCTTTTCATTATTAATGTTTCTCTGTTGGTTTCAAGGATGAAACTATTATGTAAAAGTTCCATTGATAGTTGTGTTTGTCTGTCTTGAATTTTCTCTCCCTTGCATAGTATTTCCTCCTTGTTATATATTTATCTATTAGTTTTGGTTTCATCAATATAAGGTCTTTCATCTAAAGTATGGTCATCACTGGTATTTAATTATGATTAAAAGTAGGGTTTTAAATATTTTATTTTTATTTGAGGAAGAAAAAGAGAGAGAGAGAGAGAATGGGCATGCCAGGGCCTTCAGCCACTGCAAAGGAATTCCAGAAGCATGTGCCCCCTTGTGCATCTGGCTTACATGGGTACTGGGGAACGCATGGTCCTTAGGCTTCACAGGCAAGGCCTTAACCGGTAAGCCATCTCTCCAGCCCAAAAACAGGGTTTTCAAATATTGCTTGGAAATGCTTTGGTGCATTAGTGAGACTTCTACTGTGGTCTTCATTTTAGGGTTACCTGGCTGGCCAGTTTTTCATGGGAAAGCACCTGATATCAACTATTTTCAGGTCTTTCATTAAAGGCTGGAAAAAAAATTCCCATGAAGTTCTTGAGCCATCTGCTCAAAAAGAATGGGAAATGTAAAATGAAAAGAAGCTAAAGGATTTAAATGTTCAATGTGAAAAAAAAAAAAACAATCATTCAGTGCCAGAGGCCTTCAAAGTATCTGGAAAATCCAGAAATAATCACTTTTCTCCTTTTTAGAGAATAAGTTTCTTGCTTTTCTGTTAAGAATTGGGGGAGGGGAGGGGAGGGGAGGGGAGGGGAAAAGAGGGGAGGGAGACGGCTCAGTGGATAACGTGCTTGCACGTAAATATGAGTGCCTGAGTCCAGATCTCCAGAACCCATGTGGAGCTGGATGCTCCAGCACATGTCTATAATCCCAGGGCCTACAGTGAGATGGCAGAGGGTAAGATATCACCAAGAAGTTCCCAGGACAGCTAGCCTCATGAAGACAGTGGTAAGCAATGTGAAACCCAGCTTCAAACAAGGCAGAGGATGACTACTGACACCTGAAGTTGTCCTCTGATCTCCACATATGCACCATGGTATGTGTGGCATGCATGCACGCACACACACACACACACACACACACACACACACACACATGCGTGGAAGGAAAAAGAAAAAATGAGGAGGGCCACTGCACTATATGCATCTTTCTCACCTTTACTTGGTTTAGGATTCAGCTTTATCTATTACTAACACATTTACAAAAAAATTTTTCAATTCTAATTTTGTCTGTTTTGTTTTGTCATTTGTAGGTTTGGTAATATCAGCAATTTTGAGGGAGGAAGTGGAAATTAAATGTATGTATTTCTAAGTAATTTTCTTTATAGTATGTTATATTTTGCTTCTCAACGTTTTTTGTTTGTTTTTGTTTTCCGAGGTAGGGTCTCACTCTAGTCCAGGCTGACCTGGAATTCACTATGTAGTCTCAGGGTGGCCTTGAACTCATGGCGAACCACCTACCTGTGCCTCTTGAGTGTGCACCATCACACCCAGCCTTGTTTCTCAATTTTTGATTTTAAATATAATGTGCTTGTAATTTGTGCGCCTTGGAAATGTCTCTAAGATCTATGAAAAGGTAGTCTATAACAGGGGTAAGAACCAAAGAGAGTAAAAATTCCCTGAAATCTTCAGTGAAGGTCCAAATACTTATATAACAGAGCAAAAAGATATTTACTTGAAAAATTTTAAATTCTACAAATCTCTTAAGAGAAGACAATTATTTCCTGAAAGTCTTTTCCTAAAGAACACCACTCAGAATAGGATCCAGGTCTAAATCTCAGAATATATGTTCATCTCATCTTGTTAAATCTCTTGTTTAACAATTAAGTATCTTAAGTCACATAATGATAGAAAATCCAAATCATACTGCTAAACACATAGATAAATGTAATTCAAAACCTCAGGATTTTTTTCAATAAAATTGTTTCAGTTAATTATCCCATTAGTTCTGTGCATGCTTCCTACCTTAGATCTGAATCTGCCGCCTTCTGTCTTACTGCCAACTTTGTAATCTCACCTTGAGACATAGCTTTATGAAGCTTTGCTTGCTCATCAACTGAAGAAAATCTTTGTGATGTCTGTAATAATTACATATGTGGAAGACTTTAAAATCTAGTAAACATATGATAACATTGTAATTAAAACTCATATTATAGGAGCTACCAGATCACATTTTCTAACAAATTTAGCAAAGACTGTCATGTATAAAATAAAAAGAACAGTCAAGACCATTCAAAAACACACTCAAAAGATTCAGACTCTGATGGATACAGAACACTGCATATTCTCTTTTATACTTATTTGTGCCAAAAAGTGATCATTGTTTTTATTACTATTTTCAGTACTTACTATTATGATTTAAAAGAGCCAGAACATACAGAACAAAAGAAAAACCAAAGAATCATTAATGTTCTAAATAATAAACAATTTATGAAGTTATCAAACTGGGACCTTTCAGCTTCATCTGGCCAATTTTTTTCATCTGTTAAAATGTTCTCCTCTAAAGATAATTCAGTTCTAAGAATTCTTGCTACTTATTCCAATATTTTTTCAAATATTTCATTTTTTCAAATGTTTTCTAAAATATTTGAGAGACAGACAGAGGAGACAGAGGGGGAGAGAATGAGAATATGAAAATGAGTATGAGCACACCAGGGCCACCTGCCATTGTAAATTAACTAACTCCTAATGTATGCACACCTTTGGGTATCTGGCTTTTATACTGGTACTAGAAAATTGAACCAGGATGTTAGGCTTTGCATACAAATGCTTTTAAATGCTGAGCCATTTCTCCAGCCACTAATATTTCATTTATAAAAAAACTTTTTAAAATTTAATTTTATTTATTTGAGAGGGAGGAAGAGAGGGAAAGAGAAAGAATGGGTGTACCAGGGCCTGTAGCCACCATAAATAAACTCCAGACACACCCAGTACATCTGGCTTACGTGGGTACTGGGCCCTTTGGCTTTGCCGGCAAGCACCTTATTCAAAGCCATCTCTCTAGCTCCCCAATATTTCATTTTTTATAGTTAAAATATCCTACACTTTAATCTATTTGGCTATGGCCATATTAATAGAAACAGAAAATATTCTGAGGTATTAGACAGATTTCTGTCTCTGGTCAAGATACAGTATGAGGGCCTTTTATCTAAAACATAAAAAGAAACAGACAAAACAGTCTAAGAAACGGGCAAGAAACAAAGGAAGTGAGTCCCTTATACATGCCTGAAGTTACTTAACAAAGTATCTGAGCTATGTGATACAAAAATGGGGAATCCAAGTGAAACTTGGTAGACTCTGTTTACTGAACATATGAAGCTCGTCTCAGTGAGAGACTCCATCTCAAGGAAATAAAGCAAAAAAGCAATAGTAGAGAATACCTGATGTTCTGGTCTGACCTCCATATGTCTATGGACAGGGTGCACACATCTGTACATATGTGTGCACACACACACATCACATACACAAAATTATGCACACCAAAAATAACTTAAAAAATTAAAAATGTAGATGGGCTGGGGAAGATGATGGTTCAGTTGGTAGCATGAGGTCATGAGCTTGATCCCCAATACCTACATAAATGTTGGGTATGGCAGCAATCCCACTGCTAGAGCTGAGGAGCTAGGAGGGTCCCTAGCCTAACTGGTGAGCTCTAAGTCAATGAGAAACCCTGTCTTGAAATAAGTGAACAGTGTTCCTGAGGATCAACACCTATGGTTGTCCTCGGGCCACCACATGCATACATATACATGTACAAGTGCACCTGCACACATACACACACACACACACACACACACACAACAAACACACATGCAGCACACAGGGAAAAAAAGCAGGAATGGTTGTTCCTTAGAGATTGGTTTATAAAGAGAAGCAGAAGGCAGAAATTCAGAATCTAGAAAGACAAGAAAAGGGCATATATAACACTACCTCCATTAACATTAAAACAAGAATAAACAGGCTTTTCACAAAGATAATACTTAGTTACACTGACAGAGGTTCCCCAACTTGGTATCTTGTAACAAACTAAATACTCAAAATGAATAAATTAAACATATAGCATACATATAAAGGTAAAATAACAAAGCAAATAAGTATCAAATTAGAACCAAAATAATCAAAACAGCTCAGATAATTAACATGATTCTTCCAAACTAAAAACAGTAACTCTCAAAATGAACTTAATATTCTCATATATGAACATCTCAGTAAGAATTCAAAAATTAAAAATATATAAACAACAACAACTCAGAAAGAAATGAAATGTTGAATGAACTCAGGAAGAAATAAAATTAACATTAAACAAACTGAACAAAGGGTAGGAAAATGACAAAGAAAATAAAATTAACATAAAGAAAGAAGCCAAAGGATCAGACATGAAACAGAACACAGGTAAAAAAGAAAAAAAAAAAAAACTTATTTAGAACTGAAATCCTGAAGCAAGAGAAAGAAGATAATGCAGCCTAATATTCGAAACTATAAGCTGGGTGTGGTGGTGCACTCCTTTAATCCCGTACTTGGGAGGTAGATGTAGGAGGATCTCCAAAAGTTCAACGCCACCCCAAGATTACATAATGAATTCCAGGAGAGCCTGAGCTAGAGTGATACCCTACCTTGAAAAATAAACAAATAAAACCTATAAAGACAACTTTTTGAAAGAGTAGAATTTGCATGCCTAGTAAATATAAGGGATCATTTAATCTATAATGATCAACCTGAAATCATATTCTGTACTTAGAATATAAAAGAGAGATATTTAGTATTTCTAGACTAAAAGATCAAATGACTTACAAAGAAAATTAAAATGGCAACAGACAACAAAAATGTAACATATGGGCTGAAGAGATGGCTTAGGGTCAGATGTGCTTGCTTGCAAGGCTTGACTGTCCAGTTTTGACTCCCCAATAGCCAGGGACACAAGATGATACATGTGGATGGAGTTTGTCTGCAGTAGAAGGAGCCCCTGACACACTTACTTACTCTCTCCCCTTTTCTCCCTCTTTTAAATAAATAAACAAATGAATGAAATAGCACTTAAAGCAGAATGCCAATAAAATAGAATCCTCAAAAACTCAAGGACAGCAAAATAGGAATCAAAGATACCCAAGTATAAAAGCTACAGTCAGAAAGAATTCAGAAGATTCAGTGCCTACCAGTCCTTCATGAGTAATCTACTAGGAGGAAAACTGATCTAAGTTAATACATCTAGAAGTAGATCTAAGAGGAACACAAAGTTGGTATGTAGAATTAAAATTAAAGTAAAATTAGTCTCTGATAAAGATGAAATAAAAGCCTAAAAGAAAGCGGTGGAAGACAGAGGAAGAGGAGAACAGAATGAATTCATTGATAGTTGTGCCACAAAAGCAGCTGTCAATTAATTAGGATATTATACAAAAACTGATTAAGCAAGGCATGGTGGCACATGCCTTTAATTCCAGAATTTGAGAAGCAGAGGTAGGAGGACTGCTGTGATTTCGAGGCCAGCCTGAGACTACATAGTGAATTCCAGCCTGGGCTAGAGTGAGACCCTACCTTGAAAAAAACAAACAAACAACAACAACAAACAAACAAACAAAAACCCTTGACTAACCACGTTAGGTATGGCAGTGCATGCTTGTGGTCCCAGTGCTTAGGAAACTGGGCAGGAGGATAGCAATACGGCCAGATTGAGCTACTAAGAGATAAGGCCATGATTCAAAAAACCAAAACCAGGGCTGGAGAGATGGCTTAAGCAGTTAAGGCACTTGCCTGCACAGCCTAAGGACACATGTTCAACTCTCCAGGTCCCACATAAGCTAGATGCACAGTGACTCAAGTGCGCAATGCTGCACATGCGCACAAGGGGGCACACGTGTCTGGAGTTCGATTACAGTGGCTAGAGACCCTGGCATGCCAATTCTCTCCCTCCCTCCCCCTCATAAAAAAGTCAGTCTAGGGCTGGAGGGATGGCTTAGCGGTTAAGGCGTTTGCCTGTAAAGCCAAAGGACCCAGGTTCAATTCCCCAGGACACACGTTAGCCAGATATACAAGGGGGCACAAACGTCTGGAGTTCGTTTGCAGTGGCTGGAGACCCTGACGCACCAATTCTCTCTCTGTCCCTTTCTTTGTCAAATAAATAGTGATATATATATATATATATATTTTTTTTTTTAAGTCAGTCTAGGTCTGGAGAGATGGCTTAGTGGTTAAGCGCCTGCCTATGAAGCCTAAGGACCCCAGTTCGAGGCTCGATTCTCCAGGACCCACATTAGCCAGATGCACAAGGGGGCGCACGCGTCTGGAGTTCGTTTGCAGTGGCTGGTGCGCCCATTCTCTCTTTCTCTTTCTCTCTCTCTCTGCCTCTTTCTGTCCTGTCACTCTCAAATAAATAAATAAAAATGAACAAAAAAAAATTTTTAAGTCAGTCTAACTGGGCATGGTGGCACACGCCTTTAATCCCAGCACTTGGGAGGCAGAAGTAGGAGGATCACCATGAGTTTGAGGCTACCCTGAGACTACAGAGTGAATTCCAGGTCAGCCTGGGCTAGAGCGAGACCCTACCTTGAAAAACCACACACACACAAAAAAAGTCAGTCTCTTGGGCTTGCCTCCAAAACGCCTAAATCCAAAACAAACAAAACTGAAATAAAAAACCTGACTAACCAGAGAAAAATTAAATTTAAACAAAAGTTGGCTAAGGTATATTTTAATATGTTATTTATTTATTAGAGAGAGAGGGGGGCCATATAGAGAGAATGGGCATACCAGGGACTCTAGCCACTGTAAATGAACTCCAGACACATGTGCCACCTTGTGCATCTGGCTTTATGTGGGTTCTGGGCAATCAAACCTAGGTCCTTTTGCTTTGCTGGAAAGTACCTTGAACCGCTAAGCCATCTTTCTAGCCTTAAAGTATTTTAAAAAGTATCTTTTTGGGCTGGAGAGATGGTTTAGTGGTTAAGTGCTTGCCTGTGAAGCCTAAGGACCCCAGTTCGAGGCTCGATTCCCCAGGACCCACATAAGCTAGATGCACAAGAGGGCACATGCAGCTGGAGTTCATTTGCAGTGGCTGGAGGC
The DNA here is from genome assembly GCA_036346955.1 of Dipus sagitta. Lineage (NCBI taxonomy): Eukaryota > Metazoa > Chordata > Mammalia > Rodentia > Dipodidae > Dipus > Dipus sagitta. The sequence goes on from CM070780.1 coordinate 19,457,391, forward strand.
TTTGGCACGTCCATTCGCTCTCTCTCTGCCTCTTTCTCTGTCTGTCACACTCAAACAAATAAATAAATTAAAAAAAAAAAAAACAAATTTTAAAAAGTATCTTTTTGGGGCTGGAGGGATGGCTTACTGGTTAAGGCGCTTGCCTACAAAGCCAAAGGACCCAGGTTCGATTGCCCAGGACCCACTTTAGCCAGATGCACAAGGGGGCTCATGCGTCTGGAGTTCGTTTGCAGTGGCTGGAGGCCCTGGCGCACCCCATCTCTCTCTCTTTCTCTCTCTCTAACTCTAACATATACATAAATTTTTTTAAAGTATCCTTTTTTTTAAGTATCTAACTTTGTATGTACAAGTAAACAGACATAGTACAAAATCAAATGCTTACTAGATATTAAAAGAAAAATTTAAAGCAATAAATCATACAATATAAATATAGCAAGTTTAATGTGGTACATAACTATTACATAAAATAGTTACAACTCAACTTATTAAATAAATATTAATAGATTTAACTCACTTATTAAAGGAAAATAGTTTTAAGATGATTTAAAGTAAGGTATAACTATAAGGATAAAAAAAGGTAGGGGGGATACGCAAAAGTGTACCAAATAAATAGAAGTAATAAGAAAACAGAAGCAGTAGAATTACTAAGTAGATTACAGCAAAAACAACAACAACAACAACAAAAAAACATTAAATGTGACAAAGGACATTTTTAAATACTAAAAGCCACAATGAATGCTCAACAGAAGATTTTAGAACACCATTCTGAGCCCAAGATCAGTGTGCAAAAATATGAGGAGGATAGAGAAGACGACATAATGAATAGGGTAGAGATTATGGATGTATTCTGAGACTTTACATGTGCGCATGCGCGCGCGCGCGCGCGCACACACACGCACACACACACACACACACACACAAAAACCTGTTCACATATTAGGCAACAAAGAAAATATAAATAAATACTATCAATTATTAACATAATTGTTAATTATTATATGTTATATTTCTTATATATTATATAATTTAATTATATTTGTAATTATTAACATATATTCTGATTACAATAAAATTAGAAATGAACAAAAACTGCATTTAAAGCACTTATCCAGGCTACAGAGATGGCTTAGCAGTTACGGTGCTTGCCTACAAATCCTAAAGACCTGGGTTTCATTCCCTAGTACTCATGTAAACACATAAAGCCAGATGCACAAAGTGGCGCATGTGTCTGGAGTTCATCTGCAGTGGTAAAGGCCCTGGTGTGCCCACTCTCATTCTCTTTCTCTCATAAATAAATAAAACAACTTAAAAACACTATTCCTCTGAAATATAACTTTAAGCAAGACTTGGGTTAATAAAAGTTTAAATCAGCTGGGTGTGGTGGTGCATGCCTTTGATCCCAGTACTCAGAAGGCAGAGGTAGAACGACTGCCGAAGAGTTCAAGGCCACCCTGAGAATACAGAGTGAATTCCAGGTCAGCCTGGGCTAGTGTGAGACCCTACCTCGAAAAACCAAAAAGTAAATAAATGAAAGATTAAGCCAAAGTTAAAGGTTTTGTAAGAAAAAGTAAGATATATATTAGAATTTATGAGATACATCAGAAGCACTGATCAGAGAACAGTTCGTTGATTTAAAAACTTATACACATAAAAATAAATGAGTTAAACTCCCAATTCAAAATCCAGAAAAATGAAAGGCTAGAAAAATAGCTCAGCTGATAGAGTTTCTCTTTGCCATGCAAAAGAACCAGGGTTCAAACCCTAATGTCACACACACACCCCCCTATTTAAAAATATGACATGAAAAAGTAAAACAAAAGCAACAGAAGAAATCATGTAATACACAAGTAGAAATCAATGAAGTAGAAAATGGGGGGGCAGGTGTAATAAAATAAATCAGAATTCTGCTATCATGGAAAAAAACTTCACTGAACAAATGACTAGTTTGGACTGGTATATGCCCCAAAAATTCATGTGGTAGACAGCGATGAGGTAGGCATTTGGAAGGTGAATGGATCACAGGGGTGCTGATCTAATACATGGATTCATTAGTCCGTTGATGGATTCATAATTTGACAGCAGGCCTAGTGCAAATAACTAGGTCACCGGGTCATGCTCTAAGAAGACATGAATCTTGATGCTTCTCTTCCCTTTCCTTTTGTTTTTCTGGCATCTATGAGGTGTATACTGTCTGAGCACAGGCCCAAGGCACCAAAGCCAAGTGACCATGTCTGGAATCATAAGCCAAAATAAATCTTTCCTATTTAAAGTTGTTATTATGGGTATTTTGACAGTGATGAAAATCAGGAATATAACTAGTTAACACAACAAAAATAAATACAAACCTACAAAATAAGAAATGGCAAGACACAGATGTATGAAGGTTGTCATTAAAAAGAAAAATTTCAAATGAAAAAGCAATGGCAAGAAGAAAATAACTGCTGAAATGTAGTAATTAAAAAACTGAGGCTGGAGAGACAGCTTAGTGATTAAGGTACCTGCCTGCAAAGCCTAAGGACCCAGGTTCAATTTCCCAGAAACCACGTAAGCCAGATGCACATGGTGGTGCATGCATCTGAAGTTCGTTTGCAATGGCTAGAGGCCCTAACGTACCCACACACTCTCTCTCTCCAATAAATAAATAATTTAAAAAACTGAAAGAAACTATGTTCTGGACGTCTATGCAAATAAATCTGAAAATTTAGATGAAATGGATAATTTCTTTAAAATAAAGTTTACCATAATGTATCCTACTAGATAAAATGCTTTAAAAGATCATTTTTCCTAAAAGAAACATGAACTTATCAAGAAATCATACCACAACAAAAGCACCATTCAAGGACAGATATTCACAACACTACAAACTATCTCTGAATTTTCTAGGGGAATAAAATACACACACATATACATCAACAGTGTGACTGCTATCTTATAGCTGCCAATCCAAGCTTAAGAGTCATAAATTGGTGTTCAATAGCAATGTAATGTCCACCTTACAAGACTGCTTCCAGACTCCCAAATCATAGAAATATCCTCCTGATCTCCTCCTGGTGAGACATTATTAAAGACAAGGTCAGAGAGGATCTTCCCTTTACTATAGTAAGATGATAAACTGAGCTTTCTCCAACAGGTTTTCTTGTAGTGTTACGGTGTGGGCAGTGGAGCTAAAGAAAACTCAACATAGATAAGGAGAAATAGGAATATAAACAATAAGAGCAACCTGGTCTTATTGTGCTATAGGTAAAGAGTGAAGTTCTAGGCATCGCCTGGACATCATCTACACAGAGAAATGTTGTTTTAAGTTTGGGTCATGGTAGAATACATGATACTGGGGAAACACTTCCCACAGTAGTCGTATAGGTAAGGCATATGCATGATTTTACTGACTCATCATCTAGAAAACAGACTAAAAAAAAAAAAAAAACTAAAAAAGTAAGTATTTGAATGTCAGAGTTTGAAGTAGGAAGTTAAAGTTACCAAGAAAGGAAATTATTATACTTCTATCCTACACAACATTAACTAACAAATGAGTATTAATTATCAATGATTATTATTAATGATTACAACTCAATATGTAATGTTTGTCTCAAATCTCCTTCAGGTAATTAACTTGTAACTGTCTGTACCCCCACCAGATCAATTTCTTCACAACTAGCAAGATGACAAGGCTATTTCTGCTAAGATTTTTTTTTCAAGGTAGAGTTTTACTATAGCGCAGGCTGACCTAGAGCTTACTCAGTAGTCCCAGACTGACCTAGAACCCACAGAGATCCTCCTACTTCTGCCTCCCAAGTGCTGAGTTTGAAGGTGTGTGCCACCAAACTTGGCTTCTACTGAGATTTAATAACATACTTCTCAGCAAATGTTAGTGATAGGATCACTTTGTCCAGAAAATAAAACTCCAATTTTTAAAAGAATCCATGTGTCCCAAAATCCCAAATTCATTTAAAGACCTAGATTGGAAAATGCAACAGATTACTTTTATAAACAATAAGATTTCATTTTCACAATTTTAAAACACGGAATATTTCCAAGATAATATGTGTATATGTGTGTGTGTGTATTGGTTTTCTGAGGTAGGGTCTCACTCTAGTCCAGGCTGATCTGGAATTCCCTATGTAGTCTCAGGCTGGCCTTGCATTTACAGTAATCCTCCTACCTCTGCCTCCCAAGTGCTGGGATTAAAGGCGTGCGCCACCACGCCCGGCTCCATATTTCCAAGATAAACAGAGAAATACATGTTAAAATCATCCCTTTCCTCCCCACACCCAATTCCAAGTATTTATTAGCACATTCTAGAAAGCAAAGCTTCTTCATGCAAGTGTCCACCAGAAACCAGCACCACCACCTGATCCTAAAGTAGCTAGTGGGAAAGGACAGTAAGAAAGCTGGAGAAGTGACCACCACTGCAGGGAGGTGCTCTACAACTACCAGCATGCAGTGATTGTCAAGCAGGTGAACAGAGGCCAGACCACTAGAAGGAGCTAAAAGCTCCAAGCAGAAAGCCCAACTTCCTGGTTGCCAGTATAAAAGGATTCTATCACTGAAAGGACCAAGGGTTGTCACAAAAGAAACTCTCAGGAATGAAGCAGCAATCATAAATTGCTAAGTTCTTCCACAAATAATGCATCTATATATGCTCAATACAGAAGTATTTTTCAACAAGATTAGTTTACTTCATCATAAAATTTCACATTTTACTTCTAATCATGTAACATATTTATAACTCAAATATAGGGCACCTTTATAATGGAATGATCTAACTCTATATTCAAGAGATTTTTAGTTCTAGTTATAGATGCTAAAATATAATACAGATTATTTCCTATTTCTACAATCCCCAAATTAATGACTCATTTTGTTTGGGAACATGTCCTGAATTTTTCTTCTGTTTGTTCCCTCATAGAACATCAATATTATGACTTGAAAACGGGGTCTTCCCACTATGAAAGATAAGACAAATGAGAATATTCTCAAAATTAAGAGAAATTTTTACTAACTGGATCTTCAACATAATTCAAAGATCTTAAAACAATTCAAAGTTAAAATGTTTAATGACTCCAATAAAGATCATCATAAAATTTTCTTTCATAATGAATAGACATTAAAGAAGACGGAGTGCCCACTTATGGATATGTATAAAAATAATACATTTTACTTTATCAGTAAGAGTATTTAATTTCTTGGGGCTGGAGAGTTGGCTTAGCAGTAAGACGCTTGCCTGTGAAGCCTAAGGACTCACCCAGACCACAAAGGTGAGGCAAGCGCAAACTCTTACATGGCCACTGAGTGGCACAAGCACCTGGAGTTTGTTTAGATTGCAGTGGCTGAGGCCCTGGCATGCCAATTCTCTTTTTCTCTTTTGCAAAGAAAAAAGAATATTTAACTTCTTAATAGACATACAGGGTCCTTATATTGTCCCTAGAACAATTCCAGAATTAAATTCATCACACTAATATATTAGTAAGTTCATTCATGCTTGTCAAACCACAGGTGTACATTTTGATTGGGATGATGATAAAATTGTATTCTTAATAAGCCAAAACTAGTGCAACTTTATTCAAACACAATTCCAATGCTATAATTTGTGATGAATGTAAATTCACACTACATGGAGCCTTCTATGATCAGCAAACTATGTCTCACAGGTCAAATACAGTTCATTGCCCATTTCTGTATTTTTATTAAAACCACAGCTATTCCCATTATTTTACTCATTGTCTATGGCTGCCTGTACATGAAAGCGGCCAAGTTAAGTAGCTGCGACAGAGACTATAATCTACAAATCTACAAAGTCTAAAATATTACCTGGCCTTTTACAGAAAAAGAATCTAAGGACTCCTATTCTAGACCTTTTATGATATAAAATTCAAAATTTATACATTAGTGCTAAATAACCTTAATTTTGCCTGATTCATGACTTGCTACTATTCAAGTGCCCTTTATTCGAGTCCTATTACGTTAAGACTTAGCTTTAGCTGCTGTGTTCACTGAGGTTCCCATGTACAAGCCATTACAAAGGAAGAAGCTGTGAAGGTTAGCTTTAGATTAGCAAAGACTACTCCCAGCAGATTTGCTGTCTACTTTTCTTATTACTGTAAAATTACCATTTCGGAGTCACTGTGAGAGGCCTGACCCAGGCTGGATACAGGCCCTAGCTCAGAGTGAGAATCTTGGTCAAGGGAGAGAAGGGGCTCAATAATGTCATCGTAATCATCTTCCTCTGTATCCCCCTCCCCATCGGCAAAAGTACCTCTAGTCAAGAAATCGGAGCGCGTCCGCGCCATGCGAGCTTTCTTTTTATGGGCCGGTCTGGCAACCTGCTTGACCAAATGATAAGACAAATGATACAACAAGGTTTGGGTGTGGTTTTGTTGGGGGTGGGGAGAAGATGCCAATGAAAGAGGGGTCACGAATGCCTTGGAACTTCCCTCCATCCCACCATGCCCTTCCCACTAGCAGAAGTAACAAGGATGGCTACAAGGAATCCATATGATATTCCCATGAACAAAGGGTAAGAAGGGAGGCTGAATCTACACTGCTCTTCCCCAAAGTCAAGGAAGTAATCTGCACTGCCACAATAAGCCACACCAAAGTTATCTGAACAAACTATCTTAAGTCTTTCTCACAAGTATAATCTGAGTTTAGGCACCATCACTGCCTGGAATGTACCTTCTTAATTATTAATAGGCTTAGCTCACAACTTCTTTTCCTAAAAATACTTGGGAGTACTTGGGTAGATGAGGTATTCTACCCATAAAAATAATAACTTCTAAGATAACATGCACCTATTTCACACAGAAGATGAATGAACAAGATCCAAGACTTACTTCTCGTTGGCCTGGCCCTGCAGACTTAGGTTTCCAAGCTGGTTCATCTTGTTTATGGACTTGAGGATTTCCGCTGTTGGCACATTAAATAAACAACAATAATACATTTCAATTCCTAGCAGTTATACCATGAAAGTAGTCCTAAAGTGTGGCATGAATTACAGTTTAATATGCTAAGTCTTAAGAATTCTAGTAAATTCTATAATAAATTCCTAGCCAACTCCCAAAACAGATTTATTCTGTTCACCCAATCAATACTACTATCAAGAATCTACCTATCAAGGCTCCGAGCTGATAATCACTGTGTATATACTACTATGGTGATATATATTAAAGAAAGGCATCAGGCAAAATCAGTTCAAGAACTAAAGTAGATTCAATGATGAGAAATCTTTCACAACTTTATAATACTAGTTTTAAAGAGTTTTTTTAATCTAGTCATTATAAAATATCTCGTAAGTGATAATAATCTCATTATTTTACTTTGTGATGGTACCTATTGCTCCATTGTCTTAATTTAAAAACTTGATGTTATATAAAGTAGTATTAACAATGGCAGGATAAGAAACTGTTATCAAACAAAAAAAAGAATTATGCCCTAAACCATGAAAGTATTAATAGTGTTGGCTTGTGAAAATTTAATTTTGTTTGAGTAGCTGTATGATATGACTGCTTTGTCATTAAATTCTGTGTAGAAATGGGTATCAGGATCTAATGAAAATCTGAACAGAAGCTAAAATTTGACAGTGCCAATCACCTCTATTAATTCATCAATAACATACTGCTGATCTCTCTTAGTGAGACTACAAACTCCTTGGGAACATAACCTACCTACTATTATAGTATTGATTCAAAGTGGACACTAGCTTATAATAGGAGTTGGTAAGTTAATTGCTTTTTCATTAAAATTCTTCCATTAAACTTTTATAAATAGTCTAGGCATTATGAGAAGTCAGTTTGTTCCTTGCCCTTGTTCAATTATTTCCTGAAGAAACCCATATGGCAATGTTTATTAAGCAAAGGCTTCCTGGTCCTTTCTCTTTTTGACCAGTCATTATCAAACCTAACAATCCGAGCATATTCTAACGAATTCCCTACTTATCATTAATCTCTCTCTTGTCACATCTGGTCTTTCTCCAAAGGAAAAGGCAATTAATAAGAACTCTGCCACCTATACTAACTTCTAAATCCACAGCATTTTCTTTAAATTTATCCAGAATTTTTTCCCCTCATTAAGCATACAAAGATCACGATGTACTTATCACTATTATGATACAGAAAGTAACACTAACCTAATATTACTTCCTTCATTCATTATTACTTCATGAAACCAGTGCTGATTCTTAACCAAGAAATTCAAGTTCTACTCCCACCTATTTCTTTAAATATACAACTTTGAATAAGCTATTTCACTTCTGTGCGTCCCAGTGACCTCATCTATAATATTCAGAAACTGGATTACATAATTCAGAAGCACCAACCTCATTGATTTTGCAAAATGCTAAGGTCTTAAATATTATATTTAAAATATAAATTAAAACTATAAAGTATAAATTATATATGTAGGTTCTCATGTAAGTAATCTTATAATCACTGAAAATAATTACATTGTAAAGTACATTGTAAGTAAGATAAAGCTGCCTGGGTCAAACAGAGCTAAGACTATATGTATTTTGGAAAAACAAAAAGAATAATTTACAAAGGTGATATTTTTTTTTGCGATCTACAACTAAGTCTACAAAACAGATTCATAACCCAGAGCTATTTTATATGTACATACAGCTATGGAGACAAAAACACATCAAAAAGCTAGAGAATGTGTTTTTAGCACTCTAATTGACTTATTCTCTTACTATGCTACACAGAACTTTTAATCTCCAAGGTAATAGTCAAGAATAGTATTTCAAGCTATTATTATTTGTTTATTTTATTTACTGGTTTTTCGAGGTAGGGTCTCACTCTAGCCCAGGCTGACCTGGAATTCACTATGTGGTCTCAGGGTGGCCTCGAACTCACATTGATCTTCCTATCTCTGCCTCCCAAGGGCTGGGATTAAAGGCGTGCGCCACCACGCCTGGCTCAAGCTATTATTAAATCCAAATGTGGACTGGAGAGATGGCTCAGTGGTTAAGGCACTTGGCTCTAAACCCTAACGACCCAGGTTCAATTCCCCAGTACACACGTAATGCCAGATGCACAAAGTGGCAGTATCTGGAGTTGTTTGCAGTAGTTAGAGGCCCTGGTGTGCCCATCCTCTCTCCGTCTCCCTCCCTCCCTACTCTCTTTTTACAAACAAATATTTAGACAATTCATACTACTGTAAAAACCCTCAGTGGAGCCTAAGCATGGTAGCACACACCTTTAATCCTAGCATATGGGAGGCAGAGGTAGGATAGCCATGAGTTCAAAGCCACCCTGAAACTATATAGTGAATTCTAGGTCAGTCTGGGCTAGAGGGAGACCTGTCCTCAAAAAACAAAACAAAATAAGACCCTCAGTGGAAAATAAAGCATTTCGGGCTCTTGTCCATTATTTGTAAAAAGGTTTCTATAGTCTCTGTATGCAATCTTATTTTATTATGATTATTTTTTTTAAGACAGGGTCTCATGCATCCCAGGCTGACGTCAAACTCTTTATATAGCTGAATCTGGCCTTTAACTCCTGTTTCTTCTGCTTCCATTTTCCAAGCACTGGCATCCCAGGCGTTTACCACCATGCCTGGCTCTATATATAAATTTTAAAGCCTAGATGGTTTAAATAGGAGAGAAAAGTGTACTTTCATTGTTAATGTAAAATTTAACTTTTTAGCTATAACATATAACCTTTTCATTACACCAGTGGTATTCTCTCACAAGAACTTAATCCACTGTATACAAATACTTCATACTAGTATATTACTTTTTATTTAACTTGTTTTTATGTACCACTTAAAATATGCTTTTCTGGCTAGGCTGTACGGCACATGCCTTTAATCCTAGCACTTGGGAGCCAGAGGAAGAAGGATTGAGATCAAGGTCACCCTGAGACTACATAGTGAGTTCCAGGTCAGCCTGGGCTAGAGTGAGATTCTACCTTGAAAAAGAAAATGCTTTTCTGGGCTGGAGGGATGGCTTAGCGGTTAAGGCATTTGCCTGCAAAGCCAAAGGACCCAGGTTCGATTCCCCAGGACCCACGTTAGCCAGCTGTACAAGGGGGTGCACATGTCTGAAGTTCGTTTGCAGTGGCTGGAGGCCCTGGCACACCCATTTTCATTCTCTCTCTCTCCCCCTCTCTCCCTCCCTCTCTTCCTTCCTTCCTTCCTCCCTCCCTCCCTTTCCTTTCTCTGACAAATAAATAACTAAATAAAAATAAAATATTTTTTAAAAAAGAAAATGCTTTTTTGGCTGGGGGGGGGGGGAAGTGGCTCAGTGGCTTTGAAATGTTCCAAGTTTAATTCCCAGCACTGAAGAAAAAAAATTCTTCTCATGACTACCAGAAGTTAAAAATAGTTTTCTGATGACTATCACTAGTTAAAAAAGAAACTCACTTATAACAGTTGTCTAAAGCAATTCATGATGGAGTGCATGGTGGTGTGTTTGGAAAGCTGTTCAATGAGTTTCAGTTTTGCAAAATAAAAAGGTTTTGAGATCAGTTGTGACAAGACATATGAACTATTTTTTAAATAATGTTATTATTTGTGTATGTGTGTGGTATGTATATGTACGGGCATGTGCATGGCATGGTGCATATGTGGAGGTCAAAGGACCTTGGTGTGTCCTTCTCACCTCTACCTTGTTTGAAGCAGGATCTCTCACTCTTTGTAGCTGCCAACACCACACTTAGCTAGCCTGTGAGCTTCATGAATGAGTCTGCCTCCCATTGCCATAGGTATGTTGGAATTATAGACATGTGTGCTACTTGCATCTGGCTTTACATAGATGCACAGGATCTGAACTCTAGTTCACAGGCTTGCGGAGCAAGCACCTTTAACCACAAAGCCATCTTCCCAGCCCCCACGTTAACCAGTTTAGGGTGCTATACTTCATGGCTCTAGGGCAAACACTTGCTGAAAGCCTACTGTATTTATAAGGCCTGTATTGCCTTTCACAAATACTTTTTCAATTAATAAGGAAGAATAAAAAATGTGCTATCCCCATACTTAGTGTCTGTCTCTTCTATGTCTCTCTGCTTGCAAATAAATAAACAAAAATATTTTTTAAAAAGGAGGGGCTGAGATATGGCTCAGCAGTTGAGGTGCTTGCCTGCAAAGCCTACGAACCTAGGTTCAATTCCCCATTACCTATGTAAAGCCAAGTGCACAAAGTGGCACATGCATCTGGAGTTCCTTTGCAGCAGCTGGAGGCCCTGGGGCAGCCGTACTTTCTGTTTGTCTCTTCTATCTCTTTCTGCTTACAAATAAATAAATTAGAATTTTTTTAAATTTATTTTATTTATTTGCAAGCAGAGAGAGAGGGAGAGAGGAGACAGAGAGAGAATGGGTGTGCCAGGGCCTCTAGCCACTGCAAACAAACTCCAAACATATGCACTCCTTCTGTGCATCTGGCTTATGTAGATACTGGAGAATCGAACCTGGGTCCTTCGGCTTCTCAGGCAAGCGCCCTAACCACTAAGCAATCTCTCCAGCCCCAGAATTATTTTTTTTTAAAGAACATGCTACCTACATTCAAAGACACCTAGGCTACAACTATATCCAATCTCTGGTGACTGATATTTTCCAAAGAGAAAATAGCTAATTTGAGAAGAATCCACATAAACAGGATGAAATATAAGGCATTTCAGTAAGCTACTTAAGGAAATATTTAATATTCATACATAAAAATAAACATTTCACTTACTGGGGAACACTTGTGTTATCCTTTGGGGTGAAGAATATGGCCCTTGTAGTTCCCTCTCTAGAAAAGTCATCAGATTTGTGGCAGTAAGACTGAGATGGCCTAAAGTGCTCTCTTTCTGAAATGCGATTTTTAGAGAATTTATGGGCTATATTCTGTTGGGTCCCCATTCTTTCTATCGTGGATAATTCCTTGACAGTAACAGACTGTAATGGACTTCCTTGTCTTTCAAAGAACAGAGTGGCAGGTCGGTCCTTCAGAGGTAAGTGAGTAGAGGGAATGTCTTTAGAGAATAGAGCTGCATCTTTAGTTACTGATGATGGGCATCCTAGAATACCGGGTTCTCCCATGCTTGGGTTGTTTGGGATATGAAGAGAGGATGGCCTCTCTACTTTTTGCTTTAACTGATAGAAAGATGGTGCCAAGAGAGACTCCTCAGTTCGTGGCTGTTCAATCATCTTGAAGGCTTTTCGCTCCTTCTCTAAAATATCTGTCTGTTGGCGAATCTGCTCCATCATCTCTTTTTCATTCTGCTGTTGTAATTGCTTTTGCCTCTTTTCCTTGTCAGTATTTAGCTTCTCTAACTTCTTAAGCATACTATTGGAAGAATCTGTATTCAAAGGAGCCACTTGATCTGCTGAGAAGTGATACTTTCTAGCTTCCCTGTTGCTATCCAGAGTAAGAGCTGTCCTTTCAGTATCTTCTCTTTCTAATAGTTTCTTTCTTTGGATACTTGTATCTAGTTGGGAACTTGTTTTTTGAGGGTCTTGATGTGGAATATAAAAAAATGTAGGCAGACTATTTGAAATAAAAGAGTCTCTCAAATGGGGTTTACATGTAATGGGTTCAGAACTGCACACCAGTTTTTCCTTCATTGTCCCATTCTTCAAAGGCTCTGAGTCAGAAGGTGCTCCCTTTTCAGTCAATGCATAGCTAGTCTCACTTGAGGCACTGGGGGCACAGTCCTGTGAATCAAATTTTGAGCTGGAAGATACCTTAGGGAATGAAACTTGCAATTCTCCTTCATCTAAAATTAAGGACTCAAGTTTGCTCTTCTGACTCTCTTCACTGCTCAGAAGTTCTAAACTTCCTTGAGAGCTTTCACTCTCAGGGGTACCCTGTGGAGACTGAAGGCTTTCAGGCACAAGTTCTGTAGACCATCTACGTTCCTCTGAAGGAGACACACCACCAAGAGAACGGACTTTCAACAACTCTAAGCTAAATATAGCTTGCTCTAGTTCTCTCATTCTTCGACTTTCTCTTTTGGCTCGGCCCACTTTTTTCTGATGGAGATCCTCTAAGGACTTGGGCCTCTGCCTTACAATCACATCTTCCTGCAAGTCAGTACCACTTTGGCTTCTGGCTCGCTCCTGCTGCTTGTCTGGAGACTCCTTTGGGAAGTCAACTGAACTCTCCCGGCTGATTCGATCACTCTCTATTACAGATTTGCATTCCTCTATAGCTCTTACTCTGTTGTCAAAGGAACAATCCTCCCACTCTGATGGGTCTGAGCCCTGAATTTTCAGGGCTCCATGTGCCTTTATAGGCACCAATCCATGTTCTAGTTTTGTCTCTTTCAGCTGTTGTTCCTTTAAAGCTTTAAATCTATATAAAAACAGACAAAACAGATTATAGATCTCCCTTGGTTGCCAATAAAGGTCAAAGACATTTACTTAAAAAAAAAAAAAATTAGCTATTCAACTGTACTCAATTAATGCTCTTGCCTCAGCTTCCTAATTAGCCAGTACTCCACACAGATTTAAAATGTTCTTTTAAAGGGGCTGGAGAGATGGGTCAATGGTTAAGGTGCTTGCCTGCAAAGCCTAAGGACCAAGGTTCAATTCCCCAATACCCACATAAAGCAAGATGTATAATGTAGCACATGTGTCTAGAATTCGTTTGCAGTGGCTGGAGGCCCTGGCAGGCCCATTCTCTATCTGCCCCCACTTCATAAATAAATAATAAAATATCTTAAAATATAAGGTAGTACATGTATCTGGAATTCATCTGCAGTGGCTAGAGGCACTGGTGCACCCATCCTCTCTACCTGCTTCTCTCTGTGTCTAATAAATAAATAAAATAAAATTTTAAGGGCTGGAGAGATGGCTTAGCGGTTAAGGCATTTGCCTGCCAAGCCAAAGGACCTAGGTTCAATTCCCTAGGACCCACAATTAGCCAGATGCACAAGGGGGCGCACATGCCTGGAGTTTGTTTGCAGTGGCTGGAGGCCCTGGTGCACCCATTTTCTCCCCCCCGCTTCTCTGTCAAATAAATAAATAAATATCTTAAAAAATAAAATTTAAAAATATAGTATTTAAATACAAGATCAATGGTTTCTAAAGATAAAAACAGTTAATATTGCTAAATGTATAAGAGTGAGGCTAAAGTAAAGGTTAATTCTTAGCCATTATAACCTCAGACCATGGAGGTTTCAAACCCAATTTAATTCATTAATGACCACTTATTTAACTTCTATTATAGACCAGACAATACAAGTTAGAATTGGTGAAGAAATTGTACAAAATCAATAATGGTAAAAGTATTAAATCAGTTTTAACAAAGGATGCAGGAAAAGAGAAGGAAAAATTATTAAAGTAATATATATTACCTTTGTCTTGCTCTGAATCCTCTACATGTTGACTGCAAAAGGATAATTTTGTTCTTTTGTTGTTGGTATCTTTTACTTTGTTGGTAGCCCTTCCATCTCGCCTGTATGCAGGTAGCAGCCATATGCCTGCGCCTATAGAGTTCCCTCCATCTTTTCTGGATAACGATGGCTGCTGCTCGCAACTCCAGGTAGCGCTGCCTCTCCAAGTGAGCACGCCAGGAAGCTTGGAGAAGGACAGCTGCACTGTCCTTAGCAAAAGCATTCTTCTCCACAGCTGTATCTCTGGCTTGCTTCATATTTATGTAATGCCTCCAGAATCGCTTGGAAGAAAGAAAATAAAAATGTGTTGTTCCATTACAACACAATTACACAGGAAAGAAAAAGCACATAAATTTCCTGATGGTGATTACTAGAAAAGTTTCAGCTCAGCCAGGCAAAGTGGCAAATCTTTTAATCCCAGCAGTTGGGAGGCTGTGAGTTCAAGGTCAGCCTGAAACTACAGAGTGAGTTTGGGGTCAGCCTGGGCTAGAGTGAGACCCTACCTTGAACAAACAAACAGACAAAGCTTCAGCTCTTTCACTGAGCTGCACAGAGGCTACAGCATATTCGTTATCGGTTTCTTTTGTCACCCACTGCCATGCCCAAGGAAAGCATTGCTATTGGAGGTATGGAAATTAATACTGTTTTACAAGAGGTGTTGAAGATTACCTTGAACCATCATGGCCTAGCTGGTGGAATTTACCAAGTTGCCAAAGCTTTATACAAGAGCCAGGCCACCCTTGTGCTGAGCACTACCATCAGCTTTTTTTTTTTTTGTTTTGAAATTTCATTATTTTTGTTTATTTATTTATTACAGAGAAAAAGAGAGACAGAGAGAACGGGCATGCCAGGGCCTCTAGCCACTGCAAACGAACTCCAGACGCATGTGCCACCATGTGCATCTGGCTTACATGGAACCTGGTAAATTGAACCTGGGTCCTTAGGCTTCACAGGCATGCAGCTTAACTGTTATGCCATATCTCTAGCCCTATACATCAGCTTTTTTTAAAAAAAAATTATTTTTATTTATTTATTTGAGAGAGAGAAAGACACAGGCGGGGTGGGGGAAGTAAGTGGGTGCACCAGGACCTCCAGCCACTGCAAACAAATTCCAGATGAATGTGCCACCTTGTGCATCTGTCTTATATGGGTCCTGGGGAATCGAACCAAGGTCCTTTGGCTTTGCAGGAAAACAGCTTAGCTGCTAAGCCATCTCTCCAGCCCCTACATCAGCTTTTTAAAAGTTGATGACAACAAGAAACTAGGAGAATGGGAAGGGCTCTGCAGATCTGACCCAGAAAGGACAGCCCAATAAAGTAGCTGGCTGCAAATGTGTAGTGGCTAAGAATACTAGCAAAGAACCTCAGCGCAAGGACATCATTAAAGAATAATTCAACTGCAAGGAATGAACACATATTAAAAACTTGCTCTTTGAAAAAATAAGCAAATAAAAACTTTCTTGCCAGGACAGGAGGCAAATGCCTTTAATCACAGCACTAAGGAGGCTAAAGGAGGAGGATCTCTTGAGTTTGAGGCCAGCCTAGGACTACAGAGTGAGTTCCAGGTCAGCCTGGACTAGAATGAGACATTATCTCAAAACAACAAAACAATAACAACAACAAAAAACAACAACCTTTTTTTAATCCACATAAGCTTGTCTAAAATAGCCACTTTAAATATATAGCCTTGTCCAAGCTAATTACAGAACTTAATTTTCATGCCCTATAATTTAACACATTATTATTAATAATATTGACAATTTGAACACGTAATATTATTAGGCTTAAGAGAACTAAAGATGGAGCTACTAAATATTTTCTTATACAAACAAAAAAGGCATAGAATAGCCAACAATAGAAAACACAAAAGGTAATAAAACAGACAAATGTGAGGGACCTATCAGCTAAACTGAGGTATCAAACAACATACATAAAGGTCAAATGTCATTAAAATCATAATCATGCACATACCTTACAAAACATTACTATTGTAAGTTCAATTTCATTTAAATTCAACACAGCTAAAATTAACATTAGTAGTATATTATTATATGTAAAGTAATTTGTTATGTGCTATAAACATTTCAAACATGAGTATGATTCTCTTCTCTAAAGTTATATCATCACTACTGTTATATTATTATTTAAATGTTTTACAGTAAAATAACTCTAGTTACTAAATGAGGTGTAAATAAAGTAGTCGCTTTCATCATACCTGGATAATAACAGAGGCCTGTCTCAAATTGAGAAAATGTTGCCTACACAGTAAGACCCTAAACCATCGTTGCAACAGTATGATTCTGCGAAGCACCTCTTGGTGAAGCAGATCTTGTAAGTGTTGTCGTTCCTGCTCCTTAAGGAAGACCTTACAAAAGGAAGAAAGAAAAGAATTTACCTTATGAAGAACTTTTATTTCAGTTACCTTTTCTCTGGTAAGCTTTCATAGAAGAACACGTACAATGGCAGACTGTAAATAAAGCTGTGGTAAATACTTCTATCAGCTGCTCTAAAGTAATCACTGTCAACTTGAAACAACAGGGGGCCTGGAGAGATGGCACAGCAGTTAAAGGTGTTTGTCTGCAAAGTCTGACGGACTGGGTTTAATTTCCCAGTACCCACATGAAGCCAGATGTACAGAGTGATGCATGCATCAGGAGTTTGTTTATAGTAGCAAAAGACCCTTGCACACCCATTCATTGCCCCCCCCTCATTGAAATAAATAATTAAAAAATATTTTTTAGGGCTGGACAGATGGCTTAGTGGTTAAGGCATTTGCCTGCAAAGACAAAGAACCCAGGTTCGATTACCCAGGACCCACATTAGCCAGATGCACAAGGGGAAGCACACATCTGGAGTTTGTCTGCAGTGGTTGGAGGCCCTGGCATGCCCATTTTCTCCCTCTCCGTCTCTCTCTCTCTCTCTTTCTCTCTCTCTCTCCCCACCCCCTTTCTCTGTTAAATAAATAAATAATAAAATATTTTAAAAATATTTTTAAATATACTAGAGTATAAGAGAAAAAATATAAAGATGAGAAAAAAACCCAAAATTCCCAGAGAACACAATGCATTGTTACTGCCACCCATTGGGAAGATCACTGTCATAGAGAATCCATGAACTCCTGATGTTAAGTCTCATTTTTTGAGGGTGCTGAAATAAGGGAAAATTAAGAACCACAGATCTTGAAACTAATGATAGCAATCTTTTGAATTCCAGCATGTATTTCTTACTGACCATAGTTATTAAGCAGGGACATATAAGGATAAATTAAGACATAGCCCTTGGGAAATACAATTTATACGTCACCCTTAAGAGCAAGTAGATACTGCAAACCAAAAGAGGAAAACTGTAAATAGGAGCTGGAGACAGAAAATCTCACCTGAGCAACACAACAAATTAGGTATAGTAATAAAGACATGCACACAAGACAATACCGTCTTGATAAAGAAAATATTAACCAGTATGAAATTGCAACATGCACATTTGTTGTTGTTTTTGGGAAACAAAAGCTCATGTGGTCCAGGCTAACCTCAAACTCACTATACAGTCAACTCACAATATAGCCAAGGATGACCTTGAACTCCAGATCCTCCTGCCTCCACTTCCCAAGTGCTGGACTTATAGGCATGTACCACCTTACACAGCCAAAATACAGGGAAGTTATCTATCTATCTGTCTGTCCGTCTATCTATCATCTATCTATCTATCACCTCTCCATCCATCCATCCATCTGGCTTTTTGAGGCAGAGTCTCATTCTAGACCAGGCTGTTCTAGAATTCACTCTGTAGCCTTAATTGGCCTCAAATTCATGGCTAGCCTCCTACCCCAGCCTCCCAAGCCCTGGGATTAAAGGTGTGAACCACCACATAACCTCTAACACAGAATTTATGAATGAGAGAAAGATGTTTGAATTTAACAAGCATATCAGGGGTTATTAAGCAGGAGGCTAACATAAAGAAAGAAGTATAAACAGTAATTTTAGGGCTGGTAAGACACTTCAGTCATTAAAAATGCCTGCTTTGCAAAATATGAACATCTGAATTCAATTCTCTGAACTCATGTAAAAATGCTGGAGTTGGGGCTGAAGAGATGGCTTAGTGGTTAAGGCATTTGCCTGCAAAGCCAGAGGACCCAGGATTGATTCCCCAGGACCCACATAAGCCAGATGCACAAGGTGGCGCATGCATCTGGAGTTCGTTTGCAATGGCTAGAATCCCTGGTGAGTCCATTCTCTCCCTCCCTCTCTCACTCT
This sequence comes from Dipus sagitta, assembly GCA_036346955.1. Classification (NCBI taxonomy): domain Eukaryota; kingdom Metazoa; phylum Chordata; class Mammalia; order Rodentia; family Dipodidae; genus Dipus; species Dipus sagitta. The sequence goes on from CM070780.1 coordinate 19,475,949, forward strand.
CCCCCACCTTTCTCTCAAATAAATAAATAAATAAATAAATTATATATATATTTTAATGCTGGGGTTGTAGTCCACACTTTTAATCCCAGTACTTGGGAGGTGAAGACAGGCAGATCCCTGGGGCTCACCAACTAACCAGTCTACCCTAATCAGTGGGTTACTGGACAAAGAGATACTGTCTCAAAAATAAAAGGTAGGGGAGGGGATATGATGGAGAATGGAATTTCAAAGGGGAAAGAGGGAGGAGGGAGGGTATTACATGGGATTTTTTTTTTTTTTTTTTGAGATAGGGTTTCACTCTAGCTCAGGCTGACCTGGAATTTACTCTATAATCTCAGGGTGGCCTCGAACTCACAGTGCTCCTCCTACCTCTGCCTCCCGAGTGCTGGGATTAAAGGCGTGCGCCACCACGCCCGGCCCATGGGATATTTTTTATAATCATGGAAAATGTTAATAAAAATTGAGAAAAGAAAAAAAATAATAAAAGGTAGAGGCCAGGCATGGTAGCATGCACCTTTAATACTAGCACTCAGGAGGCAGAGGTAGGAGGAGCACCATGAGTTCGAGGCTACCCTGAGACTGCATAGTGAATTCCAGGTCAGCCTGGGCTAAAGTAAGACCATACCTAAAATAAAGAAACAAATAAATAAATAAATGGTGAAATGAGTTCCTGAGGAACAATATCTGGGGTTGTCCTATGCCTTCATATGCAAACACGTACATGTGGACCTGAACATACATGTCATAAAAATAATATAGGTAGGAAAGTTCAAAAGAATGACTAAAACAAACTCTGCTGCAAGGAAAACCAGGCAGGTGAGTGATGGAAGGGCACTCCATAGTCTTCAGCTGTTGCAAGCAAGCCCAAAGCATGCCTCATCAACCCATAAGCCCACCAAAAAAAAAAAAAAAAATCCAAACAGGATAAACAGAATCTTTTCATAAAAAATTTCATAGTCAAATATTGACATTATTATAAAACGCAAAAAAATGCACTCAATTTTGACATAGGATGTATGTATTTACCATTGTTTTCCCAACTTGATAGTTATCAGGATTAAGATTTATTTTTCTGAAGAAATCTTGAATGTTAAATTTGGATGGAATAATATTTCGTGGAAGAAGCACATGGAAGTGGCTCACAAAATCCTGAAAATTAAAAAGAAAATGTTGTAAAATCACAAAGGAATTGGATGAAATTAAGACTCCGAACTGGCTACTTATACTTTTACTAATCTAAAATAGTATAGAACTGAAAAGCATACTTGCTAATTTAGAATATTATAAGAGGTTAATTTTTAAAACAAGGGGAAAGATAATGAATTCGAAATATTATGATGACATAAGAAAATGGAAGATGTTAAGTCGGGCATGGTGGCACACACCTTTAATCCCAGCACTCAGGAGGCAGAGGTAGGAGGATCACCATGAGTTCAAGGTCAGCCTGAGACTATAGACTGAGTTTCAGGTCAGCTTGGCTAGAGTAAGACCCCAACTCAAAAAAAAAAAAAAAGGAAGAAGGAAGGAAGGAGGAGGAAGAAGAACTGATGGAAAAAGAAGACCAAACAGAAAGTTATTTAGAAACAATCTGGAATTTTCAGCTGGGAAAAATTAAAGCAAATGCAGCTGCTGTTAGGGTACAGATGTGCTGAGAATGAGGCTTTCTTTCCCTACACAGCAAAGAGCTGTTCCGCTCCTGAGAAGCTCCAACACAATTTCTACACTCATCGTAGCAGTAGCTAATACTTACAACTGTGGGAATGTAATATCCCAGTAGCTTTCTATGAGAGAAAATCCTGTTGAGAAAACTTCAGAAAAAAAACAAACAGGATCTTTTCTTTTGACTAGATAATTTGATCTATTTCAATTACAGGAAAAGTCAGCACAAAGAATTGCTGTTATGAGCAAACTTACTATTAGTCAATATTCTGATCAAATGAGACTAGCCCAGTACTGTATTCTACTAGAACAAGCTTAATGAGAATGCTGACATTCAAAGGAAGTCTGTATTCTCTTAATGGTTTTCAATTTTGTATTTTAAAAGGCAGAATGGAAAGAGAGGACTGGGGAAATAAACAAGTCCTAAGGAAATAGTAAGAAAAGGATGTAGTAATGATTTATCTGATGTGAATATACATTTAAATATCATGACAGAAGCATATAACCTGGAAAGAATACTTGGAGCTATATCCTGACTGGCGAATTCGAACTGTTTCCAGCATCCCAGTGTATCGAAGCTGTCTTAGTACCAATGCATCACTGAATCTTAAGGGAAGCTAAAAAAAAAAAAAGAGGGGGGGAGGAAAAAGTTAACACAAAATAATAGATCTCCAAATTAGCACTTGTCTTACAACTGTGTTTGACTTCTGAATGTCTAAGAACTGATTTAAGGTTGTCTGGTTAAAAAAAAAATTGACATTATGGGAAAGCTTACCTGTCATAAAAAAGATAAGGCCAAGAATTTCTTATTTTTTAAATGTATTTATTTATTTATGAGAGAAACTGACTGAGTATGGGCATGCCAGGATTTTACTATTGCAAACAAACTCCTAACATATATGACACTTTGTACAGCTGGCTTTACATGGGTCCTGGGGAATTGAACTAGAGCTAACAGGCTGTGTAAGAGAGCACCTTTAACCGTTAATCAATCTCCCCAGTTCCAAGGGCAATAATTTCTAAGCATGAAATGCCAAGCAACTTAAGAAATATACATCCAAATAAGAAAGAGTAGGCTGGGCATGGTGGAGCACGTCTTTAATCCCAGCACTTGGGAGGTAGACATAGGAGGATCTCGGTGAGTTTGAGGCCAGCCTGAAACTATATGGTGAATTCCAGGTCAGCCTGGGCTAGAGCGAGACCCTGTTGTAAAATCAAAAACAAAAACAAAAAGCCACTATGGGACTTCAGAGATGGCTCAGTGGTTAAAGGCACTTGCTTACAAAAGCCTGATGACCCAGATTAAATTCCCTAGTACCCACATGAAGCCAGATGCTCAAAGTGGCATGTGTGTCTGGAGTCTGTGTGCAGTGACAAAAGGCTCCGGATTGCCCACTTCCCCTCTCCTTGCAAGTAAGTAAATTTTTTTTTTTTTTAAAGGAAGACTAGCTTTCAGAGTAATAAATTTCATGCAAGAAAACTTTTTCTCTGATGAAATTTCAAGATACAATGGATTCTTGAAAATGTTGAATCTAACACATACAAGCACTGTACAAAGAGTCAAGTGAGGCAATTGGAAGAACAGCTATATAAAGTATGTATGGTATACCAATTTCCTCAGAAAAATAATGCTGATAGCTCTTTTCTATTTAATCTCTTTATTAGAATTCATACCTGAGCTTGAAGTAACTGAGTGATATATCATATGTAGGATACTTTTACCTTTTCAGCATTAGAGCGAATACATTTTACAAAATATGGTTCTGCTTGACCAAGTGTCTCCATCAGCTTATTTAACGATACCTGAAATGAAAAGCAAAGTAATTAGCATACTCTCCTATTCAAAGCTGGCAACAAGTGATTTATAAACAACAAAGCTGGCATAATATGAAAATATTTTCTATGCACAGAAGGGGTTTATTTCTACAAAATAAATTGTGTGTATTCCTATTCTGGTCAAATCCGAAATAAGTAAGACTGTAGTTTAATCTTAAAGCTGAGGGCCTGACAAGAGTAAACATTACAGATACATTTCAGAATAATCTAAACACAGAATAATTTTCACTGTCTTTCACAGTTCTTTAAACATTATTGAAACACATAATTTTGGGTGTGCATGTATGCAGGTGAGAGTGCACATGGAGAGTAGAGGTCTATATCAAATGTCTTCCTCAACGACTCTTCACTTTATTCTATGAGGCAAGGTCTCTTGCTAAACCTAGAACTCACCAATTAGGCTAGTTTAAGCAAAACAGTAAGCCCTGAGGATCCTCCTGTATCTGCCTGTGCAGCACTGGGACAATAAGGGTTTGCCACCACATCTAGCACTTTCTTTTGGGTGCTGGATAAACATAGGTCTCAGGCTTCTGTGGCAAGCACTTTACCCTCTGAGTCTTCTCTCCAGCCCAGTATGCTGCTATTTCATTCCATTATTTAAAACATTGTTCTTTCTTCTCTGGCTCATGTAATATTTACAAGTCTGGTTTTTATTTTTTTTATTTTTGTTTATTTATTTATTTATTTTTCTTTTTCAAGGTAGCTCAGGCTGACCTGGAATTCACTCTGTAGTCTCAGGGTAGCCTCAAACTCATGGCCCCTGCAAGTTACACAACCAACTAGCTAGATATTCTTTGTGGTGCAATAGTAGTATGACTGGTGTGGGTGTAATCTGAGACTTTCCTCATTTATTTGCATTTTCAAAAAAAATCACAATACTACAATCAATGCTTATTACCTATCATCTGAAAATACTTAATTCATAACTCCTGTTTACTTTCTTGATTTTTAATAGAAGAGCAAATCTTCTATCAGTTAAGCCTTCATGAGTCATATGATTTCATTTTGATGAAAGTGAACACTCACAGGAAGGACATTTAGCCCAGGAAAGCTGAGTACACCCATTCCTGCCACTTCTTACTCACTTTCTTCACCTGTGCATTAGCAACAACAGTATTTTTCTCATAAAATGATTGGATTAAAACTTGGATAATGCATGCACATAAATATTTTGTAAAGGACCTGGAACATCCTTTGTATAATTTGGTCATTATCTTTGGGTAGCAGAGGATTTTAATTTGCTTTATTCATCTGCATTTTCTACATAATCAAAAATTAATCATACTTTGACAATATATTAGAAACATTAATAATAACCCATCTGGCTGGCCAGGAGTGGTGGTGCACACCTTTAATCCCAGCACTCAGCAGGCAGAGGTAGGAGGATCGCCATAAGTTCAAGGCCACCCTGAGACTACATAGTGAATTTCAGGTCTGCCTGGGCTAGAATGAGACCCTACCTTGAGAAACCAAAACAAATAATAACAACAACAACCCATCTGTAAAAAATAAATATAAATAAACATATATTGAGAATATCCAAAACTCTTGAATTTGGGGAGATCTTAGGGGATATGATAAAAGCGTAATTATAACTAAAACTTTTTTATTTACTTATTTATTAGAGACAGACAGGAAGGGAAAGAGAGAGATTGTGAGGCAGAGAGAGAGAGAGAGAGATGGCACGACAGGGCCTCTAGCCACTGAAAATGAACTCCAGACACATGAGGCACCTTGTGCATCTGGCTTATGTGGGACCTGGAGAATCGAACTTGGGTCCTTATGCTTCATAGGCAAGCACCTCAACTGCTAAGCAATCTCTCCAGCCCATAACTAAAACTTTTAATAGATATATGGTGCTATGCAGTTTAAGAGTGACATGTCTATGGCTGGGAGTGGTGGCGCAAGCCTGTAATGCCAGCACTTGGGAGGCAGAGGTAGGAGGATCACCGTGAGTTCAAGGGCACCCTGAGACTAAATAGTGAATTTCAGATCAGCCTGAGCTAGACTAAATAGTGAGTTTCAGGTCAGCCTGAGCTAGAGTGAGACCCTACCTCAAAAAACCAAAAAACAAAAAGAGTGACATGTCTCTAAAGCATCTATAAAAGAGGCAAGATAACAAAATAAAGGACATTTAACCTACCATCATGACATTAATACCCATTCTGAGGTCCAAGCTCATCAAACTGCCTTTTGACCAGAATTTGGATTCCCATGTTGATTTGATAATGAGAGGGGATGTGTTAATGAACTAACAGTTGTGCCAAGTTTGCTTTTATGCTCACATTTTGTTGGGTAAGAATAAACTTCGATGGTGTATTAATAGGGTTTTATACAGCAGTGCTTACCATGTGTGTATATGCGTGCGTGTGTGCACATGCGCGTGTGCATGTATGTGTGTGTTTATATATATATATATATGTATACACACACACACAGCTACAACTCATTCATCTTTGGATTTCAAAAATTGCAATGTGAAGAGCAAGGGAGTGAGGACAGCATCATGGCTTGCTCCAACATTTTATTTCTCATTTCTTTTTACTTTACAACATCACTAACAAGAAAGGAATTTTAGACTTTGTGGTAAAGATTTCATATAACTCATGCCTTTCCTTTAAGTTGAGCAGTAACTCAGTTCTTTGCTCTTGTTCTCCTTCTTTACTTTTGCAAAAGAAAACATGTGACCAAATAATGAATTACTCGTTGGGAAGCCCATTATTTAGAGACAATGGATGAAAAACAAAGAAGCATATAACTTATTTTCCATCTGTGGTACATTTTTCTAAAATGCCATTGAAGTATGGCTTTTTAGGGACATGAATCACATCATATCAATTATCTTGAAAATCACCATGCTCTTTCACTTAAGAAACAATTCTTATTTGGCAGAAGTAAAATAAAAAATAACCTGAAACTGGGCACTGATACTGGGAGGTTTCTTCTTCTTGTGCAAATGAAGAAGGGATTTGGTAATGCGATCCTGAAGGGTCAGTCTTGTCAGATGCTTCAAAGAATTTACTTCCAACAAGTGCTGAAAAGAAAGGGAAAAATTACTTACACAAATTAATGAGTTTTCATCATTTCCTATCTTATATAATAATCATTTATTCTATATGATGAAAATAGAAATTTATCATTTATTATCCATTCTATCTGTCTCCTTCCTTTTTTTCAGAAGCTAGGGCACTAAAAATTAAGCAACATTTCCCAAAGTATTGCATCTAGAATTCGGATGTGGCTTAAATTTGCCAACCAAATATCTGTGCAGATATAACTAAACTGGAGGGAGGTGGTGGCACAGACTCTGGCTATGCACACAATCATCCTGACCTCCAGACACTAGGTTTCTGAACGTTCAAAGGCACAATACAGGACATACGTATTGTCAGCGCACAGAATAAATGTAATCTAGCCTTAGAACAAATAGTTGTTGCAGCTTCTCTGAGAACCTTGTGTTACACTATAGGTGGCATGTGTCTAGAAGCAGCGGCTGCACTGGCAGGTCCCCCTGATTTTCTAGCTTTATTACAAATGCATTCAATTCTGCACTGTTTTTACCACTGAAGAGCATCTGAGGCTCTAACAATTCCTTTTCTACCTAAAAATGCCTATAGTGATTACTGTTATCGACAATTGAATTACGAAATATAATGACAGAAAATGAAATGAAATCTCAGGGCTACAGAAGGTATCAGAAACATTTCCCTAGAACACTGGGCATGTGTTAAGTACTGTTAAAGTCACTATTGTGTTAATGATAACTTCTTTAAGTTTTCATTCCTTCTGATGGTCATTTCCTATAAACAACAAAGGACATTTGTGAATGGGCATGTTAGCAGCTGTTAGGCTCATCCTTGCTACCCTGTTTGCCTTAAGCAAAGAACAGCCAGCCAAACAGCCTGCTGAATGATACTGCCACTCCAACAATACTTAAAAGCATTACACAACAATCATAAATGACTGCCCACTCCGGAAAGCACAGCCTCAGCTAGGGCTCTTTCAGGCTGTACCAGACTTCTTGATACCACAAGCCTCAATGAACCCAGGCTGACCTTGTAATCATCTCCACCTAAGTCAGTGGTCTAGGGAGACTTGGGAATTTTGCATGTATCAACTCCCAGAGCTAAGTAATTAAGGAGTCAGTCCTTCCCTTAGGTGGAAGCAGAGCTGTAGCATTTACATCACACATGAATTCATCCAGGGATAAGCTACAGACCTATCACAAAGCAAACAGGGACAACACCCCTGAACTGCACAGATTCCCATCAAGCTCACTAGTTTATAATCTGTACACTATATGACAGTGCAGACTAGATAAGAGCCTAATCCTCAAGCAGCAGCTGAAAATGTGTCCAGACAGACCCATTCCAGACACTCGGAAGCATGTTTTGTCCACTTTTCTACACTGATCTTGGGTGCAGGAGTGACCTATAAAAAAACACTGTGCCTGTTTAAAATCACCTCTTTGTTCTATGCCACAATATATCACTTTACACTTTTGGGGTTTTATATACATGGTATCTGTTCTTTGTAAAATTATTTTGAGAGTCATTCCTGTTGTTTTATGTATCAATAGTTTATTACATTTTTTCAGCAAGGTAAGGATTTCGTTTATGGAAATATCACAATTTATACATTGTCCTATGGGTGAACATGTGGATTTGCTTCCAGATTTACATCACAGAAAGCTGCTATGAGTATTAAGAAAACAAGGAGAGTAAAGTATATAAAATAAGTCAGAGTTCTATTAGTACAAGACCAATGAAGTTATTTATGTTCATTAAATGTGTATCTGCATTTAATCTTTCAGGATTGTAATAAAAGTGAGGCAGTGAATCCTAATTATAGCAAGACAATGAAGTACTAGAAGAGCAGCAGATACAAGTGACTAAACCTTAACCCAGCAGCTGAGCAAGTAGTATGGCCCCATGAAGCACTCCTTCATATACATATTCAAGTTTAAAAATTTACAAATCTCAGAAAAGAGCAAAAAAAAAAAAAAAAGGTTAGATTGCTTAAAAAAAAAACTTGCCACACATTGTGAATGGACACAGGTAAGTCGTAAGTTTATTCTAAACCTTTGACATCAAATGTGAAGAAAAAGATTTAGGACTTACTGACTTCTAGTCATATAAAACATGTATTTTTAATTCTAACTTATGAAATGTTTAAGACAAGTTAAAGAAGTGATTCCCAAAAAATGATAAAAGAGTGTAAGAAATCCACAATTTGAATATACATCAACTTGACTTTATAGCTTTTGAAAGCTATCAAGTTGCCTAATATACTAAATACTACATTTAATTTAAAGAGAGGCAAAAGGGTTGGAGAGATGGCTTAGTGGTTAAGACACTTGCCAACAAAGCCTAAGGACCCAGGTTTGATTCCCTAGTACCCACGCAAGCCAGATACACATGATGACACGTGTCTAGAGTATGTTTGCAATGGCCAAAGGCTCTGGAGCACTCATTCTTTCTCTATTTGCCTCCCCCCCCCCAAATAAATAAATAAATATTTTTTAAAAGAGACAAGAGATGATCTAGATAGACAGCTGTGAAAGAATGGAATTACTTCAGATGTATGTAACATATTCATGTTGACTTTGATATGAAGGTTAGTAAAATGTTACATTGAAGACAATACGGAGAATAGTTAAAATAGCTATGCCCCAGGTAACAAATTAAAATAGTAAAGACAGGGCTGGAAAGATGGCTTAGTAGTTAAGTCGCCTGCCTGCAAAGCTGAAGGACCCAGGTTCAATTCCCCAGGACCCACGTAAGCCAGATGCATGCCCTGGCACACATTCTGTCCCTTGCCCCCTCAAATAAATAAAAAATAAAATAAAATATTAAAATAGCAAATACAGCCAGACATGGCAGCACATGCCTTTAATAATCCCAGCACTTGGGAGGCAGAGATAGATTGATCGCTGTGGGTTTGAGGCCACCCTGAGACTACATAGTAAATTCTAGGTCAGCCTGGGCTAGAGTGAGACCCTACCTCAAAAAACCAAATAAGAAGAAAAAAAAATAGGAAAGGGAGAGCAAAGCGGGAAAAACAGAACACATAAAGGTATGTGACGACAAATATGGTCCTTTTTCTTTTTTTTAACAATTTTTTTTCATAGTAAAAAAAATAGGGCTGGAGAGATGGCTTAGCAGTTAAAACATTTGCCTGCAAAGCAAAAGGATCCAGGTTCAATTCCCCAAGTCCTGCGTAAGCCAGATGCACATGGTGAAGCATGCATCTATGGGTTCATTTGCAGTGGTTGGAGGCCCTGGCATGCCCATTCTCCCCGCCCCCCGCAACTCTCTCCACCCCCGTCTCAAATAACTAAATAAAATAAATAAATCTTAAAAAAAGATACTAGTTATAAAGCGCTCAATTATGTATATGTTAAGATAATACTCAGCACTTTCAAAAATCATATTAGTGATGTATCATACTTTCTGTAGGGAAATGGATGACATATGTAGAAGGAATAATAGTATCATGTTCATTTTCTTGTTTTTTCTTCATTTTTTATTTTATTTATTCATTCTTGACAGAAAGAGGCAGATAGAACATTTATCCAGTTATACATTATCTAGAGCCATATTTATGCTATAACAGCAGAGCTAAGTATAACAATTACTACTTTTACAGAAAACCCTGGCTAACTGCTATAATAGATAATGAAGATTAAAAAATTCACTAACTAAAATGCTTTTTTTAAATCTTAACTTGAATCAAAGAGAAATGAAAGATCATATGCAAAATGGAAACTACTAAACAAAAATTTGCATTTATATTCCAGAACATTAAAAAACAAGTAGAAAATGGTATTTAATACAAGTAATTATAGGTTTTCCTTGTCATAAGAGCTACTTTTATTTCTAAAATAGATCTCACTAAGTAAACACAGTCCCTTATCCTTAACATGAACAAGGTACTTCTTATTTGCTTTATGATAAGTGGTTGCATGAGCAATAATTTTAAAAAAAGTCACTCAGTAGGATATTAATTTTAAAAAAAGTTTTTCCTAATACTCACTTTTGGAAGGGCAGGCTTAGATTTGAAGTTTTTGTTTCTCCTATAAAGATAAATCATTCATTAGAAAAATTTAAACTATCATCAAAGTGAAAGACTTCAAAGCCTCTATGCAAACTGATTATGCATTTCTGGGAATGCAGGTCCTCTGTACGAAAATGTTATCTGACTCAATCAAGTAGTCACCTTGGGAAGAAAGGGTAGCAAGGAAAAGAAGAGGAGGAAAGAAATACCTGCGTGGTAATGGAGATGATTTGAGCATATTCAAGCCTGATGAGTAGTAATATCAGATTGTATACTACAAGCTACTGCTTCATTTTCTTATATGTGGGCAGGGCTCTGCATTCCCAGACCTACAAAGATTTATTCCTCCCATTTCATAACTTTAAATGGTATGTATAAATTTCATGAATCTTATAAATGTACTCTTCAGCAAAACAATAATTTTGTTTTGTTTTGTTTTGTTTTTCGAGGTAGGGTCTCACTCTAGCCCAGGCTGACCTGGAATTCACTATGGAGTCTCAGGGTGGCCTCGAACTCATGGCGATCCTCCCACCTCTGCCTCCCGAGTGCTGGGATTAAAGGCGTGCACCACCACGCCCTACCAAAACAATAATTTTTTAAAATTAAAAATTTTGCTTTTTTTTTTTATCGAGGTAGGGTCTCACTCTAGCCCAGGCTGACATGGAATTCACTATGGAATCTCAGGGTGGCCTCAAACTCACAGCGATCCTCCTACCTCTGCCTCCTGAGTGCTGGGATTAGAGACGTGCGCCACCACACCCGGCTAAATTTTACTTTTTTTGTTCTCATTCACAATATTATTTTATATGTAACTTTTACTATGGCTTAAGAAAGAAAATATAGCCCAAATATTAATATATGCTGAGAATTTAGAAAAACCAACACTAATTATAAGGCCTTCTACCAATCAATTAAAGCATAATTTTTACTTTTTGAAATCTGGGATTCATTACAAGATAATGCAAAATAAAGATAATAGTACAAACTACTCAGAAATGTTGCTGTGAGAATTAAATGAGCTAAAATATATTTCTGCACATTAACAAAACCTAGTAATACTAGTAATCAATGATTTAGATAGTAATTAAGAAATCCAATTAAGTCACTCTTCCAGTTGGTAATCAAAAAATATGCTTGGAGGGCTGGAGAGATGGCTTAGCGGTTAAGCGCTTGCCTGTGAAGCCTAAGACCCCAGTTCGAGGCTCCATTCCCCAGGACCCACGTTAGCCAGATGCACAAGGGTGTGCATGCATCTGGAGTTCGTTTGCAGTGGCTGGAGGCCCTGGCACGCCCATTCTCTCTCTCTCTCTCTCTCTGCCTCTTTCTCTGTCTGTCACTCTCAAATAAATAAATAAAAATAAACAAAATATATATATATATGCTTGGAGCCAGGCGTGGTGGCGCACACCTTTAATCCCAGCACTAAGGAGGCAGAGGAAGGAGGATCACCATGACTTCAAGGCCACCCTGAGACTACATAGTGAATTCCAGGTCAGCATGGGCTAGAGCGAAACCCTACCTCTAAAAACAAAACAAACAAACAAACTATATATATACACACTATGTGTACATACATACATACATACATACATATATACATATATATATATTTGGAAAATTCCTACAATATGTAAATGCTACTAACTAAAAACTATTTAGGGCTGGAGAGATGGCTTAGCGGTTAAGGCATGTGCCTGCAAAACATAAGGACCCAGGTTCAATTACCCAGGACTCACATAAGCCAGATTCACAAAGTGGAGCATGTGTCTGAAGTTTGTTTGCAGTGGCTGGAGGCCCTGGTGTGCCCATTTCTTTCTCTCTCCCTCCCTCTTTCACTCTCTCAAAAAATGATTAAGGGCCAGGTGCAGTGGCGCATGCCTTTAATCTCAACACTTGGGAGGCAGAGGTAGGAGGATCCCTATGAGTTCAAGGCCTCCCTGAAACTACATAGTGAATTCCAGGTCAGCCTGAGCTAGAATGAGACCCTACCTCGAAAAACAAAAAAAAACAAAACAAAAAGAATTAATCAATTCATTCATTTTAAAAAACTATTTAATGGACATCATGCGAGGTTACATCTGTGTCCTAAAGCCAATTCCATGATCAGGTAAGAAAGAATAGTGGACTAGGATACATGGCATATAACTTTATATTACGATCATTTGTAAGAAATTTTTTCCCACCCAACTATAAGGATTGCTTGAACTAAAAGACAAAAATTACAGCAATGACTGAGAATTGTAATTAAAAAAAAAAAAAAGCTAATTTTTTTTTTCTCTAGAAGAAGAATAAAGACTCATCTCCATTACTGTTTATATTTAGCTATTTTTTTCTGGAAAACTGAAATAGCAACAACATTGATGTTATAATGCATCAAATTCATGATTTTAAATACTAAGTGCTTTTGAGTCTTTTTTCAATTACAATTATACTAATTAAAATAATACTTCATCGCTTTTTTTACCAGAATGTTTAAAAGTTATTTAAAATGTGTAATACTGATCAATACTAACGTGAGAATTCCATGAGCTCTTTCCAGGAGTTTGCTGCTTGCTGAATTAGCAAATATCCCATCTTTATCAAGCAAGGAAGTGCCAGTTGGTAGTCTGCTCTGGCGAAGGCCAGTTCTAACATTCCAGGCAATATCAAATGAATCACTGAAAAAAAAAGTTTAGTATACTTATTTTAGTTAATTATCTCTAACACTCTGTATATGGTTTATAATTAAAATGAAATATTAAGAATTCAGAAAAAAATGTCAAGCAGCATAAAATGATTTTATTAGAATGACTACCAATCAACTGGGACCTTTTTTTATCATTCACACACACACAAAATAATCTTACAGCCTGACACATTCTTATACAAATATACAAATACAAGCACACATTATGTAGCTGACTTCATTAAATATACTATTGTAATTATAATAAAATATGTAATGGCTTTCCTCTCTTTGAGAACTTGCAAGTGCTACTACAGTAACTTCTAATACTAACAGGCCACACAATCCTATAGAATATCTAAGTTTTTCCTAGGACATCTCATTCAAACACACTCATTACTAATACATCCACCAAAACTAGTAAGTTCCTGCTACAGGCTGAACACTATTACAGGCACAGGACACTTAAATACATAAAACTGAAGGTTATTAGAACATAATAGTTAATGTTGGGCTTTTCATGTAAAAACAATAAATTTGGTTCTGATGACGTATTAAAGGAATTAACAGTTAGAAACAAAAAGAATAACTAAAACAATAGCAGTACACCTTTGCAATAGGGGTAGCATATTGTGTTTCTCAAGCTGTGTCTGTTCTTTCTTTTTCATGGCAAGGAACAAGACATTATGTACATAATGGATATTATGTACAGATAAGGATAGTAACATTACACAGAAGTTAAGGGCAATGTTAAAAATATTAAAAACAGGAGCCAGGCGTGGTGGCGCACGCCTTTAATCCTGACACTCGGTAGACAGAGGTAGGAGGATCGCCGTGGGTTCAAGACCACCCTGAAGACTACATAGTGAATTCCAGGTCAGCCTGAACTAGAATAAGAACCTACCTCCAAAGCCAAACACAAAAAAATTTAAAAGCAGGTCTGAAGAGACAACTTAGTGGTTCAGGTGCTTGCCTGCAAAGCCAAAGGACCCAGGTTCAATTCCCCAGGACCCATGTGAGCCAGGTGCACAAGGTGGCACATACATCTGCAGTTTGTTTGCAGTGGCTGGAAGCCCTGGTGCATCCATTCTCTCTCAAGTAAATAAAAATGAAATATTTAAAAAATATATTTAAAATAGGGCTAGAGAGATGGCTTAACAGTTAAGGTGCTTGTCTATGAAGCCTAAGGATCCAAGTTCAATACCCCAGTACCCACATAAGCCAGATGTACAAGGTGGAACATGCATCTGGAGTTCAGTGGCTGGAAGCCCTGGTGTGTCCCTTCTCTCTATATATCTTTCTCTTTCAGTCTTTCTCAAATAAATAAATATTTTAAAACATATTAAAATAGAAGTACTCAGTCTTTTTAGCTAATGTCTCCAAAAATACTAACAGCTGGGATTATGTAATACAGGTAAAAAGTTATAACGAATTTTTATGGAGAATCTAGCTAGCTCCAAAGCAAAACACACTAATGTTTCAGGAATGTTGTGGAAGACATAAAACACAAGGAGTCTCAGAAAATAAAACATATCAGAACATTTAAAATTATTCTGGTGATACTGTTTTTATAAATCATAGAGCCAATTTACTGGAAGTAAGCACAGACTACTTTTGTTAGCTCTAATCTATTTATTTGTTACTGTATCATTTATAGTCTTCAATAAGAAAAATAATAACTGATATTCTTAATACAAAATAGTACTAAGACAAAAATATTAATAAGATTGCCATTTATTAGCTAGAAAGATAACTCAGCCATTAAAAGATACTTGTTTGCAAAGTCTGATGGCCTCAGTTCAATTCCCCAGTACCCATGTAAAGTCTGATGCAAAAGTGGTGTATGCATCTGGAGTCTGTTTGCAATGGCAGGAAGCACTTATGTGCCCATCCCCCTCCCCAATTCTCACTGCTTGCAAATAAACTTTAAAAATGCATACATACATACATATCCATCCATAGCCTGGGGAAATGACTCAGTGGGTAAGAGCACTTGCACAAAGATGAGGGCCTCACTGTTTGAATTTGATCTCCAGCACCCATACAGAAGAATGGGCATGGTCATGCATGCTTATAACCCCACTTCTGTGGGATGCAAAGACCTGAGAATCCCTTGGGCTCACCAATAAGCCCGTTTCACTGAAAAAAGCAAGAGATGAGAGTTCTACGAGAGATTCTGTCTCAAAAAAAACAATGCAAACGACAGAGAAATACCTATGACTTCTCTGGCCTCCATGCATGTACATACCATCTGCATGTATCTGCACATCCCCACGTGTATACAGTATATATACACATACCACACCACACATAATATAAACACACACACACACACATCCCTCAATTGCAGGTTGGAGCGATGGCTTAGCCATTAAGGAGCTTGCCTGCAAAGCTTAAGGACCCAGGTTCGATTCCCCACAACTCCAACAAGCCAGATGCACATGGTGGTGCAGGCATCTGGAGTTTGCATGCCCATTCTCTGTCTCTTTCTCTCAAACAATTTAAAAAAATTAATGAAAAGATTGTTTCTTGTTCCATACTTTCTTGAAAACATAACACTAAACTTACTGTTGGTTTTTTTCATTTAGCGTATTCATGCCCTGGAGATCAGAAAGAGGTGTTCTTGGATTTTTCCGGGTTATATCTAGGAAAAAAATTGGTAAAAAAATTTCAAATAAATGTTAAAGACAAAGTAAACAATAAAAATATTTTCTAACTATGAATAAAAATTAGCATATTTAATGCTGGAATATATGCTAAATATGTCAGGCGATAACATAAGCAAAGTCCCATAAACATATAAACATTACAACTATGACTTGGTTAATAATTAATCCAAATACAAAATTTACTGATTTTTTCATTGACCTGGAACTCGCCAATTAGGCTATACTGGTGAGCTCCACAGAATTTCCTGTTACCACCTAGTGACAGGACACATGCCACCAGGCCTAGCATTATATTTTACATGGTTTCTGGGAACTAAGGCCCACATGCCTGTAAAGCAAGCATTTTGCTCATCTGACCCATCTCCCCAGGCCCCAATTTTTCCTTTTTTTTTTTTTTTTTTCTTTTTTGAGTTTGAGGTAGGGTCTCACTCTAGTTCAAGATGACCTGAAACTCACTCTGTAGCCAAGGCTAGCCTCAAACTCATAGTGATCCCTCCTATCTCAGCCTCCTGAGTGCTAGGATTAAAGGCATGGGCCAATCATATTCATTTTGAAGGATCTTTGGCTAAATGCTAACTGGACATTATAGATAAGATACTGCAACAATACTTAAGAATTCTTTTGCTCCTCTAGAAATTGTTAACTTTTCTTCTGACAGTTAAGTTGCCTAAACCTAACTTAAAATAGAAATGTTAGGCCTTGGGCTGGAGGGATGGCTTAGCAGTTAAGGCATTTGCTAGCAAAGCCAAAGGACACAGGTTCGATTCCCCAGGACCCATGTTAGCCAGATACACAAGGGGACACACATGTCTGGAGTTTGCTTGCAGTCTGGTACACCGATTCTCCCTCCTTCCCTCCCTCCCCCTCCCCCTCCCCCTCTTGTCTCCCTCTTTCTCTGTCAAATAAATAAATAAAAATAAAATATTTTTTAAAGAATAGAAAGAAATGTTAGGCCTTGAGGTTTTATAGCCTGGCCCTATTTCCTATTGCTCCTGCTTCTGCTGCTATGCCTTTCCTGCCTTGATGAAATGTATCCCTGGCACTATACACTGAAATACCCATTCCTTCCTTTAGCTGCTTCTTGCTAGGTATTTAGTCACAGTAACAAGTAACTAATATCATTATTGTTGCCTGAGGACTCATTCACCTTATCAATTAATAATTTCCTAAAACTGGTAGTTGCCTGGTTTTTAAAAAACAATTTCTCAAACTTGAATTTATAATTTTATAACTCATAAAAATTCAATTGTTACTATAGTGAAAAACAAATAAGCACGTAAAATAATTGAATGCACTAATACCTAGCAATATAAGAATTTGTTTATGAATACATATAAATTCACAATTTCTTTGTGCAACCTATACTGAAATTGGTATGTTCCTAGAGCCAAAAATATCAAGAAAAAATGTGGTCAAGAGGGGGATTGTCAGGCTGAGTCATTAAAAAAACAAAGCATCCCAGCACTCGGGAGGCAGAGGTAGGAGGATTGCCGTGAGTTCGAGGCCACCCTGAGACTCCATAGTGAATTCCAGGTCAGTCTGGGCTAGAGTGAGACCCTACCTCGAAAAACCAAAAAATAAAAATAAAAAATAAAACAAAGCAAATGAACTACTTGCAACTATTTAAGAATTAAAAAGAATTCATTTAAGGGATGGAGAGATGGCTTAGCAGTTAAGGCATTTGCCTGCAAAGCCAAAGGATCCAGTTCGACTCACATAAGCAAGATGCACAGGGGGCACAAGCATCTGGAGTTCATTTGCAGTGGCTAGAGGCCCTGGCATGCCCATTCTCTCTCCCTCCCCCCCTTCCCTCTCTCTCAACCAAATAAATAAATAAATAAATTTTTAAAAATTAAAAAAAAGAAGAATGAATTTAAGCCACTCCCAAAAGATTTGTAGGGTTGAAGAGGTGACTCAGCAATTACATGCATTTCCAAAAGATTTGCAGACCGTTTAAATAATGTCCCATGGATTTGAGAGGGAGTCAGATAGCTCTTTAGGCAGTTAGGGTGACTGGGTCCCTGAAAGTAAGAAACAGGAATGTCAGGCTGGAGAGATTGCTCAGTGCTTAAGGCATTTGCCTGCAAAGCCAAATGACCTCAGTTAGATTCCCCAGGACCCACTTAAGCACAAGGGGGTGCATGCATCTGAAGTTCATTTGCAGTGGCTAGAGGCCCTGGCGTGCCCATTCTCTCTCTCCCTCTCTCTGCCTTTCTCTCTCTAATAGATAAATAAAAATAAAGTAAAAAATTTTTTAAAAAAGAAGAAGGAAACAGGACTGTATTTGGGCCTATCCTTGAAGTCTGCACTTGCTAGAGATCAAAGGATTATCTGGATTCTTATCTCTTCCCTAAATCTGCTTTTCCACAAATAATCTAGGCCCCTCCTGGGATTTAAATATAATCCTAGGGCTGGAGAGATGGCTTAGAGGTTAAGGCACTTGCCTGCAAAGCCTAAGAACCAAGGTTCAAATCCCCACATAGGCCCTACACAGCCAGAGGCACAGTGACACAAGTGTGCAATGTCGTACATGCATACAAAGGGATGCACGCACCTGGAGTTCGTTCACAGCAGCTGAAAGGCCCTGGCACGCCCATTTTCTCTCTCTCTCTCTGCCCCTTTCTCTGTCTCTCAAAAAATAATATAAATAAATAAATATAATCCTAACATTGTGGTTGGTCAAGCTTGGCCCTAGAACTTGGCATCATGGCTGGCCTCTTCCTGAGACCACCTGTACCTTGGGCTCACACCAGAAGGTAGAGACCACCATCACAAGGTTATAGGTATGTTTGCAAAGGTAGCACAGTCTCTGAGCTGCCTAATACCTCCAGCTCCTGGTTGAGTTTTTTCCCCTTTTGAAGTCTGTTTTCTGTCCTTCCCATGATTTTCCCAGGCCCACCACATGGACACTCAAGCCACGTGGCATCTTTCCGTGAATCTGTACTTCCCTAACTGCACTTCCCTAAATAAATATAATTTAATAATTACCCTTCCCAGTCTTATTCAATTTCTTGCTTAAAAATAGATATGAGGAGCTGGAGAGATAGTTTAATGGTTAAGGTACTTTCCTGCAAAGCCTAAGGACATAGGTTCAATTCCCCAATACCCATGTAAGCCAGATGCACAAGGTGGCACACACATCTGGAGTTTGTTTGCAGTGGCTAGAGGCCCTGGTATGCCCATATTCATTCTCTCTCTAAATAAATTTTTTAAAAGTAGACACAAACCTAGGGTTTGGGGTCCAAGGACTTTCCTGAACCCCTAATGCCCCATTACAGATTTAAAATAGAATAGCAAGATTGATATTTAGAGAAAGGACTTGTATACATTTTACAAATAATAGAAATAATTAAAAATAACTTTTTAGGGCTGGAGAGACGGCTTAGCAGTTAAGGTGCTTGCCTGTAAAGCCTATGGACCCAGGTTCAATTCCCCAGTACCCATGTAAGCCAGATGCACAAAATGGCACATGTGTCTAGAGTTCATTTGCAATGGCTGGAGGCCCTTGTGTGCCCACTGTCTCTATATATATCTGCCTGCCTCTCTCTCTCTAATAAATAAATAAATAAAATATTTTTTTAAAAAATAACTTTTTATATTTTTTTCATTTTTAATTATTTAAAGAAAGAGAGAATATGGACATGCCAAGGTCTGCAGCCACTGCAAACGAACTCCAGATGCTTGTGCATCTGACTTATGTGGGCTCTGGGAAGCAGAACCTGGGTCCTTAGGCTTTGCAGGCAAGACCCTTAACTGCTAAGCCATCTCTCCAGCGCAAGAATAACTTTTAAAGATACTTTTTGCAAGCAAGTGCCTTTAACCACTGACCCATCTCTCTAGCCCAAAGATACCTTTTTGTTTTGTTTTGTTTTTTGTTTTTTGGACAAAGACATCTTTTGAAATAAAGTACTTACCTTTGTTCTTTCTATAATGAGAAGAATCTGAAGAGTTATTCAAACACATTACAAATTTTCATATATCAATACAGTAAAATAACTTTTAAAATGCACAATGCTTGCTTTTAGGACTTCTATGCATATTCTTTTTATTGTTGTTATTTTGTTTTGTTTTTTTTAAAGCACAGATTGATCTTGAACTCACTATGTATCTAGCTGAGAATGATCTTGAACTTCTGGTTCTCCTACCTCCACCTTCAGAGTACCAGGATTACAGACATGTACCACCCATGCCTGTTTCTGCAGTCTTGGGAATGGAACCCAGGGCCCTGATACATGCTAAGCAAGCATTCTATTGAATGAGCTACAACTCAGTCCTTCCACATATATTCTTTCACTGACTGGATACTAACCAAAGTTTCATGGAATACCAATCAGAAAACCTAAGTCTGTGGTAATTTATTAAAAGCTCAAGATGCATAACAAGTAAACAGTACACAAATTACTGGGTTAGGTTTTCAATATTCTATTCTGAAAGATTCATTTATTCTCACAATAGGAACAGCTCAATAACTGTAATCACACAATAGGCAAAAGAACCAAATTTCATGCAGACTAACAAAGAGCAAGAAAAGAAATGGAAACCAAGGGCATCTTTTAATACCAATTTTTAAACGACAAACAAACAAAGCCTTGGTATGCATACTGGTTCTGTTATTCTTTTTCATGCTAGAACACAGACATGCTGATTTTGCTCTGATACCAGCCTACATGGATTTATCAATGGTACATAATACCTGCATGGCTGATGGTAAAATGAAAACATAAGCAAGCATAAAAATCAGGCAGATATTAGGAAATTTAGATATCATGATTATGGTAAATACTTATATACATTAAAATTTACCAAACTGCTATCTTAAATTTGTTTCATTTCAGCTGCATTTCAATAATAAGGCATTTTTTAAATGAACAAGAAAAAAAAGTGCTGTTCATTTTTATCCAAGAATCAGCTACTTTAAAAAAATGGAAGCCAATCAAGTAACTCTAAGAGTGTAATTAACAACTCCTTGATGACAGCCAACAGGACCACGCCCAAGTTAAGTAGCAGGTGGGTCAGAACGTTAAGAGAGAGAAGCACTGCCAAATCTCAGCAAAACTGACTGCAGTGGTGACGTATGCCTGTGAGGTCTACATCCCATCCTGGCCAACAAAACTCTTGGTTTCCATTTCCAAATGGGTATGTGGCAACATGGGGTTAATCAGGATTTGCAGCCTTACTGTACTTCTCTTCCTTGCACCTCTGCAGAATCTCTAAGCTCCTCTGGTGGACTGGGTGTTGGAGAAAGCTAAAACTATCCATACTTTTCAAAATCGCACATGGTGCTGTATCGTCATGTCCTTCAGAAGCAAAAGGAAAATAAAGAAAAAGACATTATGTAAGCCCAAACCAGTAGGAGAATCAAAGATAATGCTGCCAACTATCTTTCGAGTATATTTTTAAATATTAAATCATGTGAATGATTTTCCCACTTTGAGGAAATCACTGACAAACAATAGAGGAACATAAAGTACTTTTCAGAGAGTCAAAGTTTGTTTTATTATTCAAAGTATTGGGAGTTATTGCTGTATTAATTTTTTTCTAGATTAAAGTATAAAGGATATACCAAAGTATGACTTTGTAAAAATACTCATGTCTGAAATTTCTTTAGCATACAGTTGGCAACATTGATAGAATCCCAAAGAGAAATATACCCCAAAACAGTTCACCAAAAAATTTAACAATTCTTTCATAAATCTGGCAATTAACCACACTTGCAGTTATACCAACAAGTGTGCCAATGATAAAAGTGCATAGAAAAGCACCACAGAGCAGGGAAACCCAGCAGCACTTTTGTAGCATAAACCTAAAAGTACAGCTGGAGATTCTCTACCTCATCACCACTTCTTAAGAAAATGAGCTACCAGCAGATAAGAACAGAAAGGACATTCAAGAAAAGACCAAAGCCCCACATTAATGTCATTACAACAATAAGGTGGGGGCTTCATTATCTTAATTATTAACAATAAAATAGATTTAAAATAGAATTAGAATTCAGAATTTCTATACTTCAAGGGTGCTGTTCTCTGAGTATCATTTGCTCAAAAATCACCTTAAAGTTAGGGACTGATGTTTGAATAGTTTTGCCTTTAAAACAACAAAAGTATAAAGTTGGGCTAGAGAGATAGCTTAGTGGTTGAGGCGCTTGCCTGCAAAGCCAAAGGACCAAGGTTCAATTCCCCATGACCCATCCACATTAGCTAGATGCACAAAGTGGTGCATGCGTCTGGAGTTCATTTGCAGGGGTTGAAAGCCCTGGTGCACTCATTCATTCTCTCTCTCTCTCTCTCTCTCAAATAAATAACGATAAAATTTAAAAATTATAAAATTTAGTAATAGGGGAAAATCAAATGACACATAAGTAATGAACTCAAGTTCTAGTAGTGTATTTTATGTATATTTAGAAGTATCAATTTAGAAATAGCTCTTAACACAGAAATCATTTTCACGGTTAAACAAATGGAAAAAGACTAATTCAAAAAGCTTTACAGAATATCATCTTATCTCAATATAATTCCTTAAAAATGATTTCTAAATTCAGAGACTGTTATCTAGTTCTAGCAAAAGGGACTCTTTATAATCAATAAATCAGATAATATTATACACAGATATAGCAAGCTATTTAAAAATAAGTGGACTTTAAATAATTTTTATTTGATAATAAAAAGTAATTGCACTAAGAAAATACTACAAACCCATCTACTCAATATGAGAATTGATATTTATAGATATTCAAAGTTTCAAAAAGAGACAAAGTTTACCATCAGTTCAAAGACAAAAGATACTTTAGCCAGGTATGGTGGTAACACACCTTTAATCCCAGCACTCAGGAGGCAGAGGTAGGAGGATTACTGTGAGTTCAAGGCCAGCCTGAGACTACACAGTGAATTCCAGGTCAACCTAGGCTATAGTAAAAAAAAAAAAAAAAAAAAAAAAAAAGGAAGAAAAAGAAAGAAGGGAGGCAGGGAGATACTTTAGTACAAATACTGAGTTCTCACTATTGTCAGTAATTCCCACTGATGGGCATTTTGGAGCAAGAACATGTAGCCATCAGACTGGCCTGCACTTGGACCAACAGTTAAGAGGATCAGGTGAGCTGATTTACAGTCTTTGCAAACCATAATGTTATCATCAAAGTATTTTCAATAGCTAATTTGATAATCTGTTAGTATGGTGGTTTGGTTCAGGTGACCCCATAAACTTAGGTGGTCTGAATGCTAGGTTCTCAGCTGATGGAGATTTGGAAATTAATGTCTCCTAGAGTCAGTGTTTTGTTGGGGCAAGCTTATGGGTGTTGTAGCCAGTTTCCCCTTGCCAGTGTTTGGCACACTCTCCTGTTGCTGTTGTCCACCTTATGTGAGCCAGGGGGTGATGTTCACCCTCTGCTCATGCCATCGTTTTCCCTGCCATTGTGGAGCTTCCCCCTTGAGCCTGTAAGCCAAAATAAACCTTTTTCCCCACAAGCTGCTCTTCGTTGGGTGATTTCTACCAGCAATGTGAACCTGATTGCAACAGTAATTCAAGAAGATTATGTGAAAATTATGTTCTATGTGAAAGTGCAGGCTATTAAAAAATACTGGATTACTGTGTAGAGTTTTAAGAATTAAATATGTCAAAAGCCACTGCACTCCATTTCCCATTGGATGTACGATGTTATGGCAAAGTCATTTGTTAAGGAGCATGTTTATATCTGTGATTGCTTTTTATCCCACCACCACATCTAGTGTAGTGTTTTAATAACCTCTATCCCATCTTTTCATGCTATTTTCACTATGCACCATAGTCTTTTCCAGTCTACTAGTATAGCCTAGATTTTAAAGTGACACTCCTCTTGCCTGGAGGTAACAAGGCTGTCCTGGGATGATTTTTCAAGTACATTTTCAGTAGTAGTTGTTTTCTAAGAGTCACATAAACTGTGATTTGGTTGGTTGACTGAATGGCTGGATTCTGAGACAAGATCTCACACTATAGCCAAGGCTGCCCTCAAATTTGCAGCCTTCTGAGTATTTGCATGACAGGCATAAACAACCCTGCTAGCTACATAACCCTTTTTAAAATTTTATTTTTAACAAGCTCATACACATATGTAATAATGTGTTTTGATCTTATTTACCTATTACTCTGTCTTGTCTCTTTCCCAATCACACCAGAGCCCCTCTTCTTCCCAACTAACCAGTGATCCCCAGGGGTTCCATCTCTGCCTCCAAAGCTCTGGGATTGCAGGAGCAGCCCACCATGCTTGGCATTGTACATGCATGCTGGGGTCCAGACTCCTGATGCTTGTGTGGCATGCACTCTACACTGTGTAGACACTGTGCTCACATCACCTCCTGCCTTTTGATTCTTGTTCATTAAACTAAGTGACTGACTCCAATTGTCTCTACCTTCATGTCCTCTTTCTTCTGCTTGCTCAAATCTGCTACTGAACTCTTTTGGTATATTTTCGTTTCAGTTACTATGCTTTTCTCAAAGAATACTGGGAGGGGGGAAGGTTATAAAAGGTTAAAAAAAAAGTTTATACTATCTCTCATATTTAACCATATATTTACATATGTATATGTAATTTCTCTGTATTAATGAACTTACTTTATTCTCATATTCTCCATTTTTTCAAATAGTTGCCTTTAGGTTTTTAGGTATATTTAAAACAGCTTAAAATTAAGCTAGATATGGTAACAATTTTATGTAATCCCAGCACTCAGGAGCTGAGACAGGAAGATTGAGACAGGAAGTTCAAGGCCACACTAGACTACATATCAAATACTAGACCAGCTAAGACTGCACAGTGAGAACTTGCCTCTGAAAATAAAATAATTAAATAAGGTAAAATAAAATAACTTGCCGGGCGTGGTGGCGCACACCTTTAATCCCAGCACTCGGGAGGCAGAGGTAGGAGGATCGCCGTGAGTTCAAGGCCACCCTGAGACTCCATAGTGAATTCCAGGTCAGCCTGGGCTAGAGTGAGACCCAACCTCGAAAAACCAAAAAAAAAATAAATAAATAAAAAATAAAAAAATAAAATAAAATAAAATAACTTAAACTATTCAAGTACAATGTTTGACTTCCCTCAATGACAACTTGTATTGATTCCTTTCTTCCTGTAAACCGTCATGCACGCTTGATTCTCTGCATATTCATAATGTTGTATTAAGCCCTAGATATATTAGATACTATGGCCACTCTGGGAAGCTGATTCTCCTTCACCTCCAGGATTTTTTATTGATGTTATTTGTTTTTTTAAAAAATATTTTATTGAGAGAAAGAATAGGTACATCAGGGCCTCTAGCCACTGCAAGCAAACTCCAGATGCAGGTGACACCTTGTGCATCTAGTTTACATGGGTACTGGGGAATTGAACCTGGGTCCTCAGGCTTCTAAGGCAAGCGCCTTAACCCACTAAGCCATCTCTCCAGCCCTGGTGTTATTTCTTGAAGGTGTTAACACCTTTCTATACTAAAATTCATATTCTTTTTGTTGTTGTTGTTTTTGAAGGTAGGGTCTTGCTCTAGTCCAGGCTGACCTGGAATTCACTCTGTAGTCTCAGGGAGGCTTCAAACTCACAGTGAGCCTCCTACCTCCGCCTTCAGATTGCTGGGATTAAAGGTGTGCTCCACCACGACCAGCTAAAGTTTATATTCTTTATGAGCATACAAGGGTCCACTCAAGTAGTTTAATGGTCAGGTAATGACTGAACAAAAATAACCTTATGTTTTATAAACCAATCAATTTCTCAGGCTATGCCAAGGATCACTGTATGTTAAGGCATACCTTTAATAACTAAGCAAGGTAATTTATAATTCTATCTTGGTTTTTACTTTCTGTTTGCACTATACTTCAGAGATCAGGAAACTCTTTGATCTTGCCTGAGCATTCTCATAGCTCTAACAGTATGTATACAACCCTATACAGGTACAAGACCAACCAGATACCCAGGAATATGGTAGATTTTTTCAAAGCCATTATATTGGTCTCATTCTCACTGCTTTTCCTTTTAAGCTATTTAGTTAGGCCACACTGCTCCAATTGTTACTACTTTCTAGGAAAGCTGCAATGCTCAGTAACTCCTCTGCTTTTTTTATTTAATTAGAATACAAAATAACAGGTTTCCTTATAACATTTACACTCAGTATTGGTTGATCCTCTCAAAACTCCTGGGTTAAAAGGCTTTTGAAGTAGATAAACTCTGACTAAGGTTAAATGAACTCAGTCACTGGGAAACCACCCAGCAAGAACTGTAAACCCTTCAATTCTCTTCAGTAGCTGCCACACAGCTGATTTTCATGAATACAGGCTTCTGGTTCCTAGGGTTACAGTGAAGCAAAAGAACAAGGAATATGGACAGTGTTCATTAGAATTTCATAAAATGCACTTCTTCATATATGAAAAAAAGAATAAATATCAACAAACACTTTCTACTTTAGTATAAGCCTGTGTTTTATTTCCCCAGTTCTGATAATTACCCTGATTTTTTCACTACTGTTCTTATGGAGAACCCTACTTTATCGCTTCATGTGCTTAATCAAAAACCTTTACTCTTGGGCTGCAGAGATGGCTTAGCTATTAAGGTGGTTGCCTGCAAAGCCAAAGGACCCACATAAAGCCAGAGGCACAAGGAGTTCATTTAGAATGGCTAAAGGCCCTGGCACACCCATTCTCTCTCCTCCTCCTCCTCTCTCTCTACCTCTTCTCTCACAAATAAATAAATAACATAACATAAAAACCTTTACTCTTAATCACCACAGTGCTTAATAAGGATGTAACTTATAAGTAATGGTCAAGTTTTTGTTTCTGTTTAACAAAAATCTATTTAAGTATAAGTCTAATTTTGGACAAAGTACTGTAGATCATAGATTTCCAGATCAGCTGCACTACTTGGTTATTTCTGGTGGATCACTATAACACTTCTCTCACTTGTACAAACAAACAGGAGCCCTTTAGAGTTACACAGTCCACTGAGTGGGACAGGGAATAGGAATAGGTTATATAAGAACCTTTAAACCTCTCCACCTGCATAAACTATATGAGTAGTTTTAGTTTTCCTCCTTGTTAATGAAGACACTGGATTTTGAAGATAATGGATTTTGTTCATATCTCTTAGCCTACTGCCATAGCAGGATTCTTTTTTTTTTTTTTTTTTTTTTTTGAAGTCAGAATATAAACTTTATTTACTAACTAGAATATGATCATCCGTCCAAACTCAAAAGCTTTTAGCCCCACCAAGCCTCCTCCTTGGCCAGAATGGGGCTCTTCTGAGGTGTTCTAGCCCCAGTTCCCACCCTGCAGCATGGATGCTGAGCAAGGCAGGGGTGTGGAAACATAGCAGGATTCTTAGTCTTTGCCTACTCTTTTTAGACTGACTAAAATTTCCTATTTGGCCATACATCTTATGCAAGTCCAAAAGCAGCAAACAGGGCTTGCGGGATGGCTTAGTTAGCGGTTAAGGCGTTTGCCTGCAAAGCCCAAGGACCCAGGTTTGATAAGCCACATAAGCCAGATGCACAAGGTGGCGCATGCGTCTGGAGTTTGTTTGCAGTGGCTGGAGGCCCTGGGGTGCCCATTCTCTCTTGCGCGCGCTTTCAAATAAATAAGATAAAATGTTACTGTACTTAGTTCTACCTACCATCTAATTCACAGGTGAGTTATGATGTCTCCTACACTCACCTAATCCTTAAATAATATCTCTACTCCATGTTCTTACTCAGGAAGAGGGAATCAGAGCATCATCTCTTCTCTACCACTTTGTTATTCCCCAGACAAATAATTACCATTCTTCATTCTACCCTCTAGTACAGCCAACAGGCAGCTTCATTACAACTGCACACTAAGAATATTTTCTGGTTACAAACAATATAACCAACGTAATATACTGTCTGTAAGTATAATAATTTTTTTTCAAAAATAGCTGTAGTAACTCTATTTCTAGGCTTTAAAATATCATTGTTTTCTTCAGTTTGGAAGGCTATACAAACAAAGGGAGAAAAGGTAGATTATAGTTTGATTATTCTCAGCTGTGCACAGTTGGCTTGCTCAAAGAGAAAAGAATCCTCCTAAAGAAATGGACTGGCAGAGTAGTAGGTCTTGTTCACACAAGAGACACTTAGCAAAAAGTTTTTCATAAGTGTGCTCTGAGAGGAAGTGAAAATATACTGCATCATCTATCTTCACTAGAAGTACCATATTTGAGCTCTTGTTTGCATTCAAGATCTGGATTTAGTTACCTTCTACCTGCCACATTTTGCATCTGCATACATCATCTCTAATTCCTGTTTCTTCTTAATATGTTTACAACTATTTGTGGACATTATTAAAATTCTGACTCTAGGGCCGGGGAAATGGCTTAGCGGTTAAGCGCTTGCCTGTGACGCCTAAGGACCCCGGTTCAAGGCTCAATTCCCCAGGACCCACATTAGCCAGATGCATAAGGGGGGCGCACGCATCTGGAGTTCGTTTATAGAGGCTGGAAGCTCTGGCGCGCCCATTCTCTCTCCCTCTCCCTCCCTCTCTTCCTCTCTCTCTTTCTCTGCCTCCTTCTCTCTGTGGCTCTCAAATAAATAAATAAATAAATAAAAATTAAAAAAAATAAATTAAAAAAAATTCTGACTCTAGTATAAAACCATTTATTTATTTATTTGACAGAGAGAAAGAGGCAAAGGGGAGATGGGCTATAGGGACTCTGGGGCCACCTGCTACTACAAACAAACTCCAGAAGCATGTGCCACTTCGTGCATCCGGCTTTACATGGTTACTGGAGAATCAAACCCAGGCCCTTAGGCTTTGCAAGCATATGCTTTTAATGGCTAAGCCATCTTTCCAGCCCCAACTACAAAACATTTTAACAGTAAAATATGCTAGTTTTCAATGCTACAATATATAGTGTCATTTTATATACACCCACCAAAAGATAGTAAATGTGAACTGACTGGGATCAGGCAAAATCCTAGGATGACTTCTGACAAAGACACTAGTAGAAAAATTATTTTTTGCCAGGCATGATGGCCACACCTTTAATCCCAGCACTCAGGAGGCAGAGGTAGGAAGACTGCTATGAGTCTGAGGCCAGCCTGAAACTACATAGTGAATTCCAGGTCAGCTTCAGCTTGGGGTAGAGCGAGACCCTACCTCAAAAAAAAAAAAAAAAAAATTCTGACAAGTCAGAACTCAAAATATAAATTAACCATGCCCAGCCAGGATAGTGAGATTAAGAACAGGTGAGGGCTGGAGAGCTGAGTCAGCAGTGAAGGTGCTTGCTCGCAAAGCCTAACAACCCAGGTTCGATTCCCCAGTATTCATGTAAAGGCAGATGCACAAAGCGGCACATTTGAAGAAGCTGGAGGCTCTGGCATGCCTGTTCTCTCTCTGCTTGCAAATAAGTAAATTATTTTACAAATACTTTAAGAAACTTAAAAAGTTTATCCAAAGAAGAACTATGGGGTATTGGCAAAGCTCGATGTCTTAACATACTTGGAAACCCTGGGGATTTACTCTGTGAGACTTTACTAAGCTTCCTTTGTGTTTTACGTGCTTTTCTATCTGTACATTTTAGTCTAGAATAAGATATTTATTATAGCCAGGTGTGGTGGTGCACACCTTTAATCCCAGCAGAGGTAGGAGGATCACTGTGAGTTTGAAGCCAGACTGGGACTACACAGTGAGTCCCAGTCACCCTGGGGTAGAGTGAGACCCTACCTCGAAAACAAATAAACAAACAAAAAAAGTTATATGAAAGCTTGATACCTAGAAAGAAACACTAAATTAATAAACAAGAATATGGCTGAGTGTGATAGCTCAGCCTCTAAGTCTAAGCAATTGAGAAACTGTGGCAGAAGGATTACCATGAGTTTGATGTCAGCTTGGGCTACACAGTGAATGAGGCCAGCCTATGCTGTACAGTAAGATCCTGTCTCAAAACACAAAACCACACAAAAAAATCTACATTTTATTAAGATAGAGAATTATGAATTGTTTGTTTAACATTAATAACAATCTATGTCATTTCTCAATCAATGATACTGGACATAAAACAACTAGCACAAACCAGTAACAAATTGTAAATGCTAAAGGAATATTCAGCAATGTGAAGTTGCAAACTGTGACATTTAATAATAAATACAGAAGAAAACTTTGCTCTATTACTCAGTGCCAGGCTACTTAGCAGTAATTTTTAAATCGTTTTGTTTAAGTCTGTCATAAAAAGGAAGCATCTTAAAAGAAATTTTCCTTAAAACTTTGAAAAGCATATAACCCCTTATAAATCACTTTGCAAAAGGCAAAGAATGTTTAAAATCTTTCTTTCATTCTCTAATACGCTATAATTCTCCCTATTTATATTCAAATAAGGCCAATTCAAACATAAGAAACAAAACTAAGTTTAATTACTTGGTCCCTCACTTAGAAATATAACTCCCCAAATACAGTTCATTCATTTTGAATGTTTAAAGGCTGACTTTGATGGCTTATTGCTAGTGTACTTCCCAAGAGCCATGAAAGTCCATCTGGGAATCACAGAACAAGGGCACACTCTCATAAATCCGCTCAAAGGCGTGTCTCAACTGAAAATGTATTAAAAAATTCTACGCCAGGCATGGTGGTGCACACCTTTAATCCCAGCAACTCAGCAGGCAGAGGTAGGAGGATCGCTGTGAGTTCAAGGCCACCCGGAGACTACATAGTGAATTCCAAGTCAGCCTGGACTACAATGAAACCCTACCTCGAAAAACCAAAAAAAAAAAAGTTCTAAATAAGCACCAATGGTTTAAGACTATAGCCATAGCAAGCAACACTGCACATTCCAATAGGCCACAGCGCTCCTGAAGTTGCCCTATTACACAATATAAAGTTAGATATTTTAATGCTTAAAGAGAAAAAAAATCACTTCTACATTTCAATGTAAAACCTCAATAAACTAAATGAAAGTTAAAGGGAAAAGAAAGTTAACATTTCTAGAACAGATGCAATATTAATTGTTCAATGAGAAAGAAAAGCATCTGTAAGTCATAAAATCAGTCAAGAACCGAACATGGTGGTGCATGCCTTTGATCCCAGCACATGGGAGGCAGAGGTAGAAGGATCACTGTGAGTTTGTGGCGAGCCTGGAGGTACAGAGTGAGTTCCAGGTGAGCCTGTGCTACAGTGAGACACTACCTCAAAAAAAGAAAAAGAAAAACAGTCAAGAAAATAGATAAAAATAAAAAATAAAATAGAAATGATACCAGGACAAAGGACTCATCCCAGCTTTTCTTTCTCCTAATTTATATTTTCATATTAAATTATGGTTGTATTTGCAGGAGAAATGATAAGGAAGAACAAAATATTTTAAAATGCCAAAATTACCTCTAAATCAACACAATGATTTATTGAGTGGATACTACCAGGTCTTTTATACTAACTATTCCTTATCAATAGTGAGTGATATATTCATATACAGTATACTCATTAGTTATGAAACGTGATGTTAAGAGTTTGGTGAGACAACAGAATAAATGAAAATTATTATTCTTATTATGAGTATACCTCTTGGGACAAGACCTGTAAAACAATGAAGCATGGCAGAATGCTAATAATTACTGCTTACCACTTTTTTTTTGAATGTGTCTTTTCCCAGCATCCCTGAAAGCAACCA
Organism: Dipus sagitta; assembly: GCA_036346955.1. Taxonomy (NCBI): domain Eukaryota; kingdom Metazoa; phylum Chordata; class Mammalia; order Rodentia; family Dipodidae; genus Dipus; species Dipus sagitta. Next base: position 19,507,450 of record CM070780.1, read on the forward strand.
TGGCTCTGAAAAAAGCTCGGAGAACTGCCCATCGGAAAACAGCTACAGGATCAATTCCAATCATCCCAGAGATAAATGCATTCTTGCTACTTCTCAGAAGAGCTACAATGTCTGGACGCATATGATCTGTATTTTTTTCTCGAAAATCCTATATGAAAAAAAAGTACCAGTGTTATTTGTGAAAAAGTTATTAAAATCAAGAATATGATAAGTGATGTGTGTGAACAGTGAATGAATCAAGATATGATAAAACGACTTTTGTTCTGGGTAGCTATCTGTAACAGATAACTTCTATAAACTGCCAGCCAATTCTGGAAACACTGAATTCCTATAGATATAAGTTAGAGTGAATATCCAGAATTTTATTGTGACTTGTTGGATGGATGCTTTGAAGGGATATTAAATAAAGAAAGCTGGAAAGAAGACAAGCAAAAGGAACACCTCATTTATCGTCTATGTGGGGTGCTAGGGAGGTTAGAAGAGTAGGAAGGTCAGGGAATGGCAAAGTGGGCAAAAAGTGAGAGTGGTGAAAAATTACCCAAATAAATAGCCTATTTAGGGTCTATAAGCCTGAGATGACAATTTTATCTTACTGTATTATTTATTTAGTAGAAAGGAAAGCCACTGGAAAAGTAATGGCAACAATCAACTGCTGTTTTATAAACAAACAGCTGCTGCTGCAAAGAAGATGAGTAGTAAAGAGAACAAAGAAGGGAGAACAGATTTCGCAGTTAACAAAATAAAATGTGACAGTGACACAGTAGGCAGTAAAAGGAATGGAAAATAGTTGCCATATTTGGTACGACAGGTAAAAACAAAGGCACTATTGGTAGATGTGAATGTCATGAGAGAATGAGGAAATTATGTCATCACCCTTATTTGGGGTTTAAGTACTAGATGGATGAAGATACTGACATGGAGAAGACTACAGAAAGAATGTGGAGAAAGGAATAAGGCTCAGGAGAGCATTCTTGTCCAAGTAAAGTATAATATGATAAAAATACTAATAATAGTAGGTAAAATTTATTAGATGTTACTTAGCCTGTGCCCTTCTAAAAACTTTGCATATATTGTCTCATTTAACAACTCTTTGAAACTGATGATATCCACATTTTACAGAACAGGAAACTGAGCTGAAGAGAGCTGAATATTTTGACTATCACAAAACGAATTAAATTAGAGCTATCAAGTATAAAGAGTACTATAAGTTATGCAGATATTTAAATGATAGGATTATATTTTGTCCACAAATTGTCAAATAACTGACACAGTTAAAGTTTAGATCAGTCATAAGGTACAAACAAATTTTGGTTAACTTTGTTAGCTGGCCACTTTTATCATTATGAAATGTCCCTTTTAAGCCCAACAATGTTTCTGGCATTTGCCTATTTTGTCCAATGATTATATAATTATGCTAGTTTTTATCCTTTCCTCATAGTTTACTTTCTACTTATTTGTTAACATAAACTCCTTATATGAAATTTAGTAAAAAGTAAAACTAGGGATGATAAAAGTTGGGTTAGACGTCACCAATAAAGGGAAACAGCTTAAAAGGATATAGAAAAGAAATCTACACATTTTAGATATGTATACATTCCACACTTCACAACAGGCTCAAGTTTCTGCTTTTGAGACTATATCTAACACTTGTTCCTGTCTGTACCATCTCAGAATATGGCACTTCCAATATACAAATCATTTCGAGAGATGTCACTTAGTCATCTAGAACATCACTAAAGTATGTGGATTTCTCCAATGCAAATTTTAATAACAACCTGGATCTTTTCCATTTCTATTGCTGCACTTATTATTTTTCATATTTTGAGGTGCCATTTGTGTACGCATCTTCATGTATGTGAGTGCAGGCAGTGTATGCCATGACACACATGTGGAGGTCAGAGGACAACTTTCTGGGTTGATCCATGTCTTCCACCTCATTTGAGGCAAGGTCTCTTGTTCATCACTCCATTTGCCAGGAAAGCTGGCCCACTTCTCTCTCTCCCATCTCAACATAGGCACAATGGGACCAGAAATACCAATCACAGCTTCAGACTTTGACATGGAGTCTGCAGATGTGAACTCAGATACCCTACTAGCACATCAAGCACTTTGTCCACTGAGCCATCTCCCCAGCCCTACTGCTGTCCTTGTATGGAAAGGGAGAGCCAAAGAGTGAGCTAACTGATTCCTAAGAGTCCAGTCTTGTTTGCCCAAAACTACCCCTTTTCCTCAAAGTATCCAAAATAATTTTTTCTTAAAACTACACCTTATCCCCTGATTAAAATAACTTCACAGCTCTCCATAACAATTTCAATATAAAAAAATTACACTGTTATACTGAGGCAGGTGGTAGCACTTAGTAGGCTGAGGATTGCTGAGTTCAAGGGCAATATGAGCTAGTGAGACCAGACCCTTCCCTTCTGCCCCATTTAAAGAAAAAAGAAAAACAAAAAAACTTAAATCCAGCCGACCATGGTGTCACATGCCTTTAATCCCAGCACTCGGGAGGCAGAGGTAGGAGGATCGCCGTGAGTTCGAGGCCACCCTGAGACTACACAGTGAATTACAGGTCAGCCTGGGCCAGAGTGAGACCCTACTTCGAAAAACAAAAATAAATAAATAAATAAATAAATAAATAAAACTTAAATCCTTTGAAGTTGTCCAAGAAGCCATTAAGAACTAACATGGTCTTACCTAGGGGTTACTGTGGTGGTTTGATCCAGGTGCCCCCCATAAACTTTGGTATTCTGAATGCTAGTCTCCCCAGCTGATAGCAATTAGAAATTAATGCCTCCTAGAGGCAGTGTATTGTTGGGGCGGGCTTATGGGTGTTATAGCCAATTTTCCCATGCCAGTGTTTGGCACACTCTCCTGTTCCTATTGTCCACCTGATGTTGGCCAGGGGGTGATGTCCACCCTCTGCTCATGCCATCATTTTCCCCTGCCACCATGGAGCTTCCCCTCAAGTCTATAAACCAAAATAAACCCTTTTTGCCCACAAGCTGCTCTTGGTCAAGTGATTTATGCCAGCAATGCGAACCTGACCCAGCAGTTACACAGTAAGAATACAAGCTCACAAGCAGCTAATGGTGAAGACTTGAGGGTTCAAAAAGTTCTTTATCAGGCTGGAGAGATTGATTAGCAGTTAAGCGCTTGCCTGTGAAGCCTAAGGACCCCAGTTCCAGGCTCGATTCTCCAGGACCCACATTAGCCTGATGCACAAGGGGGCACACGTGTCTGGAGCACGTGTCTGGAGTTCGTTTGCAGTGGCTGGAAGCCCTGGCGCGCCCATTCTCTCTCTCTCTCTCTCTCTCTCTGTCACTCTCAAATAAATAAATAAAAGTGAACAAAAATAAAAGGTCCTTTATGAGTATTAAGACAGGAAAAATTTATCTATGAGAATCTAAAAGTACGTCTGAGACAAGTTTATTAGAAGAAAATAAACAGAATGACCTAAAATAGTAATGCATTAAAAAGCAAAAACTAAAGACAGGCATGGTGGTGCACGCCTTTAATCCCAGCACTCGGGAGGCAGAGGTAGGACGATTGCTGTGAGTTTGAGGCCACCCTGAGACTCCGTAGTGAATTCCAGGTCAGCCTGGGCTAGAGTGAAACCCCACCTCAAAAAAACAAAAAAACAACAACAACAACAACAAAAAAGCAGAAACTAAAATTTAGTTTTATCCTCATAAAATATTTCTAAAGGCTACTGACCAAAGCCTCCAAAAACACTAGACTAGTGTGCCAGGGATAACAACACAGTACACTTTTGTCCTATGAGCATATTCTGTAAGACACTTACTAACCTTTACCCCGTATTTTACTTTTCCAGCATAATGTCTTATGATAAATGCAGGCTCCATCACAGCTGGAAATTCAATATAAGAATTCTCTTCATGTTGATGCTTAAACTTGTCCAGTAGTGTTTGATTTGTAGCCTGTGGAAAGCTGAATTATAAAGAAAAGAAAAAAAAACAAAGATATAGTCATTAATATGACATTATATTAATTACTACAAAGTACATCAGAATGACATTGCCATCTAACCCATCCTGCCATTTACAAAGTATTTTACCTATAGTATCTAACTGGATTCTTATAAGCTAAGGAGTAAGTTAAACAAGGACAGGGGTTCCTATTTTATAGATGAGGGATCATATTTTGTAATTGGCCTGAGAAATCAACTAAGGTTATTTGGTATTTAGTTTAATTTGAATTGTGATACAATAATATAAACCCTCCCTCCAAAATAAAACTCAAATCATATATTCTTTGGATCCAATAACTTCCAAAAAGGAAAGAGTCTCTTATTACTTAAATATATCCTTAAAGTCCATACCCATTCTTTATTTTTTGATACATAAGTAAGTAGCAGCTTTCTTACCTATGCCAATTACTATGTACTTTTATATTGTATCTATTACTATTTCAAATATACCAAATACATTTATGTCTAATAATTGTACTTTGTATCTAAGAATCATGCAAATAGTATCTATTGAAATTAATTGTGGGCTGGAGAGATGGATCAACTGGTAAAGCTTGCCATGCAAGCAGAAGGACAAGAGCAAATATGTCACGATACACCACCCCTCAAGAAAACTGTAGTTTATATTCCTAGCACTTCCGAAGCTAAAGAAGAAAGATTTCCATGAGTTCCAGGCTAGTCTGGGTTACAAAGCAAGTTCCAGGTCAACCTCGATTACTTTGTCAAATAAAATAAATAAATTAGCAAGCAAACAAACAAACAGCACGATGGGAAGTTAAGGAACATAAACCTTAGGAAGCAAAAGAAAAAAATTGTTGGAGAAAACGAAAAGATTCACAGAAAGACATATGAGGTAAGACATATGCACTAAATATTTTTTTTGGTTCATTTTTTATTTGTTTATTTGAGAGTGACAGAGAGAGAGAGAGAAAGAGGTAGATAGAGAATGGGCGCGCCAGGGCTTCCAGCCACTGCAAACGGACTCCAGATGCGTGCGCCATCTCGTGCATCTGGCTTATGTGGGTACTGGGGAATTGAGCCTCGAACCGGAGTCCTTAGCCTTCACAGGCAAGCGCTTAACCGCTAAGCCATCTCTCCAGCCCTGCACCAAATATTATTAAGAGCTGGTGAAACTGTGAGCACAAATTAAGTCCTCCCTCCTTTAAGTTGTTTTTCTCAGCAAACTGATGGAATGCTAATACAGAAAACCAATACTCAGAAGTGGTGTCATTGCTGTTACTATACTCCTGACCATGAACTTTTTCAGAAGACTTTGGAAATTGGGAAGAGAATTTGAAAAGTACAAGAGAAACAAGCTAGAAAAAAAGCTATAGTAGAGCTTACTAGGTTCATTTTAACATTCTTTTCCAATGCTTCCCAAAGGGTACCTATGAAGGCAGCCTTAGAAGTACGACTGGGGATATGGAGAGGACTCAGTGGGTAAAGTGCTTATTCTACAAGCACAATGACCAGTTCAGATCCCCATTCCCATGTAAAATGCTTGTCATGATGACTCACAGCTATAATGCAAGCAGGGGTGGTGGTAGTGGATCTCTGATTATCTAGTCTAGCCTAACTGGTGAGCTCTAGATTCAGTAAGAGACCCTGCCTCAAAGAATAAGGTACAGTGACTGAGGAAGATCCCAGGTTGAGCTCTGGACATTACCTATTATGACTCTGAATTAGTTGATCAAGACTTTAATATAGTGTTTTACAAATTCATAAGGTAATTCCTATGAGCAAGTAAGACTAGCAAAATGCTATTCCCAATGAATGTACTAATCTTAATTATCTTTATCTCTGATAAAATGTGGATTCTGATTCAACAGGTTGGAAACCTGAAATTCTAGTTTTTAAAAGGCTTTAAGGTGCTTCACTGTTGTCAGCAGCACAACTTTGGTTACCATAGGAAAGACTGATCATGCTGCCAACAGCCTACCCATACACTAACTCAGGGCTTTACTTGTGCCAGTCCTCCTTCATAAAAGCCACACAGTGTCCTACAGAATCTAGCTTGACTAACTAGGCCAGCATCACACTGCCAGTAAGTAGCACAGGTGAGAGTTACCAAGGCTTCTTCTGCCGCTTAAGTCATGCACACTAGAGCATTCCAAACTCCTGGCATAAAGCAGGACCACTGTTAAGGATATATTTCACATTACTTAATTCCATAGAACAAAAACAAAAATGTAGACAGAATCTTGCATGCTACATGCTATGTAGTTGAAGATAACCTTGAACTCCTAAGTCCTGCTTCTACCTCCCTAGTCCTGAGGTTACACCCTGCACCACCATGCCTGACTTATGTAGTACTGAGGATCAAACCCAGGACCTTGTGCATGTTGGGCAAGCACTCTACCGACTAAGTTGCATCTCCAGCCCAAAATAAAATTATTTTTTCAGTTGAAATTAATTCTTTTTTATTTTTTATTATTGACAACTTCCATAATTACAGACAATAAACCACCTTTTGCACATGTGTGACTTTGTGTATCTGGCTAACGTGGGCTCTGGGGAGTTGAACTTAGGTCATTAAGCTTCTCAGGCAAGTATCTTACCACCTAAATGTTTATTTATAAGTTCAAGGATGGCATCATTTACAGGCACATATCATCATGTTCAGATATCATTTCATTTTTACATGTAAGAAACATTAAGAGCCTGAAAGAGGGCAGTAAATGAAGACGGGATATAAATCCCAAACACTGGACTCTAAAACCTATTATAAGGAAGTCATATGCTTCAATATTTCAAAGTGAAATAATATTTAACTCAGCATTATCTGGAGGGCTTTAATCTCAAATCTACCATTTACTGTTTATATAATTAGTTACTATGAAATACCTCAAACTAAAAAAACTGCTTATTACATTTTCAACAACAGTATCAATAATGGGTATCAAAATTACCTATGATTTTGAAAATTTCCTAAGCACACATTAGTGGCAAAGCATGAAAGCAGAGCTAAGAACTAACAACCAGGGGCTGGAGGGATAGCTTAGCAGTCAAGGAATTTGCCTACAAAGCCTATGGGTCCAGATTCAATTCCTCAGTACCCACATAAGCCATATGCACATGGTGGTGCATAACACATCTAGAGTTTGTTTGTTTGTGTTTGTAGAGTCCCTGGCAGGCCCATTCATTTTATTTACTTACTTTCTTTCCCTCTCCCTCTCTCTCTCTCTCTCTCACACACAAATAAATAAAAACAATCCCAGCACTTGGGAGGCAGAGGTAGGAGGATTGCCATGAGTTTAAGGCCACTCTGAGACTACATAGTGAATTCCAGGTCAACCTGGGCTAGAGCAAGACCCTACCTCCGGGGGGGGGGGGGGGGAATCCAGCTGCTTGTAGACAAGCAGAGCAAGACTGCTGCTTAGCCTCTGAGAGGAAATTCATAGGAAAGGCTTTGGGTTTAAAAAAAAAAAAAAAAAAAAAAGACCAACCTTTATAAGAGACTTCTAGAGACAAAGGAACATTTATAAAACTTTGAACAAAAAAGTGCAATAATTTTTTTTGTAATTCACTTAAATTACTAGAAATAGACTAGCAACAGAGTAAGTTGATGGTGAATACTATACATAACAGCTTGTAGTTTGTTATTATTTATTAATACTTTAAAATAATTTATATTTGTATAAAATATTTATTGATATTTCTATTTTGCTATTTCAATTTCTATTTGCATATAGAATTTTTTAATATTTTTATTTATTTATTTGCAAGCAGAGAGAGAAAAGAGAGATAGACAAAGAGAATGGGCACACCAGGCCTCTAGCCACTGCAAATAAACTCCAAATGCATGTGCCACTTTGTGCATCTGGCTTACATGGGTACTGGGGAACCGAACTGAGTTGCTATGTTAAGCTTTGCAAGTGAGTGCCTTAACCGCTATGCCATCTCTCCAGCCCTTGCATGTAGAAATTCTGTGTTATTGACATGTTAAGAGGGGGACATATGGCAGGTGTGGTGGCACACACCTTTAATCCCAGCACTCAGGAGGCAGAGGTAGGAGGATCACCATGAGTTCGAGGCCAACCTGAGACTCCGTATTGAATTCCAGGTCAGCCTGGGCTAGAGTGAGACCTTACCTCAAAAAAAAAAAAAAAAAAAAAAAAAAGAGGGTGACATATAACATATTTAACAAGGTATTTCTGAGAATAAAAAGGAGTCACTTAATAACTACATTTTCTTTTTTTTTTTTAATTTTTTTGTTCATTTTTATTTGTTTATTTGAGAGTGACAGAGAGAGAAAGCAGCAGATAGAGAGAGATAGAGAATGGGCACGCCAGGGCTTCCAGCCACTATAAATGAACTCCAGATGCATGCACCCCCTTGTGCATCTGGCTAACGTGGGTCCTGGAGATTCCAGCTTCGAACCGGGGTCCTTAGGCTTCACAGGCAAGCACTTAACCGCTAAGCCATCTCTCCAGCCCATAACTACATTTTCTCATACAAGCCTGGCACAATCATCCTATCTACGATAGTCAATTACCAATATTAAGCTAGGAATTAATTAATTCAATTTCCAGATATTTTTAAAATATTTTATTCTTATTTATTAGAGAGAGAGAGAAAATATGAGAGAATGGACATGCCAGGGCCTCCACCCACTGCAAATAAACTCCAAATGCATGCACCACTTTGTTCATATGGCTTGACATGGGTACTGGGGAATCAAACTGTCATCCTTTGGCTTTGCAGACAAGCGTCTTAACCACTAAGCTATCTCTCCAGCCCCAATTTCCAGATTATTTTTTACTAAAATCATGAAAATGCTATACATATCCTTATTTCATTCTCTTCAAATTCTAGATTTGTTAGTTCTTAGGCAATTTTAAGTATAAGTATTATTTTAAGTTTTTTTTCTCTTTTTTTTAATTTTTTTTATTTTAAGTTTTTAAAAATATTTTTATTTGCAAGCAGAGAGAAACAGAAGAAGAGAAGCAGACAGACAGAATGGGTGTGCCAGGGCTTTCAGCCACTGCAAACAGACTCCAGACACAAGCGCCAGTTTGTGCATCTGGCTTTAAGTGAGTACTGGAGAATCAAATTCGGGTCATTAGGCTCTGCAGGCAAACACCTTAACTACAAAGCAATCTCTCCAGCCCCTCACATATTATTTTATATAGCACTGACTCTAGAAAATGCTGCATGAGGCTGAGGTTTATATTTAAAATTGGAATTTAACGCAAAAAAGCAAATACTTGGCACGTGTTGCCACTTGGCACATGTACAGTCACGACAACATCACTAAACTTTTATAACATTGCTTGCTGCTAAACATGAAGCCACAGACTCATCTACTTAAAATTCAATTCAAGAGCTGAACATGATGGTAAATGTGTTTGATCCTACCACTCAAGAGAATGAAGCAGAAATGCTACTGTGAGTTTGAGAATAATATGGATTATATAGCAAGTGAAGCCAGATAAGGTTATACTATGAGACCTTTCCTCAAATATATGTCTTTTTAAATTTTATTTGTTTTATTTTTATTTATTTATTTGAGAGCAACAGAGAGAGAAAGAGGCAAAGAGAGAGAGAGAGAATGGGCACAGCAGGGCCTCCAGCCACTGCAAATGAACTCCAGATGCATGCACCCCCTTGTGCATCTGACTTACGTGGGTCCTGGGGAATCGAGCCTTGAAACAGGTTCCTTAGGCTTCACAGGCATGCACTTAACTGCTAAGCCATCTCTCCAGCCCTATATGTCTTTTTAAAATAAATTTATTATTTATGAGAGTTTTTTAAATATTTTGTTTTTATTTTATGTGACAGAGAGAAAGAGGGATAGAGAGAATGGGCACACCAGGGCCTCCAGCCACAGCAAACAAACTCCAGATGCATACGCCCCCTTGTGCATCTGGCTAACATGGGTCCTGAAGAATCAAACCTGGGTCCTTTGGCTTTGCAGGCAAACGACTTAACCGCTATACCATCCTCTAGCCCTCAAATATATATAATTTTGTTTTCTTGAGATAGGGTCTAGGCTGACCTGGAATTCACTATGTAGTCTCATGCAGGCCTCGAACTCATGGCAATCCTCCTAGATCTGCCTCCTGAGTGCTGGGATTAAAGGCGTACGCCACCTCACTGGCTCAAAAAAATATTTTTTTAAAAAAGCACAATGGTGAATAGCAAAACTGGAAAGAAGCATACTCACTTGCTTTCTTCATCTAAGAGATGCAGTAGTCCTGTTGGCTTTTTGCTAATAAGATTTATGCAGCAAGTATTATCAATATAATCTATGTTGTGCCAGCTGATACCTTCAGTTCTGTATTCCTCCTAGGAAGACCAAGTAACAAAATAACAATTTATTTATCTTGCAGAAAACAATAAACATATTATCAGAAGGACTGAAAGGCTTTCAATGAGGTTTAGAAGAAGAGTCTATTGCTAACCCTTTTGTTGTTGTTAGTCACCAGTCCATATTATGGATTGTGCAACCCTTGACAGTGATTATCAGCTTTCTTGAAAAAGCAGCTGGTAACCAAACTTTTTAGTTGGAATTCTATTCCAAAGACTACAGTACTCCAGGCAATTCAGGCCTGGTACTGAAAACCTAGTCAAAAGCTTATGGCAGGAGAGGTCATGAGCCCTAAGGGAACAACGCCTACTGTTGTCTGGCTAAGTGCATATATTATGACCATCAAACTGTCCTGTAAACACTTTTATAATGTTTATCCCCATATATTAATGCCACTCTCACTTGTGGTTAGAGAAGCTTCTCTTTTCAGATGGCAGTGACGTCACCATAGTGCTGAAAAGAAATGACAATGGAGTGTCTAGCAATGAGACACCTCATCTTCCAAGGCTCAGGGTCTGCTGTGAGAGAGTGGCAGTAAGAGCCACAACAAGGGTAGGACTACTTACAATGCAATCTTCCAGACAAAAAATGGCCTGGATATCCATGACCTCTCAGCGCCTGGTACACAAGACCTTCATATTAGGAGGAACAGATGATGACATCAAAATAAAAGAGAGACTGACAGGGGTAGAGGCATATGGAGAGTAGATTTGTGAGGGGATAAGTGGAGGTGGGAGGGAATTATTAAGGCCTACTGTATATAATTATGGAAGCTATCAAGTTTTTTTTTTTTAAAAGACCACAGTAATCAAGATTTAGGCCTGGATTTTATTAACACAGACTGATGATTCCACAAAAGAAAACATACAATGTAAAAGCCTAACCTCTCCCACACTGACTAATAGCCATCAAAACAGTCTGAGGACTTTATGGATCATCAACACCAAATTTAATGAAATAGAATTTCTGGGTAATGTGAAATGTCGTTATCATCAGTGACAGTGATAGTGATAATATAAATCATATAGAATTCATAGACATCTAACTTTAGCAAAATAAAATCTTTGGAACAGCCGGGCATGGTGGCACATGCCTTAATCCCAGCACTCAGGAGGCAGAGGTAGGAGGATCACCGAGAGTTCGAGGCTACCCTGACAGTACATAGTGAATTCCAGGTCAGTCTGAGCTAGAGCGAGACCCTACCTCAAAAAAATAAAAATAAAAAATAAAGAGAGAGAGAGAGAAACACCCAGACAGAAAGAGAGAATTGACATGCCAGGGCCTCAGCCACTGAAATTGAACACCCGGGGCTTGCACCAACTAGTGGGCATGTGCGACCTTGCACTCGCCTCACCTTTGTGCACCTGGCTTATAGGATCTGGAGAGTCTAACATGGGTCATTAGGCTTCATAGGCAAACGCCTTAACTGCTAAGCCATCTCTCCAGCCCGTATTATTGCTTTTTGTGTTCCATTAGATTTTAACATTTATTTAGAATTTTCCTGAGTTTGAGTAAAACTTGTAATTTATACTTATAATTACAACCATGACAGATTTGGGTATTGATGTTAACATGATTCCCTAACATAAACAGAGAATTGTCTCACTTTTTTTTTTCTATACCATGTTTGTGTCAGCCTAATATTCTTTCAATTTTGGTAGAACTAACCAGTGGGCCAAACTTGGCTCCCAATTTCATTTTGGACAGATTTTTAATTATATGTCTACTTATTCTCTGTCAGTTCTACTGAGATAAAGAAATGTCATGAATCCTACTATCTGAAGGTCAGGAACAATGCATGGCAAGCTCATCTTATAGATGCTGTAATTCTTGTATAATCCTACTGGTTTTCTGTTCTTTCTTTTCTTCCTTCCTTTCTCTTCTCTTTTCAGTTATTTTTTTTTTTTCAGTCTTTTTCTCCTCGGAGACTAAATCTGTATTGTTTTGGAGAGAGACAGAGAGAGAGAGAGAGAATGGGTGCACCAGGGCCTTTCCAGGTGCTGTGAATGAACTCCATACACGTGCGACACCTTGTGAGCATGCTTGAGTCACTGTTGCATCTGGCTATATGTGGGATCTGGAGAGTTCGAACAGGAGTTATTAGGCTTCGTAGGCAAGTGTCTTAATTGCTAAGCCATCTCTCCAGCTCATTTTGTTGTTGTTGTTGTTTGTTTTAGGTAGAGTCTCGCTCTAGCCCAGGCTGACCTGGAATTCACTATGTACTGTCAGGGTGGCCTCAATAATGGTGATCCTCCTACCTCTGCCATCTAAGTGCTGGGATTAAAGGTGTGCACCACCATGCTTGGCTTCCTATTGGTTGTCTGAACGTTTGTTCTACCAGCTATTCAGTGTAAATGTACCATGTTAAATCTCACATTGTAGTTGTGAATGTATTCTTACTTTAGTTTTAATTAATTTTTGCTTCATTTATATATTCATGAGGATACAGATATCTATAAATTTAGGATAGCATATTTCCTAAAGAACTGATCATCTTAAACATATTTCCTTTTATATCTTGTAATGTTTTACATATGATAGTAACAGCAAAAAGTGATTTTTTTGGTTAATGTTTGATAATTTTTTCTATCCTTTTTCCTCTTAAACATTAAGTAGTATTATAAAGTTCTTTTCTAACACTGTAATCTGTTCATTTAGATTCAGCCACTTTCAAAAATAATTTTTACTGTTCTTTATTTCTTCTTACACATTAAGCTATAATTAGGAATAAAGTAGCCTAATAAGCATGCCTCAATGACATGCTTCCATTTTAAGGAAGTATCCCATTGTCTTCTACCTTCCACTGTTTCCTCAAAAAAAAAAAAAAAAAAAAAAAAGAGGACTGCCAGTACTATTGTTACATCTCTAAACATACTACCTTTTGATTCCTCTGGGAACTTTTATATTGCTTTTAGAAATTTAGAGCTATATAAATGTGCTTTATTTATTTTGGATGTGTGTTATCTTTACTGATCAGGCAGGGTATTTTCTTCTGGTCTATCTTACAATTTATTTTCTCTTACCTTATACCTGTTTAAAATATCTTTTTTTCAGGCTGGAGAGATGACTTACCGGTGAAGGCACTTGCCTGCAAAGCCAAAGAACCCTGGTTCAATTCTCTAGGACCCACATAAGCCAAATGCACAAGGGGGCACATGAATCTGGAGTTCGTTTGCAGTGGCTGGAGGCCCTGCTGCGCCCATTCTTATTCATTTTCTCTCTCCCCCCACCTTTCTCTCTAACAAATAAATTAATTAATTAATTATATTTTTTAAATATATATCTTTTTGTCTAAACTTTTAGTTCTAAATTTTCTTAAATTTGGGGATTCTTTAGGAAGCTTGTAATAAACATATTACTCTTTTTAAAATGTATTTCTTAAAACCAGTTGTGGTTTTTTTGTTTTGTTTTGTTTTCATTTTGTTTGGTTTGGTTTGGTTTATGGTTTTTGGGTTTTAGGTTTTTCAATGTAGGGTCTCACTCTAGCTCAGGCTGATCTGGAACTCACTCTGTACTCCCAGGCTGGCCTTAAACTCACAGCAATCCTCTTGCTTGAGTGCTGGGATTAAAGGCATGCATTACCACGTCCAGCTTAAAAACAATTATTTAAAGCATGTGTGACAACATTGTTATCCGGACCCCCATGGTCCCATTTCTCTTGGCTTTTGTTCACACTGGTTTATCTCCATGTTGTTTTTCCTTCCTTCCTTCCTTCCTTCCTTCCTTCTTCCTTCCCCTTCCCCTCCCCTTCTTTGCTCCTCTTCCCTTGCTTCCTTTATTATTTTCTAAGTAGAGTTCATTGTGGTACTAGGATGCTCTCTTCCTCTGGTAACGATAGCACTTGCTAATATCTAAGAACACTTAAATTGTTTTGCTCTTTTCTGACCCAACTATGAACTGAAGTATCTTAAACTTGGCCTCAGCCCCTAGATACCTAGTCTACTCCTAGTTCACCTTTGCTCCTAATATTTACCCTATGGGAGGTCTAGGCTTTAAGTCAATGAAGTTGCCATGGGCTTTCACTTTACTTTTTAATTAATAGAAAATTCTACTTTATTCCTCAGATGCTTAATACTGGTTTAGTAACTTTGTATCAGAATTGAGAAGCCATCTCTAGACAGAAAGCAGCCCGCACATGGCTGGATCCAGCTACCTATATTTCCCCCTTACAGATCTAGCTAGTTCTTCACTTATTTGAAGATGGCTCAATATCTTCAAATTCATTCTGTTCAATTCTTTGGAACTGTTCTCTAAGAAAAGGTTAGTCAGCATTTTCTAGTCTAGAAACAGCCACATGAGGTTCCATCTTCCCAGACAAACTAGGGGCAAAAAATGGTTGCTGGGGGAGGGGAGTGTGTTCTTCAGTGGTATAGCCACTAGTAAGATGCCCATGCTCCAGTAAACAATCCTCCACCCATGTTCATGTAAGCAACCCTAATTAAACTCAGTGGCTCACCAAAAAAATAAAATAAAATAAATAGAGTAGGAAAGGTTAGCAGCAAAGGGAGGATAAAAGAGGACAATGGAAGACTGGGGAGATAGCTCAGAAGTTAAAGGTGCTTGCCTGCAACGCATGCCAGCCTGGATTCAATTCCCCATTACCCATGTAAAGGCAGATGCAAAAGTGGCACATAAATCTAGAGTTTGTTTGCAGTGCCAGGAGGCTCTTGTATGCCCCCTCCTCAAATAAATAAATAAATAAATAAATAAATAAATAAATAAATAAATAAACTTTTAAAGGCTGGAGATGGCTTAGCAGTTATGATGCTTGCCTGCAAAGCCTAAGGACCCAGGTTCAATTCCCCAGAAACCATATAAGCCAGATGCACAAGCTAGCATATGCATCTGGAATTCAAATGCAGTGGCTGGACTCCTTGGTACGTCCATTCATATTCTCTCTCTCTCTCTCTCTCTCTCTCTCAAATAAATAAATGAGTAAACTTTAAAATACTTTTTAATTTTTTTTTGAGAGAGAGAGAGAGAGAGAGAGAAAGCGGAAGAACTGGCAGCCTCAGCCACTGCAATCAAACTCAAGACCCTTCAGCCACCTAGTGGGCATGTGCAACCTTGTGCTTGCCTCGCCTTTATGCATCTGGCTTTTGGTGGGCTCTGGAGAGTGGAACATGGATCCTTAGGCTTCACAGGTAAGCGCCTTCATTGCTAATCCATCTCTTCAGCCCAAAAATACTTTTAAGAAAGAGTAATGGAGAATGAATATGATCCCATTATACAAATGATTGAAACTGTCAAAAGTAAAATAAAATACAATTTAAAATATTTTTCAGTCTAATAACATGAACATATAGTGAAAACTAAAACCTACAATATTAAGAATGCCTCAAGCCAGGCGTGGTGGTGCACGCCTTTAATCCCAGCACTTGGGAGGCAGAGGTTAAGAGGATCGCCGTGAGTTTGAGGCCACCCTGAGACTCCATAATGAATTCCAGGTCAGCCTGGGCTATAGAGTGAGACCCTACCTCGAAAAACCACACACACAAAAAAAGAATGCCTCAAACAATATCCCTACACTCCAAATTTTCTGTCTTCAATGATTAGCATAATACCTGACACATGACAGTCATTTAACTTACTAATAAATCAATGGTTTGAAGGAAAAGAAAGGGCCCTATTATAAATGGTGATATATTGTCAAATCTCAGGAACCTTTCAGTCAACAGGAGTAATCCTAGCACTCAGGAGGCTGAGGTAGGAAGATTCCTTTGAATTCAAGGTAGTGCTAAGCTACAGAGTGAGTCCCAGGTCAGCCATGGCTAAAGTGAGACCCTACCTTGAGAAAGAGAGAGAGACAGACAGACAGACACACACACACACACACACACACACACACCTTTAAGTTGGTCTCTTAGTCCACATCTCTGCTACTACCTTGACTCAACAGAATCACTCACCCAGACCACTTTGACTTAAGATTATTCTGTTCACCTCCAGCTCATCTACAACAGTGTACTAACAGTATAAACTGTACCAAAGATCTCATGCAGAGAGAACATAGGACAAAGTCCATGATTCCTTGGCTATAAGTGATGTGACACAGACTGATAACTTCTCACAGCTAAATTTACATATGTATAGTTTCTGCAAGTTGTAACACTGAAATAGGAAGGACAGAAGCTAAGAATTTTTTTTTTCTCTCATGTTTTAGACAAAATTGCAAATAAAACCTCTCTCTCCCCCCCCACTTCCTGTCTCTAGGTTTTCTTTTGGAAGGACACAGGCTATGGGCCTCCAAGTAACAGAGTTGTCACAGTTTTCATTCAAATCTCTAATAAATGTATTTCAAAAAGCTCTTCCTGGGACTGGAGAGATGGCTCAGTGGTTAAGGGGCTTGCCTACAAAGCCTAAGAACCCAGGTTCAATTCCCCAGTACTCAAATAAAGCTGAATGCACAAAGTGGCATATTAATCTGGAATTTGTTTGCAACAGCTAGAGGCCCTGGTGTGCTCTCATTCATTTATTCGTATTTTCTCTCCTTGCAAATAAATAATATAAAAAGCTCTTTGAAAAAAAATTTTCATTTTCTCTGCATGATATATAAAGCCCCAATTTGTGTGGCATATGTGCATGTGTGTACCCTGTGCACACATGTTCAAAGGCCAAAAGAAGACAATGGGTGTCCTACCACTATTCTACCTCATTCCCTTAAGGCATGGTTTCTCACTAAAGCTGGAGCTTACAGTTTTGTTTTTGTTTTTCTTCTGGTTAGACTGTCTGACCAGTGAACCCTAGCAATTCTTCTGTCTCTGACACCCTCTTCTGGGGTACTGAAGTATATCAACACACCTGACTTTTTACATAGGTGCTAGCCATTTAACTCAGGCCTCCATGGTTGTGTGCAAAGCACTACTACCCAATGAGCCACCTTCTCAGCCCAGGGGTCCCAGCTTCAATTATATTGTTACCTTTGCCTAAAGTATCTTTACCTGACTCATAATCTGATGAACTCCAATTTACCATTCAAAGCTATGTTCCAGAAGGCATCCTTAGAATTCTATGTACACTTTCAGACTGAATCAAGCTTTGTATAAGAACTTAGAGCATTTATCATACTGCATGGCAATTATTACATCTCTCCTCAATCCCATGTACTTCCGTACTCCTTTTGGAAAATTCTACAAATCAACCATGGTAATCATGTTCAAGATTATGCCTACAAAAGTATCTGATACATTTATTTTTATATTCTTTAATTTCTATCTTCTTAATTGATTCTGTATTTACTACTCATTTCATCCAAGCTACCAGTAACATACATAGAAATTAAACAATACTTAAGCTGCCTTGAAAATCTCCTTTTCACAGCAAATCCAATTTAAGCACAGGAACATGAGGATATGAAAATGAAAATGATCAAGACACATGGCAACTAGGTGTACGGTCTCTAAATGTTCATAAAGTATACCAAAAAATACCCATTAGATCATAAAATAAATACTAAGACATGAGAGTAAAAAGAAAGGGCACCATTCAGAACTTAAATTTTCTGACCTCAAACTCTACCATGGTGTACAATTTTATAACACTGAAGGTAGGAAGAAGATGCCCAGCCTAATAATTCGTATGCAATCAGCCATTATACCCTTGAGGTAGCACAATGTAGTAAAGGTAAGACAGAAAGCAACAACCCCAATAGTAGGGACTTTGTTTTTTTTTTTTTTTTTAATGTGAAAAACATATTTAAAGTTAATGGGTTTCATTATGGCATTTTCAGACAAACAAACATTATAGTGACCAAGCTCAGAAAAACAATCAAAATTCAACAACCCTAAGAAACCTCCAGACCAACCCACATATCTTTTCATGCAAAGATGCACTTAAAGAAGCACATACTGCAAAGGAATGTACTAATGACTAAAAAGAAATGCATGTGTGACATGGTCAGAAGCACTGCAAGTTATTCTTGAAATATCTTAAATAGTTATAACTACGACTCAAACATTTAAGTAGAGTCCAAGCATACATATATGTAGGTACTCACTTGCTCCAACTTGAAGATATGCTGATTAAAGTAGTGCTGTAGGCGTTCATTAGCAAAATTAATACAGAACTGTTCAAAGCTATTATTTTCATAATCTTCAAACCCAAAAATATCAAGAACACCAATGGACAAAGTCTGTAAAATAAGAGAAAATTTAGTTTAAAAATGATGCACAAATTTATGAATGACAATGGCCATATTATAAGTACAAAAATGCTTCCTTCTGAAACAACAGAGAGAAGACTAGTTCTGGCCAGTATTCAAACACAATATACCACAATTAATAAATACTTTAGCTCACTTAGTAAACAGTTTTAGAAGCACATTTGTACATTATACCCAAAAATTAGTTAGAAACATTTTGCCAATTTTAAAAAATCACTTATTTCTCTGCACAAATGTGTGTGTGTGCATATACACAAGGGTGCACCAGGATTTTCTACAATTGCAAATAAATGTCCACTTGGCTTACTGAACCCAGTGCAGCAGGCTTTGCAAACAAGCATCTTTAACTTCTCAGCCATCTCCCAGGCCCCATATTTTGTTTACTTTAAATTTTTTTTAATTTTTAAAATTTATTTATTTGAGAAAGAGAGAGGCAGACAGCGAGAAAGAAAATGGGCACACCAAGGCCTCCAGCTTCTGCAAATGAACTCCAGACACATGTGCTACCATATGCATCTGGCTTCCATGGGTACTGGGAAATTGAACCTAGGTCCTTTGGCTTCACAGGCAAGCACCTTAACCACTAAGAAATCTCTTCAGCCCTCAAAAAACATTTTTTAAAAGTATGTAGTTTTGGGGTCTTTCCAAGACAGGGCAGGTTACATGTTACATATTCTTGGTTGGCTTAATAACCTATATTTTGATGTTGACTATTGTTCCCTGATTCATAGGGCCTTTGTTTTCGTTTTTGTTTTTTTCTGTCATTATTGTCTGACTCAATTCCATACTGACCAAGAACCCATTTCAGACCAGAAATGTCAACCTCCTAGTTGACAGGATTAAGGGTGTGGGGCAACACACACCCTTAGGGACTTTGGTTTTATTAGATTATCTGTTTGTTTTTAATATTTTATTTTTATTTATTCATTTGACAGAGAGAAAGAGAGAGAGAATGGGCACGCCAGGGCCTCCAGCCACTTCAAATGAACTCCAGACACATGTGCTACCTTATGCGTCTGGCTAATGTGAGTCCTAGGGAATTGAACCTGGGTCCTTTGGCTTTGCAGACAAACGCCTTAACCAATGAGCGATCCTTCCAGCCCTTATCTGTTTGTTTTAATCCCCACTACTGCACAAAAACTACTTTGAGCCAGGCATGGTAGCACACACCTTTAATCCCAGCACTATGGAGGCAGAGGTAGGAGGATCAAGACCACCCTAAGACTACATAGTGAATACCAGGTCAGCCTGAGCTAGAGTGAAACCCTATCTCAAAAAAAGAAAAACTATTTTCAGATTCCATCTCACTCCTGTCAGAATGGCTACCATCAAGAAAACAAATGACAATAAATGTTGTCGAGGATACGGTAAAGAGGAACCTTCAACACTGTTGGTGGGAATGCAATCTGGTCCAGCCATTGTGGAAATCAGTGTGGACATTCCGAGACAGCTGAAAATAGATCTACCATATGACCCAGCTATACCACTCCTACGCATATATCCTAAGGACTTGTCACACAACCATTTTTATTGCTGCTCCATTCACAATAGCTAGGAAATAGAACCAGCCTAGATATCCCTCAACTGATGAGTGGATAATGAAGATGTGGTACATTTATACAATGAAGTTCTACTCAGCAGTAAAGAAAAATAAAATTATGAAATTTGCAGGGGGAAAGGATGGATCTGGAAAGGATTATGCTTAGTGAAGAAACCCAGGCCCAGAAAGCCAAGTGCCAAATGTTCTCTCTCATATGGGAACCCAACCTACAAATGTTTGGACTTATGAGTTGGAATAAAACTCAGTAGAAGAGGCCAAAAAGCAAGAAAGGGGCTATAAGGGAGGGAGGAGAGGGAAGGACTTAAGGGGGTGGTATTGTATATATGTAAGGACAAGAACAGATTACTGGGAGTGGAATGGCCTAAGGAGGTCAGAGGAAGAGATTGAGTAAAGGAAAGGTGGGGAGAGGGTATAAATAAGTTATATGGCGGCCGGGCGTGGTGGCGCACGCCTTTAATCCCAGCACTCGGGAGGCAGAGGTAGGAGGATCGCCGTGAGTTCGAGGCCAGCCTGAGACTACAGAGTGAATTCCAGGTCAGCCTGAACTACAGTGAGACCCTGCCTTGGAAAAAAAAAAAAAATTCCCCAAACTAAGTTATATGGAAACCTACTTTTTTGAACAATGGCATACCCAGAAGCCATAGATTGTTACTAGAAAATTTTCAGTGCCAGGAATAGGATACCTTCCAGTGAGTTCTTGGCCAGCGAGGTCCCTGATGTCCCCAAAACATCACAGGCCATTGCCAAGGCTCTTTGTTTCCTACCAGGAATAGATGGTAAAACCCTATTGCTAAAGACTCCACATACTTGGTTGCAAGGTCACTGAGAAATTCTGTTGGGGCTGAGCAGAAAATCTCTTCTGTGTAGACCAGCTGATAGAAAGCTGGAAAAAACTACACTTCATGAAGCTCCATGGGACAGCGAGAAGCCACCAGTGGAAATAAATAACAGTGGCCACCGCAAGCCTTAATTTTGGCCAGCCAAGCCAAAGGAGCCAACAGGTGCAATAGAGGCACGTCTGTTACAGTAGAAACCAATTGCTCTCTAACTGGACTGGAAGCCTGCTCCATAGGATGGAATACATGCCTAATCCTGAAAATCTATGACAGGGAAAGTCATGAGCCCTAGGGGTGTAACATCTGCTGGCTAAATATATGTATTATACTCACCAAAGTGCAAAGTAAGCACTTCTCTTAATGTCCCCACCCATATGTTAATGCTACCTACTCTCACTTCTGGTTAGAGAAGCTTCTCTTTTCAGATGGTGGTGATCTTGGGATGACTCAGAAAGCACCATGGTGCTGAGAAGAAGTGACAGAGGAGTGCTCAGCACTGACACATCTCTATCACACCTTCCAAGGCTTAGGGTCTATTGCAAAAGAGGTGGCAGAAAGAATGTAAGAGCCAAAGGAAGGGTAGGACTGCTTACAATGTACTCTTCTAGACATAAAATGGCCTGGATATCCATGACCTTGCAGTACCTGACACTATCTACACAACACCATCAAAATAGGAGGAAAAGATCATGACATCAAAATAAAAGAGAGACTGAATGAAAGGGGGGGGGATTGATATGATGGAGAGTGGAGTTGTTAGGGGGAAAGTGGGGAGGGAGGGAATTAACATAGTTTATTGTCTATAATTATGGAAGATGTCAATAAAAAAATAAGAGAAAAAAATTTAAAGCATGGCACAAAACATAACATAAATAAATCTTTAAGTACCCAAGAGATTAAAAAAAAAAAAACTGTAATATGCATCAAACTAAGTCACCACAATGTTCATAGTAACTCTTTGTTTTGTTTTGTTTTGTTTGTCAAGACTGTCTTGCAATAATCCAAGCTGACCTGGAATTCATTATGTAGTCTCAGGGTGGCCTCAAACTCACTCATGGTGATCCTCCTACCTCTGTCTCCCCAGTGCTGGGATTAAAGGCGTGTGCCACCACAGCCAGCTCATAGAAACACCTAAAAAGGAAAAACTTAAAAGCAGTCCTATTCTTTTCCTTTCTTTCTCACTTCCTTCACCGTCTTTCTCTCCCCTCCTTCCCCGTTCTCTCTCTCTCTCAAACACACTAAATAACTAACTAAATAAATATTTTTTCTAAAGACAAAATATTTAAAACGGCACTTAGGATATAAAGAAATAATAGAAGTTGGGAGACTACATAGTGAATTCCAGGTCAGCTTGGGCTAGTGACACCTTACCTCGAAAAACCAAAAGACAAAGACAGACAGACAGACAGAAAGAGAGAGAGAGAGAGAGAGAGAAAAGAGGAGGAGGAGGAGAAGTAGTAGTAGTACTACTAGTAGTAGTAGTAGTAGTACTAGTAGTAGTAGTAAGGCATGGAGGCTGACAACTGTAATTCTAGCTACCACTCAGGAGGCTAAAGTAAAGGAAACCTCACAAATGTGAGACCAGCATGGACTCCACAGTGAATCTCAGGTCAGCCTGGCCTACAGTGAGACCCAGTCTCAAAAAAAAAAAAAAAAAAAAAAAAAAAAACAGAAAAAGATGGGGGGGGGGGCGGGGAGCCAGGTGTGGTTTTGCTTTTAATCCCAGCGCTGGGGAGGCAGAGGTAGGAGGATCACCATAAGTTCAAGGCCACCTTGAAACTACATAGCGAATTTCAGGTCAGCCTGAGCTACAGTGAGACCCTACCTCTAAAAACCAAAAAAAAAAAGGTTTGAAAACACACAAAGGAGACATCATATGAGTAAAGAAATAACAGAAGTTAAGGTAATACTACTCTACATATTTCTGTGCTTTAAGACTTCATATATTAATCAGCTAATTAAAACAGTTTCCAGGGGAAAATACATTATAAAAATCTTTACCTTGGTATCATGTTCCAAATCTTTACTACTCAGAAGTGCGTGATTAATACGGAAAACTATCCAGTCAAACAGTGCACTATATAAAGACTTAGCCATGGAGTTTCTCACTGTCACAGCCTACAAAACACAAAAAGGGTTATGAGTACAAAGAAATAAAATGACAGAGATACTACAGCACAGTATGCATTTGCTTTCATTTACTAAAGTAAGCTTACTATCCTGAGCTAGAATTTTTTTTTCTGTTAAAGAGCCTATAACTGAAGTTTTCTATATGTACTTTTAAATTTTATCCAATTCAAGGAATCTAAGTTAAAATGGCCATGAAACGAAATAAGTATGTAGGTCACTCAGTTCAAAACATTTCTGACTATTTCACTGTGGACATATGTTTTCCCAAACTAAAGAGAGTATAACAGGTAGTTTACAAACAAATGACCGTACCAACTAAAACAGGGAAGAATATAGTAGGCTAAGAAATAAATTTGGTGTAAAAAAAAAATAGAAGCATTAGTATTGTAGAGATGGCATTGCACTTGAGGCATTTGCTGGCAAAGCCAAAGGATCCAGGTTCAAATCCCTAGTACCTACATAAAGCCATATAGACAAGGTGATACATGCGTTTGGAGTTCAATGGAAATGGCTAGAGTACCTGTCATGCCCATTTTCTCTCTCTCTTCCTCTAGAGGCCCTGGAACACCTATTCTCTCTCTTTCTTTCTCTCTCTCTCTCACTCTCAAATAAATAATCTTTTTTAAAAAAGGCCTCACTACCTCCCAATCCTTCCAATTTCTACTTACTTATTTTTGCTGTGCAGTCATGTCAAAGCACTTAAATTCTTAGGCTATAGCTTACACAACTTTAAACTAAAGATAACATTACAATGCATAATACACAGATGATGAATTAGTTTCTTTTTTATTTTTTCAAATTTTTATTAACAACTTCTATGATTATAAAAAATATCCCATGGTAATACCCTCCCTCCCCCTCTTTCCCCTTTGAAACTCCATTCTCCATCATATCCCCTCCCCATCTCAATCAGTCTCTCTTTTATTTTAATGTCATGATCTTTTCCTCCTCTTATGATGGTCTTGTGTAGGTAGTGTCGGGCACTGTTAGTTTCTAATTTAAAAGGATAAGTATGTTTCAAGCCAACCAGCCATGCTGACATAAAGCCAACAATCCCAGCACTCAGGAAGCTTAAAGCAAGAGGATCATGAGTTCTCTCAGCCTGAACTATACAAACAGGCCAATATTTTTTTTAAGTTCAAGATACCAGATAAAATAATTACATACAAAGGAAAATAAAGACTAGTATCAAATTATATTCAACATTAGACATTTGAAAGTACATAGAATTTCTTTAGAGTCCTAAGAGAAAATAGAACATGATCCTAGAATACTGTATTTCATCGAGTTATTAACAAAGTATAATAAAACCATTGAAAGCCAGTGTGGTGGTACATGCCTTTAATCCCAGCACTTGGGAGCCAGAGGTGGGAGATCGCTAAATTCAAGGCTACCCCGAGACTACAGTTAATTCCAAGTCAGCCTGAGCTACAGTGAGACCCTACCTCGAAAAACCAAAATAAAATAAAAAATTAAAAATAGGGCTGAAGACTTATAATTGGCCAGCCAGGCCAAATGAGCCAACGGGTGCAATAGTGGCACATCTATCATGGTGGAAACCAACTGCCCTCCAACTGGACTGGAGGCCCGCTCCATGGGAGGGAATACATCCCTGATACTGAAAACTTAAAACAGGGGTAGTCATGAGCCCTAGGGGTGTAACATGTGCTGATGTCTGGATAAATGTATATATTATGCTTATCAAACTGCCCAATAAGCACTTCTCTTAATAGTCATACCCTTATATTAATGCTACTCTCATTTTGGGTAGAGAATCTTATCTTTTCAGATGGCAGTGACCTGGGACGACTGAGAAGGTATCACAGTGCTGGAAAGAAGTGACTGGAGTACTGAGTAACATCTCGATCACACCTTCCAAGGATCAGGGTCTAATGCGGAAGAGGTGGCGGAAAGAATGTAAGAGCCAAAGGAAGGGTAGGACTCCTTACAACATGCTCCCTCCAGACACAAAATGGCCTGGATATCCATGACCTCATAGTGCCTGACACTACCTACATAAGACCATCATAAGAGGAGGAAAAGATCATGACATCAAAATAAAAGAGAGACTGATTGAGATGGGGAGGGGATATGATGGAGAATGGAATTTCAAAGGGGAAAGTGGGGGGAGGGACAGTATTACCATGGGATATTTTTTATAATCATGGAAAATGTTAATAAAAATTGAGAGAAAAAATAAAAATAAAAAAATAGGGCTGAAGAGATGGCTAAGTAGTTAAGGCACTTGCCTGCAAAGCCAAAGGACCCTGGTTTGATTCCCCCAGGACCCATGTAGCCATATGCACAGGTCTGGAGTTCATTTGCAGTGGCTGGAGGCCCTGGTGCGCCCATTCTCTCTCTCCCTCGCTCTGCCTCTTTCTCATACTCTCTCTCTCAAATAAATATTTAATTAAAAATAACTCAATATATAAAACCACTTAAAAATCAACAGAACACATATATAGTAAAATACAATATCTCATTTCCTCAAAATGGAGGGGGGCAATAATTAATAATAAATTAATAAATTCTGAAAATATTTAAGCTATACAAACAAACAAGCATAAGAATATTAGTGTTATAATATTCCCTCTCTCTCATGCATACATAAAAAAAAGGCCAGTCTGTTGGGCTTGCCTCAAAAATTTTTTTCATATTAAAATATAAACCAGGGCTGGAGAGATGGCTTAGTGGTTGAGGTGCTTGCCTGCGAAGCCTAAGAACTCCTGTTCAAATCTCCAGGTCCCATGTAGCCAGCCGTACAAGTAACACAAGGGTAGAATATCACACATGCACACAAGGGGCACATGCAACTGGAGTTCGTTCACAGTGGCTGAAAGGCCCTGGTGTGCCCATTCTCTCTCTCTCTCTCCCTCCCTCCCTCTCTCAAAAAAATAATAGTAAATAATAAAAGATAAAACAAAACCTGTTTATAAGTACCATTTAAATTTTAAAAACTGAAGCCAGACAAGGTGGCGCACACCTTTAATCCCAGCACTCGGGAGGCAGAGGTAGGAGGATCGCCATGAGTTCAAGGCCACCCTCAGACTACAGAGTGAATTCCAGGTCTGCCTGGGTTACAGCAAGACCCTACCTCAAAACCAAAACCAAACAAACAAGCAAAAAAACTCAATCATAAAGAACACACACTACCAATTTACTTTATAATTTCCATGCAATTTTATATTCCTAGGCCTCTTCCCTATAATACAGTCCTGCCTATCATAATAAATCTCAAGAAACCCAAAAATTATTCCCCTTCATCAAGATCTGTCTCCTACCTCAATGACACATATATATCTTATAGCTGTGCAAGACAGAAACATCACCTTTTCTATCTTGCCTGCCATTATTCAAGTCATTACTAAGTGAGATCATAGTCCTAATGACACACCTTGACATCAACCTAATGAGACTCTGGAACCCCAATATTAACCTATGCCCAAAGTCATATGACCCATGAAAAAAAAATCTGCATTATATCAAGTCACACTACTGCCAAAGTGCTCCTTTAAATAAAGTTTGTGAATAATTTTGCTGGTCAAAAGATTTTATGTACTTCTTATTGCTCTTCAAATAAAATACTGAAACACTTACAGACTTCCTCCCATTTTAACAATAATGCCTAACACATTCTTAAGCACAAAGGGGGTTTCTAAGTATTTATTTAGTAGGTAAGTATACTCCCAAAAATAAAGAAAAATAAAACAAGAGTTAAAAACTAATCTCAAGGGCTAGAGAGATAGCTTAGCAGTTAAGGCACATGCCTACAAAGCTTAAGGACCCAGGTTCAATTCTCCAATCCCCACATAAACCAGATGCACAAGGTGGCACATGCATCTGCAGTTTGTTTGCAGTGCCTAGAGGGCCCAGTGCACCTATTCTCTCTGTAATAAGTAATTTAAAATGATATTTAAAAAGCTTATCTCAAAAAGTTGAATTTAGGGCTGGAGAGATGGCTACACTTGCCTGTGAAGCCTAAGGACCCCGGTTCGAGGCTCTTCCCCAGGACCCCACATTAACCAGATGCACAAGGGGGCGCATGTGTCTGGAGTCCTTTGCAGTGGCTGGAGGCCCTGGCGCACCCATTCTCTCTCTCTCTCTCTCTCTCTCCCTCTCTCTGCCTCTTTCTCTCTATCTGTTGCTCTCAAATAAATAAATGAACAAAAAAAAAGTTGAATTTAGAGGTAAAATGTAAAAAAGTATATTTTATGTATGATTGTAAAAAATATAAAAGTACGAAACATAAAAAAACTGCACTATTTTCCTACTGATGATATGATGTGACTGATGCAGACTACCTGTTCCTGCCACACTTTCCTTACCATGAAAGATGTTTCCTCAAAACTGTAAGCCAAGAATAAACCCCTTACTCCCTTAAAAATTTTTTTAAAAAAACAGGGCTGGAAGATGGTCAGCATTTAAAGGCACTTGCTTGCAAAGCCTAATGGGCCAGTTTCAATTGCCCAGCACGCATGTAAAGCCAGACACACACCGTGACCACATGTGTTTGGAGTTGGTTTGTGGAGGCAGGAAGCCCTATCATTCCCATTCCCCTCAATCTCTCACTCTCATTCATTTGCTTTTTCTTTCTGTCTCATTCTCTCACTTTCTCTCTCTTTAAAAATGGTTTTAAATGTTTGTAATAACAAAAATAAAATAAACTTTTTAAAGCGAAGTCTTACTTTTTTAATTTTTTTGCTTTATTTTTATTTATTTATTTGAGAGCGACAGACAAACAGAGAGAAAGAAGCAGAGAGAGAGACAGAGAGAGAGAATGGGCGTGCCAGGGCCTCCAGACACTGCAAACAAACTCTAGACGCATGCACCACCTTGTGCATCTGGCTTATGTGGGTCCTATGGAATCAGCCTCGAACCGAGGTCCTTAGGCTTCACAGGCAAGCGCTTAACCACTAAGCCATCTCTCTAGCCCAAGGTCTTACTTTTTAGTCCAGGGTAGCCTTAAACTCATGGTGATCACCCTACCTCAGCCACTGCAGGGTGGGATTACAGGCACCATGCCTGGCTAGAAAGAAAAACACTTAAAAGGTTTGGCTTTTTGTTGTTGTTTAGAATGAATTCACAGACTGAAGAAAATACGAAGAAATTGGAACTTAGAAGCAAGATAGCAGGAACTTGAAAAGTGGGATAGATTAATGGCAACTTTAAACACATTTTCTCATTTTTGAGTACTTTAGTCTTCTCATCTTACATTTTCATCCTATTTTTCTAACAATCTTCATACTTTGCATTCTCATCACTATCATAAAATTACATTATATAATTGTTGATTTTCAGAAGTTTTTCTGCCTATATACCTCTGAAATGCACACTGATAAAAATTATACCAGATAATTGTAGTATATAAATGATAAGACCAAAGGGGGAAAAGACAAAACACAATGTCCTAGGTGGTAACCCCACCTTTTAGGAAGTCTAGAAGAAAAAAAGAAAAAAACCTTAAAGGATTGGCCAACAATAAAAAAGCAATTGCTAGTGAGCATTAGATAACTAAAAAGCCCACTCAAGAAGGAATAATCCATGGAGTCTAATACTGCTCTTATATGTAATTCAACCTACTGTCTATCTGACCTATACTAATAATATGAAATTCAAAAAAGATGAAGAGGGGTTGGCTAAGGAACTAACTCAGTGGTAGAGTATGTACAAGGCCCTGAGTTGGAAGGGAGGCAGGGAAACAAAGATAAACTTGCTTAGAATCAAACTCAATTTTAATCTTCTAAGTAAATGGAAAAATCCATGACTTTCCCTAGAAGATACTTCAAGTAAAACTTTTTATTTAGGGCTGGAGAGATGGCTAGCAGTAAGGCACATGCCTGCGAAGCCTAAAGACCCAGGTTCAATTCTCCAGGCCCCACGTAAGCCAGATACACATGGTGGCACATGAGTCTGGAGTTTTTTGCAGTGTGGCTAGCATCCAGGCATGACCCATTCTCACTCACCCTCCCCCACCCCCCACTGTAATCATAATAAAAAATGAAATCTTAAAAATATTTTTATTAAAAAGTTCAACTGTAAAACGCAGATTAAGGCCACCCTGCTCCAACAACAAGCCCAGGATACAAATAAATATATCATTTCATAAGATGGTCAGCATTTAAAGGCACTTGCTTGCAAAGCCTAATGGGCCAGTTTCAATTGCCCAGCCACGCATGTCAAGCCATACACACACCGTGACACAAGTGTTTGGAAATTGGATTTGTTGGAGGCAGGACCCCTATCATTCCCATTCCCCTCAATCTCTCACTCTCATTCATTTGCTTTTTCTTTCTGTCTCATTCTCGTCAACTATTCTCACATCTCTTTAAACACAGGAAAAACCCCCATTAAAAATAGCTCTCCCCCCCACCCCACCCCAAAAACCCTCTCTACGATCCCAAAAAACCAAAAAAAAAAGTGCAAACAAAAACAAATCAAACGAAATCTCTCGGATCATCCTTCCCCCAGCGCCCTGCCTCCGCCGCGTGGTCTCAGCCCTCTCCGCTCGCCATTTCGTTCCCGGGCCATCCTCTCCCCTGTCCCACCCACCACTAGACCCCTGCAACCACCTTGTAGCATCTGCTTATGTGGTCCCCTATGGAATCAGCCTCGAACCGAGGTCCTTAGGCTTCACAGGCAAGCGCTTAACCACTAAGCCATCTCTCTAGCCCAAGGTCTTACTTTTTAGTCCAGGGTAGCCTTAAACTCATGGTGATCACCCTACCTCAGCCACTTGAAGGGTGGGATTACAGGCACCATGCATGGCTAGAAAGAAAAACACTTAAAAGGTTTGGCTTTTTGTTGTTGTTTAGAATGAATTCACAGACTGAAGAAAATACGAAGAAATTGGAACTTAGAAGCAAGATAGCAGGAACTTGAAAAGTGGGATAGATTAATGGCAACTTTAAACACATTTTCTCATTTTTGAGTACTTTAGTCTTCTCATCTTACATTTTCATCCTATTTTTCTAACAATCTTCATACTTTGCATTCTCATCACTATCATAAAATTACATTATATAATTGTTTGATTTTCAGAAGTTTTTCTGCCTATATACCTCTGAAATGCACACTGATAAAAATTATACCAGATAATTGTAGTATATAAATGATAAGACCAAAAGGGGGAAAAGACAAAACACAATGTCCTAGGTGGTAACCCCACCTTTTAGGAAGTCTAGAAGAAAAAAAGAAAAAAACCTTAAAGGATTGGCCAACAATAAAAAAAGCAATTGCTAGTGAGCATTAGATAACTAAAAAGCCCACTCAAGAAGGAATAATCCATGGAGTCTAATACTGCTCTTATATTAATTTCCAACCTACTGTCTAACTGACCCAGATCCGAATAAATTGACCTTTCAAAAAAGATGAAGAGGGGTTGGCTAAGGAACTAACTCAGTGGTAGAGTATGTACAAGGCCCTGAGTTGGAAGGGAGGCAGGGAAACAAAGATAAACTTGCTTAGAATCAAACTCAATTTTAATCTTCTAAGTAAATGGAAAAATCCATGACTTTCCCTAGAAGATACTTCAAGTAAAACTTTTTATTTAGGGCTGGAGAGATGGCTTAGCAGTTAAGGCACATGCCTGCGAAGCCTAAAACTCCTGTTCAAATCTCCAGGTCCCATGTAGCCAGCCGTACAAGTAACACAAGGGTAGAATATCACACATGCACACAAGGGGCACATGCAACTGGAGTTCGTTCACAGTGGCTGAAAGGCCCTGGTGTGCCCATTCTCTCTCTCTCTCTCCCTCCCTCCCTCTCTCAAAAAAATAATAGTAAATAAAATAAGTAAGTAAATAAAAGATAAACAAAACCTGTTTATAAGTACCATTTAAATTTTAAAAACTGAAGCCAGACAAGGTGGCGCACACCTTTAATCCCAGCACTCGGGAGGCAGAGGTAGGAGGATCGCCATGAGTTCAAGGCCACCCTCAGACTACAGAGTGAATTCCAGGTCTGCCTGGGTTACAGCAAGACCCTACCTCAAAACCAAAACCAAACAAACAAGCAAAAAAACTCAATCATAAAGAACACACACTACCAATTTACTTTATAATTTCCATGCAATTTTATATTCCTAGGCCTCTTCCCTATAATACAGTCCTGCCTATCATAATAAATCTCAAGAAACCCAAAAATTATTCCCCTTCATCAAGATCTGTCTCCTACCTCAATGACACATATATATCTTATAGCTGTGCAAGACAGAAACATCACCTTTTCTATCTTGCCTGCCATTATTCAAGTCATTACTAAGTGAGATCATAGTCCTAATGACACACCTTGACATCAACCTAATGAGACTCTGGAACCCCAATATTAACCTATGCCCAAAGTCATATGACCCATGAAAAAAAAATCTGCATTATATCAAGTCACACTACTGCCAAAGTGCTCCTTTAAATAAAGTTTGTGAATAATTTTGCTGGTCAAAAGATTTTATGTACTTCTTATTGCTCTTCAAATAAAATACTGAAACACTTACAGACTTCCTCCCATTTTAACAATAATGCCTAACACATTCTTAAGCACAAAGGGGGTTTCTAAGTATTTATTTAGTAGGTAAGTATACTCCCAAAAATAAAGAAAAATAAAACAAGAGTTAAAAACTAATCTCAAGGGCTAGAGAGATAGCTTAGCAGTTAAGGCACATGCCTACAAAGCTTAAGGACCCAGGTTCAATTCTCCAATCCCCACATAAACCAGATGCACAAGGTGGCACATGCATCTGCAGTTTGTTTGCAGTGCCTAGAGGGCCCAGTGCACCTATTCTCTCTGTAATAAGTAATTTAAAATGATATTTAAAAAGCTTATCTCAAAAAGTTGAATTTAGGGCTGGAGAGATGGCTACACTTGCCTGTGAAGCCTAAGGACCCCGGTTCGAGGCTCTTCCCCAGGACCCCACATTAACCAGATGCACAAGGGGGCGCATGTGTCTGGAGTCCTTTGCAGTGGCTGGAGGCCCTGGCGCACCCATTCTCTCTCTCTCTCTCTCTCTCTCCCTCTCTCTGCCTCTTTCTCTCTATCTGTTGCTCTCAAATAAATAAATGAACAAAAAAAAAGTTGAATTTAGAGGTAAAATGTAAAAAAGTATATTTTATGTATGATTGTAAAAAATATAAAAGTACGAAACATAAAAAAACTGCACTATTTTCCTACTGATGATATGATGTGACTGATGCAGACTACCTGTTCCTGCCACACTTTCCTTACCATGAAAGATGTTTCCTCAAAACTGTAAGCCAAGAATAAACCCCTTACTCCCTTAAAAATTTTTTTAAAAAAACAGGGCTGGAAGATGGTCAGCATTTAAAGGCACTTGCTTGCAAAGCCTAATGGGCCAGTTTCAATTGCCCAGCACGCATGTAAAGCCAGACACACACCGTGACCACATGTGTTTGGAGTTGGTTTGTGGAGGCAGGAAGCCCTATCATTCCCATTCCCCTCAATCTCTCACTCTCATTCATTTGCTTTTTCTTTCTGTCTCATTCTCTCACTTTCTCTCTCTTTAAAAATGGTTTTAAATGTTTGTAATAACAAAAATAAAATAAACTTTTTAAAGCGAAGTCTTACTTTTTTAATTTTTTTGCTTTATTTTTATTTATTTATTTGAGAGCGACAGACAAACAGAGAGAAAGAAGCAGAGAGAGAGACAGAGAGAGAGAATGGGCGTGCCAGGGCCTCCAGACACTGCAAACAAACTCTAGACGCATGCACCACCTTGTGCATCTGGCTTATGTGGGTCCTATGGAATCAGCCTCGAACCGAGGGTCCTTAGGCTTCACAGGCAAGCGCTTAACCACTAAGCCATCTCTCTAGCCCAAGGTCTTACTTTTTAGTCCAGGGTAGCCTTAAACTCATGGTGATCACCCTACCTCAGCCACTGCAGGGTGGGATTACAGGCACCATGCCTGGCTAGAAAGAAAAACACTTAAAAGGTTTGGCTTTTTGT
Organism: Dipus sagitta; assembly: GCA_036346955.1. Lineage (NCBI taxonomy): Eukaryota > Metazoa > Chordata > Mammalia > Rodentia > Dipodidae > Dipus > Dipus sagitta. The sequence continues at coordinate 19,540,390 of CM070780.1, forward strand.
TGTTGTTTAGAATGAATTCACAGACTGAAGAAAATACGAAGAAATTGGAACTTAGAAGCAAGATAGCAGGAACTTGAAAAGTGGGATAGATTAATGGCAACTTTAAACACATTTTCTCATTTTTGAGTACTTTAGTCTTCTCATCTTACATTTTCATCCTATTTTTCTAACAATCTTCATACTTTGCATTCTCATCACTATCATAAAATTACATTATATAATTGTTGATTTTCAGAAGTTTTTCTGCCTATATACCTCTGAAATGCACACTGATAAAAATTATACCAGATAATTGTAGTATATAAATGATAAGACCAAAGGGGGAAAAGACAAAACACAATGTCCTAGGTGGTAACCCCACCTTTTAGGAAGTCTAGAAGAAAAAAAGAAAAAAACCTTAAAGGATTGGCCAACAATAAAAAAGCAATTGCTAGTGAGCATTAGATAACTAAAAAGCCCACTCAAGAAGGAATAATCCATGGAGTCTAATACTGCTCTTATATGTAATTCAACCTACTGTCTATCTGACCTATACTAATAATATGAAATTCAAAAAAGATGAAGAGGGGTTGGCTAAGGAACTAACTCAGTGGTAGAGTATGTACAAGGCCCTGAGTTGGAAGGGAGGCAGGGAAACAAAGATAAACTTGCTTAGAATCAAACTCAATTTTAATCTTCTAAGTAAATGGAAAAATCCATGACTTTCCCTAGAAGATACTTCAAGTAAAACTTTTTATTTAGGGCTGGAGAGATGGCTTAGCAGTTAAGGCACATGCCTGCGAAGCCTAAAGACCCAGGTTCAATTCTCCAGGCCCCACGTAAGCCAGATACACATGGTGGCACATGAGTCTGGAGTTTGTTTGCAGTGTGGCTAGCAGTCCAGTGCACCCATTCTCACTCACTCCTCCCCCACCCCCCACTGTAATCAATAAATAAAAAATGAAATCTTAAAAATTTTTTTAACTTAAAGCCAGGCTTGGTGGCACACGCCTTTAATCCCAGCTCTTTGGAGGCAGAGGTAGGGGGACTGCCATGAGTTCAAGGCCACCCTGAGACTCCAGAGTGAATTCCAGGTCAGCCCAGGATACAATGAGACCTTACCTTAAATTTTTTTTTTACTTACAAATAAAATATTTTTTAAAACACACACAATTTTTTTAACCTAATGCCCATATTAGTCATCTCATTGCTATGAAAACCTAACAAAGGCTCACGGTTCAAGGTTACAGTCCATCTTGGCAGGGAAGTTATACATCAGGAGCCTGAGGTAGTTCATCACAGTGTGTACCAGTTGAGAAACAGAACAATGACTTCTAGCACTCGGCCATCTCTCCTTCTTACGCAGTCCAAGACACCTAGCCCATGGGACGGCATCACCCACATTTAAGTGGATCTTCCCACTCTCAATTACACTAATCTACAAAAATTTCTCTGACATCCCCAGAGTTGTTTCCATGATGATTCTAAATCCTGTCAAACTGATAGCCAACATTAACCATTACAATGTCATTTTCATTTTGAAAACAGGAAAAATTGCAAACCCAAATATTCTACATATTCTTACTCATTTATTTGCAAGCAAAGAGAGAAGAGAGACAAAGAAAGATAGAATGTGGGCCTCTAGACACTGCAAATGAACTCCAGATGCATGTGCCAATGTGCATCTGGCTTTACATGGGTACTGGGGAATTGAACTTGGTTCATTTTGCCTGCCTTGCAGGCAAGCACCTTAGCCACTGAGCCATCTCTCCAATCCACAAACCCAAATATTCTATGAACATATAAAATGCTCTAATTTCAAAGAAAATCATACCTCCGATAGCTTATATGGTAAAATAAGCTTTTCTCCCACTGTCACCGTCTTCCTTGTAACTAATGCTTCAAAGAGCATCTCTTCTTTAACCTATACAGCAGAAAAGTTCAATATGTAAGATTTATGATAAAGGGTTGAATTACTGTACAGAAAGCTACATAGAGAAAAAAATTGAATGAAAGTTACAAATTTACAATGGAGAAAAAGGAAAACAAAGAAAATACACTGGTAATCTTACTACTGGTCAAAGTGGAATTTACACATCCCATCCACCAAAATTCTTCCACCCCAAAAAAAGAAGACACAGTAAATAAGATAAACAGGACTTTTTTTTCAAAGTATGCTTAGCTGTGTGGTGGCGCCAAGGCCCTAGGTTCAATCCCCAGCATCACACACACACACACACCACACCACCACCACCACCCCCCCTGTGAATGTGGTGGTCTGAATCAGATGTCCTTCATAAACTCATGTGTTTTGAGTAATTGGTCTACAGCTGGTATCAATTTGGGTGGTGGAGGCAGTGTGCTCCTAGAGGTGGGCTTTGAGATATCTTGCCAGAACTTGGCTCACTGTCTTCCTGCTATTTGCTTCATACTGTGGCGAGACAGTGATGTCCAATCTCTGCTTGTGTTATGCTTTCCCCTGCAAAGATGAAGCCTCCCCTTGGGATTGTAAACCAAAATAAACCCTTTTCTGCCATCAACTACCTTGGACTGAGTATTTAGTCCCAGCAATAGGAAGGTAACTACAACAGTGAGTGGGAGTGCATGCAAAGAAAAGAAAAATTTAAGACTGTTAATCATAATCTCACAACCTAGAAGCCTGAAAAAATAGATGAAAGTACTTCTTGAATTCAAGGAATATTCATAATGAATACTTACATTGCAAAGGGTTTATTTTTATTTGTGACTTTTAAAATATTAATGGTGATTTTTTTTTGTTCCTTCTCTCACCTCAGAGGTAAATATTTACTATGGATTAAACATATATCATTTCAAGTTCCTGTTTTTATAGCTTTGTCTTAAATGTATTCATGAATACTGTGTTGCTGGGCAGACTTAACTGATTCTGACCTCATATTCCCTACATGATTCTGAACCTAACCATGCTGATCATGAGTTTCAGCTTATTCATTTTAATGACTATAAAGCACCCTAGATTAAGTACACAATCCATTCTGCTATTTATACCATTTACAATTATATTGCATAATTAGAAAATAAGCTGTAATTAATGATTTTGCATATGATATCCATGTTTTCTGGACTGAACCAATCTAAAGTTGGAATTACCACTTTGTAATATGTACATTTCACTTTGTAGGACATTTCCAAACTTCTATGAATAATTTTTACCTATCTGTTCTCTCATCAGCAGTAAGAACTACTACTTCTTTGAAACTTAACTATATTCAGTAGAGCAAACTTTTCTATAGTACACTGTTGGTCATGAAATGGCAAACAAGTACATTTTATAATGGTACAAATAGCAAAAAAAATAACCAAAATTTAATGCAGACAATATGAAAATATATCAAGGCTGGGTACACACCTTAGTCCATGAGTGTCTCCCTTGTAAACATAAGAACCTGAGTTAATCCCATTTATGCACATAAATGCCAGATGTGACACATACACCTATAATTCCAGTGCTAGGGAGGTGAAGACAGGTAGATCCTGGAGCTCACTGGATATCCAGCCTAACCTAACTGGTAAGCTACAGGCCAATAAGAGACCCTCTCTCAAAGGAGGTGGATGACATACCCAAGGATGACACCTAAGGTTGTCCTATGGCCTCCACATGCATATACACAGAGATGTATCCTCCACAGACAAACAGGCATACATACAAGCACAATCACCATACACATTCACACACAAAATAATTCAAGCAAAAAATGTTAGATTGGAAGGAAATGTAGAATTATAAAACATGAAAGGAGGTATTACCCTACCACCAATGATTTATGCCAATAAATTACCCATTTATAAATTCATGAACCTTATAATTTATCAAAGTATAATTATACTATATGTATATACACACACACACACACACACACACACACACACGCACACTCCTACTTTTGATACAGAAGTAGGAGGAAGAAACTTCTTTGGTAGTCAGGGAAGAAACCTTGAAAATGAGCAAGTTTGTCTTTTGTCCTTCCTTGGGAATGTAACAGTTAAAACAGTGAAGTCAAAAACACTAAGAAAGAAGCCGGGCGTGGTGGCGCACGCCTTTAATCCCAGCACTCGGGAGGCAGAGGTAGGAGGATCACCGTGAGTTCGAGGCCACCCTGAGACTCCACAGTGAATTCCAGGTCAGCCTGGGCTAGAGTGAGACCCTACCTCGGGGAAAAAAAGAAAAAAAAAACACTAAGAAAATGAACAAGAGGACTTGCAGCTACAAGATGACAGGATAAAAGGAAGGACAGGGCTCTGGGGAAAACAACAAAGCCAGTCTTGTCAGGCACCAGTTGACCCCCATGTAGAGCCCCCACTCTTGATTTTCCATCCCTTACAAAGCTTACAGGTGGGTGCTGAACCCTCCCCTCACTGACTCAGTAACCAAGATAATGAATGTGACCAGCTCCCTGACTGTTAAGGAGGCATATGGATACCTCGTGGAGACTGATGATTGGTCCAGAGCTTCACTTTTCCAGCTTAGTCCAGTCACTTTAAAGATCAAGTAATAAACCCCAAGATACAGAAATTGACTGGAAATGCCCTTCCCAGGACCCCTCCGTTGCAGAGAGCTTTTTACTTTTGCATCTCTCACTTTTCAGTGAGCATATGCAACCTCCTCAAATGAGAGCACTCTGCTAGCTGCTTTTTCCTTCATATTTGCTTTATCTCTGTAATAAACTTTCTCTTTTACGAATGAGGTTCATTCCTGAATTTCCAAGAAAAGAACCTAGAGCCACTGAAGTCAGCGGAGCTTTGGTAACCTTGAGAATCTAGTACGCGAGTTGTCCCTGGGCTAAGATAAGGCTCAGTCACTCTCAAAGAGACCCATTTCACTTTTATAGCACCCACTGCTTAATCCTGAAGTTCCAAAACTAGAAATAATTCTAAGGTATATTACCTTCACAAAATGAAGAAAAACTAAAAATTTCAACACTTTACACATTTTAAAATACTTTGAAAATTGAAAGTAATACTAGATCTCACAAAAATGACAAAATAATGCTAACAAAAACCACGATAAAACCCAAAGGTAAATATTATGAGACACATTTCTACAATTAATAAAAATAAGCATTTCAAAATACCTGAGGTACATGTAGCTCAGTGGCAGAGTATGTGCAAGTACAAAGGTTCAATGGAGAGGGAGTATAACATTCAAAAATAAATAATTTATGCTATGGACTCAAGAAATTTCTTAAAAGGAAGGGGCTGGGAGATGGCTCAGCATTTAAAGGTCCTTGCTTAAAAGTGGGTCAGCTTGAGGTTCAATTCCCAAGCCACCCACATACGCAGGATACAAAAACGGGTGCAAGTGCCTGGCATTTGTTTGCAGCAGGAAGAGACTCAAGCATGCCCAAACACACATGCACAATAAATAGATGTTTAATTTTGTAATCTTTGAAAAGAACAAATAATCATAGGCTAGTAATGACATGAAGCAGGTCACTTTCATAAGGGACAAGTATAAATTGGTACAACCACTGTGGAAAGTAACTTGGTCAATTATCAGTAAAGATGAATATATATACATATACATGTCCATAACCTAAAACTTATAGAATTGTGGCAAATATTAACCAAAGAATACGCTTAAGAATACTATCAAATTATTTATCGACAGAAAACTGTAAAAAACTTCAATCCCCATAAACAGGCAAAAAGATAAACTATGTTCTATTCATACAAAAGAATCATATAATAATTAAAAAGGAACCTAGAACACATAAATCAGTATTGAAAAATCTCAAAAACATGGGAAAATCAAATTTCAAAATGACATATACAATGCAGCATTTATCTAATAGCGCTGGAAAGCCCTATGGGAGGGAGCACCTGGAGGAAAACAGTCACCAACAACATGACTAAGCAGGGGACCCTGCAAACTACAAATGAACCAGCTGGTCAAGTGCACACTAGTGCAACAGTGACACGCACCTGCAGGTAACCAATTGTTCTCTGATTGAACCTCATGAGGCTACTCAGTGGGAGAGAATTCATAGCTGGTACTGGAAACCAAGTCAGAATCCCACTGTCAGGAAACTCACAGACTCTAGAGAGAAGCCCCCACTGCTCTCTGGAAAACAAGAGTGGGCTTGCACACCCAAAAAAATAATAATCTCTCATTTGCATACCCCCCTTTAACTCAAGCTGATCTCACCCTTATTTGGAGAATCTGTCTTATTTTACAGATGGTTGAGAAAATGGAGGAGAACCAAGATCCATCAATAAGACAAGAAATTAGCCCACCATAAGTTGTGCCACCTCTACCAAATCCGCCATGGCCCAGGAGAAACTGCAGATGAAGTGATGACATGAACACTGTTCAATACCACTAGCCTGACAACCAGCCCAAGGTTGATGCTGACAAACACAAAGCAGAAATCCAGAGGCCACAGAGAATTTAACATTTAATTAGACTGCCAACAGGCCTGCTATGGCTCAGGGAACATTGTAGAAGAGAAAGCAGAAAGATTTTAAGAGCCACAGAGTTTGTAAGAATATCTTGAGACACAGTCCCCTGCTACACGACAAGGACTGAATGAGGCCTTTATGACCTTAGAGTGAATACCATAACTCCAGTAAGAAGGGTCTCAAGAGTAACAGAAGCTGGGGCAAAGGCATAAAAGAGAATAACCTGTTACATTTAATATAAAAAAGACTTAGGACTAGCGAGATGGCTTAGTGGTTAAGGCACTTGCCTATAAAGCCTAAGGACCCAGGTTTGATTCTCCAGGTCTCACGTAAGCCAGATACACATGGTAGTGCATGCATCTGGAGTTCACTTGCAGTGGCTGGAGGCACTGGCATGCCTTTGTCTCTCCCTCTTTCTCTCTCTCAAATAAATAAACGTACTAAAAAAAAAAACTCACAACTTTCAGATACCACAGTCAATCTCCTTGTAGAAATTTATTCTAATGAGTGACTCTAGTTCCAATTAAAGATATTCCATCTCCTGTTTCTAGATGTCATTCCACTGAATGTTCAATCATATGTAGAGAAAAAGTAAACACTGTGCAGGTAGGTAAATGAGCAACAGGCTTACACTGCACTCAGGTGGCACTGCAGCCTATCATGGACACAAACTAGTATTTATTAACTTTATGCAATAAAATCTAAATTATGCTAAGTAAAAGCAAATGTTTCTATGCACTAGGAGTCAGTTTAGACTACTCAGTAAAGTTAAACTCCCTGAAGTAGCAAGCGCACAAAAACTGAAAGGTTACACTTGATTTTTGTTTGTTTGTTTGTTTGTTTTGGTTTTCTGAGGTAGGGTCTCACTCTGGCTCAAGATGACCTGGAATTCACTATGTAGTCTCAGGTTGGCCTTGAACTCTCGATCCTCCTACCTCTGCCTCCCAAGTGCTGGGATTAAAGGCATGCGCCACAACGCCCGGCTCTATATATTTGATTTTTAAAAAGCATAGCAAGCTATTCATAATTGCCAAAAACTGGAAATAAGCAAGTAGTACATTCATACAATGGTGTAGCAGTTAGATTCAGGTGTCCCCCATAAACTTAGGTGTTCTGAGTGCTAGGTTCCCAGTTGATGGAGATTTGGGATTAACACCTCCTGGAGGCAGTGTGTTGTTGGGGGCAGGCTTATGGGTGTTATAGCCAGTTTCCCCTTGCCAGTGTTTGGCACAGTCTCCTGTTCCTATTGTCCACCTTATGTAGGCCAGGGGATGATGTCCACCCTCTGCTCATGTCGTCGTTTTCTCTGCCATTGTGGAGCTTCCCCCTCGAGCTTGTAAGCCAAGATAAATCTCTTTTTTCCCCACAAGCTGCTCTTGGTTGGGTGATTTCTACCAGCAATGAAAACCTGACTGCAACAAACGGAAACACTGCTTAGAGATTTAAAAAAAAAATTCTAGGAATGGTAAATGGCTCAGTGGTTAATGGTGCTTGCCAGCACAGCCTGCTGATCTGAGTTCTATTCTTCCCAGTACCCACATAAAGTCGGACTCAAGGCAGTGCATGTGTCTGTGATCCCAGTGTCCTACAACAATGGCAGAAGAGCCAGGAGAATCTGAAGCTCACAGGCCAGTTACACTGTTATTCATTTACAGCTGTTAGAGACCTTGTCTCAAAAAAGGTTGGAAGAAGCCGGGCATGGTGGTACACGCCTTTAATCCCAGCACTAGGGAGGCTGAGGTGGGAAGACAGCTGTGAGTTTGAGGCCACCCTGAGACAATATACTAAATTCCAAGTCAGTCTGAGCTAGAATGAGACCCTACCTCCCAAAAAAAAAAAAAAAAAAATGGTGGAAGAAGAGCAGTCATCTTGAGGTTGTCGTCTAACCTTCACAAGTTTGTATCTATAGCACATGCATGTGTACACACACACTCATTCATACATGCATGTATACATACACACACACTTTTTTAAAAAGAAATTCTTTCAAGCCACAAAGAAATGGAAGCATGTATACTTCCAAATAAAACAAGCATGTCTAAAAAATCGTAAGCTGTATGATTACAACTACATTACATTCTGGAAACAGCAAATCTGTACACACAGTAAACGTAAGGGTGGCTGCTAGCAGTTTAGGGTAAAGGAATGACCAGTAAAGCAGAGGAGTTTTAGAGCAATCACACTGTTATGTATGAAACCGTAGTGGTAGGCACATGAATGTATTACAAGCCCATTCAGCACAAAGAATGAACCAGAATATTATGTAAACTCAAGGAATTATTTAAAACAGAAGGGAGTTCCAGGAAAAAAATGCAGGTTATGATTAGAGACTCTAGTTGTATAACAAATATATGAAATAATATCAACAAAGGAGGTTGGAGGAAAAGACAATACACTAAGCCAACTCTGGAAGTAAATGGAACCTATACAAAAGGGAACCATCTCTAAGAACTATACTCTAAAAAGTCAAAAAAGGAGCTGGAAAGATAGCTTAATGGTTAAGGCACTTTCCTGCAAAGCCTAAGGACCCAGATTTGATTCCCAGTACCCATATAAGCCACATACACATGGTGGCACATGCATTTGGAGCTCGTTTGCAGGGCTAGAAGCCTTGGATCACCCATTCTCTGTCTCTGTCTCTGTCTCTCTCTCTAGCAAATGAATAAAAATATTTTTTTCTTAAAACCAAAAGGTTATTTTCCACAGGGATATAGGTTGCAAATCCAATACTACTATTAAATGCACACTGCTAGGTGGCAGAGGTTGAGAGAAACATTTCTCATTGTTGGGTGGGAATTTATAGATGTGCAAAAAGAAAAACCACAACGATCCATGTGGGAATGAATTTTAAGAGAGATCAGTATGATATCATGCTTAGATAACAAATGGTTACATATGGCAATCTTTATAGCTGTGTGTATGTATACAAGTTAGCATACAAGCATGTTTCCCTGGTGTGTTGGATGAAGGAGCATAGAAGAAATAAGAGCCCATGTGAAGGGGAATCTGGTCAAGAACAACATATATATATATATAACAAAAATAACAAGTTATCCAATGGAGAATTACTGACTCACTTCTAATAATTGTGAGACAACAGGCAAAACTTCAGGATTGCAGATATCAATACAGTCATCCCGGTATGTCTTCTTTTTATAACAAATGTTACCCAAATGCAGTATTGCTGAGAGAAGGGAGAATATCCTGTAAAAATAAAAGCACAAATTATAGCCTGTACACACTGCATTCTCAAAGCTCATTTCATTCCAAAATCCTAGCTAAGCAAACTAACCAGACAACTCGTAAAATTTAACTTATGAAATATTAATGCTTTAGAAAATAATACTGAGTAACTAAAATTTACTATTTACTGTATGTCAGGTATAAAATATTTTACATATACCTCTGCCTCCCAAAGCCTGGGATTAAAGATTTGTGCCACCATGAAAAAATATATTTTACATGACCTTAATATTATAGCATTAGTTAGAAAGCTCTTTCAAGGTGACTTATTGCCTAAATTTACTGCAGTGCTCAAAAAGTCCATGCCTTTCTAAATATTACTTCTAAATGATATTCTACCTGCCTTGAATACCTTTTCCTTGTTCTTTTTCAGATACACTGAAATAAAATTTCCAAAAGTAACTACAGTGGTTTGATTCAGGTGACCTACATAAACTTAGGTGTTCTGAGTGCTAGGTTCCCAGCTGGTGGAGATTTGGAAATTAACACCTTCTATAGGCAGTGTATTGTTGGGAGCAGGCTTATGGGTATTATAGCCAGTTTCCCCTTGCCAGTGTTTGGCACACTCTCCTGTTCCTGTTGTCCACCTGATTTTGGCCAGGGGGTGATGTCCAGCCTCTCTGCTCATGCCATCATTTTCCCCTGCCATCATGGAGCTTCCCCTCAAGTCTGCAAGCCATAATAAACCCTTTTTTCCCCACAAGCTGCTCCTGGTCAAATGATTTCGGCCAGCACCGCAAACCTGACTCCAGCAGAAGGCTTTTTAAAATATATTTTAACAGGTATGTCAAGTGACTTTTTTCTTTCTAAAGAGTGAAATTTGAGCCAGGCATGGTGGCGCATGCCTTTAATCCCAGCACTCGGAAGGCAGAGGTAGGAGGATCACCCTGAGACTACATAGTGATTTCTAGGTCAGCCTGGGCCAGAGTGAGACCCTACCTCGGTGGGGGGGAGTGCAATTTGAAAGTCTGCGTGGTGGCACATGCCTTTAATCCCAGCACTTGGGAAGCAGAGGTAGGAGGATCACCATGAGTTCAAAGCCACCCTGAGAATACAGAGTGAGTTCCAGGCCAGCCTGGACTAGAGTGAGACCCTACCTCAAAAAACCAAAAGAAAGGAAAAAAGAGTGCAATTTGAGGCTGGAAGGATGGCTTAGAGGATAAGGCACTCGCCTGTAAAACCAAAAGACCCAAGTTCAATTCCCCAGGACCCATGTGAGCCAACTGCACAACGTGGCACATGCTTGTGGAGTTTGTTTGCAGCGAGTGAGTGCCCATTCTCCCTCTCAAATAAAATAAGAGTACATTTTGGACTGGAGAGATGACTTAGCAGTTAAGGCACCTGCCTGCAAAAGGATACAGGTTTGGTTTGCCAGTACCCACATAAAGCCAGAAGGACAAGGTGGCACATGCATCTGGAATTCATTTGCTATGGCTAGGAGGCCCTAGCATGCCCATATATTCTCTCTCGCTCTTGCTCTCACTCTCTCTCTGCCTCTCTCTGTCAAATATATAAATATAAATAAAATACCTTTTTAAGGGTACGTTTTATTTTTCTAATATTTGTTTGTGATAGAGAGAGAAAAAAATGGCAAATTAGGGCCTTCTGCCACTGCAAATGAGCTCCTAACACATGTGCCACTTTGTGTGGCTGGTTTATATGGGTTCTACAGAATCAAACCCAGGCCATAAAAGCTTTGCAAAAAAAAGTGCCTTTAACCACTGAGCCATCTGCCCCAGTCCCTAGATGACTCTTTGTTTTTGTTTTTAAAGGTAAGGTCTCAATCTAGCCCAAGCTGGCCTGGAATTCACTATGAGCTCTCAGGCTAGGTTAGAACTTGTGGCAATCCTTCTAGCTCTGCCTCCCAAATGCTGGTATTAAAGGCAAGTGCCATCACGGCCTGGCTACCAGATGACTTTTTTTGTTTGTTTTGTTTTTCAAGGTAGGGTCTCTCTCTAGCCCAAGCTAACCTGGAATTCACTATGGAGTCTCAGGGTGACCTCAAACTCACAGCGATCCTCCTAACTCTGCTTCCTCAATGCTGGGATTAAAGGTGTGCGCCACCACACCTAGCCTAGATGACTTTTTAATGATTAATTATTATATTTTTATTTGTGAGAGAGGCAAAGACAAACTCCAGATGCATGCACCTCCTTGTGTGCATGTGCAACATTGCACGCTTATGTCACTTGTACATCTGGCTTAAATGGGACCTGGAGATTCGAACGTGCATTTTTAGGTTTTGCAGGCAAGCGCCTTAACTGCTAAGCCATTTCTCCAGCCCAGTTGATTGTATTTTAAATGTTCCCTACATCTTTTTATAGTGCCCTTTAAATTATGAGGCTAGTGGGATACATTACCTAATATCAGGCCCCTTTCTTTCAATGTGACCACCCTTGATACACTCCCCTTGTGCATATGGAAGCACATGCCCTTCAGTTAGAACTGATTCCTTCACTTGGGCACTACTATCTTACCAACCCCAGCTTACTCAGGAAACTTACTATGCTCATTTCCTATCTTTTACTTGAACATTCTGTAAACATACTCTGATGTTCACTTTTATTTCACATAAATCATCCTATATCCTAATCCTGTATGTTCTTCCCTTCACAAACAAATGGAGATATTACCAAAAACTCTTTGTTTTTACTTTATCATTCCTAATCACTACCACATTTGACATCTGTAATACACTAATGTGTCTCAGAGGTTGCAAAGGATCTCTTCCACATAGCTGAAAACAGATTGTGCCCTTAACTTATTTGACATTTAACACAGCTAAAAACTCCTTTAAAAACCTTTGCAGGGGCTGGAGGGATGGCTTAGCAGTTATGGCATTTGCCTACAAAGCCAAAGGACCCAGGTTTGATTCCCCAGGGCACACATAACCTAGATGCACAAGGGGGCACATGTGTCTGGAGTTCGTTTGCAGTGGCTGGAGGCCCTGGTGCGCCCATTCTCTCCCCCCTCCCCCTTCTCTGTCAAATAAATAAAATATTTTAAAAAATTTAATTGAGCCGGGCGTGGTGGCGCACGCCTTTAATCCCAGCACTTGGGAGGCAGAGGTAGGAGGATCGCCGTGAGTTCAAGGCCACCCTGAGACTACATAGTGAATTCCAGGTCAGCCTGAGCTAGAGCAAGACCCTGCCTCAAAAAAAAAAAAAAAAAAAAAAATTAATTGAAAAAAATCTTTCAAGAATGTCCTAAAATACACATGTCACCTTATCAAGTTATTTCTTTAGGAACATATGAGCAATTTGTAAAAATGTGTCATCCTACAATTCTGTCTAGTTAAAAATTTTATACTTGCGTGAAATTTGACTACAAAATTAGGAAATATTTTAAACACACAAAGAAACTGCTTTTGGAAGAAGATCCACTTTGAGGAATACTGAATCAACATCTAATTCACAAGTCTACATCTTTCAAGTAATTTAAAATTTTTCAGAAATAAAGAGATAATTATAATAAAGGATTCTGAAATAATTAGAAATTAAATTTAACATCACTAAAGCACTATGAAAATTACCAGAAGTAAAAAGACAAAAATCACAAATTTATGACCTACTTGTCTTATTTTGGGTTCAGCACATTAATGTTCTCACACATAAATATGTGATACTATTCTCCAGCAATAATATTACATAAATAATAAAATGTAATATAAATCAATACTAAATGATTTTAAAATATGAATAACAATCCTCATTCTCAAAAAGCTTTTAATGATGCATTAGGAGATAAAAGGTAATTACTGAACAGAAGGTACCTTTAAAATACAGACAGCATAAACATAGCATAATAACTGAAATTTTCATTTAAAAAATCTTAACATTAAAATTTTTGAAAAAACCAGTTGTTCTGGGTATAATGGCATATGCTTATAATCCCATCACTTGGGAGTCTGAGGCAGAAGGACCACGTTTGAAGCCAGCCTGAACTACATAACAAGATCTTATCTAAAGTAAAAACAGCTTTCAATTCACATTCCAGAATTCAAGCCTGCCTGATAAGAGCGTCTAAAGTATGTCTAGATTAATAGGAAAGAATGCTATGATTTATTAGCAAAGATCATCGTGGTCACAGAAGAGGGGAGTGGTAGTACACATAGTATATTCTCTATCAAACACTGAAAATATTTAAATGAGTGGAAAGGAGACATGATGCCTGGCACTACCTACACAAGACCCTCATAATAGGAGGAAAAGATGACATCAAAATAAGAGGCAAATTCAGAGGGGGAGGGGATATGACGGAGAACAGATTTGTGAAGAGGAAAGTGGGGGAAGGAATTATCATGGTTTATTGTCTATAATTATGGAAGTTCTCAATAAAATTTAAAAAAAAAAAAAGAAAATTCATTCCAAATGGAGAAAATTCAAAATGTTCAAAGTCCAACATACTATTTTAGAGAATAAGACCAGTGCAGTTAAAATACAAAATTTCAGGCTGGAGTGATGGTTTAGCAGTTAAGGCGTTTGCCTGCAAAACCAAAGGACCCAGGTTCGATTCCCCAGGACCCACATTAGCCAGATGCACAAGGGGGCACATGCATCTGGAGTTCGTTTATAGTGACTGGAGGCCCTGGCGCGCCCATTCTCTTTCTCTTCCTCCCCCCTCTCCCTCTCCCTCTGTCAAATAAATAAAAATAAATAAATAAAATACAAAATTTCTATAAGGGACTACCTGAAAATGAAAGCCGTGTAACAAGGAAGAAGCACAATAGAACGTATTTTTTTTCCCAACATTTGCAAGACGAGATACAGTCAAATCAGCAAGTACAACAGACAGCCTGAAGCCAAGCGTGGTGGTGCACACATTCAATCCCAGCACTTGGGAAGCACAGGTAGGACAACCATGAGTTCAAAGGCATCCTAAGATTACATAGTGAATTCCATGTCAGCCTGGGCTAGAGTAAGACCTACCTTAAAAAACCAAAAATAAATAAATAAAAAAGACAGTCTGGTGTGCTGGCATACACCTTTAATCCCAGCACCTGGGAGGCAGAGGTAGGAGGATCACTGAGTTCAAGGACACCCTGAGACTACATAGTGAATTCCAGGTCAGCCTGGGCTAGAGGGAAACTGTACTTCAGAAGTAAGAAGAGAAGGGGGAAGAGAGAAGGGGAAAGGGAAGGGAGGAAAGAAGGGAAGAAAAAAGGGAAGGGAAGGGAAGGAAGAAGAAGGAAAGAGGGAAGGAAAGGAGGAGGGAGGGAAGACAATCCCTTGGTTTAGGAAAAGTTGTGCTGTATGTTATTTTTATGATTAATTTATCTATTTAAGAGAGAGGGAAGAAAGAGAAACAGGCAGAGAGAGAACTGGTGTGCCAGGGCCTCCAGCACTGCAAACTCCACGCACATGTGCCACCTTGTGCAATTGGCTTGCATGGTCCTGGGGAATCAAACCTGGGTCCTTTGCCTTGTAGGCAAGTGCCTTAACTGATAAGCCATCTCTCTAGCCCTGATATTATGTTTTATGTTATATTATGTCGTTATGTCATAGTAAAATTTAAACTTATGTTAATCTTAACAAAATCAGTTTCACTGGTATTTAATAACACACAAAAAAGTATACTTTATCCAAAAATGTATACAATAAGAAATGTTTTAGATTTTGGAATTTTTCAGATTGTAAAATAGATGCACTGAATTTTCTAGTTGAATATTCCTAACCTGAAGATCCAAAATCCTCCTAAGTTCAAAAGATTTTGAGCATCAGTTCAATATCCAAAAGTCCCAGGGCGTGGTTGTGCACACCTTTAATCCCAGCACTCAGGAGACCAAGGTAGGAGGATCACTGTGAGTTTAAGGCCAGTTTGAGACTACACAGTGAATTCTAGGTCAGCCTGGGCTACAGAAAGACTCTGCTTTAATACATACATACATACATACATACATACATTTTAAAACATTTTCTCTGGTGGGAGATAAGACTGTATCATTAACAATTTTAATTTAAATATAACTTATCACAAATTTTTAGTTTCCGTTTTGCTTATATTTATCTTGAATAAAGGTTCTATAGTGTTCTGAGGGGAAGAGGGAGTTCTGCTGCTGGAGATGGACCTGAGGGTCTTATGCACATAGGGTAAGCATTCTTCCAACCAAGCTATGCCCACAAACAAAGAATTTTTAATGCAACACCACACATACAATTTAATATACATAGAAAATTTTACCAATCTGTTTAACAGAACATTAAAGATCACTGATACAGAAAATGAGGTGTTATAGAAATAGTGTAATAAAGTAATCGTTTCTAAGTAATGTCCATAGATAGGCTTCAGGGATGCCACAAATTCCCAAGATTATGTGCAAATGTTTATGTATGTGCAGATTTTCAATGAAGAGCTCTAGCTTTTATTAGATTCTCAAAGAATGTATGACAATAGAGAGGAACCTAAATCAAAGCGTAAGATAACTGAAGTAACAGATTAGTACTACTAGTTACAAAACTAGTTAAAGAACCAAGGAAGGAATGGAGAGACGGTTCAGCAGGTAAGTGTGCATCCTACGCAAGCATGAGGGCTGAGGAGGTCTGAGATTGCCACAGTTCAAATCTCATATCCCACATAAAGCAGCTGGACATTATGGCCACATATGCGTGTAACTACAGTCCCAAAGAGGAGCAGAAATGGATGAATCACAGAGGCCCATAACATTCAGAACCAATAAAAAGAAATTCCACCTCAAAACAAGACCAGGTGGAAGAGCATTGTGACATTCCATGAAAGCCAGCACAGGCAAAGGACCCCTGCCACAGAAGAATGTAGCAGACACTTCAAGCGCACATATATGGCATATAGCACATACCCTACCACCATACCACCTCCCCCCACACACATCTAAAAATAAATTAATTAAAGAGAACAAAGGAATAAAAATGTCTCAGGCACATAATGATTTGTAATAAATAAATAAAATAAATAAACTCACTGTCTTCGTGTCTTGGGAAGAAATCCTACCATCTCCATGGCCAATTGTAAGCGTTCAAAGTCATGCTTCAAATCTTCTCCTTCCACCATGAAGCAATCCTGTTTAAGATAAAGAAGGGGAGTGGTTAAGTTTAGCTACTAGAAAATGTGGGACATTCATAAATGTTAATTTAAGATAAGTATGATCCTACATAAGTGGAAATTAGAGCTACTACAACATTTACACATAGTAAAACGCATGAGACCTCTTATTTTCATCAGGTATGCAAAGTAACCCTACCTGACAAATACTACCAGTACCCTTTTCTCCTTACAATCACTAACACAATGGTGGCAAAAGTGACAAGGCAGAAAGCAGCAGTACTTAAAATATGCTGCTACCAAGTTTGAATTTAAGTAGTTCTAAAGATTCAAAGCATTTAAGAGTGCTCAATTTCATAATCAAATATGTATTCAACAAATATTTAACAAAGACCCATTACATGCAAGGCACTGAACTAAATCCTAGTGAGAAAGAGAAAAACAGGGACGGGAGAGGAAGAGTAATAGAATGTAGAGGAGCGAAGGGAGGGGGCAGAAAGGGAAGAAAAGAGGAGAGGGGAAAGAGATAGGGAGAAAGGTAGGGAGGAAGGGAAGATCTGGGGAGGTAGATGGCTCAACAGTTAAAGAGCCTAACCCAAATTTAGATGCACAAAACTTGCCAGACACACAACTCAAGTGTGGAATCCTAGCCAAGAAGGGAGGTGGAGACAGAATTCTGAACCTTGCTGGCCAACAGGCCTGGTGAAAGAAACAGCAAATCTGGGGGTGAAGAGATGGCTCAGCACTTAAGTCTCTTGCCTGCAAAGCCTAACAACCTGGGTTCAATCTCCCAGTACCCTCGTAAAGCCAGGTATACAAAGTGGTATATGCATCTGGAGTTCATCTGCAGTAGCTGGAGGCTCTGACAGACCCATTCTTTCTCTGTCTCTGTCTCTCTCTCTCTGCTTGTAAATAAATTTAAAAAATAAAAAGACACCATCAAAAAAAAGGTGGAAGGTAGGGAAGAAAATACAAAAAGGTTTAAAATGAAACAGACAGTGATGGAGGGCAAAAGGGAAGGAAAGAAACAATGACAAAAAAGGAAAACCCATATATTATCAGTATTTAAAATGCTAATTATATATAAAAGATAATTATATTTGAAGGAATAAAGGCCAAAAGATGCTAATGATAACAATAAAGATAATTTATACTTGAATATATAATCACCACTTGAAGACAGAAAATCTGTATTTACTAAATATCTATCTAACAGTCATTAAAAGTCTCAACATTGCTCCTTTAATTTAGTAAGATAACTTTTTTCCCAAGGTAGGGTCTCACTCTAGCTCAGGCTGACCTGGAATTCACTATGTTGTCTCAAGGTGGCCTCGAACTCACAGTGATCCTCCTACCTCTGCCTCCAGAGTGCTGGGATTAAAGGTGTGCACCACCACGCCCAGCTAATTTGGTGAGGTAACTTTTTAAATAAATTAAATCACCATACAATGGAAAAATAACAGGTTTCTTGTAAAGAGTGATTCACCACAGATCTCTTTGGGACCATTTACATGACAGTCCTTTAATAATCCTCTCTCCCTATAATGCTAGTCAGATACGTCTATCACTCACAGAAAAGCAAAATTTATTTTGTCCCCAAATACACTATGAGATAAAGCTAACAGGAAAGAATAACTTAAGAGACTCTCGGAATAGCTTATTGATTCACTTGTAAGAAAAAGAACCATAGGGCTGGAGCGATGGCTTAGCAGTTAAGGCGCTTGCTGACAAAGCCAAAGTACCCAGGTTCGATTCCCCTGTACCCACATAAAGCCAGATGTACAAGGTGGTGCATGTGTCTGGAGTTCATTTGCAGTGGCTGGAGTGCCTGGCACACCCATTCTCTATCTGCTTCTCTCTCTCTAATCAATAAATAAAATATTTTTAAAAGGAAAAGAAAAAGAACCATAAAGCAATCAAAGTTCAAATAATAATTATATAAAATAGAATGAGGTAATCACATGCCTTTAGTCCCAGAACTTGGGAGGCTGAGGTAGGAGATGACTGTGATTTGAGATCCAGGTCAGCCTGGGCTGAAGTAAAACCTTCTCCTTCCCCCACAAAGAAAAAGAAATACTGGCTACAAAATGGCATCATTTTCTAGCACTCAGTGTTCAGCACTTGATCGAGATCTTCATGTGCTTTATTTAAAAAAAAAAAAATTAGGGGGCTGGAGAGATGGCTTAGCGGTTAAGCGCTTGCCTGTGAAGCCTAAGGACCCCAGTTCCAGGCTCGATTCCCCAGGACCCACGTTAGCCAGATGCACAAGGGGGTGTACGCATCTGGAGTTCGTTTGCAGTGGCTGGAGGCCCTGGCGCACCCATTCTCTCTATTTGCCTCTTTCTCTCTCTGTCGCTCTCAAATAAATAAATAAATAAAAATGATTTAAAAAAATTTTTTAATTAAGGCCGTATTTTTTGCACATACTTGTGTGTGGTGTGCATACAAGTGGGTGCACATTGGGTTATGTGGGTTTGTGCATGTGCATGCCAGAGGTTAATAATCAGGTGTCTTCCTTAATTGCTGTGTGCTGAGCTGGCCAAAGAGCATTATTTCCTTGAAGTAAATGATAGGAACAAAAAAAATGAAGTGATTTGCTGAAGGTCTCAAAAATCAGTGAATGAGTAAGTCATTATTTAGGTCAAGTCAATCTACTTCATAGCCCAAACTCTGAAGAATATTCTAACTCTGAACCAAGGCAGATCAGTTCACCGTGCACTACAAGGTCTGAACAAGTAATCAGCTCATATCTGTAGTATGCGTTGGCAGTGCTAGCTCCGCTCTCAAAGAGGCATAACCCATATGAGGTAGTAAGTGAAAGATGGAAGGAGGAGCTTTTTCAGAGATCTGAAAAATAAACTCTTTCTATTAAAATTCATCAAAAAGTCTACAAACTAAATAGCTGGTATTTCCCAGAATACTGAAGCTGAAATCAAAACTTCAATTATGAAATGGTAATGCAATTAAACTGTTTTGAGGGAAAAAAATTAACATCCATACATACAGGTCCTTCACAACTATGGCATAGGCTAATTTTGCAATTAACAGAGTTTAAAATCACATGCAATGAGAAAAATGAAGGTTTCTGGAAGCAATGACTAAAACATGCTATGTTTCTAAGAGAAATATTTAATAAATTAATTCATTAGTTAGTTAATAAATACAGGTAAGTATATCTGTGTTCTCAGCCCTTTGCATCTGAAGGATAAATATTTTTGTATTATTTATGGTTACAAACTTTTCTTATATAAAATATAACAAGGTTAAATTTACTCATTATATTATGTCACATATAACTTTATGTCACCCAATTTGAAATGCAAAGTAATCTTACTTATATGAATTTCAATAATTAACTAGAAAACTTTTTTTTTCTTGGCCACTCAGACTGTGTCCTCTCCCTCCAGCTCCCCAGAAGGAGAGCAGACAAATTTTTAATAAGGCTATACTTGCTACTAAAAAAAAAAAAAAAAAAAAAAAAAAAAACAGGACTGGAGAGATGGCTTAGCAGTTGACCCAGGCTCAATTACCCAGTACCCACGTAAGCCAGATGCAAAAGGTGGCACATGTGTCTGGAGTTCATTTGCAGTGGCTGAAGACCCAGGCACACCCATTCTCCATCCCTCTCTCTCTATCTGCCTCTTTCTCTCTCAAATAAATAAATAAATAAAAGATTTTTTAAAACAAAAGAAAAAAACATGAAGCTTTTTTTTTTCAAATTAGAATAACTACTCATAATATGTAGGTAATGAAACTACCAAATAAATAAATCTCAGGTTAGGAGCATAGTTCTATGGTAGAGTGCTTGCCTAGTATGCCCAAGGTCCTAAGTTTGATCACTGGCACTGTAAATAAATAAGCAAATCTCAAGAAAAAAACACCATAGTTCATACAGATCTACCTCAATACAAAGAATCAGAAATGCAGCCAATTTACAGTTTGTGAAAATCAATGTTCAACATAGATTAGCCATTAAGAAAATATACAAAAAATAGTAAACTGGTTTATAATCCAAAAACTACATTCATACAAATCAATTATTTGGGAAATTAAAATTGATCCTTTATTTTCATTCCTAGCCAAGTTGGTATTTCAGCTGGTCATTATTCTAAGTTACAAGATGGATTTAAATGATCTATGTGAGGTCCCTTTGACAGGAACATATATTTAGGTACTTGTACTGACCGGCTCAGAATCATAGTAATAATCATCCCAGCTCTGTCTGAGGGGTTTCTTTGTTATCTGAAAGTAAGGCAAATTAGTAAAGCAGAAGTTATTAGGAATGGTTATTATACTTTTCTAATGATCTCATAGATGCATTTATCAGGTAGCATGTGGCTATCCAAAGAAAAGTTATTTTGCATAGCAGCTTAAAACAAGAAACAACTAAATAAAAATTCAGATTCTGGGAGATCATATATTATTCTATGCAACTCATACATGCATAGCCCAGTGGTCCTGCTAATTTCCATATTCACTGAATATTGACATTATAACAACACTATGTCTTAGCTACTGACTAATTAAACAAAAATCTAGAAGGACAATAACATTGGAAGCTTTTTTTTTTTCTTTTGGTTTTTCGAAGTAGGGTTTCTCCAGGCTGCGCTGGAATTCACTATGTTGTCTCAGGGTGGCCTCAAACTCATGGTGATCCCTCCTAACTCTGCCTCTGAGTGCTGGAATTCAAGGTATGTGCCACCATCCCCTTCTCTGAGTTTTCTTATTACTAACAATTATCATCTCACTTGTGAGTGATTACCACTTGTTTTAAAAGAATAGTCACCCAGAAGCTGAATTAGCAATTTTTAAAAGTAATTAATTCTGTCCAATAAAAATATCTAGTATTCAATCAGAAAGTAATGTAACTTTCAAGTTTTTTGATACATTAATATAAAATTAAGGAAATTTATATTACTAAGAAGTTTTAAAATTAAGAGAGAAAGGATGGTACCAACATGTGCTGTTTACATATGAAGTATGTCAACAACTAATAAACAAAACTTTAAATCATAGAAAGTACCGAAAAGTTTTTAAAAGAAATACCAGTTATACTACATTGCATACCTAAATAAACACTATAATTTTTACTCATCAATGTATCAGTTAGTTATAATATCTTCATAAGAATGTTTTTTATTGCCACAAAGGATTTTTCCCATAGTTACATTTTTTTTTAATTTATTTATTTGAGAGAGAGAAAGAGGCAGAGAGAGAGAGAGAATGGGCATGCCAGGACTTCCAGCCACTGCAAACTCACTCCAGACACATGTGCCACCATGTGCGTATGGCTTGCATTGGTACTGGGGAATAGAACTGAGGTCCTTTGGCTTTGCAGGCAAGCACCTTAACCACTAAAGCCATCTCTCCAGCTCCAATACTACATTTTTTTAAGTTTTTGGTTTATTTTTAATTTATTTATTTGAGAGTGACAGACAGAGAAAGAGGCAGACAGAGAGAGAATGGGTACACCAGGGCCTCCAGCCACTGCAAACAAACTCCAGATGCGTGCACCCCCTTGTGCATCTGGTTTACGTGGGTCCTAGGGAATCTAGCCTCAAACCGGGGTCCTTAGGCTTCACAGGCAAGCACTTAACCGTTAAGCCATCTCTCCAGCCCATCCAATACTACATTTTTAAACAAAAAAATAACGAGGCTGGAAAGACATTTGCCTGCAAAGCCTAAGGACCTGCGCAGTGGCACACGCATCTGGAATTCTTTTGTAGCAGCTAGAGGCCTTGGTGTGCCCATTCTCTCTCTGTCTCTTGTCTATCTCTCTGTGCTTACAAATAAAAAAAATTTTTTAATAACAACAGGTGGTTTGTTATTTATTTAAATGATCTAATTTAGTATCAATTCCATTAATGTTGGTTTAAAATTTTTAGTATAAGGAATAAGATTAGAGAAATGAATATCATGAAAAAATACGAGAATCACTCTTACTATGAAAATTTAAAGAGTGAATTTTGGGGACTGGAGAGATGGCTCAGTGGTTAAGGTGCTTGCCTGCGAAGTCTTAACAACCCGTGTTCAATTCCCCAGTACCCACTTAAAGCCAGACGCACAAGATGACACATGCATCTGGAGTTCTTCTGCAGTGGCTAGGAGGCCCTGGTGTGCCCATTCTCTCTCTTTCTCTGTATCTGTCTCTGCCTCTCTCTCTTCCTCTCTCAAATTATTTAAAAGATTTAAAAAAATTTTTTTAATGAATTCTGTGTTTTAAGGAGAGATTCAAACTCTCTACATCATTTCTTTTAAGGAATTTCATACATAATTTCATGGATTTTTTTATGTTTTGTTTTGTTTTTCTTTTTTTCTTTCAGTTTTTTCTAGGTAGTGTCTCACTCTAGCCAAAGCTGAGCTGGAATTCACTATGTAGTCTCAGGGTGACCTTGAACTCAGGGTGATCCTCCTACCTCTGCCTCCTGAGTGCTGGGACTAAAAGGCGTGCACCACCACAATGGGCTTTGTTTTTGATTTTTGAGACAGGGTTCTCAAACTGTATCCCAAGCTGGCTTCCCAACTCATAGCAATCCTCCTGCCTCAGCCTCCTGACTGCTGAAAATTTAAAGAGTGAATTTTGGGGACTGGAGAGATGGCTCAGTGGTTAAGGTGCTTGCCTGCGAAGTCTTAACAACCCGTGTTCAATTCCCCAGTACCCACTTAAAGCCAGGCACACAAGATGACACATGCATCTGGGGATCTGCTGGGATTACAGGTGTGAGCTACCATACCCAGATGCTTAACGAATGTTTAAAAGAATTGTCCATTAAATTATGTAGTAACACTAAGTATTATATTATGCAAAGGCATATGTTTTAGACTGTAAAACATGCAAACTAAGTTTCAAGTAATCCCTAGCAAAAGAAAAGAATTAATCATTAGTTGCATTTAACATGTATGTCAAAGGGTAGATCACTTTGAAATCGTACAACATTTTCTGGTAAGAAGTGCCAATAAACAGCTTCTTACTAAGAATCTGACCAAACACCAAAGAACACATAACTAAGCTTTCAAGGTTTATATAAAGGTATTCATCTTTTCTTAAACTTGAAAGTTACATCATCACGTAAATTTTAGACTGCTTGTATGAAAGCAACAGTTGATATCCATTACCAAATTTCAGAAATAAACACTAGAAAAAAATCTTTTTTTCAAGAACTAACATTTAATTTTTCTCTACAATTCAAAATGCTTTACATGAACTCTTACCTGATTAAGATAATGATATTCCTCTGGCTGTTTAAGATGAAATGCCAATCTTTCTTCTTCACTTGCTCCTGCCAGGAGGTAATAGAATACATGATAGTTCCTGTTGGAAACAAAGTATAGCTTTATACTGAGCATGATTTATGGTAATTATTTATCAAAAGAGAAAATATTAGTAAAATGTATTAGATTTGCTTTACCTTTTTGTTTGTTTGTTTGTTTTCAAGGTAAGGTCTCACTCTAACTCAGGCTGACCTGAAATTCACAGTGATCCTCCTACCTCTGCCTTCCAGAGTACTGGCATTAAAGGCATGCACCACCATGCCCAGCTTTGCTTTAATGCAAGTGTGACAAATTCAATATTTAAATACATCTACAAAATATAATGGTGTCTTAAAGAAAAAAAGCAATGAAATGACAAAGGACTTTGGAAAATTCTGTCTTCTGAATAACCTCACTAAGTTGTCTGAATTAACTTTCTCAGAACTCTGAAAGTTAATCAGAAGCTTGCAGCAATCCTGGGATTATTTTTCAACTAGACCTCACATTTTACAGTCCATCCAATCACATAGAATGTTTCTGCAAAACTATAAAACTGCCAAGCGTGGTGGTTCATGCCTTTAATCCCAGCACTTGGGAGGCAGAGGTAGGAGGATCACCATGAGTTCGAGGTCACCCTGAGACTACATAGTGAATTCCAGGTCAGCCTGGACCAGAGTGAGGCCCTACCCCGAAAAAACAAAAAAACAAAAAAAACAAAAAACTATAAAACAAGTTATGTATTCAGAGGAACTCCAACTACTTTGTAATAAAATTAAAACTTAATAATAGCAATTTCCAAAATTCACAAATATGTGACCAATTCAACAAAACACTCATAAATAATGGTTTAAAATAAAAATAATAAAGAAAATTAGAAAATACTCTTAAGATGCACAGAAACAAAACACAAGTCACCTCTTGGTGTATGTGAAAGATTGGTTTCAGAGCACTGCACACTAGAAATGCAAACTTCAGGTGCTCTGTCCCTTGTATAAATGGCAGAGTATCTGCATGTAACTACACACATGCTCATATAGAGTTTACATAATCTCTAGCTTTCTTACAATACTTAATGCAATATGAATGTTATACATATAGTTGTGTTACTGTGTTAGAGTATCACTATAAGACAAAAACACTAAAATATGGGACTGGAGAGATGGCTTAGCGGTTAAGCGCTTGCCTGTGAAGCCTAAGGACCCCGGTTCAAGGCCCGACTCCCCAGGACCCACGTTAGCCAGATGCACAAAGGGGTGCATGCGTCTGGAGTTCGTTTGCAGTGGCTGGAAGCCTTGGTGCGCCCATTCTCTCTCGCTCGCTCTCTCTCGCTCTCTCTCTAGCTGCCTCTTTCTCTCTCTGTCTGTCGCTCTCAAATACATAAATATAACAAAAAAAAATTTTTTTAAAAACACTAAAATATGAAAGAAAAGCTCAAAGGCATACGGCTCACAAAGGTGGATGGCTCAAGGAACAATGACCTATCACCCAAGAAACCATTTTCCTATTGTCATAATTTATCCAGAACTGAGAAAAGAGCACCAGTTCTACAAATTCAATAAAAACCTAACAGCCCCTGAAAAGCAACAGCATTCGAGCCAGGAAAGAAACAGCAACTACACAGAAAGCTATGCATGATATGCAGTGAGTTAAGGGTTACAGTACACAAAGAATCTGAAAGTCAATCTGCATGACATTAATGTTAAATTGATCTAATTATACAGACAAAATATATACCGTTCATTATGCTCTTGATAAACAAGTCTAGACTTCTCCAGGAGATATTTTTCAACATAGGCACTGGAAGAAAAATAAAATTGGTTTACATAGATAATAAAAGTTTAATGTAAATAGACATTCATGTAGATGTCGCTGAAGTATAAAGAATATTCTCAAGATCATAGTAATATAATCACCATTAAAACTGTGTCACAGGTAGCATTCTCATTATCCTTGTTAAATTCATACAGTCATGAGTCATTGTTGGCTAGAAAATGAGGTAAGCAGGGCTGGAGAGATGGCTTAGCAGTTAAGGCATTTGCCTGCAAAGCCAAAGGATCTCAGTTCGATTCTCCAGGACCCATATAAACCCAGATGCACAAGGGGACGCATGCATCTGGAGTTCCTTTGCAGCTGGAGGCCTTGGCATGCCCATTCTCTCCCTCTCTCTGCCTCTTTCTCTCTCTCAAATAAATAAATTAATTATATTTAAGAAAAAAGAAAAGAAAGAGAAAGCCAGGTGTGGTGGCCCCACACCTTTAATCCAGTACATGGGAACAGAGGTAGGAAAATCACCATGAGTTCAAGGCCACCCTAAGACTACACAGTTCCAGGTCAGCCTGGGCTAAAGCAAGACCCTACCCCAAAAAATAAATAAATATTAAAAAATAAAAAGAGGTAAGCAGATGAACTACATTAAGATTTAATAATATACCACAGGCCACAAGAATGGACTACAAGTAATTAAGAACTGAAATGTCAATCAGGTATGACATTTTATTCTCTTATCAACTACTCCATTCAAGTCTTCAGTTACCCAAATGGGAGAAACTGACTAAAAATCTCCTACAAAAAGAGGCCTCAATAATCTGAAATTTGAATATTTTTCAACAGTTGGATCCAAATTACTTACACAGTGCTGCCTAGGTCAAAAGTTGACTCTGAAGTGGTATTTCTCCCATCACATGCTCTCTACCTCAGTCACAAATCGAGTATTTTCTCAAGCACATCATCCACTGGACTGCCCTATCCATGCTACTCCTTCCACTTCAATATCCTCAATCCTTACTCAAGGGTCAAATGTGCAGAAAAAGAAAGAAAGAAAGAAAGAAAGAAAGAAAAAAGGTAGAGATCAAGTGAAGACACCCAGCATAGACCACAGGCCTCCACACATGTACATACACATACAAGAGCATCCAAATACATGTGCACCCCTACACATAAAAACATGCATGTACATAAGCATGCACACCACATACATATACAAGCAAAACGAAGTTATTAAGATCATACACTATCTGGGCATGGTGGCTCATATCTACAAACCCAGCACTGGAGAGACTGAGGCAGAAGGCTTGCCATGACTATATCTTACCTTGAACTGGTAAATTTTATATACCAGTGCAAATCATGAAGTAGATGGAAGAAAAACAGATGTCCAGAAAGTATGTTGGTAAAACTGACATAGCCTTTGTAGTTAAAAAAAAAAAAAAAAATGGAGCTGGGTTCAGGTCATAATGGCGCAGTTTGCTAGTATATACTTTTGTTTGTTTTCTAAAACAAGGTCTCACACTTGCCTTACAGGCTGGCCTGAAATTTACTGTGTAGCCAAAGATGGTCTTGAACCCATGGCAATCCTTCTGTCTCAGCCTCCTGAGTGCTGAGTTTATAGGTATTAGCCATCAAAGGTCTCAAAACAGGGGCTGGAGAGATGGCTTAGCAGTTAAGGCATTTGCCTGCAAAGCCAAAGGATCCCAGTTCGATTTCCCAGGACCCACGTAAGCCAGATGCACAAGGGGGCACATGCATCTGAAGTTCGTTTGCAGTGGCTGGAGGCCCTGGCACACCCATGCTCCCTCCCCCCACCTCTCTCTCTCTCTCAAATAAATAAATTAATTTCATTTAATTTAAAGGTCTCAAAACAGAACCAACAGCTGAGGACCAATTCAGGCACATGAGCATATCAGGAACATTTTACATCAAACCATAACATTGTAGCAGTGGCCGCCACAGGCTCAGGCCATCTCATAACCCAAAAAAAAAAAAAAAAAAAATGCATTCAAACTTGGTTAAATCACCACAGTCTTAACAGCCCCAACTGTGTTCAAAAGCCCAGAGTCAAAGTCTCTTCTGGGCCTCAAGGAATATTCTTAGCTATAAGCCCCTAGAAAAATCAAAAGGAAGTTACATGTTTCCAATATAAAATGTCACCAAGTAATCATTCCAGGTTCCAAAAGGAGGACTACAAGAGGAACAAGTCTTGGTTTCCCACCAGGAATAGATGGTAAGACCCTATTGCTGAAGACTCCACATGCTTGGGCTGCAACATCATCGAGAAATCAAACTGGGACTGAGCTGAAAACCTCCTCCCTGTAAACCAGCTGACAGAAAGCTGGAAAAAGCTGCATTGCATGCAGCCCTACAGGAGACAGAAGCCATCAGTGGTGAAAACAGTGGACACTACAAGCCTCAAGTTTGGCCAGCCAGGCCCAATGAGCCAATGGGTGCAATAGTAACATGTCTGTTATGGGGGAAACTAACTGCTCTCTAATTGGACTAGAGGTCCACTCTATAGGAGGGAATACATGCCTGGTACTGAAAACCTAATCAAAAGCCTATGGTAGGGGAGGTCATGAGCCTTAGGAATGCAACACCTGCTCTTCTCTGGCTAAATGCACATATTATGCCCAACAAACTGCCTTGTAAGCACTTTACTTAACATTCATACCCATGTATTAATGCTACTCTCATTTTTGGTTAGAGAAACTTCTCTTTTCAGTTGGCTATGATCACTGGGATGTCCCAAAAGGTACCACTGCGCTGAGCAGTGACGACAGAGGAGTGCTCAGCACTGAAACATCTCTGTCACACCTTCCAAGGCTCAGGGCCCATTGCAGAAGAGGTGGTAGGAAGAATGTAAGAGTCTAAGGAAGGGTAGGACTGCTTACAATGCAATCGTACAGACAGAAACTGGCCTTGATATTCATGACCTCACAGTGCCTAGCACTGCCTTCACAAGACCCTCATAATAGGAGGAAAAGATGATGACATCAAAATAAAGGAGAAACTAATGGAGAAAGGGAGGGAATATGACAAAGTGTGGATTGGTGAAGGAGAAAGTGGGGGAGAGGAGGTAATTATCATGGTTTATTGCCTGTAAGCATGGAAGCTGTCAAGTTAAAAAATTTAAAAAAAAAAAAAAGAGCAAGGGAAAATCCAAAGAAAATGTTGTAGCTCCATGTCTAGCACCTGGGACATGTGGTGATATCATCTTTGTTTCAATGGTCTTATGTAGTCCTGACCCTAATAGGTCGTTAGACTGCAGGACACAAAGCATCTCTCTTGAGCTGGCTCTACTTAATGCCTGCAACTTTTCTCATCAGATAGTTCACATTCCTGACATCCCATATACCTTAGTTTTCACCTTCACAGTTTCAACAATCAGTCTCTCAAGGCCTCCCATGCAAGGATTCTGACCTTGCTACATAATGCCTGGCCTCACAGACTTTTATCTGGAACCTTGAAGCAAGCTTGCATGAGTCCATTCAGCATGCCTGCAAAACCAGCACCATGTGGACAGGGTTCCAATTTACCATAGCAATAGCAGTCCAAGACCTGCACAACACAACCTGGGAATGCATTTGAAAGGGAATCTCTGCTGGGGGGGCTCTGTTCAGGAACTCTCTTTTTAAATGAAATTATTTTCAAAAATTAAATTATAGCCAGGTGTGGTTAATCTCAGCATTCAGGAGGCACAGGTAGGAGATCACTATGAGTTCAAGGTCAGCCTGAGACTACAAATACATAGTGAATTCCAGGTCAGCCTGGGCTACAGCAAGACCCTACCTCAAAACAAACAAACAAACAAAAAAGTAGCATTATGGGCTGGAGAAATGGCTCAGCAGGAAAAGGCACTTGCCTGCAAAGCCTACCAGCCTGGGGTTCAATTCCCCAGTACCCAGATAAAGCCAGATGCATAAAGTTGTGCATGCAAATGGAGTTAATTTGCAGTCGTGAGAGGCCCTTGCATGCCCATACACACAACACACACACACACACACACACACACTCTCTCTCTCTCTCTCTCTCTCTCTCACTCTCTCTCTCTCTCTCTTTCTCTCTCTCTTTTCTCTGTGTGTGTGTGTGTGTGTGTCAAATAAAGAAAGAAAAATATCTCTTTAACTGCACTGTGAGACACTGGAGCCTGCCACAGAAGGGATCTTGCCCTCAAACCACTTTGCCTTTTGTACCACTGTAAAGTCCCAGGTTTGTTTGTTGTTTGTTTGTTTGTTTGTTTCTTTCTTTCTTTCTTTCTTTCTTTCTTTCTTTCTTTTTGTTTTTTTTGGTGTTGTTGTTGTTGTTTGTTTGTTGTTGTTTTTTCAAGGTAGGGTCTCACTCTAGTCTAGGGTGACCTGGAACTTACTATGTAGTCTCAGGGTGGCCTCTAACTCAATCCACCTACCTCTGCCTCCCAAATGCTGGGATTAAAGGCGTACACCACCACACCCGGCCCAGGTTTCTTTATCTTTTTAACAACTCTAGCTGTTTTGCCTTCACCAGCCATAACCTCAACTTTAAAGGTACATTGTGCTCTGCTAAGAACTTGTGTGTGTTACATTACTGTTACAACATTTCTCAGGTTTGAACTGCCCCCACCAAAAAAAAAAAAAAAATTAAGAGAAAAAATTTTAATGAGGACACCATTGTCACAATTCACAGCTTATAAGCGGGGTAATGACAAAAGCAAAAATATGCTCCAAAGCCTATTGCTTCTAAGCAGCAGTACTTACCCAAGTACCGTGCCTGTTTCTTGATAATTCACTTGAATAAACTTGCCAAAACGACTTGAATTGTTATTATGAGCTGTCTTTGCATTTCCAAAAGCCTGTCAAAATAAACATTTTTCATTTAAAAATAAATTTTTAAACACTGGTTAAGTCAGCTCAAAAAGACAAAACGATGAAAAGATAAATGATAGGCAATTTATTGATTCATTCAAACTCATAGTTCAAGTAAAATAAAAGAACACAATAAATAAGTAAAAGAAGATCAAGCATATTTTTACTTGATGTTATTGGTAAAACAAAAAATACTTTTTTGTTTGTTTTTGTTTTTTCAGGGGAGGATCTCACTCTAGCCCAGGCTGACCTGGAACTCACTATGTAGTCTCAGACTGTTCCACCATGGCCAGCAGTAAAGCGAATCTTAATTTTAAAAGCCTAATAATGGGGGCTGGAGAGATGGCTTACCTGGTTGGGCACTTGCCTATGAAGCCTAAGGACCCCAGTTCAAGTCTCGATTCCCCAGGACCCACGTTAACCAGATGCACAAGGGGGCACACGCGTCTCGAGTTCGTTTGCAGTGGCTAGAAGCCCTGGCGCACCCATTCTCTCTCTCTGCCTCTTTCTCTCTCAAATAACTAAATAAAAATAAATTTTTTAAAAGCCTAATAATGTGCATTAATGTCCAAATTGCTCTTTCATATTCCAGAAGCAACATAACTTTTTCACAAATATAATACTTATATTTTCTAAAGCATTTTGTTAAGCTTAAAATAACGATGGGCTACAAAAAGAACTGTATCAAAACAACTATAAACTGGGCATAATGCAAGCCTTTAATCACAGTAGTAGGGAGACTGAGGTAGGAGTATTGCCATGAGTTGAGGGCAGCCTGGGGCTACAGAACGAGTTCCATGTCAGCCTGTGCTGCAGTGAGACCCTACTTTGAAAAAATATATAATTTCAGAAATAAATAAATGAAACGAAATTTCATTAAACTGTTGTGCTGTACTATGTTTATTTAAAACAAAGATATACTATTGATAACAAGGGTGAATATTAGACATTATACTAAACAAAAGAAACCCAACAGAGCACATATTATATAATCAATCTATCAATATTGCAGGACTATATATAGGAAAACGATAGTAACAGGAAGTAAGTCAAACGCTGTCTGGGAATGGGGGGGTGGGATTGGGAAATATTTACAAAGAGGACCACAGGTTGAAAACATACTCACTGGGTTCTATACTTTAAATGTACGCATTTTATGGTAAGTTATAGCTCAATAAAATTTTTAAACATGAGACTAAGACTCTATCTCAATGCCACAAAAAAAGGGGGAAAGCAAGATGCTGCCTAAGATAATCCATTCACAGTATCTTTGAAGACACAAAACTAGAAAACCAAAATAAAAAAAAAGAAAAAGAAAAAAAAGAAAGCCAGGTGTGGTGGCGCACACACTGGGGAGGCAGAGGTAGGAGGATCACCTTGAATTCAAGGCCACCCTGAGACTACATAGTGAATTCCAAATCAGCCTGAGCTAGAGTGAGACCCTACCTTGAAAAACAACAACAAAAAAAATAAAAACAGAATTAGAGATGATTTTTCTCCTATACTAACAGCCTGGAAGATTCACTTGCCTCTAACTCCAAAAACCTTAACTAGACATTTAATGAACATCTTCCTAAATCAAGAAGTCATAAATCACACAGATCCTCATCCTTGATGAAAGCATGCATTTGCAAACATGTACATACACAGAGTTCAACTTAACTGATGTCCTGACACTCCATTTCTACTCCAGTAGATCTCAGTGCAGTTAATACCAGAAACATCAGCCTTATATTAAGATTTGTTACAGGAGTTGGAGAGATGGTGCAGTAGTGAATGTGCTTTCCTACGAAGCTTAAAGACCCAGATTTGATTCCCTAGGACCCACGTAAGCCAATGCACAAGGTGGCACATGTGTCTGGAGGTTGTTTGCAATGGCTAGAGGACCTAGCACAACCACACTCATTCATTCTCATTCTTATTCTCTCTCTCCCCCTTATAAATAAATAAATAAATATTAAAATATCTTTTTTTAAAAACCCTTAAAGAAAAGATTTGTTAGAAAGACAAATTCTTAGGCCCTTCACAGAACTGCAGACCAAAAACCTCTGAGAATGGGGCCCAGCAATCTGTGTAGTAACATCCATTCCAGTAGTTCTAACCAATATGCATACACTACAATTTCAATAAAGTGACATTTTAATGTATATTAGAATTTATTCTATAGTAACAGTAGCAAATACGTATTCCTGAAAATTTCTAGAAATACCCTCAGGAATGCTCATATCCCACTATACATAAATAAGCAACAGGAACCTAGGCTCCCAAATACCACCAAACCAACTGTGAGGTATATTATTAAAAAAAAAAGAAGTTTGGTAGTGGTAAGCTTTGAATGTCTATAACAGTCTTGCCATTCTGCCCTTTGCTTTTTTACCACAGAAAGTATTTTCCCAAGGAATTTATAAAAATATTATAGAATCATAAAATATAGAAAGGTTGGTATTATTAAAGAAATACTCATTCAGTGGGCTGGAGATATGGCTTAGGGGTTAAGTGCTTGCCTGCAAAGCCAAAGGACTTCAGTTCGAGTCCCCAGGAACCACGTAAACCAGATGCACAAGGTGGTGCATGTGTCTGGAGTTCGTCCGCAATGGCTGGAAGCCCTGACACGCCCATTCTTTCTCTCTCTCTCTCTCCCTCTCTCTCTCTCTGCCTCTTTGTCACTCTCAAATAAATAAAAATAAGCAAAAAAAATTTAAAAAAAGAAATACTCATTTAAATGCTAAATGTCTTATACTTTGGCAAAATTTAAAAAGAAAACAGTTATTTTAAACATATATTGAAATACAATAAAGTATACTCTACATATATGCCACTTTTTAAAATTTTGTTCTTGTTTCATCTCAGGCCGGCCAGTAATTTAAATTTTTTTAAATTTTTTTGTTTATTTTTATTTATTTATTTGAGAGCGACAGACAGAAAGAGAAAGAGAGAGGGAATGGGCACACCAGGACCTCCAGCCACTGCAAACAAACTCCAGATACATGCGCCCCCTTGTATATCTGGCTAACGTGGGTCCTGGGGAATCAAGCCTCAAACCAGGGTCCTTAAGCTTCACAGGCAAGCGCTTAACCACTAAGCCATCTCTCCAGCCCTTAAATTTTATTTATTTGAAAGAGCAAGAGAGAAAGAGACACAAAGAGAAAATGGATGCACCAGGGCCTCCAGCCACTGCAAGTGAACTCCAGACACATGCACCACCTTGTGCATCTGGTTTACGTGGGTCCTGGGGAATTGAACCAAGGTCCTTTGGCTTTGCAGGCAAACGCCTTAACCGCTAAGCCATCTCTCCAGCCCTGGCCAGTAATCTACTATGTAGTCTAGACTGACCTTGAACTTGTGATTCTCCTGTGTCAGCCTGACAGCCTGCCAGCCGCTAGTATTAAAGATTTGCAATACTGTGTCTGGCCTATGGCACTTTTGATTCTACCTAATGCTACAATGTCATAAGCCAAACAGTAGCTTTCACTGTTACATAATCATTAATGAGAACACAAGTCTATCACTTAAGCAAAGTCATCTGGGATCATTTTAAGAATCTCGTAGTAGACACTTCATAAGGTTATATAGATGACAAATAAGCAAGAGAAAACAAATTCACCAACAGTATTATAAAATTTCACTTAAGACCACAAAATACTGACTACAATTCCATTACATACCTATTAGAATGGGTAAAAGAAAAACTCGCAATGCCAAATGCCATCAAATATGTAGACCATTACTATACTGCTGATGGGAAAGTAAATGGTAAAACCACTCAGGAAGACTGATGGTTTCCTTAAAAAAGTTAGATTTACAGTATGTCCAGAAATACCATTCCCTGAAATGAACACTGAAGTAAAGGCAGTGAAAAGAACTCTTACAATCCTCTCCTTTAAGGAAGTAAGAACACTGGCAAAATCAACTTTTTAGGGCCTCTGGAAAGTAGCCAAGATTTGCAGTGATCCTCAATAGGGAAGCATTTAATCAAGAAAAACAGCTGGATGTTGGCAAGAAAAACAGAATTTGTGGTATTTGAGTTAGTACTATTACTATCCTTCTCTCCCTAGCTCTAACTGAAAAGTAAGCCAAGATCCCACAATGACTTTCTGAAGCAGTCTAGATACCACTAGAATACATGAAGTTCTTCCAAAGCCCTATTACTCACAATTTAACCTGTCTGGCATTTCCTGGAAAATCTCCCACAAAGAATTATCTTTATCTGAACTGACTCAGATAGCACTCACGGAAATTGGCCTCCCCACACCCCTTACCACCAAGTAAGTTTGTCAAAAACAATCAAACAATTGTTTAAACACTCCAACTACCTAAAGTATTAGGATGAGGGAATAGTGAAAGGTGTGAATGACAATTATAATGGGTATGAAACGATATGAAATATTGCTAGGCATGTGGAAGGCCATGTACATAAAGAAGATTACACATGCCTACAAATACAGCAAAGAACTTAGACTTGTATTTGAACATAAGACTCTGTATTAGTAGAAAGTAAAAGGGAAAACAGAGTTGGCAACCACCTGACTGAAGGTTAAAGGGGTATGCCAACAGACAAATAAAACCTCAAAGAAATAATGTGAGAGCCTTAATCCATCTAGATATTTAAATAAATTCCTCTCTCTTCTCCCCTCTCCCTCTAACCTTCACTTTGTATCCCCCCAGCCTCTATCCCCTATCCTCTCCCAGCAACTCAGCTGCAACCTCCCAAGTAGTGGAATTACAGGTGTCCAGATCTACTCAATATTGTGCTGGAGATCACGTAAATTGAAAGAGGGAAGGGAAAAGCAAAGGGATGGAAAGAGAAGGAGAGGAAAAAGGATCCTGATTAAGGAAATGAGAAAAATAAGAAACACTAATTCAGCAGAAGAAAATGGCACTGTAACCCTACACCAACTTAATCCCTTTTGATCACTGCAAGCCTTCTCTCTTGAAGAATAGTGATGAATTAAAGTAAAATAAGTTCAACCAACAACCCACCTCCAGATCTACATGCATCTAGAGTTCGTTTGCCGTGGCTGGTGGCCCTGGAGCACCCATTCTCCCTCCCTCCCTCTCTCTTTCTCTCTCTCTGTCTCTCTCTCTCTCTCTTGCTCTCAAATAAATAAAAATAATTTTTTTTAAAAAAAGGACAGAAAGATCTGAAAGAGGAATTCATCAAGACATAAAAATACTGAAGACAGGCCGGGCATGGTGGCATACGCCTTTAATCCCAGTACTCGGGAGGCAGAAGTAGGAGGATCGCCGTGAGTTCCAGGCCACCCTGAGACTAAATAGTGAATTCCAGGTCAGCCTGGGCTACAGTGAGACTCTACCTCGAAAAAACAAAAACTACTGAAGAAAAATCAAACTGAAATACTAGAAATGAAAAGCATAACAAGACAAATTAAAAGCTCTATGGAAACCAGGCATGGTGGCACACACCTTTAATCCCAGCACTCGGGTGGCTGAGGTAGGAGGATCACCATGAGTTTGAGGCCACCCTGAAATTACATAGTGAATTCCAGGTCAGCCTGAGCTAGAGTGAGACCCTACCTTGCAAAAAAAAAAAAAAAAAAAGCTCTATGGAAAAGTGGGGGAAGGGAGGGAATTACCATGGGTTATTGTCTACAATTATGGAAGTTGTCAGAAAATAAACAAACATTTTTTTAGAAAGCTCTATGGAAAGCCTTATCAACAGAATCAATCACAGAGAGGACAGAATATCTGATCTGGAAGACCAAATAGAAGAACTAGAATATTCCAACGTGGACAAAAATAGATAAGCAGATATAAGCTGGATTTTCAAGATATTCAGGATACTGTGAAGCAAGCAAATGTTAAGAATCATGGTATAAAAGGTGAAGAATTACATTCTTTTTTGTTTTGTTTTGTTTTGTTTTTCAAGGTAGGGTCTCATTCTGGCCCAGGCTGACCTGGAATTCACTATTTAGTCCCAGGGTAGCCTCGAACTCATGGCGATCCTCCTACTTCTGCCTCCCGAGTGCTGGGATTGAAGGCATGCGCCATCACGCCCAGCTAAGAATTACATTTTTCAGGCACAGAAAATATTTTCAAAGAAATCATAGTAGAAAATTTCCTTATGTTAGAAAAAGAGATTCCAATCTAGATATAGGAGGCATTTAGAACACCAAATAGACAAGACCAGAAAAGACCTTCCTCAAATCATATCATAATTGAACTACTAAATATGGAGAACAAAGGAAGTATACCGAGGGCTAGAAAGATGGGTCAGTGGTTAAAGGTGTTTGCAAAGCGTGACAGCCCAAGTTCTATTCCCCAGTTCCCTGTAAAGCCAGATGCACAAAGTGGTGGCATACATCTGGAATTCATTTGAAGTGGCTAGAAAACCTGGTGTGCCCATTCATTCCTCTCTCTCTATTTCTCCTTGTGAATAAATGAATTTAAAAAAAAAAAAAAAAAAGAGGCACAATGCCGGGCATGGTGACAAACCCCTTTAATCCCAGCACTCGGAAGGCAGATATAGGAGGATTGCTGTGAGTTCGAGGCTGGCCTGAGACTACATAGTGAATTCCAGGTCAGCCTGGACTAGAGTGAGACCCTACCTCGAAAGAAAAAAAAGAGGCACAATCCATCAAAAGGACATTATAATTCTAAACATGCACACACAAAATACAGGTGCACTCAATTTAATACAACAGATACTATTAGAGGCAAAGTCACAGGTTAAGAACAAGTCAAACCCTAGCACAGTAATAGGGAGTGACTGCAATACCCCACTGTCACCAACTGGCAGGATATCCAGGAAAAATTAAACAGAAAACATCTAAACTGCAAGCGCCTTATCCACTAAGTCATCTCTCCAGCCCATAAATAATTTTTTAAATATGAAAAAAATTGGCCATGCTTGTTAATTAGAAGAATATTGTAAAAATGGCTATCTTACCCACATCAATTTATGGATTCAATCTTAAAATTCATTTGGTGGCCCAAAAGACTTCAGATAGCCAAAACAATCGTGAGGGGAGGAGGGAAGCCTGATTTTAAGCTGTATTACAAACCATAGTTACATAAACAGCCTGGTCCAGACAAGGTAGACCAATGGAACAAAACATGTGCTAAAGAACTAAACAGAAGCTGGGCGTGGTAGTGCACGCCTTTAATTCCAGCATTTGGGAGGCAGTGGTAGGAGAATCGACATGAGTTCGAGGCCACCCTGAGACTACATAGTGAATTCCAGTTCATTCTGTGCTAGAGTGAGACAGCGATCCTCCTACCTCTGCCTCTCAAGTGCTGGGATTAAAGGCATGCGCCACCACACTGGCTAAAAACCTACTTAGCAGCAAATAACTTGTTGTGATGCCCACACAAGTGCAGTGGTGGCACACAGCCATGGTGGGGAACCAACTGCTCTCAAGTTGGCTAACTGATCCCCTCACTGGTATGGGACCCATACCTGGAGCTGGGAAACAAGTCAGAACCATGTCCAAACATAAGCCCACTCTCCAATATCAAGCTACCATCAAATGTGGGCTACAAGAGGGCCTACACCTATTAAATTCTCTATAAAAAAAGGGGGGGGGGTTATCTCATTTGTCCTGGTGCTAACTTACTCTCCGTTGCAGAATCTGCTTCTCTTTTTCAGATAGATGTAGATCCTAAGGAGAGAGCCACCCCATCATACCTCAAAAGGGCCCCGGCTGAAACTAAGAAAAATTGGAGAAACAAGCAAGGGGGCTGTTTTCCTGATGAACCGGATACCAGCACAAGGGGGAAGGAGTTCAACACAGAGAAAAATCAACTCCTACCAAATCAAAGAGCCAGAGCCCCAGAGGCCCCCAACACCTCATCACTGAAGCAGACCAAAAATGAACCCAACATGGCTCAGGGAAATTTTGCGGAAGAGGGGGCGGAAAGAATGTCAGAGCCACATGTTGGGTCATGATATGCAGAGACATTTAGCTTACCCATAACTGTGGGCTAACTCCACAATGCATGACCCGTATACCTCAACAAGGAGGGGCCAAAGGGAAGGGGTAGGTCACGGATGAGCCTAATAATGGTACCAAACTGACTGTATTTGCTGAATACAAAACTAACTAATAAAGAAAAATAAATAAATAAATAAATAACAATTTTTAAAAATATTTTTTTAAAAAGCTAAACCTGGGCTAGAGAGATGGTTCAGCAGTTAAGCGCTTGCCTGTGAAGCCTAAGGACCCCGGTTCAAGGCTCGATTCCCCAGGACCCATGTTAGCCACGTGCACAAGGGGGTGCACGTGTCTGGAGTTCATTTGTAGCGGCTGGAGGCCCTGGTGAGCCCATTCTCTCTCTCCCTCTGTCTGTCGCTCTCAAATAAATAAATAAAATAAAATAAACAAAATTAAAAAGCTAAACCTGGGCCGGGAGTGGTGCATGCCTTTAATCCCAGCACTCAGGAGGCAGAGGTAAGAGGATCACCGTGAGTTCGAGGCCACCCTGAGACTGTATAGTGAATTCCAGGTCAGCCTGGACTAGAGTGAGACCCTGCCTCAGAAAAAAAAAAAGAAAGAAAGAAAAGGAAAGGAAAGGAAAAATCTGGGCATGGTGGTACACACCTTTAATCCCAGCACTAAGGAGGCAGACATAGGAGGATCACCATGAGTTCAAGGCTACCCTGAGACTACACAGTGAATTCCAGGTCAACCTGGGCTAAAGGGAGACCCTTCCTCAAAAAACAAAAAGAAAGAAAGAAAGGAAGGAAGGAAGGAGAGAGAAAAGACAGACAGACATATACCCATCATATGACCTAGATAGATACTTCCTGTCCAGGTGTTTGCTGAAGAAAAAGAAAAGCACATGTCTACACAAAGACTCATACACAGCTTTGTGTGTAATAGGCAAAATCTGAAAACAAGCCCATACCACATCCATCTCAAACTCCCATAGTACAATCTTAGTAGGGTCATCAAAATTAATCATAGCATGAATAGGGCATATGAAAACCTTCTTTGTTAGATATATATAATTTTCAAAAGAGGGCAGAAGTAACCTGTAGAAGTAGATAATGTTGTGCCCAGAAACCACAGGTTGTTAGTGGAAAATCTCAGTACCTCCCAGTGAGCTATTGTTCAGAGAGGCCCCTGAGCTCCCCAAAACAGACTATTGCTAAGGCTCTCAGTTGTTCACCAGAACCAGATAAAGACACTATTGCCATGATTCAGTTGTAGAGCTCACAAAAATCTAACTGGAATAAAGCTGGAAGCCTCTTCCTTGCTGGTTAGTTATCACAGTGCAGGAAGGAGAGTAAGCAGGCTGCTGGGGAAGAAAAGTCATCAACTGTCTTATCCAACAGTGAACTCTATGAGCTACACAACCAATTAGCCAGGTAAGATGTGCCCACTGGTAAACCTGTGACATGACTGTTATGAGGTTAACTGCTCTCTGATTATATTTGAGACCCATTCCATGAGAGGGAATTCTTACCTGGTACTTAAAAAAACTGACTAGGGAGGTCACAGGCCCAGGAAGAAAGCTGCTACTGTTGCTTATCTAAATGGTTATGTTGTGCCTATCAACTTGTCCTATAAATATTGATGTTTTGTCCACAGATTAGCGCTACCTTTGGCCAAAGCAGCTTTGCAGTTGGTGGTGATTACTGAGGAGACACAGTGCTGAGAGTAAGTGACTGGAGTGTTCTTTATCTCTATCACCCCCTCCAAGGCTCAGAGAATATTGCAGAAGAGGGGATAAAAAGTAAGGTAAGAGCCACAGGAAGGGGACATGTGACATGAAACACTGCCTTCTGAACAGGACATGATCACTACATTCATGACCTCAAAGCTACTGTCATTATCTGCACAGTATGGTGGAGGGCAGGAGGCCCCCATTCCTACCTAAGGAATTGTTAAGAGTTAAGGGGTTTCTGGGGTAGGGGAGACATTTTCTTCATT
The DNA here is from genome assembly GCA_036346955.1 of Dipus sagitta. Taxonomy (NCBI): domain Eukaryota; kingdom Metazoa; phylum Chordata; class Mammalia; order Rodentia; family Dipodidae; genus Dipus; species Dipus sagitta. The sequence goes on from CM070780.1 coordinate 19,580,825, forward strand.
GGTTAAGTTGCATGTGCTCTGGTAAATAACTTCCTGCACACACACACACACACACACACACACACACACACACAGTATTGAACTAGAAAACAAGCTGGAAAGGAGTTTACTGAAAGGGAAAGGGTAAAAAGAAAAGGTCATGGGAGATGAATGTGATCAAATTACATTATATAGGCCAGGTGTGGTGGCACACATCTTTAATCCTGGCACTTGGGAGGCAGGAGGACTGCTGTGAGTTTGAGGTCAGCCTGGGACTACAGAGTGAGTTGCAGGTCAGCCTAAGGTACAGTGAGACCCTACCTTGAAAACTCCAAAAACATATATATATATATACGTTAGTATCACACTCTTCAATCTTCCATGCTGCCTTTTCTGCTTTGCCATTTTCTAACTTTCCTTGGTCACTAACAATGTCTAAACTTGCAATTTTATTCCATCCTCTCACATCTACCACTTATTTTTTTTAAGTTGTATTTAAGAAAATTATTGCCATATACTTACCTCAAGTACTGGTCCGGCTCCAAGAATAATCTGCTCTACTCCACTGGCAAATCCTTTTTGACTAAGGGCAGTAAGGTGGTGAATAAGAAAGTTTGTGCTTTGGGTCTTCCCAGAACCACTCTCTCCTGAAATCACAATGCACTGATTCTTTTTGTGCTGAAGCATAGCATGATAAGCTACATCAGCCACGGCATATATGTGGGGTTCAAGTTTTCCCAACTGGTGGTTATCATACATTTTGACATATTTGGGGTTATAAATAGGAAGAAATTTGAATGGGTTAATAACTATTAGAATACTGCCAACATAGGTATAAATTTTTTCATGCTTAAAGCGATTGCGCAGGTTTTCCAGGAGAGTTTTCTCATTCAAATCTGGTAAGCTACATAAATCATCAAAGTCTTTCTGTTGAGGCTGTGGAAGAAAACCTCGCTCCACCATGCGGCGGCGTTCTTCAGTTACCCGTAGCCATGACTGAAGGCTACCGTAATGGATTGACCCATCAAGGTTTTTTTCTCTCAGAAGAAAGCGATAGTCCTCTCCACTCAAGCGATTTTCCAAAGCCATTCGTGGCCACAACATCATTCGTTGAACTGGGCAGTCTGTTGGATTGAGTATCCATTCTTCTCCACCAAATTCCTTTACCTCTGCTAAAACATAACATTTTGTTTTGTCTAGGTGAAGTCTGTTTATAAGAGAGTCAATCACCTCAGCAGCTGTGGAGTTTTTTCTGGCAGGAATTGGACAATAAATTGTTCCTTCTGAAATTGTCCCAGGGTATATACGTAATGTGTGCTCATTATCCTCAAAGCGTCGTCTTCCTCCATCACTTATATTCATATTGGATCTTGTCCCATCAGCATGAGTAGTATGTGTTCAAGACTGTGAAAACCATTTTCGGGCAAAAGAACTGAAACAAAAGACATAAAACATATAGAAGTCGTATTACAAATTGCTTTCTAATGTTCAAAAAATAAAATCTTAAGAAAAATATTCAGTACACCTTGTAGGAGACAAAATCAGAACTCTAAGAACAAGGATTGTGCCAAATGGGAGCATAAGCCTGCAATCTCAGCACTTGGGAAGTAAAGGCGAGGAGGAGCAAGAGGTCAAGGCCTGTCAGCCACACAGTGAATTTGAGGACTAAAACCACATAATATTAAATTTTATTGTCCAAACCAGGGCAATCTTAAAATAGTAATGTGCCAAAGACATGTATTTCAATGTTTTGTTATTCAATAAAATCTAAAGAGTACAAAGTGAGTTATTTTTCCCCAGCTATGTCTTTAAAGAAGCTCACTAAAGATTGGATTAAGGGACAGAATTATGCAAAACTAACTGATTATCTCTCACTTTCTAAAAATATTCATTTTTATTTATTTGCAAGCAGAGAGAGAGAGAATGAATGAATGAATGAACGAACGAACATGGGTGCACCAGGACCTCTAACAACTGCAAACAAACTCCAGGACATGCTTCATTTTGTGTATCCAGGTTTGTATGGATACTGGGGAACAGAACCCTAGTCATTAGGTTTTGCAGGCAAGTCCCCTAACTGCTAAGCCATTTCTGTGTTTTTGTTTGTTTTTTTAATATTTTATTTTTATTTTATTTGAGAGAGAAAGAGGGAGGAGAGAGAGAGAGAGAATGAATGTGCCAGGGCCTGCAGCCCACTGCAAATGAACTCCAGATGCATGTGCCACCTTGTGCACCTTGGCTTACACGGGTCCTGGGGAATCAAACCTGGGTCCTTTGGCTTTGCAGGCAAATGCCTTAACCGCTTAAGCCATCTCTCCAGCCCTGTTTGTTTGTTTTTGTTTTTGTTGTTTTTTTTTTTTGAGGTAGAGTCTCACTCTATCCCAGGCTGACCGGGAATTCACTATGTAGTCTCAGAGTGGCCTCAAACTCACAGCAACCCTCCTACCTGTACCTCGCAAGTGCTGGGATTAAAAGACATGTGCCACCATGCCTGGCCATCTTACACTCTTTTCACAGTATCCACATAAGCCAGATGCACAAGGTGGCACATGCATCTGAAGTTTGTTTGCAGTGGCTGGAGGCTGTGGCATACCCATTCTCTATCTGCCTCTTTCTTTCTTTTTCTCTCTCTCTCTCTCTCTCTCTGATAAATATTTACAAATATTACAAAGATCTGCGGAGATAAAAATTAAAGTTATAACCAAGAAAACAGAGAGAAACATGTTACATAGACAAGGAATTCTGAATTTCTACTCTCCCTCCATCCCTCAAAGTAAAAGAAGAATAGATTTGACAAGAGCAACTAAAAGATCATGCCCCTAACTTCTGGAAAAGCTGTTTAAGATTATACAAATAGGTACCATTATAAATTTTATTCACCCTTCCCTTTGTCTTTCAAAGCTACTATTCTTTTATCTAAAAAAAAAAAAAAAATTTTTTTTTTTTTTTTTTTTTTTGAGGTAGGGTTTTACTCTAGCTCAGGCTGACCTGGAACTCACTATGTAGTCTCTGGGTGGTCTCAAACTCATGGCGATCCTCCTACCTCTGCCTCCCAAGTGCTGGGATTAAAGGCCCTAATCTTATTCAATTCTTCACATCCTTCCAAACTTCTCAACCCCAAAAGACTTCTAAAAGGATGATCTCAACTTTTACACTTCACCAAAATAATAACTACTTCCTTCAGGTGATTATCTATCTCAAAATGAATTCCTGTTTCAACTCATCTCTACCCTGTTGTTCCTGTCTACAGAAAAAAAATATATACGTCATATCTTTCCAAGACTAACAAAAGCTATTTTTATCACCCTCATTAGTAATATATTCCATTAATAAGCACTCTCATAGGGGTAGAGGGGTGGCTTAGCAGTTAAGGCATGTGCGTGAAAAGCCAAAGGACTCAGGTTCAATTCACCAAAACCCACACAAAGCCAGACACACAAGGTGGCACATGTGTCTGGAGTTTATTAGCACTGGCTAGAGGCCCTGGTGTGCCCATTCTCTCTCACAAATAAATGAATAAAAAAAAATTTTTTAAGCACTCAAGGTTGGAGAAATGGCTTAGCAGTTAAGGCATTTGCCTGTGAAGCCAAAGGACACAGGTTTGATTCCGCAGGATCCACGTAAGCCAGATGCACAAAGGGGGTACATGCATCTGGAGTTTGTTTGCAGTGGCTGGAGGCCCTAGTATGCTCATTCTCTTTCTGTCTCTTCTATCTCTCTTTCTCTCTCTCTCTCTCTCTCTCTCTCTCTCTGCTTGCAAATAAATAAATAAATAAAAGCACTCAGCCTAGGATAAAGATAAGCCTAGGCTGGTATGATTTTTTTTTTACAAACACTTACTATGAATCTGATTACTTGTTTAAATAAACACTACCGTAATTAATTATCCCTTTAAAATTTTATTGACTTTTTTTGTTGTTGTTGTTTTTGTTTTTGTTTTTCGAGGTATGGCCTCACTCTGGCTCAGGCTGACCTGGAATTCACTATATAGTCTCAGGGTGGGCTGTAACTCACAGTGATCCTCCTAACTCTGCCTCCTGAGTGCTGGGATTAAAGGCATATGACACCACGCCAGCTAAATTTTAATGACTTTTAACATTAAACAGTAACTGTTCAGTTTTTCCCATTTATCTCAGAAATGTGTTTCTTTTTTAAACTATTGTTTTAGAGGAACAGAGAAAGAGAGAGTGACAGAGAAGGAAAAAGAGAAAGAACAAACAGACACAGCAGAGCCTCCTGTTGCTGCAAATGAATTCAGATGCACGTGTCACTTTGTGCATCTGTCTCTATGTGGGTACTTGGGAATCAAAACTGGGCCTTCAGGCTTTATAAGCAAGTGTTTTTAACTGCTGAACCATCTCTCCAACAAAGAAGTACTTTTTCTTTTTCTTTCATTTTGTGTTTTGAAGTAGGATATTGCTCTAGCTCAGGCTAACCTGGAACTCACTATGTAGACTTAGGGTGGCCTTGAACTCATGGTGATCTTCCTACCTCTGCCTCCCAAGTGCTGGGATTTAAAGGCATGCACCACCAAGCCCAGCTTTTTCTCTTAAATTATTCTAGTTAATAAGGAGGTTCTGATATTTGATAACAGTGCGGAAATACACTGAGCTAACAGGTTCTTAGTTGTAAAGCTATGTTTTGTGCTCCTGAATTCCTAAGTACATAGCTTCATGTAAGCTATGGCCTCTCACTGCAGTGAGCAGCGAAGCTATGCTTTATAGCCACCAGAGAGGATGTGCTCTGTGCTACTCAGAGAGATACACTAAACAACTATAATTCAATTCCTAAAGCTGTGTACCATATGGTAGACTAAGAACTAAACTGAGAGTCCTATGTTGTCTCATGATTTTCAGCAAGGAACACTTGAATTATACCTCAAATATTTTACCTGCCAGTTTCCAACAACAGCTCTACTCAGTGCATTGTTTTCTGGTTCCTTCATGAAACATAAACAAGTTGGGCTGAGATGGCTCAGCGGTTAAGGCGCTTGCCTGCAAAGCCAAAGGACCTCGGTTCAATTCCCCAGCACCCAGGTAAGCCAGATGCACAAGGTGGAACGTGCATGTGAAGTTCGTCTGCAGTGGCTGGAAGCCCTGGTGCACCCATTCTCTCTTAGTCACCCTGCCTCTTACCCTCTCTCAAATAAATAAAAATATTTTTTTAAGTTGGGCTGGAGAGACATGGCTTAGCGGTTAAGGCGTTTGCCCGCAAAGCCAAAGGACTTTGGTTCGATTCCCCAAGACCCACGTAAGACAGATGTAGAAGGTAGCACATGCATCTGGAGTTCATTTGCAGTGGCTGGAGGTCCTGGCATGCCCACTCTCTCTTTCTCTCTCTCTCCTCTCTCTCTCTCTCTCTCTCTCTCTGTGTGTGTGTGTGTGTGTGTGTGTGTGCCTTTTTCCCTCTCTTGCTCTCTCAAATAAATAAATTTTTTAAAGTTTATTTTTATATAAGTCCCACTTATGTCAATCTGGTTTTCTTTTTTGTTACTGTTTTTATCAGCCACTACTTTGTGTTTGGGGAAAAAGTTTACTTAAAACTACAACCTAAACCAGGTGTGGTGGCACACGCCTTTAATCCCAGCACTCGGGAGGCAGAGACAGAAGGATTGCCGTGAGTTCAAGGCTACCCTGAGACTCCATAGTGAGTTCCAGGTCAGCCTGAGCTAGAGTGAGATCCTACTTTGAAAAACAAAAAACAAAAAACTGCAACCTACAAAACCATCTTTTTTGTTGTTGTCGTTGTTTTTGTTTTTCAAGGTAGGGTCTTACTCTGGCTCAGGCTGACCTGGAATTCACTATGGAGTCTCAGGGTGGCCTCGAACTCATGGCGATCCTCCTGTGTCTGCTTCCCAAGTCCTGGGATTCATCTTTTTATTTTCTGAGGCAAGTTCTCTCTCTAGCCCAGGCTGACCTGGAATTCACCATGTAGTCTTCAGGGTGGCCTCAAACTCATAGTGATCCTCTTACCTCTCCTGGGATTAAAGGCGTGCGTCACTACACCCAGCCTACAAATCCATCTTAATGGCAAGCCAGCCCTTCAACAAATTGTTTAATAATCTTTTATTTGCAATTCCCAAAATGAACATCTATCAAAATTACCTGGAGAATTTGTGTGATGTGGTATGGTGTGTAGTGTTTGCGTGCGTGTCTACAAATACACAAGCCCTGTGCCCACATGTGCAGAAGCCAGAGGAGAATGGCAGGTGGCCCCCTCTGTTACTCATCCTTGTGTTTCCTTCAGACAGAGCCTCTCATTACATCCAGAGCTGCCACGTTCAGTGAGACTAACCTGCAAGCCCCAGCAACTCTACAGTCTCTGCTCCTCACAGGACTATGATTACAAGCATGTGTGGCCATACCCACCATGAGTGAGTGTGTGTGTTTCACATGTGTGCTGGGGAAAGAACTGAGTGACTCGGGCCCTCTTGGGTCTTCATGCCTGTGCAGCAAGCCCTTTAACCCACTGAGCCATCTCCCCAGGCCCTGGATAACTTTTAAAGAAATATACATTTCAGGGCTGGAGATGTAGCCCAGTAGGTGGAATACCTGCTTAGAGTGCACAAAACCCCCAGTTTGATTCCCAGTATGGCATAAACTGGGCGTGTTGGCGCATACCTGTAATCCCAGAGCTAAAGAGGTAAAGGCAAGAGGGTCAGAACTTCAAGGTCATACTCAGCCACATAGTTAAGTTCCAAACCAACCTGAGCTACAATGAGACCCTGTCTCAAACACTCTTAAAACACACACACACACACACACACAGTGTAACAGTTCTGAGTTAGGGAAATTCTAAGCTGGTCCAAAGAATACTATTTAGCAATCGTTATGTTCCTTAGTATCTGGGAAACCACTTTCTACTCTCTTACTGTTCATCCCACATAGCAAGTAACTGCCAGTGTCTTTTTATAAACAGTCACTCGTTACCACATAGCTGCCAAATCCAAACCCAAGGCCTGGGGCATGCTAGACAGGCAGGCTCTCTACCACAAGCCATGCTCCCACCTCTTTAGTCTACACAGTAGCACAGCACACATTTTGTCTATTTCCTACAACAGCATTTGACTAAAGAAGCCAATTTCTCATACATGCTACTGTCCTCACATAACCATTCTCTTGAAAGGTTTTTTCTGACCTCTTTTTCCTTTTAATTTATTTATTTATTTGCAAGCAGAGAGAGAGAGAGACAAAAAGAATGGGTGCACCAGAATCTCCAGCCACTGCAAACAAAGTCCAGATGCATGTGCCACTGTGCATCTGGCTTTACCTGAGTACTGGAGAATCAAACTCAGGTCTGTTAGGCTTTGCAGGCAAGAGCCTTAAATGTTGAGCCATCGCTCCTGCCCCTTCCCCCTCTTTTTTCTCTTTTAAAAATATTTTATTATTTATTTATTTATTTATTTATTATAGACAGAAAGAGGGAGAGAGAGAGAGATACAGAAAGTGAGAATGGGCACACCAGGGCCTCTAGCCATTGCAAATGAACTCCAGATGCATGAGTCACCATGTGCATCTGGCTTACGTGGGACCTGGAGAATAGAACCTGGGTCCTTAGGCTTCACAGGCATGCGCCTTAACCATTAAGCCATCTCTCCAGGCCCCCTCTTTTTTCTTAAGACAGGGTCCCACTACACAGCCCAAGCTCATTTTGACCTCACAATCCTCTGCTCCAGCCTTCTGAATGCTAGGATTACAAGAGTGGGCCATCACATAAGCCAGATGTACAAGGTGGTATATGCGTCTAGAGTTCATTTACAGTGGCTAGAGGCCCTGGTACATCTACTCTCTGTATCTGCCTGTCTCTCTTTCTTTCTCTTTCTCTCTCAAAAAATAAATAAACAAATATTTTTTAAAAAAACTTTTTAAAAGGGCTGGAGGGATGGCTTAGCAGATAAGGCGTTCACCTGCAAAGCCAAAGGACCCAGGTTTGATTCCCCAGGACCCACGTAAACCAGATGAACAAGGTGGCACATGCTTCTGGAATTTGTTTGCAGTGGCTGAATGCCCTGGCACACCCATTCTCTCTCTCTCTCATAAATAAAATTAAATTTAAATTTGAAAAAAAGAAATTAAAAAAAAACTTTAAAAAAGAATAAGGTGGAGAAAGATAAAGGAAGACATTCAATATCAACTTCCGGCCTACACACATGTATACACGTGGCACATATACCTGCAAACATATGTATATTCATACATACATACACACACATATAAACACCACATACAAACCCCCAAAAAAGACAAAGACGTGTAATAATGAAGTTTTTAAATTCATATATATACTGCTATCAAAAGACACATACCTAAGCTGGGCTAAGCACGCCTTTAATCCCAGCACTTGGGAGGCAGAGGTAGGAGGATCACGGTGAGTTCAAGGCTACCCAGAGACTACATAGTGAATTCCAGGTCAGTGTGGACTAGAGTGAGACCCTACCTCAAAAAAAAAAAAAAAAAGACATATCTAAGGGGCTAGGAAGATTGCTCAGTGGTTAAATCTGCCTATCAGCACAGGTTTGACTCCCCAACACTCATGTAAAGCCAGATGCAGCTAGACGCCCTGGCATATCCATACATTCTCTCTGTCTCTCTCTCAGTCTCTCTCTCTCTTGCACCCTCTCTCCTCTCTCTCTAATAAATAAAAACTTAAAAATTAGAAAAAATATTTTAAAAAGAAAATTACAATTAAAATGTTATCTAAATTAGAAAACATATTATAAATATCTCTTCAGGCACTTTTATCCCTCACATACTATTATTCTAGGTTCGGGCCTTTGTCTCAGGATATAACTACAATGGCCTTGAACAGAACTAGGAAATAGAAAGACCTTAAGACAGCAAGAGACAAGAGTGGCATGCCTAGAACCTCAGCACTCCGGAGGCTGTGGTAAAAGCATCACAGGTAGAGACCAGCCTGGACTACACTGGGAGAGCTGGTCAAACCCTGTGGAAAAAAGGGGGAAGAAAAGACAAGAACGGAAGAGACAGAGCAGCAAGTAAGAAAGACTAGTGAGTGCTGATCAAATCTGCTATACACAGGAAAAAGTGGGCTGGAGAAAGAGATGGCTTAGCAGTTAAAGGTGTTTGCCTGTGAAACCAAAGGAAGGACCCAGGGTCAATTCCCCAGTACCCATGTAAACCAGATGCACATGGTACACATGCGTCTGGAGTTTATTTGCATTGGCTGGGGTCCTAACATGCCCAATCTGTTTTTCTCATTCTCAAATAAATATTAAATAAATAAATAAATAAAATATTTTTAAAAGCAATGTAAGTGACACATTAATTAGTCAGGGGGCATGGGAACACTACAGCATGATTATAAATAGGATCAAGTAGAGAAGTAAAAACTGAAAAGTGAAGAAAAGGGTCTCATTGGTAAGCCAATGTTATCTGGTAATGAGTACTACATAAGATTTAGATAGAAGATAGATGTCTCTCAGAAGGAAAACAAAAAACATAACTTTTTAAAAAGTTGGGCGTGGTGGCACATGCCTTTAATTCCAGGCATAGGCAGGTGGGTTGGTGAGTTCCTTCCAAGCCACCCTGAAACTACACAATGAATTCCCAGTCAGCCTTGGCTAGAATGAGACCTGACCTAAAAGAAAAAAAAAAAAAAAAAAAGCAGAAGCAAGGAGGGAGGGGAGAAAAAAAGCAGAGACATTGTGTAGTAAGATGTGACAACAGTGTATGTCAATGGATCTTCATCCTGAACAAGATACAGGAGCCCATGTATGCCCATACTAGATCAAGCCAAATGGGTCATGAATGAGAACACAGTTCCTAGATTTGAATGGAATAAAGTTGACAGGAGAAATGAATTATCACACGACACAACAGCATAGTCAAAATGGATCAGCCCGTCACTAAGTAACTGTCATCTTCCGGTACTGTGATTACTTCTACCTGGTCAACTGACGCAGTGTAAGTGGACTGACCTCATCCCTCGTATAGGGAGGAGGAAATTAACTGTAACCCAGTTTCTTTCATTACCCATAGCAAGGGCTAACCACTGAGATTCTACACTGAATTGGGGATAGGGGCTCGCTGTAGCCCAGGCTGACCTGGAATTCACTAGTCTCAGGCTGGCCTCGAACTCACGGCGATTCTCCTACCTCTGCCTCTGGAGTGCTGGATTAAAGGTGTGCGCCACCACGCCCAGCTACACTGAAACTTTTGTTGCAAGTATTGAAATGTAGCTTCTTTCTTTTCACTATGGCTACTAACCAGAACAATGAAAACCTTGAGTTGCTGGCAGCCATCTATCCTGAATGCACAGAAGCTTCTCTCCAATGAAAAAGAGAAAAGATCAGCCCAAGTTGCTGACATAACTGAATAGCATCTTGAGGCTTGGACAATAGGGAGGGTAGAGCTTGGGTTAAGAGAAAGAGTGGAGGGGGGGACCACAAAACTGAACCCAAAATGAACTGGTACCATAGAATCCTATATCCTGGATGTCAGACTAAAAGGTAGAACCCTCAAGAGGACCTTAGGGGGAGCACCTGAATCGAAGGGCCCTGGAGAGGGTGAGACAAAACCTAACCTCAAATTTCTCCTGTTTCTCTTTCTTCTCTTTTTCTCTTTTCTTTTCCCTTGGCACTGGCCTGTAATTCCCTGTACCAGGATGCAGTTTACATCCACAATGAGCTGTTGATCAGAGAGACCTACTAGATCTCCCAAAACAAACAACGCAGACTTCTATCAGAGCACTTGATTACCCACCAGAGGTTAATGGTAAGTAAGACCCTACTGCTGAAGACACAATACACTGTTGGCACAGACCATGGAGAGACCTTTTTGGAATCCAGAGGAGAGCCAGTGCCCAGAAAATTAGCCCATGCTGGAGGGCACTACATGAGCTACTGAAGGAAAGTGGCCAACATCTGTCTAAGCAACAACCTGACATGATGCTCACACAAGTGCAATAGTGGCACACGGCCATGGTGGGTAACCAACTGCTCTTGGATTGGCTAACAGATCTGCTCAGTGGAAAGGAACCCACAGCTGGAACTAGGAAACAAGTCAGAATCATATCCAGATGATGATTCTGTTTTCCATTGTCAAGCTCCCACTAACTTTACACTATAAAAGTGTCTAAACCCTTATAATTTCTCTAAATTAATCATGGTTATCCCATTTAACCAGTGCTGACTTCTTTCTCCATCGGAGATGTTTCTCTTTTTCAGACAGGAGCTGGACCTGAGGGGATAAATGACCCAGCACACTCCACCCCGGCCTCAGCTGAAACCACAGGGGAATTGGGGAAATTAGCAAAGTGCTGCTTTCTTAGTGAATCTGATATCAGCACAAGGGTGGAGATAGACACTGAGGACACTCAACACCTACCAAACCAGAGATCCAGAGACTCCCAAGTGCCCATCACTGAAGTAGACTTAAAATGCTCCCAGCATGGCTCAGGCAATTTTACAGAAGAGGGGGTAGAAAAACTGTTGGAGCTACAAGTTGGGACATTTCGCACAGAGACATTGCCTCCCCACCCCATCATGCATGACCCCCAACCCCCATGGGGTTGACCTGCATCCCCAACAAGGAAGGCCTCCAGAAAAGGGGCAGGGAGTGGGAAAAGGATGGTACCCACATGTGCTGTTAACATACAAAATATGTCCATATCTAATAATGCAAAAGAAAAAAGAAACTATCACAGTAACATATCCTTATCTCCACACTTGTGCCAATCAATCCAGCTGTGTCTTAAACATGTTCCGCCACTGAGCTTCCTTGTTAAGTGTCAATCAATTCCCTTTTAGTTCCTGAGCCCCTTTGACATGGTTTTCTCTTTTCTATAATCAAAGGAGAACCCATTAGAACAGGTGGCATTTCAGTGTAATAATATTTTGTAGGCTTTAACACCTCCTGCCTTCCATCTGGCAGCAGCTCTGTATACTTTCTTCTCTTTCCTTCTCTTAATCTAATAACATCTCCATAAGCCTTTAAAAAATTCTTTAATTATATTTTTGTTATCAAATTGCTGGTTTCCAAAAGTCTCACAACCTGAACTCCAAAACCAGTACATTTAAATATCTCTTGGTGGAGCTGGAGAGATGACTCAGTGGCTAAGGCACCTGCCTGCAAAGCCTAAGGACCTTGGTTTAATTCCCTAGTACCCATGTAAAGTCAGATGCACAAAGTGGCGCATGCATCCGGAGTTCGTTTGTAGTGGCTAAAGGCCCTGTCATGCCATTCTCTCTCTTTCTCCCCTGCCCCACCTCTCTTGCTCTCAAATAAAATTTTAAATAAATCAATCTATTAAATATTTAAAAAAATAAATAACTGCTGGCTACACTATCTTGGTATTTGAAATCCAAACATGGAGTACCAAATAGAATGGAGTAAGGCAGTATGCTCTGACATTCAAAATCATTATCCAAACTTAATGATTAAGCATATTTTAAATGAAATACCTGTAATGTCAATCATGCAGAAGTATGGAAGAGATTTGTAATGTCAAAGTAAAAACCACAGAAAATTATTTATAAAGAAATGCGTATTTATGCCGGGCATGGTGGCACGTGCCTTTAATCCCAGCACTCAGAAGGCAGAGGTAGGAGGATCGCAGTGAGTCCAAGGCCACCCTGAAACTACATAGTGAATTCCAGGTCAGCCTGGGCCAGAGTGAAACCTTACCTTGAAAAGAAAGAAAGAAAGAGAGAGAGAGAGGGGGGGGGAGGGAGGGAGAGAGGGAGGGAGGGAGGGAGGGAAGAAAGGAAAGAAAGAAAGAAAGAAAGAAAGAAAGAAAGAAAGAAAGAAAGAAAGAAGTATTTAAAAATGGCATGAAGCTTTGGGGAAATCTTCAAATTTTAACTTTACAGTTTTCATTGAAAGTAAGTTTAACACACATTGCTTCATTTAAGTTGAACAACAATTATCCAAGAATTTTCTGAGAATATGGAATAAACTACTATCAGCCTGGGTAATTCATACAGGCACAAAATTCTGTGAGAATTTACTTTAGCATAAAAACTCTATTTCAAGTCTACGGTGAAAAAAGGTATTACTCAAACACAACATAGGGCTGAGCATGGTGGCTACATCTGTAATTTCAACATTAAGAAGGCAGAGGCAGGAGGATTAAGAGTTCAAAGCCATCCTTGGCTATATTGTAAATTTGAGGCCAGTCAGAGTTACATGAGACCATGCCTCAGAAAAAAAGAAAAGCAAAGCACAGCTCTGCTTTCTGATCAGTGGCAATTTAACAGGTCACACCTCAAACTCCCACTACTATGCAGAGTGCCTGCAGGCATGCCTCCCTCACCATGACACTATGAGATTAAGTCCTTTTCCCTTTAAGTTGATTCTGTCTGGTATTTTGTCCCAGTAACAAGAAAAGCAACTAAGACAGAAAACTGGTACTAAGAAATGAAGTCACTACTATAATAAACCTGACCATGTGGTGGATCACAGCTCAGCTGACAGAGTACTTGCCTAACAAGCAGGAAGACCTAGGTTCAATCCTCACCACACCTGTAATCTCAACACTTAGGAGATGGAGGCAGGAGAATAAGGTCATTCTCAGCTACATACCAAGTTTGAGGCAAGCCTGAACCTCAAGAAACCTTGTGTCTCAAAAATGGAGATGACTTTGTAACTGTGGGCTAATGAAGCCCTAGAACACTATGAACACTGTGGAATGGACCAACAATCAACAGAAGGGCAGACAGTAAACCAGTACAGATTGTGCTCACAGGTTTCAGAGGGAAACAAAGATTCTATAGGGAAGTGGACTAGAGGCCATTCAGGTTACATTCTGACAAAGAACCAGGGGCTGGAGAGTTGGCTTCGCGGTTAAACGCTTGCCTGTGAAGCCTAAGGACCCCGGTTTGAGGCTCGATTCCCCAGGACCCATGTTAACCAGATGCACAAGGGGCACACGTGTCTGGAGTTCGTTTGCAGTGGCTGGAAGCCCTGGCATGCCCATTCTCTCTCTCTCTTCCTCTTTCTCTGTCTGTTGCTCTTAAATAAATATTTAAAAAAAAAAAAAAAACCAGGTTACACCTGTGTGTGAAAATTTCAGTGAGGCAAACTACAAAAGCTAAGGAGTAAATTTTTTTGGGGGGGGAGGGGGGATGAAAAGCAAATTTCAACACAACGTAACATTCAAGCTGTAGTATGAGTGTTGTGCCTTGAGGGCAAAACTCCACCCACAAAGGTGCAATAATGCAGAAAAATTTTCGTTAAAACAGTGAGAGTCTATGCAGCACATGTTCTCTAAAGATTTTTTAAAAAGACAAATAAGGACTGGAGAGATGGCTTAGTAGTTAAGGTAGGTACTTGCTTGCAAAGTCTAGGGAACCATGTTCAAATCTCCAGGTCCCACGTAAGCCAGAACCACAAGGTGATGCAAGCATGCAAGATCACACATGCACACAAGATGGCACACACATCTGGAGTTCAACTGGAGTGGCTGGAGGCATTGGCACACCAATTCTCTTTCTCTCCCTCTCTCTCATAAAAATAAATAAAATCTGGGCATGGTGGTGCACGCCTTTAGTCCCAGCACTTGGGAAGCAAAGATAATATGATTGCTGTGAGTTTGAGGCCACCCTGAGACTACATAGTGAATTAATTACTAATAAGCCTGGGCTACAGTGAAAACCCTACCTCAAAAAACTAAAAATAAAAATAAAACATATACATATAAATAAACAATTGCCAGACATGGTGGTGCACCTTTAATCCCCACACTTGGGAAGCAGAGGTAGGAGGGTCACTGTGAGTTTGAAGCCAGCCTGAGACTACACAGTGAATTCCAGGTCAGCAGATGCTAAAGTGAGACCTGAGCTGGAGAGAGAGATGGGTCAGTGGTTAAGGCACTTGCCTATGAAGCCTAAGGATCCAGATTCAATTCCTCAGGACCCACGTAAGCCAGATGCACAGGGTGCCACAAGTGTCTGGAGTTTATTTGCACTGGCTAAATACCCTGGCGCACCCATTCTATCTGCCTCTTTGTTTCTTTCTTTCTCTCTCACTAATAAAAATTAAAATCAAATAAAATATTTAAAGTGAAACCCTACCTCGAAAAACCAAAAAAAAAAAAAAAAAAAAAAAGTTATTGGCTAGGCGTGGTGATGCACGCCTTTAATCCTAGCACTCAGGAGGCAGAGGTAGGAGGATTGCCTTGAGTTTAGGACACCCTGAGACTACATAGTGAATTCCAGGTCAGCCTGAGCCAGAGTGAGACTCCACCTTGAAAAACCAGATAAATAATTACATTTTTTTCTTTTTGGTTTTTTCACTATGTAGTCTCAGGGTAGCCTCGAACTCATGGCAATCCTCCTACCTCTGCCTCCCAAGTGCTGGGATTAAATGTGTGTGCCACCATGCCCGGCTCTAACATTTCTAACCCATGATTCTAGAACTGAACAATTGTCTCTTTACTTACAAGTGAGATATTTACAACATATACTGTGTGACTGTTCGTGTAATATTAAATGGTCAGTCCTCAAAAGTAAATTAATTTTATTAAAACTGTTATCAAAGGGACTGAAGAGATGGCCTAGTGGTTAAGACACTTGCCTGTGAAGCCCAAGGACCCAGGTTTGATTCCCCAGTCCCCACATAAAGCCAGATGCACAAGATGGAGCATGCATCTGGAATTTGTTTGCAGTAGCAAGAGGCCCTGGCACACGTAGTCAGTCTGTCTCTCTCTCTCTCTCCCCTTCTCCCCCCCGCCCACTCTCAAAATAAATAAATTTTAAAAGATATTTTAAGGGGCTGGAGAGATGGCTTAGTGGTTAAGGCACTTGCCTGTAAAGCCAAAGGACCCAGGTTCAATTCCCCAGGACCCCACATTAGCCAGATACACAAGGGGGACACACACCTGGAGTTCATTTGCAGTGGCTAGAAACCCTGGATGCCCATTCTCTCTCTCTCCCTATTTCTCACTCTCAAATAAATAAATAATGATTATATATATATATATTAAAAATTGTTATCAAAAATTTTAAAAATGAGAGCCAGGCATAGTGGTGCACGCCTGTAATCCCAGCACTTGGGAGGCAGAGGTAGGAGGATTGCCTTGAGTTCAACGCCACCCTGAGACTACATAGTGAATTCCAGGTCAGCCTTGGCTACAGCAAAACCCTACTTCGAAAAACCAAAATTTCAAAAATGAGCTGGGTGTGGTAGCACACACCTGTAATGCCAGCACTTGAGAGGCAGAGGTAAGACAATCACTGGAGTTTGAGGACAGCCTGGGGTTACAGAGAGCCAGGTAAGCCTGGGCTAGAAAGAGACTCTACTAAAGTGAGGTACCCCAGGCCGAGAAAGCCAAATGTCGCGTTCTCTCTCATATGTGGGTCCTAGTTACAAATGTTCAGACTTGTGAGTTGGAGTAAAAATCAGTAGCAGAGGCCAGTAAGCTAGAAAAGGGCTATAAAGGAGGGAGGAGAGGGGTGGACTTAAGGGAATGGTAATGTATATGTGTAAGTAGATGAACAGATTACTGCAGGTAGAATGGCCTAAGCGAGGTCAGAAGAAGAGTTTGCATAAAAGAGGGGGGATAATGATAATTCGGGATATTGTGAATAAGCCATATGATAACCTACATTTTGTATAATGGCACACCCAGAAGCCATAGACTCTTACTAGAAAAATTTAGTGCTAGGGATGGGATACCTTCCAGTGAGTTGTTGGTCAGGGAGTTCCTAAAAAATTACAGTCTATTGCCAAGGCCCTTGGTTTTCCACCAGAAATAGATGATAAGAGCCTACTGCTGAAGACTCCACATGCCTGGGTTGCAAGGTTACCAAGAAATCAAACTGGGACTGAGCTGAAAACCTCCTCCCTGTAAACCAGCTGACAGAAAGCTGGAAAAAGCTATGTTGCATGCAGCCCTACGGGAGACAGAAGCCATCAGTGGTGAAAACAGTGGACACTACAAGCCTCAAGTTTGGCCAGCCATGCCAAATGAGCCAGTGGGGGCAATAGTGACTTGTCTGTTATGGGAGAAACCAACTGCTCTCTAATTGAACTGGAGACCTGTTCTACGGGAGGGAATACATGCCTGGAATGAAAACCCAATCAAAAGCCTATGGTAGGGGAGGTCATGAGCCTTAGGAGTGTTAACGCCTACTCTTCTCTGGCTAAATGCATGTATTATGCTCACCAAACTGCCCTGTAAGCACTTAATAATGTTCATACCCATATATTAATGCTACTCTCACTTTTGGTTAGAGAAGCTTCTCTTTTCAGATAGAGGTGACCACTGGGATGACCCAAAAGGCACCATAGTGTTGACAAGATGTGACAGTTCAGCACTGAAACACCTCTATCACACCTTCCAAGGCATGAAGTGGCATGTGCATCCGGAGTTCGTTTGCATCAGCTGGAGGCCCTGGTGTGCCCATTCTGCCTCCCCTCTCTCTCTCTCTCTCTGCCTGAAACAAATAAACAAATAAATAAAATCTATTTTTGTTTTGTTTTGTTTTTGTTTTTCGAGGTAGGGTTTCACTCTAGCCCAGGCTGACCTGGAATTCCCTATGTAGTCTCAGCGTGGTCTCACACTCATGGCGATCCTCCTACCCCTGCCTCCCAAGTGCTGGGATTAAAGGCATGCACCACCATGCCCAGCAATAAAATCTATTTTTAAAAAAAAAAGAATATTATTTTCAATTGGGTATGGTCAGACTGTCCCTCACCTGTGGAAGCTAAAGACAGAACTCAAGAAAGTAATGAGGTCAGAGAGTACAGCCAAAGTTTATGACGTAAATGAATGAAAATGCCATTATACTTGTGCATGATGGTGCACACCTTTAATCCCAGCACTTGGGAAGCAGAGGTACGAGGATTGCCATGAGTTTGAGACAAATTTGAGACTACATAGTAAGTCCAGGTCAGCATAGGATAGAGCGAGTCTACCTTGAAAAAAAAAAAAAAAAAAAAGCCGGGCATGGTGGCTCATGCCTTTAATCCCAGCACGTAGGAGGATCACAGTGAGCTGGAGGCCACCCTAAGACAACATAGTGAATTCTAGCCTGCACTAGAGTGAGACACTCCCTCAAAAAAAAAAAGCCATTATAAAACCCATCTCTTGCAAACACATATCAATAATTTTAATATAGAAATTTTAAAACAATAAAAATAATACCATATATGGGCTGCTGTTTTTTTATACCTGTAATAACAGTACTCAGGAAGATGAGGTAAGATCATATATTCAAAGTCAGCCTAAGTACAAGGCAAGACTCTGCCAAGAAGTAAGAAACAGAGAGGAGAGCAAGGTAGGGCTAGGTATTTAATATTCTTATTCTTTACCCTAATAGTCACTGCAGACGTATTGCTGGGTTGGGGATGTAGCTAAGTTGGAAGAGTGCTTGGCTAGCATGCACAAAGTCCTGGGTATTATTCCCCAGCACCACATGTTTTGTTGTGGTTTTTTTTTTTTTTTCTTTAATGGGATGAAAGTACATGCCTGTAAACCCAGCAGAGGCAGGAGGATCATCCTTCCAGCTTGGGCTACATGAGACCCAGTCTCAAAAAAGAAGAAAAAGTTTATGCTACGAGACAGAAACAATGTGTAGAGATAGTTGCTATGGTCAGTAGGGTGTGGTTCAGTAGCCTGGCTTATAATGTTACTCACGGGCTGGAGAGATGGCTTGGTGATTGAGCGCTTTCCTGTGAAGCCTAAGGACCCCGGTTCGAGGCTCGATTCTCCAGGACCCACGTTAGCCAGATGCACAAGGGGGCGCACGCGTCTGGAGTTCGTTTGCAGAGGCTGGAAGCCCTGGCGCGCCCATTCTCTCTCTCTGTCTCTCTCTCTCTATTGCTTCTTCCTCTCTCTGTCACTCTCAAATAAATAAATAAATAAAACTTAAAAAAAAAATAATAATGTTACTCACTGGACTGAGTTGGAAGGTACTAAATTCAGTTAAAAAAGATTTTTGTTTGTTTGTTTGTTTTTCGGGGTAGGGTCTCACTGTAGCCCAGGCTGACCTGGAATTCACTATGGAGTCTCAGGGTGGCCTCGAACTCACAGCGATCCTCCTACATCTGCCTCCCAAGTGCTGGGATTAAAGGCGTGCGCAACCATGGCCAACTAAAAAAGATTTTAATGCAGTGTTATATTTGTTCTCAAAAAATGTGTCAAGAAATACATTAATACTGCTTTTGTTTTTCTATCAATTCAAGGCAGTTTTTCAAAGCTAAAGAAAATATCTTTTCTCTTTATACTTGCTTTATCACAGAGATCTACAAATGTTATTAAATAGAATCATGCACTGCCATTCAATAAAATGAAAAATAGAAGAAATGAGCCAGGCAAATGTATAGATGTTTAAAAAATAGAGTTGGGGGTGGTGGTGCACACCTTTAATCCCAGGACTCAGGAGGCAGAGGTATGTGGATCACCATGAGTTCCAGGCCAGCCTGAGATTACACAGTAAATTCCAGGTCAGTCTGGTCTAGAGACCATACCTCAAAAAAACTAAATAAATAAATAAAATCTTCCATGATGTAGTGATACATGCCTGCAATCCTAGCATTTGGGAGTGGTAGGCCAGAGGATCATGAGTTCAACGTCATCCTCAGTGACATAGACAGCTCTAGGAGGCAAGGCTGTGCTACAATGAGACCTTGTCTCAAAAGTTTAAAAAAAAGGCAAAACAAAAATCTAACTTTACTATTGAAAAAAATCTCAAAAGCAAACTTATAGTATACTTCAAAAGCAAGACCCTGAGACAACATAATGAATTTACCTACAACTATAAATATTATGAGGAGTGAGCTATTAAACATTTGAACTTTATTTTAGGTACATGACAATAAGAAAGCAGTATTCACTGGACTGGAGAGATGGCTTAGTGGTAAAGCATTTGACTGCAAAGCCACAGGGCCCTGATTCAATTGCTCAGGACCCACATAAGCCAGATGCACAAGATGGCGCATGTGTCTGGAGTTCGTTTGCAGTGGCTGGAAGCCTGGGTGTACCCATTCTCTTCCTCTCTCTCTCTCTCTCTCTTTCTCTTTCTCTCTGCTTCTTTCTCTCTCACTCTCTCAAATAAATAAAGATAAAGATTTAAAAAGTGAGGAAAAGCCGGGCGTGGTGGCGCACGCCTTTAATCCCAGCACTTGGGAGGCAGAGGTAGGAGGATCGCCGTGAGTTCGAGGCCACCCTGAGACTCCACAGTGAATTCCAGGTCAGCCTGGGCTACAGTGAGACCCTACCCCGAAAAACCAAAAAAAAAAAAAAGTGAAGAAAGTACTATTCACAACCTAACAGTCACGTTTCTTCATTCTTTAGTACTTATACTTTAAAAGGTCAACAAACACTACTGCAATGCTGTATGTAATAACATGAATAAACATAATTTATTTAGATATGTAAACACTGGATTTTTGTTTTTGTTTTTGTTTTTGTTTTTGTTTTTGTTTTTGGTTTTCGAGGTAGGGTCTCACTCTGGCTCAGGCTGACCTGGAATTCACTATGGAGTCTCAGGGTGGCCTTGAACTCACGGCGATCCTCCTACCTCTGCCTCCCAAGTGCTGGGATTAAAGGCATGCGCCACCATGCCCAGCTTAAACACTGGATTTTTAATATACAAGCCGTATAATTAATAGAGTTGTTTTATTCCAAACATCTAATATATTTCCCAATCTTCCTTGTATACAGTTACATGATCAAGTCCAAGGTTAACATGAGGGGCAGAGGTGATAAATATTGCCTAAAGTTAATAAAGACCATAAAATGACCTGCCTTTCTTAGTCTGCTGAAAGAATGGAAGGTGGCTGGAGAGATGGCTTAGCGGTTAAGCGCTTGCCTGTGAAGCCTAAGGACTCCGGTTCGAGGCTCAATTCCCCAGGACCCACGTTAGCCAGATGCACAAGAGGGCGCACGCATCTGGAGTTCGTTTACAGAGGCTGGAAGCTCTGGCGCGCCCATTCTCTCTCTCTCTCTCTCTCTCTCTCTCTCTCTGCCTCCTCTCTGTCACTCTCAAATAAATAAACAAACAAAAAATTTAAAAAAATTAAATAAAAGAATGGAAGGGATCAGGGAAAAAGTCTAAGGCCCTAAGGAAAATAGACCCTCTAGAGCAACTTGAGTCCAATCTTTAGAAATTGTGACATGACCACTGTCACCTAGGGCCTCATGCATAGCTATCCAGGGATGCATGAGGCCTGTGAGCCACAGGTTAGACACACCTGTTGTACATGGAAGTAGGCTGGGTCCCAAATGACTACATGAAGAAGAGTGTCCCCTTACCACCCGACCTCCATCCATAAGCACTGGACTGTGATGTAAATGAGAAATGAACATTAAACACGTAGAACCACTGATATTTTGAAACAGTTTAGTTATAGCAATTAGCCCACCCTGGCTAAATATATGACTCTAAAAGCTAGAAACTGAGCTGGATGTGCCACTACAAACAAACTCCATATGCATGCACTACCTTGTGCATCTAGCTTACGTGGGTCCTGGGGAATCAAACCTAGGTCCTTTGGCTTTGCAGGCAAGCACCTTAACCACGAAGCCATCAATCACTCTAGCCCCTTGCTTATTTTTAATTAAAGAACTTTATGCACAACCTAAACTTACATGATTATTTATTTGTGGGTTTTTTGCTGTTATTGCCTAACATCCCCATTATATCTATAGCTCAAATATATATTTCTTAGCTTATATTTGTTAGCACACACCTTTAATCCCAACACTCGGGAGGCAGAGGTAGGAGGATCACTGAGTTCTAGGCCAGTCTGGGACTACACAGTAAGTCCTAGGTCAGCCTAGATTAGTGTGAGACCCTACCTCAAAAAGAAACAAAAATAAATAAGCCAGGCATAATGGCACACACCTTATGCACTCCAGAGACAGAGGCAGAAGAATTACAGTGAATTCTGGGCAAGCCTGAGACTACAGTATGAGTTCCAGATTTAAATGAGACCTTGCCTTGAAAAAAAAAAAATTCAGCCGGGTGCGGTGGCACATGCCTTTAATCCCAGCACTCAGGAGGCAAAGGTAAGAGGGTCGCCATGAGTTCAAGGCCACCTTGAGACTACATAGTGAATCCCAGGTCAGCCTGGGCTACAGTGAGACCCTACCTTGAAAAGGCAAAAAAAAAAAAAAAAATCAAAAATAAATAAATACATGAATAAATGGTACTGCATCAACTGGGTATATAGAAAAATTAACTCACAGACAACATAAACTTTGTGGCTCACTGGCCACAAAGGAAATGAACTAAATGCTCTAGAAGAGATCATATCAGAATATTTCATGAGCCTCTATAACTTACTAAGGCAAAGCTTCTTCAGCAAACAAAAGCACTAATTACTAACATTAGAAAAAAAGAATTTTAAGTTGGGCATGGTGGCTACCCTGAGACGACATACTGAATTCCAGGTCAGCCTGAGCTAGAGTGAGACCCTACCTTGAAAAACCAAAAAAAAAAAAAAAAAAAAAAAAAAAAAGAAGAAGAAGAGAATTATAAATATGACTTTATTTAAATTAACTTCTTAGGCTGGAGAGATGGCTCAGCAGTTAAGGCATTTGCTTGCAAAACCTAATGATCTGAGTTTGATTCCCCAGTCCATGTAAAGCCAAATGCACAAAGTGGCACATTCATCTCAAGTTCACTTTCAGTGGCTAGAGGTCCTGACCCACCTATTCTGTCTCTGTCTGTATGTGTGTGTGTATCAATAGATTAGATAGATAGACAGACAGACAGACAGACAGACAGACAGAGACAGATAGATAAATGGATGATAGAGACAGATACATCTGTCTCTCTCTGCTTGCAAATAAATAATAAAAGTATCTAAAAATAGAGCAGGGCGTAGCACACCTTTAATCCCAGCACTCAGGAGGCAGAGGTAGGAGGATCGCCTTGAGTTCGAGGCCACCCTGAGACTGCATAGTAAATTCCAGGTCAGCCTGGGCCAGAGTGAGACCCTACCTCGAAAAACAAAAACAGAAACAAAATCTAAAAATAAGAGAATAAAAAAGAAAAAGCTACAGAGTAGAAGAAATAAAATATACCTATCTGCTGAGAGAGGTGGCACAAGCCTTTAATCCCAGCACTCAGGAGGCCAAGATAGAAGGATCACTGTGAGTTCGAGCACAGCCTGAGACTACATAGTAAATTCCAGGTCAGCCTGGGCTAGAGCAAACCCTACTTTGAAATAAATATATACATATAATCCAAAGGATTTAAAAAGACGTACATTCTGGGCTGGAGAGAAGGCCTAGTGGTTAAGCACTTGCCTGTGAAGCCTAAGGACACAGGTTCAAGGCTCGATTCCCCAGGACCCACGTTAGCCAGATTCACAAAGGGACGCACGCATCTGGAGTTCATTTGCAGTGGCTGGAGGCCCTGGCGCACCCATTTTCTCTCTCTCTCTGCCTCTTTCTCTGTCTGTCGCTCTCAAATAAATAAATAAAAATTTTAAAAGATGTACATGCTGATTACAAAGAATTTCTACAAATAAGGAAAATACAGCTCAATTTTTTAAATGAGGAAGACTTAAACAGACTCTGTCTGTTTTGGCATGTATCCCAGGGAGCCCTCAATCTCAAAATCCTCTTGTCTCAAGCCTCCCAAAAGCTGGGGTAACTGGCATGCAACTTCACACTTGAACAGACTCCTAAGAATATCTCCAATTTTCATGAATGATTCTATAGATTAGAATTCTTCTTATTCGCCTATTCTCTGTTTTATTAAGAACATACTTTGTATAGATTCTTACTCTTTTTTTTTAAAGATTTTTACTTATTTGCAAACAGAGAGAGATAGGGAGAAGAGAGACAGAAAAAGAGAGGAAAGATGTCAGGGCCTCCAACTGCTGCAAACAAACTCCAGATGCATGTGCCACTGTGCATTTGGCTTTACATGGGTACTGGGGAATCACACCTGGGTCCTTTGGATTTGCAGACAAGCGCCTTAACTGCTGAGCGATCTATCCAGTCCCTATTTTCTTTTTAATTTTTATTTTTATTTATTCATTTGTCAGAGAGAGAGAGAGAGAGAGAGAGAAAGAGCACGCCAGGGCTTCCAGCCACTGCAAACGAACTCCAGATGCGTGCGCCCCCTTGTGCATCTGGCTAACATGGGTCCTGGGGAATCGAACCAGGGTCCTTTGGCTTTGCAGGGTAATGCCTTAATCACTAAGCCAGCCCTAGTCCCTATTTTTTTATCATTTGTTAAATTTATGAGTAAATTTGAAGGGGTCTCTTATGCTTTTGTTTTGTTTTCCTGAAACAAGGTCTTCAAAAAGAAAGAACTCAACATTTGTGGTATTGTCCAAAAATACTCAGTTTCAAAAATTTTAACTTGGGGCTAGAGAGATGGCTTAGCAGTTAAGGCGCTTGCCTGCAAAGCCTAAGGACCCAGGTATGATTCCCCAGGACCCATGTAGGCCAGATACACAAGGTGGCACATGCATCAGGAGTTCGTTTGCAGGGGCTAGAGGCTCTGGTACAGCCATTCTCAACCCCCCACCTGCCTCTTTCTCTCTCAAAATAAATAAATAATAAATAAAGCCAGATGTGGTGCTGTATGCTTCTGATCCCAGGACTCAGGAGGTGGCCATAGGAGGATAGCTGTGAGTTCAAGGCCAGCCTGCGACTACTGAGTGACAATAGTTGCCATGAGGTCATCAACACAACTGCCACTTCATATCTCCAAGACACAGCCAAAGCATTCCTTCCCATCCTCTGGCTCTTAGATTCCTTCTACCCTTTCTTCCAATGTTCCCTGAGCTTTGGAAAGGGTACCACCTAGAGTTCACCACACTAGCTGGCCCACAAGTTTCTGAATTTTCCTGTCTCTACCTCCCATCTTGCTGTAGGTACACTGGGATTACAGATGCTGGCATAAGCGTCTGGCTTTACACAGGGTTTTGGGGATCTGAACTTGGGTGATTAGACTTACACAGCAAGTGCTTTACCCACTGAGCCATCTCTATAGCCCAGAAGATATATATTCTTTTTTGTTTGGGTTTTTTTTGGTTTGAGGTAGGCTTTCACTCTAGTCCAGGCAGACCTGGAATACATAGTCTCAGGTTGGCCTCGAACTCACAGTGATCCCCTACCTCTGCCTCCCCAGTGCTGGGATTAAAGGTGTGCACCACCACACCCAGAAGATACACATTCTTAAAAGCATCCATGGAGCTGGAGAGATGGCCTAGTGGTTAAGGCGTTTGTCTGCAAAGCCAAAGGATCCTGGTTCTATTATCCAGGAACCACATAAGCCAAATGCTTAAGGGGGCGCACGCATCTGCAGTTCATTTGCAGTGGCTGGAAGCCCTGGCGCACCCATTTTCTCTCTCTCTCTCTCTCTCTCTCTCTCCCCCTCCCTCTTTCTCTCTCTCTCAAATAAAAGCATCCATGAGGCCAGGCATTCAACAATATGAATATGTACATATGAATATGTACAGTCCTTGTGATCTAGCAATTGCACTAAGCATTCTAGAAAAACATTTGTACACAAATGTGCAATTATGAATGAAACAGACACACACCATTAATTGTGTAACAGCAAGAAAACTAAATCAATTCAAATGTTCACCAAAACTTGAATGAATAAATTGTGGTATAATACAATACAGATCACTTTATCATGATGAAATCTAATAATAAACTATGACTAACCACAGTCTGAAATACATTTCACAAATAATGCTCAACTAAATGTCTTAATCATATAAACTGCACAGTACTATTCAAATAATATAATTTTAAAAAGAAGAAAACCTACATCGTTTAAAGATATGCCCTTGGCATTTACATTTTTAGCAAGGAGTGGGGGTTCATCTTAGTAGCAGAGAGCACTTGCACAGCAAGTCCGAGGTCCTCCCGTAGTGGGACGAGGATTATGAAGACAACCAAGAACATAGCCACAAAAGTCTGGACAGCACCTACTTCTACAAAGTGGATGTGTAGACAAAGTAAAGAGAAGGTAAGGTAGGCAAGGAGCACTTTTCTTGGTCTGGGCAAAGACATGCAAATATATGTGTGTGTGTGTATGTGTGCGTGTGTGTGTGCATTTTTTTTTTTTTTTTTTTTCGAGGTAGGGTCTCACTCTAGCTCAGGCTGACCTGGAATTCACTATGGAGTCTCAGGGTGGCCTCGAACTCACAGTGATCCTCCTACCTCTGCCTCCCGAGTGCTGGGATTAAAGGCATGTGCCACCATGTCTGGCTGCAAATATTTTTTAAACTACATTCTTATATGTGTGTGAAAAAGAGAAAAATAATTGTATCTGTCTGGATGTTGTGGCACATGCCTATAGTCCATGCACTTGGCAGCAGAGGCACTGGGTTCATGGCAAACTGGGCTAAATGAAACCCTATCGAGGAGGAAGAAGGGAGAGAATGGAGAGGGTTGGGAAGAGGGGTCAGCAGTTAAAGATGTTCTTTTGCAAAGCCTACTGGCCTGGGATTGATTTCCTAGCACCCACATAAACAGCTGGACATGGCCACACACATCTATAACCCAAGTCCTTTGGGGTGT
The DNA here is from genome assembly GCA_036346955.1 of Dipus sagitta. Taxonomy (NCBI): domain Eukaryota; kingdom Metazoa; phylum Chordata; class Mammalia; order Rodentia; family Dipodidae; genus Dipus; species Dipus sagitta. The sequence continues at coordinate 19,607,267 of CM070780.1, forward strand.
ACCCAAAAATCACAGGGACTCACTAGCAATCCATTCTGACAAAAAATAAAAATAACAACAGTTAAAGTGACAGCTCTTGGCTGAATGGGAGACGCAGTCTCAAGACAAGAGGTAAATGAGCCTCCTCTATTCAGAGACGAGCACCCGATATTCTCTGGCTTCCACACATGTGTGCACAGGGTATGCAGCATCTGCACACACGTGCATATACTACACACACATCACAAGCCAGGCATGGTGGTGCAGGCCTTTAATCCCAGCACTTGGGAGGCAGAGGTAGGAGGATCACTGTGAGTTCGAGGCTATCCTGAGACTTCATAGTGAATTCCAGGTCAGCCTGGGCTAGAGCAAAACCCGACCTTGAAAAAAAAAATGAACATGGCGCATGTATCTTGAGTTTGTCTGCAATGGCTAGAAGTCCCAGCTTGCCGATATTCATTCATTTATATTTCCTCCCCCGCCTGTCTGTCCTTGAAAATAAATAAATAATTTTAAAAAAAGAAAGAAAGAAATATATGCCAGGCTTGAGAGATGGCTTAGTGGTTAAGGCACTTGCCTACAAAGCCAAAGGACCCACATAAGCCAGATACACAAGGTGGCGCATATGTCTGGAGTTTGTTTCCAGCGGCCCACTCTTGGAAAAAAAAGAAAGAAATACATGCCAAAGTACTTTTTGGTAAATTTATTGTGTATTTACAACTTACTTGCAAAGTGTTCAAAAATATATGCCTATATAATGAACAATAAAACAAATTATAGAGGAAACCAAGGATGTAAAAGAGTTAATTTTTGAATCTAGGCAGCAAATGTACTAGTGTTCTTTGTTCTCTCAACTTTTCAGAGTTTGTTTTTGTTGTTGTTGTTTTAAACAAACTCCAGGTGCATGCACCACCATGTGCATGTGACTTACTTGGGTGATGGGGAATCAAACATGGGTCCTTAGGTTTCACAGACAAGTAACTTAACTGCTAAGATACCTCTCCAGCACAATCTTAAAGTTTTAACAATTAAAAAGACTGGGAATAGAGTAGGAAGACAGCTAAAAGAAAAATAATGTTGCAAAAGCCACAGAAAAACATTCTGTCATTCATAAACATGTCTACAAAGTCTTCAGAAGAACTTTCTCCCTTACATGAAAACAATTCAGAGATTACTTGGCCCACTATCAAATGATCAATAAAAGCTAACAGATTTCAAACAAATACTTAACACACTACAAACAGCAATAGTACTAAAACCTGTAAATGATTCAAAGGATGTTTGTCATTGGCAAACAGAACACATCTCATTATGATACCTCAGTGAATCCAAATACATCCTAGTATCCATTAGTCCTATGTACTGAGTGCGATATTGAGGGTTTTTTTTTTTTTTTTTGAGCCAGTTTCACTTTGCAGCTCTGATTGGCCTAGAATTCACTGTGTAGGCCAGGCAGACTTCATATTTGCAGTAACTCCTGCCTCTGCTTCCCAAGTGCTGGGATTATAGCCATGTAGCACCATCACCAGTAAGAAAAACATTTCCTTCAAATATATTGAATTGAAACTATAATCACACATGAATCACAGCTTGTAGTATCCTAATATTTACTTCTGGTAACAAAACAACTTTGAATAGCCATTTACCCAAAAAGGCCACAAAATAAAATTCTTAAAGTAGAACAAGAAACTGACATATTTGAGGAGAAATATGAAGACTTGGTGAGCGCTTACTATGTACTTAGTGCCTTACATGTTTAACTCTAGTCAGGCTTTGAGGCATGTACCTGCAATCCCAAATACTCAGGAGGCTAAGGCAGTTGAAACAGCTAAGTCTAGCAGTTTCATAGCCTGCGCAGTAACACAGCAAGACCCATCTCCAAAAGACAAAGGCAGCTGAGTAGAAGCTCCTGCCACACAAGCATTTGGGGGCGGGGGTTCTGAGAGAGCCTAATTTGCCCTGAGTTTGATTCCTCAGCACCCATATGAACAGCTGGGCATAGCCACACACATCTGCAACCCCAGCCCCGTGGGGAGCAGACTGCACAATCACTGGACTCATTGGGCAGCCACTCAACTAAATCAGCAACTCCAGGTCCAGTGAGAGCCTCCACTTCAAAAGAACAATCAGGGCTGGAGAGATGGCTTAGCAGCACGCAAAGTCGCACATGCGCACAAGGGGGCACACGCATCTGGAGACTGCAATGGCTGAGGACCTGGCACGCCAATTCTCTCCCTCTCTCATAAAAAATAAAAAAGGCCAGTCTGTTGGGCTTGCCTCAAAAAAAAAGGAAAAAAAGAAGCAGTAAGCAATAGAGGAAAGATACCCAGTGTTGTCCTCTGGCTTCCACACACTTGAGCACACAGAAGACACACTTGTACACACACAACACATGAGAGAGAGAAAGGGGGCTGCAGATGTAAATATAGCTTAGTTTATAGAGCATGTACCTAGCATGCATGATACCCTAGGTTCAATCCCTAGAACTGCATGACTATAATCCCAAATTCAAGGTTATTCTGAGAAAAGAGAACCTTGGTGAGGTAAACACTATTACCATATGAGATGAAAATCCTCAAGCACTGATATGTTAACATGGCATGCCTATAAATAACAGTTCCAAAGTGATAAGGCTGAAATTTGAATCCAAAACTGTTGGAAATTCAGGTTTATAAATCTATATTCTATCCACTTCATTAGACATAATGGATTTAAGATTAACAGAAGCCGGGTGTGGTGGTGCACACCTTTAATCCCAACACTTGGGAGGCAAAACTAGGAGAATCACTTTGAGTTCCAGGCCACCCTGAGACAACATAGTGAAACCCTACCTCGAAAAACCAAAAAAAAAAAAAAAAAAAAAGCACTGGAGATACAGATCAGTCGGTAGGGTGCTCTGCTCGAATGCACAGAGCCCTGGGTTCCAACCCCAACCTTTCACAAACCAAGCACGGCAGTGCATACGACTCCAGCGCTCAAAAGGTAAAGGCAAGAGGATCAGAAGCTCAAGGCCATCCTTGGCTACACAGTGCACTGGAAGCCAACCTGGGCCACATGACACCCTGTGTGGTGGTTTGAATAGATGGCCCCAATATATTCAATTTTTTTATTTGTTTGTAGTCTGCATCTGCAACCACCTGGCTAGAAGCAGTGTCACTGGGTGGATCTTACGGTATGGTGGTGTGTTTGAGATTTCAATCTAAAGATATGCAAAGTGTGCCTAGCTGGAGCTCCTGAAATGTGCTGTGTGGCTTTTGGCTTTTGGCTTGTGCTTCTCTCTCTCTGCTTGGCCCTGTGAAGGCAGGCCAGCTTCTTCTGCCATTTATGGAACTTCCCCTGGATCTATAAGCTTCAATAAATCCCTTCCTCCATAACTGTGCCTGGTCTGGAAGTTCATCTCAGTGAACCTGAAGCTGTCTGCTACACCCTGCTTCAAAAGAACAGGTTAGGGATGGCTCAGTCAGTGAGGTGCTTAGCTTGCAAGGATGAGAACCTGAATTCTATCCCCAAGAACCTAAGTAAAAAAGCCAAGTCTAGTCCTGGGTGCTTGTAATCCCTGTGCTGAGGAGGCAGAGATAGGTCAATCCCTGGAGCTTGCTCACTAACTAGCCTAGCCTACTTGGTGAGCTCCAGGTCAATGAGGGACCGTGCCTCAAAAAAAAAAAAAAATGGTGAGAGCCGGGCATGGTGGCACATGCCTTTAATCCCAGCACTCTGGAGGCAGAGGTAAAAGGATTGCCGTGAGTTCAAGGCCACCCTGAGACTACATAGTGAATTCCAGGTCAGCCTAGGCTAGATTGAGACCCTACCTCAAAAACAAAAAAAAAAAAAAAAAAAAAAACTAAAAACAAACAAACAAAAAAAGTCAATGGCACCTCAGAGGAATAACACCCAAAATTGCCCTCTGGCCTCCACATGCACACACCTGTGCACACATAAACATACATGCACAAAAAAAAAATAGTGTTCCTATCACATAAGTTATATATAGTTTTTCTACAAAATCCAAGTTCCAATTCCTGGGCTGGGAAGATTGCTGAATAGTTAAAAGGCCCTTACTGGCAAAGTCTGTCAACCTAGGTTCTATTCCCCAGTACCTACATAAAACTGGATGCATGGCATGTAGACTTTGTTTGCAGCACCAATAGGCCCTGGCATGCCCATCCTCCCACTTTCTACACAACTCACACTAAAAAATAATAATAATAATAATAATACTTAAAAATTTCTACCCAGACATGTTAAAGCTGCAAGGTCACTGAGAAATCTTGCTGGAGCTGAGCTGAAAACCTCATCTATGTAGACCAGCTGACAGAAACCTGGAAAAAAAATTATGCTACATGCAGCTCCATGGGAGAGAGAGAAGTCACCAGTGGAGATAAAACAACACTGGACACTGCAAGCCAGCCAGGCCAAATGAACCAATGGGTACTATAGTGGCATGTCTGCTTTGGGGGAAACCAACCACTCTCAAATAAGACTGGAAGCCCGCTTCACAAGAGGGAATACATGCCTGAAACTGAAAACCTATAATGGGGGAAGTCATGAGCCCTAGGGGTGTAACGACTGCTGGTGTCTGGCTAAATGTATATACCATGCTCACCAAACTGCCCGGCAAGCACTTCTCTTGCTGTTCATACTCATATATTAATGTTACTCTCACTTTTGGTCACAGAAGCTTCTCTTTTCAGATGGCAGTGACCACTGGGATGACTCAGAAGGCACCATGGTGCTGAGAAGTGAGAAAGGAGTGGTCAGCACTGAAACATCTCTATTACACCTTACAAGGCTCAGCGTCCATTGCAGAAGAGGTGGTAGAAAAAATGTAAGAGCCAAAGGAAGGGTAGGACGGCTTACAATGCAATCTTCCAAACACAAAAAGCCTGGATATCCATGACCTCGCAGTGCCTGGCACTACATACACAAGACCATTTTAATAGGAGGAAAAAATGATAACATCAAAATAAAAGAGAGACTGATTTAGAGGGGGAGGGCATATGATGGCAAGTAGAGTTGTGAAGTGTAAGGTGAAAGGGGGAGGGAATTACCATGGTTTGTTGTCTATAATTATGAAAGTTGTCAATAATAAAAAAAAGAAAAAATTCCACCCAGCATGGGTGCACAAGCCTTTAATCCCAGCATACTTGGGAGGCAGAGGTAGAAAGATTGTTGTATGTTCAAGGCCTCCCTGACCTTACATAGTAAATTCCAGGTCATCCTGGACTACAGCGAGACCCTATCTCAAAAAAAAAAAAAAAATCCAGGACTGGGGAGATGGCTCAGTGGTTAAAGACACAGGTAAAGCCTGAAGGCCAAGGTTCAATTCCCCAGTACCACATAAAGCTAGACACAAAGTGGCACATGTATCAGAGTTCATTTTCAGTGTATTTTTTTTCCAGGTATCAGGAGATATGTCCTTTGTTCTTGGAAGCTGCTCAGCCAATGAAGGTGGAGTGGAAAATGAGCCCTTGTTTTAGTGTGTTTACCCCTTGGCTACAGGGATCTGGAGACTTGGTCCTTTGCTAGGCCCTAGGAATCATTCAGATACCAGAACTGGCCACTAACCCCATAGTAGTAGCCCATGCTTTCTTTCTCTCTCAATACATATAAATAAAAATATTTTTGGGGGGCTAGAGGGATGACTTGGTGATTAAAGTGTTTGCCTGCAAAGCCAAAGGACCCAGGTTCAGTTCTCCAGGAACCACATAAGCCAGATGCACAAGGTGGCACATGTGTCTGGAGTTTGTTTTCAGTGGCTGGAGGCCCTGGCATGCCCATTCTCTCTGTGTCTGACTCTCTCTCTCTCTCTCTCTGACTCTCTCAAATAAATAAATAAATCTTTTAAAAATATACATTTTTTTTCACTGTTCTGATTTTGTAATAATCCAGACAGGCTTAACTTTCACTATATTAAGAACATGCATGTGTCCCCAGACCTAGGTCTTTTCTTTTCCTAAGTCTGGTTTTATGAATGCTGGTGATAAATCCAGGCAAAGAAAAAGAATTTTTTAACCCATTAAAAAAAAAAACTAAAAGCTGGGCATGGTGGCACATGCCTTTAATCCCAGCACTCTGGAGGCAGAGGTAGGAGGTGAGACTACATAGTGAATTCCAGGTCAGGCTGGGCTAGAGTGAGACCCTACCTCAAAAAAACAAATAATAATAATAATAATAATAATAATAATAATTTTTTTTAAAAAAGCAAGGCATGGTGGCACACCTTTAATTCCAGCACTCAGGAGGCAGAGGTAGGCGGATCACTGTAAATTTGAGGGCAGCCTGTGACTACATAGTAATTTCCAGGTCAACCTGGGCTAGAATGAGACCCTACATCAATAAAAACAAAAACACAAACAAACTTTAAAAAATTCCCATTCCAGGCCAGGCTTAGTGGTCCACGCCTTTAATCTCAGCACTCGGGATACAGAGGCAGGAGGATCACCGTTGAGTTCAAGAGCACCCTGAGACTATATAGTGAATTCCAGGTCAACCTGAGCTAGAGTGAGATTCTGCCTCAAAAAACCAAAAAGTAAAAATAAAAATCCCACTCCTATCCATATCCTATCTGTGCACTGGAGTTTGAGACAGAAGGACTGCCACAAATGCATGTCTAGCCTCAGCCACAGCAAGACTTTGTCTCAATTAAAAAAAAAAAAATAGAGAGGCTGGAAAGATGGCTTAGCGGTTAAGGCGTTTGCCTGCAAAGCCAAAGGACCTTGGTTCAACTCCCCAGAACCCACATAAGTCACATGCACAAGTGGGCACATGCATCTGGAGTTCATTTGCAGTGGCTGGAGGCCCTGGCACAACCATTATCTCTCTCCCTCTCTCTGCCTCTTTCTCTCTCTCATATAAATAAATAAAAATAAAGTTTTTTAAAAAAAAATACATACAAAATGTACAAAGAAACCTATACAATAAGAGTTGCCTCGTTTGGGGCTGATGAGATGGTTCAATGGATAAAGTACTTGCTGTACAAGCATTAGGACCTGAGTTTGGATTTCCAGAACACACATAAAATGCCAAGCATGGTGGCACATGCCTATAATCCCAGCCCTGGGGAGAAAGAGACAGGTGGATCCCTGGATTTTACTGAATAGCTTGTCTAGTTGAATTGGTGAGTGCCAGGTTCAGCAAGAGAGACTCTGTCTCAAAGAATAAGATTAAGAGCAACTGAGGAAGACCCCCAACATCAGCCTCTAGCCTCCACACATACCTGCATACACATACAAACATGCATAAGCAGATACTACATACACACATACTACACACACATACATGTTTAAAAAAAAAGAAAGTTATCTCAGTTAAAATTAAATCTCGAGCCCGGCGTGGTGGCGCACACCTTTAATCCCAGCACTTGGGAGGCAGAGGTAAGAGGATCACCATGAGTTCGAGGCCACCCTGAGACTACACAGTTAATTCCAGGTCAGCCTGAGCCAGAGCCAAACCCTGCCTTGAAAAACCAAAAAATAATAAAAAAATAATTAAATCTCCATGAACCTGATTAGGTCAAGAAGATATGAAGTACTTTGTGATGTTCTAGCACTACTCTATGTTTTTAGTTACCAGGTGTCGGTTGCATCGGTATGTTCACTTGACAAAAATTCACTAAACCGTACAGTTTTCTCATGGTACCAAAGTGTTGATACCCAGCCTTAATCCCAGCACTTGGGAGGCAGAGGTAGGAGGATCACTGTGAGTCTGAGGCCACCCTGAGACAACACAGTGAATTCCAGGTCAGCCTGGGCTAGAATGAGACCCTACCTTGAAAAAGCAACAAAAAAAAAGACACAAGCCAGGTATGGTGGCACATGCCTTTAATCTCAGCACTTGGGAGGCAGAGGTAGGAGGAATGCAGAGAGTTCGAGGCCACCCTGAGACTACATAGTGAGTTCCAGGTCAGCCTGGGATACAGTGAAACCCTACCTCAAAAAAAAAGATACAAAGCCAACATATGGCCAAGAATGTCAGCCACTTGGGGGGCAGGAAAGAACTGAGCCAAAGAAATTTTTTCTTGGGCATCAAGCCAGAAAATCCTAGTAAGAAAATAACTTAAGCTCAAAAACTTCTGTTAAAAAGATGGCAATCCAGCCACTTCAAGACACCTGTGGATACAGCGTCCCCTCAGAAGGGACATAATCCTCAGGTGATACTAGAGTGGTCTATAATATCCTCACATAAGGCACTTGGCACATGACCTAGGGATAATGGGATGTAGAAGGGTGTGGTCTCTAAGGTTCTCTCCACTTTAGTAATAACTGCTTTGCCATGATTCTCAAGCAACTCCCTAACCCAGTTAATTTATTTTATATAAATAAGTTCTTTTTTAAAATAGAAATTACCTAGTTTTCTCCTTATGTAAGCAATCTAAATAGACTTGAAACTTGACGTCTAACATAGTGTCATCTGGGTAATGAAAACACACACCTGTGCTAACCCACGGAGAAGAAAACCATGTAAAGCCGTACGAGTCCGGAAGCACTCCCTTAAAGGGCACGCTTCGTGGAACGTACTTTCTGTCAGCATTGAGTCCTGGGCAGCCAGCACCCCCTCTTGTTTCTCCAGAGAGTAAAGAAAGGAAGGAACACACTTCAGGAACAGCAGTGCAGAGTCGTATTGAGGACTGGTGAATTTTGATGCTACTGGGCAGTTTGTTTAAAGTAGCGCTAATTGGGCTGGAGAGATGGCTTAGCAGTTAAGGCGCTTGCCTACAAAGCCAAATGACCCAGGTTCAATTCCTCAGGACCCACATAAGCCAGATGCACAAGGGAGCGCACGTGTCTGGAATTCATTTAAATATTTTTTGTTTACTTTTATTTATTTGAAAGTGATAGACAGAGAAAGAGGCAGATAGAGAGAGAGAGAATGGGCGCGCCAGGGCCTCTAGCCACTGCAAACGAACTCCAGACGCGTGCGCCCCCTTGTGCATCTGGCTAACGTGGGTCCTGGGGAATCGAGCCTTGAACCGGGGTCCTTAGGCTTCACAGGCAAGCGCTTAACCGCTAAGCCATCTCTCCAGCCCGCATCTGGAATTCATTTGCAGTGGCTGGAAGCCCTGGCACACCATTCTCTCTATTTCTCTGCCTCTCTCTCTCTCTACCTGCCTATATATATGATATATGATACATATATCAAATAAATAAAAGATAATTTTTTTAAAATTTTTTTTAAAAAAGTAGTGCTAATTATGTGAATTTTGAACTATGTTAGCTTTTTGTTAGCAAAGGTGGTGTGGAGATTTTAAAAGGGAGAGAATTCTAGAAGTGATCATAAATGTTATATAATTACTACTGCAGCCTTAAAGATTAAATTTTTTGAAGTTGAAAAGGGTACTAAATTACATAGTCTTAGGCAATAGCATGTTTGTGGGAAGAATATAGCAGACAAGTACAGGACACTTGAGTGAGTTCACATATTCTTAGTTAGGAACTCTAGGCTCTACTGAGTCACACTGCATAGGAATTAAGAGCCTACATTTATAGGCTATCCAAACCTCTGCCCCATTGTCCACTTTAGTCCTAATGTATGCACCAGGTTGGTGAGGAATGTTAAGTTCCAGGTCGCACATGTTCATCTCATTTGTACTCCATTGATTTAGCTTAGCTCTGACCATTTTCTTTCCAAATAATAATATACACATCTAGGAGGGTTTTTTGTAGGCAATAAAAATTAACTGAATTTTTATTTGTCAAAATGTAACTTCTTGTTAATCATGTAATTTTTTTAAAACCCAGCACTTTATGACTGGGAATTTGTATTTAATAACTTGTGTTAACATTGGGTAGCATGAATTCTGCACTGAGAAATTGAATAGCATACACCTGGTAGCTATAAAATTCTGTCAACCCTAAAATTTTTTCTAAAGTTATACATTAGTTCTCAAAGAACAGTCATAACTAGATTAAGATTTGTGGGTTTGGTAGTTCAAAGTGCCTGTTTGGGATGCCAACAGACATTTTAGATGAATTTAGGGGGAAAATATTATCTACAGAAATGTCAATTTCAGAAGATTCTCCCCAGCAATATAACCTAAATGGATTATATATTTTTACCTGAAATTTTCCAATTCCACTGTCTTGTGTTTTCATGTTGAGATACTTTTGCATTTTTCCTTTGAGTGCCAATTTTTTACTAGCACTGTTTCTTACTGCACCATGTTTGCAGGGATGGGTCTTAAATATTTTTGTATGTTGTAAACTGAAACATGCATGTTGCACTTCTTGTGTGGGACATATGCAGTGTCATCCCCTTGTTTCATCCTTCAGTTGTGCTGACCTGGGGAATGCTGGTCATGTCACAGTCAATCTCAGAGTGACCACTTGTGGTGGCTTGATTGTGTCCCCATAAACTTAGGTGTTCTGAATGCTAGGTTCCCAGCTCATGGAGATTTGGGAATTAACGTCTCCTGGAGGGAGTGTATTGCTGGGGCAGGGCTTATGGGTGTTATAGCCAGTTTCCCTTATGCCAGTGTTTGGCACACTCTCCTGTTGCTATTGTCCACCTTATGTTGGCCAGGGGGGTGATGTCCACCCTCTGCTCATGCCATCGTTTTCCCCTGCCATTGTGGAGCTTCCCCTAGAGCCTGTAAGCCAAAATAAATCTTTTTCCCAGAAGCTGCTCTTGGTGGATGATTTCTACCAGCAATGTGAACCGTACTGCAACACCACTCCTGTAACTAACTTTCAAATTTCATAGGAGTATGTGTTGTGAAGTGATCTGAAACTTGTGATTTTTTTTTGTCATGACTTATACTGCTCCTATTATTGTAATGTAATAAAAACAGTTATGGTGACTATAAAAAAAAAGATGGCAATCACAAGCTGAAGAGATGGCTCAGCAGTAAAGGCGCTTGCCTGCAAAGCCTAAGGACTCCCAGGGTTTGATTCCTAAATACTCAAGTAAATAAGGACCTCTGGGTTCGATGCCCAAATACACAACAAAGCCAGATGCACAAAGTGCCACATGCATCCAGAGTTTGGCTGCAATGGCTAGAGAACCTGGCACACTCATTCTACCTCTCTCTCTCAAATAACTAACTAAATAAAATATTTTTTTAATACAGCAATCAAGCTAGGTGTGGTGGTACACACATTTAATCTCAGCACTGGGGAGATTGAATTAGAAAATGGCCATGAGTTCAAGGCCAGCCTGGCCTACAGAGTAAGTTCCAAGTCAGCCTGGGTTAGAGTGAGACACTATATAAAAGGAGGAGGGGGACTGGAGAGATTGCTTAGTGGTTAAGGTGCTTGCCTGCAAAGCCAGAACCCATGTAAGCCAGGTGCACAAGAGGGTGCATGTATTTGGAGTTTGTTTGTAGCAGCATGCCCATTCTCTCTCTGTTTCTCTACCTGCCGATTTCTCTCTCTCTCTCTCTCTCAAATAAATAAAAATAAAATATTTTTTAAAAGGCAGCAATCAGGAGGCAAGATGTTAGCATGGGATGACCCAGTGGTTACAACAAGCTGGAACAAGGAATAAATTAAAGCTATAAAACAGGGGAAAACTGGAGTGGAGAGAAAGAAAAAGCAGCTAAGTAAATAGAGAGCACTAAAGTGAGATCTAGAGCAGGGTGTGGCTCAGTAGCAGAGCACTTCTTTTTTTCGTTTGTTTTTGTTTTTTGGGGTTTTCAAGGCAGGGTCTCACTCTAGCCCAGGCTGACAAGGAATTCACTATGCAGTCTCAGGGTGGTTTAGAACTCAAGGTGACCCTCCTACCTCTGCCTCCCAAGTGCTAGGATTAAAGGTGTGCGCCACCACACCCGTCTCAGAGCGCTTCTTTAGTGTGTAAATGAACAAGGCTCTGGGTCACTCTTATACAATGCAATAAAATAATAAAGTAAAAATCTGTCACCTTCTGCTTCCAACTTCATCAGGTTTCTGCTTAGTTTTGTCCTGGATTCCTTCTGCATGTGTGCAACTATGGGTGAAGAAAGCAGCAGAAGACTGAACGCAAGAAGATCACTTGAAAAGCACCACAGAAGCCCAAAAAACATTCTGAGTCAAAGGCAAGAAAAGAATATAGGAGAAAAGAAACAATGAGCAGTCCAAAATAGCACAAGAAAGAAGATCCAAGACATAATGACAAACTGGACACTGGTAGTATATAGAGTAGAGTGGAAGATTCACCAGTTCCTGAAGACTCCATGAAGACACAGGGGTACATTAATAAAGACAGAAAACAAAAATTTAAAAGTTAGTTGCCGTTTCTGTCTCCTTTTCCCTCCACCCACCAAAAAAAAAAAAAAAAAGTTTTTGCGGGACAAGCAGAGAAGAGTTCTGTTTTATTTTTGGATGGAAGTGCTTATGAAATGTGAAACCACGCAGTGATTTACAGAGGGATAAAGCAGAGGCAAGAGCTCTAGACAAGAGCTGCAGATTTGGAAATCAATATGCTAAATTGAAGTGGGTTTTTTTGGGGGGGGTTGATTGGTATGTTTTTGTTTTCTTTTTTTCAAGGTAGGGACTCACTCTAACCCAGGCTGACCTGGAACTCACTCTATAGCCCAGATTGGCCTCAAACTTGAAATGATCCTCCTACCTCACCCTCTTAAGTACTGGGACTAGAGGCATGCACCACCAAGCTCAGCTTATATGTTTGTTTGTTTGCTTGTTTGTTTGTTTTGAGACACGGCCTCACTATGTAGCTCAAGGCTCAAAAAAAAAAAAACAAAAATAAATATGAAATTAAAACCTTAATACTCTGGGCAATCCTTTTTTGGGGGGCTTTAAGAGGTAGAGTCTCACTCTAGCCCAGGCTGACCTGGAATTCACTATGGAGTCTCAAGGTGGCCTCGAACTAACGGCGATCCTCCTACCTCTGCCTCCCTAGTGCTGGGGTTAAAAGGGTGCGCCACCACGGCCGGCTGGGCAATATTGTTGTTTTTGTTTTCTGAGATAGGGTCTTGCTCTAGACCAGGCTGACCTCAAACTCACAGCAATCTTCTTACCTAGCCTTCCAAGTGCTAAGATTAAAGGTATGCAACACCACAAACTGGCCATCCCTTATTTTTAAACCTCCTCTACTTCCTTGCAAATGTTAAAAACTGGACAAGATGATAGCCATGTGTGGTGGTGCACGCCTTTGGAAGACAGAGGTAGCAGGATCTCTGTGAGTTCAAGGCCACCCTGAGACTCCATAGTGAATTCCAGGTCAGCCTGGGCTAGAGTGAGACCCTACCTTGAAAAAAAAAAAAACTGGACAAGATGAGACTTATTCTAATTTCTACTTAAAAAAGCCTTTAAGAAAACCTAAGCTTAACTAGGCATAATGGTACACACTGACAGTTCCAACTACTTAGCTGAGGTAGGAGGCTCCACTGAGCTCAGGATTTCAAGATATACTAATAGGGACTGGGGAAATGGCTTAGTGGTTAAGGCGTGCGTTTGTGAAGCCTAAGGACCCCAGTTCGATTGCCCAGGACCCACATAAGCCAGATGCACAAGGGGGCACATGTGTCTGAAGTTCATTTGCAGCGGCTGGAGGCCCTGGCATACCCATTCTCTTTCTACCTCCTCCCCTCTCTCTCCCTTTCTTTCTCTCAAATAAATAAATGAATGAAATAAAGGCATGAGCCACCATTCCTACAAAATAAAAAATAAAAATAAAAACAAAACACACAGCCAGGCGTGGTGGTGCACACCTTTAATCCCAGCACTTGGGAGGCAGAGGTAGGAGGATCCATGTGTGTTCTAGGCCACCCTAAGACTACATAGTGAATTCCAAGTCAGCCTGACCTAGAGTGAGACCCTACCTCAAAAAAAAAGGGGGGGAGGGAACTACAGAGATGGCTTAGCGGATAAGGCAATTGCTGCAATGCCTAAGAACTCTTGTCTGAATCTCCAGGTCCCGCACGTGCACACAAGGGGGTGCACAGCATCTGAGGTTTGTTCACAGAGGCTGAAGGCCCTCCCTGGCATGTCCATTCTCTCTCACACACACAAAATAAATAAAAAAGCAAATCTAGCCTGGCACGGTGGTACACATCTTTAATCCCAGCACTTGGGAGGCTGAGGTAGAGGATGGCTGTGAGTTTGAGGCCATCCTGGGACTAATTCTAGGACAGCCTTGGCTAGAGCAAGACTCAACCTCGAAAAACCAAAAAGAAAAAAGAAAAAATGTGAATCTGAACAATGCAATCCCCTGCTTCAAATCCCTCAATAATTTATAGGATCAATATTGTAATTAGTACCCAAACTGGTCACACTTATAGCTCAGAGATTCACTGAGAAATTTACTTCAGATATATCTTTATAGATTCAAAACAAAAAAAAAAACACCTGAATTTTTTTCAAATTATGAAAGGTATTCATACATGTAACAGTTGATACATTTAAAATACAAACAAGCAGCACCATTTGTAAAAAAAAAAAAAAAAAAAAAAATTGAAAATAAACTCAAGTCCACTGAAAACTGAATATTATCCAGCCAGTAAATGAGGTACTTCTGTGTGGATTATTACTAAATGATCTCTAGGACCTAGTATTAGGTGGGGAAAAAAAAAAACTATATTGGGGCCCAGTTAGTGCATGCCTTTAATCCCAGCACTCGGGAGGCAGAGGTAGGAGGACCACCATGAGTTCGAGGCCACCCTGAGACTACATAGTGAATTCCAGGTCAGCCTGAGTAGAGCAAGACCCTACCTCAAAAAAGAAGGGGGGCTGGAGGGATGGCTTAGTGGTTAAGGTGTTTGCCTGCAAAGCCAGAGGACCCAGTTTCGAGTCCCCAGGACCCACGTTAGCCAGATGCACAAGGTGATGCATGCGTCTGGAGTTTGTTTGCAATGGCTGAAGGTCCTGGAGTGACCGTTTTCTCTCTCTCTCTTTCTCTCTCTCTCCCCCCTTTCTCTAGCAAATAAATAAATAAATAAATAAATAAATTAGAGACATGTGCCACCACACCTGGCTCTCTAAGGAAAAAAAAAAATTGGTTGGCACACGCCTTTAATCCCAGCACTCAGGAGGCAGAGGCAGGAGGATCACTGTGAGTTCAAGGCTTTGAACTGGGGTCCTTAGGCATCACAGGCAAGCACTTAACTGCTAAGCTATCTCTCTAGCCCCCATTTGGTGTGAGTTCCAGGTCAGCCTGGGCCAGAGTGACACCCTACCTTGAAAATCCTAAAAAAAAAAAAAAGAGAGAGAGAGAGAGGAAGAGAAAGAAAAAGAAAAAGTAGATAAAGTCCAGTGTGGTGGTACACATCTTTAATCCCAACACTCAAAGCAGAGATAGGAGGATCACCATGAGTTCACAGCCACCCTAAAACTACAGAGTGAATTCCAGGTTAGCCTGGGCCAGAATGAGACCCTACATTGAAAAAATAAAAACAAACAAAAAAATGTAGGTAGGTATAAGCTGTTAAATGCTAGAAATATTACACAAAAAAAAAATACAGAAGAAACTGGGAATAGAAAATGAGTCGATGTATCCCTAACCATCAGGGAAATGCAAATTAAAACAACTATGCGATTCCACCTAAAGAGGGCAATCATTAAAAAAAAAAATCAAACAGTATGATGGACAATGGAGTTTCAAAGGGTAAAGTGGGGAGAGGGAGAGAATCACCATGGGACACTTTTTATAATCATGGAAGTTGTTAATAAAAATTTGAAAAAAAAAAATCAAACGAGGGCTGGAGAGAGAGCTCAGCAGTTAAGTGCTTGCCTGTGACGCCTAAGGACCCCGGTTCAAGGCTCGATTCCCCAGGACCCACGTAAGCCAGATGCAGAAGGTGGCGCATGCATCTGGAGTTCAATTGCAGTGGCTGGAGGCCCTGGCATGTCCATTCTCTCTCTGTCGCTCTCAAATAAATTAAAAAAAAAAAAATTTAAGTCAAACAGGCTGGAGGGGGATGGCTTAGCAGTTAAGACAATTGCCTGCAAAGCCAAAGGACCCAGGTCCAATTCCCCACGACCCATGTTAGCCAGATGCACAAGGGGGCGCATGCGTCTGGAGTTTGTTTGCAGCAGCTGGAGGCCCTGGCGCGCCCATTCTCTTTCTCTCTCTCTCTTCCTCTTTCTCTGTCAAATAAATAAATAATAAAACATAAAACATAAAAAAAGTCAAACGACAACAAATGTTGGCAAGGATGTGGGGAAAGAAGAACCCTGTTCACTGCTGGTGGGAATGGAAACTTGTACAACCACTATGGAAATCAATATGGTGATTCCTGAAACAGATGAATACAGAGCTACCAACAGACCCAGTTATTCCCTTACTGGGCATTTACCCTGCATGCTCCACGCTTCACTACAGATATTTCCCCAACCGTGTTTATAGCTGTTCAGTTCATAACAGCTAAAAACTGGAATCAACCCAGGTGCCCATCATTGGACAAATGGACAACAAAGTTGTGTACATTTACACAATAGAATTCTACTCAGCAGCAAGAAAAACTGATACAATGAAATTTATAGGAAAATGGACAGGCTTAGAACAGTAATCATACTCAGCGAATTCACACAATCACAGAAAGACAAACGTTGCATGTTCTCACTCACCTGCAGTTCCTAACCTGGATCAGCTTGAGTTGCTGGCACACCTGATAGGCAACTTGAGACCCAGACAATAGGGATGGAAGGGCTTGAAGGGAGGGGAAGGGGAGGTTGGGGAGAAATAAACACAAAACTAAATCCTGGTAAAAACTGGTACCATTGAAACCTTTCTCCTGGAAGATAGACTAAAAGATTTAACCCTCAACAGGAATACAGGGGAGCGTCTGAAAAGAAGGATCCTAGAGAGGGTGGGATGAAACCTAACTTTGGCTCTGGCCTGTCACCCCCAGTACCAGAAATCAGTGCTACTCACATTGAGCTGTTGATCAGAGAGACCTACGAGGTCCCCAAAACAAGACAGGCTTCTGTCAAAAGGACTTGATTATCTAGCTGACAGGTAAAAGGTAAGACCTTATTGATTAAGACACACAGAACAAGGAGAAACCTGGCTGGAATCCGGACGAGAGCCAGTCCCCAGACAATTAGCCAGTCTAGTGCTGGAAAGCGCTACATGAGCTACTGGGGGAAAGTGGCCAACAACTGTGTGAGCAACCAGGAGTCTAATCTACTCAGAAGCCAACTAGAATGACAAGAAGTACACACAAGTGCAATGATGGCACACAGCCTTGGTGGGTAACCAGCAGCTTTCTGATTGGTTGAGAGATCCGCTCAGTGGAAAGGAACCCATATCTAGAACTGGAGCCAGGTCAAAATCCTATGGAGACAAAGATTATGCTCTCCAATGCCAAGCTCTCACTAGTCTCTGGCTAAAAGAGGGGCTACATCCATCAAAATCTCCCGAAATTAATAACGCTTATCGTATTTAACCTATGCTGACTTACTCTCCTTTGGAGAATCTGTTTTTCTTTTTCAGAAGGTGACAAGACCCAAGGAGATAAACCACCCATCGTATTTCAGCCATGACCCAGGCAAAACCAGAGGATTTGGGGAAAGAAGCCAGAGTGCTGCTTCCATAGTGAGCCTGACAATCAGCACCAGGGTGAAGGAGACAGATGCTGAGGATATGCAACACCTACCAAAGCAGAAATCCAGAGGCTTCTAAGAGCTCATCACTGAAGAGGACTTAAAACACATCCACCAAGGCTCAGGGAATTTTGCGGAAGAGGGGGCGGAAAGACTGTAGGAGCCACAGGTTGGGACATCATACTCAGAGAAACTGCCTCCCGCCAATAACTGTCTGCTGCTCCCACAATGCATAAACCTCATAGGGATACCAGCAACACCCCTGAGGAGGGACCCCAGCGGAATGGGGATAGTAAGGAGGGAAAAGATAGTACCAACATATGATGTATCCATACAAAGTATGTTCTTAAAAAAATAAAATAAGCCGGGCATGGTGGTGCACGCCTTTAATCCCAGCACTCGGAAGGCAGAGGTAGGAGGATTGCTGAGAGTCTGAGGCCACCCTGAGACTATATAATGAATTCCAGGTCACCCTGGGCTAGAGTGAGACCCTACCTGGAAAAGAAAGAAAGAAAGAAAAAAAAACAAAGAAAATGAATTGATAGAAAATGGAAGAAGAGAAACTTTATACTACATTAATCTTCTGAACCTATTGACTTTTACACTATGTCTACTTATTACCTATAATTTCAATGATTTTTCTCCCTATTCCACATACACAAAATAAAAATGTTTTAAGTGCTGACTACAAAGATTTATCCTTCACCCCTACCATCAACAGTAAAATTATGCACTGACTGCTTGATATATAACATCGTATTTCCTCCCTGACATCTCAGGAGTACAATTTCAACAAACACCTTATTCAATATTTTACTACTATTGAGAAGGCTTGTTGGTAACAAGATCAACAATATAAGATTTTTTGCGCTTACTCCTTGGAAGACAGCAGCAATTTAAAATAATTATTAAAATGATAAATTCTTAAAATGACATTCAAATCTTCAAGGATTAAGAACAGCTACAAATCTCACTTTTCTAACAAGTTCAAAACCAGCAAGTTCAAAACAAAATCCCCAAGTTAATCCTTCAAAAACTCGTTCGAAACATCTGCAAGGAATCTACAAGGAGGTGAAGTAAATGACTACCTGGAGACATACTTATCTTGGTCAGTGTAATGTAATTTAATCCTTACAGAAAGCCCTCAAGTGTCAGACTTAAGACTAGTTCACTCGTTCTCCCAAAGAGGCAAGATGAGGAAAAGACTCCATGACCTTATAATGACACACACACACACCCTCCATGACTTCCACCCTCCGTCTCCCTCTCCCTTCCTCCCTTTCAGCCACAAGTCCAAATGTTCCAAACATGGGTCTATGTCAAGTCTCCATAAGTCCCACTGGGGAAGACTAAGTAAATAACCCCTTCAACTAAACAGTGATCGCGATGAACGAAAAAGATAAGGTTTCCGGGGGCCTTGGAGAGCCCACATTAGGAGATGGGAGAAGCCCAGGACTCTGTGAGTGTCTTGACAGACTGACCACCCCCAACACCCCCCCCCCCAAGATCGAGTAGGAAGAAAAGAGCATCCTGACACAGACTACCAGAAAAGCTTGCATGTGCGGGGAAAACGCCAGAAGACTTAGTTGTGAGCAAGCTGTGGAGGGGGATTTATCTGGTGGGTTTTGTTTGGGGGGGGGGGCGTCTTAGTAAGACGGGCTGGGGTACAGCGAGTAATCCAGTAGATCCAATGAGCTGGGAAGGGGATCGCATTGGGTTCAGGGACAGCGATGGGCACCGACATAACAGAATCCGGAGGCTCTATGAAGGGTCCCTAAATGAGAGTTGACGGGGTTCTAGCGATGGGGTCTGAAGGGGGTGCGGTTGGGGGGCGACCAGAGTGACAGAATGGACGGGGAGGATGGAGGACAGGGAAAAAAAAAAAGGATGCGTTGGGCCAATGCAAAGATGCAGAAGGGGGCGATGTCTACGGGAAGGCGAGGAGTACCGGGCGGGGGAGGTGAGCCGGGAGGCTTCAGAGGCAGGACCCGCTCGTGGGGCGTCTCCAGTGGGGCGGGGCGGGCCGGCCCTGCGGGAGCCAAGGAGCCGACCCACGGAGACGTGGGCCGGGCCAAGGCCGGGCCCCGGCAGGGCCGGCTGGGGCGGGTCTTACCTCCGGCCACCGCCACAGCCCCCTTCTTCCTCTCCGGCGGAAGCCGCTTCCAAGCCCGCGGTGCTTCGGCTGAGAGACCCCCCCCCTTTCCCCTGACCCCCACGGGAGGAGGCAGCATAAACCGGGGGTCCGCACCGACGGTGGGCCCAGCCGCCGCCTCCTCACGGTCCGAGCGAGCGGCAGCCGCGCATCCCCCGCCCTGTCAGAGAGACTCCGCCCGGCCTGGGCAGGCACATCTCCCCGCCTCACCCCGCCGCCGCCGCCGCCGCACCCGCCCAGACCCAGCACGCGCCGCCGCCGCCGCCACCGCACCGCCCGCGGGACGTCGCTTCTTGCCCCCCGGGTGTACCTCCGCGCCGCGCCCGTCTTCGGCCCTCACGCTCCGCTCAGGACGTTTCAAGTCGAGCCGCAGACGCCGTGTCTCCCCCGCCTTAGCCCCGTTTGGAGTCCGCTCCCGGCCCGCGCGTCCCCGACCCCCCGCCGCACGCGGCTCCGCCCCGCGCCGCTCACTCTCCGGCTAAGCTGGGCCAGGCGGGCGCGTGCGCGCGCACTCACCTCCCACGCCCCCCTATTGCCAAGCCCGGGGGAACGGGAGGGGGGGGGAAGAGAGGGAGGGAGGGAAGGAGCCGGCCACGCCCGGCCACGCCCCCCGCACGTGACGCTGACCCGGAGCGTACGAAGTGCGCCTGCGCGGACACGCCTCATTTCCTCCCCTCTCTTTCCCTCCTCTCCCCCGCCCGCCTTAAACTTGTCTTCCTCACCTTACGGCAGGGCTGGGAATTCAGCGTTAGATACTAACTAGACAGAAGTGTCGTAAGGTCGAAGAGGAAAAAAAAAAAAAAAAAAGACACTCTGGGTTTACGACTTTTACGGCTCGCTTTCCGGTCAGGACTGAGGTGCCTGAAGGCTGGTTGGGATGGTGAGGCCTGAGGAATAGGTAAGAAGGTTCTTCCTCCTCCTCCCCACTAGGGATCGTCTGTGTGGGTCGGTGTCCCGCGCACGCGGACCCTGGCGGGTCCCCTTCCCCTCTCGGCGGCCAGAGTCTCGGCGCCGCCCCCTTTCCACGCGCGCACGCTCTCTCTCGTCTCCACTTGTCCCCGCCCTCGATTCCAAGTGTGACTTTCCATTCATTCCACGGACTTTTCTCTGAGTTGGTTTTACACCTTACATTACATGCCAGAAAGGCAGAAGGGAGTGAAAAGATCTCCAGCTTTTTTAAGTCCCCTGTGATGTAGGCCTAATACGGAGAATCTGCGGTGGTGACCTGGCCAAAGTCTACCTGCGGGATGTGTGAGCACCGACAGACCTAGGGGCCCCTGATTGCAGGGAGGACTTTTTCCCACATGACTTTCAGGTCTCTCAAAGGACTTGTGTTAGAACACTGATGGGCAGTACTTGTTCAAAAAC
Organism: Dipus sagitta; assembly: GCA_036346955.1. Classification (NCBI taxonomy): domain Eukaryota; kingdom Metazoa; phylum Chordata; class Mammalia; order Rodentia; family Dipodidae; genus Dipus; species Dipus sagitta. Next base: position 19,628,240 of record CM070780.1, read on the forward strand.
AAAAGATGGAGGTTGAAGTAGAATAACAAATGCAAAAGCATGTGACAGGGGCCTAAGAGTTAAAAACCGGGGAGCAACTCCTTTAATCTCAGCACTTGGGAGGCAGAAGGTAGGAGGATCGCCATGAGTTCAAGGCCACCCTGAGACTACAGAGTGAATTCCAGGTTAGCCTAGACTAGGTGAGACCCTGCCTCACAAAAAAAAAGGGGGGGGGGAGCTGGAGAGATGACTCAACAGTTAAGGCACTTGCATGCAAAGCCTAATGACCTGGGGTTCGGTTCCCCAGTACGCATGTAAAGCCAGATGCAGAAAGTGACACATGCATCTTGAGTTTGCTTGCAGTGGCTAGAGGCCCTGGCACACCCATTCTGTCTGTCTGGCAAATAAATATACTTAATAAAATGCTGGCCATGGTGGTGCAGGCCTTAATCCTAGCAATCAGGAGTATCGCTGTGAGTTCTAGGCCACCCTGAGATTATATAGTGAATTCCAGGTCAGCCTGGGCTAGAGCAAGGCCCCCTACCTTGAAAAACTAAAATAAAAGGCAAGAGGGTTGCAATATACCTAGTAAGAACTATGCTGGTATAGATGACCCTTTAAAGCAGCCAGGCAAGGTGGCAAGTTTTAAGCTAGCCTGTATCACACACAGCAAGACCTTATCACCCCACCATTCAAAAACTACTTTTAACTCATTATAGAGTGAAATAAATGAACTCGATGTGGGCCCAAGGAAACAAAGATTGTTTCAAGATGAGAGACTTGCCTGGCAAGTACAAGCCTATGATGCAGGAGGATCTCAGGTTCAAGACCAGCCTGAGCCCAGTGAAAAGAGTAGTAGAGTGACTGCCTAGCTCTGGGTTCAGTACTCTTACCAAAAAATGAAAAATTACCATAGAACCTGAGTGGATGATTGGAGGGTCAGGAAGATCTGGTATCACTATATTGCAGTGGAATGCAAGCTTGTGTAGTCACTAGGAAGTTTAAAAAAGAAACTAATGTTGCCCCACCCTAACTGAACTCTAGCTCCTCTGGTTACTAATGATAAAGAGTAAGACCTACTAAACTAGAGAAAAGGGAGAAATAAGAATTGGGACCAGACGTGGTGATGCACACCTTTAATCTCAGCACTCGAGAGGCAAAGGTAGGAAGATCACCATGAGTTCGAGGCCACCCTAAGACTACCTAGTGAATTCCAGGTCAGCCTGAGCTACAGTGATACCCTACCCTGAAAATCAAAAAGTTTAAAAAAAAAATTGGGAACAGGGCTGGAGAGATAGCTTAGCAGTTAAGGTGCTTGCCTGCAAAGCCTAAGAACCCAGATTCAATTCCCCAGTACCCACATAAAGCCAGAAGCACAAGGTGGCAAATACATCTGGAGTTCATTTACAGTGGTTAGAGGCTCTGGTATGCCCATTCTGTCTTTACTGCCACGTTCTCTCTCAAATAAACATATAAATAAATAAAATAGGGCAGGAGAGATAGGTTAGCAGTTAAGGCACTTGCCTGCAAAGCCTAGGGACCCAGATTCGCCACTACCTACATAAACCAGATGCATAAGGTGGCACATGCTCTGGAGTTCATTTGCAGTGGCTAGAGGCCCCTGGCGTGCCCATTTTCTCCCTCTTTGTGTCTCCCTCTTTCTCTGTCTCAAATAAAAGTAAGTTAAGTAGGAAAAAAAATTAAACCAATATTTTTTTAAAAATTGGGAACATGCAGGAAGTAGAGGGAATCGATTTTGTGCTACCTTGTGCATCTGCCTTATGTCGGTCCTGGGGAATCGAACCTGAGTCCTTTGGCTTTTAGGCCAGTGCCTTAACCATTAAGCCATCTCTCCAGACCCTCATCTGCATATTTTTGTTTGTTTGCTTCTTTTTGTTTTGTTTTTCGAGGTAGGGTTTTGCTCTAGCCCAGACTGACCTGGAATTCACTATGTAGTCTCAGGGTGGCCTCGAACTCATGTGATCCTTCTACCTCTGCCTTCTGAGCTCTGGGATTAAAGGTGTGTGCCTGCCTCATCAGCATTCTTAATCAGGTCCACCTGAGTTACTGCTTGTCCCTTTTCTGGTTTTTTTGTTTGTTTGTTTTTTGTTTTTGAGGTAGGGTCACACTCTGGTCCAGGCTGACCTGGAATTCACTATGTAGTCTCAGGGTGGCCTCGAATTCATGGCAGTCCTCCTACCTCTGCCTCCCAAGTGCTGGGGCTCTGTTTAATTGGTTTTTATCAGCTGTGTCTAGTTTTATAGCCACAGTTCTTTTCCCAAAATAAAGATCAGAGTTAATCCAATTATGAGATAATGGGGATGGTCAACATCCACACCCCTAGAAATTTCAGTATATACCGCCTTGGCAATTTAAGAGTGTCTTATTCATTTATCACTCACTTAAGTTAGGAACAAGATAAAAAGATTTTTAAATGACCCTATTAGGATCACAAAGTATTAGGGAAAACAGGTCTTTATAAATAAAGAATTTCCTTGCCTGATAGAGAAGAGCTATATAAGGTCAAGTCCAAGATAGCATGGGTGCTGCATATTAAGTAGACAATTAAAAAAAAAAAAAACCTGTCTATCTGCCTCCAGATAAGAGAGAGTTTACTGTTGTCTGATAAGGGTAGAGTGTACTATGGAGAATAGGGGTGGGGAAGAGATGAAGATGATAAAAATGAATGAGAGCAGATTATGAGGAGGCTTGAATTCCATGCCACAGAATTTAAATTGTATACTATGGGTCAGTGATTAAGGCACTTGCCTGCAAAGCCTAAGGACCCGAGTTTCATTCCCCAGTACCCACATAAAGCCAGATACACAAGGTGGCCCATGTGTCTGGGGTTCGTTTGCAGTGGCTGGAGTCACTGGCGTGCCCATTCTCTCTCTCTCTCTCTCTCTCTCTCAGATTAATTAATTATATACTTTAAGCAATTAGTAGATATATAAGACAAAGATTCTTAACCTCTTTTTCAGTCTAGATCTTTATGACAGTCTGTTGACTTGATCCTCAGAAAATGTTCTTGAATGTATAAAATTACAAGCCGGGCGTGGTGGCACACTCCTTCAATCCCAGCACTCGGGAGGCAGAGGTAGGAGGATTGCTGTGAGTTTGAAACTACATAGTGAATTCCAGGTCAGCCTGGGCTGGGGCAAGACCCTATCTCAAAAAAACCAAAAAAATAAATAAAACATATATAGGTATATATATATAAAGGAAACCAGTATTATATGTAGTGTAATTATATGTGTACTTCTTTATGCAGTAGATAACATCTAGCAACAGGCCTAATTATATAATTTCAAAGTGATAATAAATGTAAATTACATTTTTGAAATACCTGTAACAACTTTAATGTGAAGTGAAAAATAACAAGATTTCTAGTGTTGACAGACTGCTGATACTACTGTAGCATATTGCCTGCATTTGTTGGGGGGAAATGCTAAATTTCAGCCAGAACTTGTTGAAAATGAAGATGTAAATATTTTCTTATTCCATATTCATAGAACCCTGGAATTCTAGTCACATCCTATTTATTTGCAAGTAAAGAGAGAAGGGAGGGCTGGAGAGATGGCTTAGTAGTTAAGGCATTTGCCTGAAAAGCCAAAGGATCCTGGTTCGATTCTCCAGGACCCACGTAAGCCAGATGCACACAGGGCGCATGCATCTGGAGTTTGTTTGCAGTGACTGGAGGCCCTAGCGTGCTCATTCTCTCTCTCTCTCTCTCTCTCTCTCTCAAATAAATAAAATATATTTTAAAAAAGAGAGAGGGGAGAGGGAGAGAAAGAGTAAGTGAAAGAATGGGCACGCTAGGGCCTCTTGCCACTGCAAACGAACTCCAGATGCATGTGCCACTTTGTGCATCTGGCTTTATGTGGATACTGGGCGTCAAACCCACACTGTCAGGCTTGTGCAAACAAGCACCTTTAACCACTAAGCCATCTCCCCAGCCCAGGATCCAAGGTTTAAAAATATCCAGAGTGATGGTTTTCTGTTCTTTTTTGGGGAAAGGGAGGTAGGAGGCTCCTGGGGATTGAACCAAGGGCCTTACACATGCCAGGTAGATGCTCTACCACTGAGCCACACTCCAGCCCAGCATAACCGATCAGATTTGTTGTTTGATTGTTCTTCACTTCCCAACCTCTCTGGTGGGGTGGGGGTAGGGGACTGGTTTTCTTCTGTTCCTCCTTTATCTCTTGAACAGCAAGTAATCCTCTAGCCCAGTACTAACCTACTGTTACCTAATAACAAGGGCCTTCAGGGGTAATAAGCTTGTGAGCACACGTGTGTAGGAGGAAAACTAGAAAATGAATCAAGAAGGAAAAGTGCAGCTATTTCTGTGAAAATCATTGGGTACCAGGCTATAATTTTGTGCTTAATCCAGAAGATAATGAGAAGATGTTAAATTTTAGGAGAATAATGGGATCTGAGTTCTGTTTGAAAAAGTAACATAGAATAATGTCTAGATTAATAACCAGAAGGTAGGAATGGAAAGACTAAATCAATAAATTAATGTTTCAGAACTGTATTTTGAAGCCAGGAGTCTTAATTCATACCTGTAATCTCAGCACTCAGACATCTGAGACTGGAGCAGTGCAAGGAGAGGGGGCGGGAGGGAGAGAGGAGGGAAAGAAGTAGGGTATACACCCCACTGTGGGAAACAACTAGCTTGCTTTCGTTTTGGTTTTTCGAGGTAGGGTCTCTGTCTATCCCAGGATGACCTGGAATTCACTCTGTAGTCTCAGGCTGCCCTTGAACTCAGCTATCCTCCTATCTCTGCCTCCCTAGTGCTGGGATTAAAGGCATGCGCCACCACCTCCGGCTCAACTAGCATTTTATGTGGTCAAAAGGCAAGCCCCCTCTTTAGTATTAGTACAAATTATATTATTAGCACTTCAAGATCCAGGTTCGATTCCCCAGGACCCACGTAAGCCAGGTGCACAAGGTGGCACAGGTGTCTGGAGTTCATTTGCAATGGCTGGAGGCCCTGGTGTGCCCATTCTCTCTCTCTTCCTCTCAATCTCTGTCTCCCTCTAACTCTCCTCTCTCTCTCTCCCTCTCTCAAATAAATAAAATAAAATATATAGTTAGGTGAGTTCCAGGTCTGTCTGGGCTAGTGTGAGACTCTACCTTAAAAAAATAAATAAATAAGTAAAATGTATGTATGTATAGTACTTCAGTAAAGTAATGGCCTGCTCACATGGTTATTTGAAGATATTACTAAAGCCTTCCTTCATCAAATTGCATGTATACCGGTCTGTGTTTACTTTCGACTTTTTAAAGTCAGGACTCCTTTCTCTTTGCCCAATTCTTTAAGCCCTTGGATGCATAAAACTAAGCAGAAATAAAAAGGGAGTACTGGAGAGATGACTTAGGGGTTAGGGTATTACACTGCAAAGCCTAAGGACCCTGGTTTGATTCCCCAGTGCCCATTCATTCGTTCATTCATGGTCCTGGGGATTGATGTTGGTCATGCTAATCAGGTGATCTACCACTGATTCGCATCCCCTCAGTGACTTCTTTGATACATTTCTCAACCCTTTAGGCTCAGGTGCCCCTCATGACTTATCTAATCTCCATGAGTGCCTCTCTGTCTATCCCCAAGCCCATCATAATGCTCTACCCTAATAGTAATAAGTACTGTATATTTTCTATTGTTATAAGCAGACAGAGATACAGAGAATGGACACACCAGGTCCTCCAGCAGCCACTGCAAATGAACTCCAGATGCATGCACCATTTTGTGCATCAGGCTTTACATGGCTATTGGGGAACCAAACCTGGGTCATTAAGCTTTGCAGGCAAGTACCTTAACCACTGAGCCATCTCTCTGGCCACAGTACTGGGTATTTTCTGAATGAATGAGTGCTCAGTGAATGTTGGGAAGGAAGACATGCCCACCTCAGTGCTTTCTGTCTGGCTACAGATTCTGAGGCTGAGCAGGCCTGATTCTGTTGTTTGAACTAGAGATCACCTCTTTGCTCCATATCTGTTGGACCTTTTGGAGGAGTCAGAGTTGGGGTCCAACAAACTTTTGGGAAGCCCTATCCTAAGCTGGAGAGATGGCTTAGTGGCTAAAGGCACTTGCTTACAAAGCCTATTGGTCCAGGTTCAGTTCCCCAGTACCCATATAAAGCCAGGTACACAATGTGGCACGTGTGTCTGGAGTCCATTTGCAGTGGCAGGAAGCCCTGGTGTGCCCATTCTCTCTATATATATATATGCCTGTCTCTCTCTTCTCTTCTCTCTCTCTCTCTCTCTCACTCTCTCTCTCATAAACTTAACTAATTAAATAAATAAAAATCCTTAAGGCCCAGATAGCCCATCTACTGACAAAGTAAAAACTTGCTGCTAATATCCCAAAACCCAATTTATGATTACTCAAAAATTTGAATTTGGGGACTGGAGAGATGTCTTAGTGGTTAAGACATCTGCCTGCAAAGCCTAAGGATCCAGGTTCGATTCTCCAGGTCCCACGTAAGCCAGATGCACAAGGTGGCACGTGCGTCTGGAGTTCATTTGCAATGGCTAGAGGCCCTGGTGTGTCCATTCTCTCCCTCTCCCTCCCTCCCTCTCTCTCTCTCTCATAAATAAAAATATTTTTTTTAAAAAATTTGAATTTGGAGTTTCAGTATTATTAATCAAAATGAGTAGTTACTGAACTTCCAGAACCTGATTTTCTGAGAAGCCACCTGTTTCAGCATGATGAACCTATATTGACTTCCTGTTCATCACATGATTGGCATCCATTGTGTATGGTTCAACGCAGGCTGTACATGCAAATTTCCACTGAGCTTAAGGTTCAGCTGTCTGTCGCTTTTCTAAGGGGAGGAAGGAGCAAGTCTATTTGAAAGCAGAAATCATACTTGAAGGCTGGGCAGGTGGCTCAACAGTTAAAGGCGCTTGCTTGTAAAACCTGCAGCTTGGGTTCAGTTCTCTAGTACCTACGTAAAGCTAGGTGCACAAAGCGGTGCATGTATCTAGAGTTCATTTGCAGCCATTGTGCCCATTATCTCTCTCTCTACCTACTCCCTCCTTTTCTCTCTCCATGCAGTTAAATAAAAATAATAGTACTTGGCCAGGTGTGGTAGCGCACATCTTTAATCCCAGCATGCAGGAGGCAGAGATTGGAGGGTCGCCATGAGTTCAAGGCCACCCTGAGACTACATTGTGAATGCAGGTCAGCCTGGGCTAGAGCAAAACCCTACCTCAGAATAATAATAATAATAATAACAGTAATAATAGTACTTAATGCACATGAATTTTTAATTTTGCAAGGTAGGGTCTCACTCTACCTCAAGCTGACCTGGAATTTACTGTGTAGTTGGTAGCCTCGAACTCATGGCAGTCGTCTTTCCTGTGTCTCCCAAATGTTGGGATTAAAGGTGTGCACCACCATTCCCAGCTCCCAGTTTACTTTTTGATAAAGAATTTCATCTTTCTTGGCCAGGCATGGTGGCACACACCTTTAACTCCAGCACTCAGGAGGCAGAGGTAGGAGGATTGTTGTGAGTTCAAGGCCACCATGGAGACTACATAGTGAATTCCAGGTCAGCCTGGGCTAGAGCAAGACCCTACCTTGAAAAACCAAAAAAAAAAAAAAAGCCAGACGTTGTGGCACACGCCTTTAATCCAAGCACTCTGGAGGCAGAGGTAGGAGGATGGCCATGAGTTCAAGGCCACCCTGAGAATTCCAGGTCAGCCTGAGCTAGAGTGAGACCCTACCACAAAAAGAACAAAACAAAACAAAAAAATTCGTCTTTCTTATTTAATGTCTTAAATAGTTCTTACATTAGTTTTTCATATTCCAAGTAAGCATATAGCCATAACGTTAATTTAAGTTACTTAGACTGGCTTTGAACTCTGTATATAGATCAGGCAGGCCCTAAACTTGCCTTCTGCCTCAGTCTCCAAATACCTGGGTTTAGGTCCATAGCATCAGAGCCATTACAGCAGCATCTAGTTACAAAATAGTAAATGGAGAGGCTCAAGGAGAAAAGCCCCAAAGGCTCACCTGGTGAGTTTCCCTGCACCAGGGCACGGCCAGATGGAATGTGTGGCATTAGTCAGTCAGCCTTCCTCATCACACCAAGAGGTTTGTTTTGTTTGTTTGAAGAGCTAAATTCCCCTGTTTGTAAAATAGTGATGTAAGATAAATGCCAAGTTAATTTATAAATTATTTCTAAAATTGAAAACTTTGTATGTTGGTGACACTTTGAGTATTTAGGAGATTTTCACAGTAGATTTCTGTATTTTACTCAAGAAAAAATATTCATTAAATAAATCTCTTCAAGCCGGGCATGGTGACGCACGCCTTTAATCCCAGCACTCGGGAGGCAGAGGTAGGAGGATCGCCGTGAGTTCGAGGCCACCCTGAGACTCCATAGTAAATTCCAGGTCAGCCTGGGCTAAAGTGAGACCCTACCTCGAAAAACCAAAATAAATAAATAAATAAATCTCTTCATTTTTTAAGGATGCATAGTCTAATCTCTGCACTGAAGTAAAAAATTTTTGATACTGTTGCATGCCACATTACATGAATCTGCAGTGGTTTAGGCTTACCATCAAGAGGAAATATCTAATTGGGGGAAATTGAAACTAAAAAGAACCAGGCTTGACCTTCCTTCCTGAAAATACTTCTGCTTACACTGCCATGAAGAGCAAACTCAGTCTGGGATGTGATTCTTTTTGTGACAGTCCAAGTAGAATGATACATTAGAAGTTGGACATGGGGATGGAGATGGCTCAGCAGTTAAGGGTACTTGCTTACCTGCAAGTGGGCTTGATTCCCCGGTACCCACATAAAGCCAAATGCACGAAGTGGCGCATGTGTCTGGAATTCATGTGCAGAGGCAGGAGATCCTGGCCTGCCCATTCTTTCTTTCTCTCTCTTTCTCTCTCTCTCTCTCCTGTCAAAAAAAAAAAAAAAAAAATCTTAGAAAGTGTTTGGACATAATCTAATAGTCATAACCATCGAATTATTTTTGTAAACATATTCTATTTATTTGAGAGAGAGAATGGGTGCTCCAGGGCCTCCAACCACTGCAGATGAACAAATGCACGTGCCACCTTGTACATCTGTCTTACATGGGTCCTGGGGACTCAAACATGGGTCCTTAGGCTTCACAGGCAAACGCCTTAACCGCTAAGCCATCTCTCCAGCCCTGAATTATTTTTAAGTATTCATTTTTGAAGGATTATGGCAAAGAGATTAGACTTTACTTAATTTCTAGGCGACATAAATAAGATTCATAAATTATAAAAACAGACTTATTTAGGTCAATTTAAGAAAGAAAGTATGGGGCTGGAGGGATGGCTTAGCGGTTAAGGTATTTGCCTGCAAAGCCAAAAGACCTTGGTTCGATTCCCCAGGACCCACGTTAGCCAGATGCACAAGGGGGCACATGTGTCTAGAGTTCGTCTGCAGTGGCTGGAGGCCCTGGCACGCCCATTCTCTCTCTCTCCCTCTTTCTGTCAAATAAATAAAATAAAATATTTAAAAAAGAATTTTAAAGAAAAAGAAAGAAAGCATGGATTGGAGAGATGGCTTAGCAGTTAAGGCACTTGCCTACAAAGCCAAAGGACCCAGGTTTGATTCCCCAGTACCCACATAAGCCAGATACACAAGGAGGCACATGTATCTGGAGTTCATTTGTAGTGGCTAGAGGCCCTGGCATGGCATTCTGTCTCTTCTATCTATCTCTTTCCCTCAAATAAATTTTAAAAATATATTTAGCCGGGCATGGTGGTGCACACCTTTAATCTCAGCATTCAGGAGGCAGAGGTAGGAGGATTGCAGAGAGTTCGAGGCCACCCTGAAACTACATAGTGAATTCCAGGTCAGCCTGAGCTAGAGCGAGACCCTGCCTCAAAAAAACAAAAACAATGCCAGGCATGGTGGCGCACGCCTTTAATCCCAGCACTCGGGAGGCAGAGGTAGGAGGATTGCCGTGAGTTCGAGGCCACCCTGAGACTCCATAGTGAATTCCAGGTCAGCCTGGGCTAGAGTGACACCCTACCTCGAAAAACAAAAAACAAAAAAATACATACATACATATATATATATATATATATATATATGTATTTAAAGAAAAGAAGGAGGTACATCATTTTTTAAAACATGTTTGAACTGGAGAGATGGCTTAGCAGTAAAAGGACTTGCCTGCAAAGCCTAAGGACCCAGGTTCAATTTCCCAATACCCACATAAGCCAGATGCACAAGGTGGCACATGCATCTAGAGTTCATTTGCAGTGGCTAGAAGCCCTGGTGTGCCCATTCTCTCTCTCTCTCTCTCTCTCTCTCTCTCTCTCTGCCTCTCTCTGCCTCTCTCAGTCTCTCTAATAAATAAAAATGGAAAATAAGTTTTAAAAAATGGAAATGTTTTATTATTCATGTGTTGTTTTGTAATTATATGAAGAAAGAGGAGGGGCTGGAGAGATGGCTCAGCAGTTAAGGCGCTTGCCTGCAAAGCCTAACAACCCAGTACCACACCTGGCCCAAATTTTTTGTTTGTTTGTTTGTTTGTTTGTTTTTGTTTTTGTTTTTGTTTTTGTTTTTGAAGTAAGGTCTCACTGTACCTCAGGCTGACCTAGAATTCATTGTGTAGTATCAGGGTGGCTCAAACTCACAATGGTTCTCCTACTTCTGCCTCCCAAGTGCTGGGATTAAAGACGTGCATCACCACATCCAGCTCTGTTCTTATTTCTTATGAAAAACTGTATTACTTAAATTTTTTGTGATGTAAGGCATGGTGGCATGGCCTGTTAATACCAGCTCTTGGGAGGTGAAGGCAAGAGGATTGAGAGTTAAGGGACACCCCGGGCTACCTGGTAAAGCCTAACTCTAAAACTTTTGAGGTATAGTCATATGTTTATATATATTATTACAGTACACATATGCTGTGTAACCTATTTCCAGAATATCATGAACTTTTTTTCTTTTTGAGACATGGTCTTTCTGTATAACCCAAGCTGACTGTGAGCTTTCAGTCATCTTGCCTCCTCAGCCTTCCATGTCCTACCTAGATTTATAGGCATGAGCCTCCATGCTCAACTCATGAACATTTTTCTATGTTATATTTACATCTTCAGCTTGATACTTAATGAATGAAATTTTTCATTATGTGGAAACCCTGTCATTTAAATATACCAGCCTTCTGAACTCCAAGTCATTTTCAAGTTTTCCCTTACAGATAATGTTTTAGTAACCCTTTTTGTCAAATTACCTTTCAAAAGCTTGTGTTTGTTTACCTACCTGTCAAAATAACAGTGCTCATTTTTCTGTAGTCTTGGAAATGCTAGTTGGTAGTTTTCCTCTGGGCTGGGGAAATGGTTCAGCAGTTAAACCCTTGCAAAGCTATAAGGGAAAAGAATGATAGAAATACACAAGCCAGGCATGGTGGTGCATACCTTAACCCCAGCACTTGGAAGGCAGAGGAAGGAGGATCACAACAACGTAAAGAAATACTTACACAAAGATGGGCATGGTGGTGCACACCTTTAATTCCAGCACTCGGGAGGCAGAGGTAGGAGGATCCCTATGAGTTCAAGACCAGCCTGGGACTACAGGTGACTTTCAGGTCATCCTAGGCTAGAGTGAGACTCTGCCTCCATATGCACAAGGTGGCACATACATCTGGAGTTTGTTTACAATGGCTAGAGGCCCTGGCGTGCCCATTCTCTCTGTCTGTTTCTCACTGCCTCTTTCTCACTCTCTCTCAAATAAATAAATTTATTTTCTACCTTCATGGAGCTTATGAAAACACTTACCTGCAAAGCCTAAGGACCCAGGTTCAGTTCCCCAGTACCCACATAAAGCTGCACAAAGTGGCACATGTGTCTGAAGTTCATTTTGTAGCAGCTAGAATCCCTGGCATGCGCATTCTGTCTGTCTGTGTCTCTCCTCTCTCTCTCTCTCTCTCTTTGCTTGCAAATATTTAAAGTTTTAAAAATGGGCACAAAAACAGCATAAATGAATCTCCCAAGTCAGGTAACTAAGAGAGAAAATATTTTCAATGTCCACAAGAAATGGCTCCTAAAAGGAAGAGCAGGACTGGAGAGAGAGCAAAGCCTGATGGCCCAGGTTCGATTCCCCAGCTCCACATAAAGCTGGGCAGGTGTTTGTTTGCAGAGGCAACAGACCCTGACATGCCCATACACACATGCATACGCACACACACACGCACACTTGCAGATAGTTTTCTTTGTGTTTGCTAATTTGATAGGTGGAAAAGAAATTTAGTATTAACTTATTTTTTTTTTTCTTTTGGCTTTTTCAAAACAGGGTCTCTCTGTAGCCTAGGCTGCTCCAAAACTCATTCTTTAGCCCCAGGCTGCCTTGAACTTACAGCAGTCCTCCACCTCCACCACCCAAGTGCTGGAACTAAAGATGTGTACCACCATGATTGGCCTTAACTTATACTGATTTACTAATTATTGTTTCCTATTCTGGCTTGCTTTTTTTTTTTCAAGCAGAGAGAATGGGTGCACCAAAGCCTCCAGCTACTGCAAAGGAACTCCAGATCCATGTGCCAGTTTGTGCATCTGGCTATACGTGGGTACTAGGGAATGGAACCTGGGTCTTTTGGCTTTGCTGGAATTTTATGGAATATATTTGTTATGTTATTATACCAAGTTATCTTTTTTATGGCTTAAAGAGATTTTATTAGATTATAAATAGAACTTAAAGTGTTTAAAAGAAGGAAAGAAGAAAGAATACAGAGAGCTGCTCTTAAGAAGATAGGAGCAGGGTAAAACACCTACATGTTGTCTTTTAAGAAAGTTTCTCAAGAAGAAAACCATTTGAAGCTTAGGATGTGGTTTACAGCTCTAATCCCAGCACTAGGGAGTCTGAGACAGGTGGATGGCTCTAAGCTTGAAGTTAGCATGGGCTACTTATAGGCCAGCTTGGGCTCCATTGTCTCTATCAAAAGAGAGAGAGAGGGGAAAAAGGGGAAAAGGAATCGAAGGAAAGGGAAAAAAATGTGAACAAAAATAAAAACTATTCAGCCAGGTGGCACATACCTCCCAGTACTTGGGAGGCAGAGGTAAAAGGATCACCGTGAGTTGGAGGCCACCCTGAGAGTATGTAGTGAATTCCAGGTCAGCCTGGCCTAGAGTGAGACCCTACCTCAAAAAAAAAAAAAAAAAAAAAAAAAGATTAAATAAATAAATAAAAACTACTCGATCTCAATGTTTTTTAAAAAAATAAAAACGTGTACCTATCTCCTGACTGACATTGTGGACATTGTGAATGTTTAACTTAGCTCTCTCTGGTTAGCTGCCAAAAAACCTAGAGCCAAATTTATGGCTCACTAATAACAAATGTGCTCTATGCCTCGTTAACTTCATTCCTGGCTCAAGTTTATATCTCTGCTCTAGTTAATCTTTCCTCCTCTTTTTTTTCCCCCCCCCTGTGGTGTTGAGGGTTGAACCCAGGGCCTGACACATATTAGGCAAACATTCTCATTGAGTGGTACCCCTATTGCCTAGTTATTCTTACTTAATAAAATTTAATTCATAAAAAGCCTGGCATGGTGGCACATGCCTTTAATCCCAGACTCGGGAGGCAGAGGTAGGAGGATCACTGTGAGGTAGAGGCCACCCTGAGAATACATAGTGATTTCCAGGTCAGCCTGGAGCAGAGTGAGACCCTACCTCGAAAAAAAAAAATTTTTAATTCATGGCAGGCATGATGGTGCACCCCTTTAATCCCAGCACTGTGGAGGCAGAGGTAAGATTGCCTGTGAATTCGAGGCCAGCCTGAAACTACATAGTAAATTCAGGTTAACCTGGGCTAGAGCAACACCCTACCCTGAAAAACGAAACAAAACAAATTTAATTCCTACTCAGAAGCCAGAGGAAGGAAGATTGCCACAAGTTTAGGCCAGCCTGGTCTGCATAGTCTAGACTAACCAGGGCTACATGGTAAGTAAGACCCTGCCTCAAAAAAAAAAAAAAGTGCTGAAGGAGGCTCAGTGGTTTAGGCACTTGCTTACAAAGCCTGATGACCTGGGTTCAATTCCCAGTGCCCACATAAAGCCAAAGATGCACAAGGTGGCACATGCGTCTGGAGTTACTTTGCAGTGGCTGGAGGCCCTGGTGCACCCATTCTCTCTCTCTCTTTCTATCTGCCTCTTTCTCTCTCTTTCAAATAAATAAATAAATAATTTTTTAAGGTACATTTTCTTCTCCTTTTTTTCCCCAAGGTAGGGTCTCACTCTAACTCAGGCTGATCTGGAATTCACTACGTAGTCTCAGGGTGGCCTCAAACTCATGGTGATCTCCTACTTCTGCCTCCCGAGTGCTGGGATTAAAGGTGTGCACCACCACACCCAGCTTAAAAGGTATATTTTTTAATATTTTATTTATTTATTTGCAAGGAGAGAATGAGAGGGGGGGGAATGGGCACACCAGGGCCTCCTGCCACTATAATTGAACTCCAGACACTTGTGCCACTTTGTGCATCTAGTGTCACATGGGTACTAGGGATTTGAACCTGGACCATCAGGCTTTACAAACAAGTGCCCTTAACCACTGAGCCATCTCTTCAGCAAAAAGGTACATTTTTGAAAGGGTCTGATTATATGGAAGTGTTTATGTCACAAAATTGTATTGCTTTAATAGGGTAGCCAAATGGTAATAATTGGCTTAATGATCTGAATTGGTTAAATTGACGTCATAATTCAGCCCTCTCTTCTACAGCAGGATTGCTGCTTTCTGTCTTTATAATATGCCTTGCTTTATTCTCCCAGTCTGCACGTGATCCTTTCATTGTTCTGTGATTTCTAGAAGTGCTGTTGTGCTGCCACAGCTGTGAGTAGCAGTCAGCTCTGTTAACTCAGCCGAATCCATACGTTCAAATACGTTACCTTCTACTCCTGTCAGACTGCTGCTTGGCTTGGTTAGTGCCTGCCTCAAGTGTTCACAAGCATATCAGTCTCTCACAGCTTGCCTTGCTTCTCTTCTGAGGTGATCATTCTGATGTTTGGACACATTAACTCACATGGGTAGTTATTTCCAGACCTCACTTACTTCAAAGGGTTTGCAGTTCTATCTAGATTTTCTGATGATCTTCCCAATGTCTTCCTGTTGGTAAGAAAATAGTAGTTAAACATCTTTTTAAACTGTACAAACATCTTCATGTAAAATTATGTGGCCTTGTTGACAACCCTGTAAAGCAAGCAGAAGCTCTTTTTAAATATGACAAAAACAAGGACAAACTAAATTGAAAATGAGGCCAAGCGTGGTAGCACACAGCTTTAAACCCAGCACTCAGGAGGCAGAGGTAGAAGGATCAACATGAGTTCAAGGCTACCCTAAGACTACATAGTGAATTCTAGGTGAGCCTGGGCTAGAGTGAGACCCTACCTCAAAAAATAAATTAATTAATAATAATAATTGAAAATGTTACTAACAAATCAGTGGTAAAGCTGGTGCTAGAACCAGGTCTCCTGATTCCTGTGTCATACCACCTTTCAAAACATCAGAAGAATTTCTGACTTACATTGTAAACATTACTCAGTCTTACTTCATTACTCCCGAAGGTGAGGATGGGAAATGAGCAAAGGCATCAGTCATGCGTATAGGTGGGCAGAATAGGGATGAACTTCATCTGTATTCCTGTCATGACTTTCTGTTCTTGAAATTACAATTCCTCTTAACTACAGTTCGAATCACTGTCACTTTCTATTATGGAAGGAGGATATTTTATCTTATCTCTTGAAAATTAATGTTGAAATGAAAAGTATTTCCCTTGGTAATGAGTAAATTTTTTCTTCAGACCCTTTGAATTCATCTGTAATATAAAAATAACTTGTTGTTATTGTTATCTTGCATGTTTATATTGAGACAGGGTCTCATGCAGCCCAGAAAGGCCTCAAACTCATTGTGTAGTCAAGACTAATCCCTGAACTCCTGATCCTCCCGCCTCCAATGGAGGCTCTGGGATTTCAGGCATAACCATACCTGGCTGTTGATATTCACTAAAGAGCAAAATATGTTTATTGCAATGATGTTTGCTAGAATTTTAACCAATCTCTGCATTTAAATTAAAAGATAAAAATGACAGCTAGACCTAGTGTCTTTAATCCCAGCACTTGGGAGGCCAGAAATAGAAGGATCGCCGTGAGTTCGAGGCCACCCTGAGACTACATAGTGAATTCCAGGTCAGCTTGGGCTAGAGTGAGGCCCTACCTCAAAAAGAAGATATATATATATACTTGTCTACATGAAAATTTTTCAGTTTTCATTCTACCTGATTGCTCACATACAGTAGAGTAGCTGAAGTTTCTTGGGTATTTTACTCTTAGTCAGATATTGTTGCTGAACACTTGACAATTATGTGTAGTCACACTGCTGTTCTATAGCCTGGTGTCATATTCGACAGTAAACCTTGTCTTCTCACTCTCCCTTAGCTTCTGGGATTGCTGAGCAGCCTTTTCAATATATCATGACGCTGTGGTCTTGAGTTATATGGACAGCCTGCTGCGGCAGTCAGATGTCTCACTGTTGGATCCTCCAAACTGGCTCAATGACCGTGTTATCGGGTTTGCCTTTGAGTACTTTGCTAACAGTCAGTTTCATGACTGCTCAGACCACGTCTGCTTCATCAGCCCCGAAGTCACCCAGTTCATCAAGTGCACCAGCAACCCCTCAGAGATCGCCGTGTTCCTCGAACCCCTGGATCTTCCCCACAAGAGAGCCATATTTTTAGCCATCAATGATAATTCCTGCCAGGAAGCTGGGGGTACCCACTGGAGTTTGCTCGTTTATCTCCAAGATGAAAATAGTTTCTTTCATTATGATTCCAACAGCAGAAGCAACTCAATCCATGCAAAGCAGGTAGCAGAGAAACTGGAGGCTTTCTTAGGCAGCAAAGGAGACAAACTGGTCTTTGTGGAAGAGAGAGCCCCAGCTCAACAAAACAGCTATGACTGTGGGATGTACGTGATATGTAACACTGAAGCCTTGTGTCAGAACTTCTTTAGGCAACAGCCAGAATCGCCGTTGCAGCTACTCACCCCTGCGTACATCACAAAGAAGAGGGGAGAATGGAAAGATCTGATTGCCATACTTGCTAAAAAGAAAAAGAAATAGTTACTGCAGAACCCTTGTGACCTTTGAATCCTCTCCTCTGCCTTTCCCCATTTGCTGGGTGGTTACAGTCTCAGTGCCTGAAGGAGATGACATAAACGAAGGTTCACTAGTCCTACTTTTGTGTTATTTTGTCATCCTTTGCTCGATCCTAATGGAAAGATTGACGTTAACCCTGACGAAAGCAATATGTTCTCTGACAGTGTGCTGACTGTATTCTCTAAAGTGTTAAAGCAAGCTTAACATTCATTGCCCAGGTTCAAGTGAGAGTCTTCTTATTAGTATAAAATCAGTTCCCTTCCGATCTCCCTTAACATGCTGCCTTTAGCAGCACATATGCTGAAATTGATCTCCCTTACCCATACTGGCTTATTTCAAAAGAGAAGCAGTGTTTTATAAAACAAATCAACAATATATGACGGCAACCAACGAGGCATGGTGGTACACACCTTTAATCCTAGCACTCAGGAGGCAGAGGTAGGAGGATTTCCGTGAGTTCGAGGCCACTATGAAACAATGAAACAACAGTGAATTCCAGGTCAGCCTGAGCTAGAGTGAGACCCTACCTTGAAAAACAAAATAATAATAATATATATGTGTGTATGTATTTATGTGTGTAGATAGATAGATAGATAGATAGATAGATAGATAGATAGATAGATAGATAGATAGATAGATAGATCGATCGATCGATCGTGAATTCCAGGTCAGCCTGGGCTAGAATAAAGCCCTACCTCAGGAAAAAATATATAAGAGCGAGACTAGGACTAGAGAAGATGGCTTAGCAGTTAAGGTGCTTGCCTTCAAAGTTAAAGCACCCAGGTTTGATTCCCCAGGACCAACGTAAGGCAGATGGAAAAGGTAGTACATGCATCGGGAGTTCACATCCACTGGCTGGAGGCCCTGGTGCACCCCATTCTCTCTCTCTCTCATAAGTAAGACTAATTGAGAGGGGGAGGGTATATGAAGGAGGATGGATTTGTGATGGGGAAAGTGGGAGTGGGGAGGGAATTATGGTTTGTTGTATATAATTATGGAAGTCATCAATAGAAGTTTAAAAAAAAACAAGATATATGAGGGAGGAAAAAAGAATCTATGAGGGAGCATGAGCCGGGCGTGATAGCGCACACCTTTAATCCCAGCACTCGGGAGGCAAAGGTAGGAAGATCACTGTGAGTAAGAACTATAGTGAGTTCCAGGGTCAGCCTGGGCTAGAGTGATAATATTCCTCAAAAGAGCTGGGTGTGATGGTGCACGCCTTTAATCCCAGCACTTGGGAGGCAGAGGTAAGAGGATCACTGTGAGTTCAAGGCCACCCTGAGACTACATAGTGAATTCCAGGTCAGCCTGGGCTAGAGTGAAACCCTACCTGGGGGGGGGGGGGGGGGAGAACAGCCAGAGAGATGGCTTCCTTGCAAAACCTGACAGCCTGGATTCAATTTCCTAGTACCCTCATAAAGCCAAATGCACATACTGAAGCATGCATCTGTAGTTTCTTTGCAGTGACAAGAAGCCTAGCATGTCCATTCTCATTCTCATTCATTCTCCCTCTCTCTGTCTCTAATAAATAAATATTTTTTAAAAAACAAAGAATAGGGCTGGAGAGATGGCTTAGCCTGCAAAGCCTAAGGACCCAGCACTTAGGAGGATCTCATGATTTTAAGGCCATCCTGTGACTACATAGTGAATCCCAAGTCAGTCTACCTAGAAAAACAACAAAAGAGACTCAATGGATAGCTGAGTGTGGTGGTACATGCCTTTAATCCCAGCACATGGGAGGCAGAGCTAGGAAAATCAGAGTTCAAGACCAGACTGAGACTATATAGTGAGTTCCAGGTCAGCCTGGGCTAGAATATAAGACCCTTCCTCAAAGAAGAAAAGAGGAGCCAGGTGTGGTGGTGCATGCTTTTAATCCCAACACTCGGGAGGCAGAGGTAGAAGGATCGCCGTGAGTTCAAAGCCACCCTGAGACTACATAGTGAATTCCAGGTCAGTCTGGGCTAGAGTGAAACCTAACCTCAAAAAAAAAAAAGGAAAAAGAAAAAAACTCTACTAGATCTAGGTGCGGTGACACACACCTTTAATCCCAGCACTGACCAGGAGTTCGAGGTGAGCCTGGCCTACAGAGTTCCAGGTCTGCCTTGGCAAGAGTGAGACCCTCCCTCAAAAACAATATTAAGGACAACTGAGGGTCATTACAGTCCCTCAGTATGGCTACAATATGTTGCTGGACAGATGGCTTAGTAGTTAAGGTGCTTGCCTACAAAGCCCAAGGAGATTCGATTCCCCAGTACCTACATAAGCCAGATGCATAAGGTGGCACGTGCATCTGGAGTTTGTTTGCAGTGGCTAGAGGTCCTTTCATGCCCATTCTCTCCCTCTCCTCTCTCTCTCTCAAATAAATAAAACCTTTAAAAATTAAGAAAAAAGGGCTGGAAGATAGCTTAGTGGTTAAGCGCTTGTCTGTGAAGCCTAAGGACCCACATTAGCCAGATGCACAAGGGGGCACATGCGTCTGGAGTTCGTTTGCAGTGCCTGGAGGCCCTGGCGCACCCATTCTCTCTCTCTCTCTCTCTCTCTCTCTCTCTCTCTCTCTAAAATAAATAAATAAATGAACAAAAAAAATTATGAAAAAAAAGCTGGGTGTGGTGACACACGCCTTTAATCCCAGCACTCAGGAGGCAGAGGTAGGCAGGTTGCCATGAGTTCGAGGCCTCCTGAGACTACATAGTGAATTCCAGGTCAGCCTGGGCTAGATTGAGACCCTACCTCCAAAACCCAAAAGATAAATAAATAAACAAAAAGCTATGTTTCTCCAGGGCCATAGTTTTGAAGTGGAAACCAAACCCAGGTTAGATGGCAGTCGTACTCTGCTGACTGCCTGGAGGATCCAAGGACCAGACAAGGTACCTCATGCCATCCCCAGAAACTAGATGCAATAGAGAGTCTTGGGGACTGTACAGAAGAAGATGTGCAGGAGATGTGCCTCCCTGTTAACGTTGGAGATACAGTGTCCCCCTCGGAGGATCACACCTTGAATGTTTGGTCCCTAGCTTTGATCATGAGGGTGCTAACTTCATCAATAGATAGATCCATTCGTGAGTTCATAGCAGAATGGACTACTTAGTTGGGGTCTGATTGGAGGGAGCCAACCACACTGAGGAGCTGCTTTGGAAGAGCCACTTTCTATGTTCTCTGCTTCCCATGAGCCAAAATAAATCCTTCCTGCTCTAAGAAAAACAGAGGAGGGATCTTGAGCAACTTCATTAAAATAAGTAACTGTGGGCTGGGGATATAACTCAGTGGCAGAGCACTTGCCCTAGCATGCATGAAGCCCAGCACCACAATTAATTAATTAATTAATTAATTAATTAATTAACTAGTTGTAGAATACCTCTTGAGGTTTGCTCCGTGAGTGGGTAAACTTGCTGCTTTTGCCTGACACCAGTTCTTTGCCTTGTGTGGAAACCATGCACACACTCCCCTCCTTAGAGCCAATCTTTGCTTCTACAACTCTTAGCTGATAATTCCCAAGGTTAGCTGCTATTTCAGATAGATGTTTCTGCCTTTTGATAGCTCTAGTTTTTACTCTCCACCATTAACCTGACAGAATTGTGTTCAGTTACGTCACAGAAATCTCAGGACTGTTAACTATCTGAAACTTAGAGGTGCGGTTTTGGGGTTTTTTTGGGGGGGGTTGGTTTTTGGTTTTCGGTTTTTTTTTACTATAGGAAGAAAAGTGCCCTTTCTCAACCCCTTAATTCAAAATGCAGACAATAGAACTTTCAAAATGTGGAACCAAGAGTAAAAAGTACAACCCACACACCCCCACCCCACCCCCAGCAAACCGCTAATTTTTTTTCAGTTGTTTCAAATAATAAATATGATATAAATTCGGCGCACACATTCATTCTGTTGCTAATGAGAATTTGCAAAGCATCTGAGACTTGAGAACCAAAGATTTGCTTCACAAAGTGAAACTTATTTTAGCTACCTTTGCATTCTAACCCTGCCTCAGGCTTTGTGGCCCAAAATAACCTCACCACTTAGTGACCATAGAGGTGGCAATTCAGTTCCTTTATAGGCAGGAAGGTGAAAACAGTAAAAATATAAGAAAAGAAAAGGGAAAAAAAAAAAAGTACTGGCTACGTAGCAGGCCTGAGGCCTCGGTAAGTGGGAGTTAAAACTACATGTTAAAGAGAAAGTTATAAGAAAAGTTTCCATTTTATGTCAGTATGTTTTAGATAAAAAGAATAACGAGAAAGACACTGGGGTGGGAGGGTGGGGGGCGGATTAGGAACTGGCAAGGAGCCATAGAGGTGAAACAGAGAGGCAGGGCCAGCAAATGGTGCTGGGAAAACTGGATATGAATCTGTAGGAGGATGAAAACAGATCCTTATCTCTCTCCATGCATAAGAATTAAGTCCAAATGGATCAAAGACCTTAACATCAGACCTGAAGCTCTGAAACTGGTAGAGGAAAAAGTAGAGGAAACCCTTCAACATATTGGTTTTAACAAAGACTTTCTGAATATAACCCCAATTGCTCAGAAAATAAAACCACAGATCAATGGCTGGGACCTCATGCAATTACAAAGCTTTTGTACGGCAAAGGACACTGTGAATAGAGAGCAAAGAGGTAACCTACAGAATGAGAGAAAATCTTTGCCAGCTATACCTCTGACAGAGGATTAATATCTAGGATATACAAAGAACTCAAAACACTAAATAATAAGAAATCAACCCAATTAAAAATGGGTTATGTGCCCCATAATGCATGATCCACAATACCCATGGTGTTGACCTGCCCCCCAATGAGGAAGGCCTGTTCAGAAAAAGGGCAGGAAGGAGGGAAAAGATGGTACTAACATGTGATGTTTACATACAAAACATGTCCATATCTAATAATAAAAAATAAAATATATATTTTAAAAATAGGAAAAGAAAAAGGGCTATGGAAGGCCAGGTGTGGTGGCACACGCCTTTAATCCCAGCACTCTGGAGGCAGAGGTAGGAGGACTGCTGTGAGTTCAAGGCCACCCTGAGACTACATAGTGAATTTCAGGTTAGCCTGGGCTAGAGTGAGACTCTACCTCGAAAAACAAAAAGGCTATGGAACTAAATAGAGAGTTCTCAAAAGAAGAAATACAGAAGGCATATAAACATCTTAAAAACTGTTCTACATCCCTAGCCATCAGGGAAATGCAGATTAAAACTACGTTGAGATTCCATCTCAGTCCTGTCAGATTGGCCATCATCATGAAAACAAATGACCATAAATGCTGATGAGGAAGTGGAAAAAGAGGAAGCCTTCTACACTGTTGGTGGGAATGCAATCTGGTCCAGCCATTGTGGAAATCAGTGTGGAGGTTCATAAGACAGCTAAAAATAGATCTCCCATATGACCCAGCTATAGCACTCCTAGGTGTATATCCTAAGGACTCATCTCATTACCTTAGAGATACTTGCTCAACCATGTTTATTGCCGCTCAATGCACAATAGCTGGGAAATGGAACCAGCCTAGATGTCCCTCAAGTGATGAGTGGATAATGAAGATGTGGTACATTTATACAACGGAGTTCTACTCAGCAGTAAAGAAAAATGAAGTTATGAAATTTGCAGGAAAACGGATTGATCTGGAAAGGATTATACTGAGGTAGTAACACAGGCCCAGAAAGCCAAGCGCCGCATGTTCTCTCTCATATGTGGATCCTAGCTACAGATGATTGGACTTCTGTGTGAGTAGGAATAAAACTCAGTAGCAGAGGCCAGTAAGCTAGAAAGGGGATATAAAAGAAATAGAAAAGGGGGGGGGACTTAATAGGATGGTATTGTACATTTCTAAGTAGAACAGATTAATGGGAGTGAAAAGGCTAAAGTGAGGTCAGGGGAGGATTGAGTAAAGGAAATGTGGAGGGAGGGCTAATCAAAATCTAAGAGGATATAAATAAATTATATGGAAACCTACTTTTTTAGACCATGGAACACTTGAAGCTACAGATTATATTACTAGAAAATTTTCAGTGCCAGGGATGGGATACCTTCCAGTGAGTTGTTGCCCAGGGAGGTCACTGATACCCCCAAAACATTACAGGCCATTGCCGAGGCCCCTGGTTTCCCACTAGGAATACATGGTAAGACCCTATTGCTGAAGATTCCACATACTTGGGCTGCAAGGCCACTGAGAAATCCTGCTAGAGCTGAGCTGAAACCTCCTCCATGTAGACCAGCTGACAGAAAGCTAGAAAAAGCTATGCTGCATGCAGTTCAATGGGAGAGAGAGAAATCACCAGTAGAGATACTCAACAGTGGACACTGCAACCTTAAATTTGGTCAGCCAGGCTAAATGGGCCAACGGGTGCAATAGTGGCATGTCTGTCTTGGTGGAAGTCAACTGCCCTCTAATTGGACTGGAGGCCCACTCCATGGGAAGGAATATATCCCTGATACTGAAAACCTACAACAGGAGTAGTCATGAGCCCTAGGAGTATAATGTCTGCTGCTGTCTAGCTAAATGTATATATTATGCTCACCAAACTGCCTGGTAAGCACATCTCTTAATGTTCATACTCATATATTAGTGCTACTCTCACTTTTGGTTAGAGAAGCTTCTCTTTTCAGATGGTGGTGTCCTTGAGGTGACTCAGAAGGCTCCATGGTGCTGAGAAGAAGTGACAGAGCAGTGCTCAGCACTGAAATATCTCTAGCACACCTTCCAAGGCTCAGGGTCCATTGCAGAAGAGCTGGCGGAAAGAATGTAAGAGCTGGGCTGAGGAAATGGCTTAGCAGTTAAGACATTTGCCTGCGAAGCCTAAGGATCCAGGTTCAATTCCCCAGGACCCACGTATACCAAATGCACAAGGGGGCATATGTGTCTGGAGTTCGTTTGCAGTGGCTGGAGGCCCTGGCGCTGCCCATTCTCTCTTTCTCTCTATCTGCCTCTTCCTCTCTCTCTCTCTCTCTCTCAAATAAAATATTTTAAAAAATAAAAGATTGGGCTGCAGAGCTGGCTTAGCAGTTAAGGCACTTGCCTGCAAAGCCAAAGGACCAAGGTTCAATTCCCCAGGACCCACATAAGCCAGATGAACAAGGGGGCGCATGCATCTGGAGTTTGTTTGCAGTGGCTGGAGGCCCTGGTGTGCCCATTCTCAATCTCTCTCTCTCTCTCCCTGCCTATTTCTGTATCTCTCTCTCTCAAATAAATAAATAAAAATACTAAAAATAAATAAAAGATTATTTAAAAATAATAATGTAAAAGCCAAAGGAAAAGGGTAGGACTCTTTACAACATGGTCCTCCAGACACAAAATGGCCTGGATATCCATGACCTCACAGAACCTGACACGACCTACACAAGACCATCATAATAGTAGGAAAAGATGATGACATCAAAGGAAGGGTATGATGGAGAGTGGAGTTTCAAAGGGGAAAGTGGGGGGAGGGAGAGAATTACCATAGGTTATTTTCTACAATTATGTAAGTTTTCAATAAAAAAAATAATAATAATAGCCAGGCATGGTGGCTCACGCCTTTACTCCCAGCACTCAGGAGGCAGAGGTAGGAGGATCACCGTGAGTTCAAGGCCACCCTGAGACTACATAGCGAATTCCAGGTCAACCTGGGCTAGAGAGAGACCCTACCTCGAAAAATAAAATAAAAATAAATAAAAAACCAAAATAAATAATCTCAATCAGATATGAAACAATTTTAAAACCTTAAAAGGTATATTGAGAAAAACCAGGGGTTTTTTGTTTGTTTTGTTTTGTTTTGTTTTTTCCCCCTGACCCTACTTCATAAAACCAAAAACAGAAAAGAGACACCTTTAGGTAAAAATAATAAAAACCCCGTGCTACAATAGACAATGCAGATAGTTCTAGTTTAATCTGGCCAACAGGCAAAAACCAAGCACGACCTTCAGCTCCAATCTTTTACTCGTTTCTTCTTGCTGGAATTTCATATTCGTTTCTTTTTGTTGGATGACTAAACCGGATGATGGTAAAGATGGTCAGCCAGTATTTACTCAGCCCCGCCCTGAGAGCAGATGAATTTTGTCTCTTTGGATGGGCTGCTTTTGTCTCTTTGCCATCTTGTGGTTTAGGGTTCTCTGGGCGTCTGCGTCGGTACTTGAAGTTGCGGTGGTTCTGACAACACTGAGGTGGCTGCTGACCTTGGGTGTCATCTCCCTGATTTTCCTTCTCTTCATTGCTGTCCTCTCTGGGCTGTCTTGGGCAAGGAGGACCTCTACGGAATCATGGTCTATAGCCCTGATGCATATTCTATCTTCCTGGTCTACTTTTTGTTGTTGTTTTTCAAGGTAGGGTTTTGCCATAGCTGAGGCTGACCTGGAATTCACTATGTAGTCTCAGGGTGGCCTCGAGCTCACAGGCGATCCTCCTGCCTCTGCCTCCCGAGTGCTGGGATTAAAGGCGTGCGCCACCACGCCCTGCTCCACTCTCTTTTCTGCCACTGTCTTTAACAAAGCTCTGCATAATCTGGTCCTTCCCTGCTCTTACCTCCTGTTGACAAGCCAACCTGTATCACTCGTGCTTTATATTTCCAGGCCCTTAGTTCCTCTAATTCGTACATTCTCTTTCACCCTTAAAGCATCCGTATGGGTCTGAGAGTTATGGCTGAGTTGTAGAGTGCTCGCCTAGCATGCATAAGGCCCTGGGTTCAAATTCAAGCAGAAAGAGAAAGGCTCTTTAGAGACCCTCTAACTGTCCTCCTCAGGGAGCTCTTCCCTGGTGCCCCAGACCAGTTTGCTTCCTTCATTAATTCCCTAGAATCACACATCTTCTCAATGGGGCATATATAATTTTTGAAATTTCTTTTCTCCCATGAAACTGTAAGAGCCAAAGAGGCATCCCTGCTGCTTAGCATAGGGCCTGGTACGTAAATACTCATTGTAACTTGTTGAATGAAAAAAAAAAAATGAGAACATAGAAGCTATTTATAAAAGAAAAACAGCCCATCTTCCTTCCTTAGCATGGCAGCAGAAATCAAAATGCCATATTAATCAGTGTAACCTTTCGTGCTTGCACAAGAGCAAGTTATAGAGGAAGCGGTCCATGAACTTAAATAACCTGACAGAAAATAAGGAACCCACTAAACTTGTAAGTCTAGCCATGGACATCTTTTTAAATGATCTGCTGATTTCTCAGGGATTTTCACATTTTACTTAGTTATAATCCATGTGCAAGCACTATTTTAAGGGTAACATGGAGTTATATCAAGTTGCTCATAGACTGGTTTTCTTAGCCATGTCCTCACTACTGTCCTCTTGATTAGCTCTGAAGTGAGAGGTTGTTAGGAATGCCAGTGCTATAAATACTCTTCAATAACTTGTCCTGCAAATTATCTCCTGGAGGAATCCAAAGTATGATTAAGACATAAACAAGGCAGGGGAGACAGCTCAGTGGCTAAGGCACTCACTACTCCAGCCGGAGTACCCAAGTTCCATCCTCCCCAGACCTGCCCCCCACCAAGCCCCACATAGATAACCAGCCTCAGTAGGCTTCTGTAATCCCAGCATGATGGCGGCAAGATGGGAGGCAGAGACAGGAGACTTTCCCAGAAAGCTTGTGGTGGTGATCCCAGCAAAGAACAACAGCCAGGCAGAGATCCAGGGGAAAAAAGCACCTCAGAACGAGGTGGAAAGGCTAGGACTGACCTGAAAATGTCCTCTGACCTGCCACATTCACAGGCACATGCATGTGCACACATGCACAGGCACACCTGTGCTCTCACACACACACACACAAGACATCAAAGAAGTGCACAATGTCTGGCTGGAGAGATGGCTTAGCAGTTAAGGCACTTGCCTGTGAAGCCTAAGGACCCAGGTTCAATTCCCCAGGACCCACATAAGCCAGATGCACATGGTGGCACATATGTCTAGAGTTTGTTTGCAGTAGCTAGAGGCGCTGGTGCACCCATTCTCTCTAATAAATAAATATTTAAAAAATAAAATAAGGCCAGGCGTGGTGGCACACGCCTTTAATCCCAGCACTTGGGAGGCAGAGGTAGGAGGATCGTAGTGAGTTCGAGGCCACCCTGAGACTACATAGTGAATTCTAGGTCAGCCTAGACTAGAGTGAAACCCTACCTAAAAAAAAAAAAAAAAGTAGGGCTTTGGAGAGAGGATCGTGGCAGCTTGAAGCGGTCTGAGGGCGCTGGCAAGGGTGGTCTCGGGAGAAGTCCCACGCCATGTCAGGCATCACACACTGATGGGAAACTTTTCAATCACTTGGAGACTATTTGGCGTTTTAGCCCAGGTCTTCCTGGCTACCCAATAACTTGTTCCTTGGATTTTTTTCAATTTCTTTTGAATTCCGCTCACATCTGCAATCTCAGCTTGCTACATTGTTTTTCGATGAGGTGGTAAAGCAGATGGTAGCGGCCTTTGAAAGAAGAGCGTGTAAGCTGTATGGTCCAGAAACAAGCATACCTCGGGAGTTAATGTTTCACGAAGTTCATCACACATAAAGGAAGAACTGCAGTCACCATCCTTTGACTCGGGTTTGCTCACTTTTAGGAGGGGCTTTCATGGTTCATTTTCAGAAGTCAAAAAGCATTTGTTAAACCCAGCTTTGATTGACCTGCTCTGTTGAAACTTTGCACATAGAATATGGACCCATTTGTATATAGAATTATTTCTTCAATCAACTGTAATTCAAAGCATGTGTGTATTAGCAGGTTCTGCCTTAATAATGGGATGTCATCTTTTTTGTTTGTTTATTTTTATTTATTTGAAGGTGACAGAGAGGAAAGAGAGAGAGAGAATGGGCATGCCAGGGCCTCCAGCCACTGCAAACGAACTCCAGTCGCGTGCACCCTCTTGTGCATCTGGCTAACGTGGGTCCTGGGGAACCGAGCCTTGAACCGGGGTCCTTAGGCTTCACAGGCAAGCGCTTAACCCGCTAAGCCATCTCTCCAGCCCTGGAATGTCATCTTTATTGCTAGGATTCTACATCACTCTTTGAAGAGCACCAGTTGGAACTGCAATTTAAACCTTTATCACTTAACTTGAAAGAAGTTAGCTGAGATAGTCCCACGATGTGTTATTTTAGCCATATCGTGTTTAAGTGATTAAGCTCAGAGTATTTGTCACTTGTTGTTGTAGGGCCTGCGACATAGCTTAGAATATTTCAGTAACCACATATTTAACATTAACACATTAAAAGTACTGTTAATGAAGCTTTCCTGGCATTTTTGATATTTTCAAGTTGTTCTTGTGGATAGTAGTAGATAATTCAGTGCTGGAGTGAGGTTGGCTCCCAGATATATTGAATGGCTTACTTTTGTTTTTTTCTGATAAGTGGTCCAGAGCTTTAAGCTATGTTTCCAGCCATTACAACCTTCTCCCAGGTGCTTTACCTACTCTTAATAATGCTGATGACATGTCAAATTTTGTCTACCACAGTAGGCAACGGGTCAAGTCTTTAGCACTATGCCTTCCTGTTTTCTATTTATTGTATATATTCACTTTCAATAATATATTCTTGACTGATTTTTTTTAAGCAAATCAACGTAAGTGCTGAAGTAGTAACTTTAATAAAGTTAATTTGTTTAAAAAACAAACAAAAAAAGTAAATAGATAAAATAAAATAAGAGTTGGAAAGATGACTTAGTGTTAAGGTGCTTACCTGCAAAGCCTAAGAACTCATGTTCAACTCTCCAGGTCCCATGTAGCCAGAGGTAGTGATGCAAGCATGCAATGTTGCACATGCACAAAAGGGGATGCATTCATCTAAAGTTCTTCCGCAGCAGCTGAAGGCCCTGGTGCGCCCATTCTCTCCCTCTCTCTCTCTCAAAATAAATAATAAAAAAAAATTAAATAAAATAAGCCAGGTGTGGTGGCACACACCTTTAATCCCAGCACTCAGAAGGCAGAGATAGAAGGATCACAGTGAGTTTGAGGCCACCCTCAGACTACATAGTCAATTCCAGGTCAGCCTAAGCTAGAGAGAGACCCTACATTGAAAAACTAAAAAAATAAATTAAATAAACATGAAGTTACCTTGTGTTTCCTATGCATCTCACACCCACAATCCAAAAGTAATTTTTTTAATTTATCTGTGAGACAGAGAGAGAGAGAGAGAGCATGGGCACACCAGGGCCTCTTGCCACTGCAAGTAAACTCCAGACACATGTGCCACTTTGTACATCTAGCTTTATATGGGTACTAGGGAATCAAACCAGGGCCAGTAGGCTTTGCAAGTAAGTGTCTTTAAGTGCTGAGCTACCTCCCCAGCCCCCAAAGGTAATTTTATACAATTTCTTAGTACACCTCTATTTTCACTGCAACTTAATCCATGAATGAGGTCAGCTGGGGAATTTTCCATTTGTGATATGCTTGTGCTCAAGGGGTCAGATTTGGGAGCATTTTGGATTTCAGCTTGCGGATGTTCAACCTGTGCTATTTTTATCCTTCTTTCAAAGATGAGGAAATTGAGACCTGGAGTTACCCAAGCTAAATAAATTGAAGCTTAAATGTAGATGCACTGATTCCACAACCTGTAATTTTTTTTTTTTTTTTTTTTTGAGACAGGGTCTCCTGTAGCCCAGTCTGGACTCAAACTCACCCTGTAATTGGAGATAACCTTGAGCTCTTAATCCTTCTGGGTCTACCTCTCAAATACTTGAGTTTTATAGAACCACCACACCTGGCTAGAAACTGTATCCTTTTCTTTTTCCTTTTTTAAAAAATTTATTTATTTATTTATTTCAGAGAGAGAGAGAGAGAGAGAGAGGAAAGAGAGAATGGGTGCACCAAGGCCTCCAGCCACTGCAAGTGAACTCCAGATGCATGCACCACCTTGTGCATCTGGCTTACATGAGTACTGGGGAACCGAAGCTGGGTCTTTAGGCTTCACAGGCAAGCGCCTTAACCACCAAGCAACCTCTCCAGCCCTCTTTTTAACGTTTTATTGAAAATTTCCATACATATAGACAATATACCATGATCATAATCCCCTGCCATGACCCCCATTTCTCCCTCCAAAATCGCCCCTTTCACTGACCCTCTTCTTTCCAATTAGACTCTGTCTATGTCATTGTTATGCAGGTAGTGTCAGCCACTATGAGGTCATAAATACCAAGGGTACTTTATGTCTGGAAGAAAGCATTGTAAGTAGTCCTCTTCTTCCCTTGGTTTTTACATTTTTTTTTTTCAAATTTATTTGCAAGCTGAGAGAGATAGAGAGAAGTGCAGAGAGCCAGGACCTCCAGCCACTACAAATGAACTCCAGATGCATGTGACACTTTGTGCACCTGGCTTTACATGGGTACTGGGGAATCGAACCCAGGTTATCTGGTTTTGCAGGCAAGCACCTGCTAAGCTTAACTGCTGAGCCATCTCTCTAGCCCCTGGTTCTTACACTCTTTCCCACACCTTTTCCACATGGTCCCTGAGCCTTGGAGGGTGTAATAGAGATGTCTCAGTGCTGAACATTCCACTGTCACTTCTTTCTTCTTTTTATGAGAGAGAAGGGTGGGGAGAGAGAGAGAGAATGGGCACTCCAGGGTCTCTAGCCATTGCAAATGAACTCCAGATGCATGTGTCACCATGTGCATCTGGCTTACGTGGGTTCTGGGGAATTGACCCTAGGTCATTAGGCATCATAGGCAAACACCTTAACCCCCCTCCACCCCTGAGACCTTGAGCATTTGCTGCTCATTGTTTCTGGAATGTCCTACAAGGCTTGTTCTTTCACTCCTTTTAAGTCTTTGTTTAAATATTACCTTCTCAGTTGTACCCTCCCTGACCACTGTCTTCTAATGGTAGTCCCCTAGCAATGTCCCAAATGGCCTTTTCTTTGGTTTTGTTTGTTTGTTTGTCTTTGGTTTTTCGAGGTAGGGTCTCACTCTAGCTCAGGCTGACCTGGAATTCACTATGTAGTCTCAGGGTGCCCTTGAACTCACGGTGATCCTCTACCTCTGTCTCCCAAGTGCTGGGATTAAAGGCGTGTGCCACTACACCTGGCTCCAAATGTCCTTTTCTTGTTCTACCTTTTCTTTTTCCCTGAGATCTTATCATGTTCTAACATCCTGTGTAATTTACTATCTTTATTGCTTGTTGTCCATCTCCCTCCCCTCTCCACTATAACGTAGAAAGCCCCAGGAAGGAAAGCATCTTATTTCCCTTGTTTATCAATATATCCCAAGAACTTAGCACTCAGTGAATTACTTGAAAAGATAAATGAACTGAGTGTGGTGGAGCACACCTTTAATCCCAGCACTCAGGAGGCAGAGGTAGGAGGATCACTCTCAGTTCAAATACAGCCTGAGACTACATAATAAATTCCAGGTCAGTCTGAGCTAGAGTGAGACCCTTCCTCAAAAAAAAAAAAAAAAAAAAAAAGCTGGGTGTGGTGGCGCACCCATTTAATCCCAGCACTTAGGAGGTAGAGGTAGGAGGATCGCCATAAGTTCGAGGCCACCCTGAGACTACATAGTGAATTCCAAGTCAGCCTGGGCCAGAGTGAGATCCTACCTCGGAAAAAAAAAAAAAAAAGATAAGGTAAATGAAAACCTACCCTCCCCCCAAAACAGAATGAAAATAGGAATCCACAGTTTCGTTCAACAAAAGCATTTTCCTTTAGATTAGGAATTGGCAAACTTTTCCTCAAAGGACCAGTGAATACTTCAGGCTTACATGTCAAATGGTTTATATTATAACCACTCAGCTCTCCCCTTGGAGCTCCGGACAGCAAGAGATAGCCAGAAATAAACAAGTAGGCATGGCTCTCTTCCAATAGTACTACAAAATAAGCAGCTAGCCAACTGTCTGTCCATTATGGATTCCCGCTGCAGACAAAGTTGCATCTGGTAAATTGCATCTCTCTCCGCTGATAGGTCAGACTCCATCCATGTGTCTCTACCAGTTACCAAGAATGAAATTCTAGAACAGTGAATGCAAACCTTGGGAAACTGAAGATTAGCAGCTTTTTTGTCTGCAGGCAGCTTGGACATTCCTCACACAAAATGGCCCTTGAAGCCAGGTGTGGTAGCTCACATCTGTAATTCTTAGCACTGAGTCTGAGGATTGCCATGAATTCAAGGCCAGCCTAGGCTGCAGAGTAAGTTCCAGGTCACCCGAGTCTACCGTGAGGCCCTGCTTCAATAAAGAAGCGAACTGGGGCTGGAGAGATGGCTTAGCGGTTAAGGCATTTGCCTGCTGAAGCCAAAGGACCCAGGTTCAATTCCACCGGACCCACGTAAGCCAAATGCACAAGAGGCACATACATCTGGAGTTCATTTACAATGGCTACAGGCCCTGGCTTGCTCATTCTCTCTGTTTGTCTCTCTTCTATCTCTCTCCCTCTCTGCTTGCAAATAAATAAAAATGAAAATTATAAAAAATAAAATAAATTTTAAAAAGAAGTGATCTTTGCATAGGCTAGAGCAAAGCCCTACCTCAAAAAAACAAAAATAAATAAATAAATAAAGAAGGAAAGGAAAGGAAAGGAAAGGAAGAAAAGAAATGTGGTCTTCTCTTTTCAGATGGCAGTGACCTTGAGATGACTCAGAAGGCATCATGGTGCTGGAAAAAAGTGACTGGAGTGCTCAGTACTGCAATATCTCTATCACACCTTCCAAGACTCAGGGTCTATTGTGGAAGAAGTGGCGGAAAGAATGTAAGAGCCAAAGGAAGGGTAGGACTCCTTACAACATGCTCCCCCCAGACACAAAATGGCCTGGATATCCATGACTTCACAGTGCCTGACACTACCTACACAAGACCATCATAATAGGAGGAAAAGATCATGACATCAAAATAAAAAAGAGACTGATTGAGATGGGGAGGGGATATGATAGAGAATGGAGTTTCAAAGGGGGAAGTGGGGGGAGGGAAGGTATTACCATGGGATATTTTTTATAATCATGGAAATTGTTAATAAAAACTTGAAATTTAAAAAAACGTGGTCTAGAGTAAGATATAACTTGGGGCCTGGAGAGATGGCTTAACAGTTAAGGTGCTTGCCTGCAAAGCCTAAGGACCCAGGTTCAATTTCCAGTACCCACAAAAGCCAAATGCAGTGGCTAGAGGCACTGGCATGCCCATTCTCTATCTGCCTCTTTCTCTCTCTCAAATAAATAAAATATTTTTTTTAATTTTTTTTTTGTTTATTTATTTGAGAGCAACAGAGAGAAGGAGGCAGAGAGAGAGATAGATAGAGAGAATGGGCACACCAGAGCTTCCAGCCTCTGTAAACGAACTCCAGATGCATGCGCCCCCTTGTGCATCTGGCTAACGTGGGTCCTGGGGAATTGAGCCTCGAACCGGGTCCTTAGGCTTCACAGGCAAGCGCTTAACCGCTAAGCCATCTCTCCAGCCCAAATAAAATATTTTTTAAAAAATAAGAAACAAAAGAACAGAAAGCCAGGAGTGGTGGCGCATACCTTTAATCCCAGCACTCGGGAGGCAGAGGTAGGAGGATTGCTATGAGTTCAAGGCCACCCTGAGACAGCATAGTGAATTCCAGGTCAGCCTGGGCTAGAGCAAGACCAAGAACCTACCTTGAAAAACCAAAAAAAAAGAAAGAAAGAAAGAAAGAAAGAAAGAAAGAAAGAAAGAAAGAAAGAAAGAAAGAAAGAAAGACAGTGATCCTGAGAAAGATATGACTTGGGGGCTGGAGAGATGGCTCAGCAGTTAAGGTGCTTGCCTGTAAAGCCTAACAACCTAGGTTCAATTTTCTGGTACTCATGTAAAGCCAGATGCACAAGGTGGCACATGCATCTGGAGTTTGTTTGCAGTAGATGGAAGCCCTGGCGCACCTGTTCTCTGCCTCCCTCTCTCTCTCATTGTAATAAATAAATTTTTTTAAAAAAAGATATGACTTGGAGAATTGATAGGAAAAGAAAT
The DNA here is from genome assembly GCA_036346955.1 of Dipus sagitta. NCBI lineage: Eukaryota > Metazoa > Chordata > Mammalia > Rodentia > Dipodidae > Dipus > Dipus sagitta. The sequence goes on from CM070780.1 coordinate 19,662,185, forward strand.
CCTGATACCAGCCACGTTTTTACTCACTAGTCTCCAGCACATTATTGATCACTTTGGATTATGCTCTAGAGGTTTCTAAAATGGACAGTAATCTACTTTAAAAAATACATATATCATTGGCCGGGCATGGTGGCACACACCTTTAATCCCAGCACTTGGGAAGCAGAGGTAGGAGGAGTACCAAGAGTTAGAGGCCAGCCTGAGCCTACTTAGTGAATTATAGGTCAGCCAGAGCTAAAGCAAGAACCTACCACAAAAAAAAAAAAAAAAAAAAAAACACGGCTGGAGAGATAGCTTAGTGGTTAAGGCATTTGCCTGTAAAGCTAAAGGATCCCGGTTCAATTCTCCAGGACCCATGTAAGCCAGATGCACAAGGGGGCGCACGCGTCTGGAGTTGGTTTGCAGTGGCTGGAGGCCCTGGTGCATCCATTCTCTCCCTCTCTCTTTCTCTCTCTGCCTCTCTCTCTCTCTCAAATAAATAAATAATATATATTTAAAGAAAACAAAACAAAACAAAAAATATATATCTATTCATTTGCAGGGGGAGAGGAGGGATATAGAAAAAGAGAAAGAAAGAGAGACAATAGGAATGCCAGGACCTCTTAACTGCTGCAAATGAACTTCAGTTGCATGTGCCACTTTGTGCATTTGGCTTTATGTAGGTACTGGGGGATTGAACCCAGGCCGGCAGGCTTTGCGAGTAAGAGCCTTTAACCACTGAGCCATCTCTGTAGCCCCTTAAATGGACGGTGACCTACTTTTGTTGTTGTTATTGTTTTCAAGGTAGCATGTCACTCTAGCCTAGGCTTTCCTAGAATTCACTCTGTAGTCCCAGGCTGGCCTCGAACTAACAACAATCCTCCTACCTCTGCCTCCTTCCCAAGTGCTGGGCTTAAAAGCACATACCACCGTGCTTGGCCATGATCTACTTTTTTTGTTGTTGTTTTTTGTTGTTGTTGTTGTTTGTTTGTTTTGTTCTTTTTGGTTTTCGAGGTAGGGTCTCACGTTCTAGCCCAGGCTGACCTGGAATTCACTCTGTAGTCTCAGGGTGGCCTCGAACTCACGGCAATCCTCCTACCTCTGCCTCCCAAGTGCTGGGATTAAAGGCGTGCGCCACCACGCCCAGCATGATCTACTTTTAAAGCTTCTTTTATTATGACTTAATTTACTTAAATTCTTTGGCATGGATGAATTTTCGGTGGCAAAGACACCATTTTTAGTTTTATCAACTATTCTAACAGTCAGTAGGTTGATGCAGGTTGAGGAGACATTTGCTGAGCTGAGGCTCAAGGGCTGGAGACTGAGCTTAGTGGCAGAGCACAAGGTCCTGGAGTTGATCTCCAGCACACTCCCCCCCCCCCCCCCCCCCCATACACACACACACACAATTGAGGTTTAAAGCCTGTCAAAATTCTAAAGTACACAGGGCCCTGGAGAGGGTATGAGGAAGACTGACCTTAATTTCCTGTTTCTGTCTCTCCCTCTTCTCTCTCCTCTCTCTGTCTCTTTTATATTACCTATTGTTGCAGTCAGGTTCGCATTGCTGGTAGAAATCACCCAACCAAGAGCAGCTTGTGGGGGGAAAGGTTTATTTTGGCTTACAGGCTCGAGGGGGAAGCTCCATGATGGCAGGGAAAATGACAACATGAGCAGAGGGTGGACATCACCCCCTGGCCAACATAAGGTGGACAATAGCAACAGGAGAGTGTGCCAAACACTGGCAAGGGGAAACTGGCTATAACACCCATAAGCCCACCCCCAACAATACACTGCCTCCAGGAGGTATTAATTCCCAAGTCTCCATCAGCTGGGAACCTAGCATTCAGAACACCTAAGTTTATGGGGGACACCTGGATCATACTACCACACCTATCTTTTTCTTCCCTCTTTTTCTTGGTGCTGGCCTATAACTGCCAGTACCAGGATATAGTTAACAACCACAATGAGCTGTTGATCAGAGAGATCTACAAGGTGTCCCAAAAGAAGACAGATTTCTGTCAGAGTACTTGATGACCCACCAAAGGTTAATGGTAACACCCTACTGCTGAAGACACCATATTCTGTTGGTACTGAACATGGAGAGAACTGGCTGGAGTCTGGAAGAGAGCCAGTCCCCAGACAGTTAGCTCGTCTAGTGCCAGAAGGTGCTACATGAGCTACTGGGGGAAAATGATCAACATCTGTCCAAGCAACTCATGTTCTGAGCTATTCAGCAGCAAACAACCTGACGTGATGCTCACACAAGTGCAATACTGGCACACAGCCATGGTGGGAAATCAACTGCTCTCGATTTGGCTAAGTGATCTGCTCAGTGGAACGAAACCCATAGCTGGAGCTGGGAAACAAGTCAGAACCATATCCAAAAAATGAGCCTGCTTTCCATCATCAAGCTCCCACCAATTGTGGGAAGGCCTACATCTATTAAATTCTCTCTCAAATAATAATGGTTATCCCATTTATCTGGTGCTGACTTCACTCTCCACTGGAAAATCTGCTTCTCTTTTTCAGATGGACACAGATCCTGGTGAGAGAATCAGCCCATTGCACCTCACCAGGGCCCCAGCTGAAACCATAGAGGAATTGGGGAAATGAACAAGAGTACTACTTTCTTGATGACTCTGGTACCAACACAAGGTTAAGGGAGATAGACACAGAGAACACTCAACTCCTACCAAACAAGATATCCAGAGACACAGAAGCTCCCAAGACCTCATCACTGAAGTAGACCTAAAATGAACCCATCATGGCTCAGGGAAATTTGCAGAAGAGGGGGCAGAAATATTGTTAGAGCCACATGTTGGGACACTATGCACAGAGACATTGCCTCTTAAACCATAACTGATGGCTAACCCCACAATGCGCAACCTGCATACCCCAACGAGGGGGGTCCCTGCAGAGGGGGGAGGACAGGGAGGAGGCTAACGATGGTACCAACATGGCTTGTATACACACTGTGTACATAACTAATAAAAAAATTAATTCTAAAGTATAGGCCCTAATTTCCTGCCATCCCGGCCAGTGGTTCTCAGTTAGGAACAGTTGTGCCCACCCACAGGAGATACTTGGCAATCTCTGGAGGTAGTTCTGATTATCACAACCAAAGGTGAGGGGTACACTGGCACCATGTGAGCAGAGGCCAAGAATATGACTAAATATCATACACAGGGTAGGTAAACCCTGTGGTGGTTTGAATATAAAATGTTCCCTGTAGGGGCTGGAGAGATGGCTTAGCAGTTAAGCACTTGCCTGTGAAGCCTAAGGACCCCGGTTTGAGGCTTGATTCCCCAGGACCCACGTTAGCCAGATGCACAAGGGGGCGCACGCATCTGGAGTTCGTTTGCAGTGGCTGGAAGCCCTGGCACACCCATTCTCTCTCTCCCCTCTCTCTCTCTCTTTCTCTCTCTCTCTTTCTGCCTCCTTCTCTCTGTCTGTCACTCTCAAATAAATAAATAAAAATATAAAATGTTCCCCATAGCCTCGTGTGTTTATAATTAAGCCTCACGCTAGACCCTAGCTGGTGGAGTCTTGGGAGGTGAAGCGTTGCTGTAGGAGGTATGTCACTGGAGGCTCGCCTTGAGGTTTCTACAGACCAGCTCCCCGTGGCCACAGCTAGCGCACTCTTGCTGCCACCTGTCACCTGATGTGACAAGATGTGATGCCCAGCCCCTGCTCTGCCGTGCCATGATGAGACTTCCCTCCCAGACTATAAGCATAAAATAAACTCTTTCTTCCTATATGCTGCTCTGGATCAGGTGCTTTGTCCCAGCAACAAGAAGGTTACAGCTACACCTGTAATTCTGTATAGCAGAATTATCGAGCCCCGAGTGTGGATAGTGCTGAAACTGAGAAACATGATCTAGACTGTCCTATGACACTTTTCTTTGTTTGTTTTGTTTTTTGAGGTAGGGTCACACTCCAGCCCAGGCTGACCTAGAATTCACTGTATAATCTCAGGGTGGCCTCAAACTCACAACGATCCACTTACCTCTGCCTCCCAAGTGCTGGGATTAAAGGAGTGTGCACGCCCTGCTGTTTTGTTTTTCAAGGTAGGGTCTTGCTCTAGCCCAGGCAGACCTGGATGGAATTCACTATGTAGTTGCAGGCTGGCCTTGAACTCACAGTGATCTTCCTACCTTCAGCATCCCAAGTGCTGGAATTAAAGGTATGCACCACCACACCCGGCTTGTACTATGAGATTTTTTAAAATTTTATTTATTTATTTATTTGAGAGTGTGTGACAGGGAAAGAGGCAGTCACACACACACACACACACAGAGAGAGAGAGAGAGAGAGAGAAAGGGTGTGCCAAGGCCCCCAGCCACCACAAACAAACTCCAGACGCATGTGCCACCTTGAGCATCTGGCTTACATGGGTCCGGGGGAACTGAACTGAGGCCCTTCGGCTTTGCAGGCAAACACATTAACCGCTAAGCCATTTCTCCAGCCTTCTATGAGATTTTTAAACTGCCTTATACTTACCAAGCCAGTCTTCCTGAGCCATCAAATTTATTTAGATTCCTAAGCTTCGGTAGCTCCTCATTTCCTGAAAGATAAGTCTCTCATTTCCACCCTGGCAATTATAGCCTAAGGGATTCTGCTTGCCTGAAGTCTCCCCAGCTCCACCCTGTGACTGATGTTACCTCACAGGCACACCTCCCTCCTCTGATCCAAGCCCTGCCCTGTGTGCCGCAAACCCATGCCACGGAACCGCTCTGTGTGACTTCTCCATTTGAACTTAACCATGGGCTCGCCAGCCTTTTTGTTATATAGCTGATCCATCTAGCACTAAACTCCTGAAGGGGTCCAGGGGTCATGCTTCTGACCTACCTGTCCATTGTAAAGTGTAAAACCCGTATTGCGTTGACAGTTAAATGAGACAATAAACAAAATATGGGGAGGCGCACGCCTTTAACCCCAGCACTCCGGAGGCCGAGGAAGGAGGATCATTGTGAGTTCGAGGCCACCCTGAGACTACGTAGTGAATTCTAGGACAGCCTGGGCTAGAGCGAGACCCTACCTCGAAAAAATAAAAATAACCAAAAAAAAAATTTTTTTAAAGCACCCTGTATAATTATGGCCTGGTAGACTCTTATATGTTCACAAACTCACACCGTGGTCTCCCTAGAGGCATACAATCGGGAGCCCAGAGAAGGTACTTCATAAATTGCTTACACGTAGTTATATGCTGGAGAGAGCACGCCATTCAGATCAGCCTTCTGCTTGGGCCGGGCAGCGAGGAAAAAACTTCCATCAGAAATCCTACACCAATTAACACGCCTTCATGCTAGACTGGATCCAGGAGCGGCGGGTGTCACATTTTCCCAAAGCAGTGCCTGAGCCAACCTCTCTGCATTGTAGCAAGTTAATGAACAGCTTGCGAGTAACTCTTTGCCCACTCCAGCCCCCATTTAGAAAGCTGCCAATAGGATAAGATAGCAACTAGACCACAATCACTGCTTTTCTGGGGACCCAGCTCTGCCCATCCATTCCCCCTTGTCCCCAAGTGACTTTGTGTGTGTGTGTGTGTGTGTGTGTGTGTGTGTGTGTGTGTGTTCAGCCACTGAAGGGTCTGTGGTCCCTAGAGAAGAAGTCCCAGCCGTGGGATAGGACTGCGGGGCAGGCCTGGCCTCTCCCAAGGCAGAAGAGAGAAGCCTGTTCTCAGATCCTAAGAGAGCAGTGAGTGGGGGCATCGCATTCCAAGCAAGCGGCCTGGGTCTGGCTTGGGGCCAGGCACTGAGTGGCAAACAAGAAGGAACACATTCCAGGGAGGCAAGGAGGCTTGCCAGCACGAAGGCGGCCCCGGCAAGCAGGGCCCTGCTGGGCGCCAGGTGTTCCCCATGTCTGTGGAGGTCAGACACACGGAGGGATAACTCCAGTTTTCCCGGATTATCGTCTCAGAGGCTTAAAGGCCTCCCTCCTTCTTACCCTCAGTGGACGGAGCATATGTAACTGTCACATTTCAAACCTTTCGGTTCTACAAAGTAGGAGGAAAGCCTGCCTAGGGTCCCCAAAACACTCCTCACAGGGTGGCCAGATTTCTTTAATCCTGTGCCCTGAGTGAGAGAAGATGCAGCTCATAGCCAGGAGAAGGCCTTCCACATCCACAGCCCCACACTTGCTCTTCATATCTGCCTCTGGAGAGCTCTGGAAAATGCTTCCCCCCTCCTTTTCAGAATGATTGCCCACTTTTGCCCAGGCTGGGAGCAGGGAAGAAACAGTAAGAACCAAAGGAGAAAAGGTTTCAGCTATTCCTAATAGAGATATAACCCCACACACCTGCCTGGAGAACCTCTCCTTCCATGGCACAGCCCTGTGCTTTGAACTTGGCCGATTTTCACGCAGCAGAGAGAAAGTCAGCAGGGGCCAGTTCGGAGGAGGACGTGTTCTCCGTGGCCTTTGCTGCCCTCTAGTGGGCTAGAGGTGCCCTCTTCATCTCAGAGACGCAGCTTTGGAAAGAAGCTCAGGGGCCTGTCTCCCGGCAAACCAGAGGATCTAGGTCTGTATGGTTCTGCTGGGGTTTTTTTTGTTGTTGTTGTTTTTGTTTTTGTTTTTAGGTAGGGTCTCGCTCTAGCCCAGACTGATCTATGGAGTCTCAGGGTGGCCTCGAACTCACGGCCATCCTCCTACCTCTGCCTCCCAAGTGCTGGGATTAAAGGCGTGCGCCACATTACAGGGCTGGTTCTGTAACCAAGTAGCTAGAGGATAGGGCCAGCGTGAGCTTTAAGAGCTCACCAGTATGTCGGGGCTGGATCGCCTGTGAGTTCAAGGACACCCTGAAACTATACAGTGAATTCCAGGTTAGCCTGAGCTAGAGTGAGACCCTACCTCAAAACAAAACAAAACAAAACAAAAACTTAAAAAAAAAATCTTTGGAAAAAAAATCAACTTTGAGCATGAGAAGCATGCTCCCCCCATTCCCTGCCATTTATTCATTCTCTCTCTAGTAAATAAATTAAATAAAAGCTCTGCTGGCAATAAATAAATAAGTTATATATACATACATATATAAATATATATATATTTATATATGTATATATATGTAATTTTTTTAAACGCTCACCCAGGACTGGTGGGATGGCTTAGCAGTTAAGGCATTTGCCTGCAAAGCTAAAGGACCCAGGTTCGATTCCCCAGGACCCATGTTAGCCAGATACACAAGGGGTGCACGCGTCTGGAGTTTGTCTGCAGTGCCTGAGGCTTTGGCATGCCCATTCTCTCTCTCTCTCTCTCTCCCTCTTTCTCTGTCAAATAAATAAATAAAAATAAAATATCAAAAAAAAAAAACCTCACCCAGCTGAGAGTGGTGGCACATGCCTTTAGTCCCAGCACTCAGAGGCTGAGGTAGGAGGGTCACTGTGAGTTCGAGGCCAGCCTGAGACAACATAGTGAATTCCAGGTCAGCCTGGGCTAGGAGTGAGACCCTACCTCGAAGGGAAAAAAAAAAAAAAAGCTCACCCAAGTGTCAGGTATCGTGACAATCACTTGGGCTGGGTGGGCACCAGGGGTGTTCTTGTTCTTAGAACATCTCTAGTGAGTGGACATCCTTCTCAAACTCCCCTCATTCCTGAAAGCTCTGTTTTTTTTTTTAATATTTTTTAATTATTTATTTATTTGACAGAGAAAGAGGGAGAGAGAGAGAGAGAGAGAGAGACGGAATGAGAATGGGCACGCCAGGGCTTCGGGCCACTGCAAACAAACTCCAGATGCATGCGCCCCCTTGTGCATCTGGCTAATGTGGGTCCTGGGGAATCGAACCGGGGTCCTTCTGCTTTGTAGGCAAACACCTTAACCGCTAAGCCATCCCTCCAGCCCTCCTGAAAGCTCTTTTTTAACGTGTTTTTTAAAAACATTTTTAAATTATTTATTTATTTATTTGAGAGGGAGGCAGATAGAGAGAATGGGTGTGCCAGGGCCTCCAGCCACTTCAGATGAACTCCAGATGCATTTGCCACCTTGTGCATCTGGCTCTTCGTGGGCTCTGGGGAATTGAACCTGGGTCCTTAGGCTTCGCAGGCAAGCACCTTAACTACTAAACCATCTCTCCAGCTCTTTTTCAGGTATTTTTTTTTTTTTTTAGGTAAGGTCTCACTCTATCCCAGGCTGACCTGGAACTCACTCTGTAGTTCCAGACTGGCTTTGAACCCATAGCAATCCCCCTACTTCTGCCTCCTGAGTGCTGCTGGGATTAAAGTAGGTGCCACTATGCCTGGCTGAGAACTTTTAATACTTTTATTTGTTTTTATTTATTCATTTATTTACTCTAGATACATGGGCCATTTTGTGCACCTGGCTTTATGTGGGTACCGGGGAATTGAGCCTTGATGGGCAGGCTTTGTAAGCAAGTAAAAATATGGCCCAGGGGGGCTAGAGAGATGGCTTAGCTGTTAAGGCCCTTGCCTGCAAAGCCTAAGGACCCAGGTTCAATTCGCCAGGTCCCATGTAAGCCAGATGCACATGGTGGCTCATGTGTCTGGAGTTCGTTTGCAGTGGCTAGATGTCCTGGCATGTCCATTCTTACTTTCTCTCTCTCTCTCTGTCTCTGTCACTAATAAATAAATAAAAGTAAATCAGAAAAAAACAATACGTTTAGAACTCTTTATCAGAACTCCTTCCATCCCTGGCCCGTCCCCTCTGCCATATTATTTCCTTCCATTTCCATAAGCAGAAGGCAGTGATTTCTCCCTTATAAAGTCAGCTCACTTGAACATGAAAATGAGGAAGATGAGATGATGTGTCCTCTGCAAGGCTGTGGTTAGGAACCACTTCCCGGGAATGGTAAGGAGGGGGCATATTCTTAGTATTTAATATCAAATTTTATAAATTTCTGCAACAAAAATAACCTATTTCCTTCCTTCCCCTCCTCCTCCTGCTTCTTTTTTTTTTTTTTTCAAGGTAGGGACTGGCTGATGCTGACCTGGAACTCACTCTGTAGTGCCAGGCTGGCCTTGAACCTGTGTTGATACTCCCACCTCAGCCTCCTGAGTACTGGAACTAAAGACATGCACCACAACACCAGGCTACAATTTCTTCATACACACACATTATATCTTAATCCTGTGTACCCCACATTACCCTCCCTTATCCCCCTCAGTCTCACTGTACTTCTCCTATTCACTGATAAGTGCCTATGCCATAGAAGAGAATGACTGCCCCTCTCCCAGCAACCTTTGACTATCGTTAGCTAATGAGGGAGGAAAATGGCCTCCCAAGACCCTTGCTTATTGACAACAGAATGTTGATTGGCCTCCTCTAGTGCAGGCCTTGGGCAGGTAACCACAGCTGCTATGAGTGCATCAGTGTCATGGCCGTGTCGTGTCCAGACCAGAGTTCCACAGCACTCTTTCTGTTCTCTATTCCATGATGCTCCTGAGCCCTAGAGGAGATGATGTAGATGTTCCTTGTAGAGCACAGCACTCATCTGTCACTTTGAGTACTTGACCATTTATGATTCTCTGCATTAACGGTCCCAAGGAAACATACTTTTTTTTTTTTTTTTTTTTTTTTTTTGGTTTTTCGAGGTAGGGTCTCACTCTAGCCCAGGCTGACCTGGAATTCACTATGGAGTCTCAGGGTGACCTCGAACTCACAGTGATCCTCCTACCTCTGCCTCCCGAGTGCTGGGATTAAAGGCGTGCGCCACCATGCCCGGCTAGGAAGCATACTTTAAAGAGGTTTATTGGATTGGTTTCTCTCAGTTCTTTTTTGTTTTTTTGAAGTAGGGTCCTGCTCTAGCCCAGGCTGACCTGGAATTCACTACATAGTCTCCAGATGGCCTCGAACTCACAGTGATCCTCCTACCTCTGCCTCCTGAGTGCTGAGATTAAACGTGTGTGCCACCACACCCAGCTTCTCTCAGTTCTTCAGAAGTCTCACTATCGGCTGTCTTCCTACAATTACTCCAGATGTTTATATTCTTTGGTCATAGAAAGCACTTGGTTCCAGCAACCACTACCAGATTCAAATTTCTGGATCTGAGGTATGACACCAAAGAGTAATCCAAACACTCTATGCCTGCCTATCTGATTTATTTATTTATTCGGAGGCAGAATTTCATGTAGCCCAGGCTGGCCTTAAACTTGCTACTTTATAGCCAAGGATGACCCTGAACTCCTATCCTACTGCCTTCGCCTTCCAAGTGCTGAGATTACAGGCATGTTCCACACACCCACCACAACCACCACTTTTGTTTTTTTTTTTTTTTTTTTTTTTTTTTGGTTTTTCGAAGTAGGGTCTCACTCTAGCTCTGGCTGACCTGGAATATACTCTGTAAGTCTCGGTGGCCTCGAACTCACCGCGATCCTCCTACCTCTGCCTCCCGAGTGCTGGGATTAAAGGCGTCGCCACCACGCCCAGCCTCACAACCACCACTTTTGTTTTGTTTTGTTTATTTTTTTAAAGATTTTAAAAAATATTTTTTATTTTTATTTACTTGAGAATGACAGAAAGAGAGAGAGAGAGAGAGAATGGGCACGCCAGGGCTTCCAGCCACTGCAAACGAACTCCAGACACGTGCACCCCCTTGTGCATCTGGCTAACGTGGGTCCTGGAGAATCGAGCCTCGAACCGGGGTCCTTAGACTTCACAGGCAAGCGCTTAACCACTAAGCCATCTCTCCAGCCCTTTTTAAAGATTTTATTTTTATTTATTTATTAGAGACAGAGAGAGGGAGAGAGAGAGAGAGAATGGGCACACCAGGGCCTCTAGCCACTGAAAACAAACTCCAGATGCATGTGCCACCATGTGCATCTGACTTACGTGGGACCTGGAGAACCGAACCTGGGTCCTTAGACTTCACAGGCCATGTGCCTTAACTGCTAAACCATCTCTCCAGCCCTGTTTTTTTTTGTTTGTTTGTTTGTTTTGTTTTGTTTTGGTTTGTTTTGTTTTGAGGTAGGGTCCTCACTCTAGCCTAGGCTGACCTGGAATTCACTATGTAGTCTCAGGCTGGCCTCAAACAGCTGGAGACCCAGCATTCAGAACACATAATTCATGATCCTCCTACTTCTGCTTCCCAAGTGCTGGGATTAAAGGCATGTGCCACATGCCCAACTTCAACTGGCCTTTTTTTTTTTTTTTTCAAGGTAGGGTCTCACTCTAGCCAAGGCTGACCTGCAATTCACTATGTAGTCTCAGGGTGGCCTCGAACTCACGGTGATCCTCCTACCTCCACCTCCCGAGTGCTGGGATTAAAGGCATGCGCCACCACGCCCAGCTGTTTTGTTTTTTTGAGGTAGGGTCTTGCTCTAGCTCAGGCTGACCTGGAATCCACTATATACTCTCAGGGTGGCCTCAAACTCATGGTGATTCTCCTAACTCTGCCTCCCAAATTCTGGGATTAAAGGTGTGCGCCGCCATGCCAAGCAAGGGCCTCTTGCTGCTGCAAATGAACTCCAGATGCATGCACTACTCTGTGCATCTGGCTTTACATGGGGACTGGGGAATTGAACTTGAGCCAGCAGGATTTGCAAGCAAGCACCTTTAAACGCTGAGCTACCTCCTCAGCACCCCATGTTTTTTTAGACAGCGTTCCATCTAGCCCCCAAGCTGGCCTGGTACTCACTCTGGCCTCAAACTCACTGTGATCCTCCTACCTCTGCCTCCTGCCTGCTGGGATTAAAGGCGTGCACCACCACACCTGGCTTGCTTTTTTTTTTTTTTTTTTTTTTTTTTTTTTGAGAATAGCCCAGGCTGACCTAGAATTCACTATGCAGTATCAGGGTGGCCTTGAACTCACAGAGATCCTCCTACGTCTGCCTCCAGAGTGCCAGGATTAAAGGCGTGCACCACCACGCCCAGCTCCAAGTGTTTTTTTTTAGTAAAAATTACTTTGTTTGCCCCAGTAACTACATCATTTTCCCCCTGCTTGGTGCTGGGGATTGTATGCAGGGCCTCAAAGATACTAAGAATTTATTCTACTACTGAGCTATACTTCCAGCCACAGACTACTTTTTTTTTCTTTTTTTCTTTTTTTTTTTTTTTTTTTTTTTTTTTTGATGTAGAGTTTCACTCTAGTCCAAGCTGACCTGGAATTCACTATGTAGTCTCAGGGTGGCCTTAAACTCACAGCGATCCTCCTACCCTTGCCTCCCGAGTGTGCTGGGATTAAAGGCGTGTGCCACCACACCCAGATTAATTTTTCTTTTTTAATTATTATTTTTTAATATGTTAATTATATTTATCTGCAAGGAGAGAAAGCGAGAGAATGGGCAATCCAGGGCCTCTTGCCACTGCAAATGAACTCCAGATACACGGTCCACTTTGTTCATCTGGCTTTATATGGGCACTGGGGAATCGAACTCAGGCTGTTGGACTTTGCAAGCAAGTGCCTTTAACCACTGAGCAATCTCTCTAGCCCTAAATTTTTATTTATTTTGTGTGTGTGTATGTGTGTGTGTACGTGTGCACACACACACCAGGGTCTCTTGCCACTGCAGATGAATGCCCATCTGGCTTTACATGGGTGGCTAGGGAACTGAACCTAGGCCAACAAGCTTTGCAGGCAAGCACCATTAACTGCTGAGACACCTCCACAGCCTATTTTGTTTGACAGTGAGTATCCTAGTGATTATGATGGTATCTCTCTACAAGTTGAGTAGTGAGCTTGACCAGCTTCTCACTGGTTATTGGCTATTTTTAGATCTGTTTAAGAGAAATGTCTATCCAAATCCTTTTCTCATTTTTCTTCTTTTATTTTATTATTTATTTGAGAGAGGGAGAGACAGAAAGAGGAAGAGGCAGATAGAGAGAGAGAGAAAATGGACGTGCCAGGACCTCCAGCCACTGCAAAGGAACTCCAGACACATATACCACCTTGTATATCTGGCTTTACATGAGTACTAGGGAATTGAACCTAGGTCCTTAAGCTTCATAGGCAAATGCCTTAACTGCTAAGTCATCTATCTCTCTAGCCTTTTTTGTTGTTGCTGTTGTTTTTCCAATAAGGTGTCACTGTAGGCCAGGCTGACCCAGAACTCACTCTATAGTCCCAAGCTGGCTTCAAATTCAGTGATCCTCCTAACCAGACCTCCCAAATGCTGAGATTAAAGGCATGCGCCACCACGCCCAGCTCCCTTTTTTCAATTAGGTCATTTGTTTTTGTTGTTGACTTCTCCAGCCTCTTTTTTTTTGTTGTTGTTGTTGTTACAGAATTTTATTTATTTATTTGAGTGAGTGAGGGAGAGAGAGACTGGGCACGTTAGGGCTTCTAGTCACTGCAAACAAACTCCAGATGCATGTACCAGCTTGTGCATTTGGCTTACGTGGGTCCTGGGGAATCGAACCTGGGTCCTTTAGTTTCACAGACAAGTGTCAACTGCTAAGCCACCTTTCAAGCCCTCTAGCCTCTTTTTGTTTCTCTGTTCCTTAGACACATATGCTCTCCTCCAATCTCCAGTCACTGGTTCCTCTCATAACTGGCTTCTCATCCTGTATCAGCTTGAGTCACTTCAGAAAACTTTCTCCACCACCTTAAGTTCAATTTCCTCTTTTGAAAAAAAAATCTTTTATTTTTATTTGAAACAGAAGAGGAAGAGAGAGAGAGAGGGAGGGAGGGAGAGAATGGGCACGCCAGGGCTTCCAGGCACTGCAAACAAACTTCAGAACCATGTGCCACCTTGTGCATCTGGCATACGTGGGTCCTGGGGAATCGAACCTAGGTCCTTAGGTGTTTCAAGCAAGTGCTTTAATCATTAAGCCATCCCTCCAGCCCCCAATCTCCTCTTTATCTCATATCCCTGTTTCTTTCCTGTTTGAGACCTAAACATGTATTGAGTTTTATTTATTTATTTTTGGAACTTACTTTTTTTTTTTTTTTCAAGGTAGGGTCTCACTCTAGCCCAGGATGTCCTAGAATTCACTATGTAATCTCAAGGTGGCCTCGAACTCACAACGATCCTACCTCTGCCTCCTGAGTGCTGGGACTAAAGGCGTGCACCACCACACCCAACTGGAACTTACCTTTTTAAAGAAAATATTTTTATTTATTTGCAAGCAAAGAGAGAGGCAGAGAAAAGACAGAATGGGCACTCCAAGGCCTCCAGCCACTGCAAACAAACTCCAAACACATGTGCCACTTTATGTTGGTACTGGGGAGTCAAACCAGTGTCCTTAGGCTTTGCAGGCAAGCACCTTAACTGCTGAGCCATCTGTCCAGCCCAGAACTTACCTTTATTGGAATGTAAGTTAGATGCCTTTAAAACACAGACATTACTTGTCATGTTCACATATCCCAGAACCTTGCATAGTAGCTGGCACATTGTCTGGGCTCAATATATATATATTTTTTCCTCGAGGTAATGTGTTGATCTAATCCAGGCTGACCTGGAATTCACTATGTAGCCTCAGGCTGGTCTCAAACTCACTGCAATGCTCCTATCTCTGCCTCCCAGGTGCTGGGATTAAAGGTGTTTGCCACCATGCCCAGCAAAGGAGTCAATAGTATTTACTGAGTGATTACACTACTGGAAAGGTGCACTGTTGGAAGAGAAAACTGGTACGAGACAGGCAGTAGCTCGTATCTGTAATCTCAGCACTCAGGAAGGAAGTTTAGAAAGGAGGATTAAGAGTTCAAAGCCAGCCTAAGGCCATATAGTCAGACCCTATACCAAAAGACTTTAAAAATATATTATTTATTTATTTATTTGACAGAGAAAGAGGGAGAGAGGTTGAGAGAGAGAGAGAGAGAGAGAGAATTAGTGTGCCAGGGCCTCCAGACACGGGATCCCCCTTGTGCCTCTGGCTAACGTAGGTCCTGGGGAATCAAACCAGGGTTCTTTGGCTTTGCAGGCAAATGCCTTAACGGCTAAGCCAACCCTCCAGTCCTTTTTTGGCTTTTCAAGGTAGGGTTTTGCTCTAGCCCAGACTGTCCTGGGACTCACTAAGTAGCCCAGGGTGGCCTTGAACTCACGGCAATCCTCCTACCTCTGCCTCTCAAATGCTAGGATTAAAGGCATGTGCCACCACGCAGACTATCAAAAAACTTTTATAAAGTAAGCTGGGCATGGTGATACAAACCTGTAATTGCAGCACTCAAGAAGGTGAGGCAGGAGGATCACCATGAGTTCCAGGCCATCTTGGGCTACACAGTAAGATCTTGTGTCAAAAAGTAAATACATATAAAAAGAATAAAAAAGAAATTTTTAGGGGCTGGAGAGATGGTTCTGCAAAGCCTAACAACCTGGGTTTGATTTCCTAGTACCCGTATAAATCCAGATGCACAAAGTGGCTCATGCATCTGTAGTTCATTTGCATGGACTAGAGGCCCTGGCATGCCTATTCTCTCCCTCTCTCTCTCTGCTTACAAATAAATAAAAATATTTTTGGTACCAACATGTGTTATTTACATTCTAAGTATGTCCATACTAATAAAAATAAAATTAAAAAACTTAAAAAATAGCCGGGCGTGGTGGCACACGCCTTTAATCCCAGCACTCGGGAGGCAGAGGTAGGAGGATTGCCGTGAGTTCGAGGCCACCCTGAGACTCCATAGTGAATTCCAGGTCAGCCTGGGCTAGAGTGAGACCCTACCTCGAAAAACTAAAAAAAGAAAAAAAAAAAAAAAACTTAAAAAATAGGGCTGGAGAGATGGCTTAGTGGTTAAGCGCTTGCCTGTGAAGCCTGAGGACCAAGGTTCAAGGCTCAATTCCCCAGGACCCACATTAGCCAGATGCACAAGGGGGCGCACACATCTGGAGTTTGTTTGCAGTGGTTGGAGGCCCTGGCGCACCCATTCTCTCTCTCTATCTGCCTCTTTCTCTCTCTGTCTGTTGCTCTCAAATAAATAAATGAAAATAAACAAAATTTTTTAAAAAACTTAAAAATAAAAATAAATAAATAAATTTTTTTAAAAAAAATTTAAAGCTGGGCATGGTGGTGCACACCTTTAATCCCAACACTCAGGAAGCAGAGGTAGGTGGATTGCCATGAGTTCAAGGGCACCCTGAGACTACGTAGAGTGAATTCTGGGTCATCTTGGGCTAGAGTGAGACCCTACTTCGAAAAAACCAAAAAAGAAAAAAAGAAAAAGAAATTTTTAAAAAGTGATAATGACCCCAGCTTGGAATTTAACTTCCCTAGGCTCTGAGTCATATATATATATATATATATATATATATATATATATATATGACCTCAAGATGCTTTTAGCTTTGAATTTCATACCTTAATTTGTGATTTAAGTACTATTTGAGTGAGAAACATGGCTTTGGAGTTGCCCAGGAAAATCCAAGCATTCCCAGTGTCCACCCAGTGAAGGTGGAAGGCTGTGGTGGTTAATGTGACCATTTCTACCTTTCTCCACGTGGCTGAATCAGCTCAGCAAAATCCCATGTGATCTGCAGAGTACTTAAGATCTGGGGAATGACTTGGATTTGGTCACATTTTGTTTTCTTCGTCTTCTTCTTCTTCTTCTTCTTCTTTTTTTTTTTTTGAGGTAGAGTCTCTCTCTAGGCCAGGCTGACCTGGAATTCACTATGTAGTCTCAGGCTGGCCTCAAGCCCACAGCAATCTTCCTACCTCTGTCTCCTTGAGTGCTGGGATTAAAGGCGAACTCCACCATGCGGGGCTTCATGCTTTTATTTTCTTTGTGTGTGTGTGTGTGTGCGTGTGCGCACACGCGAATGGGTGTTTGCATAGGGCCTTATGTAGATGGTGGGGAAGGGAAGCTGGGCTGGCAGTTTTGCAAACAAGTGCCTTTAACCACTGTGCCATCTCCCAGGCCCTCCACCAGTCTTTTTTTTTTTTTTTTTTTTTTTTTTTTTTTTTTTAAGACATTTTATTTATTTGAGAAAGAGGGAGAGTGAGAAAGAGAGAGAATGAGAATGGGCATGCCAGGGCCTCCTGCCACCACAAATGAACTCCAGACACACGTACCACCTTGTGCATCTGGCTTTACACGGATACTGGAGAATCAAACTCAGGTCATTACACTTTGTAGGCAAGTGCCTTAACCATTGAGCAATCTCTTCAGTCCCCATCAGGCTTTTTGATATCATTAAGAAAGAGGACTTTTAATGAGCAAAGAATAAAAATGAACTTTGTTTTTTGTTTGTTTGTTTGTTTGTTTTTTGGTTTTTCAAGGTAAGGTCTCACTCTAGCCCAGGCTGACCTAGAATTCATTATGTACTCTCAGGGTGGACTCAAACTCACAGCAATCCTCCTGCCTCTGCCTCCTGAATGCTGGGGTTAAAGGTGTGTGCCACCACACCCGGGTAAAAATGAACTTTTCAGGGCTACAGAGATGGCTTAGCAGTTAGGGCACTTTCCTGCAAAGCCAAAAGGATGCTGGTTCACATCCCCAGGACCCACGTGAGCCAGATGCACAAGGTGGTGCACGCATCTGCAGTTTGTTTGCAGTGACGGGAGGCCTTGGTGCGCCCATTCTCTATCTGCCTCTCTGTCTCTCTCTCTCTCTCATACATACATAAATAAATAAACTTTTTATACCACAAGACACTAGAAAAATCAGGCTTTTTTATTAATTATTTTCAGGACTGGGGATTGAACCTATTTAAAAATTTTTCAAAGGCTAATCCACAGTGGAACAAGCCAAGGGTGGTTGAGCCAAACCCTCAGAGAATGAGAGGTGTAGTAGCCAGCACAAGCAGGAATGTATAAATACTCGGGGGGTGGGAGGTGGTCGCAGAAGTCCACACAGCAGCCCCAGGGGAGCAGGCTGAGGCGCAAAAGCGAGGAGACGCTGCAGGGGCCCAGCCACACCATACCACTCAAAGCCCTGGGCCCCGGCGCATCTTCCAAGGTGTCTGCCCATCCTGTCCTCTCTTAGCCTGGGTCTGGCTGGAGACCAGGCTCACCAGCATGTTGGCACATCGCTTCATGAGTTGGCATCACTCATGACCTCTGGCTCAACCTAGCAAGGCTGGGAGAATAGATTTGTTCTCCCTGCCTTTCAGCAAGGACCAGGGAGGGAGAGGTGCGGGTGCAAGGAGGATTGTTTCCCTGAAAACACGGTGGAAAAGAGTTAGGAAGGGGCTACTTCAAAAGAGGATGGGTGAAGCCGGGCGTGGTGGTGCACACCTTTAATCCCAGCACTCAGAGGCAGAGGTAGGAGGTTTGCCATGAGTTCGAGGCCACCCTGAGACTACATAATGAATTCCAGGTCAGACTGGGCTAGAGCGAGACCCTATCTCGAAAAACAAAACAAAACAAAATAAAAGAGGATGGGTGAGCCGGGCATGGTGGCACACACCTTTACTCTAATCCCCGCACTCAGGAGGCTGAGGTAGGAGGATTGCTGTGAGTTCGTGAGTTCAAGGCCACCCTGAGGCTACATAGTGAATTCCAGGTCAGCCTGGGCTAGAGCAAGACCCTACCTTGAAAAGCCATAAAATTGTTTACAATTATGGAAGTTGCCAATTAAAAAGAAAAGAAAATGACAACAACAAAAAAGAAAAAAAAGACACACACACAAGAAAAGGATGGGCATGCATCTGGTGTGGTACCTTCAGAATAAAATAGACAGCGAGTTTCATTTCACCTGAGACATACAGATTTGGCACAAGCAACATACAGGCCAGGTTCTAAACTCAATCCTAGAAACTAGAAACTAGGATGGAGAGATCATAAAGAGACTCTTTTAAAAAAAAATTTTTTTTTTTTTTTGGTTTCTTGAGGTAGTCTCACTCTGGCCCAGGCTGACCTGAAATTCACTATGTATTCTCAGGGTGACCTTGAACTCACAGCGATCCTCCTACCTCTGCCTCACAAATGCTGGGATTAAAGGTGTGCACCACCACGCCAGGCTAAAATTTTCCTTTTTTGAGGTAGGGTCTCCTTCTAGCCCAGGCTGACCTGGAATCCACTACATAGTCTCAGGATGGCCTCAAACTCACAGTGATCCTCCTACCTCTGCCTCCCGAGTGCTGGGATTAAAGGTGTGCGCCACCACGCCTGGCGAAAGGCACTGTTTTAGCAGACAAGAACCCTGGAGAGACCAGGCCAGAGTTCTTTCTAGAACAGATAAGGTGAGCAAGGGGAAGACTCTCCAAGGCAATGCCATCAGCGTTTATCCATCTCAAGTCCTAACTACATTTTCTCCAAAGGTGGTCTTTCACCTGTCCCTGCACCTGACCCACCTGGGACACACCTCCAACCTTAACCATGGAGAGCACACTGGCTGCCGGGTGACATGCGTGAGCTCTGACCCGCGGTGGCCCCGACACCATCTCAGCAGGATTTCAAGTCATAGCTTCCACCTTCCTGCCACTGATTTCCAGGGCTTTGGAAACGTCTGTGCACATCCGGGGTCGACTCAGCACCAAGCCTGTGCCCACAGTGACCAAAAGCTTCCCGTTCCACCTGTCTCACCAAAGAGGACAGCCAAGGAAGCAGAAGTTCCGGAGCCTCCAACCTTCTTCGCAGCTTCTGCGCCACGTTCTGCTAAGGACAGTGTCTTTCTAGGTTCTGCCAGGGCCCCTCGCGCAGGGCCAGCCCAGAGCGTTAGCTCAGCTCCGAGCCTGGAACTTTATCCCTGGGTACAATCCTGACCACGAGCTCTCTCCTCTCCACCTTCCAGCTCCCTCACAGGCCCTGTGGACTACACAGCAGGGACTCTGACAGGCCCAAGTGAGAGAGAGAGAGAGAGAGAGAGAGCCAGGTTGGGAGAAGAGCCCATAGGGGAGGTTTGTGTTCAAGCCTCCCATCTCCCCCTGTCCTCCCCCCCCCCAACACTGCAGAGAGCCATGTGACAGTAAGCAGCATTCCAGGTATCAAAGCATGGCCTTTGTCCCTGAAGCTGGCCCCCAGGGCTCTGCCTTTTTGCCAGAATGGTTGTTTCCAAGGAACAAGTTGATTTTTTTTTTTTTTTTCTCTCATTTAAGTGGTTGTTGAAGCTTAGTGTACAAAACTCCTCAACTGGTTCCAACGAGGGGGAAAAAAATCTTGCTTTTTTTTTTTTTTTTTCTGTTTGAGCTCAAAAATTGTAGGAGCCAGTTAATTTGTAAACAGGTAGTTCACTTAGGAGGGAGAAGAGTCAGGGGAGCAGAAGAAGGATCTAGAATCTTTTCCTTCACACTCAGTCTCGGCGCAGCAGCAGTATAAACCCAAGAATCATCGGTAGAGACTTAGCACCCAGCGCACTCTTCTTGGAGAAGGTGTGGGGATGAAGGCCAAGGGGCTGTTACCTGCAACACAGGAAAGATGCTTGGGTCAGAGCAAAGGCCCAGAAGGCAGATAGATGTGGGAGAAGGGCCAGGGCAGCCCTGGCCCCAGAGAGAGGAGTCAGGGTAGGGTCTGTGGTACCCTTTACACTGGTTCAACTTTGCTTAGGCCCCTCAAAGCCCGCTCAAAACAGGGCCAAGTTCAACCAGGGTGATAAGCATCCTGGCCCTTACCTCCTACCCTCCATTCCAGAGGCATCTAGGAGGATAAAGGGTCTCACCTATGCCCTGGAAGTGGACTTCCCCAATTCAAGGAACACAGCTGCTGCTCCAGTCTGGAGATGCGGAATGCCAGATAGGATGAGGACATGACTAAGAAGCAGATCCTGGAGAAACAGAGGCAACAAGGGAGGTGACTTGTTGCTTTGGATTTTTTTAAAATTTTAATATATTCACTTATTTATTAGAAAGAGAGAGAGAGAGAGAGAGACAGAGAGAGAATGGGTGCACCAGGGCCTCCAGCCACTGCAAACAAACTCCAGACACATGGGCCCACCATGTGCATCTGGCTCACATGGGTCCTGGGGAATTGAACCTGGGTCTATAGTCACAGGCAAGTGCCTTAACTGCTAAGCCATCTCTCCAGCCCTGTCCTGTTTTTTTTTTCTAAGAGAATATTTTTTTTAGGGTGGTGGGAGGAGGTTCGAGGTAGGGTCTCGCTCTAGGCCAAGGTGACCTGGAATTTACTATGTAGTCTCAGGGTGATCTCAAACTCACAGCATTCCTCCTACCTCTGCTTCCCAAGTGCTGAGGTTAAAGGTGTGTGCCACCACTAGAGAATCCTTTGATTTTGTTGTTATTTATTTATTTGAGAGTAGGGGCGCACCAGGGCTTCTAGCCACTACAAACAAGCTCCAGACACATGCGCCTCCTTGTACATCTGCCTTTTTATTTTTTGATTTTGTGTGCGTGTGTGTGTGCGTGTGTGTGCTCACGCGCGCACTTTCAGATAGGGTCTGAATATGTAGCCCATGCTGTCATAGAAATTAATAAGTAGCTGGCCTCAAATCTACCAAACTCCTGCCTTGACCTCCAAGTGTTGGGATTGTAGATATAGGCTGCCATACCCAGCTAGGAGTTGAACCTTTCTCCTAGAAGAAGGACACTGGTGGAGGCTCCTGGAAATAAGTATGAGGGCTGGAGAGATGGCTCAGTGGCTAAAGTCACTTGCTTGCAAAGCATGAAAGCCGGGGTTTGATTCACCAGTCCCCACATAAAGCCAGATGCACAAAACAGTATAAGTGTCTGGAGTTTGTTTGCAGTGGCCCTGGTATGTCCAATCTCAATCTCTCTCTCTCTCTTTTCTCTAATAAATAAATATTTTAAAAAAGAGGACTGGAGAGATCACTCAGCAGCTAATGCACTTGACTGCAAAGCCAAAGGACCCAGGTTCAATTCCCCAGTACCCATGTAAGCCAGATGCGCAAGGGGGAGCACGCGTCTGGAGTTCATTTGCAGTGGCTGGAGGCCCTGGTACACCCATTCTCTCTCTCTTTCTATCTGCCTCTTTCTATCTCTCTTTCTCTTAAATAAATATTTTTAAAAAAACCAAATAAATAAACTTTAAAAAATGAAAAGTAAATAAGCAAGCATGAGAACTAAGCTATTCCTGCCAGTGGAGGGACTGAACCTCTCTGCTGTGACTTCCCACCACGCTCGCTGGTCCTTACAGAGGGACAGAGGGGCCTGGCACGGTGACAACACACCGCAATCCTGGCTACTTGGGATACAAGGCAAGAGGACCTGAATTTCAGGCTGGCCTGGACTGTGTAAAAACTGGGTAGTGTGCGCCTATAATCTCAGCATTCGGAGAGATAGACACAGGGGGATCCCTACAGTTTACCAGCTAGCTAGTCTAGTTAAATTGGTGAGCTTTGGACTAAGTGAGAGACCCCCCCACCTCAAAAAATAAGATGGAGAACAGCTGAAGAAGACAGACAGACAGACGCATGCGCGCGCACACACACACGCACACACACATATAACATAAGAAAGAGGTACAGCTGGGCATGGTGGCACACATCTTTAATCCCAGCACTTGGGAGGCAGAGGTAGGAGGATCGCCATGAGTTCGAGGCCACCCTGAGACTACATAGTGAATTCCAGGTCAGCCTGGGCTACAGTGAGACCCTACCTCGAAAAACCAAAACCAAAACCAACAAACAAACGAGCAAAAAAAGGAGGTACAGACAAGACAAACCAGGGTTCTGGAGCTGCCTGAGTGGCTGAATGGTGGGCAGTGGAGTGGTCAGTGTTCCTCCCACTGATCTGATGGCCTTTCCGCTTCTGCTAACCCAAGCCTGGGAAGCAGCTTTTCATTTTCTGAAGTCTCCTATCCTCCTCCTCCCCACGGCACAGCCCACAGCCTAATACGGGGGCTCAGAAAGAAAGCTGAAAGGGTGAGCCACGGGGCCTTCACAACTATCACCCAAGAGCTCGAGGTTGGCTCAGATCATTCGCCCGGGGCCTGCCCTCTTCCCTCAGTATAATCACCTACATCATGAAGACGACCTTGAGGAGCCGGGAATCCCAGAGCCTCAACTCCCGGTCACTGGTGGGTTCCTCCTCGAGCGCATCTTCCTCACAGATCATGGTCTCTGCAAGGGGAGAGTGGCTAGGCATCTTCCTAGGACAAGTGGGACCCCAGCCCGAGAGTGGCACTGCCCCCTCCCTTCAGGTGCTGTAGCACTAGGTCTCTGGACTCTTGCACGTGGATTTGGAGGGAGGAGAAAGGCACAGTTCTCAGAGGCCCCGCTGGCTATTGCTGAGGAGAAAGTCTGGCCTCTATACGCAGTAGCCACAGGCTGCTCCTGAACTCACCAGACCCCGGAGGCTTTCTGGAAGGGAAGCAGCTATCTGTGGAGTCGGTGGGTGCCTGAGGGATACAAGGGATGCTGTCTGGAAGTGACAGGGACCTGGAGTCTGGGCATACTTTTCTCCACTTCATTTCCGGGATGAGGACTTCCTGCAGAGAAGGCAGAACTTATGTCACCGTGGCCCTCGGTGTCTCCTGTATCATATACCTTCCAGGAATATCAAACTTTCTCCAGATATCTGATGCAGGGGACTATAGCTGGGGACAGAAGCGTAGCCGTCACAGATCTCTCCCTTCTTGCAATAGCATCCCTCTGTCAGAAAACGGTATCTTCAAAGGCTACTAGGGAGAGACCACAGTGGTCATCTTAGGTCAGCCAACCCAGGTACATGGTGAGATCTGAGTCCAAGAGAGCTCAGCCTTAGATGGTATAAATTATAGCTCCTTACACTCTAGAGGCTCCAACTCTGAGCGAGTCACTGACCTTGGCAGAGGAGATGTAAGGTCCCTATCAATAAAAAAGGGAACATCACCTTCTACCTCCCGCATGGCATTCTGCATACTGCATGCTTGGCTAAACACTCAACAGTTTCTTAGGAGGTTTCAAACACCCTAAGGTCATTTCCACCCCATCTCTGCAGCTCCCAAAGGAAATTGCTAGGGCTTCAGTGAACCTGAACTCTGGGCTATAGAGGTATGTGTGTGTTTGTATGTGGTATATGCATGTTTACATGTGTGTGGGCGTACATGCATGTGTGTATGTGTGTGTGCAGGCCAGAGGTGTCTTCCTCAATTGTTCTCCACCTTATTTACTGAGACATTGTTTCTCACTTGAACCCAGAGTTTGCCCTTTCTGCTAGCCTAGCTAGCCAGATTGCCCTGGGGATCCCCTGCCTGCCTCCGCTTCCTGAGTGCTGGAATTACAGACAGGCTGCCACACCTGACCAGCATTTACGTGAGTGGTGGGGGGTCCAAACTCAAGTGCTTTACTTACGGGGCCATGTCCTCAGCCCCTGGAGTTCGGGTGTAGGGCCATGTCTGTCTATTCCTTTGAGGGCCTGCCTGACTCTTCCAAATGCAACAGGATGGAGCACTGACCTTGCATTCATACAAGTGTGGGGCCCAACCTGGCCAGTGGTCTTCGGTTCTGCTCAGAGTCAGCCAACCTGAGGACCCAAGTGCCCTGCATGGCATACAGTCTGGGAGACCCTCTGGCACAGCATGGCCGCTGGCCTGGAGCCTTGGTACCCTGCTTTTGCATGGTGCCCCCTCCCCAGAGGCCCTGAAGTCTTAGAGCCACAGTGACTCTCAGGCCTTCAGCCTTTTATTCCCAGCCTCGGCTCTCACCAGAGGCTCACATCCAGGTTCCTCTGGGAATTTTCTTATACTCAGACTCTTCTTGCTGGAAGGCTGAGGAGGAAAGGAAACGAAACAGGTAAAAAGTCAAACATGGGGAGGCCATTTGGTGCCAGGGAAAGCCCAGCTACCAGAGCTTGGTGTGGGGTGTGGGGTGTTGGGGGTGGATGTTGGTATTTGAGAGAGGAGCAAATCCTAGGCAATTCATTTCCCATGCCACTGCCTCTCCCCATCCCCTTCCTCATCTGAGGCCAGAGAGAATGGTAGAGCCCACTGAGAAGCAGCCATGCGTTCCTGTCTACCTGCACCTTGCAGAGGTACTGGGGAGGGCATGGGGACACACAAGGACTCACTGGCCAAAAGACATGCTCACTTCTGCTCAGTCCAAGTACAGCCTCTGGTACATTAAGCCTGGCCATTTAGTGCCCCCTCCCCTCCCATTTCTTGTGCTGGCTGCTTTCCCCCTAACAGCCTTGTCCAACCAAAACCTAGGTCCAGGCCTGTACAGTCTCCCTCCCCAACCCCTGCCTCCGGGTTCCATACCTGTAGGTGGGTGCAGACCCTCCTCAGCATGTCATATACACTGTCCCGGGAGATCAATGACACAAAGACATACTGGGATGTGAAAAGACAACAGAAAAGGATTAGGGTGAGATGGTGAGGCAGCTTGCTGTCCCAGCAGAAAATCTCCATGGACTACAGGCAGGCCTTCACATATCCGGGTCTGTGAGAGCCAACAAGAGCCCATGTGCAAGTCTCTTCCAGCTTGTTAGCCTGGAGAGCTGCCGGATGGAGAGAAGGAAAGGTGTGAGAATAGGCCAGCATCGAGCTGTGGGCTGCTGGAGCTAGCTGGACAAGGGGATGTTGCTGGCCCAGAGCCTCACTGACCTTCTGGCTGGTGTTGGTGGTGATGGCTAGTCCATTGGGAAGGAGTCGTGCCATCTTGTGTTTTTTGATCATTTGCACGGATACCACAGGGATGACCACCTGAGAGGGAGAGACATGCTTCTCTGAGGACTTAACTCCAAGATAATCCTCTGCTTCCTGCAGACATAGCTGTGTTCAGCCAAGCAGGACATGCTGCAGAAGCCATGTGTGGATGTGTGGAACATCTAGACCTCCCACCTTCTCATCCGGCCACGTGTGGACATCTAGACCTCCCACCTTCTCATCCGGCCACGTGTGGGACATCTAGACCTCCCACCTTCTCATCCGGCCACGTGTGGGACATCTAGACCTCCCACCTTCTCATCCGGCCACGTGTGGGACATCTAGACCTCCCACCTTCTCATCCGGCCACGTGTGGGACATCTAGACCTCCCACCTTCTCATCCGGCCACGTGTGGGACATCTAGACCTCCCACCTTCTCATCTGGCCACGTGTGGGACATCTAGACCTCCCACCTTCTCATCTGGCCATGTGTGGGACATCTAGACCTCCTACCTTCTTATCCGGCCACGTGTGGGACATCTAGACCTCCCACCTTCTTTCTCATCCAGACTGCCCTTCGGTTTTTCCCCATCTCCCTGTCCCAATGTTGCTAGCATACACTACTCGAAACTCTTGCCTAAATGTGATCCTGTTAAGTGGGACACTGAAGATGGTGGCTCTGATGTATCCTGTACTTTAGTCATGGAAGTTCCCTGAGCCAGCTCTTAGCTATATGAATAGCTCGTCCTAAAAATGACCCCCCACTCTGATCCTGAAAGCATTTCATTTATGAATCATTCAGGCCAGATACAGGGTCAATATATGAGCCTTAGCTCTAGAAGGAGGAGAATTACTTCCTTGAAATATGGGATGGGGCGTCCTAATGCTGTTCATCCAACCAGTGAGAGGTGTCACCATGTGCTGAGCGTGCCAAGGGACAGGCATGGCCTGAGGCATGGCCATAAAGTACTGGGGCTGTCTCTCCCCTGTACTGGGGCCAGAGCCTTAGTGGGCCATGGCAACCCTGACCCCTCATTACTACCTTGATATCCTTGCCAAAAAGGCTGGCGTGGAAGCAGAGCCAGTTGGGAGAGATGTAGAGGCGGCCCTGGAGCAGGAGGTCCTTCTGGAGAGCGCAGGAACACACTGAGAAGACACGGGGGTAGGAGGGGCAGAGACCACCATGAGCAAGCTTAGTCCAGGGAAGCCCCCACACTCAAGAGTCCAGAGGCAAACCCCAGCATCTGTCCTCACCCCCAGTGCATTCCCCCAAGCACTCCAAGGATCCTTCTGAGAATCTCCAGTGTCCCACCCCACCCCACCTGACTGCTAGATGTTTCCTCTTTCTCCATAAAGCACAGGGTTCCTATCCAACCCTGTTTGTTGCGTTTTTTTTTTTTTTTGGGGGGGGGTTCCAAGGTAGGGTCTCATTCTAGCCCAGGCTGACCTGGATTTCACTGTGTAGTCTCAGGGTGGCCTCGAACTCATGGCGATCCTTCTACCTCTGCCTCTGGAGTGCTGGGATTAAAGGTGTGCGCCACCACGGGTGCTGACCCTGGCTTTTTTGTTACCTCAAGAAGTCTTGCCCAGCCCTGGGGAAAGGCCCTTGATTTTGTGAATACCCCTACATGTTCAGTAAGAGGCCTGAGCCGAAAGAACAGTCCCTGATAAGAGCCAAGGTAAAATAAGATTTGGAAGCCTTACACTTCCTCAAGAAAACCTTCATAAAGAGTCTGGGGTGGGTGGGTGGAGAGATGGCTTAGCTGTTAAGGCACTTGCCTGCAAAGCCAAAGGACCTAGGTTCAACTCCCCCAGGACCCACATAAGCCAGATGCACAAGGGGGCACATGCATCTGGAGTTTGTTTGCAGTGGCTGGAAGCCCTGATGTGCCCATTCTCTATCCGCCTCTTTCTCTCTCCTCTCTCTCTCAAATAAATAAGAAATAAAAATTTAAAAAGAGTCTGGGGCCAGGCATGGTGGTGGCACATGCCTTTAATCCCAGCACTTGGGAGGCAGAGGTAGAAGGATCAGCTGCTCAAGGCCAGCCTGAGACTACATAGTGAATTCCAGGTCAGCCCATGCTAGAGTGAGACTCTACCTTGAAAAAAATAAAATAAAGCAAGAGTCCAGGGGGCTGGAGATGTGGCTCAATGGTTAAGGCACTTTTCTGCAAAGCCAAACAACCCAGGACCCACATAAAGCCAGATGCACACTGGCACATGTGTCTGGAGTTCATCCACAGTGGCTGAAGGCCCTGGCATGCCCATTCTCTCTCACTCTGTGTGTCTCTTTTCTCTCTCTCTCTCTGCTAGAAAAATAAAGTCTGGGGAAATGGCTCAGTGATTAAAGGCACTTGCTTGCAAAGCCTACAGGCCCAGGTACAAATCCCAGCACCCACGTAAAGCAGGATGCTAGGTGCATGCATCTAGCGTTGGTTTGTAGCAGCAAGAGGTCCTGGTGTGTACAAATAAGTAAAAAAATAAAAATTAAAAAAAAAACAAAACAAAACAAAATGAAAGCCTTCATGAATTTACCTTCATCCCAAACCAGCTCAGTCTTCTCATGCTTTTGGAGACAAAGGATCAACTGCACCAAAAGGGAAGCTTTAAATATTTAATTGTGCCAGGGAAGGTTCGGAATAGAACGTGTGGCTGCACTCACCTTTGAGAACCGTCTCCTCCAAGGGGACGTCCTTAAACAGCTTGTGGTACTGCTGGTTGTATTTGCTCAGTAGTGTCTGCAAAAGCAGTGGGTGTGAGAAGCTGGAGGTGACCAGACCACCAAAGGGTCCCGCTTCAGCCCCCAGAACATAATGCACACTCCCACCCTAAAGCCTCCCTCCCCAAGCCTGGGCGCTCTGCATGAAGGAGTTAATTAATGGCCAGTGTGTGTGGAGGGCTGAGCTCCAAAGCACAGCTCATCTTGGGGGAATATTAGGTCCTGACAGGCAGCCTGGTGACTGCAGTGGACACGCTACTTCCACGCAGGCGGGGACACCTTACTCAGGCCTCCTGGGTTCCCGCTAACAGGCCTGCTGGCTGAGCCGGAGAGTGAATTCAGACAGCCCAGGGCACCTCCCTTGGTGAGCACTGGGAAGGTAGACTCTGTAGACTTACCCCTTCCCGTCCGAACTTCTTTATCTGTTCGCCCTTCAAGCTTTCTGGCCAGTGCAGACTGCAAAGGAGACATTCCATTCCAGGGACAAGGAACCCTTGAGTCCTGCCCATGCATCCTCAGTGCCAATTCTGCCCTGGCTCTGAGCCGGAAGATTGGGTCAGAGATTGGAGACTAGTGCCCTTTTCTAGGGGCAGCGGAACGACACACACAGTGAGCACACTGCTCATCCCTGGGGAACGGCTCTCCCACATGTGCAGTGGGAGCTTGTAGAGCCTTCCTTCTCAGGCATGTGCGAGGGCCCCTTCCCGGGAGCACGCTCAGCCTGAGCCTCAATTTCCCAAGGTGCTGAGGAGCTGCTCAGCCCTGGGTGTCAAAGACTCCCCCAGTTTTCAAGCAAAATGATAAGCAGAGGCACAGTGTGGGGACTTTGGGGGTGCATATGACAAAAGGTTTAGACTCACAGCTCTGGGGCCAGCCCATGGGCCATGATCCCAGCAAGCCTGCCCTCCTTGTACCTTCCTTCTAGAGCCTGCAGCTCTGAAGTGAGGAGCTCTGAGAGTGTTCACCTGACTAAGGCTGCTGGGTGGCACGGGGAGTTGGTGTTGAAATGCAAACCTTTGCCCTGGCCAGTCTGACCTGAGGACAGGTAGACAGGGTGGAGGCTGGAAACTACCCTGACCTCTTCAAATGTACTGGGACTGCCCGGAGGAGTGGGCAGGAGAGGCAACAGCAGCCTCTGCCCAACCTAACCCCCCTGCTAAAGGGCCCTGACTCAGGCTTTCTCTCAGGTCCCCAAACTGGACTTATCTCTGATGGGAAGGGGACCTCACCTGTCATCCGGAGGCTCCTGGACCCTATGTGATTTTTCTGTGCAGGACACCAAGCTCTTCAGTGAAGCCGTCTTTCCATGCATTTGTTGGTTGCTAGTGGGAAATGGGTCTATGTCAGCACAAGGGGCTAAAAAGACTTTTTTTTCCCCATTAGCTCAATCATGCCCAAGGCAGCTGCCAGTCATGCCCAAGGCAGCTGCCTCTGTCCCCCTACCCTAGCCTGGCTCTAATGTTGATGAGAAAGTTGAAGATGTTACAGTTTGGTGGCAATCAAAGATGTCATGGTTTAGAGCCACCTTCCAATTTCTCTCTAGGTGCTGTGCCATGCAAGTGCTTTTGGCACTGAGCCATCTTCCTAGCCCCTGACTTCCTGCACCAGTTAACCCAGTGACCAGGACTCAGAGAGAGAGAGAGAGAGAGAATATTCATTTCCCCATATCCAAGCCCTACTCTAGATATTAGCTTTTTCCTACCTTTGCCAATTTGATAGGTAAAAATATGTCATCTTCGTTTGTATTTTGTCTAGAGGTGAGTTGAGCATGAGTTTTGTTGAGGCGTCTCACACAGCGTCTTGCCTGGAACCCTGAGGTTCAGGTAATGCCTGGGCCGGAAACCAACTCAATCTGTCCACCTCACTCTTAAATTCCAGGCAGCTGCTAATCCAAGCAGAGCTGAGCCTTTGGCCCCACCCTAGAGGAAGGGCTCCGACACTTCTTCAGGCTTCTGAGGTAGGTACCCAAGCAACACTGCTGTGAACTGTCAGCTTCTGGGAAATGCCTCTGTGTACAGGAGGCCTTATCAAAGGCAGGGAGTGAGTTTTGCTGAAGCTATGGAGGGCGGATTCCAATCAGACAAGAAGTGAGAGTGGCTGGGAGGAGTGAGGCGGCCCCATACCAGGAAGTGGCTTCAGTTACCTTCTGACAATTAGAAGACCTTTGCCATGACAGACAAAGCATTTAAAAAATATCCCAGGAAGGAGGGGATGCTCTTTCTTTGGGCAGGTGGGGCTCCCCAGTAGCTTCTGAGATCCTGCCTCCACTCACCAGTTCCAAAGAGTCCCCCTATCCTGTTTCTCCACGTTTGCCATCAGCAAGGTCTGAGCAATCAGACCAGCCCCAAATGAGTGGCCCCTTCTTTGCAGACGGACCGCCACACAGAACCTCGTTGCTTATTCTGGACCCCATATGGCCCTGCCTTGGCCCTACTTTTATTTTTTATTTTTATTTTTATTTATTTATTTATTTATTTTTTAATTTTAGAGACAGTCACACAGAGAGAGAGAGAAAGAGAGAAAGAAAGAGAGGATTGGCATGCCAGGGCCTCAGCCACTGCAGTCAACCCGCCGATGCTTGCACCACCTAGTGGGCATGTGTGACATTGTGCTTGCCTCACCATTGTGAGATCTGGAGAGTCGAACATGGGTCCTTAGGCTTTGCAGGCAAGTGCCTTAACCACTAATCCATCTCTCCAGAATAAGCAACAAGGTTCTGTGTGGCAGTCCCTCTGCAAAGAAGGAACTGGAACTGAAGCCTGAAAAATGCGGGCTGAGGAGATGGCTCAGTGGTTTTTGGTTTTTTTTGTTTTGTTTGTATGTATGTATGTTTGTTTTTTTGTAGGTAGGGTCTTGTTCTAGCTCAGGCTGACCTGGAATTCATTATGTAGTCTTAGGGTGGCCTCGAACTCACAGAGTTCATCCTACCTCTGCCTCCCAAGTGCTAGGGTTGAAGGCATACACCACAAACACCCAGCTGGCTCAGTGGTTTTTAAAAATACTTGATTTTTCTTTATTTCTTTGAGAGATAAAGAAAGAGGGAGGGAAGGAGAGAGAGAACAGGCACACCAGGGCCTCCAGTTGCTGCAAACAAATTCCAGACGCATGCGCCACCTTGTGCATCTGGCTTACGTGGATCCTGGGGATCTGAACCTGTGTCCTTAGACTTTGCAGGCAAGCATCTTAACCGCGCAGCCATCTCTCCAGCCCTCCCAGTGGTTTTTAAAAGGGCTTGCACATAAGCCTAATGACTGGAGTTAGTGTCCCCAGAGCCCACATAAAGCCAGACACAAGTAGCACACACGCCTGTAATCCCAACACACCTGTGGCAACGGGAGACAGAGTCAGGAGAATCCCAAAAGTTGGGCCAGCTAGTCTGGTGTTTGCACAATGACAAAAATAACATGAAAGACTCTCAAACAAGGACCAACATCCCAAGGTTGTCTTCTGACCTCCACACACATAGCACACCCACCCACAAAGAAAAAATTTAAATGCTCTCATACTTACCTCTGTGACTGGAGCAAATGAAAGCTCATATATATATATATATATATATATATATATACATATATATATGTGTGTGTGTGTGTGTGTGTGTGTGTAGTGTGTACCTACAGACATACATGAATGAGTATGGGCACGCCAGGACCTCCTGCCCCTGCAAACCACTTTGTGCATCTGGCTTTATGTGGGTACCGCTGAATCAAACTCAGGCCATCGGGCTTTGCCAGCACGTGCCTTTAACTGCTGAGCCATCTCTCCAGCCTAAAAGCTCTCTTCTTTAAAGACTAGGATTACTGACTCGG
This sequence comes from Dipus sagitta, assembly GCA_036346955.1. NCBI lineage: Eukaryota > Metazoa > Chordata > Mammalia > Rodentia > Dipodidae > Dipus > Dipus sagitta. Next base: position 19,693,989 of record CM070780.1, read on the forward strand.
CTTAAGGTCTGCCAGGACCCTCAGAGATTACTTACCATGAACCCTCCAACCACACCATTGTATAGACCAGAAAGTGAGTTCCTCCCAGGGACAGGCCAGTATTACATTGTGAATATTCAAGCAACCTCACCCTAGTTACAACCATATGGCCTGGTGACCTCTGTCCTCAACCTCATAGGTTTGACGCACACATCAGCAGGCATGGTCATACGCTGCATAACGTTTTAGCCATTGGACAGCAGTCCCTTAAGGTTATACCACCCAGTGATGTCATAGTCTTAGGTTATATAACCACACTCCATGATATTTGCACAACAAAATCTCCCAGTGACACATTTCTCAGAACATTTCCCTGTCATTAAGCAATGCATGCCCGTACTTCCTGAATCTTGTGAAGTGACAGGTGTGATAGTGATGTGACCCTTTGACTCCTAAAGCTAATTTCTGGGTTTATTTGGATGCATCATGTCACACTCAACAGAGGGTTTCTCCCTTAACGTTTTGAAATATTAAAAAGATATTTTTTTATTTATTTGTAAGATGGGGGGGTGGGGGAGGGGGAATGGGCACACCAGAGCCTCTTGCCACTACAAAGTCCAAATGCATGCTGGCTTTATGTGTGTATTGGAGAATCAAACCCGGGCTGTCAGGTTTTGCAAGAAAGTGCCTTCAACTGCTGAGTTATCTCTCCAGCCCTCCCTTAACTTTTAATTTTTATTAAAGAGAATATAGGAAATATGCAACATTTATAAAAGATTAAAATAATCAAAAATCCTTTAAGGACTGGAGAGATGGTTTAGCAGTTAAGGCACTTGCTTGTGAAGCCTAAGGAACCATGTTTGATTCCCCAGTACCCACGAAAGGGAGATGCACAAGCTGGCTTATGCATCTGGTGTTTATTTGCACTGGCTAGAGGCCCTGGCATGTCCATTTTCTCTCTATTTGCCTCTCTCTCAAATAAATAATTTTTTTTTTTAATTCCTTAAGCCAGGCGTGATGGCACATGCCTTTAATCCCAGCACTTGGGAGGCAGAGGTAGGAGGATCACCATGAGTTCAAGGCCACCCTGAGACTACATAGTGAATTCCAGATCAGCCTGGGCTAGAGTAAAACCCTACCTTGAAAAACCAAAAAAAAAAAAAAAAAAAAAAAAAAAAAAGGTTGGACACACACGCAAATATATAAATACATTTTTAAAATGTTGGAGGGAAGCAGTAAATGTAGCTCAGTTGGCAGAATGCTTGCCTAGCATCAAATAAAAATAGGTATAGTAGAGAATATCTGTAATCCCAGCACTCTGAAGGCAAGAGGATCAAATTCCAGGTCATCTTTGGCTCCATAGCAAGTTTGAGGCTGCCCCTATCTAAAAAATAAATAAATAAAAATAAAAACTCTCTAAAAATCCCACAAAGAAACCAGTGTAGTGGCATGTGCCTATAATTCTAGCACTCAGGAAGCTGAGTCCTGAGTTTGAGGCCAGCCGGAGCTACATAATGCAAGCCTGTGTCAACAAAAGGAGAACTAAAAAAGAGGAGGAAGAAGGAGAAGAGGAGGCCCGGAGCGTGTTGGCACACGCCTTTAAACCCAGCACTCAGGAGGCAGAGGTAGGAGGATCACAGTGAGTTCAAGGCCAGCCTGAGACTCCATAGTGAATTCCAGGTCAGCCTGGGCTACATTGAGAACCTACCTCAAAAAAAACAAACAACAACAAAAAATTTTAAAAAGGAGAGGAGGAAAAAAGAAATGTTCATTCATTTTACCTATTTTATTTTACCTATTTTTTCTTTTCTTTTTTAAAATTTATTTATTTATTTGAGAGAGAGAGAAGGAAAGAGGCAGAGAGAGAGAGAGAGAGAGAGAATGGGCATGGCAGAGCCTCTAGCCACTGCAAAGGAACTCCAGATACACATGCCACCTTGTGCATCTGGCTTACGTAGATCCTGGGGAATTGAACCTTGATCCTTTGGCTTGGTAGGCAAGTGCCTTAAACCACTAAGCAATCTCTCCAGCCCCCTTTTACCTATTTTTAAACTTGTCTATATGAATGCATACATTTAAAAAATATTTATTAATAGCCAGTTGTGGTGGTTGTGTGCCTTTAATCCCAGCATTCAGGTGGCAGAGGTAGGAGAATCACTGTGGGTTTGAGGCCAGACTGAGACTACATAATGAATTCCAGGTCAGCCTAAGCTAGAGTGAGATGCTACCTAAAAAAAAAAAAAAAAAAAAAAAAAAGGCTGGAGAGATGGTTTTGTGGTTAAAGTGAAACCTAAGGACCCCTGTTCAACTCTCCAGGTCCCACATAAGCCAGACACACAAGGTGATGCAAACGTGCAAGGTTATATATCATGTGTACAAGGTGGCACATGCGTTTAGTAGCTAGAGGCCCTAGTGTGCCAATTCACTCTCTCTCATTAAAACAACAACAACAACAACAACAACAACAAAAAACCCTAGAGGTGTAACATCTGCTGATGTCTGGAAAAATGTATATACTATGCTTATCAAACTGCCCAGTAAGCACTTCTCTTAATATTCATACCCTTATATTAACGCTATTCTCACTTTGGGTAGAGAATCTTCCCTTTTCAGATGGCAGTGACCTTGGGATGACTCAGAAGGTATCATAGTGCTGGAAAGAAGTGACTGGAGTACTGAGTAACATCTCGATCACACCTTCCAAGGCTCCGGGTCTAATGCGGAAGAGGTGGCGGAAAGAATATATGACCCAAAGGAAGGGTAGGACTCCTTACAACGTGCTCCCTCCAGACATAAAATGGCCTGGATATCCATGACCTCACAGTCCCTGACACTACTTACACAAGACCATCATAAGAGGAGGAAAAGATCATGACATCAAAATAAAAGACAGACTGATTGAGATGGGGAGGTGATATGATGGAGAATGGAATTTCAAAGGGGAAAGTGGGGGAGGGAGGGTATTACCATGGGGTATTTTTTATAATCATGGAAAATGTTAATAAAAATTGAGAAAAAAAAAAAGACCAGTCTGTTGGGCTTGCCTCAAAAAAAAGAACGCAAAAAAATATTTGAGAGAATGCATACTTTATATAAATGGTTTGCACAGCATATTAACTGTGCATGTGATTTTTGTTGTTCTTGTTTTGTTTCGTTTTTCAAGGTAGGGTCTCATTCTAGCCCAGGCTGACCTGGAATTCAGTATGTAATCTCAGGGTGGCCTTGAAATCATGGCAATCCTCCTACCTCTGCCTCCTGAGTGCTGGGATTAAAGGCGTGCACCACCAAGTCTGGCTTTTGCATGTGATTTTTGTTGTTTAACATGATTGCATGAGAAATTCCCAAGTCACCATGTACTTCTAAGACAGACTCTTTTTTTTTTTCCTAAATATTTTTATTTATTTATTTGCAAGCAGAGAGAGAAGAGAGACAGAGAGAACAGGCAAGCACATCAGGGTCTCCAGCCACTGCAAACAAACTCCAGACGCATGCGCCACCATATGCATCTGGTTTATGTGGGTAATGGGGAATTAAACCTGGGTCTTTAGGCTTCACAGGCAAGTGCCTTAACGTCTAAGCCATCTCTCCAGCCCATAAATAACTTTTTTTTTTAGTTTTATTTTTTAATTTAATTTTTTTATTAACAACTTCTATGATTGTAGACAATATCCCATGGTAATGCTCTCCCTCCCCCCACTTTCCCCTTTGAAACTCCGCTCTCCATCATATCCCCTCCCCCTCTCAATCCATAAATAACTTTTAAAAATTATATTCTCAATAAAGAATTAAGACACACCCCTTTAATTCCAGCACTTGGGAGGCAGAGGTAGAAGGATCGCTGTGAGTTTGAGGCCACCCTAAGACTACACAGTGAATTCCAGGTCAGCCTGGACTAGAGTGAGACCCTACCTTGAAAAATGAAAAACAAAAAAAACAAAAACAAGCATTTAAACCAGGCCTCATGGCACACTGGTAATCCAAGCATTTAGGAAGTAAAGGCAGGAGGGTCACCTCAAGTTTGAGGCCAGCCTGATCATTATAGTGAGTTCCAGGTCAATCATAGCTACATAGTGATAGTTAAAAAAAAAAAAAAATGTTGTGCTCACTCCATGCATAACTCTGATTACCCGAGTTCAGGTCCACAGCCCGCATGTAAAAACTGGAACTAGATGCACAAAGTTGCTATGTATCTGTAGTTCATTTGCAATGGCTACAGATCCTAGTATGCCCATTCTCTCTCTCCCGCTCTCCCTGCAAATAAATAAATTTAAAAATAAATTCTTCACATGCCTTTAATCCCAGAACTTGGGAGGCAGAAGTAGGAGGAATGCCGACTTTTAAAAATTTATTTATTTTCATGTATGTGTGCTTGTGTGTGTACATATGTGTGCACATACTCATGCATGCCAGGACCTTTTGCTGCTCAAATATCAGATGCATGCATAATGTTGGGTTAGGCTTTACATAGATGTTGGGGAACGGAAGCCAGGCTGGAAAGCTTTGTAAGTACCTTTAACCACTGAACTGTCTCCCCAGCTCCCTTAAGAATACCATTTTTATGGCTGGAGGGATGGCTTAGTGGTTAAAACACTTTGCCTGCAAAGCCAAAGGACCCAGGTTCGATTCCCCAGGACCCACGTTAGCCAGATGCACAAGGGGGCGTACGCGTCTGGAGTTCTGTTTGCAGTGGCTGGAGGCCCTGGCGTGCCCATTCTCTCCCCCTCTTTCTCTGTTAAATGAATAAATAAAAATTTTAAAACTGGAAAAAAAAAAAAAAAGAATACCATTTTTAGCTGGGCGTGGTGGCGCATGCCTTTAATCCCAGCACTTGGGAGGCAGAGGTAGAAGGATCGCAGTGAGTTCGAAGGCACTCTGAGACTACATAGTGAGTTCCAGGTCAGGCTGGACCAGAGTGAGACCCTACCTCGAAAAACAAAAAACAACAACAAAAAAAACAGAACAACAACAACAAAAAAATTTTGCAAGCATTTCCTCCAGTTTGGCATTTGCCAGGAGCGGTTTGGGCTCTGTTTTACTTCTCAATGGCTGTGCTCTCTGCCGTAGGACGGGTTCCTAAGCGGGGACCCAGAGACAGAGCAAGGCACGGAGGGGAGTGGCTTCCACAAAGTGAGATTCAAGTTCTCAGGGCAGCAGGAAGCCAGAGAACAACCAGATCCCTGGAAACCCAGAGAGTCACCGAGCATTCCAAACTGAACAGGATTATAATCTTGCATGCCTTAGATAATCTTGTCTGGATGGTCAGGCAATTCATCCTTGGGGGGAGGGAAATGTGATTTTTGTTTGTTTGTTTGTTTGTTTTGTTTTTTGAGGTAGGATCTCACTCTAGCTCAGGCTGACCTGGAATTCACTATGTAGTCTCAGGGTGGCCTCGAACTCACGTTGATCCTCCTACCTCTGCTTCCTGAGTGCTGGAATTAAAGGGGTGCACCACTACCAAATGTGATCTTTTTTCCTCAGTAGAGAGCCTTGCCTCAACCTCCTGCAGCCTGAGTGCGAGGTTTCTGCCTCGGGCACTCAGGGCACCCTCACTGGAAGTCACCCCCCCCCCAACCACCACCCCCAGCATCCGTCACATGTCACTGTCCGGTGACTGCCCATCTCCAGGGCTCCCAGAGGCACTTGCCTCATTCTTCACTTGAGTCATGCTGGGGGAGGGAGCAGAGGGTAGTGTGAAGGAGCTGAAGAGTGAGGTTGGAGGAGATGGGCCTCATGAATAACAAAAGAAGGCCTGGGCATCCACAAGCCTCAGCAGGAAGAAAGTCATCAAAGGGAATAAAGGACAGGTCAGCAAGATGGTGACAAGCCTGTCCTTCCCCATCTCCTCTGATAAATGCAGTTGGCCTAGTCCCCTGCCTGTGGCTGGGTAATGAATAAACCCTTGCTGCTTTCAGAACATTTCTACTAGCCATGCCTTCTCCCCTGTCGTGTCCGTTTAGATAAATGAAAATAAAGAAACAAGGACTGGAGGAGATGGCTTAGCGATTAAGGGGCTTGCCTATGAGATCTAAGAAGCCAGGTTCGATCCCGCCAAACCCACGTGAACCAGATGCACGAGGTGGCACATGCGTCTGGAGTTCGTTAGCAGTGGCTGGAGGCCCTGGCGCACCCATTCTCTCTCGCACACAAATGAATAGAAGCAAAGAAAGAAAGACGAGTAGAAGAGGTGGCATGAGCCTTTCGTCCCAGTACTTGGGAGGCAGAGGAGCTCCATGAGTTATGACACAGTGAATTTCAGGTCAGCCTGGGCTAGAGAGGCACCCTACCTTGAAAAAAACAATAAAAACAAAACAAAACAAAACAAAAAAGCGGGCATGGTGACACTTGCAATTCCAGCACACAGAAGGCAAATGTAGGAGAATCACCAGGAAGTCAGAGGCCTATCTGGTTCACTTTAGTGACAGCCAGAGGTACAGAGTGAAATCCTGTCTCAAGCAAATGAAACAAAATAAGCGGGGGATGTAGTTCAGTGGGTAGAGTGCTTGCTTAGCATGCACAAAGCCCTAGGTTAGATCCCAGTATCATATACACCGGGTGTAGTAGCTTATGCGTGTTATCCCAGCAATTGAGAGGTGGAGGCAAGAGGACCAGGAGGGTCATCCTTGGCTACATAATTCCAGGCCAGCCTGGACAACTTAAGAGTATGTGAGAGAGATATATAGAGAGAGAGAGAGAAAGAGAGAGAGAGAGGGAGGGAAGGAGGGAGGGAGGGAGAGGGAGAGAGAGAAGGAGAGGGGAAGGAAAGGAGGAGGGAGGGAAGGGAAAAAGAAGAGAAAGAAAATGTGTCTGGGGAGTTGGCTCAGTGGTTAAAGGCACTTACTTGCAAAGCTTGCTGGCCCAGGTTCAATTACCCAATAACCACATAAAACCAGATGTACAAAGTAGCACATGTGTCTGGAGTTCATTTGCAGTGGCAAGAGGCCCTGGTACACCCATACTCACCCTCCACCACTCTCCACTTGCAAATAAATAATTTTTTTTTTTTCCGAGGTAGGGTCTCACTCTGGCTGACCTGGAATTCACTATGTAGTCTCAGGGTGGCCTCGAACTCTCAGAGAGCCTCCTACCTCTGCCTCCCAAGTGCTGGGATTAAAGACATATACCACCACACCTAGCTATAACAGTATTTTTGTAATAAAAGAAGAGAGGGCTGGAAAGATGGCTCAGCAGTTAAGGTACCTACCTGCAAAACCAAATCACTAATTTGATTCCTCAGTACCCACATAAAGGTAGATGCACAAAGTGGCACATGCATCTGGGGTTCGTTTGCAGTGGCTGGAGGACCTGGCACACCCATTCTGTCTGTCTCTCTTCTCTCTCTGCTTGCAAATAAATAAAAAATATATATGTATATATTTTAAGGGCTGGAGAGATGGCTTAGTGGTTAAGGCACTTGCCCAAGAAGCTTAAGGACCCAGGTTCAATTCCCCAGTACCCATGTAAGCCAGATGCACATGGTGGCTGGTGCATGTACCTGGAGTTCATTTGCAATGGCTAGTGGCCCTGGTGTGCACATTCTTGTGCGCGCTCTCTCTCTCCCCCCTCTTTTTCTCTCTCATAAATAAATAAATAAATAGACAAATATTTTAAAAGAGAGAGAGAGAGGGAGAAGAAGGAAAGGAAGGGGAAGGGAAGGGACCTGGTTGTGGTGGCACACACGTCTTGCGTCCCTGTACTGGGGAGGCTGAAGTAGGAGAATTACTGTGAATTCCAGGTCAGCCTGGGCTACAGTGAGACCCAGTCTTGAAAAAACAGACAAACAACAAAAATGAAAAGAGGGCTGGAGAGATGGCTTAGTGGTTAAGGCATTTGCCTGCAAAGCCAAAGGACCCAGGTTCGACTCCCCAGGACCCACATAAGCCAGATGCACAAGAGGGTACACACATCTGGAGTTCATTTGCAGTGGCTGGAGGCCCTGGTACACCCATTCTCTCTCCCTCTCTACCTGCCTATTTCTGTATCTCTCTCCCTCAAATAAATAAATAAAAATAGGGCTGGAGGGATGGCTTAGCAGTGAAGGCGTTTGCCTGCAAAGCCAAAGAACCCAGGTTCAATTGCTCAGGACCCACGTTAGCCAGATGCACAAGGTGGCGCATGCATCTAGAGTTCGTTTGCAGTGGCTGGAGGCCCTGGCAAGCCCATTCTTTCTCTATCTCTCTGCATCTTTCTAGACCAGCAGTATGCAAGCCAGGGCCTCCAGCTACTGCAAACAAACTCCAGATGCATACGCTACCTTGCACATCTGGCTTACATGGGTCCTGGTGAATTCAACCTGGGTCCTTTGGTTTTGCAGGCAAATGCCTTAACTGCTAACTACTAAGACATCTCTCCAGCACCCCCCCCCCACTTTTTTGTTTATTTGTTTTTTAACATAGGATCTCGCTCTAGCCCTAGAATTCACTATGTAGTTTCAGGCTACCCTTGAACTCACAGCTATCCTCCCAAGTGCTGGGATTCAACATGCGTGCCACCATGCCCAGTTTGGATGAATCTTTTATTATTTATTTATTATTATAATTATAATTTTATTTTTTTGGTTTTTCAAGGTAGGGTCTCACGCTAGTTCAGGCTGACCTGGAATTCACTATGTCATCTCAAGGTGGCCTCGAACCCACGACGATCCTCCTACCTCTGCCTTTCAAGGGCTGGGATTAAAGGCGTGCACCACCACGACCGGCCTTATTTTTAAAATATTTTATTTTTATTTATTTATTTGAGTGAAGGACACAGAAAGATGCAGAGAGATAGAGAAAGAATGGTAGTGCCAGGGCCTCCAGCCACTGCAAACGAACTCTAGATTCGTGTGTCTTGTGCATCTGGCTTACATGGGTCCTGGAGAATCAAACCTAGGTCCTTTGGCTTTGCAGGCAAGCGCCTTAACTGCTAAGACATCTCTCCAGCCCAGATGAATATTTTATTTTATTTGCATTATTATTACTATTACATATATATATATATTTTGGGTAGTGTCTCACTCTAGCCCAAGCTGACCTGGAATTCACTATGTAGTCTCAGGGTGGCCTTGAACTCATGGCAATCCTCCTACTTCTGCCTCCCAGGTGGCGGGATTAAAGACATGCACCACCATGCCCAGCCAGGATGAATCTTGTAAAATAGGCTCGGGGGGCACCACCACCCCAAATCTGCTTCCTTCTAATGGCTATGAGAGGCTCCATTCATTCACCACCCAGTTACCCCAGCCAGAATCTTCCATTTGTTTTCTTCCCTCCCCACATTACCACTACTCAACCACAATATCTCTTTTTCTCCATTCCTGTTATGTCAGGCAAGGCCAGGCCACTATTATCTTTCTTGTGGATTCTAGCAACCAACCGTTCCCTAGCTACACCTGCCCCCGCCTCGCCCTCAAACACCTGCCTTCTGCCACATCTGCACGGCGACTGATAGAGCCTTCTGCAGCCCAGCTTGGATCCTTCCACTCTCCTGCGGTTGCCCTGCACTTCTCCACTCCTCACCTGGCCTCTCTGACTATCCAACTCCTCATTTTTTATATCTTTTATTTATGAGAGGGAGAGAGAGAGAATAGGCACGCCAGCGCATTCAGTTGCATGTGCCACCTTGTACATCTGACTTAAGTGGGTCCTGGGGAATCGAACCTGGGTCATCAGCCACTAAGCCATCTCTCCAGTCCCAGCTCCTCTTTCTACCTCCACTACCTGCCACCCCTCCCCCATCCTCCTTGCTGCAGTGGCCCTTCACAGGGCTCTTCCTGCTCGAATTCCTTTCCCTGCTTCTTTATGTTGGGGGAGGGGTTGCAGTCCTCTCTCAAACATGAGTCCAAATGTCCCCCCTACCCCATCCCAGAAAACCTTCCGTGGTTTCCCTCAGGGGCTCCCTACCTCCTCTGCGACCTTCACTCCTTCTTGCAAGCTGCTAGCTGAGCCCTCACTATACCAGCCTGCGCTGGTCTGTTCACACATCCTCCTCTTTCAGTTGACTCTGAGCTCCAGCACCCACAGTCTTGTACATTTCTACATCCCCAGCACACAGCGGCAACCAGTGTTTGTAGAGAGAAGGGAAGGAGGAGAGAGAATGATAACACTTAAAAGACAGGAGAAGGTAAGCCGGGTGTGGTGGCGCAAGCCTTTAAGCTCAGCACTCGGGAGGCAGAGGTAGGAGGATCACCGTGAGTTCGAGGCCACCCTGAGAGTACGTAGTGGACTCCAGGTCAGTGTGGACCAAAGTGAGACCCTAGCTCGACAAACCAAACCAAACCAACCAACCAAACAACAACAACAACAAAAAATAACAAACAGGAGAATGGCTGGGGAGATGGCTCAGTGGTTAAAGGCGTTTGCTTGCAAGCCTGCCAGCCTCAGTTCAACTCCCCAGCACCCACGTGACACTGGACTCAAAGTGGCATGCACATCTGTGATCCCAATGCACCTACAATAATGGCAGGCAGAACGAGAAGAATGAGGGCACTCAGGCACAGGACAAAAAGCAGCAAAAACAAAATAACAAGGGACAAGGGAGACCCTGTCTCAAGGAGGGTTCCAGGAAAGGACAAACACCCTGCGGTTGTCCTTGGACTCTCACATGTGCGCTCTCTCTCCCTCTCTTTCTCTCACACACACACCCATAACACACATCCACATCCACACACACACACGATGAAAAAAATAGGAGAAGGGGCTGATGAAATGGCTTGGCGGTGAAGGCATTTGCCTGCGAAGCCTAAGGACCCCGGTTCAATTCCCCAGGACCCATGTAAACCAAATGCACAAGGGGGCGCATACGTCTAGAGTTCATTTGCAGTGGCTGGAGGCCCTGGAGCGCCCATTCTCTCTCTCTATCTATTTGCCTCTCTCTCTCCCTCTCAAATAAATAAATAAGCCAGGTGTGCCTTTAATCCCAGCACTCGGGAGGCAGAGATAGGAGGATTGCTTTGAGTTTGAGACCACCCTGAGACTCCATAGTGAATTCCAGGTTAGCTTGGGCTAGAGCAAAAACCCTACCTTGAAAAAAAAAAAAAATAGGAGAAGGAAGAGAGAAAAAAAAACAAAGCAGGAATGAAGGGTCACAGAGAATGACAACACTCAGTGAGTAGGAGAGGAGTCAGGGACAGACAGGAGATAACAAGATTCACTCACAACTGAGCCCTTCCCTCCAGGACTCCTGGCCTGTGGGAGAGACAGTCCCTACCTAGCACCGGGAGTCATTTAACCCACCCTGGCTGACTGATCAAAGAGAGAGCCAGGCTCAAAAAAGGCACGCAGATGAGAACAGAGAAGACTGGACAGCCAAGTGTGGTAACTTATGCCTGAAAACCCAGCAGTCAGGAGCTAGACAGTCAAGAGCTTAAGGTCTCTGGGCGTGGTGGTGCACACCTTTAATCCCAGCACTCAGGAAGCAGAGGTAGGAAGATCACCATTAGCTTCGGGACTATAGAATGAGTTCCACATCAGTCTGGGCTAGAGTGAGACCCTACCTTGTTTAAAAAAAAAAAAAAAAAGCCAAAGGACCCAGGTTCGATTCCCCAGGACCCACGTAAACCAGATGCACAAGGGGGTGCATGCATCTGGAGTTCGTTTGCAGTGGCTGGAGGCCCTGGTGCGCCCATTCTCTCTCTCTAATAAATAAATAAAAATAAAATATTTTTTTAAAAAGCTGGGGCCGGGCGTGGTGGTGCATGCCTTTAATCCCAGCACTCGGAGGCAGAGGTGAATTCCAGGTCAGCCTGGGCTACAGTGAGACCCTACCTCGAAAAACTAAAAAAAATAATCTGGGCATGGTAGCACACGCCTTTAATCCCAGCACTTGGGAGGCAGAGGTTAGAGGATTGCCGTGAGTTTGAGGCTACCCTGAGACTGCATAGTGAATTGCAGGTCAGTGAGACCCTACCTTGAAAAACTAAAAAAAAAAAAAAAAAAAAAATGGGGGGACTAGAGATGGCATATTGGGGTGAAAGCAAAGGCTGGGCCTCTCTAGCCTGCACTGTGCTTAGCTGTACTCCCATAGGCTATCTGTACCCAGAGAACCCCCCTTCCCAGGCCTCTTGCCCACACCACCAGCCCTTCCTAACCAGACAGCAAACCGCCCTCCAGGCCCCATCTGAGCCTCTGGCAGCAGCAGCGTCTCGTTGCGGCTGAAGCTAGAACCTCAGCCAGGCCTGGCAGCCTGAGCCAGGAGGGCACACATGGTCACTGCTGGGGCCTTCCCCACAGCTGGCAGCCGAGTGGTCCCCTTGGATATCGTCTCCACAGGAAGGCACCCACACTCTCCCAAGTTGACTTCTGAGATCCCAGACCCCCCCTGTGGGTCCTGCCAGCCCTTTTCAAAGCCAGGCCCAGGGCCAGCTCCACCTCTGCAGCCAGCAAGGACAGTAGGCCTCTGTGATCTCCAAGGAGGGAGCGGCAAACCACGCTGCTCTCCTCGGGCAAAAGCCACATCAGAGCACACACAGGTCCCCGCCGGCCACAGAAGCAGCCACGCAGGGATAAGGAGCTATGTGCACATCTGTCCTAGATGGGACTCCAAAACCAGAGGCTTGGCAACCTGGGCTTGGGGTTCTGCCCCTGCCAGTGGCTCCAGATCTCCCCGTGTCTTCCCATCCACCCCAAATGTCTCAGTGCTCAGCCTACTGTGCCTCCTCCTAGACAAGAGACACTCACGTTACTGGTAGCTTTAATGTGGAGCGGACTGAGTTGACATTAGAGTCACCTACAGAGCTTCTTAGAGACCAAAACAGTAACATTGTGGTGACAGACCTGTAATCCTAGCACTTGGGAGGTTGAGGCAGGAAGATGGAAAGTTCAAGGCCAGCCTTGAACTTTCAAGCTATATAGTGAATTCTAGACCTGGGTTACATGAGACCTCTCTCTCTCTCTCTAAAAAAAAAAAAAAAAAAAGGCTGGAGAGATGGCTTAGTGGTTAAGGCACTTGCCCATGGGCCTAAGGACCCAGGTTCTATTCCCCAATACCCACGTAAGCCAGATGCACAGGGTGGCCCAGGCATCTGGAGTTTGTTTGCAATGGCTGGAGGCTGTGGCACACCCATTCTCATTCTCTCTCTCTCTGCCTCTTTCTCTCTCTCAAATAAATAAAAATACTTTTTAAAAATTTTAAGGAGGGCTGGGGAGGTTGCTCAGTGGTTAAAGGTACTTGCCTGCCAGTCTGGGATCTATTTCCTAGTACCAACAAAGTGGCACATGAATCTAGAGTTTGTTTGCAGCAGCAAGATATTGGTGTGCCTATGCACTCACTCTCTCTCTTTCTCAAATAAATAGATAAAAATATTTTTTAAAAATTTAAGAAAAAAGCCAGGTATGGTAGCATACGCCTTTAACCCCAGCACTCAGGAGGCAGAGCTAGGAGTATTACCATGAGTTCAAGGCCACCCTGAGACTACATAGTGAATTCCAGGTCAGCCTGGGCTAGAGCAAGACCCTACCAAAAAAAAAAAAAAAAAGTGTATGTGAAGTAAGTGTACAATTCAACACATTTCAAAATGAGCACATGGGCTAGAGAGATTGCTTAGTGGTTAAGATGCTTGCCTGTGAAGCCTAAGGGCCCATGTTCAATTCCCCAGTACTCACATAAGCCAGATGCATAAGGTGGCACATACGTTTGCAGTGGCTAGAGGCCCTGGCGCACCCATCCTCTCTCTCAAATAAATAATTAAATAAAATATTTTTTTAAAAATGAGCACATACCTGGGGACCAGCCACTCCTCAACCCCTCCCTGTTTCTTTTAGTTTCACCCCACCATCCAAAGGAATCCGCCATCCTGCCTTTCAACAACACAAACTGCCTGCGCCCCACTTTCGTGTGAAGAGAACGACAGCCTCCCTACGCTTCACTCAGCAGGGCATATTTGGAACAGTATTATTTGTAAACTGCATTTGCACTAGCATTTAGAATTCCTTTGTAGGGATATACAATTTACTTTATCATTTCACCAGTGACAGGAATGGGTAGTTTCCAGGTTTTGCCTATTTTGAAAGCAATGAAAATTCTAGTACCAGCCTTGTGAGCACAAGTACTCACTCAAGTGGGTAAACACTTAGCTCTGGAATTGTTTGGTCACAAGGTAGGTGTATGTTTAGCTTCTGGCTTTAAAGACTCCTTGGCGATTTTAAATCTGCAGCCGGAGTTAAGAAGCCACTGGAAAAATTCTTCCCACCTGCTTCTCTTTCTGCTTCAAGGAAGAAGCGATGCCTCCTTCTCTCTCAAAGCCCAGCTGGCCTGCTAGGACTCAGGACCTGAGGTCCTGAACTTCCTGAGGAATGCTGTAGCCAGACTCCTTGTCACTAGATTCCCTTTCTCTGTTAAGACCATACAGCCCATATCCTACGTTGGGTCAAGAAAGTGACAGAAGCCGGGCGTGGTGGCACACGAATTTAATCTCAGCTCTCCAGGGGCAGAGGTAGGAGGATCGCTGTGAGTTCAAGGCCAGCCTGAGACTAATTCCAGGTCAGCGTGAGCTAGAATGAGACCCTACCTAAAAAAGAAAGAAAGAAAGAAAGAAAGAAAGAAAGAAAGAAAGAAAGAAAGAAAGAAAGAAAGAAAGAAAGAAACAGGACAACTTTCCTGTGTGCCAGAGGCCAGCAATGAACCACACCTAGGTCCTTCCTGGGAGCCCTGAAGCCACCCACACCCACAGTCCCTACACACAGCCCAGAAACAGGGCAAATAGGACAATGTATATGGATTCAGGTGCATTGCTAATATGCTGAAAAAAAAAAAAAGATTTTTTTTTTTTACACTTGGGTATCATGTAGCCCAGGCTGGTCTTAAACTATGTAGTCAACGATAACCTTGAACCTCCTCCCTCCACCTCTAGAGTGCTGGGACTGTGGCTATGCACCAAAGCACCCAGTTTATGTGGCACTGGGGAGGGGACCCCGGACTTCATACATGCTAGGTAGGCAAGTACTCTATCAACTGAACTACATCCCCAGACTGAATATGCTGAAATCTGAGGATAAAAGTTAATTTCCAGCCGGGCCCTGCCTTGCAAAACCAAAACCAAACAAACAAATAAACAACAAAAAAAAAAGCGAACTGCCAGCTCAGAAAGATGCTCAGTGGTTAAGAACACTTCTTGTGCAAGCACGAAGGCCAGAGAAGACCTCAGAGATCATTCCATTTCAATTCCTAGGATCCAAAATGCCTGGACGTGGCCATATGTGACCGCAGGTCCCTTAGGGGAGCAGAGACCACAGAATCATGAGAGCTTGCAAAAGTCAACTTGGGCTGGATGAAGACCTTACCTTAAAAAACAAACAAACAAACAAACAAACAAACAAAAAATCTTAATTTTCTCCTTGCACAAAAATACTTCTGTTATTGTCTCTGCCTTTGCACAGAAATCACACCTAACTGACTGTATCTAGAACAATGGCTATCCTCCCACCCCCACTGACTAAACAGTTGGAGAACACTTGCCAGGTCCCAATACAGTTGTTCCACTTCAGCTCCCCTGGGAAAGGGCTCAAGGGGGGACTGGCACACACAGAATCAAAGTCCCCACCCAGACAGGGGTTTGAGGATACCTTAGACCAGGAATGTGTTCAGTGGTTTTTGTTTTTTCTTAACTGTTTGGAGAAGCTTCAAGTTGAAGGAGGGATGTGGAGGGCAGAAGCCCTTCTGCCTGAGACCAGTCCAGCAGACAGAACCACACATGAGCTTCAGACCCAAGCCCAGCTATCTGCATGCTGGCCAGCACACTCCTGAGAGTGCAAAGTTGAGCTAGCCCAACAGATTTCCTTTTTTTTTTAAAAAAATATTATTATGTATTTGTGAGAGAGAGACAGAAAGCGGCAGAGAGAGAGAGAATGGGTGTGCTAGGGCCTTCAGCCACTGTGAATGAACTCCAGTTGCATGCGACCCCTTGTGTGCATGTGCAACATTGCGTGCTTGCGTCGTTGTGCGTCTGGCCACATGAGACCTGGAGATTCGAACATGAGTTCTTAGGTTTTGCAGGCAAGGGCCTTAACTGCTAAGCCATCTCTCCAGCCCCAGATTTCCTTTTGAATACATTTGAAATGGGAAACAGAAGGTGGAGAGGCGTGCGGGTCAGGTGAGGGGGAGAGTGCGGCAGGGGAGGACTGGAGCAGAGCTCTCAGATGCCCCCGGAGGAGGGTCTAGACTAAAGCCCGAGGGCAAAGAGTGTGGAGTACAGCCTACAGTCTGGGAGACAGCAGCGGGGTCTGTTTCTACTGGCTGTCTATTAACTTCCAGTTCTGTTCCCAGTGCCCAGCACCTGCACACCGGACAGAAAACCACCGGGGCAGTTGTGCCCAAACACCACAAGTCAGAGTACAAAGGCTATTAACCTGGGTCAAGTGGTGCTACCCACATTCCATAGCTGGAAAATGGTGGCAGCTGTGACCTGTTCATACAGGGCCAAGACTCCTTGGAGGTGCTGTCTGACAACCAAGCCCAGGACACAGCCATCCCTGATAGGAGCCTGGAGGGGGAAGAAGCTCAGGAATTCGAACTTTATCAAGCCTCCTTAGCGCAGGGAGCCACATCGTGCTTTGCTCTAACCTGTCGTCAGCTTTAGCCCTGTAAAGGAGCCGGCAGCTTGGTGCTGAGCCCGTGCATGCAGCGCATGGAGCTCTAACGCACACTCCCTTCTCTCACACTGCAGCAAGTCCAGGCTGCAGTTCTCCCCAAAGACCCCAGCAGAGAGGGTTGGGACAAGACCAAAGGGAGGTCTCCAGGGCTGAGCGCACCCCTCCTAGGGGAGCAGGGTTTCCTAGATCAAACACTAATCTTTCTCTTCCTCACTCAAAGAACCAAACAGACAGGGAGGGCTAGTGGCTCAGGAGTAAGTGTGGAAGGCTCAGCTGCCTGGGGAGGTGGATCCCAGATAAACAAGGATCCTTCAGAGCTCTGATACTACCAAGAATTCCTGTTTCCTACAGGGATATCAGAAATGTTTTTTTTTGTTGTTGTTGTTGTTTTGTTTACTTATTTTTATTTAGTTATTTGAGAGCTACAGACAGAGAGAGAGAGAGAGAGAGGCAGAGAGAGAGAGAGAATGGGCACACCAGGGCCCCAGCCACTGCAAACAAACTCCAGATGCATGCACCACCTTGGGCATTTGGCTTACATGGGTCCTGGGGAATCGAGCCTCGAACCGGGGTCCTTAGGCTTCACAGGTAAGTGCTTAACCGCTAAGCCATCTCTCCAGCCCCCAATAGCAGCAATGTTTATGTCATCCCACCCAGTGGATTCTGGAAGAGCCGACAGCAAGCCTGGCCCCATCTTCCTACCTGGCAGCCGAGGCATTGCCTGGGTCTCTCACTATAGCCCGGATCTGGTCCCTGGTTAATGGGCCCAATCTCCTCTTCTCCTGCGCCCTGACCTCCCAACCCTGGTTCTGAATCTCAGCCTGCCTGAGAGGCCCAGCCCCAGGGGTGGGGGGGTGGGGGGTGATAGTCAGAGCAAGGTGTTCTAATGGCTTGGCCCTAAGGGCTGGGAATATGAATAAGTAACTCTCCTAGCTTGCCTTGGGCCTTGCTTAAATAGCCTGCTACTGACCAGAACAGAGATCCTCTTGTCCTCATTTCTAGCATCCCTCCTTCCTGAAGCTGGATCTGCATCCAGGGAGCTCAGAGGCCTCCTTCCTGCCCCACACACTGCCGCCCAGACGTCTTCGTACTGCATGACCTGCCTATGTAACCATACCCCCACTAGGCTGAGACTTACTCAGCTCTGGTCCCAGGCCCTCCCACAGCTCCACGCATGCATGCAGTAAGTGCTCAGTAATTACCAACGAAGCAAATGCTCCAGGACAAAAGCCTCCTCTGTGGGGTTCATCAAGAAGCAGCGGGTCCTGGGGGTCCATAAACACAAAGCCCTGGAGCGACAGCAACCCACTGAGGCTTGCTTCTGATGACCTGCTACCTCCCCTCCAAGCCTGGGCCTTCACAAAACGACAAGGCAAGTGACTCCCTCTCTGGCCTTCAGGGCTGCTGTGAGGATCTGAGAGAGGTCACAGTGCAGTCCAAGGCAGAGTTGGGGTGTTCCCACAGCCCTGCCCTTTGAGCTTCACATTCCCTGCCAGAACCATTGAGAACCGAGCAAGCCTCATTTCCCATCATGCTCCTTGAAGCACACCTAGAGTTGCAACACACCCATACGAAGTGACAATGGGGGGGGGGGCATGTGCACCCCCAAAGCTCCACATATGCCCTGCATATGCCTGAATCTTTCCCTTGGCCTACAACCCTAGGAAACAAGAGCCTGTGAGAGAAGGCTCTCGAGTACCTAGGCTGCACCAGAGACTAGCTCTCATCTGTGGGCCAGGAGGCACCCGCTCCACACTCAAGCCCTCCTCCTCTGCCCTCCACTGTGAGGATGAGGCCAGCCATCACAAACCCTTTCCTGCCCAGAGCTCAAGACCCCACAGAGTGACAGCAGACACCAGGGAGAGCGACAAGGACCAACGGTTGAGACCAGGAAACATCAGTCATGGGATGTCCAGGATTTCCTACGAAGCTCCAACCACATAGTGGGACAGGCCACGGGGATTCCGCAGACTGCCTGGCTGGCAGCTGGCCTTGCCAGCAATGCCCAACGGCTGGGGCAGCGTCTGTCGAGCTGGGCCCCCCTGGGCCTGATGACAGACCACTTTTTCTTGGCAGGTCCCCCTTGGGACCTGGCCATGTCCACACAAGAAATCTGTCATTCAGGTCTAAAAACAGACTTGCATTCAGTAGGGCACAGAGCACCCCTGTGCGCCTGGTGGCCGCTTTGCGGAGAGAAGAGTGCGCGGACAGCCCGGGCCACACAGATGCCTCACCTCAGGCTACCGAGGGTGTGGCTACTATGGGGACAAGTCAGCTCTGTCCACTCATGGACACTGTCCAGCATAGCCCACCCTAGCACGCCCACCTCAGAATCCCTCTGGCACTCTGGACCTAGCAGGCTCTTCTCTGGACCACAGGCAAGGGTGAGGCTCTTGGGGCCCCCCCTCCGAGAGAGACTGAGATGTGGGTGGGAGGCAGGGAGGCCTGCGGCAAAGGCTCACCGCTGAGGGCCTTGACTTGGTCCCTCTTGCTTTCAGGCCTCGGCTGCTCCTTTGTCAAGGGACTAGTCTCCACCCGGGAGGGAGAACTTGTCTGAGAGAAAAGCAGAGGTTAGGACTACAGATGGGCCTCCGTCCTCTGCTGTCAGAAGATCCCCTGTCCCAGGGGAGGCTGGCAGGAGCATCGAGCTCAGAGAGCTGCCAGCCCCTCTCCTCCCGGCCTTCCTTCTACAAATGCCAATTGAACGCCTGCTTTCGGCTCAGCTCTGGGTAAGTGCTGTGTTGACCAAGGTGGTGGGGGTGGGGGTGTGGCAACGTACTCTCCACAGCATGCCTGCTGGAGAGAGGCAGACATCAAACAAATACTTATATAAACCAGTACATAATTATAACTGTGCAGCATATGCAGTGAGGGAAAAAAAAAAAAGCGCACAGGGTTCAGGGAGGAATTCTATCAGAGAGACCTGGCTCATCCATGGAGGGCAGGGAACACCTTCCTGAAAAAGTGGCAGTACCAGGCTTGGTGGCGCGTGCCTTTAATCCCAGCACTCGGGAGGCCGAGGTAGGAGGATTGCTGTGAGTTCAAGGCCAGCCTGAGACTACCTAGTGAATTCCAGGTCAGCCCAGGCAAGAGCAAGACCCTACCTGGAGAAAAAAAACAAGGGCTGGAGAGATGGCTTAGCGGTTAAAGCGCTTGCCTGCGAAGCCTAAGGACCTAGGTTCGATTCCCCAGGTCCCACGTAAGCCAGCTGCACAAGGGGGCGCATGCGTCTGAGTTCGTTTGCAGTGGCTGGAGGCCCTGGTGTGCCCATTCTCTCTCTCTCTCTTTCTCTTTCCCTCTCTCGTACTCTCAAATAAATAATAAAATTAAAATAAAACAAAACAAAAGCAATGGTATCAGAGCTGATCTCTGATGGATGCTGACCAGACCGAGAAGGGGATGGCCATCATGGAGGGTCACTGCAGGGGGGTATGATATGCAAAGACCCTGAAGGCCAGAGCTGTGGAGCATGCATGAGGCATACAGCAAAGCCCTCTGTCTGGAGGGTCGTGATGAATAGTAAAGTGCTGAGTGTTGAGGCTAGGGGGTGGACAGGGCTGGATCATGTAAACCCTACGGGCCCCACTTGGGGTTTTGCTCATTGCCTCACAAGCAATGGTGACCCAATGAAGATACTTAAATGAAGCGATGTTTTTATTTTTTGAGGTAGAGTCTCACTCTAGCCCAGGCTGAATGTAGTCTCAGTGTGGCTGGGATTAAAAGCGTGTGCCACCACACCCACATGCAGCAAGAGATGTTTTTTTTTAAAAAAAATCCTCTTGGGGGCTGGAGAGATGGCTTAGTGGTTAAGGCACTTGCCTACGAAGCCAGCGGACCAATGTTCCATCTCTCTCCAGATCCCACATAAGCCAGATGCACAAAGGTGAGGCAAGCACAAGGTCACACATGCCCACTAGGTGGCTTAGCAGTTAAGGCACATGCCTGCGAAGCCTAAGGATCCAGGTTTGATTCTCCAGTTCCCACGTAAGTCAGATGTACATGGTGGCACATGCATCTGGAGTTCGTTTGCAGTGGCTAGAGGCCCTGGCGCACCCAATCTCTCTCTCTCTCTCTCTCTTTCCCCCTCTCTGTCTCTAATAAATAAAAGTAGATCTTTAACTTTTTTTTTTTTTTTTTTTTTAGGGCTGGAGGGATGGCTTAGCAGTTGAGGTGCTTGCCTGTGAAGCCTAAGAACCCAGGTTCGATTCTCCAGGTCCCATGTAAGCCAGATGCACATGGTGGCACATGCATCTGGAGTTCATTTGCAGTGGATAGAGCCCTGGCATGCCCATATTCTCTCTCTCTTTCTCTCTCCCTCTCTTTCTCTCTCTCCCTTGTTCTGCTTCTTTCCCTCTGTCTCTAACAAGCAAATGAAAGAAAAACAAAAAAAAATTTTTTAATGCATGTCCACACCAAGTATTACACATGAATCTTCACCACAGCATTATTCATAATAGCCAAAAGGTGGAAACAGTCCAAACACGATCATTAGAAATCAAATGTGATATTTCTATTCACCCATTTAGAAGAAAATGGAGCCAGGCATGGTGGTGCACGCCTTTAACCCAGCACTTGGGAGGCAGAGGTAGGAGGATCGCTGTGAGTTTGAGGCCAGCCTGAGACTCCATAGTGAATTCCAGGTCAGCCTGGGCTAGAGTGAGACCCTACCTCGAAAAACAAACAAACAAACAAACAAACATTATGCTAAGGGGGCTGGAGAGATGGATTGGTGGTTAAGGCACTTGCTAGCAAAGCCAAAGGACCCAGGTTCTATTCTCCAGAACCCACATAAGACAGATGCACATGGTGGGGCATGTGTCTGGAGTTTGTTTGCAGTGGCTAGAGGCCCTGGCGCACCCATTCATTCTTTCTCTCTAATAAAAAAGTAAATAAAATATTTAAAATAATTATATTAAGGGCTGGAAAGATGGCTCAGAGGTTAAGGTGCTTGCCTGCAATGCTTAATGATCCGGGTTTGATTTCCCAGTACCCACATAAAGCCAGATGCACAAAGTGGTGCATGCATCTGGAGTTTGTTTGCAGTAGCTGGAGGTCTTGCATGCCCATTCTCTCTCTCACTCTCTCTGCTTGCAAATAAATAAATAATTTATAAAAAATACTATGTTAAGCCAGGCATGGTGGCACACACCTTTAATCCTAGAACACAGGAGACAGAGGTAGGATTGCTGCATTCAAGGTCAGCCTGGGATTGAGTGAGACTTTAACTTGAAAACACACACACAATAAAAAAAGAAATAAAAAGAAAAACGTGAATTTTTATGATGTATGAATTATATCTCAATGAAAATGAGGCGGTGCGGAGAGGAAGGGGTAGGAAGAGAAGTTTGGGTTTAAACCAAGACAAGAACCACGGGCTTAAAGGGTGTGTGGAAGAGGGGGAGTCCCCTCCAGGAGATGTGGGGGAGTGTGGAGGTTGCCATGGAAGCAAATGATCGCTTCCAAAGGAGGACCGGGCAGGCGCTGCAGAAGTTAACCAAGGCAAGTAACAGAGAAGGAAAAGCAGCCCTTGAATTTCGCCACGTGGCTGGGTAACCTTAGCAAGGACACTTGGGTACAGTCGTAGGTAGAGCTCCTCCTTCCTTCCTCCCAGGCTGGTGACTTTGTCCCCGGGTCTGAATAATAAAGACAGGCCTTTAATCACGAGTGAGGACACCGGGTCACAAGCCAGCTCTGCCCCATCCATACCAAGCTCCGTGATGCTGGGGCCTGGCTCAGGATTGCTTCCCAGAGACCCAGGAGGTGCTGCGCCTGGCCCACATCCCCCACCAGCCACCCTCACCTGCCTGTCCTCCGCCCTCCAGGACTCACCAACCACAAGTCTATTTTCTGCTCCTGCCTGCCTTGGAAAAGGGCTGAGAGGACCAAAGTCCCTTGGTCCAGCGAGGGGCAGCCACACCCAGAGTTCCCGGGCCACACTTAGCGGTTCCCAAGGCGGCGCCTGCAGTGACACGGTGGCGGGTCAGCCCCTGCGGGACGGAGCCAGCCGCGACCCCACCTCCTGCCTCTTCCACGGATGCAAAGATGCGCGGCCCGCTCCCTCCCCTTCCCTGAGCCGGGCCCAGCACCAAAGCTGGCAGCTGGCTTGGACCGACTGTGCACACGCCCTGGGCAGGGTTGGGCTCGTGCCCCGCCTCTGGCTCCCGCCAACGCGGCTCTCCCCCAGCTGTGCTCCGGCTGCGGGTTCAGATTCTTCACCAGGCTTGGGGAACTTGCTGGGTCCCTGGGGCCTGTTCCCTAGGGAGAACCCCAGATTGTACAACTGTTGGAAACCCCCAGGGATTGCCAACCCTCACAATGATTTTAAAAAAAAAAAATTTTTTTTTAAACTGGGTGTGGTGGTGCACGCCTTTAATCCCAGCATTTAGGAGGCAGAGGTAGGAGGGTCTATGAGTTCAAGGCCACCCTGAGACTACTACATAGTGAATTCCAGGTCAGCCTGAGCTAGAGGGAGGCACTACCTCCGGCAAAGCCAAAGGATCCAGGTTCTATTCCCCAGAACCCACTTTAGCCAGATGTACAAGGTGGCATATGCGTCTGGAGTTCCTTTGCAGTGGCTGGAGGCCTTGGCCTGCCCATTCTCTCTCTTTCTCTCTCCCCTCTTTCTCCCTGTCAAATAATAAATAAATAAAAATAAAAATAAAAAATGTTTATTTATTTATTTGAAAGGAAGGGGGGCAGATAGAGAGAGAATGGGCATGCAAGGGCTTCCAGCCAGTGTAAAAGAACTCCAGCTGGGCGTGATGACGCACCCCTTTAATCCCAGCACTCTGGAGGCAGAGGTAGGAGGATCACATGAGTTCGAGGCCACCCTGAGACTACATAGTGAATTCCAGGTCAGCCTGGGCTAGAGTGAAATCCTACCTCAGAGGAGGAAAAAAAAAACTCTCCAGACACATGCTCTACCTACCTTGTACATCTAGCTTTCGTGGGTATTGGGAAATAGAACCTGGGTTATTTGGCTTTGCAGTCAAGCGCCTTAACCACTAAGCCATCTCTCCAGCCCAGCCTTCATCATTCTGTGGAGGCTGCAAAAAGGTTTAACCAAAAAAAAAAAAAAAAAAAAAAAGTGTGTGTGGGGGGGGAATATTGTGGTGCAAGCCTTTAATCCCAGCACTTGGGAGCTGGAGGTAGGAGGATCACAATGAGTACGAGGCCACCATGAGACTACATAGTGAATTCCAGGTCAGCCTGGGCTAGAGTGAGACCCTACCTCAAAAAAGAAAGAAGGAAGGAAGGAAGGAAATAAATCTATGAGGAAAAAAAACATAAAAACTTCTAAACAACATAAGACTTGAGGGCTGGGGAGATAGCCCAGTTGGTAAAGTGCTTGCCTCACAAGCATGAGGCCCTGAGTTCAATCACCAGTATCTAAGTAAACGTCAGGCATGGCGGTACTCCCTGCACTGGGGAGGCAGAGACAGACAGCTCCCTGGGGCTCTCTGGCCAGCCAGTCTAACCTCATAGATGAGCTCCAAGACAATAAAAGGCCTGAAACTTTCTGAAAAAAAAAAAAACAGAAAAAAAAAAAGAAGAAGAAAAATAAAAGGGTTGGGTTGGGCTGGAGAGATGGCTTAGTGGTTGAGGCATTTGCTGGCAAAGCCAAAGGACCCAGGTTTGATTCCCTAGGACCCACGTAAGCCAGCTGCACAAGGTGGCGCATGTATCTGGAGTTCGTTTGCAGTGGCTAGAGGCCTTGGTGCGCCCATTCTCTCTGTCTGCCTTTTTCTCTCTCTGGCTCTAAAATAAATAACTAATAAATAAGTTGGTGTGTACCTGAGGGTGTCATCTATTTGTATTCTTATATTTGTGTCTCTTGTCTTAAAAGTGAAGAAAGCGGGGCTGGAGAGATGTGGCTTAGTAGTTAAGGCGCATGCCTGCAAAGTCTAAGGACCCAGGTTTGATTCTCCAGGTCCCACATAAGCCAGATGCACAAGGGAGCACATGCATCTGGAGTTCGTTTGCCGTGGTTGGAAGCCTTGGCATGCCCATTCTCTCTCTCTCTCTCTCTCTCTCTCTCTGACTGTAATAAATAAAAAGAAATGAAAATTTTTTAAAAGTGAAGAAACTGGACACCCTTTGCCTTGTTCTTGATTTTAGCGGAAACATTTCAAGTTTTTCTCCATTTAGGAAAATGGTGGCTATACGGGATGAAACCTGAAGTTGTCCTCTGGCCTCCATGTGCACATACATGCACGCAAATCCAAATACATACATGTATACATGCCACATATACATACATATGCCACAAAAACCCCTTTAATCTGGAAATGTAACTCGGCAGTAATGTGTTTGTAGAACATATGTAAAGCCTTTGGTTCATCCTCAATACTGCAAAAATTAAGCTAGTTATGGCCAGGTGTGGTGGTGCACGCTTTTAATCCCAGCACTTGGGAGGCAGAGGCAGGAGGATCGCTGTGAGTTCAAGGCCAGCCTGAGACTACATAGTGAATTCCAGGCCAGCCTGGGTTATAACCTACCTCATAAAAAAAAAAAATTAAACCGGGCGAGGTGGTGCACGCCTTTGATCCCAGCACTCTGGAGGCACATGTAGGAGAATCGCCATGAGTTCGAGGCCACCCTGAGTCTACCTAGTGAATTCCAGGTTAGTCTAAGCTAGAGTGAGACCCTACCTCAGGAAAAAAATTAAGCTAGGCTCTACACAGTACACGCATGGAAAGGCGGCGAGACCCGAGGAGATAAGGCACCCCTCACATCTCAGTGATGGGCCCTGGCAGAACCCCAGAGGAGCTGGGGAGACCAGTGGGAATGCTGCTCCCACAGCGAGTCTGACAGTCAGCGCCAGGGTGAAGGAGACAGACGCTGAGGATCCTCAACATTGATCAAAGCAGAGATCCAGAGACTCCTAAGAGCTCATCACTGAAGTAGACTTAAAACACACCCACCATGGCTCAGGGAATTTTGTAAAAGAGAGAGCGGGAAGGTTGGGATGTCATGCCCAGAGGCATTGCCTCTCCCCAATAACTGACTGCTGCTCCCACAACGCATAACCTACAACCCAATGGGAACACCAGCAACCATGATGAGGAGGGGCCCCTGTAGAATGGGTGCAGAGGAGGGAAAATATGGTACCAACACATGATGTATCCATACAAAATATATATGTGTATATATATATATATATATATATATATATATTTAAAGTCAGGTCTCATTCTAGCTTAGGCTGACCTAGAATTCACTATGTAGTCTCAGGGCAACCTTGAACTCACAGTGATCCTCCTACCTCTGCCTCCTGAGTGCTGGGATTAAAGGCGTGTGCATAGTGAATTCCAGGTCAGCCTGACCTAGAGCAAGACCTTACCTTGGAAAACCAAAAAAAAAAAAAAAAAAAAAAGCGCCACCACACCCAGATCCAAAATATGTTGTTGTTGTTCCTTGTTATTTCTTTACAACAGAGATATTTGAGAGATAGAGAGAAAAAGAATTTGCACGCCCGGGCCTCTAGCCACTGCAAATAAACTCCAGATACGTGCGCCACCTTGTGCATCTAGCTTTATGTGGGTCCTGGGGAATGGAACCTAGGTCCTTAGGCTTTTCAGGCAAGCACTTTTACCACTAAGCCACCTTCCAGCCCCCAAAATATGTTCTTAATTAAAAAAAAATTAAGCTAAATTCAATTAGAATGAACTTTACACCTAGAAAAGAAATACAAAGGAAACTCTTCCTAGCGGGGGCTGAATGAATCATCAGAGATTCTTCAAGCTGGAGGCGCTTTGGAGAAAGTACCTTTTGGTGAGCACGCATGTGTGTGCATAGTGCATGGCCCCAGGGACCTCTGTCAGAAGCCAGCTGTGAGTCTGTCTTACCAGTGTAGAATGGGAAGCTCAGAGGCACAAAAAGCCAGCACAAACTTGTGGAATAAAGCCTGAAACCCAGGCCTTTCTGCAAGCATGGGCTATTCCTGCCATATCACACTCACCACCTATGCGCTAATGACTTAGGAGACAAAAATGAACCTTCTTCAATGTTCCCCATGCCAAGGAACTTGGGGTAAAGAAATATGTGTTCAGGGTTGAGAACAGAGCTGAGTGGTAGAGCACCCATGTCTGTGAGAGCACAGATTCAATCCTCAGGACTGCCACCCACAAGGAAAAAAGAAAGAGAGCTGGAGGGATGGCTTAGTGGTTAAGGCACTTGCCTGCAAAGCCAAAGGACCCAGGTTCAATTCCCCAGGTCCCACGTGAGCCAGCTGCACAAAGTGGCACATGCATCTGGAGTTCACTTGCAGCAGCTGGAGGCCCTGTTGTGCTCACTCTCTCTCTCTCTGCCTCTTTCTGTCGAATAACTAAATAAATAATAAAAGAAAAAAGAAAGAAGAAATGGGGGCTGGGGATGTAGCTCAGTTGGTACAGTGCCTGCCTACCTAGCATGCATGAGGCCCTCCCTAGGTTCCATCTTTAGCACCAGGTAAACCAGGTATGATGTGCACACCTGTAATTCCAGCACCTGGGAGGTCGAGGCAGGAGGATCACAAGGTCAAGGTCATCATCAGCTACATGGTGAGTTCGAGGCCAGCCTGTACCACATGAAAAAGAAAAAAAAAAAAAAGAATAAAAAAAAAAAGGAATGTTCAAGTGAGTTGGGGGGGAGAGATGAAGTTGGACTTAGGTAATTAGAATTTCAAAATGTATACCTGTACATAAATATCCCCCTTAGGTATGTTACTGCAGCTCCAATCCCCAAATGGACTCACTGTATTCGGTGATACTTCAGGAGGGACGATCCTTTGTCGTCCTGGCTCTTCATTGATAAGACTTGATCCCTCATGGTATGATCAGTGCGGTCAAGTCCAGGCACTTCCTTTCTTGTCTTACTGCAAGAAACATCCCCTAGCTTTCCCACTTTCTGCTTTTCCATGGGGCCAACGGGCTAATCCCAGTCCTCCCAAGTCTCTCCCCATGGCTAGGGACCCCAGTTGACAACCTAACATAAACCACATCCTTCTGAGATCTAGGCCCAGGATGTAGGGCGGTTTTATAAACTCCTGGGATTCAGGACACCCTTGGGATCTAAGCAAAGGGCCATATTTTGTGGAAGAGAGCATTTTTACATTCTCAGTGTAGTTGATTCCCAAAATGATATAAACTACATCTGCAACTTAATCAACAACGACAACAACAACAAAAAAAGGTTTAAAATACAGTCCACCGAACTGATTACTTAAAAAGGAAAATTACTTGGCTTTAATTATAGTCTCTAAGTAAATACCACATACTACTAAAAGGAACCAGGGCTTCTTGGAGACATGACTGATTCCAAATCCAAAGTTGGAAATACAGAATTACCTAAACCATCTAATCCTAGCAGGAATGAGGAAGCCACAGAAGATTGGGGTCATGGCACAGGGATTTGGGAACCAACTTAAAGGTGCACAAAATGAGCACTGATTAGAAATGGTATTTACAGGGGTTGGAGAGATGGCTTAGTGGTTGAGGCGCTTGCCTGCAAAGCCTAAGGACCCAGGTTCGATTCTCCAGTACCCACGTAAGCCAGATGCACAAAGGGGCACATGCATCTGGAGTTTGTTTGCAGTGTCTGGAGGCCCTGGCGTGCCCATTCTCTCTTTCTTTCTCTCTCTAAAATAAACAAATATAAAAAAGAAATAGGCCAGGGGTAGTGGCGCATGTCTTAAATCCCAGCACTCGGGAGGCAGAGGTAGAAGGATTGCTGAGAGTTCGAGGCCACCCTGAGAATACATAGTCAAGCCTGGGTTAGTGTGAGACCCTACCTTGTGACCCCCCCCACACTAACAAAAGGAAAGAGTCAAGTGTGCATTCTGCTCTCCCCCCTGCCTCTCCCATACTAGCTATACCTCAGAGTAATCACACCACTGAATAGGGAACACTTCCATTTAATATATGAAGGCTGATAGAATTAGACACTGTGATCCCCAATGAAAGTGAGTCTGGATGGCATAAACACCAGTGGTTTCTTACAACCCCTCCAAGGGAAAGAACCAGACAGTGTATGTTTCCTGAAAGGTACAAACCTCCAAGATCAGAGCAGGGATTCAGAGGCAATTCACAGTTCATATACAACCCAGTAGTCCGGGGAATATTTAAACAATACCAACAAACTGAGAGCCGAATGCGGCGGTGACTCATGCCTGGAATCCCAGCGCTTGGCAGGCTGAGGCAGGAGGATTGCTGTAAGTTCCAGGCCAGTCTGGGTTAATAGAGACCCTGTCTCAAATGAAAAAAACAAAAAATACTTGAAAGGGGCTAGATATGTAGCTCAGCAGGCAGAGTGCTTGTTTACCATCCAAGAAGCCCCTAGGTTGAATCCACAGGTCCACACAGAACTGGGCATGGTGGTGCCGGAGGATCAGGTGTTTAAGATCACTCTTGGCTATGTAGTAAGTTTGAGGCCATCCAGGGATACCTGAGACCCTATCTCAAAAAACCAAACTAACAGTCCTTGGGGGGACTGGGGAGATGGATCAGTGGTTAAAGGTGCCTGTCTGCAAAGCCTATTGACCTGGGTTCAATTCCCCAGTGACCCATGTAAAATCAGATGCAAAAAGTAACACTAAATGTCTGGCATTTATTTGCAGTGACAAGAAACTCTGATGTGCACACACATATGAAAGTAAATAAATATTAAAAAAATTTTAGCCAGGCATGGTGGTGCACGCCTTTAATCCCAGCACTGGAGAGGCAGAAGTAGGAGGACTGCTATGAGTTTGAGGGTAGCTTGAGACTACAGAGTGAGTTCTAGGTCAGCCTGGGCTAGAGGGGACCCTACCTAAGGAAAAAATAAAAATAGTTTATGTATTTATTTGCAAGAGGAGGGAGAAGGAGAGACAGAGAGAGAAAAGGGAGGGGGAGAGAGAGAATGGACACACTAGGACCTAGTGTCACTGCAAACTAACTCCAGACACATGTGCCACTTTGTGCATCTGGCTTTACATGGGTACTGGGGAATCAAACCCAGGCCATCAGGCTTTCATAGCAATTGACTTCAATGGCTCAGCTATCCCCCCAGCCTAAATATATGTATATATTTAAACTGGAAATAACCTAGAGTTTTTGTAAGGGGGGAGGAGAAAGCAATGGGAAGGAGAAGCTACAGATTAAGAGAGAGAAGCTGGGTGTGGTGGCGCACGCCTTTAATCCCAGCACTCAGGAGGCTGAGGTAGGAGGATCGCCGTGAGTTTGAGGCCACCCTGAGAATACATAGTGAATTTCAGGTCAGCCTGGGCTAGAGTGAAACCCTACCTCGAAAAATCAGAGAGAGAGAGAGAGAGAGAGAGAGAGAGAATATACGGAATGGAGAGATGGCTCAGCAGTCAAGGCGCTTGACCTGGGTTCAATTTCCCAGTGCCCATTTAAAGCCAGATGCACAAAGTGGTACATGCATCTGGAGTGCGTTTGCAATGGCTAGAGATCCTGGCATGCCCATTTTCTCTGTCTCTGTCTCTCTGTTTGCAAATAAATAAATATTAAGAGAGAGAGTACATAAACACAGATGTTAATATTCAAAGTATAAACTAACTAACCTCATCTGGACGCTTATTAAGGACATAGTACAAAGACTTTTATGAGGCAGTAGAGAAATACAAATGCTACCTGAAATTTTCTTTTCTTTCCTTTTCCTTCCTTCCTTCCTTTCTTTCTTTTTTTTTTCAGTTTTTCGAGGTAAGGTCTCACTCTAGTCCAGGCTGACCTGGAATTCACTATGTAGTCTCAGGGCCTCAAACTCACAGCGATCCTCCTACCTCCAGCTCCCGAGTGCTGGGATTAAAGGCGTGTGCACCATGCCTGGCTTTTTGGATGCTTTTTAGGAGTTACTATTGTTTTCAAGGTATAATGATGATACAGCTGTGATAATTTGGAAAGATTTTTATCTTTCACAGGTCACACTGAAGAGCTTGTGGGTGAAATAATATCATCGCCTAGGTGTGCATGAGAACAATCCAGGAGAGGAGGAGGAGGACTATATAAACAAGTTTCAGCCAGGCTTGGTGGCGCACGCCTTTAATCCCAGAGCTCAGGAGGCAGAGGTAAGAGGGTTGCTGCAAGTTCAAGGCCACCCTGAGACTACATAGTGAATTCCAGATCAGCCTGGGCTAGAGCGAGACCCTACCTCGGAAAACCAAATAAGTAAATAAGCTTCACTCATGGTTTGATCACTAAAACTGGGTGACAGACACATGCCACTTGCCATATTCTTCAGCCTCCTTTTGTATATGCTCAAGATTTTCCATGATAAAGAGATAGCATTGAAACAATTTGCTTTCATAATGAAGGAAGCCCTATATGAGTACCAATTCCCAGTGGCATTTTGTTACTATAAAATAAACTTTCTTTGTAGCCTTTCAAAGTTCAAAGGGACTGGAAATGCAGTTCAAGGGTAGAATGAGTGATTAGCATGTGTGAAGCCCTGGGCTAGATTCCCCAGCAACACCAGACAAAAATAAACAAAGAGCAAGGCATGGTGGCTTTTAATGCCACCAGAGGTAAGAGGATCCCTGTGACTTTGAGGCCAGCCTGAGACTACACAGTAAGTTCTAGGTCAGTCTAGGCTCCAGTGAGACCCTACCTTGAAAAAAGAAAACACACACACACACACACACAAAAAAAAAAAAAACCTTAATAATAATAACAGTCATTTAAATAAAGTGTTTTGTGTGGCATGAATGATAATTGGAAAGTTTATTTAACAGTAGTACTAGGGACTGAACTCAGTGTTAGACAAGTACACCACCCCTGAGTTACATCCCAATCCTTTCAGTATTTATTTGCGGTTGTTGTTCCAGACAGAGTTTCACGTAGCCCAGGCTGCCTACATACTTGCTATGTGGCTGAGAATGAGTAAGTTGGTTATTTGGAACATATGTTGAAAGAGAAAGCCATTATTATAATCAGGGATGGTTGTTTGCCCAGACAAACCATTCATACTGCTACTGACCCCCAATCAGAGAAAAGAGAAGCCAAGGAAATGAAATACCAGAAGGATTTGGACAATTACTTAACATGCCTTTGACATGCCATGTCAGCACATGAGGAGAAAACACAATTCATGTTTGACTTAAATTCTTTAAATGTTTTTATTTCAAGTGGAAAAAAAAAAATAGTGCTAAGCTGGGCATGGTGGTACATGCCTCCTAATCCCAGCTTCTGGACAGGCAAAAGCAGGAGGTTTGGAAGTTCAAGAATAGCCTGGGCAAAGCCAGAATTGGTGGCGCACGCCCTTAATCCCAGCACTCGGGAGGCAGAGGTAGGAAGATCGCAGTGAGTTCAAGACCACCTGTAAACTACATAGTGAATTCCAGGTTAGCCTGGTAGAGTGAGACCCTGCCTCAAAAAAAAAAAAAAAAAAAAAAAAAAAAAAAAAAAAACCTGGGCAATTTATCAAGACTGTCTCAAAATTAAAAAAAAAAAAAATTGTCGAGGCTGGAGAGATGGTTTAGCAGTTAAGGCCCTTTCCTGTGAAGCCAAAAGGACCCAAGTTTGATTCCCCAGGACCCACATAAGCCAGATGCACAAGGGGCACATGCGTATGGAGTTCATTTGCAGTGGCTACAGGCCCTGGTGTGCCCATCCTCTCTGTCTGTCTCTCTTCTCTCTAGCTCTCTGCTTGCAAATAAATAAATAAAAGTAAAAAATGTTTAAAAAATTGCTGGGCATGGTAGTGCACACCCTTAATCCCAGCACTTGGGATGCAGAGGTAGGAGGATATCTGGGAGTTCAGGGCCACCCTGAGACTACATAGTGAATTTCAGGACAGCCTGAGCAAGAGTGAGACCCTATCTTGAAAAACCAAAAAATATAATAATAATAATAATAATAATAAATAAATAAATAATAAAAATAAAAAGATAAAAAGTTAGGTGAGCTGGAGAGATGCCTCAATGGTCAAAGGTTCTTGCTTGCAAATCCTACTGGCCCAGGGTCAATAGCCCAGGACCCAGGTAAAGCCAGATGCACAAAGTAAGTGCATGTGTCTGGATTTCATTTTCAGTGACAAGAGGCCCTAGCACACCCACAGTGTGTGTATGTGTGTGTGTGTGTGTGTGTAATAAATAAATAAAAACATAAAGTATAAAAAGAAAACTTTTGTGGCGTGGTGGCGCACGCCTTTAATCCCAGCACTCAGGAGGCAGAGGTAGGAGGATCGCTGTGAGTTCGGGGCCACCCTGAGACTACACAGTGAATTCCAGACCAGCCTGAGCTAGAGTGAGACCCTACCTTGAAAAAAACACACACACACACACAAAGAGAAAGAAAACTTTTAAAATATATTTTATTTATTTATTTGACAGAGAGAAAGAGGCAGAGAGAGAGAATAGGCACGCCATGGCCACTGTAAATGAACTCCAGACATGTGCAACACCTTGTGTGTCTGTTTTTACATGGGTCCTGGGGGATTGAGCTTGGGTCCTCAGGCTTTGCAAGCAAACACCTTAACTGCTGAGCCATCTCTCCAGCCCAAGAATACTTTTTGTTTGTTTGTTTTTTTGAGGTAGAGTCTCTAGCCCAGGTTGATCTAGAATTCACTATGTAGTCTCAGGGTGGCTTTGAACTCTTGTCAGTCCTCCTACCTCTGCCTCCCAGTGCTGGAATTAAAGGTATGCACCACCATTGATTTATTTATGCTTAGGCTTTGCAGGCAAGCGACTTTAACTGCTAGGCCATCTTTCCAGCCCAAGAAAACTTTTTTTAATTAAAAAAAATTAACAAATAGGGGCTGGGAAAATGTCTCACAGGTAAGCTTGCTTGCCAGTCCGTCTGGCACGGTGTGGGGGGGTGAACACCTTTAATCCCAGCACTCAGGAAGCAGAGGTAGGAGGATCGCAGTGAGTCTGGAACTAAAGCCAACTTGAAACTACAAAATGAGTTCCAGGTCAGCCTGGGCTAGAGTGAGACCCTACCTCAAAAAAAAAAAAAAAAAAAAAAAAAAAAAAAAAAAAAAAAAAGGAGTAAGAAGAAGATTGAAGATTGCTTGCCATGCAATCATGAGGACTTGAGTTCGATCCCCAGCACCCATGTAAAAAGGCAGACGTGGCCGGGCATGGTGGCATACACCTTTAATCCCAGCACTTGAGAGGCAGAGGTAGGAGGATCGCTGTGAGTTCAAGGCCACTCTGAGAATGCAGAGTGAATTCCAGGTCAGCCTGAACTAGAGTGAGACCCTACCTTGAAAAACCAAAAAAAAAAAAAAAGCCAGACATGGACACACACACACACACACACACACACACACGTGTGCCTGTAACCACAGCCCTGAACAGGAGAATCACTGGGGCTTGCTGGTCAGTCTGATTGAAAATTAGCAGCTCCAAGCTCAGTGACAAAATAGCAGGGTGACAGAGGAGGGCACCCAACTTCTATTCTGGCCACCAGAAGTGTGAACAAAGTGCCCATATCTGCCCATACTAAAAAAAAACCAAATAGACACAACTAAACACCACACACATACATACACGCAACTTGATAATGTCATTAAAAATTTTTTTTGTTTATTTTTTTATTTATTTGAGAGTGACAGAGAGAGAAAGAGGCAGATAGATACAGAGAGAATGGGCACACCAGGGCCTCCAGCCGCTGCAAACGAACTCCAGATGCATGCACCACCTTATGCATCTGGCTTACGCGGGTCCTGGGGAAATCGAGCCTTGAACCAGGGTCCTTAGGCTTCACAGGCAAGTGCTTAACCACTAAGCCATCTCTCCAAACCAATAATGTCATTTTAAACATCATTAAGAAGCATTAACTTGACCTGGAGAGAGTTAAGGCACTTGCTTGCAAGACTAAGGATCCAGGTTCGATTCTCCAGTACCCATATAAAGCCAGACGCACAAACTGGCAAATGCATCTGGAGTTTGTTTGCAGTTGCTAGAGGCCCTGGCATGTTCTCTCTCTCTCTGTCTCTCTGCCTCTCTCTCTCATAAATAAATATTATATTAGAAAATAAGCACTCACTTAAGACAAGAATTTAAAGGCTGATTGAACTGCCACAAGTTATGAAAACCAATTCTAAAGATGTGGGAGGAGGAGAGGGGAGGGGAAACAGTTTGTCCCTTGGAGGTTTACCCTCTTGAGAACACTGCCTTCCCAGCTTTTAGCAGACAGGTACATCTGCGGGGAGGCTGTTACTTCTTAATCACATTCATTCTTAGGGCTATCTGTGCTCATGAACTTCTTCCTCTACATTAGTAAACAGGTGGAGAATTAATCAAAGTTCCACTTAGAGATAACAGGTGGTAAAAGATCAGTGCCCTGTAGCCCAGGTGAAGAGGGACAGTAGCCAAGACCGACCTCTGGTCAAACTCAAGCTCAGATCAGCCATAGATACAGAGTTAAAAAGGAAACTGTCTCCCTTCCCAGGGAGGGGCAAGTACAATTTTCTGGCGTTTGTACTCAGACACGAGACAACGAATGCACCCTCAGTGACTACGTGGACTTCCGTGGGCAGTCATAGCAAGGGAAAATTATGGAAAGGAACACCTTCAGGAACGGAGGAGGAAACATGCTAGTTAGCAGAGTCACCAAACCACTGGGGAGCCCATGCCCCATCTTCTTGCTTTATGGTCACCCAGGTCGAGAGAAGTGATTTGTCCCAAGTCACAGCACAACAGGGGCAGCGTGAGCCTTAGAACGGATGCACTTCTGTCTCCTCCCAGAGTGAAGCTTTTCAGGTCAGTCGTATAAATAGAGAACGTGTCATATAAGAGCCAGGGCTATGGCTTAGCTAGCTTAAGGGCTGGGTGGAGCCACTTAAGCAGGTGCTAGCAGGTCACAGAACAGCTTCCCAGAGGCCTATAGCCGTAAACCACCTTGGTTGGGCCCCGGAGCATCCTAGGTGAATAAATTAGCGTATGGATCTTTCTAGTGGACACTAAACCACTGAGGACACACGTAAGCTCAGAAATTGAAAAAAAAAAAAAAACCCAACCCAGCAAGGCATGCATGGGACCCAGGCTGCTCTCTCTAGGCTGTTTAACTTTCCCCTTAGGA
Organism: Dipus sagitta; assembly: GCA_036346955.1. Taxonomy (NCBI): domain Eukaryota; kingdom Metazoa; phylum Chordata; class Mammalia; order Rodentia; family Dipodidae; genus Dipus; species Dipus sagitta. The sequence continues at coordinate 19,729,531 of CM070780.1, forward strand.
AGACCTCCTACTTGGCCCCAGAAGAAATACTCCTGAACATTCAGTAGCTGCCTCTGTCAGCTCTGCCCTCTGGGCCTGCCCATCTGTCCCACAGATGTCCATTAAGGCCATACTTAATGCCTGCCAAATATAACCTCTACCCTAAGTGTGTCTGCAGGACAGCCTGTACCGAGTTCCAGCTGATCTAACAAGAAGTCTGTAGAGAGTATACTGGGCCCCTTGCCACCAGACCAGAGAGACACCCTCTACCCAATCTCCTGGGAAAAGGCCTTTGCTGAGCTGAGTTCAAAGCCAACTAGAGGTGGAGAAGGGGTGCCATCCCGTGTTGTCAGAGGACCCTCCTCCACTGCCTAGGAGTCTGACTTCTGCAGAAGAGGGGCAGCTTTGCACACAAGTCGTGTGTGGTGAGGGAGGAGACAATCAAAGAGAGGGGACAGGTAACAGCTAGCTAGATGAACCCCCCCCCCCCTTCAAACTCTTACAAGACAGGGCACCCTGTGTACTCAGGGCTGATTTGGGCCCAGGTTCACATTTGCCCTATGTAACCCCTTCCTGGAACTGGAACTCAAGGCTGTGTGGGCTTGGAACAGGAAGTCATAGCTTTGCCTAGGGGTTTCATCTTTGCCTAAACAACCCTGTCCCCAGACCCCAAGACTTTAAGGAGCAGAAGCCACTATTCTTTACTTTATTATTATTATTGGTTGTTGGGAGGATCTCACTTAGCTCACGCTAGCCTCGAACTCACTATGTAGTCCAGGATGATCCTGAACTTCTGATCCTCCAGCGTACACTCACTGAGTGCTTGGATGACAGGCATGCACCACCATCACTCCCGGGTCTATGCCGGTGCTCGAGGTCGAACCCAGCCAGGGCTTCGTGCACGCTAGGCAAGCACTCTATCTACCTTCCCCAGCTCGATGTCATCTGTTATGCCATCTCCTGTCTTCTCTGCCTCATGACTCTTCTCCATCTGCGAGAACTTTCCTTTCCTCCCCAGGTCGACTTTGGACCAGATCTCCCAGGCTTGACGACCGGCCCCAGCCCGCCCGGGCCTGGCGCACGCACGGGTGCGGCCTGAGTCGTGCTGAGACAGCTCCAGGATGCCTCCCCAGAAGCCCTAGATGCCGCTGGCAGGGGAGGGGGTCCCTCAGGGAGAGCCAGCCTTGGGGATGGGCCAGTCGGGACTGGAGAAGGGTCGAAATGGCAGGGAATGAATGAGTGAATGCACGAATGAATGAATGAACAGCGTCGGTGGCGGAGGGGCGGTAGGTGGAGCATGGGAAGTGATTCCCCGGGGAGGTGCACTCCACGGCCCGGATGCCAACTTCGGACCCCTGAGAAGCACCCTTGCCCTAGCGAGCACCTCGCAGCCCCATGGAAGGCGCCGGGTCCGCGCAGCGCAGCGCAGCCCTGGACCCGAGCCCGCATTCCGGTGGCAGGGAGGTGCCTGGCCCCGTGGACAGAAAGCATCCAGGTGCTGCGCCCCCAAACAGCAGCAACAGCAGGCTCTCGCAGAGGCCTCCGGCACCCCCAAGCCCGACCCCGGGGCCGCCACCCTTACCTGCCCGCCTCGGTGGCCTCGCTCCGGCTCAGAGCGGTCATCGCTGCTCCTAGACCAGGAGCCCGCGGCCGCGCTCTGGACCCAGCGCCCTCCGACCACGCCCCCTCCCGGGAGGACACGCCCCCTCAGGCCCATTGGCTGCTCGCGCGGGACGGGCCCAGCTCATTGGCCAAGCCTCTACACTGCCACGGTGGGACTCAAAACTCTGCGCAGATCCTCCCCGGTGGTAAAAGGCAAAAAACTACGAGGTCACGGAAGCCAGGCCCCGGGTCTGTAGCTACTGTCTCTTACATCCGAGGGTCTCTGCCCACTGGGCGCTTCCTTTCTGTTCTTTGTGGTTCCATGCCCTCACCAGGAACTGACTCATGCCTTCCCCTCAATGAGGTCCACTGAAGTTTAACATCTTTAATACCAGAGGGTTTGGAACACTGGACCCAGAACTGCTTATGCAGTTTCTCCCAAACAAGCTTTATTATTTTTATTTTCAAGCAGAAAATGAATGAGTACGCCAGGGGCTCTTGCCACTGCAAACAGAACACCAGATGCATGTGCCACCTTGTGCACTTGAACCCAGGACAGGCTTTGCAAGCAAGTACCTTTAACTGCTTTATTTGTAAGCAAATTGAGAGAGAGGAGACAGAATGGGCGCCCAAGCCTCTTTGTGCATCTGACTTTACGTGGGTATTGGGAAACAGAACCTGAGTCATGCCGCCTTGCAGGCAAGCACCTTAACCACTAAGCCATCTCTCCACCATTTTTGAGAAAATGCGAGCACCAGGGCCTCTTGCCGCTGCAAACTCCAGACATCTACACCACTTTGTGCATCTGGCTTTAGCCACTTCAACTACTAAGCCATCTCTCCAGCGCCCCTCCAACTTTTAAAAAATACTTTGAGAGAGAAAGGCAAATGGAGAATGGGCATGCCTGGGCCTCTAGCCACTGCAAATGAACTCAGACTCATGTAGCACCTTGTGCATCTGGCTTACGTAGGTACTGGTGAGTCGAACCTTGGTCCTTAGGCTTCGCAGGGAAGCGTCTTAACTGCTAAGTCATCTCTCCAGCCCCTCCAACAACTTTTTTGAGGTAGGCTCTCGCTCTAGCCCAAACTGACCTGAAATTCACTCTGTAGTCTGGCTGGCCTCAACCCATAAATGATCCTATCTGTGCCTCTCAAATGCTGGGATTAAAGGTGGGAGACACCACGCCAGGCCCAAACAAGCTTTTGAGGGTGCCTGCCTTGGAACTAAACAGGACAAGGAAGAACAGGCATTGGAGCTCGGTGGCTGGCGGGGACCTGACAATGGGTTAACTGGGCAGTGAGAACAGGTCTTACTTGGCAACTCCATAGCTACTCTGATCCTACCACCAGGTCACTTGATTTTCAGAGTGATCAGGAGAGGGGGAGGTAGGTCTTGCTGTATCACAGTGGGAGGGCAAAGAGCCCCTAGAGGCTGCCCATAAAGTTTCTGGGACGTGAACCTTCTGAAGCGCCCAGATCAGGAACGCATCCTACAGCGCCCTCTACTGGAGAATGGGCTAGCTAGTGCAAGAATCACCTTATCCCTGAGTATAAGAGGGACCTGCGATATGGGCACTCCCATTTTGGGCTCAGCTTTTGCTGAAAGGGGGTAGCATATTCCCAAGGAAGTAATCCAGTCACCCCAGCACCTCACAGATGGACAGGACTGAAGATCATGCATTTGGTAAGACCGCAGCATTCCGGGGGTAGGAGTGCGGTGGGCGCTGGGGCAGACACAGAGCTGTTGCCATTTTCACCTGCTGGAGGGCAGGGTTCAACCACTTCCCCAGGAGAAAAGAGAGGAAACAGGTGCTTCAGCTGTTATTTATTGACATACAGGTAGGCTCCATAGCAACAGGCCTGTAGATGGCTGCAGTCATGGGGAAAATGGAAGGTGGAGTGTTCATCTGCAGCGACAGCTGAGTGGAGAGCAGGAACAGAAGAGCAGAGTGCACAAGTGGGGGAGACCAAGGAGGCTGGGGAAGCTAGTATGGGCCAGGGCTAAAGTCGGCCTGCGCCAGAACCGCAGCCCCTTGCCCTAAGGCCCCTACTCTCTCTGGCTATGCTGACCAGGCTGGGGCAGGGTGTTCTCAAGGCAAGCACATTTTACAGGAACTGAACGTAGCACACAAAGGAGATGATGTTGTCCTCTTGAGATACACTCTGGGGAACTCCAGTCCTGCATTCTTCCATTCCTGGCTTGGGTTAGGGCCAACACAGGACAGACAGGCTCTGCATTAACCCCTGCACTAGCACAATCTAATCATAGCCATGTTCCACACGGGAATTAATCTTCCCTGGTGTTCCAGCCCACCAGCGCCACACTACAGCCTGGAGTGAGCACTACAAGCACTGCTGGCCTAATGGACGGGTTGGGGGCAGGGGATGGGGTGGGACTGAAGGGCTCCAGAGGACCATCACGGCACAGGCACTACACGCATGGTGTTGGTGAAACCAGAGCCAGGGCGCCATCCAGTCAGTACGATAACCACATCTCCAGTCTTGAAGAAGCCCCGAGCCTTGCCTGGAGAAGAGAGTTTTGGTGAGTAAGTAAGCCACGACACACACTTGGGTAACTGCTCCATAGCCCCGCCTGGACCCAACAATAGCCCATTACCTTCTCCTACCACAAGATGGCGCCAGCTACCCATCCCACACAAAGCTAATGAGCAGGCCTCTGGACATCATTCAGTTTATTCTCAAGGGGCGGAGAGACTTTACCAAGGACAAACCCCATGACATTTTACCTCATACAAGGTCAAAGACTGTACCACCCTACAGTGCCGTAGCTCCAGCTTCTTGTTTGTTTTTTTGAGGTAAGGTCTTACTCCTGGAATTCACTCTAGTCTCATGGTGGCCTCAAACTCACACCAATCCTCCTACCTCTGCCTCCCAAGTGGTGGGATTGAAGGCGTGCGCCACCACACCTGACAGCATGTCTCGTTTTCTATTCCCCAAATTCTTCAGGATTCCAGAAAGCTAGTGCTTAAACACCCCACCCATCCAGGATCCCAGCTACATACATACCAACATTCATGGCCAAGTTCACTCGGAGGTCTACATCCTCAGCCCAGGCATCCTGGACAGCATCCTTACACAGCACGGGGAAGATGCCCCGGTACAGATGGGCCTGACGAGCTGTCTGAGGGTTGCGCGTCACAGCGATGATGGGGGCGCGGGGGCGGTATCTGGCTACCTGGTGAGCACTCCTGAGGGGAGGAATAGGTGAGGAACCGTTCAGCAGTGGCCAAGGAGCCTTCCAGGAAGCATTCAGGACCCTCACCTACTAACTCATACTCAAATGCAGCCAGCGATGGCCACACACCTGGTCCCTGGACACCCTTTGAGAACAGGGAATTGTCCAGGGCAGCGCCTGTCTCCCAGTGCTGTGCCACTGTTCACCCGACGTGCCTTCCCATTGGCAGGCAGTCCTAACACGGCAGGGGCAGCCTCACCCACTTACCCCACATGGCTATGGTTGGCAAAGCCCCTCCCACACCTGGAACTCTTCCATCTGGCAAAGAGACAGCCCTGGCCCAACCTCAGGGCACCCAATTCCTCTAGCTGCCAGCCAACAGCTGCAAGCCAAGCAGCACGTGGTCAGCTCCTGGTTCCTGATATGGGTGAACAACGGCGACAGAGTGACCAGCTCCTGGAAACCAGCAGTGGAAGGTGGCTGGGCAGCTACGCCCTCCCCACACCACATGGCCCTGGGCCCTGAAACAGCTCCAACGGCCAAGCTCTGACTCCAAACCTGCTAGCAAGAGAAGTCTTAGAATTTCTATGAGCTTAGAAATGTGGGCGCTACTTAGAAGGCAAGAACAGGTGTTTCATGGGAACACTCAGCCCATCCAGGCTCCTTGGAAGGTAGGGAATCCGCTGTGAGGTCCCTGTGCAAGTGTATACTTAAAAATGAGTTGCAGCTGCGTCTCAGGACCTTGCAGAAATAACTGGGCTCCAGAAGGCTAGCTCTGAGGACATGCAACAGGTGACGGGAAATGAGGCAGAAAACAGCCTGCTTCAGGCTAGGCCTCTACACATAGCCTTCTGGGGGAGCGGCTGCTGAAGTCAGGACCTGCTGAGTGAAATCCCAGAAGGCTACAGCTAAGAATAGCCAAATAGCAGGGGTTGAACCTTTCCACAAAGGTCATCCCTAATGGCTGGAGCCAATTAGCCAAGAGTGGGATGAGGTGCAGCCACAGCTTCCACAGTGCACGGGCACTGTGTCTCTCCTCTGCACACTCCCAGACTAGAAGGACGAGGGAGAAGATGATGTGCCAAGCTAGGAAGGGATCAAGTCCAAGTCACATAGCCTAAGAGCCTGGGTAGTCTTTGGCCTCTGAAAATGCTAGCAAAATGGCCAGATCCACTCATATTTGGGAACAGATGGGGACCAGTAAACAGTATTATGTTTGTTTGTTTTGTTTTTCGAGGTAGGGTCTCACTCTAGCCCAGGCTGACCTCGAACTCATGGCGATCTTCTTACCTCTGCCTCTCAAGTGCTGGGATTTTACATTATTCTTTTTTTTTTTTCCAGGTAGGGTCTCAACTCTAGCCCAGGCTGACCTGGAATTCACGATGTAGTCTCAGGGTGGCCTCGAACTCACAGAGATCCTCCTACCTCTGCCTCCCGAGTGCTGGGATTAAAGGCGTGCACCACCACGCCCGGCAATTATATTCTTTCCAAATGAATTGTGTATATGTGTCTTTTTGAGACAAGGTCTTACTCTGTAGCCCAGACAGGCCCCATGGCAATTCTCCTACCTCAGTTTCCCAAGTACAGGAATTGTAGACATTAACCACCATGCCCAGCTCCAAATAGAATTATTAAATCTTTTTCTTTTTTCAAGATAGGGTCTCACTGTAGCCCAGACTGACTAGTTACTCTGTAGCCTCAGGCTGGCCTTGAACTCACTGTGATCCACCTACCTCAGCCTCCTGAGTACCAGGATTAAAGGTGTGTGCTACCACACCTGGCTCAGACTGAATTATTAAAAAAGCATATATAATAACTAGAACGAGCAAAACTGGCCATCTGTTTGGCTAGTGCTGCTCAGAGACCATTGGGTCCAAGGGAGCTCCTTCCCTACAGGGTCCGTGCGGCAGACGGAAAGGGTTCTTACCTTGGCCCAATGCCATCTGAACACCATCTCAATGCATTGCTCCGGGACCCCCAAGGAGAGGTTCCACAGAGCAGGGCATCCCCAGGGAGTCACTGCCGCCTCCTACCTGCCAGACTTGGTGAGGACGATAATGGCCCCACTGCAGCACTTGAAGGAGGCCTCCACGGCACCCACGGCGGCAGCTTCTGTGGGGTCGCTGGTAATGGGCGCCAGGCGGCGGAGCTCCTCAAACAATTGCAAGTGATAGATGGCAGCCTCTGCCTCACGGGCAATCTAGGGGAGCAATATCCGTCCAGAGGGACGAGAGGAGGGGGGGGGGGACACACAGGGCTTTGTCAGAGCTTTGCCACAAAGGGAGAGGAAGGGAGGAGGTCACAGACAGCTGGGAAGGAATATATCCCTGGGCAACAAAGACAGAAGAGCCCAATCATTAAGAGGTCTTGAAATGAGCAAGAGCAAACAAAATAGGAACCATCCTGCACCGGGTGCCTGTGACTTCCACTGTGCCCACAGAACCAAGGACCCCTGGGTCCTGCCCTATCGTGACCTCCCTGGCTGCCTTCCTGTAGATGGAGAGAGAGGCTGCGCTCTGGCGGGTCGCCTTCTCCTGGAGTGGCTGGAGCAAGAAGCTGTTATCCTACGGTGACACCTGCCCTCAGGGCCCTACCTGCCAGACTCCGTCAGAACTATCAAAGCTGCCGCTAAACACTTATAAGAAGCCTCCACGCTGCCCATGGCCATGGCCTCCATGAGGTCTGTGGAGTGCCTGGAGGCTCGCACAAGTTCTTCAAACAGCTGGCGGTGGAACATGGCTGCCTCGGCCTCCCGAGCTATCTGTAAGGTTGCAGGGAAGGAGGGGGCGAGGAAGAGGGATGAAGGAGGAGGAACAGGAGAGGAGACAACACATGGAAAGACAGAAGGGGGAATTAATCAGAGAGGAAGGCATCCTTAGGTTAAAGTTGTCCTTCAGGCAGATGCAGAGGCAGGGTGGTAACAGGTCCACATACTCCTAGGGGTGGGGACTGTCTCAATTATGGTGATTCCTTTCCCAACACAGGGAAAAGGCTTCCATTCTGAAGGAATTTCTCTCTCTTTTTTTTTTTTTTGAGATATAAGTTTCACCATGTTGCTCAGATTGCCCTCCAACTTGGGATCCTCCTGCCTCAGCCTCCCAGAGTGCTGGGATTATAGGTGCATATACCACACCTGGCTGGAAGAGTATTTTTTTGGACCCTGGCATGGAGACATGCCCAGGTGGAGCCTGCATCACTTCCCAACAGGACCTGACCACACTGCCTCGTGCCACAGCTTACAGGAAGGAACAGGACCCCCCGTCTTCACATGGCTGTCTTGTGGCAGGACTTCTGGCCTGGCTTTTGCTTTTACACACACATGGAGCAAGGGCTCCTTCATCCAGACACAGGGGTGCAAGGAGCACTTATACTGTGAAACGGTGGAGTGACTCAGGAAAGCCGGGGGGGGGGGGGGGGGGGGAGGGTCACAGAGACAAAGCCACACAGTGTAAACAGTGGAGTCCTCAGCAGGACAGGGGACACTCGCTAACTTGAGACGGGCACACTGGGCAGCCATGTGAAGAGACAGGTGCCTGTGGAAGCATGCGAGAGCGTTTAATAAGACTAATTAAAATCCAGTAATTACAACAGTAACAAGATAGCCATTGAGTTATTACAGTCCACCTGCTCAGGTAACACCAGGAATTAGAAAGAAAACTTAAGCTTTAGAAGGTTATAATACAATTGCTACTGTCTTAGTAAGTGGTGGGTACAGAGGGATGGGTAATATCTTATTAATTTGACAGCCTAAGCAGGTGTGTGGCGGGTCTTACTGGGTTAAAAAGTATTCTTTTTGGTAAGAATAGCGTGCATAAAGTATTCTTTTTGGTAAGAATAGCGTGCATGCAGCCCAAAGGACATGGGACACGAACAGGAAGCAGAACTGTACCTGGCATTGCCTAGCGCTTGGCTATAGGTCATGGACCGCATCAGTTAGACACGGGAGGAGGCAGTGAACAGTTAGGGGGAGAAACTGTCCATGGTGTTAACTGATAAAAGAGGGGGAGGCTTGTACCCCTGCAGGGGAAGCCATGGTCTGATCCAGACCCCATGACTTATCTTCCAAGCAGTGCCACGCAATCCCAGCCTCGGAGTTCTAAGGTGTCTGTCTATACATACAGGAACGACTACGCATGAAAGAAAGGATACGGAATTCACAGCTAAAGCTGACCCCAGTGGTCACCTGTCCCCACCTGCTGCTAGATAGACGATGGTGCTGCAGCAGTCAGCAAACCTGGTCTCAAGTCCTTACTTCTCACCACGTGACTTTTATCTACTTATTGAGGCAATAGGAGTCACGAAGATTGCATCCATGTGCACAGGGGCTTATCTGACATTTAATAAGAGCAGTAATTGTTTATTGCTAAGACTATAGCAAGATAATTAGAGATGGGGGACACATGGGGACATCCAGGAGGGCAGCTGCTCTGGAGGTGACACGCTGAAGGCATGTGGTTTCCTGGGACAGAGAAATCACCTTCTTGCCACGGGCATCTGTGAGAACGAGCCAAGGGCACTGGTCTCTGACACAAATTGTTTTACACATCCGGGTGATGTGCCAGGCCAGGCTACACAACATCCCTGGGGAAGGGTTGGTCTCCACTGATTTCAATCTGGGGAAATCTACCAGGGATATTGACAACAGCCCAAGGACACAGTTTTAGATAAGAAGTTCACCTCAGAAACTTCTCAAGTTCAATAACAGAACACACAGGCTATAAAGGAGGAAAGAAGATGCCAATATAGAGTTGTTTTTGTTTTTTTTTTAATTTGGGGGCTTATGGGAGCTGGGGTCACACAAAGGGTAGGGGTCTTTTGCTAGCTTAGAATGGGATAGAGGCTGCAGAGATGGCTTAGCAGTTAAAGCACATTCCTGTAAAACCAAAGGACCCAGATTCAATACCCCAGTACCCACGTAAGCCACAGGCACAAGGTGGTGCATGCGTCTAGAGTGTGTCTGCAGCAGTTGGAGGGCTTGGCGTACCTATTCCCTATCTGCCTCTTTCTCTCTCTCAAAGAAAAAGAAATTTTTTTAAAGGGGATGAAACTGACCTAGAACACCCTGAGAATTGACCCGAGTTAACTCTTCAGGAAACACCAGGGCAGGGTCACACAGGGCATGGCTAAACTGAATCTCTGACAGGGCCTCATTCTGTAGTCTAAGCAATCCTCCTAACTCCTGAGTACAAGACTTATAGCAGGCATGAGCCACCTCATCCAACCTGAAATGGATCTTAAAATTCATTGTCAGAGGGGAAAAAAAAAAACAAAAAACAGTTGTCCCCATAACTTTTCCAGATTCCTAGACCAGAGCCTGCCAGGCTCAGCGCCCTTCTGTCTGTCTGTCTCTATTTGTAGCCCTGCCTCCAGTCACTTGGCCCTACTTTGGATCTGGCACAGCAGGTCCCAGGCCACAGACACCATGCAAAGCCAGCTCAGTGTGGAGACAGCCACCAGCGGAGAAGCACTGGTCTGTGGGACCAGCAGGGGGTGGGGGGGGCGGTCAAAGTGGAAGTCAAACAGAACAGCTAGGGGGCACACGGGGTACCCAGTCCCTCTGGACAGTCCCGAGAAGGAACAGGGCAGCCTCTGTCTGCAGGAGTTAACCCAGAACATTTACGTCCTGAGCCAGAAGTGGACTATGTCACATGATGGATGCCCCATGAGGAGCAAGTTATAGGCAGTAAAGGCAAAACACACACATCAAAGGCCCCCCTCCCACACACACCCCCCTGGACACACAGCATGTCACTCTTGTCACTGTGGCTTGGAGGGAGATGAGTAACTATGGGTAAAAAGAGAAGCCCCGTGGCAGCTTGCCTGGACCCCGGGGGGCTTACCAGGTGCTGCATGCGGACAGCCTCCAGAGGGTAGTCCCCTTTGGCTGTCTCTCCGGACAGCATGATGCAGTCAGCTCCATCCAGGACGGCGTTGGCCACATCGCTGCCCTCGGCCCGGGTGGGGCGGGGCTTCTTGATCATACTTTCCAGCATCTGGGAGGGGGCAGAGCCACAGTAAGACATGGCCTGGGCCGCTGTGCGCGCGCACTGAGAAACACCGTGAGCATGCACAGGAGGCGGGGGCACGTGCCTGTGTGGCGCAGATGACCGGCTTGCCAGCTCGGTTGCATCGCCCAATCATCATCTTCTGAGCGAGGAAGACTTTCTCTGCGGGAATCTCGATGCCCAGATCACCTCGAGCCACCATGATCCCATCGCTGGCCTCCAGGATCTCGTCAAACCTGACAGAGAAAGAGGGACTACGGAACGGCAGCAGCAACAGGGGGGAAGCTTTCCTGGGGCTCCCTGTCGTGGACGCTCCTGCAGACTATAAACGTGGGTGCACAGAGGTGATGGGGTACTCCCACAGGGAACGGTTCTGCCTGCCAGCTTTCTTTTACACCACTACGGACGCTTCTTTGAAGGGGAAAAAGAAAGGAGATGAGGTCTGCTCCAAAGCCCCAGGGGCTCATTTCCTCTTCATCTGCACCTCCGAGGCCCTTCCATTCTCTCTCTACAATCTCAACTCTCCAATGAGCTCTTTAAGCAAGAAAGAGAGCCCAAGGATAGTTTACTGCCCCTGACACAAAGGTCTGTGGCCTCATTTAGCCATGGATATATATATGAGGGTCACTATCTTGAGGTAGTTCCCTTCCAACTTGCTAAAAAGGCAAGGTGATTCTGCCTGGCCTAGAGCCAAGGTCAACCAATACCTATGGCTTATGAGGAAAGCAAAGGGGATTCCAAAATGCCCGGTATAAACGACACAAAGCTAAGAACAGTAGAGCCACAGGGTGAGGTATGAACACCTTCCTTCCCAGCATACTTCTAAGTCATCCAAGCAGGTTTGGGGTTAACCATGCCAAATTGAGGTTCTAATGGAAGCCAAGGAGAGGAGCAGGCTGGCCACCCTATTCTGCCTGTCTTGTGAGCGCTGGGCAATGGATAAGCTGAGCCAGAACCGTGTGAAGCTACTTAAGCAAAAGACCAAGCAAGGTAACAGCATGCCCAAGCTTCCACATGGGTGGTGGGCAAAAGCTAAACCCAGCCCACTGTCCCCCATCTCCCTATTTTAGCACACGTTCAAGAGCATACAGTGGCCCCAGATCCTGGAGATGCGACCCAGCCCGCTCTACCAGTGGTCCAAGGCCCGTACACGGAACAGGGTCAGGTTCTGAGCATTTCAATCACCTTTGCTTTTTCTTTCTTCGAGGTTCCGTTTTGCTCTAGTGCCAAGCTGGCCTCAAACTCTATATGGTCTCAGGCTGGCCTCAAACTCACAGCACTCCCTCCTGCCTTAGCCTCCCAAGTGCTAGGATTAAGCGTGCGCCACCATGCGTGGCTGGTTTTGCTTTTAAAATCTGAAATGTCTTCTAGGGGCCCCCACGATGCTCCAATTCCATGGATCTGGACTAAGAGGGCACAAAGGGACTTACCTGCGGACTCCCTCGTGGTTCTCGATCTTGCTGATGATCTTGATGTTCTTCCCTTTCTCCCCCAGGATCTTCCTCACTTCATGCACATCAGACGCCTTGCGGATGAAAGACGCGAACACCATGTCCACATCCTGCTCCACCCCAAACTTCAGATCCTGGATGTCCTTTTCCGAAACAGCGGGCAGGTCCACAGCTGCCCCGGGAAGGTTCACGCCCTTTTTGCTGCCCAGGGAGCCGCCATTTTCCACCTCGGTCACCAGGAAGTCAGCACCTGTATGAAATGGTGGGGGAAGGAGAACAGTGAGGGCACATCTCGACCAGCAGGCGAAAGGGCAAGTGCCAGGGGCTTTGACCTTCTCCCCCGAGATCAGTAATTTATTTATTTCTTAAAAATCATTTTTATTTATTTGAGACAGAGAAAGTTGGGGGGGGCACTGCAAACAAATTTAGACACATATGCAACCTTGTGCATCTGGATTTACATGGGTACTGGGGAATTGAACCCAGGTCCTCTTAGGCTATGCAGGCAAGCGTTTTAACCGTTGAGCCATCTTTCCAGCCCCCAGATGAGTAATTTGGAAAGCAGCATGCTGTGGGTGCTGCAGAACCATAAGCAAGACTTCACCAGTGCTACCACAGGCCTGCCAATGAGCCTCACCTGCAAGTTAGAACAGACTAGTAACATCTACCCATAGGTTGTTACTGCTGTGCGGTGGCACATGCCCAGAATTACAGCACTTGGGAGGTAGAGAACCACAAGTTCAATGTTAGTCTATGTAGTAAGTTCAAGACCAGCTATATACACCAGGGCAATGGGTGGGGGAATCTAGCCTGCCACCCCCCATTACCCAGTGGCAAAACAACAAGGGAGGGCCCAGAAAACCAACATCTTGAGTTACAGGAGGAATTCCGGAGCAGGGATAGACTTTGCCACTCCAAGCTTCTTTGTGTCAGAAGTGTAGGAACACATGCTTTTATGCCAGGAGACCCCGAGTCCAGGCACGTACCTTTCTCCTTCACCTGCAGTGAAATGAGCCCATCATCCACGTAGATCTTGCTGCCCACCTCCACCACCTTGCAAATGTTTTTGTAGTCCAGCCACAGGACGTTCTCGTCACACTTCTCCATGTAGGCGTTATCCAGTGTGATCTTCAGGGTGGCTCCCTTCTTCAGCTCCACCTCTGCGGTGCCGCTCTGTGGACAGACAGCAAGTGAGCCTGCACACCACAAAAGCCAGCCAGCTCCCCCAGACAGGAATGGAAAAACTCTTTCCTCCAAGGACAAGGCTCAGACCTGCCGGACATGATGGCACACGCCTTTAATGGCACTCAGGAGGCTGAGGTAGGAGGATCAATGTGAGATCGAGGCCAGCCTGAGGTTTCCTCTGTGACACTACTTCCTAGCAAGGCAGGACAAAAACCATTCCTTCATAGTGATACATCGATAGGCCCCGGAAACATGGCACCCAGGTAGTCAGACAAGAGAGGGTGAGTCTCTGAGCCACTTGCTTTCTGAGTCCTCCCACTTTTGCCATCCCAGGATACTCACGCCTTTGATGAGCCCCGTCCGGATCTCAGGCCCCTTAGTGTCTAGAGCCACAGCCACTGGCCGGTAGAGAATGGGGTCAGATGCAAAGCTTTCTGTGGCTGTGCGTACGTTCTTGATGGTTTCTGCATGGTACTGGGGAGAAGAAAGGGAGATGAAACTGTTCCACACCTGACCACAACTCCAGAGCCAAAGGTGGAAAAGCCTGTCCAAGTTCCAAACCCCCACCCCATTATTGAAGCCCACCGTCATCCATCCATCCACCCTTTAAAAAATATTTTTTAAATTATTTATTTGCTACTTTATTTGACAGAGAAAGGGGGAAAGAGAGAGAGAGAGAGAGAGAGAACGGGCACGCCAGGGCCTGCAGCCATTGCAAACGAACTCGTGCACTCCGTTGTGCATCTGGCTAATGTAGGTCCTGGGGGTCGAACCTGGGTCCTTTGGCTCTGCAGGCAAACGTCTTAACTGCTAAGCCATCCCTCCAGCCCCATCCATCCATCTTTGATGTCATCAACTTCCTTAGCTTCTACCACAAACCAACTCGCCCCACAGCAAATCTTAGAAACATTTTCAGAATAATGCCACTGAAACCTACTAAAGGCACTGGGTCTGAACACACATCACCGTAAAAGTAGCTGTGTCCCTTCAGCAAACAAAGCAATTAACACAAAGGACTCTGAGAGTGCATTCGGAGAAGTCTGCCCTTGGCAACCAGTTATCCTCTATTGATCCCAACTACAATTCAAACTCCACATTATTGACTTAAGCCAACAGTGGTCCAAGCTCAACAGCTCATTGCTATGGTCATGCAGACCTGGTTTCTCAATCACTTCCTGGAGCCTGGCCACAGAGGAACATATACTCCAATGCCTGTCTCTGAAAGAAGGAACTGCCCTGTAGCTTTTCTTCACAAGTCATGGCTCCACTCTTCCAAGTCCTTTCCCTTTCACTTTTTTTTTTAAAAATCATCTACCATGACTGACTGATTAAAAAGGGCGTGAGGGCCAAGCTAAGAGCTAAAAAAAAAATCTCTAGGGAGTGCAATCCATGTGGCCCCGATGATAACAGGGGCATTTAATTCAGCACTTTATGGGCCCTGTCCCATAACCACCTGTGTTCATGAGTGCTGCGCCTGCAAGCAGGTCTGTTATCTACAGGAGGCTGGGGCGGAACTGGAATTAGAACTTCACTTGAAGCACGTGCCTGCAAAGTGTCAGCTTCCAAGTCAGATACACTCTACAATAACTCTTTACTATAAGCAATAAAAACCTTCTATCTCAAGTCAGCAACAGCATAAAAATAGAATACAGAAGTGAAAAAAAAAAAAAAAGGATTTTGTCCCTTCTTATATAAAAAAAGATTTATTTGAGATGACCGGGGGGGGGGGGGGGAGTGGGCACGCCAGGGCCTCTAGCCACTGCAAATGAACTCGAGATGCATGCGCCACCACGTGCATCTGGCTTATGTGGGACCTGGAGAATCGAACCTGGGTCCTTGCTCATAACTAGGCAAATGCTCTACCACTGAGCTATACCCTAGCTAAATATGCAATTTAGGTCTCAGAGATGCAAAATCATGTATTCTAATAAGAATCAGACAGGAAGATATTATATTAACCTTCTCTGTATGGTCACCTCTTGGCGCATTTCTGTGAGGCACTGTGGACAATTGTGCCATTCCTGGACCATGATCAAATGGTGATGACAGCATCTGTTGGTGCCAACCTTGTCGGAGGCACTAAATGTAGGCCGTGTAAAAGTCAGGACTTTCAGGCGGTGCTGCACTGAAGCACTGCATGTTCTGCAGAACAAACCTCATGCACCCGCGTGAACCACCAACCAGAGACTGTGCCAAAGCCGCCCAGACACCAGATGCAGCCGGTCTACGGCTCTCCATTGGGAAAAGCCACCTCTGTGCTTTCAGGAGCAGGTAAAACTGAAAAACCACAACTGAAAAAGCATGCCCCAGCTCCTATGAAGGTGTCTATGAAACCAGACCTTGATTTGCAGTCAGACCACAGCGTTTACATCACACGGCATGAGCACAGATGAGTTTCTAAAACCTTGTGGGGGATAATCTCATCTTGGTCTATAACTCAAAAATAAACTCAACTATGATGGGGGGGAAAAGTTCCCAATTCCAATCTAGGAGTAAGATTTAAAGTACAGATAATCTCCAAGTGCCTCTCATGGCTCTTTTTAAAACCAATCTCAGCTGAGCCAGCCCCTGCCCAGCAGGTGCAGCAGATCCGACTGGCCCTGCCATTTCAGAGCTGTGTGGTGTTACTTTACTGAATGGAAGGAGACATAAAGCCTAAAGGTCAGCATCTCACAGTCTATTTCTGTTCCTTCCCCTGAACACTGGAGACTGTGGACTCTTGTAGCAAAGACTGTGGTGAACCACTGGTCACTGCTGTTTCTAGTATTGTGTTCAAGCTAACACTTGTAATTCCTTGTGTCCTGCTGAGAGCCGAGGCATGTGGGAGGAGGAAAAAAAAAAAGATCAGTGTGACAAAAGCAGTGGGTCTTTTTGCTTTTGAGACAAGGCCTTGCACTACCCTCAAACTCCTAAGTATCCCAGGCTGGCCACAGACTGCAGCACTGCACCCAGTAGGGATGAATCTTCCCATGCCTAGGTTCTTAGTGGACTAGCTCTGGGCCCCATTGATGTTTGGGGATCGGACTTCTGCCAGGCCATAGGCTGTTTATGGAGCATGGACTGCAGGATCTATGATGAACAGTCTCCTGTTCCAGAAGGGAGGGATTCGCTCCTTGAACTGCTACTCCTGAGGATTTATTTTTAGTCCAAACTTAACTTCCAAAGGCCAAAGGCCAAGCCCTCATGACATGATCTCACAGGGGAACCTTTTCCTTACTCCAAACAAGATTAAAAGCTGAGAGCAAAGTCTTCCTCCTCCATCAGTGCCAATGTGAAATCCCATGGTCAAGCCTAAGGGTTTTTTTTTTTTTAATATTTTATTTATTTATTTGAAAGAAAGGGCAGGGCCTCCAGCCACTGCAAACAAACTGCAGATGCATGTGCCCCTTTGTGCATCTGGCTAATGTGGGTTCTGGAGAGTCAAACCGGAATCCTTTGGCATTGCAGGCAAATACCTTAACCGCTAAGCCATCTCTCCAGCCCAAGCCTAACGTGTTTTTTTTTAAAGGTAGGTTTTGGGCTGGAGAGATGACTTATTGGTTAAGGCACTTGCCTGTGAAGCCTAAGGACCCAGGTTCAATTCCCCAGTACCCACATAAGCCAGATGCACAGGGTATCATATGCATCTGGCAGGCCTTTGCAGTGGCTAGAGGTCCTGGCGTACCCATTTTCTCTCTTTCCTCCTTTGTCTATCTGCTTCTTTCTCTCTAATGAATAAATTATAACATTTTTAAAAGGCAGTCTTTGTGCCTCAGGCAACCTTCACTCAACCACAGCCTTCAATGGGTTTGCTTTAAACTTGGAAAAGCCTTCCCAACAGCTGTTATCTGGCTCCTGACAAGTCAGGCCAGCTAATAAACAACCCTAGCTCAAACACATCCATACCAGCTCCAAAGGAGAGTGCTGACTGGCCTTTTATCCCCACCCCCCCAAGGTACAGTCTCACTCTAGCCCAGGCTGACCTGGAATTCACTATGTAGTCTTAGGGTGACCTCAAACTCATGGTGATCCTCCTACCCTCTGCCCCTGACTGGCTATTTTTAATACAGTGGAACCCTTGGGCAGGGAATACAATGCTGATGGAATAGGGTATCAGATACAGTGCATTAGACTTGATTTTTGATTTACAAGAGTGGAAATCCTTCTCCTGGGCCTGCCCAGATATCCTGAGCCTGAACCAGGCCAGAGTCAATCCTTTGGGTGCCCTTTCAATTCACCAGACCCTGCGGCAGGAGAGTCAAGTGCTTTGGCTGAGACCTGCAATGGCCTAGGGCTTTCCAGTAGAGACCTTCAACACCTTCCTTTTCCTTTGTGAGGACTAAACGTTACCTAGGTATGTGAGAGAGCCTTGAAGTATGACAAAACAGGCCTTGTTTTTCAAGAAGACTTGGCCAATAGAGGGAAGGAAGAGAATAGGGATGGGCTAGTACAATGTCCCATTCATTGTAAAACCTGGACTTGTCTGGTCTACCATGACTAATGAACACCAAGTCCTCTTCCCCATTACCTATAAGCACCCCAGTGTTCCTGCAGCCAGCCGAGGCTCACCTCGTGAGATCCATGAGAGAAGTTCAGACGAGCCACATTCATTCCAGACTTAATCATCTCCTTCAACATCTCCACGGATCGGGAAGCAGGGCCTAGTAGAAAACATTTGAAAACCATGAGGTGGAAAGACATGATATTCCATTATGAAAACACTCAGTTTGCTTCATCTTTAGTTTTCCCCTAAACCTTTCCTTCCCCAATAGCAAAGTCTTTTGAAAGTACGTAAGAGGCTACTAGTGGGTTGGGAAGATGCCTCAGTGTGATTAAGCGCTTTCTTCCAAAGTCTGTCAGCCTAGGTTCAATTCCCCAGTACCCACATAAAGACAAATGCACAAACATATGCATGTAAAAACTCGTTTACAGCAGTAAGAGGGCCTGTAGTGCCCATTCTCATTGTCTCAAATAAATAAAAAATAAATAAATTTTTAGCCAGGTATGGTGGTACATGCCTTTAATCCTAACACTTGGGAGGCAGAGGTAGAATTGCTGAGTTCAAGGCCACCCTGAAACTACATAGTGAATTACAGGTCAGCCCAGGCTAGAACAAGACCCTACCTTGAAAAACCAAAAAATATATTTCTTTTTTTAATTAATTAATTAATTTATTTGAGAGCGACAGACAGAGAAAGAGGGGGAGAGAGAGAGGGCGTGTCAGGGCCTCCAGCCACTGCAAATGAACTCCAGATGCATGCGCCACCTTGTGCATCTGGCTAACATGGGTCCTGGGGAATCCAGCCTAGAACCAGGGTCCTTAGGCTTCACAGGCAAGCACTTAACTGCTAAGCCATCTCTCCAGCCCCCAAAATAATATATTTCTATGTACATGTATGGGTACATGCACCATGGCATGCATATGGAGGTTAGAAGTCAACTTCAAGGTACCCTGCTGCTGGCTCTACATGCATTGCCACAGGTACATGCATGCACTACTTTGTGCTCCAGACCTGGGTCCTGCAGACTTGCAAGACAGCTTCCCCTCCATATTAATTCTTAATATTTTTTTTGGTGGTGGTGGGGTTTCGAGGTAGAGTCTCGCTCTAGCCCAAGCTGGCCTGGAACTCATGGAGATCCTCCTACTTCCACGTCCCGAGTGCTAGGGATTAAAAGTGTGCACCACCACATGCTAATTATGACCTCAGTTTCCCTAAGAATCCGTGCAAAGCCTTGCTTGGAACCTGGATTATTAGCTAGCTGGAATCCTTAAATTACTTTGAAGGGAGAACCCATCCAGGGTGAGAGGAGCCCCATTTGGGTGGAAGCATGGCGCCCGCTCACCGATGGTGCAGATGATGCCGGTGTTCCTGGCAGTGATGGGGGCCGAGTCAATGTCCAGGCGGCACATGTGCTCCAGGAACGTGTCCGCCATGGCTGCATGCAGCTGCTGGGTCTGAATGAAGGCGGTCCCGGCTTCGCTGTGAGGCTTCGGCATGGTTCCTGGGATCCTGCATCCAGGGCAATTAAAGGGAGAGCTATCAGTCCGAGAGGAGCTTCTTAATAAGCCACTTGGCACGGAAGGTCAATTGCTGCTTACACATTAACCTAATAACCATGCTCTGTGCACAAGCCAGAGGCTTGACATGCATCGGTTATGTGGGCGCCCCTCAAGTTGGGCAAAGGGCTTGTGTAATTGTGAGCAAATAGAACAGATCGCTTTCACACCAACCCTACATACAGTGTCATCTTACATGCACGGAAGGAGCTTCCACAAAAGCAAACTGTGACCAGTCTTCCAGTAGCACAGACCACCAACGCCGAGCTTCGTGCCTTTGGGAAACCTACATCTTTGTAGGCCAAGCTGTCTTAAGACTGCTTCAGTGAGGCACCCACTCACGCTGTCCCTTTACAATTCTCACCCAAACCCAATGTGATTCCCAACCACAGTCCACGAAGTCTTTTTAGCTCCAGCGTCCCAGGTTTTCACAAACCCAAAGCACCGCCTCATTTTTTTTTTTTCTTCAGCTTCTACTAGGCACAAGCATTATGTTCAATCAAACTCCTGACCAAACACAAACAAGAATCCTGAAATGCAAAAATCTGTCATCAAAAAAAAAACCTTTCATTTTTAGCCAATAAAAGACAATCACGTCTACAAGACACTTTGAAAACTTCAAGGAGACTGGAATGACTCTTGTTTTGGAAACAGTCTTGCCACACAGTCCAAGCTGGCCTGGAATTCACTGTATAGCTTAGGTTGACCTTGCAGCATTCTCCTGCCTCAGCCTTTTCTAAATGCCAGGATTATGCCTGCCTTCCCTAACTGATTCTATTTTGTTTCAATTTTTTGAGGTAGGCTCTTGTCTGTAGCCCAGGCTGACCTGAAATTCACTAAGTAGTCGCAGGCTGCCCTCAAACTCATGGCAACCCTCCTACATTGGTCTCCCAAATGCTGGGATTAAAGGCCTGTGCCACCACACCCGGCTTCCTAAATAATTTTCTACACACCACGTGGATTTCCTTTCTAAGGCAAACAAGTAGCATGCGCACCTCTGGGTAGCAGGAGCTTCTGCTCTGGGTAATTAACCACCCGGGTCACAACCCTTGACCTTTGCTTTACTTTATTACTGACTTACAACTCAACCTGCCCAGCCAGTTAGCTAGCCGATTACAGGACAAAGCTTCCAGAAAAGCTTCTGCAGTGTTGGGAGGAAGGCCCCAGCAAACTGGACATCGCTTCCTAAAAAGTTCTCACACCAAGGCTCCCTTTAAAACCCTTGAGCTTAAAACTGCAATCACAGCCCATAAACATCTCTCTCCTTGTCCCTGTGCCTTGCCTTAAAACTTAGGACCCAAATCTCAGGACCCTAAATCAAGGACCCCTACATACCCCACCCCCAACTTAACTGGCTTCTCTGGGTGGCTAAAGGAGTCTCTTTTCAATGGCCCAAGGAGTGCTGTAACCACTGGCGAGTAAACGGAAACAGTCTACAAGGCGTTACCTTTTTTGGGGGGTGGATCTTGCCATGGCTGGTCTTGAACTCACAGCAATCAACCCTCCTTCTTAGTCTCCTGAGTGCTTGCATTACAGGCATTCACCACCACACCCAGCTCAGAACAGAAAACTTTTATGGGGAGTGGAGTGGGGGGTGTGGGGTAGGGAGGGAATTACCATGGGATATTGTTTACAATTATGGAAGTTGACCATAAAATAATAAATTAAAACTTTTATAGGGAAGGAAGATAACAGCTAGCTCTTCCCAGTGGCCAGTGCACTGCTCATTCCAATGTGTGTTTCCTTACTACCCAAGACACACTAGGTACCAGGACACTCCTCTCCTCTGGGGACCCACCTGGCTTTCTATTTTCCATCACCTAGTACTTGGAGACAGTATAGTGCTTGTTAAATGACCCATCTAAATCTTAGGTGACTATCAGAATCAGTCACACTTCTTCCTTTCCCCAAATCTGAGTTAGTCTGGGATGCCTTGGGCAAACCTGGTCCTTACTCACTGGTAGATGAATCACAGCTAAAACCCTTGGGGTTCCCAGACAAGCTAAGCTAAGTGACAACACACCAGGCCAATAATAAGACGCAAAGGCCTTGCTGCGAGGGTGTCCATCCAGTCCAAGGACTGAACTGTGACCCCATCACATCTGCACGTGTGAAATGGAGTCATGAGCTTATTCTCCTGAAAAACCAACAGCTGGCTCTTCCCAGGCAAAGGGTCTCCTTGCAAATTCCTGCCTGGGGCTACTGATGAGCAAGTCATACCTTTGGTTCTCTGGGCCTGGGCTTCCGGTGACATATTGCTCTTTTTTTGACTCAGGGTGGCTCCTTGGCCCCACTTGGAAAGACCGCTCAGAGCTGAGTACGGTTTGCCCTGAAGAGCTGTACAAGGATTAAGGTAAAAGCTGAGTGTAACTAAAGCTCTTTGGTGTAATGGAAAAATTACCTTAATAACCAGGTTATCCAGGTAGAAGTTACTCATAGAGATTCAGCTATGACATAGAAAAAATAAACAAAGGTACCCCGAGGGAATACCACGAAACTGTTAATAGAAAATAGACAAGAAAGTGAGCTCTTATAGGCTCCTCTGATGCTCTCCCCAACCCCCCCCCCAAGTCAATTTACCTCCCTTCCCTCATTTTTTTGGGGGGTTTTTGAAGGTAGGGTCTCACTCTAGCTCAGGCTGACCTGTAATTCACTATGAGGTCTCAGGGTGGCTTCGAACTCACAGCAATCCTCCTACCTCTGCCTCTGCTGGGATTAATGTCGTGCGTCACCACGCCCAGCTCCTCATCTCTTTTTGAGGCAGGGTCTCATTCTAGCCCAGGCTGGCCTTGAACTCATGAAGATCATAACTCAGCTTCCAGAGTACCTGGCTTCTCTGAATTGTCTCTAGATCTATGATTTATTATCAATCTTCTATTTATTCTATAAAAGCACCTACACCCTCCCCTCTTCAGGGAAGAGAAATAAAATTAAACATAAAAGAAGGAAAAAAAAAAACTAAGACAATAGCAAATTAGCAACATGTTATTCTGGGTGGCAGAATTATAGCAAGTTCCCCCTCTTTATTAAGTTTTGTTTTGAGGCAAGGTTGCATTCTAGCTGAAGCTGGCCTTGAACTCACAGCAATCCTACCTCAGCCTTTTGAGTGCTGGGATTAAAGGCAAAAACCTGGGATTTGAAATGTTTTTATTAAAAAAATTGGAAATGTATTCTTTTGTGAAAATAGTATGCATCCTGAAGTTGCTGGCAGGAATTATATGAACTGTTAAGTTTCAGGTAACAATATACTCCCTTGCCCTTCAGAAATATTCAGCTAAAATGTGGTGTCACATGTCTATCCCCTGTGCCCCAATCACAAGTGCATTGCAGCAGAACACCTTCAGTGAGCTAGGGAAGTCAACCTTGATCCACTGAAAACTTCAAAGCAAAAAAAAAAAAAAAAAGAAGAAGAAAAGAAAGGAATATAATCTATGGGACCATTCCATGCCAACAATCTGTTCATTACACGCCCAAATCCAGCAAATTTCTTTCCTGTTTGGACTGCTTTCTGGCTTGACAGGAAAACCTTTGTGACTAAGATGTTCTGGTGGAGAAGGGATCCTCTGAGCAATAATTTCATTGGCCTCAAGTACATACCCTGTTTTCCCATCTTGAATTAAATCTCAAATCTACAGGCTCAATTTTTTGGCTACTGGACAGAAATGAACAATGACAAACCATCTAGATATCTTTCTTCCTTATTATTATATTGTTATTATTTTTGTTTGTTTCTCGAGGTAGGATCTTGCTCTAGCCCAGGCTGACCTGGAACTCACTGTGTAGTCTCAGGGTGGCCTTGAACTCACAGTGAATTTCCCACCCCTACTGCCCAAGTGCTGGGATTAAAGCCCCTTTACCTTCAATCCCCAGGCTACCCAAACCCTTTTGTTTTTAATCCCTGAGGCTCTGACATAGGCCTCTCTAAGGAGAGGACTGGAGCTCTCCTGCCTGGGCCCCCATATTCTTCCCAACTCAAGCTGCCCATACCACCAACCACCTACCTAGGGCAATAGGTCGAATGCCTTCTGGGAAGGGTTCCCCTCCTTATGGGGAAACTGGATGGTACCTTGCCAAGACATGTGGCCCCACCCATGCCAGTGTGACTCACGACTACATCCTCCTCCTCAGGAGGCACCACCATGCAGAGCCAACCTCCAGCAGAAGGCAGGAGCAGCCTGGCGTGTCCACAGACAGCAGCAAGCGGCATGCCCAGGGGCAGGAACCTTACTCCTGGGCCTGAGCCCCTGCAGCAGCATCTTCCTCAGAGCCATTTCTCCTCTGTGAGAAAGGAGACACGGGAGCCGAGGCCTCAGTCCAGGTGCCCTGCTATGCAATGCAATCAAGGGCAGCTCTTGGCTCTTCACATTTCTTTCCGTTTCTTTTGGCTAGTCCTCAGAAACAAGGGGCAAACATCATCATAAAAAATTTAAAAAGGCGGGGGGGGGGGGGGGGCTGGAGAGATGCCAGATGCACAAGGGGGTGCACGCATCTGGAGTTCATTTGCAGTGGGTGGAGGCCCTGGCGTGCCCATTCTCTCTCTACTTGCCTAGTTCTGTGTATCTCTCTCAAATAAATAAAAATTAACAAAAAACACTGCTCCTTAAAGAGTTAGCACTATTGTCAGGCCATGCTGGGAAAGATTTGGATCACTTCTGCCCTAAAAAACCATGCTGACCAGCAGCCTGCATCTATGTAAGACAGCTGTCAACAGCAAGGCTCTGCATCAATGATGCTCGGATATCCACCCAATAATGATAGCACCCCAGGCCCACTTTCTCCCTCCAAGGTCATTGGCATTTACCCACGATTGTATTCCTCCAGCATCCATCACAAAGTGTGCATCGTGATGTGATATTCATGTCGGTCCACTCTATGGAAGATCCCTTCCTCCAGAGGGGACAGGGCCCTAAAGGGACAATGTGCAGGCATACTAGTGCATGCCTTTAATCCCAGCTCTTAGGAGCCTGACTAGAGTGAGACCCTACCTCAAAAGAACCAAATAGAGCTGGAGAGATGGCTCAGCAGTTAAGGCGCTTGCCTGCAAATGCCTAACAACCCAGGTTTGATTCTCCGGTATTCGTGTAAAGCCAGATGCATAGTGGTGCATGCATCTGGAGTTCATTTGCAGTGGCTAGAGGCCCTCTGCTTGCAAGCAAAATTTTTTCAAAGAAACAAAGCCACCAACATCAACTCTTGTTCTTCTAAATGAACCTTAACAGGTCCTGCTCTAATTTTTCTTTTATCACTGTCTGTGTGTGTTCATATGAGTGTAGGCAGCATGGTATGCATGTGCAGATCAGGAAACAATTTTCAGGTTCATCCTCATCTGTCCAACTCATTTGAGGCATGGTTTCTTGCTTTACCTTTTCTTTCTTTCACTGGGCTTACGCTGCGCTTGGAAGAATTTCTCTAGTCTGCCGCCCACCTCACTATCGGTGTCCATGTGCTGGGATTACAGAAGCCTTCTAAATACTTCCAACTAATTATGTGGGGTCTGGGGATTGAACTTGGGTACTCCAGCTTGAGCTGCAAGCACTTTATCCACTCAGCTATCATCTCCCCAGCCCAACAGGTTCTACTTTTTTTTTTATGTGAGAAAGAGGGGGAGAATTGGCGTGCAGGGACCCCAGCCACTGCAACTGGACTCCAGACACATGAAGCCCCTTGTCCACATGTGCGACCTTGCATCACTGTGCATACATGGGATCTGGAGAGTTGAACATGAGTCCTTAGGCTTTGCAGGCAAGCACCTCAAACACTAAGCCATCTCTCCAGCCCCACGCTCTATCTACTTTTGAAGTATTGTGTGGAATAAAGTACAAAATTCATGTTAATAATCAGGCATGCTCCCAGGAAAGACCAACTCTACTTAAGGGCAGAAAGCTCTTCATTAGGGAACTGCTGAAGTCCTCAGATGCCGAGGATTTTCCTGGTTTTGCTCCAGATGCTCAGAGAAACTGGTTTCAAGCATGAAGGCAACTGTAGGGAAAACTCTTGTGTTGGCACACGGCACTCCATTAGTAGGCTTGACCAATGGGCCAATGCGTCTAGGCATGATGCCCACACCATGGAAACTGCAAGGTCCCAGGACTGAGTTAGGACCCTTCCCAACCATGTGCAAGCGGGAGGAGCAGTGGCTCAGCATTTAAAGGAAGTGCGTCCTCTTCAGCAGTGGGAGGGGGGAGGTCACTGCCAGCTGTCCAAGAGCACTGACCTATTTAGTGTGAGTCTCTGCCTACAACTGTGTCTACTGTGTTGTTTTTCTGAGTTAAAAGGGGTAAAAGACCCAAACCCTAGCACTTGTATTTCTACCACCCAGAACAGAGCATGAATAGATAACTTTTATACTTTCTAAAAAAAATAAATAAATATTTTCATAATGCAAGTTCTAGGCTCGCCACCAACTTATTACAGTGATCCTCCTATCCCTCAGGATCTGAGTGCTGGGCACCAAAGGTGGGGGCCACCACACAAAGCAATTTAAAACAGCCGGGCGTGGTGGTGCACGCCTTTAATCCCAGCACTTGGGAGGCAGAGGTAGGTGGATCTCCTTGACTTCAGAGGCCACCCTGAGATTACATAGTGAATTCCAGGTCAGCCTGGGCTGGAATGAGACCCTACCTTGAAAACAGGGCCTCATGTTTCAGTTGAGGCTCTCCTGAAACTCATCACTATGTAGCAAAAAATAACCTTTAATTTCTGATCCATCAAAGTGCTAGCATTACAGCCTAGGATACCATATCCAGTTTATTCAGTACTAGAGATCTATATAACCCAGAGCTTCAGACATGCTAGGCAAGCATTCTAGCAACTTAGCTATATATATATATATATCCTTAGCCCCTTTCTTACCTCTAAATCAAAATTTTTGGCTTCCTCCAAAATGGGCCTAGCAGACCCCACATGCCTAACATAGCATGCCCGAGTCCACAGATGGGCAAGTCTCTTACACTCACTGCTGGAGCTACCAATTGCTGAAAGTTACATTATGCTTTACAGGTCAATGACAGATGCTAGGGAGGTAAGTAGTTCCCTTTAGATTTTGTTCAGTCAGTAATATGCTGGTCCACGCTCCTAAAACACCACAACCAGCAAACTCACGCTGCCCTAATATAGCTGGTTTGGGTATCTGTCCCACCACAGCCCCACACTTCCTTCCAAGCATGCCTGCTGACATCAGGAAAGAGAGACTTAGGGCTTCCTGGGGCTTTGCTGGTGGATGAAGTGGGGGAAGGTAAGCCTCTGAGGCCGCAGGAGGTACTACAACCCAGCTCTCCCTGCTACGTGCGGACAGGCACGCACCACTGCAGGGGCGTGGCCTCGCTGCTCCACTTGGTGACCCTAACAGTGCCCCCACTGGTAGTCATGCCAGGAGGCCACTGAAAGCCAGCCAAGAGGCTACACAAGACCACCCCCAAAGTTATCAGACTACTCAAGCTATCCAGCAGTAAAAATTGCAAGATCCCAAAAAGTATAGCAGTATGAAGAATGGTCTTCACACGTCTCAAAGATTCAGCTTGACTGTGGGTAACTTGGCCGTGGGACACTCTCAGTGATTCAGAAATTGAAGTCATGGTCCATGAGTCATTTTCCTCTACCTTGAGCTCCATCTTAGCTCTTGGCCAACACAGGAGACTTGCTTCATAAAAGCTGAAGCAAAACTAACTAAAGCGCAAGCAATAGGGTTACCATTGCAAAAGCTGCATTTTTCTCACCTTCCTGGCCATGGCTATTTCCTCATTTCTCCCCCTGCCTCAACATGAAGAAATTAACAGCTTTACAAGAAAATTTTTATCGCCCCCCCCCCCAGTATAATTCAGAAATGAGTTCACAGAAAGTCTTTGTCACTTAGGGCATTTTGTGTCCCATCCACCATGGAAGCCTCAGGATCCCAGCTACTCTGCACCTAAACTCTTAGGCCAGTACAGAAAGCCTGGTCATTTGTTTCATTGAGACTTTTTTTTTCAGAGACATTTTTAATTGAAAAAAAAAAAAAAAAAGAAAAAAAAGAAAAAAAACAAGCTCTTTCAGTGTTTGACTCATTGACTCACCCAAGGACAAGAATTCTCTCAAAGGCGGATAAGTTGAAAGGCTGAGTCATCTTGCCCACAGAGCCCCCAAAGATTCTGGTGATAGGTTACATTACCCCTCCCCACAGGACAGCTTCACTGCATTAACCAACATCCCCCAGGCCACCAGGAGCAAATTATTTGCTAACAATGCTGCCAAGAGCCCTGACCTAGGCCCTCCTCCGTACCCCCCAGACACCGGCAACATGCCCCCCCCATCTTATCAGCCAGGAGTCTGAACAAGTTTTAGAACCCGGCACGCAGCAGCCCAGGCTACGATGCAGAAGATTTCAATCTAGATACATATGACTGTTTTACTGCCCTTGTAAGTCAAATACCAAGGGTTTCACCACCCCCCTCCACTAGTCCTTTGTCTAGATGAACCCTTTTTCTCAAGAGAACAAAGAGCTGACTGCTGCTGCAAACAGGAGGGGGTTACAAAGTAACATTATTAGTCACTTTCCATAAGCACCTGACTGGGATCCCAGGAGACTGGTTGCTAGGAGATTGCCCTGGCTCCCAAAGATTAACTGCATGATGAACGGCAGGGCAAGAGGCCTCAAATTCAGGCCCTTAAGCTCCACTGTGGATTAAGCATTTTGCTCAATGACCAGAAGGACGTCCGCATGCCCTTCTTTCCGGACATGTCCCTAGATTAGCTACTGCAGAGAGTATGCGCCACAACGCAAAGCCCGGCCACAGGGAGAATGTTAGTGGTGTAGCCACCTCAGTACGCGAGCGAGGTGCACCCTGATGATATCTACCCGGCTTGCATCTTCGCTACGAGCCTCGCTTTATGCACACGAGGTTATCAATGGGGTGTGGAACAGATGATCCGGCAGTCAAGAGACATCTTTCCGTAACTGCATCTTCCAGTAACCTTCACCCGGGGAAGGTGCTTTCCTGCTCCCCTCCCCCCTCCGGCAGGAGGCTGGTTCTGTCTTCCTCACAGTCACGACTACTGATAAGTGGTGTTTCCCTAATTAGACCCTGGGTTCTGTAGGCTGTGACCATTCTAGCCATGCTGGTCTTCTGGGCCTCTGTGAAGCAGTCCCGGATCCACAAGGATGGAGGGAAAAAGAAAGCGCGCCCTCCTTCATGACCTGCCCCCACCGCACGCCGAGGCCTCGTGGTTAAGAAGGGCGAAGCAGGGGGAGGGGGTGCAAGCGGAGCAGTGCAGGTCCGGTCAGGTCCCGGATGCGACGTGCAGCCCCGCCGCCGCAGGATGGAGCGAGTTGTTGCAGGTCGTGGCCACCGTGCTAGGGACCCGGAGGGACCAGCCTCGCAAAATAAGATCGCGCCACCCCTTCTCGCCGTGCGTGGGGGACGACCACGGTCGAGTTACGTAAGCCGCTCCCTGCTGCATCCCCCGCCGGGCTCATCACTACATCCAGCCGGGCCACCCAGCCCTGCCCGTCCCTGGACCACTGCACTTTGGACGGATGGATCGCCGCCGGCGCCGGGCCTGCGGCAGCATCCGAAGAGGGGCGGGCAGGACCGCAATCACAGGCCGGCGGGAAGCCCGCGGACGTGACCACAGCCGAGGGGGAGGGGCGGAGACGCGGGCGCCCCGAGAGCGATGCCATGCCGAGCAGCGGACGTGACCAGACCGGAGGGGGAGGGGCGGCACGAGGAGGGGGCCGAGGCGCGGGAAGAGCCGGACGGGGGATGGGGCGAGCCTGGAGAAGTTGTCTCTAGGAGAGGTTACGAGGACGGCACCACAGTGAGGGGGGACATGGAAGCACACGGAGTTGGGAGCAAGGTTAGAGAGAGAGAGAGAAGGGGGAGGGAGGAGCACTGGAGGAGGGAGACGAGGGTAGCAAGGATACAAGGAACGAGAGATGACGGAGGGAGGATGGAACCTCAGACTGAGGAGGGAACACAGCGAGGAGGTGGGGGAAAGGGGTGCTGACCCCGTCGGACTTCGGGCGGGGGTTCCTTTCCTGCTCTCTCCTAAGCCCGGCTGGATGCGGGATGCCCGGGATCCTGCGCCATCCCCCCGTCTGAGTGTGTGGGTAGCAGGCCTGGGCTCCGCAGAAACCGGGAGGAAGGGTCTCGGCGGAGCGCAGGCGGCCCGGCCTCCAGTCCCGCTCACCGCTGGCGTGCTCACCTCGGCTGCACAAGGAAAGAAGCGAGACGATCGGAACCGAAGCTCGAGTGGGAGAATCCGCTGCCTCGGCCTCAAGGTTATCCCAGAGGCCGGTCGCTGCGATCCTTCCGCAGCCCCGCCCCGCGCCCAATCCCGGCCGCCGGCCGCCAACGCCCCGCCCTCCGCGTCCCCGCCGGGCTCCGGCACCTCCGCGAGGAAGCGTCGCGGAGGCGGGCCCCGCAGGTTGTCCTTTTGGGGAGAACTACATTCCGTAGCGGAAGGACACTTCGAATCAAAATTACTGCATTGAGATATGTGTGAGCCAATGGGGAAGTGGAGAGGCAGCGAGACCCGCCCTCTGTACTCCACAACCCACCCCTTCCCCCAGACCCTCGGGCGCCTGGGCCACCTGTTGCCGCGGAACTTGGGTGTCTCGGTGGGACGCACTCTTGGCCCTCTGCCCAGATCGCCCCGGCTACGCTGGCCCACCAGGACCCAGATTTATGGGTCCCCGGGAGGCATTCCTCCAGCCTCGCCCTGCGCCTCCCCACCCTTGGGGTGCCGCCCCAGCGCACCCAAGGAGGCTGAGCCGAACGAACGGGAAGTCGGGCCGTCTGGGAGCGGTAGATGGTTGAAAGGTTCTGGGGCCTGGGGGCGAAGAAAGGGGAGAACTTGGGGGAAGAGCAGTGTGCCGGACCCCAGATCAAGGGAGGGCATATTGGGGCCAAGTTAATACTTTGAATAGGATCTGCCGTCCAGCTGCGTGCCGGAGGTATTAATAGACGCAGAACTGATCATATGGAAACTTTAGAGCCTATCGTCTATGTAGGACTCCACACTTGTTTTCGACTCTGACGTGTTTAAATCTGTTTTGTGGGAGCTTTCCTTAACCCTTTTCTAGCAGGCATTTTCTAATCTCCCGATTGTGGTTTTAACAGCCAGGGAGAAGAGCAGTTATCAACCAGCTCAATCTATTTACACTTGCATTTCTTCAGCCTAGGTTTGAAAGTAGATACAACGTTGCCACATTCAACGTGAAGGCTGCCCTCCACGTTTCTTTTTTCAGGCTCTAGCAGAGGCCATGCCGCACCTGATTCACAAGCTTGCATTCACTTCCTGTTGCTCAGATAAGGGAGGGAAAGTGACATTCTAAAAGTAAATTTGCTAGTAGTGAAACAGTCTTAATTTCTTTAGCATGCTTTTTCTGAGTCTTAGTTGTGGGTAGGAAGTAAATGCTTGGTTATTAAGGTGACAGAACGTGAAGTTGAAAGAAAGGTCACATCCCAGGAAGACCCAGATTCCTCCCTGTCCAGAGTAAGAAGGTGGCATAAATGGACCATTCAGACACCTGGACTGGGGGGTGGGGGACCTGTGGACAGTGGTGGACAACAAGATCATGGCTAGACACACTATACTGTTTTGAAATTCTCCCATCTCACCAGGAGCTGGGCTCCCACCTGTAATCCCAACACTCAGGAAGTTGAAGCAGGAAGAATTGCTGCCAGTCCAAGGCAGGTCAGAGCTACGCTTTGTATTCCAGACCAGTTTATATACCAGAGAGTGAGATACAAAACCAACAGAAATTCTAGATCAAAGCCAGGTGTGTCTGGAGTCTGGAATCACAGCACCCAGGAAGCTGAGACAGGGCTGAAGCCAGTCTGGGTTACAAAGGAGACCCTCTCAAAGGGACAAAATCTAGATTATGTTCCCTAGATTCCCATGCACATGTATTAAACTGTAGACAGAGTGGCACACTACTGCAGTCCCTGTCTTGGTTTGCTAAGAAGCCAGCACCACAGAGAGCAAGCTTAGGGTATATCTTATCTTTGTTCTAATTCTAATCACTAGCCTTATGACTATCCTGTAATTTAATGTGTAGGAGAGTCCAGTTGTTAAAAGGAAATTGAGGACAATCCCTTTCATAGGGTGGGGTTGGATCAGATGATATGTGAGTGAGTCCAAGATTGTGCCCAACAGGCACCTTCTTCCTTTGATAGTGACTAGCTGTGGAGGGAGGGCATTCCTGGTGAACAGTGCAGAGCCTCTTTTCTTTTCTTTTCTTTTTTTCTGTTTTGTTTTTTGATGTAGGGTCTCACTCTAGCCCAAGCTGACCTGGAATTCACTATGGAATTCACTATGCAGTCTCAGGGTGGCCTTGAACTCACAGCAATCCTCGTACCTCTGTCTCCTGAGTGCTGGGATTAAAGGCATGTGCCACCACACCTAGCTCAGAGCATCTTTCTGAATTCAAGCTTGCCCATCTCTAAACCATCCCAAGGAATCTTTACTAACAGCCCCAGGGCTAATAGGAAAGGAGGGCTCCTAACTCTAAAGCAAGCCTGGCCACTGTGCTGACTGACTTGTCAGAGTGGGAAGGAAGAGCTGCTAGGTTCACTGGGATAGATTACTGCTTTGCTTAGATTCGTGTCCAAAGGACCACCAAATCTGGAGTTGAATGGCTTTAAATTCATAATTCAGCGGGAGAGCTTGGGCCAGGGTGATAAGTATGTCAACAAAACATACTGTACCCAATTCTGGAGCCCCAAAATAAGCTTTAGCACTAGGAAAATGGTGACTTTACAGGCTTTTCCTATTAATCATGTGACTTCTGACCTCTGAAAACAGTAATTTCTGATGACTGGCTGCCAGAGCAGCCCACAGGCCTTGATGTTAGGTTTAAAGCAGAAATACTCAGCATTTCAGACTGATCTGCCCCTTCAAGAGTTAGACCAACTGGACTAATTATTATTATAGTTATTATTTTATTTCTTATTTGCAAACAGAGAGAAAGATAGACAGAATGGGCATGACAGGGCCTCCAGCCACTGCAAATGAACTCCAGAGGCATGCACCACTTTGTGCATCTGGCTTTACATGGGTACTGGGGAACTGAACCTGCGTCCATAGATTTTAGAGGCAAATGCCTTAACCTCTGAGCCATCTCTCCAGCCCTATAATTATCATTTTTGAGACAGAGTCTTACTTTGTATTCCAGGTTGTTCAGAAACTTGACATGTATCCCAGTCTTGCTTGGAGTTAACACAATCCTCCTGCCTCGCATGTGCTGGGATTGTAGGTGTGTGCAACCGTGCTCAGCAGGCCTTTCTCTTCTATGCCTTCTTCAGACTTCTACAATATCTTCAGGTCTGCCACGGCAGCGTACCAGCCCCACCTCCCCAACCCTGGAAAGAAGAGAATCTCGGCTTGTGAGTTAGGAGTAAAGACAAGTATCTCTTCATGGAGGAGAAAACATTGAGGTACACATGGGAGGTAAGTTAGGATAGAAGAGGGTACCGGAAGGCTGTCCCAGGGATAGCAAATGAATACTGAAAGTTTTCAGTTGCAATTGTGTATCTAGGCTTTCTCAGGTCTTGCAAAGTGCTGCATCAGCACTTAGAAGCAGGAAGATATAAAGCCCAAGGAGTCCTTATCCCCTCTGTGAAGCACTGCTTCAGCCAAGGTGACCTAGTCACTCACCATGACCTTCAGCTTTTCTCCAGGCCACAAGTGCTATGATTCCGTGGAAAAAGGCTTCTTAGGGTAGTCTAATCATACTCAGCAAACCACTCCCTTTGCAGGCTCTATGCTCTCCTTTCTCCCTCCAGCTGTAGCCAAAGCTCAGGGACCCCCATGCAATTGCACAGTAAGGAGAACCTATTCCCCAAGTTGTCTGGCCATTTACTTTCCATTCCAAGGGGAGGGCAGAGGCTGAAGGATCCTCACATAGGGCTCAGGATGAGATGGTACAGGGTGTCATCAAGACTTGAAGACCAGGGACAGAGCATGGACAAATGCACCCCTCACAAGAAGTCCTGCTACAGCTCCCACTGCCTTGCTCTTAAGTCCATCCCTCACCCCATGTCTGTCCTGGCACACTGGCCGCCAGCCACCAGTCTTACTCACCTCCAGGCCAACAGGGACTAAGGAACCTTGGCTCCTCTCCTAGGCAAGATCCACCCATACAGTGTTTCATGGTTTTAACTTAAAAGGGCAGCATCTGTCGCCATAGGGGGATGGGTAAGGTAGTCTGAAGCTCAACTTGAAGAAAGTCCTATGCTTCAGGGAAGCCAGTGCCCCTTAAAATGACCTGGAACCTACCTTGTTCCCATGCCTGGGGGTGGAGGGCTTCAGGGGAATTATATGACCCATGAAACTTTTGCCCTACCACCTGCAAGAAGCCAAGATACCCCGACTTTCATGCAGAATAATCCTGTGAGAAGCTGGTGAGAAACCCAGTAATGAGTCAGCACCAGACTCCTCTCCCTTTTCCTGGCCAGGATGAAAGGCAGAAGTAGGCTCCTCCCCAGCTGATGGCCACATTCTTACCACAAACTGAGTCATGGCCACACCCAGCCTGTATGGAAAATTACCAGGAAAGAAGGGAAGGTTAAACTCAAGGAGTTTTTCAGTTATAAATACAAAATCACAGCCATCTACTCTCTACCTGGAACAAACTGAGGAAAATAATTCTTTTTCTGACCCTATCCCTAACCAAGCATATCCAGGTCCAAATGAAGTGAGATGATTATTCCTTGAGTCCAGACCATGCTCATAGCAGGCTCTCACAGACAATAGCTCTCCTAGCTCCAATAGAGCCCAGGTATGGGTTGGGAAAAGGGAGAGCCCTCCTTCAATTCTCTCTTCTGTGGGAGAATTCCTCTCCAGTAATTCAGGGCCCTACCTAGAAAATTTATTTGCAATGAAGGCATTTATGTCAGGCAGGTTTTCTGACAGTGCTGAGGATTGAAGGAGAACTTTGTACATGCTAGGCAAAGATGCTACCACTGAGCAACATGTCAGAAAGGTCTTCTAGGAGGCAGGAATTCAAGTCTGTGTGGGCTCACTCATCTGCGAACCAAGAGCCAGAAGAATTTAAAGTCCTACCCTTGAAAGGCCAGACTTGGCCTAGCATGGTAGCACATGCCTGTAATCCTAGGACTTGGGAGCTAGAGGCAGGGAAGATCAGAAGTTCAAGGTCATCCTTGGCTACATAGTGAGTTTAAGGCCAGCCTGGGCTACACAACACCCTGCCATTAAAAAAAAAAAAAAAAAAAAAGACAGTTGGGCATAGTGGTTCATGCTTTTAATGCCAACACTTGGGAGGCAGAGGTAGGAGGATCGCCATGAGTTTGAGGCCACCCTGAGACTACATAGTGAATTCCAGTTCAGCCTGGGCTAGAGCGAGATAAGACAACATCAACAAAAAATGCTTTGCAGTATTTTCTAGTCGTATATTTCTTTCTTGATAAAATACTTGGAATTTTTCAACATATCTTGGCTATGTTTAGAATTATCTGACAGCTTTTGGTACATGGAGAATTGCCTAAAGGTCCAGAGCCTTGATTAAAGAAAGAAAACACAAATTCCCCCAAGGCTATCAAGAAGTAAAGGAAGACAGTGGTTTCAGAACACCTATTTTAAAAAAATTTATTTGCATGCGGGTGTGCAAGTGTATGCACAGACATGCCAGGGCCTCTTGCTGCTGCAAACTAATACCAGAAGCATCTGGGTGGCTTAGAGAATTGAACCTAAGGCTGCAGGCTTTGCAAGATGTTTTATCTGCATAATTGATAAAGCAAGCAAGTATCTTTAACTACTGAAACATCGTTCCAGCACCTTAGCTGGCCTTTCTTTGCCCATTCTTTCTCTTCCTGTCCCCCCACACTACCACCATCTTTTTCTTTTTGTGGTACTGGTGATTAAACCCAGGGCCTCATGCATAGTTGACAAGCACTTTACCAATGAACAATATCCCTAGCCCTAGGCTGACTTATCTTTAAGAATAGAAATATGAGGGCTGGAGAGATGGCTTAGCGGTTAAGGCGTCTGCCTGCAAAACCAAAGAATCCCAGTTTGACTCTCCAGGACCCATGTAAGCCAGATGCACAAGGTGTGTATGCATCTGGAGTCCGTTTGCAGTGGCTGGAGTCTCTGGTGCACCCATTCATTCTCTCTCTCTCTCTCTCTCTCAAATAAATAAATTTTAGAAAGAAGAAAAAGAAAGAGTAGAAGTATGACTTAAAGGTCCATCCCAGCAGGATCTGTTTCTTCAACACCTTTATAATCCCTTAAGACATTCTAGTTGGGTACAGTGACATACACATAGTCCCAGCTATTCTTCCAGAGGCAAAGCCAGGAGGATCATTTGAGCCCAGGATTCCCAAAGCAGCCCAGAGAACTTAGCAAGTTAGAAAACAAGTTAATTTCCTTCACCTGCCAGTTCTCCTCCACCTTATCTAAACCAAGAAAAAAAGCAAGGGGAAAGAGTAGAAACCCAGCCTTTAAGGTAGAGAATGGGGCAGGATAGGTTTTATGCAGAAAATAGTTGGCCCTGAGGGTAGGAAACTGAGGTTGCTCTGGCCTCAAAGGCCCTTTTAAATACTGAACAGCAGCCATTAGCAAGCAGTACTTTCATCCTGTACATTTTATCTGCATTAACAGGAATTTCCCTTCTTCACTGAATCTTTTAACAAAAACACTGACAGATCTGTAAAACACAAAACTAAATGGGCTCAACTTTGACTTCCTGAAACCTAAATTGTCCCAAACTCTCAGATATTCTACTCCCTCACCCCTCCCTCATCTGGGGACTTTTGGGAGGTGCTGCACCAAGGCTAGTCAGACCACAGTGATCATATCCAGTCCACAGCACCTTCCATTTTATTGTTTTATTTACAAACAGGGTGAAGTCAACTAGGCAAATCAGGGGTGGGAGTCAGGCCATCCAAATGTGGAGTGGTTCCTGGGTCAATCTCCACCATGAAGGCCGCCTCTTCTATCCTTTTCCTGCCCCTTGGTAATGGCCCCTAAATTCCTCAGGGCAGCCTCACCTGCTGCTCCTGAGCCCTTTGATGAGGGCAGATGGATCTTGGGGGAACAGGGTGGTACGAGGGCTGGGGCCCCCTCAGTTTGTGTAAACCTGAGTTCCGATCACACGCATGATTTCCTTCTGAATCTTGGGGTCCTGAGTATTAATGTTGGCATCGCCCACCTGACCATCCTCATATCTGCCAAAGATAGGGCAAGTGTGAGAATAAGAGGAACAATACCAGAATAATGTTAGCTAGTAAAACTGAATTTCAAGGTCTGACCATCCCAAAAGTCAGCTTTTTGTCATTTCTGTTATGCAAGAAAAAAGGATGCCTTGAAACAGATCCCCATGATTTGTTCTGATCCCCAGGGGAAAAGTCCCAGTGTCAGTAAACTTAAAGATAGCAAGGGACAGGTTTCTGATAACTGAAATGGACTTCCCCAGTAGTCACATTCCACCATGCTCATCTAATCCCAAGGCCCCTGTCAGACTTACACAAAGAAGAACCTTGTGCAGACATGGTCGGACACAGGGCACACCCAAATGTTCCCATGCTTCTGGAGGTCCTTAGATGTAATCACTGGAAGGAAGAGGACCAGAAGTCACAGAGCCCGGGCATGGAAGGGAAGACACAATGCTTCAACATCACTTGTGACTGGGCCATGGGCCAAATGTCAGGGCCCAAAAAGACAGAACTAGGTGAGCTACCTACCTTCGCAAAGGGCTATACAGTTTAGATTGCGACTCTGCAGGAACCGTGACTGAATGGAGCGGGTCTGAAAAAGAAGCAAGCAAGAGAAGAGAGCCGGGTAGGCTATGACGGCATTTGCTAGAGGCCCCTAGTCAGTGATGGCAGGGATAGGGTTTCAATCTTGGGAGCTCCCAGCCACCCTCCAAAAGTTTACTTTCCCATTATCAACCTTGGATAGTGAAGGGTTAAAGAACCACTGGCCTCAGACCACCGACCTCGGTGGAACATACAACTTTCCTGGACCACAGCATAAGGGACTTATGTTACCAAGCAGCTCATAACTCAAAAGCCTCAAGAGCTATCAGGCCACCCAGACACAAAAGGCCTTATCTTTCCCTCCATTCTTCACTCCCGAAGATCCCATCCCCATCCTTTGAAAATCTCTAGTCTCCCACAGTCAAATGCAGCAGCAGCAGTTTCCTCCTGGGAAAGCTGCTGTTCCTCCAAAAAAGAATAGTCTGTGTTGGTTTTCTTTTTCTCTTGTCAATCCCGAATTCTAGCAGATGGGTCCACGACGTCCATGTTTCTGCTTTTGTCAAAATTCAGTCTCTGCCCTCATACTTAGGACAGAGATGGAACATGACTCTAGAAGTGCGTTCTCTGTAGGGCATGCCTGATGCGTCACCCCAGCTCCACCAGCTCCCCACCAATCTTTGTAGCCAATACTAAGCCCAGGGAAGGGTCCTAAGTCAGGACAGAGTCAATAAAAAATACCTGGGGGATGGTATTCATCCGGTTGTATCTCTGTACCAGCTCGTCCTTGGAGGGCATCCTGTGCTGTCCTTTTCCCATTCCTGTTATAGAACAACAAACTCAGTTCATCTATCCATAAATCTTTCCTATTTACTTTAGTGCCTACTATATGCCAGATGCTCAGCTAGAGACACTTCTTGGTAATCCAGTGGTGAATAAAACATTTGCTTGCACAGAACTTCGTCTGGTGCAGATTACAGATAAGGAACAAGTAATAACACAGTATGGCAAGTGCTGTGATGGAGAGATTATAGAGCAAGATGTGAACTAAAGATGGGGAACTAGCCGAGCTCACAGGTTTCAAGAAGACCTCTCAAGTGCATTAAGACTTGAAACTTCAGAATTAGGAAGTTAGTAAAAAAAAGGGGGGGGGGAGCATACTACACAGGAGGAATAAGATACAAAATGCTTGAAGGAAAGATAGCCATGTGACTTAATTTATATAGAACAGAGTGAGTGGAAGAAGAGTGGCAAGAAATGATGTGGAAGACGTACGATAGGGCCAGATCAAGCAGGCCTTACAGGCTGTTAAGACAACTGGAGCTTATTCTCAGAACATGAGGGAAGCCACTGAAAGGTTCTAACATAGGAAACAATACATGACATAAGCGAGTGAAGAGGGGACTGGCAGAATAGGGCATGAACACCTCTGAGTCAAATTACAGACTGACAGACATGAGTGAGAGGAAAGCAAGCCGAGCTTACAAGTGAGATAAGCTCTGGATTTGAAGGTACAGAAGAAACTGAGCACTTACTGGGGGAAAAGCAGAAGACAAAGCATGTCCACTGTGAGTACTTCCTGACAGGCAATCACACTGGCAACTCCTTGACAACACTACCTCCTTTAGAAAACCTTCTCACACTTGACATGCCAATGCCTTTTGGTTTCTTCATTGTTTAACTACATTAGCCCTCTACCATCCTTAATCCACACTGAAGAGGCCTTGTTTGTATAGACTGAAACATGACTTTTCTTAGATATAAAATGACACTTGTATATCTCCATTCTCAACTCTTGGCCTGAGGACAAGATTTCAGTCTCTTTATTCAGCTTTGGCTTTATCACAAGCCCCTGTTATCAGTTAGGGATGTATGAGCAGGTGACCAAGGAGGGTGCTATCAGTACAGTCCATTAAGCAGGGCTAACTCACCATTCTACTCCCAAATTTTCGACTATTACAACTCTACTTTGCTTTAATTTTTGGTTCTGTAGCAGCCATGGAGTACAGGCAGTGGTGAGCAAGCTGTGCATTCATCACACACTCACCCAGAAATCTCATGACCAATTCATGGCCTGAACAAAACTCAGCTTGAACTGTCAGTTCCTTCCTCTTTCAGGGCAGATCCTTAGCAGCACTGTCCCTTTCCCACTATCCTTAACAAGGCTCAGCTCTGCATGCAACATCATGACCTCAGTCCAGGTATCCCAATAACAAGATTCTGAGAGAAATTCCCATGCACCTTCTACTCCAAGGGAAACAGATGGAAGATTAAGAATAACTGGAACATGGTGTGGTGGTGCACAACTTTAATCCCAGAAATTGGGAGGCTGAGGTAGGAGGATTGCTGTGAGTTCGAGGCCAGCCTCAGACTACATGGTGAATTCCAGGTCAGTCTGGGCTAGAGCAAGACTACCGTGAAAAAAAAAAAAAAAAAAGAATTCTGTGGTGAGTCTTAGAGGTGGCACTTATGACATAAATCTTGTCCTATTTCAATCCTTTTGCACTGTCCTCTTCATAATGACCCAGTAAGTTTTCATGTCCTGGGACCAGATTCTGAGAACTTGGTGGCTAGACTACCTGTGGATGCTTTGTGTCCAGATTTAGAAGTTTTACAAACTCCTTTTACTGTCCATTATCTGTACTGGCACAGCATGACTAAGTCATCAGCAGTTCTACTCATCAGATGGATGCTCTCCACTCATACTGATCCCTATCCTGAAAGTACACCCAATGCTACCAAGCCAACAGGGCCCTAAGAACAAACAAAGCCAGAATAGCATGAGAGAGAAAGAGGTAGTCAAACACCAGAGTTGACTAGAGTGGGACATGTGCACACATCCCACCCAGTGTTAAGAGATTCTCCCATTCTTTAGAAACCCTGGTCATTCAAGCGAAGTCTACCCTTGTCGATCAAATAGAATGATGAAAACATTAGCCCAGAAGTTAGGAGACTTGGACTGTAATCCTATCTCTGCTACTCATAGCTATGTGACCTCAAGAAAGCAGTTTAGCTTACTTAAAAAAAAAAATATTTCCAAGCAGAGAGAGAGAGAGAGAGAACACACACCACTTACTGTATCTGGCTTTATATGGGTTCTGGGGAATTTAACTCAGGTGGTTAGGTTTTGTAGGCAACCGAGTCATCTCTCTAGCCCCAGTTTAGCTTTTTTTGTGTATCAGCTTCCTTATCTATAAAATAATCGGGAATTGCCTTTAATCCCAGCACTAGAGGCAGACATAGGTGGATCACCGTGAGTTTGAGGCCACCCTGAGACTACATAGCAAATTCCAGGTCAGCCTGGACTAGAGTGAAACCCTCCCCCCACCAAAAAAAAAATCACGAATTGGACTATATGATTAGTAACTCTTCTAGTAAAATCCTATGGTCATTGGCATTTGTAATCACTAGTAACGCCAATAGTAAAATCCTATGGTACTCTGGAGAGGACAGTGTCATATGATATTTTTATGTAAGCAGGAGAGTACTGAAGAAAGACAAGAAGTCTATACAGACTCCTAGGTACTATCTGGTAACTAAAGGTATTCAGATACTCCATAGCTTAAGGGGGGTAAGTGGGATAAGAGAGAAGGAAAAGGAAGGAATCTGGGGGTACTAAAGTCAAGGAGAATATGAGTGTTTTTCATTTTTTTTAATTTATAGATAGCGAGAGAGAGAGAGAAGGTGGGGGGGAGAGAACTGGCATGCCATAGCCTCATCCACTGAAATCAAACTCCAGACGTTTGCCCCACCTAGTGGGCATGTGCAACCTTGTACTTGCCTCACCTTTGTGCATCTGGCTAACATGGGCTCTGGATAAGAGAGTGAACATGGGTCCTTAGGCTTCGCAGGCAAGTGCCTTAACCACTAAGCCATCTCTCCAGCCCAAGAATCTAAGTTTAATTAGAGAGATGATTATTGGGCTGGAACAAAGATAAAAATCAAGGAATCTTGACAAAGATACCAAAAAAGACTACTTCACCTTCACTCCCTCTTTGAATCTGAAGCACACAGTGTAAGATTCATTCATACATTCAATAAATAGAAACTGAGCACTTAACCTGTGTGGGTCAATCATGTTTATTCCATGACATGTAATCATTGTGAACAGGACAATAAATACCTA
Organism: Dipus sagitta; assembly: GCA_036346955.1. Taxonomy (NCBI): domain Eukaryota; kingdom Metazoa; phylum Chordata; class Mammalia; order Rodentia; family Dipodidae; genus Dipus; species Dipus sagitta. The sequence continues at coordinate 19,770,804 of CM070780.1, forward strand.
GAGACCCATTCTGGTAACTTAACACTCTAAGTGACATATCTAAAGGTAACCAATGCTATGAAATGTAGGATGTATTTACTTTGCACAACTGGCAATTGAACCCATGGCTAAAAAGTGCTAGGCAAGTGCTCTATCACTGAGTTACACCCCCAACCCAAGGTTAATTTCTTTGTGGGTTTTTTAGCTAGTTCTTTTTTAATTATTTAATTAACTTACTTATTTATTTGCAAGAGAGAGACTGGGCACACCAGAGCCTACAGCCACTGCAAACTACAGATATATACACCACCTTGTACATCTGGCTTACATGGGTCCTGGCGAATCGAACCTGGATCCTTTGGCTTTGCAGGCAAGAGCCTTAACCACTAAACCATCTCTCCAGCACTTTTACCTACTTTTAATATACCAAAACACATTCATACCTCTTCTTCTGAACTGTTTACTTTTTAGTAACATTAGACTTCTGGGACTTCTAAATTTTTATCTATTTATTATTTATTTATTTTTGAGAGAGGGGCAGATGGATAGAGAGAGAATGGGAGCACCAAGGCCTCTAGCTACTGCAAGCGTACACCAGACGCATATGCCACCTTGTGCATCTGGCTTATATGGGTCCTAGGGAATAGAACCTGGGTCCTTAGGCTTTGCAGGCAAACATCTTAACCACTAAGCCATCTCTCCAGCCCTTTTTAAAGTTTTCTTTATTTACGTATGTATTTATTTTTGAGCAAGGGGACTTGCCTTTTTAAAATCCATATTATGATTTTTCTAAGTTGTTATGTCTTGATGTCATTTGCTTTTATTGCTGAATAACAACCCAGTGTGACTCTATCAAAAAAGTAGTCAGTGACTTTGTCTTAATATTACTTCCCTCTAGGGGGTAAGCAGCTTTTCCACACTGGGGTTATTTCTTCAGTGAAATGCCCATTCATATCACTTGCCTGCTCCTTTCTCACTTTTCAACAAGCTTCTTATTTATCTATAAGGGTTTTGTGTTGTTTTGTTTCATTTTTCTGGTATAAGGGATTGAACCTAGGTTTAGTATTCTCTCTACCACTATACTACATCCTGAGACCTTTTGTGTATATTTTTACTTTGAAATAAAATCATATTACATTACTCATGCTAGCCTTGAACATACTACATATACTAGGCAGGTTGTGAATTTATAACCCTCTTACCTTTGCTTCCCAAGTAGGTAGGTTACAAGTGTGTGCCACCACATCTTGCTAAGAATTTTTAAATACATTCTTATTACTAATCATTTGTAGTTATAATGTTACAAGTGTCTTTTCCAAGTATATAGCATAACTTCACTTTCCTTACAATATCTTCTGATGAATGGAGGATTTTTAAAATTTCAATGGTCAAATCTGTCACTGATTAGTAATTCATCTTCTTTTCTTTTCATTTATTTATTTATTTATTTATTTATTTATTTATTTATTTATTTATTTTTTGAGGTACAGTCTCATTCTAGCCTGGGCTGACCGGGAATTCACTATGTAGTCTCAGCCTGGCCTTGAACCCAAGATAATCCTCTACCTCTCCCTCCTGAGTGCTAGAATTAAAATCATGCACCACCACACACCCGGCTAGTAATCCATTTTCTATTCTCTGGAAAATATTTTTTAAACTTTTAAAATATTTTACCTATTTATTTATTTGACAGAGAGAGAAAGGCAGATAGAGAGAAAGAAAGAATAGGCACACCAGGGCCTCCAGCCACTGCAAAGGAACTCCAGATGCATGCGCCCCCTTATATATCTGGCTTATGTGGGTCCTGGGGAATTGAACCTGGGTGCTTCGGCTTTGCAGACAAACACCTTAACCACTAAGCCATCCCTCCAGCCCTTTATAAAAATTTTTGATGTAATTTTTTTCTTTGACGAATACTTTTTAAAATATTTTTAAGTTCTTTATTTGAATACAAGACAAAAAGAGGCAGGGGGCGGGGAGAAACAGACAGAATGGGTGCGCCAGGGCCTCCAACCACTGTAAACAAATTTCAGACATGTGCATCATCTTGTGAATCTGGGGAATCAAACCTGGGTCCTTTGGCTTCATAGGCAAGTGCCTTAACTGCTAAACCGTCTCTCCGGCCCTAATTTTTTGTTTGTTTTTGTTTTTTTGCAGTAGGGTCTTGCTCTAGCCCAGGCTGACCTGGAAATTAGTCTCAGGCTGGCCTCGAACTCACAGGGATCCACCTATCTCTCAAGTGCTGAGATGAAAGGCCTGTGCCACCACGCCTAGCCTCCCCTTTTTTAGACAAGCCCAACAGACTACCTTTTTCCTCCCATTTATTTATTTTTATTTGAGACAGAAAGGAGGAGAGAGAGAGAGAATGGATACACCAAGACCCATAGCCACTGCAAACGAACTCCAGACGCATACACCACCTTGTGCATCTGGCTTACGTGGGACCTAAAGAATGATCCTGGGTCCTTAGGCTTTGCAGGCAAGCACTTTAATCACTGAGCCATCTCTCCAGCCCGAGTTTTTACAAATTTTTAAAAATATATTTATCTATTTATTTGAGAGAGACAGAGAAAGAGAGTATGGGTGCTCCAGGGCCTATCTCCACTGCAAAAAAACTGCAGGTACATGTGCCACTTTATGCATCTGGCTTTATGTGGGTACTGGGAAATAAAACCCAGGCTTTGCAAGCAAGTGCGTTTAACCACTGAGCCATTTCTCCAGTCCCTAGGTTTTTTTTTCTTTTTGGTTTTTCGAGGTAGGGTCTCACTCTAGCCCAGGCTGACCTGGAATTCACTATGGAGTCTCAGGGTGGCCTCGAACTCACGGCGATCCTCCTACCTCTGCCTCCCGAGTGCTGGGATTAAAGGCGTGCGCCACCACGCCCGGCTTCAGTCCCTAGGTTTTTAAAAACTTTAAAATAATATTTTTGTTGATTTATTTCCAAAGAGGGAGGGGAGAAAGGGAAGAAGAAAAATAGACAGAGAGAGACAGACAGACACACACACTATGGGCATGCCAGGACCCCTTGCCATGCAAATGAATTCCTATCATTTTGTGCACCTGACTTTACATGGGAACTGGGGAATCTAACCCAGGCTGGCAGGCTTTGCAAACAAGTGCCTTTTACAACTGAGTCATCTCCCCAGCATACCAGCCCTTTTTAAAATTTAATTTTGAAACAAAGTTTCATTAAGTTATCCCGGCTGGCCCCTCAATCTCCCAAGTAGGTGAGATTACACACATAGTTTAACATCTTGGCAGTTTTATAATTCCGGCCATGAGTTTTCTTATCTTTATAAAGGCTACATTTACTGAAGAATGCTAAATAACAATCTACAAAGACTCTAGTCCAGTTATCTTCACATAGTGGATATGCAACTGCACAGTGGCCATCCCTATGCATAGACCCGCAAAAGCAGACTGACATGGGGTGTGGTGGCGCACGCCTTTAATCCTAGCACTCGAGAGGCAGAGGTAGGAGGATCACCATGAGTTCGAGGCCGCCTGGCCTCGAACTCAAAGTAAATTCCAGGTCAGCCTGGGCTAGAGCAAGACCCTACCTTGAAAAACCAAACCAAACCAAAAACAATAAAAAGAAACAACAGACTGAAAAGGAAGATGCACTGAGTTCCACATCATATCCTTTTTCTGAGCCCTTAGATAAAGCTAGACTCATCTCTTCATTCATATCTTTGGAATAAAGTGGTTTTTTTCCCCCTGCATTCAATCTGACTATTGTAATAGTGTGTGGTTAAGAGTTTTATTTAAAAGGTGGCTGGCATGAGGGAACATCTTTGGAAGCTTAAGCCAATAAAAAAGACTCAAACCTTCATGTATATTCACACATAATTCACATGCACACATATAATCTGTAATTGCCAATATGAAAAAATGTGGTCTAGCTGGGCATGATGGTACATGCCTATATTCTCAACTTACAAGGTGGAAGCAGGAAGAACAGGAGTTCAAGGTCATCACAGCTTCATAACCAACTACATGAAACTATCTTAAATAAAAAATAGTATGATTTACAAAGAGCCTTGTTTGATTGCCCAGATACTCCTTAAGCCATTCCCAGAACCAAGTCCCTACAATATATAAAACCACCACTTTATTTATTTATTGATTGATTGTTGTTTTTGTTTTTCAAGGTAGGGTCTCACTCAAGCCCAGGCTGACCTGGAATTCTCTCTGTAGTCTCAGGGTGGCCGCGAACTCACAGCGATTCTCCTACTACCTTGGCCTCCCAAGTGGTGGGATTAAAGGTGTGTGCCACTACACTTGTTTCTTTCTTTCTTTCTTTTTTTTTTTTTAAGAATCTGGATTTCTAATGAGCAAAAATAGAAAGAGATAGATTATGTATCCATGATTGGGGAGAGAGCTGACATAGATCAAGTATCTACAATGTGAGAGGAGACATCACAGATCACATGTTCACAATGGATGCAGTATAAACACAGTCATGGTGGTCAGACAGTATTTCTTACCTGAGTATCCAAAGGAAATACTGGAGATGGGGCTCAGGTAGATGCCTTTGCCATAGGCTGCTCCATGCAGCTTGCAGGGAAACACCAGGGTGAACATATGAGCCTGGGCCCTCCCATGGCTATATATTAGGCATCCACAAGGCTTATCCAGTTCTCTGTCCCTCCATTTCTCTACCGTCACTCATTCAAGTAAGTCTAGGGAGCTACTTTTGAAAAGCTGATTGGCTGAAAAGTGGATTGCGGTTAAACTGCTCGTGGATGAAATACTAGATATTAATGCCCTGGGGAGTGGAAAGCAGCCAAGCGGCTGAGTTACTGCCTCAGCATCCATACTCCTCTCCTGAAGTCTTGATACACATTCAGACTCCCAAAGAGAAGACTAAAGAAGAAGGGAGGCAGCCAGGAAGAGGAACAAAAACCACTCTAATTTCTCAGGACAAATAAGTCTTCATAACAACTCTATGAATAGCCACAAAACTGAAATACCCTGTCATTATAACAGGGTAATTCATCACAGTGGCTGCAATCAGCAATTCCACATCCCCACCTAAGGTATATCCCCATTCCCAAAACCACCAAAAGACAGAGCTCAACTTCGAATATACCATTCCAGCTTCCTCTCTAGGGAAACTCCAAGGCAGGCTGGGCATGAGGAGCTGAGACAGAAGCAGCTTTGCAGCACTTTAGAGCACACTTCTTCGAAACTGAGAGGGGCAGGGAGGAGGAAGGAGAAGGGGGTCGTCCTCACCTGCAGTTTGGTGTAGGACGCATTGACCAGCCCGTTGCGCAGGATCGAATGCCAGTTCTCAATGTGGGACCCACTGTAAGGCAGGACAGCACCTATGTGTATGAGGTTCCCAAGAGCACTTCTGAGACTGCCATTCCCACCCATCTGTACCCACACAGGAATGGAGATCGGCACAGACACACCTAATGAATGCAGTCACAGGCATGCTAGGTATGTGGATAGTTAAGCCCCACATCGTATCCTTTCTTTCAGTAATCACACCCTAAACCCTCAGCTGTTGGTTCAGTGTTTTCATCTACCTGTTTTCCTGATTTTTTTGGAGGGGGGGTTTCAAGGTAGGGGCTCACTCTAGCGCTCAGGATGACCTGGAATTCACTAGTCTCAGGGTGGCCTCGAACTCACGGCAATCCCCCTACCTCTGACTCCCAAGTGCTGGGCTTAAAGGCATGCGCCACCATGCCTGGCTTTTCCTGATATACATGACTAAACCCAAATATGGCTTCTAGGCCAGACTTCACATCCTTTCTCTTAAAGCCTGCAAGGTCAGCCTTTCTGTATTGTTGTTATTTTTTTGTTCTGTAGATGTGCTGGGGATTGAATCCATGGCCTCAGATTTTATATCCTATTTTTAAAAGGTACTAACACTTCCTCTAAGTTACCCTGCATATTTTCTCTCTTCTTTTTTTTTTTTTTTTTTTTTGGTTTTTCAAGGTAGGGTCTCACTCTAGCCCAGGCTGACCTGGAATTCACTATGTAGTCTCAGGGTGGCCTTGAACTCACAGTGATCTTCCTACCTCTGCCTCCCCAGTGCTGGGATTAAAGGTGTGCACCACCACGCCCAGCTTATTTTTCTCTTTTTTATCCCTTGCCAGCATACAAGTTTATTATAACTCCTGAGTGGTCAAGAGTTACGAGGTCATTATTATAGTATAGCCACACATGACATGGAGTGAAAGGGACAGTTATGCTTTTATATTTAAAAAAAAGTTATATACCCTCAGTCCTTTCTTTTTTCCCTGTCCTACATTAAAACATAAATTATAGATTTGCTTCCAAAACTTTCAAGTCTTTCCAATCTGCTCCTTCAATAAACATGTAAATACTGTTTCTTTTCAATACATCAAAGCAGTTTGAGAATAAAGACCATGTCATATGAAGATTTTTGTACTATAGAAGACCTATCAAAATTAGATTTAATGCCAGCACTTGGGAGGCAGAGGTAGGAGGATTGCCATGAGACCTAGAACACCCTGAGACTACATAGTTAATTCCAGGTCAACCTGGACCAGAGTGAGACCCCACCTCGGGAGGAAAAAAAAAAATTACATTTAATGAATATTTGCTGGCTGGCTGACTGACAAATACAGGCAACACAAATTCATGCCTCAAGGTCCCCTCCCACTCCCACCTCCACCCACTGCTGCCCAGCTTCCACCCTCCTCACTGGAAGGCAAAGGTGCTTCCGTAGAGCTTCTTGGCGGTCCGGAACCGAGCCTCCTTCGCAGGAGGGCTGCTCAGCAGGAGGAACTGGTGTGAGGTGTGCATGAACTTCAGCTGCTGCCCAGGGTGGGGGTGGGGTCAGGAAAACAAAACAGAAATCGAGATCAGGGAAGGAAAGGTTGGGGACAGAGAACAAATCAGATTTGCACTAACTCCAAGCAAGGGAAATAGTCCTGGGCCCAAAGATAGCGTTGATAGACAAAGCCAAGTCAGCTACTTCTAGACCACTACGGTTAGCTGGCTTGGGATCCTTTCTTGACTCTGATCAGAAATTTGAAAGTGGGGGCTAAAGAGATGTTTGAGTGGTTAAGGCTCTTGCCTGCAAAGCCAAAGGAGCCAGGTTGAATACTGCAATATCCATGTAAAGCCAGATGCACAAGGTGGCACATGCTTCTAGAGTTTGTTTGCAGTGGCTGGAGCCCCTGGTGCGCCTATTATCTCTCTCTCTCTAATAAATGTTTTTTAAAAAGAAAGAAAGAGAGGAAGGAAGGAAGAAATTTGAAAGGGTATAGAGGGAGAATGATTACTTACCCTGCTGAGAGGTAGTTTGACAATGTGTGACCTGTTACTAGAGATGATCCTGGGAAGAAACAGGGAAAGGAAAAGGACAAAGTAAATGTGGTTAGGCTACCCTGAACAAGCAGCTTTTCTCAATCACAGGAAAACAAATAAGACTCCCCAGTCTTCTGTAATTCTGTCCAGATCACAGGAAGCTATTCCCGCTGACTGATAAGGCACATGTATAAACATTTAGGAGTCAGGAGCAGAGGTAGGAGGATCCCGGTGAGTTCAAGGCCACTCTGAGACTACTTAGTGAATTCAAGGTCAGCCTGGACTGGAGTGAAACCCTACCTCCAAAAACAAAAAAATAAACAAACAAAAAAATTTTTAAAGAGAAGCCCTATTGAGTCAGGTGTGGTGGCGCACGCCTTTAATCCCAGCATTCAGGAGGCAGAGGTAGGAGGATCACCATGAGTTTGAGGCCACCCTGAGACTACATAGTGAATTCCAGGTTAGCCTGGACTAGAGTGAAACCCTACTTCCAAAAAAAAAAAAAAGAGAGAGAGAGAAGCTATAGCTAGATAGTGAGAGGTAAGCAATGGATGAAATGAATGAAGTAGGCTGATACATTTAGGGAGAGAAAGGAATAGATCAAAGGAAGGAAATAAGAAAAACTAATATAAAGGAGAGGTTTGAAGCAGAAATGGTGAAAACTTGGACCTAGGATTTAGTCAGAACCAAGGCTCAGTAGCCATACTGCCTGACGTCAAAAAAAGGCCTGGAGGCATTCAAGGATGTGAAGAAACATAAAGTTATTATCTAGGTTGGAGAAAGAAACAGAAGAAACTAGAATGAACTTTCAGAGGAGTCAAGGCCAGACTGGAGTGTACTGAGGCTGAACATGGAGGACAAGAGAAAAAAGGCATACAACACTGAGGGCTCAGCAAGAGAGCACTGTTTCCTATGTTTTCCTACTTGTGATCCTACACTGGATGGTCTGCTTAGTAATTCCTACTGCTAAGAGAGAAAATCTACTTTTCCTCTCTCTTAGCATTGATATCAAAGACTGACATGGAAGAGGGAAGCAGGATAGAAAGAGAAACCTGTCAGGAAAAACTGTCAGAAGAGAAATCAGAAACAGGGAGGGAAGGCAACAGCGAACAGTCAAAATCTTTGCTAGAAGAAAATAACAATAGTCTTTGGCTCTAGGCTTTTTTTTTTTTTTTTCCAAGGTAGGATTTCACTCTAGCTCAGGCTGACCTGGAATTGATTATGTAGTCTCAGGGTGGCCTCGAACTCATGGCAGTCCTACCTCTGCCTCCCGAGTGCTGGGATTAAAGGCATGTGCCACCATACCCAGCTAGACTTTCTTTTTAAAAAAATACTTTTGACATATTTTTATTTATTTATTTGAGATAGATAGACCGAGATAGAAAGGATGGGTGCCCAGGGCCTCCAGAAACTGCAAAGGAACTCCAGATGCATGCGTCACCATGTGCATCTGGCTTACATGGGTCCTGGGGAACTGAACCTGAGTCCTTTGGCTTTGCAGGCAAGTGCCTTAACCACTGAGGAATCTCTCCAGCTCTTTAAAAATATTTTTTATCTTCATGTCACTGCAAACAAACTCCAGAAGCATGTGCCACTTTGTGTATCTAAACTCACCACAGGTACTGGGGGAATCAAACCAAGGCTGTCAGGCTTTACAAGCAAACACCCTTAACTACTAAGCCATCTCTCCAGCCCAGGCTCTAGACTTCCTACAGCATGAGGAAATGTCCTATGACAGGAAAAGGAGATACTAGGGAGAGATTAATTTCTATGGATGTACAGAAAACATAGCTGAAATGAACTGTGATAAGAGAGACTCAAACTTAATTGGTGCAGAATATATTTAATAACATTTTATGTCTGAAAATTGCTGAACCACGAGGCTGGAGAGGTGGATAAGTGGTTCAAGGGACTTGCTTGAAAAGCTTGATGGCCTGGGTTTGACTCCCCGGGCACCCCTGTAAAGTTAGACACCCAAAGTGGCACATGCATCTGAAGTTCATTTGTAGCAGTGAGAGGCCCTAGAGCACCTTGTTTCTTGCTCTCTGACTCTAAATAAATAAATAGATAGATAGATAGATAAATATAAAATTGTTGAACTAGGCATGGTGGCTTACACTGGCAATCCTGCCACTCAAGAGGCTGAGGCAGGAAGATCGAGCCAGGCCAGCTGGGCTATAGATTGAGAGAGAGAGAGACAGAACTGCAGAAACATTTTAAATGTCCTCACTATAAAAAATAACCAAATGAAGCCAGACGTGGTGGCGTACGCCTTTAATCCCAGCACTCGGGAAACAGAGGTAGGAGGATTGCCATTGAGTTCAAGGACACCCTGAGACTCCATAGTGAATTCAGGTCAGCCTGGACTAGTGTGAGACCCTACCTCGAGGAAAAAAAAAAAAAAGAGGTAATAAATAATAAACATTAGTTAACTCTAGTGACCATTCCATCATGTGCATATGTTTTAAGACATCATGTTACACATGACAAATACATACAACTTTATTTACTAATTAAAAAAATAACAAAGCAAGAGCCAGGCATGGTGGAACATGCCTTTAATCCCAGCACTCGGGAGTCAGAGGTAGGAGGATCACCATGAGTTCGAGGCCACCCTGAGACTACATAGTGAATTCCAGGTCAGCCTGGGCTACAGTGAAACTCTACCTCAAAAAACCAAAATAGCCAGTTTTGGTGGCGCATGCTGGTAGGATATTGCTGAAGAGGCAGAGGCAGGAGGATCAGGAGTTTGAGGCCAGCCTGAGTTACACATTTAAAAATAAATAAATAAAATAACAAAGCAAATGCTTTGGGAAGCATGGCACACAAAGAGAGCTTGAGAAATTATGTCAGAATTTGAGAGCTTTGGTAAGCAAGGTATGTAAACACAGCAGCATAAAAAAGCAGCCATACACCTATACCCCTCAAAAAGGATCTGTAGATTCAAGATTCATTTTCCATACTTTGTCCCTCTCCACCCACTCCATGAAGCCTGAGCCATTCTATTCATACCACTGCAGAAGAGGATGGGCCAAGGGATCCAGCTTGTCCATCTGCTTCTTGATTTCCAAATATGAGCCCTGGAAGACAATAGCCATAATATTATCTCCTTGGAGAGGTGGAAACCCTCCCACTTTCCATAGACTACTGGGGCCCAGGACAAGATAATCATCAAAGGAAAGAAAAAGGACAATGGGGTTCCCTCCCTCAAAAAGCCCCAGTCAGAGCCGGGCGTGGTGGCGCACGCCTTTAATCCCAGCACTCGGGAGACAGAGGTAGGAGAATCGCCGTGAGTTCGAGGCCACCCTGAGACTCCATAGTGAATTCCAGGTCAGCCTGGGCTAGAGTGAAACCCTATCTCGAAAAACCAAAAAAAAAAATAAAAAGCCCCAGTCAGGTTGGGAAGACTCAAATAAATATGAAAATGACTGAAGATGCTTACAAAACAACATGCAGGTGGGTCTCTCTCATTTTATGCAATTCCTACAGCCCTAAAAAGTTGCTTATAAATAAAATAAAAATGTGAATAGGAAATAAAATCAATGTCCCAGAAAGCTTAGGCTACATAATCCTATGGTAAATCTTCTCATAAGAGTCCTTATGACAGGCAATTCATCCCCTCTATGTGTACCATCTGAGGTAATCTGCACTGTGACACATAGGATTTGCTGAGAAGAGGCCCACCTGTAAATGTAAGTACAAATGAATGTCTACTCATGCAGAGACTGCAGACGAGGGGTGGGGAAATCTGGTGAAGGACAGCCTTGAGTCAAAGGATGGTCACTGCTCCATGTGGCTGCCCCACCCCTGGAAGGACAGAAGACGCAGGCCCCTGGGTCTAGCTCCTTACCTCCAAGCCCCCCTCCTCATCCCAACTTTGGCAGAGGTCTTACCCTCACTTCTCTAATTCTAAGGGGAAATATTAAATATAAATAACTTGTGTAGGAATTAGCAGCAAAGATAAAGGCTTGGGTAGGCGGAGAGAGACTGAGAGTGACAAGAATAAGAGTAAGAAAGTTAACAAAACAGAGGACAGGAACTGGAAAGGTTCCAAAGGGAATAAAACAAAACAGAGGCATTTGAATAGCTTCTCTAGATCTTTACCCACTCCCAGAAATTATGAGCAGAACAGGGCACATGAGCTGAGCAGGCAGAGAGTAGAATACCTGGGTCATCTCCCGGATGGACATCACACTATCCAGAGCTTTCTGAAGCCTCTCATAATTCTTTTTCTGTCGAGAACCAATAGGAAGAGAAGAAAATGGAGGAAAGAATGATATGATGAAAAGGTCGGTCAGATATACAAAGTAAGCCTGGGCTATGGAAACAGAAGTATGCCATGGTAAGAGCATAAGTTTAATGTCAGATACTTTCAGAATCATATGCTTGATCTTTTTTGTTTGTTTTTTGAGGTAGGGTCTCACTCTAGCCCAGGCTAACCTGGAATTCACTATGTAGTCTCAGGGTGGCCTTGAACTTATGGCAATCCTCCTACCTCTGTCTCCCGAGTGCTGGGATTAAAGACATGAACCACCTATGCTTGATCTTTTTTTTTTTTCAATTTTTTTAATTTATTTGAGATGAAGAAAGAGGCAGTTAAGAGAGAGAGAATGGGTGCACTAAACCTCTAGTCACTGTAAACAAACTCCAGACACATGTGTCAACTTGTCCATCTGGCTTTACGTGGGTACTGGGGAATCAAACTTAGGTCCATAGGCTTTGCAAGCAAGCACCTTAACCACTAAGCAATCTCTCCAGCCCATGCTTATTTTCTGACAAGTTAGAATTAATGACAGGGTAACATTTAACATCTTAGAATCTCACCATCCCTGTTTGCACATAGAAGTTTGTTTGGGGGCTGGAGAGATGGCTCAGTGGTTAGAGGTGTTTGCTTGTAAAGCCTGACAACCTGGGTTTGATTTCCTAGTACCTATATAAAGCCGGATGCACAAAGTGGCACATGTACCTGGAGTTTGTAGTGGCTACAGATCCTGGTGAACCCATTCTCTCCCTTTTACCTCTCTCTGTTTACAAATAATTTTAAAAAATTTTTAAATAAAATAAATTCTTTTTTTTTTTTTTTTTTTGTTGTTGTTGTTTTCAAGGCAGGGTCTTGCTATAGCACAGGCTGACCTGGAATTCACTATGTAGTCTCAAGGTGGCCTCGAACTCACAGCAAACCTCCTACATCTGCCTCCCAAGTACTGGGATTAAAGGTGTACACCACCACATCTGGCTTAAAATAACAAATTCTTTTAAAAGAAAGTTTGTTTGTTTCATATACAGGCTGACATGGAACTCACTCTGTAACCCAGGCTAGCCTTGAACCCATGATGATCCTACTATCTCCAGAGTGCTGGAATTAAAGGCACGCACCACCAAGCGTGACTCACAAGAGTTGTTTGGTGTTTTTGTTTTTGCATGTTTGTGTTTTTGGTAGTGCTGGGGATTGAACCCATGGTCTCACTCATACTAGGCAAGTGTTCTACCACTGAGCTATATTTTAGTCTCTGTTTGCAACTCAAAATAACAATTTTGTGCCCACCCTCACTGAAATGTTCTAAGAATTAAATAAAATGTATAAACCTGTACTACTGACCATCAGCAGTTAGGCACTGTGCTATGCACTGGTGATGGTTTATTTTAGAAGTAGACTTGACTGGGCCTGTAGAGTACTTAAACATTTGCTCAAACACAATTCCTAGGTTCTGATTAATAGTTATACCAATAGACCAAGTAAAGCAGATCACCCTGTTTCATGTTGAAGGATCTCATTAGAAAACTGAAGTCCCAGAGCCGGACGTGGTGGCACACACCTAGAATCCCAGCACTCAGGAGGCAGAGGGAGAGGATCTCCATGAGTTCATGGCCACTCTGAGACTACATAGTGAATTCCAGGTCAGCATGGGCTACAGTGAGACTCTACTTAGGAAAAAAGAGAGCGAGAGAGGGAGAGAAAGAAAGAAAGAAAAAAGAAAGACAACTGAGGGCCCAAATAGAATAAAATAGTCTATCTTCTCCAACTGCTGCACTGAAATAAAAGAATATCGCTCTCAAATTGAAGTATTTTCCTGAATTTACATCTCAATTATAAAATTGGCTTTTCTGGGCAGGTGGGATGGCTTAGTGTTTAAGGCTCTTGGCTATGAAGCCTAAGGACCCAGGTTCAATTCCCAGTACCCACGTAGGCCGTACGTATAAGAAGGTATATGCTTCTGGGATTCGTTTGCAGTGGCTAGATACCCTGACGTGCCCATTCTCTCTATCTGCCTCTCTCTATTGCTCTCTGCCTCTTTCTCTAATAAATAAATAAAATATGTATTTAAAAAATGGCTTTTCTGGGCTGGAGAGATGGCTTAGCGGTTAAGCGCTTGCCTGTGAAGCCTAAGGACCCCGGTTCGAGGCTCAATTCCCCAGGACCCACGTTATCCAGATGCACAAGGGGGCGCACGCGTCTGGAGTTCGTTTACAGAGGCTGGAGGCTTGAAGCTCTGGCGCGCCCATTCTCTCTCTCTCTCTCTCTCTCTCTCTCTCTCTCTCTCTCTCCTTCCCTCCCTCCCTCCCTCCTTCTCTCTGTTGCTCTCAAATAATTAAAACAAACCAAAAAAAAAAGGCTTTTCTATGATATTGAGATTGGCTTGGCTCTTAGACTGAAGCTTAAACTACTAGTTCTCAGCACTCTTGACTGGGCCTGGAACTTCATATCCCACAGGCTCTCTGCAGTCTCCAGATCGCTGACTACAGATGCTAGGACTTCTCAGCCTCCACAATCAGATGATACTATTCATTGTAATAAACCTCTCCCTCTATTATAGATGTTTGTGTATAAATGAGATATCTTTATCCACAACCTCTTAAACTCGGTTTCTCTGTCCCTTAATAGGTACCCAGTTGGCATATATTAGCTCTCATTGTTATACTAATCCGCAAAGTAAATAATCTCCCCTTTTACACATAGGGAAATTAAAATTGAAAAAGATTAAATGACTGCTAGCACTATTCAACTGGGGAACTGAAGAATCACAACATATAGAACTTGGGTCTGGCAGGCTCATCCAAAAACTACATTCTTTTATAGTTGTTTTTTCAGGCAGGTTCTGAAAGTGTGGTCCAGGCTGACCTCAAAATCACACAATTCTCCTGCCTTAGGCTACCAAGTGCTGAGATTATAGTGTGAGCTTCCATAAGGAAGCTTCCATAAGGATGTAACTAATATTAATATCTCTCCCCCTTTTTAAAAAAAGATTTATTATTTATTTATTTAGAGAGAGAGAGAATGGGCATGCCAGGGCCTCTAGCCACTGTAAATGAACTCTAGAAGCTTGTGTTACCATGTGCATCTGGCTTACATGGGACCTGGAGAATAAAACCTGGGTCCTTAGGCTTCCCAAGCAAGCAACTTAACCGCTAAGCCATCTCTCCAGCCCTCTCTCCCTTTCTTCTAATCCAAATATTTATAGGCACTGAAACAACATAGAGTTCAAGACTGCTCAAGAATCTGTCCCTTAAGCCGGGCGTGGTGGCACACGCCTTTAATCCCAGCACTCGGGAGGCAGAGGTAGGAGGATCGCCGTGAGTTCGAGGCCACCCTGAGACTCCATAGTGAATTCCAGGTCAACCTGGGCTAGAGTGAGACCCTACCTTGAAAAACCAAAAAAAAAAAAAAAAAGAATCTGTCCCTTATTCCAAGTGTACAGTGAAATGACAGTCCACCATCTCCCACTATCTTACCATTTCTGTTCCTTAGCCTTGGATATCTTCCCAAGCAACTATACCTTAGGGTTAAAGGCCAGAGTTTTAGGATCAGTGGGGTCCACCACAGAGGGGTAAGGCTCAAAGATGATGCTCTTTCTAGGGGACTCCAAAGCTGCCCTGCACATGGCCACCAGCAGATCCACCACCTTAGGGAAAGCAAAGAAAGGGTGCAGAACTAAATGACTGCTCAGTTACGGGAGTTACATGGTGTCCAGAGTTCCACTCTGCTGATTTAAAGTAAACGTATTCATGCCTTACAAAATTATAAAAATGTAAGCACTAGCAAAATAATTAAAAGATAAATACCATTCCCATTTCCCCAAATAAAATCTGAGTTTCTCACATGACTATTGATTATCCTATCAGAGCTATTTATTTTCTTGTTCTTTCCTTCTTTGGGGAGCAAGGGGAAGTAAGGATTGAATCCAAGGCCTCATGCATGCTAAGTATGTACAGCTCTTGGATTCAAGTAATCCTCCTGTCTCAGCTTTACTCTGCCAGACTGTGCATTAGCTTTTGTATATAACTATATACACATACATATATAATTTAATATTCATAGATAATAGCTATAGAGCATAGTCACTACAGGTTATACAGTTACCTAAACGGACCCTCTATAGTTTCCCAACTATATCCATTTTCTGTTTAATAAACTTTATATTTTAGTGAACATCCTTATACTTGAAAATATTTTTGGAGGTTAAATTCCAAGGACTGAAATTGCTAGACTCCTCTCCCTTTCTTAATGCCAATTCCCAGTCTCCTTTCCATCTTCCATACCTCTGCTCCAGTAGCCACCTCCTCTGCAGCTCCAGACATGACCCCCAGCGTGTAGAAGGAGAAGACACACAGTTCACGAGTACAGACAGCTGGCTAAATGGATACAGTAATCAGATGGTAGAATGGTTGAGGATTAAGAAAATATATACAGAGAAAAACCTGATCTTAGGCAACACTAGAATAAAGTAGAAATCTTGGAACCTTTATGTGGAGGAAAAGCACTGCAAAATTAGGTAAAGCTTTATAAAATGTCTTACTAGGGGCTAGAGAGATGGCTCAGCAGTTAAAGGCACTGACTTACAAAGCCTAATGACCCAGGTTCAATTACCTAGTACCCACGTAAAGCCAGATGCACAAATGGCACATGCATATGAAGTTTCTTTGCAGTGGGAGGAGGCCATGGTACACCCATTCTCTCTCTCTCTCTCTGCTTGCCTATTTCTTGCTCTCTCTTCTCTCAAATAAAAATATTTTTTAGAAAGCATTAAAAAATATCTGATCAAGTGCCGGGTGTGGTGGCACACACCTTTAATCCCAGCACTTGGGAGGCAGAGGTAAGAGGATCGCCGTGAGTTCGAGGCCATCCTGAGACTCCATAGTGAATTCCAGGTCAGCCTGGGATAGAGTGAAACCCTACCTCGAAAACCAAAAAACAAAACAAAACAAAAAACCTGATCAGGCTGGGCGTAGTGGCTCTCACCTTTAATCCCAGCACTTGGGAGGCAGAGGTAGGAGGACTGCCATGAGTTCGAGGTCACTCTAAGACTACACAGTGCATTCCAAGTCAGCCTGGACTAGAGTTGAGACCTTGCCTTTAAAAAAAAAAAAAAAAAAACTGATCTCTGTTTTTATTTATTTACTTTTGGGTTTTTTGAGGTAGGGTTTTGCTCTAGCTCAGGCCGACCTGGAATTCACTATGTAGTCTCAGGGTGGCCTTGAACTCTTGGCAATCCTCCTACCTGGGCCTCTCAAGTGCTGGGAGATTAAAGACGTGTGCCACCATGATGGCTCCTGTTTTTAAACATTAGTTGAGGGCTGGAGAGATGACTTAGTGACTAAGGTGTTTGCCTGCAAAGCCAAAGGACCTCGGTTCGATTCCCCAGGACCCATGTAAGCTAGATGCACAAGGTGGCACATGTGTCTGGAGTTCATTTGTGGTGGCTGGAGGCTCTGGCACACCCATGCTCGCTCTCTCTCTCTCTCTCTGCCTCTTTCTCAAATAAATAAGTAAATAAAATAAATGTTATGTGGGAGCTTTGGTGTCAAACTTATTTTTATATCTTTCTCTCTCCAAATGTGACTACTGAGATTTGTCTTCTGAGTAAAACAATTATTTTCAGGGTCTCAAGAAATGTGGACAGAATTATTTTACTAATGGCCCAGAAAGATGACAAGTGAAAGGTCCTTGGCCAAGGAAGAGGGTCACAGAGTAGGGGCCAATACCTTGAGCATAGACCCATTCTGGAAGACATGCTGCTCATCACACACCACACAGTACTCATTCAATGTTGGGATCCTCTGCTCTGCATACTTCATGATCTAGAGAGAGAACAGATTCTTTTTTAAAAAATGTTTATTTGCAAGGGCAGATTATTTATATATAGAGAGGGGGCGGGGAGAGAGAAGGGGCACATTAGGGCCTGGTGCCACTGCAAACAAACATGTGTCACTTTGTGCATCTGGCTCTACATAGGTACTGAAAAATCAAACCCAGTCCATCAGGCTTTGCAAGCAAGTTCCTTTAACTGCTGAGCCATCTCTCCAGTCGGAGAGAACAGATTCTAGGTC
Source organism: Dipus sagitta (assembly GCA_036346955.1). Lineage (NCBI taxonomy): Eukaryota > Metazoa > Chordata > Mammalia > Rodentia > Dipodidae > Dipus > Dipus sagitta. The sequence continues at coordinate 19,788,396 of CM070780.1, forward strand.
TCTTGGAAATACAGGCACATAAATAGGAGTTTTTTTTTTTTTTTCTTTCAGTGATACTGGAAATAATTTAAGCCTCTTTGACAGTTACCCTACTGCTTTCCAGCCCTTTGCCTAAAGCAAGATATATGGCTGAGGGCTGCAGAGATGGCTCAGCAGTTAAGGCACTTGCCAGCGAAGCCTAAGGACCCATGTTCAACTCTCCAGATCCCACGTTAAGACAGATGCACAAAGGTGAGGCAAGCATAAGGTCACATATGCCCACTAGGTGGCGTAAGCAGAGTCTGAATCCAGTGACTGAGGCCCTGGTATACCAATTCTCTCTCTTAATTAAAAAAAAATAATGATGATAAATAAAGATCTATGCCTGACTCCAGAGCTAAGGCTGTACAGTATTACATAAATAAGGCCAGCAGTCAGCATGGCCTTTGAATTGAAGTCCTTGGTTAACATCCCACATCTACTACTTAGTACGAAATATAATTGGGCAAGTCAGTTAACCTAAGCTGTGGTTTCTTCATTTATTCACCTCATGGAGTGTTATAAGAAATCTGTCTATGAAAGTATTTTATGAACATAACAGGTCCTAATCAAACTATTAGTGTGGCTATAGTAATGCTAGACTGTCCCTTCAGGATAAGTGAGTATTTAGCTCAAGATTAGATGCTGGGGGGCGGGGGGGTGGGAAAGGGAAATATGAACTAAAAGCCATTTCAACTACTTAGAAGAATTAGCCAGTCTACTGGCCAAAACCACAGACACAACCTGTGCTAGGAAGATGGCACAAATCCAGAGCTCAGGCAGCAATATTGTTTTTTCTTTTTTTAAGCACTACTTTTACACCGCTTTTATATATAAATCTAAATCAGACTGTTCCAAATTCACATGCTTATGGGCTAGTACTGAGACATGGGACAGGTTTTACTCATTCATTTAATATAGATTTATTGAAGGCCTACTATGGCCCCAGCTCTGTGAAAGACCTTGAGTACAATAGTATAAAAGAACACCTTTGGGCTGGAGTGATGGCTTAGCGGTTAGGCGCTTGCCAGTGAAGCCTAAGCACACCAGTTCAAAGATTGATTACCTACATTAAGCCAGATGCACAAGGTGGCACATGCATTTGGAGTTCATTTGCAGTGGTTGGAGGCCCTGGTGCACCCATTCTTTCTCTATCTATCTGCCTCTTTGTCTGTCACTCTCAAATAAATAAAAGTAAAAAAAAAAAAAAAAAAAAAAAAAAAAAAAAGAACACCTTTTGTCTTCAGATGCTCAACTTCAATAGGGGAGATCTGGCATGTATGAAAATTAGTTACAAGACAAGACAGGGTATGGTATAGTGACACAAAGGTGCTACCTAAGACAAAAAGGACTGGAAGTGCTGGCGAGGCAGAGAGCCCTTCTCATAATACAGTTGGAGTAATGAAGAGCTTATGGAAAAGGCAGCACCTCCCTGCACTGCAATAGGCAGTTACAGGGAGAAAGGACAGTGCAGTGAAAGAACAAAGAAAAATAACAGAGATGCAAAAGTGAAAGCTAATCACAAGGTTCAAGCAGGACTGGACAGATGGCTCAGTGGTCAAGGCACTTGCTTACAAAGCCTAACAACCTAGGTTTCATTTCTAGTACCTATGTAAAGTCAGATGCACAGAGTGGCACATGCATCTGGAGTTTGTTTGCAGTGCCTTGAGGCCCTACCATGCCCATTCTCTCTCTAAGGAAATAAATAAATAAATATTTTTTTAAGGGCTGGAGAGATGGCTCAGTGGTTAAAAGCACTTGTCTGCAAAGCCTGATGGCCTGGGTTTGATCCCCCATCCAGATACAAAAACAAAGTGGTGCATGCATCTGGCATTTGCAGTGGCAGGAGATAGTCCTGGTGTGGAGCATACTCACTATCTGCCTCTTTTTCTCTATCGCTTAATAAGAATAATAAAGTATTTTTTAAAAACAATTAAGGCGATTGTTTTAAATATATTTTTAAATTTTAAAAATTTATTTCTTTGAGCCGGGCATGGTGGCGCACACCTTTATCCCAGCACTCGGGAGGCAGAGGTAGGAAGATCGCTGTGAATTTGAGGCCACCCTGAGGCTACATAGTGAATTCCAGGTCAGCCTGAGCTACAGCGAGACCCTATCTCGAAAAGCAAAACCAAAACTAAACAAAAAAAAATTATTTATTTCAGAGAAAGAGGTAGAAAAAGAGGAGAGAATGGGCACTCCAGGGCCTCTAGCCACTGCAAATGAACTCCAGACACATGTGCCACTTTGTGCATCTGGCTTATGTGGGTCCTGGGGAATCAAACCTGGATCCAGGCAAGTGCCTTAACTGCTAAGCCATCTCTTCAGCCCAATTAAAGCAATAAAAAAACAAATGCCCAGTAGTGGTTAAGCAGAGAAAGGTCTATGAAGAATACTGAAGATAATTAGAACAAGGATATGATCACAAGGAAATGAGTGTGAATCACAATCTCATCTTGACACTCACATTCTTGAAACTTAACAGTACAGCCATTTATATTTGGTCCTATGTAGCCTAGGACCTTTGCTTATTTATTTCCTAAGAGAGAGAATGGGCATGGTAGGGCCTCTAGGCACTGCAAGCAAACTCCAGATGCATGTGCCACTCTGTGCATCTGACTTTACATAGGTACTGGGAAATGAAACCTAGGCTATGTCCTATGTAACCTACCCTAGGTCCTATGTAACCAGTGTTCCCAATCATGCTGTGTGACCTTCTTGAGGTTGAGAACTATGCTTTCTTTCTTCCTGGGAGCAAAGCAACGTAGGAAATACTTAACTAAAGAGCTGGGTGACCTCAGGAGGTCAGGTGGCTCAGACAACAGGGAGGAACACTGGAATTAAGTTCTAAACTTGATTACCTGAACAAGGAATCCATACTCCAGAGTGGGGATGTTCTTGCAGTGACCACTGACCTGGTAAGAGTACAAGACATTTTCCAGGAGTCTTCTATGAAGTGGGGCATAAACACACCTCACCCACACTCACCACCCATAATTCTTCTAAAATAGCTAAATCCTAGTTCAGATCAGCCTAAGTAATCCCAAACTGGAGAGATCTTTACAGACGTTTCTGCCAAAGGTTCAGGAAAGTGTTCACCTGTCCTTAACCTTCTTCAAAGTAGATGGAATAGGCTGGCAAAGCAGCTAACTACCAAGTACTGACTGTAACTTGATAACATCATACATGACTTCCCTGGGGATGCCCATCTCCAGACCCTCTGCTTCATGTCTACTACCAAACAAGCCTGTCAGATAACTTAGCTATAAGCTTACAATAATTAAAACCTGGGTTCCATTCTACCCACTCATGGAACATGCCCAGATTTGACTTAAAATGCCTGGACAACTATACTCCCACCTCATTTGAAAAGCTATTACCCTACACTTCCACTCCCACCCTCCTGATGCCCAAGTCAAACCCTCCCCAGCCCATGTACCAAGGGAGAGGTCCGTGCTGGGGGAGGGAGGCCCACGTGCTGGGGGCACAGGAGACCTGCCTGGGGGCTGGGAGGGTAGCCAAACACCTCTACTTTAGGGTTCTTCATGGTGCAAGAAATTGAACGATTCATAAGGCGCCCAACTCGAAGTTCCGGTACACCCAGTTTGCCTTTCAGCATGGAATCCTGTATGATAGGAAAACTGGGGGACCTGGGAAAAAAGCAAACGAAAGTGATGAACTTGGACTCACTGTGAGCTCTAAAAGTGGATTGGAAGTAAGAAAACTGTAGGTCAAAAGTCTAAGCCAAAGACACACTCAAATCTGGTGGTATCTTAATGTACAATCTATTGTACCTTTTGTTTTTTTTTTAATTTTGTTTTGTTTTGGTTTTCAAGGTAGGGTCTCACTCTAGCCCAGGCTGACCTGGAATTCACAATATAGTCTCAGGGTGGCCTCGAACTCACAGCGATCTGCCTCCCGAGTGCTGGGATAAAAGGCGTGCACCACCATGTCCAGCCAATCTATTATATCTTAATGTAAGAAACCCAAGAGTAATTCCCACAATTAAACTGACTTTTATGACATTATCTGTATGTTCTCCAGACTGAGATATTAAGGGGAGGCAAAGGCAGAGCCTATGGAATGGTTCCTTGAGAGAATGCCTGTTTCACTTATTCTTTGTTGTAAGAGAGTGGGATTAGGTGCCATCACTATGCTAGGCAAGTAGTGGCATCCAAAATTTTGCTTGGTGTCAGCTATCAACAGTGATGCCTGGAGCAATACAAAGCTAGGTCTGTGTCTGCCTTTGGGAAGATCAGAGGGCACCAAGGGGTCAAAGGCAGACCTACAGTTAAAGAATGGAGTAATCAATGTACTCTTTCATAAGGGAAAAGGGTTGGTGCCTATTCTCTAACTTTGCCTCCTCCTGACAGGAATGAGAGCTAAAGGGAAGATGGAAAGGTCAGAATGCATGTCTCCAAATACTTACAGATCATGAGCTTAGATACTGAGTTTTATAGAACGGATGAGTTATGAACATTGAATCAGGAGTAGAAGGAAGGGTAAGGACACAAAGGAAATCAGGACCATGTGCGTGAGGATTCAGGGAGTGAATAGAAAAATATTAGTTTAGCACAAGGCTAAGGTAAACTAGAGATGACCAACTTTAGGAAAGCTCTTACTTGGGGATAGGTGAAAAGATGCTGAGGCCAGCTCTGAACTTCTTGATGGTACCACTCGCCTTGAACCAACTGTGCCTCTTCTCCTGCTGGGTCTTCAAGAAGTCGTTGCTCAGATGCTTCCATTGTTGGGATGTGAACATGCCCAGGATCCTGTGAAATCAAGAACAGGCTTAGGGGCAAAATTAGGCAGAGAAGGTAGACTAAGAGAAGCAACTAATCTAAAACTCAGACCCAAAGTCTGCAAAGCTAGTTGTAGTGGGGGAATGTATGTCTGAAGAGTCCCTTAATAGGACCTTGGCACATGAAAACCCACGGTCCTAAACCACCTTTTTAAATTTTTTATTTACTTTATTTATTTATTTGACAGAGGAAGAGGAAGGAAGAGAGAGAGACAGACAGAGAGAAGGAGAGAATCGGAGCTCCAGGGCCTCCAGCCACTGCAAACAAACTCCAGACATATGCACCCCTTGTGCATCTGGCTAATGTGGGTCCTGGGGAATTGAACTGGGTCCTTTGGCTTTGCAGGCAAATGCCTTAATTGCTAAGCCATCCTTCCTGCCCCTAAATCACCTTCTTTATCAGAGGAGTCAATATCCACATCCACTGCCTAGCTTAGTGAGCTAGAAAATCTCTGGAGATCTCAAAGGCTGGGAACCTTCAGCTTTACTGCCAAGAATGACCATTCTGCTAGCAGAAGCAGCAAATACTACCCTATACCTTGCAAAAGTAAGAAAAGGATGATGAACATGACAGTACAAACTTGTTAGGTGGAAAATTACATCCCCAAACTTATGGTCTCCAGCTCACAAACAGACTTGTCAGTCATTTCCCTTGTCCTTGATCAGCTCTCTGTGGCTTTACTCCTAGAGGTGTCCAAACTCTTGACAGTGAGACATGATATTATCATTTACAAATACGCTGGACCACATTTACAGCTACCCTGGGATGCATGTGGCCCATGGGCTACAAGGTGGACTCGTAGGCAGCTATTATTCATGAGCTTCTTCAAACTCTTAACCTCACCTGCCAAGAATAATCTCTTTTCCATCTTATTAGAAAAACCCACCAAGCATCAGCTCCCTTAATTTTGCAATCCTGCAACAAAATCCATTTCCACTGCACTTTTACCTTCCATCCCTCCACTCTCTGAAGAGAAGAGGACCCTCCCACTCAAAACTGGTTCTCTACTAGTGGCCGTTCTTGTCTCTTTAAGGACCCTGCTCTGACAATCATCCCCCCTTCCCAGAGTCTACAAACATCCCAGCTTTCTGCATTTGAATCATCCTCAGCCCTAAGCCTCTCAGTTCATCTTCATTTCTACTTGTTGCTAACCACTCACTTCTCAACTTTTCATACCTTTACCATTTTACTAAAACTCTTCTCATCTTGATGCTGAATCCAACAGGAACTCCTACACTGTCCTCTTACTTAGCCTCCTGTTGCCCTCCTTGAACACTCTTTCCTCCATAGTCTTCTGCGACATCATTCTCTTTCTACTCTTCTTGGACTTCTCTGACCTAAGCTTCAGTGTTTCTTTTTCCTGGGTGTTGATTCTATTTTATTTTCCTCTATCATCCTTTAGGATTCTTCTGTGCACTGGTCATATTCCCTCCGACACTGATGCCTATCTTCAACCCTAACCTCTCCTGTAAGCATCAAGTTGAGAAAATTGCATATTGAGGGCTGAAGAGATGGCTCAGCACTTAAGGCGTTTGCCTGAGAAGCCTAAGGACCCAGGTTTGATTCCCTAGTACCCACATAAGCCAGATGCACAATGTGGCCCATGCATCTGGAGTTGTTTACAGTGGCTGGAGGCCCTGGTACACCCATTCTCTCTCTCTTTCAAAATAATAAAAATATTATTTTTTTAATTGCAAGCCGGGCATGATGGCTCATGCCTTTTATCCCAGCATTTGGGAGGCAGAGGTAGGAGGATCGATGTGAGTTTGAGACCACCCTGAGAATACATAGTGAATTTCAGGTCAGCCTGAGCTAGAGTGAGACCCTATCTCAAATAAACAAAACAAACAAACAAACAAAAAAAAAAAAACCTGCATATCTCCACCTGCATATCCCATGTGCCTTTAAACAATATGTCTAAAGTGGAACTAATTACCCATTTTTCTACAGACTTGTTCCTCTTTCTATATCCCAACTGGTGATATAACAATTTACCTAGACATTGTGGTCAGAACCCCAGGAATAACTTTCCAGTATTTCTTTTTTAAATTAATTAATTAATAATTGATATGTATGTGTGTCTGTGTGTATAGGTCAGAGTTGTTGTCTGTGGTCTACCTTCTTTGAAAGACAGGGTCTCTTGCTGCTGCAAATGAGACTAGCCCGCAAGTGGCTTTATGTAGGTGTTGGAAAATTAAACCCAGGTCAGCAAGCTTCTGGAGCAAGTGCTTTTAGGGCCTGAACCATCTTCCCAGCCCTTTCAGTATCTGACTCCATGACACTCAACATATCCAAATCAGTCTTCAAGTCTTACTGATGTTTTAAAAAATATTTTATTTATTTAGTTGAGAAAAACAGAGAGAGAGAAAGAGATACAGAAAGGAAGAATGGGCACACCAGGGCCTCTAGCCATTGCAAATGAACTCCAGACACATGCGGCACCTTGTGCATCTGGCTTTACGTGGGTTCTGGGGATTTGAACCTGGGTCCTTTGGCTTTGCCAGCAAGCACCTTAATTGCTAAGCAAACTCTCTGGCCAAGTCTTACTGATTTTATATCCTATAAATCTTTCCAGTATGTCTCATTACCACTGTCACCTATGGTTACACTTTAGCTCTGCCATCATCATTGTATCCAGAAGGTATGCAAAAGCTTTCTATTAACCTACTTCTGCTCCTGTGTTTCATCCCCTCCTGTTCATTTCGTGTAATACTACCAGAAGGGTTTTTCCAAAACTAAATGTGACCATGTCATTTCTTTGTTCTAAAGGACAAAAGCCTAGTGCCTACCATGACTTGAACCTCTCCCCATTTTCCGGCTCTAGTTCCTACTACTTCCTCTCCATTGATATTTAACCACCTGAAGTTGCCTACATATACGCTGCTTCCTATGAGGGTCATCCGCTCTCAGAGTCCGTCTACATGGGTAACTCTTAGACAGGCCTGAAAACCATGAATCATCTCGCTTTCATTATTTCATTAATACTACTCCACTGCCACTGGAATGTTCTTCTTTCTTCAGTGTTTTTTCTATTTGTTTGTTTTGAGGTAGGGTCTCGTCCCAGCCCAAGCTGACCTGGCACTCTGTAGACCCAGGCTGGCCTCAAACTCACAGTGATCCTCTACCTCTGCCTCCCAAGTGCTGGATTAAAGACATGGGGCTCCTGTTTTGTTTTTTAAAAAAACCTTGCACTCATTGTTAGATGTTTTTGTTGTTGTTGTTGTTGTTTTTTGGTTTTTTGGTTTTTCAAGGTAGTGTCTCACTATAGTCCTGACCTGGAATTCACTATTTAGTCTCAGGGTGGCCTTGAACTCATTCATGCACCACCACGCCCGGCTTCATTGTTAGATTTGTATTGGGTTCTGTTTGTAACATGTCTGAGGTAATCATTTTCCTTTTATACTAAATACTTGCATATCAAACCTTCGAACAAAAATTTCAACACATTCAGTAAACCAAACTTATCTGAGCTCCTAGAGCCCCTTTGAGGCCACAAGAGAATACATGAATATTAGAATTCAGATTTCAAAGTTGGACATTTCTTTTTTATTTTTAAATTTATTCTATTTATTTGGGGGGCAGATAAAGAGATAAGAAAGAATAGGCACACCAGGGCCTTCAGCCCCTGCAAACCAACTTCAGATGTATGTGCCACCTTGGGCACCTGGCTTACGAGGGTCCTGGGGAATTAAACCTGGGTCCTTTAGCTTTGTAGGCAAGTGCCTTAACCACTAAGCAATTTCTCCAGCCCAGGGTTGGGCTTTTCTTTAGATGCTAGATAGTGAGGAGCTTCCAGGAAGCCTCAAGTATGACACACAAAATAACATAAGCTCCCCTCCACAACCATGTATCTGGCCTCATACATTTATTTTAGCTTGTCTTAGGCATATGTGAGAATGAAATGTGGGGGGCTAGACAGATGGCTTAGCAGCTAAGGCACTTGCTGGCAAAGCCAAGGACTGAGCTTCAATTCCCCAGTACCCACATAAAGCTGCATGCCTGAGGAGGCGCAAGCGTCTATAGAGTTCGTTTGCAATGGCTAGGGCTCTGGCAAGCCCATTCTCTCTATCTGCCTCTTTCATTCTCTCTCTCAAAAAAAGAAATAAAGTATTTTTAAAATATAGAGAAAATTTTGGATGTCTACCTGTATGAGTTGCTACAGCTCGTATCTTGAATGTTTCCCAAAGGCTAATGTGCTGAAGGTTTGGTCCCTAGCTGGTAACACTGTTAGGAGGTGGTGGAACAGTTGAGAAGTAGGGCTTGTTGTCAGGCATGGTGGGGCACACCTTTAATCCCAGCACAAAGGTAGGAGGATTGCTGTGAGTTCAAGGTAACCCTGAGAATACATAGTGAATTCCAGGTCAGCCTGGACTAGAGTGAGACCCTACTTGAAAAACCGAAAAAAAAAAAAAAAAGAAGAAGAAGAGCTTAGTAGAAGGACGTTAGGTCACTGGGACCACTCTAGGGGATATTAGTACCACAACACCTCCTAACATACCACAAGTTGAGAAGGCCTCTTCCACCACCCACTCCCATTATGATGTTCTGTGCAGACCCAAAGCAATATTTCTCACCAACCATGGACAGAAACCTCTAACCTGTGAGCTAAAATAAACCTTTCTTCTTTTTATTTTTTATTTTTATTTATTTTTATTTTTTATTTTTTATTTTTATTTTTTTGGTTTTTCGAGGTAGGGTCTCACTCTAGCCCAGGCTGACCTGGAATTCACTATGGAGTCTCAGGGTGGCCTCGAACTCACGGCAATCCTCCTACCTCTGCCTCCCGAGTGCTGGGATTAAAGGCGTGCGCCACCACGCCCGGCTCCTTTCTTCTTTTTAAGTTGAATATCCCTCATATCTTGTCACAGTAATACAAAGCTGACTAAAACACCATCCATCTTTTTTCCCCTCACATGTTCATACTAAGAAAAAAATAAATAAAGTTCTTACTTTTTCAACTGAAGACCCAGACCAAACCCTTCCTTATTTGATGGCTGGAAAACCTCAATTGATGGTTCTGTCAAAAGAAGAGAAAGCCCATATTAGGTATGTATATTTAATCTCTTGGAATCCAAAGCCAAAGTATAGTAGTAGAACAGCTTCCTTAGGTTCTAAACATGGCAGCTGCTGGGTAATATAAATAAAGGTGGAGGGGCTGGAGAGATGGCTTAGTGGTTAAGGCGTCTGCCTACAAAGCCTAAGAACCTAGGTTTGATTCCCTAGGACCCACGTAAGCCAGGAGCACAAGGTGGCACATGTGTCTGGAGTTTGTTTACAGTGGTTAAAGGACTGGCGCACACTTGCTCGCTCACGCTCTCTCTCTCTGCCTCTTTTTCTCTCTCTCGGTGAAATAAATAAATAGTAAAATAAAATAATAGTGAGAAGAAAACATGGGGCAGAGATTAGATTCTAGAAGTTATATAATCAATTTGAATATCTTCAGTATGAAACTGAGAGGGTGGGGAAAGATAAACAGCATTTCCAAACCATAGAAAATAATTCCACAAAGACCTTTGGGGAATGGCTGTGATGTAACTGGGGATGAAGATGCCATTAACAAGAAACTGAAAAAGCTGGTGTGGTGGCACACACCTTTAATCCCAGTACTTGGGAATCTGAGGTAGGAGGATCACTGTGAGTTCAAAGACAGCCTGAGACTATACAGTGAATCCCAGGTCAACCTGGGCTAGAATGAGACTGTACCTCAAAAAAGAAAAAGAAAGAAAGAAAGAAAGAAAAGAAAAGACAGAAACTGAAAAAGCTCCTACCAATGCCTTATAGATTGAACTCAAGGGTTTTTTTGTTTGTTTGTTTTTAAAGACAGGGTCATGATATTTAGTTCAGTTTAGACTAGCCCAGGGTGGTCTTGAATTCACTATTCTCCTGCCTCAAACTCTCAAGTTCTGGTATTACAGACAGATGCCACCATGCTCTGCAAAAGACTTTTTTCAGACTCCCAGAAAGCTTTTCTCTCCTGTTTTGATTTTCAGTGACAGGGTCTCATCTAGCCACGCTAACCATTCATGTAACCAAGGATGTCCTTGAAGTCCTGACTCCTGCTTCCATCTCCTAAGTGCTGGGATTTCAGGGACGTGCCACCATGTCTAGCTGAGCACAAAGGTCTTAGTCCTCGTTTTCCCTGTCATTCAGTTAAGGGTTTTGAATCAGACCACACTCAGAGAGGACCCACTTGCCCAAAGTCGCTGCCTTTACCTGGTCCATCAAGGTACTGGGAGAGAGAAAACCGCAGCCTCAGCACAATTGGTTCTGTTCGGAGGACCTTCCAAGCTGTAGATACTTCCTCCTAAAAGAATGATGGAAATCATTAGCAGTCCACAACAGAAAAGACCAGGCTAGAAGTTTCCCCCACATGACACACACACACACATATGACAGTACACACCACTGCCTGCTGATGATCTAGAAAAGACAGAGATGAAGACTATGTGCTCCACGTATAGCACTCAGGAACAAGACTCCTGGCCTAATGACAACATCCACAACGTCAGCTCGACATGATACTGGCAGGTATTAGCACCACTTACATCGAGGAAGCTGATGTTGATATGGAGGTCAATGTCCACATCATCGATAGTTCCATATTCTCTGCAGGGATACAGGCAAACACAAGCTAGACTTATTAAGGGAACAGAAACAAGGCGAAGGACAAAGTGAGCCTGAGGCCAGGGGAAGGGAAAGGGTGGAAGATAGTTTTGTATTTCAGGTCTCAGCTACACAGCTTCAAGCCACTTATATGATCACAGTCCTTTCCCAGAGCTAACTCCTTCTAGTCTCAAAGGTTAAATTATTGGCCTACAGGGGTTTAGGAAAAGCCCTAAAGAAAAACCTTAAAGAAAAGTAACTTTATTTGCCTAAGCCATATTTAAATATTCTTAGTAGCCTCTACCATTAAACTTATAAATTTATCTATTATACCATCAAAAGAAAAATGCTCTGACTTCTGAGCAATTCAGAAGGAAGTAGCTTGGCCCCTGCCAACCCTGCTATGGAGTCCCACCTGATGGACACAGAGTTCTCACTGTAGATCTCCTTCACAGCTTCAATGTCTGCATCAAGCTGAGGGTGTCTATACAGGTCAGCTGCACAGCTTCCCTGAGAGGGGGCAAACATTTTAGTGGAAGCAGAGGTAGAGATAAGCAAAGGGAGAGAGACAGAGAGATGAAAATAACAAGAACACAAAGAGACTCCAGGACCTGGGGAAAGCAAGCAGTGGCGGTGGATAGGAAGTGAAAGTGACTTACATGAAGTGGTGCTGACCCTAGCTACTAACTTCACTCAGCAAGTCTGCCATCCATCATTGCTCTGGCAAAGTTTCAGCAGACCAAAGACCGGCTTTGCTTGAGGAGCTCATACCCCATAACCTCAAGCTTTTCCTCTCACTATGACTTATAAAACTCAGAAAAGTTCTATCTGAAGAGCATGCTGGGAGTCAAAACATTTTTGCTCAGGTAGCAATGGTAGTAAACAATTACTGGGAGTCTTTCATGATGTGAATTGACATGACCCTCTCTGGCTAATGAAAATTATTCTAGGCTGGGCATCGTGGTGCATGCCTTTAATCCCAGCACTTGGGAGGCAGAAGTAGGAGGACTGCGCTGAATTTGAGGCCACTCTGAGACTACATAGTGAACTCCAGGTCAGCCTGGGGTAGAGCGAGGCCCTACCTCAAAAAACCAAAACAAAAACGAATTACTTCTGACTAATAACATAAGGGTAGTCTCTATGTAGAAGCTGTAATGTACTCTGAGATAACTGTAAGTCCCAGGCAGGAGCAAGGATGTTGGATGAGCTGTGACAAACTAGTCAGACCACATCTACATTATATATATATAGGTTGTTTTTGTTTTTTGAGGTAGGGTCTCACTCTAGCCCAGGCTAACCTGGAATTCACTATGGAGTCTCAGAGTGGCCTTGAACTCATGGCAATCCTCCTACCTCTGCCTCCCGAGTGCTGGGATTAAAGGTGTGTGCCACCACTCTCGGCTACATTATATTTTCATTCCATCTCTTGTCTAGTACAACTTCTTTCACTCTTGATTATTTCCAGAATGGGAAACCTAAGTTATTCAAACAATGAGTTTTGGAGGTATACAATCTCACCTGAACTCCATAGAGAAATTCTTCTGATTCATTATCTCCTTCTGAATCATCATCATTCCAGAACTGGCCTTTGATGTCCTAGTGATAAAAATAAAAATACAACTTTTGTTGGGTCCATAGAACACAGTGGGGTGATGGGAGAGAGAAAATGGGAAATTCCTACATCCCTTAGAAAAGCATAAATGAAGTCTCAATTCTTTTTTAGTTTTAACTCTTTGGGAGTTTAGGTCTCTTTCTGATCATATCCAAGGCCTAGCTCTGACTTGGTGGGACAGAGGAAAACACTAGGGAATTTTAGCCTTCTTAAGACCCAGTACAATTAGGCTTTAGTAGCCAGTGGAGAAAGGAAACAAAAGATTTCAGAGTTGGGACTGGACTGATGGCTTAATGGTTAAGGCACTTGCCTACAAAGCCTAAGGACCCAGGTTCAATTTCCCAGGACCCATATAAGCCAGATGCACAAGGTGGCACATGTTTCTGGAGTTCTACAGTGGCTGGAGGTCCTGGCATGCCCATTCTATCTGCCCCCTCAATAAATAAATAAATAAATAAGATTTCACTGTTGAGGCTGATTCCTAAGCATATCTGGACTCTAATACAAACTGGGTTCTTCTAGGCAGCTCCCAAATATACTCAAGTTCTCTTTCTTGTCTCCTTATTCCCTTTTCTGATTTTTATTTTGTTTTGTTTTTGAGTGACAGAGAGAGGGAGAACTGGTACGCCAGGGCCTCAGCTACTGCAATCGAACTCCAGATGCTTTTGCCACCAAGAGGACATGTGCCACCTTATACCTGCCTCACCTTTGTGCAGTGGGATCTGCAGAGTTGCACATGGGTCCTTAGGCTTCACAGGCAAGTGCCTTAACTGTTAAGCTATGTCTCCAGCCCTATTTTTGTTTCTTGAGACAGGTCTTATTCTGTAGCCCAGGCTAGCCTGAAACTTATCGCAGTTCTAATGCCTTAGCTTTCCAAGTGCTGGGATTGCAGGCGTGAGTCATCACACCCAGCTTTCAGCACTCCTTTTCTGTCTCCTACGCATTTAACTCTCCCCTTCTTTCTTCACAAAAAATCCAACTTCACACACCTTGAGTAATACCGTTTCCATATTGCTCCTTCCTTTAACTTCAAATATAGCTACTCCAAAAGGTCAAGAGAGGAAAATACCAGGAAAAAATGATGTGTACACTTTGTCTCATCTACCCCATAGTAGATTAGTTAGGAGAGGTGGGCAGTCGGTTCTTACCATTGGGTCAGTGGGTCACACACACTCCCAGGTCAGTGCTAGGCAGCACCCCTCCATTCCACCAGCTGAACCCACGCCAATGAGATGAGCATTTAGGAGGCCAGAAAGGAAGATAAGGGATGTGGTGATGTCATGGGCAACTGGAGATCTGCTGGGGATGGCAAGCTTTGCTGCTGCGGTGTTAACAAGCCACTGTCCTGTGGGAAGTAGATGACAGTTGTTTTCATCATCACTTACCAACTGGGCGATGTACACATGGATACATTTTATCTGTACATATTTACACTTGCATGCATACACACTTGTACTATATCTATACTTGTACTGTATCTTGGAAGATAATCACCTGTGAATGCACTCTACAATATAAGAGGTTTTCATTCCACTCAAAATGGAGAGCTGGGATTGGAGCAAATCCTGCTCTAGTCCATAATACTACAATAAAGCCTACAGTAGCAGTGGCAGGACCACCTGCTTATGCTAACTCTGCCTAATCACATCATTACGGCACAGTCTGCACAGCACCACTCTAGAGTCTTTATTTTTCCATATTGAGTCACTAATACATTTGAAACATTGATAATAGCTGGGCATGGTGATGCACACCTGTAATCTCAGCACAAAATGGGGGGAGGAAAAGACAAGAAGATCACAAGCTATAGCCATCTTGGGCTACTACCAAGACTGTGTCTCCAAAACAAAAACAGGGCTGGGAAGATGGCTCAGTGGTTAAAGTGCTTGTCGTGCAAGCATGAGGACCTGAGTTTAGATCCTCAGTACCCATGGAAAAGCTGGGTGTGGTGGTACATGCCTTTAATACCAGTGGGGGGGGAGGTAAAGACAGAAAGCACGCTGGGATTTGCTGGCTAGTTAATCTAGGAAAATTGGCAAACTACAGTTTCAGTGAAAAAACCTTATCTCAGAAAATAAGGGGCTGAAGACATGGCTCAGCAATTAAGGTACTTGCCTGTAAAGACAAAGGACCCCAGGTTTGATTCCCCAGTACCCACGTAAAAAGCCATATGCACAAGGTTCTGCATGCATCTGGAGTTCGTTTGCAGTTGCTTGAGGCCCTGGTGTGCCCATTCTCTCTCTCAAATAAATAAATAAATATTTGTTTGAAAAGTCAGAGGCTATTCTCACAAAGCCTGTCTCTTGAAAATCAATTCCGAATGTTAACCAGATGATTGCCTTGCCTTCTTGCTAGTCTTCAAACACAGGAAGCCTGTTTTTCACTACACAGCCTTTGCTTCTGCTGTTCCCCCTTTTTAGCATGCTTTTCAGAAATACCCACTTATTCTGCTCAAAGGTTGTCTTAGCTGTCCTTTAGAAAACACCACCACCAGACATAGCAGCACTCTATCCCCCTGCACATTCATTTCTTCTCCACAGCACTCACCATTCTAACATGCATTTATCTCCCATCAGAATGTAACTCTACAGCTATGGTTCTAACTATTTTATCATTTACTATTACACATTTACTGAATTAGTAAATGAACTCTCAGCTGTATACCTAAGCCACATTAAGAGCTTAAACACATAGACACACTGACAAAACGCTCACAAAAGTGTAAAAGCAAGACTTCATTCACCTTCAAGGGCAGCTGAGATATCAAATATAAAGATCTGGCGTCTGGGTTTGTTAGATTTACAAACAGTCAAGCGCTGAAATGGATGCTCACAGAAGAATGAAGAGGGGGATGCTACTGTCCGACCTGGCTTGTCCTTGGGGTGAGAGGCAGGATGATGGCAACATAGGCCAGAAGTGTCAACTTTTTCAAAGTTTTTGCACTGTAGAAGTCAAGAAAAACGTAGCATCTCTCCATGGGCTGTTGCTGCTTGGTTTCTGCTGCTATACAAGGGGGGGAGGGGGAGGGAGGAAAGTTATTCAACAAGTTTTTCCAAGGAAGAGACGGTTATGAAATTACTAGCTATTTCAAACTCGGCTTTAGTGAAAAAGACTTGAACCCTGTACTCTTCCCTCAGGAGAAATGGTGAAAAAGAAAAAAGGCTGAATGATGATCTAGTTTAAAGCTCTCATATTATAGGTTCAATACTCAGACCTGGGGAGGTCACACGACTTGCATAAAGGTCAGGAGTATCTTAGGACTACATTTGACAGGTCCTAAATATATCCAATTTTTATGTGATGAGGCCATAAATGATTAAAGGCAATGTTAAGGTCCCCCCCCCAAAAAAGAGCCATGGGCAAGGTAAAGGGATTCCACAAAATGTAAATAAACATCGAGCCTGGATCACAAAGGTCTTGCACGGTTCACTTTTTTGGGGGGGAGGGGGGGAGGATCACTGCACGCCTCTGATCATCACAATGTTAAAACTCTGGGGCTTCTCTCCCAGTTTTGCGGTCCTACAAGATGAGAACTCTGCTCCAAGCCGAGCGCTCCCCTCCCAAGAAAAGGACGACGAGGCCACTAAACAAAAAGAGGGGAGCCCTGAAAGGGCGACTCCCCGCGAACCCGGGGGACACCCTCCCCACCCCACCTCCTTCCGTGCCCCGCGGAGGGAAGAGGACCCGGGCTGGTCCCGCAAGCACTCGCGCCTGCAGGGCAGGGCAGGGCCTGCGGATCCCTGCCGTCCAGGCTGGCCCCGAGGGCACCCAGCACCTTGCCTCCCTCCAGGGCCATGAAAGCTCGGTGGCCGAGCGGGTACCACGGGCCGCGAGGCCTGGGCCAAGCCCGTGCACAGAGCGCCCCTCGCTCCACGCCCGCGGCTCGGGCGGGGCGGACCCCGCAGCCTTCCTCGGCCCCGCCCCGACCCCGGGCTGCCTTTTCCCCCAGCCGCTGGCCAGCCTCGCGGAGTACTCACGGCGGGCGACCCCGGGCCGGAGTGGGTGGGTGGGGGGGGGGGCGGGAAGACAAGCGGCCCGGGACGCCCCGCGGGGGCGGAGCGGCAGGCCGAGGGGCGGGGGCCGAGCCGGGCGGGCGAGGTCGCGCACCCCCCCCACACACACGCCTCGTCGTTCCGTCACGGGCACGCTAGCTGACTTTGCGCACGCGCGAAGCATGACGCTAGATCACGTGACGGACTTCCGACCAACCGGAGAGCGGCCTGAGCCTGGGCGCGGCTCTGACTCCTCCCCCTCCATCCCCCCCTCCGACGTCGGGCTTGCGGCGCGTGCGCAGTGATCGCTAGTTGAGACGAGAGCGCGGAGCGAGGGGAGTGGAGATGCGTGAGAAAGAAGAGGGGCTCTGGGCTCTCCGGAGCACAGCGTTGGCTCTTGGCGCCGCCCTGTGGTTGGAAGGATTGCGGAGGGGAAAAAGGCAATCCTGGTTGCCTGGATGGAGACACTTAGGAGCTGAAAGTGTGATAACCATAACAGCTTCCATTTATGGACCACTGATGCGCTTCAAGATGGGGTTACGGGCTGGAGAGATGGCTTAGCAGTTAAGGCACTTGCCTGTGATGCCTACGGACCCAGGTTCGTCTCCCCAGAACCCATGTAAGCCAGACACACAAGGTGACACATGCACACAAGTGCATGCACGCACACAAGGTGGCGCACGTGTCTGGAGTTTGACTGCAGTGGCTACAGGCCCTGGCGCACCAATTCTCTCTCTAATAAAAATAAAAAATATATAAAAAATAAAAACTGAAAAAAAAGATGGGGTTAAGTATCCTAGTGAACACATTGCAAGCTGGCATATGGAAAGCTGCAAATACATTTAATACACCTAACCTTCTGAACTTCATAATGAAGTTTGAGGTGCTGGAGACTTAAGCACTCTGAGATACTCCTCCACACTCCCGGTTTACCATAGAAATCCTGTGGTTGACTTCTGCCTCTACCAGAAGAGAAATGTGGTGTGTACTTCAAGCCTAGGGAAAGTTCGGAATTCAAAGTGTTCTTTCTATGGAATAGGTATCACTTTTGAGCTATCGTAAGGTAAGAAGACATAAACTGGACCAAGTAATTTTGGACCATGTGTACTTTCTGGCTAAGGTATTCTGATGATTATTTTAAAGGTTTTAGCTTGAAATCTATGAAATTACAGATATTTACTTACATATTGCAAAATCAGCAATTGCATACGGTTCAGCTTAATACTGTTTCACGCTCACCACAACAGCCCTATTTCACAGGGCTGTTATTGTCTTCATTTCAAAGACGGAAAAATAGAACTTTGAAAAGTCTTCACTTAACACTGATGATAAGTGGTCAAACCAAGCTTTTTAAAACACTTTAGCCAGGCATGGTGGCCCACACCTTTAATCCCAGCACTCAGGAAGCAGAGGTAGGAGGATCGCCATGAGTTCCAGGCCACTAGGCCTACCTAGTGAATTCCAGGTCAGCCTGAGCTAGAGTGAGACGCTACCTTGAAAACCCAAACAGAAAAAAAAAAAAAAAAAAAAAAAAAAAAAAAAAAAAAAAACTTTTATTTATTTGCAAGGAGAGTGAGAGCGAGAGAATGGGCATGCCAGGGCCACTAGCCACTGCAAAAGAACTCCAGATGCATGTGCCACCTTGTGCATCTAACTTTACAGCGGCACTGGGATATTGAACATGGATCATTAGGGATTGTGAGCAAGTGCCTTAACCACTGAACCATCACTCCAGCCCCCAAACCAAGCGCTGATACCACATTGTTTACTAGAAGGCCAGCATACCTCAGTTCCAGGGGCATCAAAAAAGTTAAATGTAAGAATTGAAAAACTGGGCTGGAGAGATGGCTTAGCGGTTAAGCGTTTGCCTGTGAAGCCTAAGGACCCCGGTTCAAGGCTCGATTCCCCAGGACCCACATTAGCCAGATGCACAAGGGGGCGCACGCATCTGGAGTTCCATTTGCAGTGGCTGGAAGCCCTGGCGCGCCCATTCTCTCTCTCTCTCTATCTGCCTCTTTCTCTGTGTCTGTCGCTCTCAAATAAATAATAAAAAAAAAAAAGAATTGAAAAACTAGGGCTGGACAGATGGCTTAGCAGTTAAGGGCTAAGGACCCAGGTTCAATTCCCCAGTACCCATGTAAGCCAGATACATCAGGTGGTGCATGTATCTGGAATTCATTTGCAGTGGCTAGAGGCCCTAGCATGCCCATCCTCTTTCTCTCTCTCTCCCTCTCTCTCTCTCTCTCTCATAAACAAATTAATTAATTAATTAAAATATTTTTAAAAAGAATTTAAAAATCCTAACGTGTTTGACACTCACTTTCAGCAGCCTCCAGCTGCTTTGAACACACCATGGACACCATGAGGAAGCTACATGGGAACCACAGGGTCTTGCTTTGGAAGCACAGCTCTGGCTCCAGACGTCACTATGCTCTGCACAGGCACAAGTATTTCAAACAGCTTGTGTGGAGACTTTTTTGTCATCACAAGTCTTGGTGAACTCTAGGTAGTCCTATGGCCATTTTCACCCCAGGTCAGAGGCGGAGTACTTGCCTCTGGTGACCCCGCAGAAAGGCTGTGATTGACGTGAACATGGTCCTTCGATGACAAGGGGGCCTGTGTCCTGATTGGTTTGAACACGATTTACATGAAGGGGCTGGGGAGATGGCTCAGCGGTTAAGGAGTTTGCCTCAAAGCCTAACAACCAGAGTTTGATTCCCCAGTGCCCATGCAAAGCCAGATGTACAAAGTGGTGCATGCATCTGGAGTTTATTTGCAACGGCTGGAGGCCGTGCCATGCCCATATTCCCATTGGTGTAAAAGCAAACACCTTTTTTGGACATATAAGCAGGTAGTTCACCTTACTGTTAAGTCAGCTGGGAGACACCCTTATCTACTGTGCTGCCCTCTAGTGTTGCAACATTAGGCCCGATTTTACAGTAATCCTTGCCTACTTTTGATCTTTATCCTGAGTGGAGGGGGATGAGCTAATGACATAAAGAGAGAATGACAGGAGCAGCAGTGGTGACGAGAGTGATAGTGACAAGACAGCAGCTGAGGAGTTTCAGAGAGCAGTTAGAGCAGAAACAATGGGGGAGCACATGCAACAGAGCCCACAGACAGCAGAGGTAACGGGAAGGTGAGAGAGCATAGAGAATTGAGGCTGAAGGAAGACAGACGGTGGTGAGGAGACAGAGGAGAGAAACCGTAGACCCTGGTTGCTGGAAGAGTTCTAGGGAGCTAGTCATGCCATAAAAACTAAGCGAGGGTAGGGGGCTGGAGAGATAGCTTAGTGGTTGCGATTGCCTGCAAAGCCAAAGGACCCAGGTTCAATTCCCCAATACAGGGTGGCGCATGCTCTCTCTTTCTCTCTCTCTCTCTCTCTCTCTCTTTCTCTGCCTCTCTGTCTCTCTTAAATAAATAGAAATAAGACACAGAGTGCAAAAGTTCATACTAGAGCTGGAGAGATGGTTCAGTGATTAAAGGCACTTTCTTGCAAAGCCTGACAGCCCAGGTTGGATTCCCAGTATCCACATAATGCTAGATGCACAAAATGGCACATTCATCTGGAGTTCATTTGCAGTGGCCTGCCTATTCTCTCCTCTCTTCCCCTCCCCTCTTTCTCGGTCTCTCTCTCTCTCTCTCTCTCTCTTTCCTTGAAAATAAAGTTTTTAAAAGACTTTTGAGGTAGGGTTTCACTCTAGCCCAGGCTGACCGGGAATTCACTAAGTAGTCTCAGGGTGGCCTTGAACTTACAGTGATCCTCCTACCTCTGCCTCCCAGGAGTCCTGGTATTAAAGGCATGTGCCACCACACCTGGTTTAGAATATTTTTTTAAAAGCTCATAGTAGGGCTGGAGGGATTGCTTAGTGGTTAAGGCATTTGCCTGCAAAGCCAAAGGATCCAGGTTCGATTCACCAGGACCCATGTTAGTTAGCTGCACAAGGGGGTGCATGTCTGGAGTTTGTTTGCAGTGACTGGAGGCCCTGGCATGCCCATTCTCTCTCTCTCTCTCTGCCTTTCTCTCCCTCTTTCTCTGTCAAATAAATAAATAATAACTATAATTTTAAAAGGTCAGTAATTGAGGAAGTAGTTGGTTCTACTCATAATCAAGGGCCCCACAAACAGCTTCTGAGAGCCATGAATGCATAGGCATGTGTCTGAACATAATGCTGTGTAAAAGCACAGGAGTTCTGTCCCTGTGGATTCAATGTCAAACTCCAGAGCCCCATAACCTTCCAGGAGTCCCTGTCTATAACTCCTTCCAGCTCAAGCCACCAACTCAGATATCCACCATGAATCTACCACTTCATACCTCATTATGAGCTTCTGGATTCACTCATTTTTCCTATCCAGCCCAGATCCCTCAATCACACTTCAGCTAGCATGCATTGTGAAATACTGCTCTCCAACCATAACTGCCACTACTGTATTAATCGGAGCATGTGTGATTACCCATAAGAGACCCTCAAGATCGCTGGGTGTGGTGGTGCACGCCTTTAATCCAAGTACTCCACTCAGGAGGCAGAGGTAGGAGGATCTCCATGAGTTCAAGGCCACCCTGAGACTACAGAGTAAATTCCAGGTCAGCCTGGGCTAGAGCAAACCCTCCCTTGAAACCCCACCCCCCAAAAAAAGAGACCCTCAAGATCAAGCCTGTTTATATTCCCTCATAGAATGAAGAGTTGGAGAAACTTATTAAACCCTCACCTGTGATTTTAGTCACCTATGATTTTAGTCACTCCCTCCTGTGCCTCTCCCCCAAACTGTACATGAAACAACCCCAGGGCTGGAGAGATGGCTTAGCCATTAAGGTGCTTGCCTGCAAAGCCAAAGGACCTTGGTTGGATTCCCCAGGACCCACATTAGCCAGATGCACAAAGTGGCGCACGTGTCTGGAGTTCATTTGCAGTGGCTGGAGACTCTAGCATGCTCTCTCTCTCTCTCTGTCTCTCTCTTTCTCTCCCTCTTAGTCTCTCACTTTCTCAAATAAATTTAGAAGACATTTTTTTAAAAAAGAGCCTGGCATGGTGGCATATGCCTTTAATCCCAGCACTCCACTCGGGAGGCAGATGTAGGAGGATCGCCATGAGTTCAAGGCCATCCTGAGACTACATAGTGAATTCCAAGTCAGTCTGGACCAGAGTGAGACCCTATTTCGAAAAACAAAACAAAACAAAATTAAAAAAAAAAAAAAAAAACAGCTGTGTGTGGTCTCCTGACTACCAGGTTAACTGAAGGTGGGGGTGAACCCCAACTATACAGCTATGGAGAAGTCGAGATGTATGTATATATATATGTGTATATATATGTGTGCAAGAGTGAGACTTTTCAGTGATGAGGCTGTTTTGGGGTCACCTACACTCCTGTAAGAAAAGCCTTACCCACGCTCCTATAAGTGAACCCAATAAACTCGTTGGTTCACTTTCCAACAACACTCCAGATCCACAAGCCTCAGGGCCATATTTCTCTCATGGGATCCTTGGTGCCAGGGCTGCAGTTTATTGAACCGTAAGTGTGTTCCTCTTTCGCTGTGCTGAGCAGATGTGCTATCTTGGGAATCTGGGGTTAGGACTGCGGGGTTATAATGCAGATTGGACTGAATCCACCTCCTACTTATCATGAGGAGCGAGAGCGGAGAAGGACAATGTGCCAACAGAGAATGAAGGGTGTAGAGAGGCAGAGACCAGAAAGTCCAAGGCTCTTCTCATATTTCCAGCATCTTTAACCACTGAGCCATCTCCCCAGCCCCGCCATCTCACAGTTTTACATGCATACATTTTCCCTTTTTGCAGGTTTGAGGGATTGAACCCAGGGCTTTGCACATGCAAGGTGAGTGCCCTACCACTGAACTACATGCCTAGTCATATATGTATGCCTTTTTAATGGATGGTGGAAGCAGAAAAGAAAGCAGTTCCTATGTTGGGCTCTGTTCAGTGGCAGTTACGTGGATCGTGGGGATAAGGAAGACATGTGTTGTGTTATGTTTCTTGTTTTGTTTGGTTTATGGTATTGGATGTTGAACCTAGTAGGACCAGCAAGCTCACTAACCCTGAGCAACATCCCCAGTTCTTTATTTTATTTTATTTTATTTTATTTTATTTTTGGTTTTTCGAGGTAGGGTCTCACTCTAGCCCAGGCTAGACCTGGAATTCAATATGCAGTCTCAGGGTGGCCTGGAACTCATGGCAATCCACCTACCTCTGCCTCCCAAGTGCTGGGATTAAAGGCGTGCGCCACCATGCCCAGGTTTGTTCTTTAATTGTGAGAAGTTTTCACTGAGTTGCCCATCCTGACTTTGAACTTGGGATCCCCAAGGGGCTGAAGAGATTGCCTAGTGGTTAAGCACTTGCATGAGTTTGTGATCCTCCTGCCTCAACCTCTTGAGTAGCTGGGAGTGCAGGAGTGTACCACCAAGCCCACTGAGTGAAGGGAAAATTGAGGAATTAAAAGCTTTTTTTTTTTTTAACTCAAAGCATAGTTGCTTTGGATGCTGTGATGGCAGGAGGGATGAAGTATGAAGGTTCGTCACACCCTCCAGTTTGCCTGAGTTCTGAAACTCTCGGTGGAGAAAGGGCCACTTTCATTCTGCTTCTTGAGATCGCTGATGCCCATGTGGTCAGAGAACAACATGAAAGAAGACCAGCATGTTGGCAGAGATGGCACATCCAGACCAGTTTGATTTGGTTCCCTAAACATCTTTTTAAAAGGTATTTTAGGGCTGGAGGGATGGCTTAGCAGTTAAGGCATTTGCCTGCAAAGCCAAAGGACCCAGGTTCGATTCCCCAGGATCCACGTTAGCCAGATGCACAAGGGGGCGCACGCGTCTGGAGTTCATTTGCAGTGGCTGGAGGCCTTGGCACGCCTATTCTCTCTCCCTCCCTCTTTCTCTGTCAAATAAATAAATAAAAATAAAATATTAAAAATATTTTACGGGCTGGAGAGATGGCTTAGCGGTTAAACACTTGCCTGTGAAGCCTAAGGACCCCAATTTGAGGCTCAATTCCCCAGTGCCCACGTAAGCCAGATGCACAAGAGGGCGTATGCATCTGGAGTTCGTTTGCACTGGCTGGAGGCCCTAGAGTGCCCCACTCTCTCTCTCTATCTGTCTGCCTCTTTCTCTCTCTGTCTGTCTGTCGCTCTCAAATAAATAAATAAACAGAATGTCCTTTAAAATATTTTACTTATTTATCTATTTATGTTTTGCGGGGGAGAAGGGTGTGCCAGGACCTCTAGCCACTGCAAGTGAACTCTACACACATGTGCCACCTTGTGCATCTGGCTTAGGTGGGTACTGGGGAATCAAACCTGGGTCCTTAGCCTTCACAGGCAAGCACTTTAACCACTAAGCCATCTCTCCAGCCCAACATGTTTCTTTGAAAAGCTAATTTTTAAGCCAGGCATGGTGGCACATGCCTTTAATCCCATTACTTGGGAGACAGAGGTAAAAGGATTTCTGTGAGTTCAAGGCCACCCGGAGACTACATAGTGAATTCCAGGTCAGCCTGGGCTAGAGTGAGACCCTACCTCAAAAAAACAAAAATAAATAAATAAATAGCTTTTTAATGCCAGGTATGGCGGCACATGCCTTTAATCCCAGCATTTGGGAGGCAAAGGTAAGAGAATCGCCATGAATTCAAGGCTACCCAGAGACTACATAGTGAATTCCACATCAGCCTGGGCTAGAATGAAACCCTACCTCAAAAAGCCAAAAAAAAAAAAAAAAAAAAAAAAACATTTTTTGTTATCAAACTGCCCAGTAAGCACTTCTCTTAATGTTCATACCCTTATATTAATGCTACTCTCACTTTTGGTAGAGAATCTTCTCTTTTCAGATGGCAGTGAACTTGGGATGACTCAGAAAGCATCATGGTGCTGGAAAGAAGTGACAGGAGTGCTCAGCACTGAAATATCTCTATCATACCTTCCAAGGCTCAAGGTCCATTGCGGAAGAGGTGGCGGAAAGAATGTAAGAGCCAAAGGAAGGGTAGGACTCCTTACAAGGTGCTCCGCCCAGACACAAAATGGCCTGGATATTCATGACCCCACAGTGCCTGACACTACCTACACAAGACCATCATAATAGGAGGAAAAGATCATGACATCAAAACAAAAGAGAGACTGATTGAGAGGGGGAGGGGATATGATGGAGAATGGAGTTTCAAAGGGGAAAGTGGGGGTAGGGAGGGCATTACCATGGGATTTTTTTTTTTATAATCATGGAAGTTGTTAATAAATAAAAAAGGAAAAAAAAAAAGAAAGAAAGAAAGAAAAATAGGGCTGGAGACATATGCGCTAGCCTACAAAACCTAACAACCAGAGTTCGATTTGCCAGGACCCACGTAAAGCCAGGTGCACAAAGTGGTGCATGCATCTGGAGTTCGTTTACAGTGGCTGGGGGCTCTGGCACACCCATTCTCTTTCTTTCTGTGTGTCTGTCTCTCTCTGCTTGCAAATGAATAAAGAAATAAATAAAAAACCGAAAGGGGCTGGAGAGATAAAAAAATAAATAAATAAAATAAAAGCCTTTAGAGTCTCAGGGCTGTTTGAACTCACTCCCATTCTATGAAATGGAGTGTGCTTAAAATTTCCTTTTTACTTTTTATTCGCATGTGTATGTGGTGTGGGGGTGGCACACGTGTCTGGGGGTACATGCATATGTGTGCACATGAATGTGAAGGCCAGTGGTTGATACTGAGTGTCTCCTTCAATTGCCCTCCATCTTTAATATAGATATATATTTGAGAGAGGAAGAGAGAGAATGGGCACGCCAGGCAGAGTCTTTCACTTGAACCCAGGACTGACCTATTTGGCTAACCTAGCTATTGGCCCCAGGGATCCTGTCTTCATTTTCTGAGTATTTTTGTCAAAGCCCCCTGAAATTTACACGGGTGCTAGGGATCTGAACTCAGGCCCTAACACTTGCATGGCATGTGCTTTATCCACTAAGCCATTTCCCCAGCCCTCCTTTTAATTCTTAATAAATCTACACTTGTGCTACTGAAAAAAAGAGGTTTTTTTTTTTTTTTTCTTTCTACAAAAAGGCTTTTTAACAGCCTGGGCTAGAGTGAGTCCCTACCTCATAAAACTAAAAGAAGAAAGGAAGAAAGAAAGAAAGCTTTTGAAAAAAATTAATTTAATTTATTTATGTGAGATAGAGAGAGAAAGTGGTAGAAAGAGAGAAAGAGAGAATTGGTGCTCCAGGGCCTCTAGCCACTGCAGAAGAATCCAGATGCCTGTGCCAACTTGTGTACCTGGCTTTATGTGGGTCTTGGAGAATCGAACCTGGGTCCTATGGCTTTACAGGCAAACACCTTAACTGCTAATCCATCTCTCTAGCCCTAAGCATGTTTTAAAATGCTTTGTATTTATTTATTTGCAAACCCAGAGAGAAGGATAGAGAGAGGAAGACAGAGAGAGAAAATGAGAATATGGGTGTTCCAGGGTCTCTGGCCACTGCAGATGAACTCCAGATGCATGCACCATTTTGTGCATCTGGCTTTATATGGGCACTAAGGAATTGCACTCTGGCTGTCAGGCTTTGCAAGCAAGTGCCTTTAACTGCTGAGCCATCTCTCCAGCCATCCCTAAACATCTTGAGTTTTATATCACCACATTTTTTTATTTTTTATTTTTATTTATTTTATTTATTTATTTGAGAGTGACAGAGAGGGAAGGAGGCAGAGAGAGAGAGAGAGAGAGAATGGGCGCTCCTGGGCCTCCAGTTACTGCAAACGAACGCCAGATGTTGCATCTGGCTTACGTGGGTTCTGGGGAATTGAGCCTCGAACTGGGGTCCTTAGGCTTCACAGGCAAGCACTTAACCACTAAGCCATCTCTCCAGCCCTCTCACCACATTTTAAATCAACCATTTTTTTTAAAAAAAATGTATTTATTTATCCTTTTTTTGGGGGGGAGGGTTTCGAGGGAGGGTCCCGCTCTAGCCCAGGCTGACCTGGAAGTCACTATGGAGTCTCAGGGTGGCCTCGAACTCACAGCAATCTTCCTACCTCTGCCTCCCATATTTAACCATTTTTGGGAAATAGAAGCAGATGGGGGGGGGGGGCGGGGTCATGCCAGGGCATCCAGCCACTGCAAATGAACCCCAGATGCATGCACGCCCTTGTGCATCTGGCTTACATGGGCACTTGGGACTTGAACCTAGGTCTTTAGACTTAAGGCAAACACCTTAAGCGCTAAGCCATCCCTGCAGGCCTAAATCAACCATTCTTTGTATTACCCTCTCTCCACCAGAACTATTGCACTAGACTTCTTGCCCTGGTGTCATTCCTCCAATCTAGTCTCCACTGAGCAGCCAGGGGCAATCTTCCTAAAACCCAGATCTGATCTAAAACACTTCTATGGCTCCCTACTGCTACCGGCCCAACATTCATACCTCTTTTATGAATCTGCCTACTAACCTCTCATCCCTCTCATGTGCATTCTATACCTCAGCCAGGCCAAATTGCACATTCTAACAAGTTATTCAGGTCACGTGTTGACTGTTCTTTTTTTTTTTAATCATAAAGAAATTTATTTTAAAACAATTCTTTAGTATACATATAATTTTCACCATTTATTAAAATGAAAGCAAATTTTCATACTAATGAGCCTGAGGTGTTTACTTTTACATAAACATTAAATCTTGAGGGATGGAGAGATGGCTTGGCAGTTAAGAAGACACCAGCCTGCAAAGCTAAAGGACCCAGGTTCGATTCTCCAGGACCCACATAAGCCAGATGCACAAGGTGGCTCATGCTTTTGGTACTGTTTGCAGCAGCTGAAGGCCCTGGCATGCCCATTCTCTCTCTATCTGCTTCTTTCCCTCTCTCTCTCTCTCTCTTTCTCAAATAAAAATAAAATATCTATTAAAAAGAATTATCCAGAGCTGGAGAGATGGCTGAGCAGTTAAGACATTTGCCTTGCTGACAGCTCTTATTGGAGCTGATAGTCACGGTGCCACCTCTGCCTTTGCCCACTAATGCCCCATGGAGTTGGATGTATGACCCATCAAGCAAGCCAGGCCGAGGACTCACTCCATCATCCTGACCAAAGTGGTCAATCCAGGTATATGTTTATGACACTTTACGTGGGATTTAATCCCCTGTGAAGAATGCACTGCTATCGGTATCTCCATTTTACAGATGAGGAAAGTAGGTCTATAAAATCAAATGGTTTAATTTACCCATGGTCGTGTAATGGGAAGATCTAGTTTTTTTTAAAATTTTTTCGTTTATTACTTATTTATTTAGAGCGACAGACAGAGAAAGAGGCAGATAGAGATAGATAGAGAGAGAGAGAGAATGGGTGCGCCAGGGCCTCCAGCCACTGCAAACGAACTCCAGATGCGTGCACCCCCTTGTGCATCTGGCTAACGTGGGTCCTGGGGAATTGATCCTTGAACCGGGGTCCTTAGGCTTCACAGGCAAGCGCTTAACTGCTAAGCCACCTCTCCAGACCCTCTTGCTTTTTTGTTGTTGTTGTTGTTTTGTTTGTTTTTGTTTTTTGAGGTAAGGTCTCACTCTAACCCAGGCTGACCTAGAATTCACTATGTAGTCTCAGGGTGGCCTCAAACTCACAGCGATCCTCCTACCTCTGCCTCCTGAGTGCTGGGATTAAAGGTGTGTGCCACCACGCCCAGCAAAACTCTTGCTTTTGAGGCCATGATGCAAAAACAGAGATGAAATGGAAGCTGTGGGCACCCAGATCTCTCTGCCAAATGGACAAAGCGTGTCTCTCCCCTTTGAGTTGCAGAGCCCTGACTGGGTGGGACTGGAACAAGGGAGGCCTGATGACATTTGTCTGTGCCGCTTAGTTCAGCCCTGCCTGATAACAGCAGCACTTGGACACGTCTCACATCCCTTCTTTTAAAAATATTTCTTTATTTTTGATTTTTCAAGGTAGGGTCTCACTCTAGTTCAAGTTGACCTGGAATTCACTATGTAGTCTCAGGGTAGCCTCGAACTCATGGCAATCCTCCTACCTCTGCCTCCCAAATGCTGGGATTAAAGGTATGTGCCACCATGCACAGCTTCAGATTTCCTTCTTGTTTAAGCTGTTTTGTGTTGACTCCTATTCCTTGCAATGAAATCAGTCCTCTATGGAAATGGAATGAAATACACAAGCAATAGATTCTAGGGTTGGAATAGGTAGAACTGAAGGGAAACAGGGACTTGGTCATCCTTGGCTGGGAAGTTAGGAATCCTTGTTAGGTGATGTCAACTTAATTAAATGAACTATTTTATACTGAGATGTGGCTCATATATCTATCAAATGGAGAGACCTCAGGGCTGGAGAGGCAGCTCATCTAGAAGCATTTGCTTGCAAAGCCTGCCAGCCCAGGTTCAATTCCCCGGTACCCATGTAAAGCCATGTACCTAGAATTCATTTACAGTGGCAAGAGGCCCTAGCATTCCCATTCTTTATTTCTCTCTCTCTCTTCCTTGAAAATAAGTAAATGAAAATATTTTTAATATTTTATTTTTATTTATTTATTTGAGAGAGGGAAAGAGGCAGAAAGAGAGAGAGAGAGAGAATGGACACGCCAGGGCTTCCAGCTACTGCAAATGAACTCCAGATGCGTGCGCCCCCTTGTGCATCTGGATTACTGGCTTACGTGAGTACTGGGGAATCGAACTGAAGTACTTTGGGTTTTCAGGCAAGTGTTTTAACCACTAAGCCATCTCTCCAGCCCCCAATAAAAATATTTTTGAAAAATAGACAGTTCAAGGCTGCACTAGGAAAAAAAAAAGAGGCTGAGACTAGAGAGATGGTAGGTAGGACTCATGTTTGACTCTCCAGGTCCCACATAAGCCAGATACAGTGATGCAAGCATGCAAGGTTGCACATGTGCACAAGGGGCACACGCATCTGGAGTTCAATTGCAATAGCAGGAGGCCCTGGCGCATCAATTCTCTCTCTCTCTCTCTCTCTCTCTCGCATTAAAAAAAAAAAGGCCAGTCTATTGGGCTTGCCTCAAAAAAATACACTAATAATAATAAGGCTGGATGTTGGAAGATTTCTTCCTGAAATCTTCAATGAGATCCTACAATTCAGTGCTCCCCATATTAGCAAAAGTGTACAGCTTTAGGTCGGCCGTGGTGGTGGCGCACACCTTTAATCCCAGCACTCGGGAGGCAGGGGTAGGAGGATCACCACGAGTTCAAGGCCACCCTGAGACTACATAGTGAATTCCAGGTCAGCCTGAGCTAGAGTGAGACCCTACCTCGGGGAAAAAAAAAAAAAAAGGTATATAGTTTTGTTGTCTTGGACCAGCAATACAGGCTGAAATAGCCAAGGCTGAAACAGTTATGTGTTTTGTAGATTATGAAAGTCAACGTCTCTTCCCTAAGCTAAAGTGAGTGAGGATAAAAAGACAGACGAGGCTGCTGCTGTCTGGCTAAATGTATATACTATGCTCATCAAACTGCCCAGTAAGTACGTCTCTTAATGTTCATACCCATATATTAATGCTACTCTCACTTTTGGTTAGAGAAGCTTCTCTTTTCAGATGGCAGTGACCTTGAGATGACTCAGAAGGCATCAAGGCTCAGGGTCTAATGCGGAAGAGGTGGCGGAAAGAATGTAAGAGCCAAAGGAAGGGTAGGGCTCCTTACAATGCGCTCCCCCCAGACACAAAATGGCCTGTATATCCATGACCTCACAATGCCTGACACAACCTACACAAGACCATCATAATCCATCATAATAGGAGGAAAAGATCATGACATCAAAACAAAAGAGAGACTGATTGAGAGGGGGAGGGGATATGATGGAGAATGGAGTTTCAAAGGGGAAAGTGGGGGTAGGGAGGGCATTACCATGGGATTTTTTTTTTTATAATCATGGAAGTTGTTAATAAATAAAAAAGGAAAAAAAAAAAGAAAGAAAGAAAGAAAAATAGGGCTGGAGACATATGCGCTAGCCTACAAAACCTAACAACCAGAGTTCGATTTGCCAGGACCCACGTAAAGCCAGGTGCACAAAGTGGTGCATGCATCTGGAGTTCGTTTACAGTGGCTGGGGGCTCTGGCACACCCATTCTCTTTCTTTCTGTGTGTCTGTCTCTCTCTGCTTGCAAATGAATAAAGAAATAAATAAAAAACCGAAAGGGGCTGGAGAGATAAAAAAATAAATAAATAAAATAAAAGCCTTTAGAGTCTCAGGGCTGTTTGAACTCACTCCCATTCTATGAAATGGAGTGTGCTTAAAATTTCCTTTTTACTTTTTATTCGCATGTGTATGTGGTGTGGGGGTGGCACACGTGTCTGGGGGTACATGCATATGTGTGCACATGAATGTGAAGGCCAGTGGTTGATACTGAGTGTCTCCTTCAATTGCCCTCCATCTTTAATATAGATATATATTTGAGAGAGGAAGAGAGAGAATGGGCACGCCAGGCAGAGTCTTTCACTTGAACCCAGGACTGACCTATTTGGCTAACCTAGCTATTGGCCCCAGGGATCCTGTCTTCATTTTCTGAGTATTTTTGTCAAAGCCCCCTGAAATTTACACGGGTGCTAGGGATCTGAACTCAGGCCCTAACACTTGCATGGCATGTGCTTTATCCACTAAGCCATTTCCCCAGCCCTCCTTTTAATTCTTAATAAATCTACACTTGTGCTACTGAAAAAAAGAGGTTTTTTTTTTTTTTTTTTTCTTTCTACAAAAAGGCTTTTTAACAGCCTGGGCTAGAGTGAGTCCCTACCTCATAAAACTAAAAGAAGAAAGGAAGAAAGAAAGAAAGCTTTTGAAAAAAATTAATTTAATTTATTTATGTGAGATAGAGAGAGAAAGTGGTAGAAAGAGAGAAGAGAGAATTGGTGCTCCAGGGCCTCTAGCCACTACAGAAGAATCCAGATGCCTGTGCCAACTTGTGTACCTGGCTTTATGTGGGTCTTGGAGAATCGAACCTGGGTCCTATGGCTTTACAGGCAAACACCTTAACTGCTAATCCATCTCTCTAGCCCTAAGCATGTTTTAAAATGCTTTGTATTTATTTATTTGCAAACCCAGAGAGAAGGATAGAGAGAGGAAGACAGAGAGAGAAAATGAGAATATGGGTGTTCCAGGGCCTCTGGCCACTGCAGATGAACTCCAGATGCATGCACCATTTTGTGCATCTGGCTTTATATGGGCACTAAGGAATTGCACTCTGGCTGTCAGGCTTTGCAAGCAAGTGCCTTTAACTGCTGAGCCATCTCTCCAGCCATCCCTAAACATCTTGAGTTTTATATCACCACATTTTTTTTATTTTTTATTTTTATTTATTTTATTTATTTATTTGAGAGTGACAGAGAGGGAAGGAGGCAGAGAGAGAGAGAGAGAGAGAATGGGCGCTCCTGGGCCTCCAGCTACTGCAAACGAACGCCAGACGTTGCATCTGGCTTACGTGGGTTCTGGGGAATTGAGCCTCGAACTGGGGTCCTTAGGCTTCACAGGCAAGCACTTAACCACTAAGCCATCTCTCCAGCCCTCTCACCACATTTTAAATCAACCATTTTTTTTTAAAAAATGTATTTATTTATCCTTTTTTTGGGGGGGAGGGTTTCGAGGGAGGGTCTCGCTCTAGCCCAGGCTGACCTGGAAGTCACTATGGAGTCTCAGGGTGGCCTCGAACTCACAGCAATCTTCCTACCTCTGCCTCCCATATTTAACCATTTTTGGGAAATAGAAGCAGATGGGGGGGGGGGCGGGGTCATGCCAGGGCATCCAGCCACTGCAAATGAACCCCAGATGCATGCACGCCCTTGTGCATCTGGCTTACATGGGCACTTGGGACTTGAACCTAGGTCTTTAGACTTAAGGCAAACACCTTAAGCGCTAAGCCATCCCTGCAGGCCTAAATCAACCATTCTTTGTATTACCCTCTCTCCACCAGAACTATTGCACTAGACTTCTTGCCCTGGTGTCATTCCTCCAGTCTAGTCTCCACTGAGCAGCCAGGGGCAATCTTCCTAAAACCCAGATCTGATCTCAAACACTTCTATGGCTCCCTACTGCTACAGCCCAACATTCATACCTCTTTTATGAATCTGCCCCTACTTACCTCTCATCCCTCTCCTGTGCATTCTACACCTCAGCCAGGCCAAATTGCACATTCTAACAAGTTATTCAGGTCACGTGTTGACTGTTCTTTTTTTTTTTTTAATCATAAAGAAATTTATTTTAAAACAATTCTTTAGTATACATATAATTTTCACCATTTATTAAAATGAAAGCAAATTTTCATACTAATGAGCCTGAGGTGTTTACTTTTACATAAACATTAAATCTTGAGGGATGGAGAGATGGCTTGGCAGTTAAGAAGACACCAGCCTGCAAAGCTAAAGGACCCAGGTTCGATTCTCCAGGACCCACATAAGCCAGATGCACAAGGTGGCTCATGCTTTTGGTACTGTTTGCAGCAGCTGAAGGCCCTGGCATGCCCATTCTCTCTCTATCTGCTTCTTTCCCTCTCTCTCTCTCTCTCTTTCTCAAATAAAAATAAAATATCTATTAAAAAGAATTATCCAGAGCTGGAGAGATGGCTGAGCAGTTAAGACATTTGCCTTGCTGACAGCTCTTATTGGAGCTGATAGTCACGGTGCCACCTCTGCCTTTGCCCACTAATGCCCCATGGAGTTGGATGTATGACCCATCAAGCAAGCCAGGCCGAGGACTCACTCCATCATCCTGACCAAAGTGGTCAATCCAGGTATATGTTTATGACACTTTACGTGGGATTTAATCCCCTGTGAAGAATGCACTGCTATCGGTATCTCCATTTTACAGATGAGGAAAGTAGGTCTATAAAATCAAATGGTTTAATTTACCCATGGTCGTGTAATGGGAAGATCTAGTTTTTTTTAAAATTTTTTCGTTTATTACTTATTTATTTAGAGCGACAGACAGAGAAAGAGGCAGATAGAGATAGATAGAGAGAGAGAGAGAATGGGTGCGCCAGGGCCTCCAGCCACTGCAAACGAACTCCAGATGCGTGCACCCCCTTGTGCATCTGGCTAACGTGGGTCCTGGGGAATTGATCCTTGAACCGGGGTCCTTAGGCTTCACAGGCAAGCGCTTAACTGCTAAGCCACCTCTCCAGACCCTCTTGCTTTTTTGTTGTTGTTGTTGTTTTGTTTTGTTTTTGTTTTTTGAGGTAAGGTCTCACTCTAACCCAGGCTGACCTAGAATTCACTATGTAGTCTCAGGGTGGCCTCAAACTCACAGCGATCCTCCTACCTCTGCCTCCTGAGTGCTGGGATTAAAGGTGTGTGCCACCACGCCCAGCAAAACTCTTGCTTTTGAGGCCATGATGCAAAAACAGAGATGAAATGGAAGCTGTGGGCACCCAGATCTCTCTGCCAAATGGACAAAGCGTGTCTCTCCCCTTTGAGTTGCAGAGCCCTGACTGGGTGGGACTGGAACAAGGGAGGCCTGATGACATTTGTCTGTGCCGCTTAGTTCAGCCCTGCCTGATAACAGCAGCACTTGGACACGTCTCACATCCCTTCTTTTAAAAATATTTCTTTATTTTTGATTTTTCAAGGTAGGGTCTCACTCTAGTTCAAGTTGACCTGGAATTCACTATGTAGTCTCAGGGTAGCCTCGAACTCATGGCAATCCTCCTACCTCTGCCTCCCAAATGCTGGGATTAAAGGTATGTGCCACCATGCACAGCTTCAGATTTCCTTCTTGTTTAAGCTGTTTTGTGTTGACTCCTATTCCTTGCAATGAAATCAGTCCTCTATGGAAATGGAATGAAATACACAAGCAATAGATTCTAGGGTTGGAATAGGTAGAACTGAAGGGAAACAGGGACTTGGTCATCCTTGGCTGGGAAGTTAGGAATCCTTGTTAGGTGATGTCAACTTAATTAAATGAACTATTTTATACTGAGATGTGGCTCATATATCTATCAAATGGAGAGACCTCAGGGCTGGAGAGGCAGCTCATCTAGAAGCATTTGCTTGCAAAGCCTGCCAGCCCAGGTTCAATTCCCCGGTACCCATGTAAAGCCATGTACCTAGAATTCATTTACAGTGGCAAGAGGCCCTAGCATTCCATTCTTTATTTCTCTCTCTCTCTTCCTTGAAAATAAGTAAATGAAAATATTTTTAATATTTTATTTTTATTTATTTATTTGAGAGAGGGAAAGAGGCAGAAAGAGAGAGAGAGAGAGAATGGACATGCCAGGGCTTCCAGCTACTGCAAATGAACTCCAGATGCGTGCGCCCCCTTGTGCATCTGGATTACTGGCTTACGTGAGTACTGGGGAATCGAACTGAAGTACTTTGGGTTTTCAGGCAAGTGTTTTAACCACTAAGCCATCTCTCCAGCCCCCAATAAAAATATTTTTGAAAAATAGACAGTTCAAGGCTGCACTAGGAAAAAAAAAGAGGCTGAGACTAGAGAGATGGTAGGTAGGACTCATGTTTGACTCTCCAGGTCCCACATAAGCCAGATACAGTGATGCAAGCATGCAAGGTTGCACATGTGCACAAGGGGCACACGCATCTGGAGTTCAATTGCAATAGCAGGAGGCCCTGGCGCATCAATTCTCTCTCTCTCTCTCTCTCTCTCGCATTAAAAAAAAAAAGGCCAGTCTATTGGGCTTGCCTCAAAAAAATACACTAATAATAATAAGGCTGGATGTTGGAAGATTTCTTCCTGAAATCTTCAATGAGATCCTACAATTCAGTGCTCCCCATATTAGCAAAAGTGTACAGCTTTAGGTCGGCCGTGGTGGTGGCGCACACCTTTAATCCCAGCACTCGGGAGGCAGGGGTAGGAGGATCACCACGAGTTCAAGGCCACCCTGAGACTACATAGTGAATTCCAGGTCAGCCTGAGCTAGAGTGAGACCCTACCTCGGGGAAAAAAAAAAAAAAGGTATATAGTTTTGTTGTCTTGGACCAGCAATACAGGCTGAAATAGCCAAGGCTGAAACAGTTATGTGTTTTGTAGATTATGAAAGTCAACGTCTCTTCCCTAAGCTAAAGTGAGTGAGGATAAAAAGACAGACGAGGCTGCTGCTGTCTGGCTAAATGTATATACTATGCTCATCAAACTGCCCAGTAAGTACGTCTCTTAATGTTCATACCCATATATTAATGCTACTCTCACTTTTGGTTAGAGAAGCTTCTCTTTTCAGATGGCAGTGACCTTGAGATGACTCAGAAGGCATCAAGGCTCAGGGTCTAATGCGGAAGAGGTGGCGGAAAGAATGTAAGAGCCAAAGGAAGGGTAGGGCTCCTTACAATGCGCTCCCCCCAGACACAAAATGGCCTGTATATCCATGACCTCACAATGCCTGACACAACCTACACAAGACCATCATAATCCATCATAATAGGAGGAAAAGATCATGACATCAATATAAAAGAGAGACTGACTGAGAGGGGGAGGGGATATGATGGAGAATGGAGTTTCAAGGGGGAAAGTGGGGGGAGGGAGGGCATTACCATGGGATATTGTCTACAATCATGGAAGTTGTTAGTAAAAATTTAAATTAAAAAAAAAAAGAGAGAGAGAGCTGGAGAGATGGCATAGTGGTTAAGCGCTTGCCTGTGAAGGCTAAGGACCCTGGTTCGAGGCTCGATTCCCCAGGACCCACGTTAGCCAGATGCAAAAGGGGCACATGCGTCTGGAGCTCTTTTGCAGTGGCTGGAGGCCCTGGCGCACCCATTCTCTCTCTCTCTCTCTCTCTGCCTCTTTCTCTGTCTGTTGCTCTCAAATAAATAAATAAAAATAAAAAAAAAAATTAAAAAAAGAAGAAGACAGACGTGGGAAATCCAGGAGCTACTGGAGCATAGGGTCGGGAAGTTCTGAATAAAGGAATGAATTCTGGTCCTCAGAGCCACATCTGAATGCTCTGTTTTACCCCAACTTCAATAAGATTCATTTGGCTTGAAAGTCAGCGCTGGGATCCTGGTACTTAGGACCCTTGGCTATGAGTCTTGGAGGGTAGGGTGCAATGTATTAGGTACAAACCTTAGATGCCTGCTCGGATCGCATAGGCCACCTCCTTTCTCTGTTGGTGGCACCCTGGCTCTGCCAAGCAGCTCCTCCACTTCCACATCATTGGTAGAAATGTACATGAAAGGTCAGGGGAGCTGATGCCACTGAGACCGTGCGTGGGAGTTGCTCCATGGGATGCGCTTTGGCCAATGGAGCATGAGAAGGGATGGACAAACACCTTCTGAGACCTCTCCTGTGGGTGAACTGATCCAAGGTGTAGCTTCTCCTCACAACCACCATGTGTGCAGCGGACAAGCTGGTTGCTGTCACGTAATCGGCTCTTTCTTCACAGCTCATATGAAGCAGTTGTCAACACAGTGAGGCAACCCTCTCTACATCCCCAAAGCCATTTGTTAAAAATATTTTATTTATTTACTTATTCATTCATTCATTTGTAAGAAGAGAGAGAGAAGAGAGACCGAGAGAGAGAACAGGCATGTCAGGGAGTCTAGCCGCTGCAAACAAACTCCAGATGCATGCATCACCCTGTGCATCTGACTTTACTTGGACACTGGAGAATCGAACCCAGGTTGTCAGGCTCCTCAGGCAAATGCCTTAACCACTGAGCAATCTCTCCAGCCCCAAAGCCGTCATTTTTCATGTTTTATTTATATTGATTTGATAGAGAAAGAGGGAGAGAGAGAAAGAGAAAGAGAGACAGAGAGAGAATAGGTGCATCAGGGCTTCCAGCCACTGCAAACGAGCTCCAGATGCGTGCGACCCCTTGTGCATCTGGCTTACGTGGGTCCTGGGGAATCAAACCTGGGTCCTTTGGCTTTGCAGGCAAATGCCTTAATTGCTAAGCCATCCCTCCAGCCCTCAAAGTCATCATTTTAATCTTTGCCTCGGGGTCTGCATTCTAGAAGTCTTTGGTTAAGATACAGTATTGGTAAGGCAATTTAAGTAACCATCTCAACACTAGGTCCTAGCAGTGAGGTAGCAAGAGGGTCCTGAGGACACAGCTGGGTTTTTTTTTTCCTACTTCAAATGCTCTAAATCTGCCTTGGACCAGTGGCTTTCTCGCAAGGGCCCAATGCCAAGGTAACCATACCAGGCCATTTGTGGGCTATTTACCTGGAAGCCTAGGCTCATTCTAGGGGCTTTCTTCACAATTCCTTGACCTTTTGCTAAGCACCAAAGTGCATCTCTTGGGAAAAGCCTGATCCAGCTTGCAGCCTGGCAGGACTAGCTAGGTAAACAAGGTCTGCAAAACGGTGATCAAGTCTGTGCCCACGAGAAAGGGCAAAGCAGCAAGCTGGGAGATCCAGGCCGATCCAGGCTGCAGGCTGGAAACCAGCAGCATGGCCAGCACTGGCTTGGAGCTACCTGAGCCTAACAGATTTTCTCCTTCCTTGGCTGACCCAAAGAACACCAGGCTCTAGAATGTAACATATAAAAATACTAGTCACAAGGGGAGATCCAGAGGCCACTAGCAGGCCCAAAGTCCCTACTAGGTTTCAGCTCTGTCATGATGAAGGCCAGTAGTCAGGACAGTGGATGCCCACAGGCTATGACTGAAGCTGGGAAGGATCAAGGAGGTTCTGGGATTTCCATTTCTCTAGAATCTTCTTTTGGAAGG
Source organism: Dipus sagitta (assembly GCA_036346955.1). Taxonomy (NCBI): domain Eukaryota; kingdom Metazoa; phylum Chordata; class Mammalia; order Rodentia; family Dipodidae; genus Dipus; species Dipus sagitta. The sequence continues at coordinate 19,827,003 of CM070780.1, forward strand.
TGTCCCATGCTTGCTTTGCTCCACTGAGGAAGGGGTGAGCCTCCTCTGAGGTCAGAGCACCAGCAGCATCTCAGATTAAATGTCTTTTTCTCCTCCTAGCATCCAGCAGATGTGGATTGCATCTAGAAAAAGGAATTCATTCCAGAGGCCCTGTTGAAGGCTGAGGGTTCTCCCCACAGTTCCCAAGCTCTAGAGATCCTCAGATGGCCCAAAATGCAACATCAAACTGATAGACTCAGCAGGGCGTGGTGGTGCACGCCTTTGATCCCAGGACTCAGGAAGCAGAGGTAGAAGGATCACTGTGAGTTCAAGGCCACCCTGAGACTACATAGTGAATTCCCAGGTCAGCCTGGGCTACAGTAAGACCCTACCTTAAAAACCCACCAAAAACAAAACAAACCAACCAAAAAAAAAAAAAAAACAAAAAAAAAAACCTGACATAGCCAGATGTGGTAGCGCATGCCTTTAAGGCCAGCACTTGGGAGGCAGAGGTAGGAGGATCACCGTGAGTTCAAGGCCACCCTGAGACTACATAGTGAGTCAGCCTGGGCTACAGTGAGACCCTACCTCGAAAAACAAAACAAAACAACCCCCCCCCCAAAAAAACTGACAAACTCCTCTCAGATTACCTCTCCAGGTCTGGGATTACAAGGGTTGGGCATGATATCATGGCCAGTATTTATGTGAATGCTGGGGGTCCAAATTTAGGGCTTCATGCTTGCAAGGAAAGTACTTTACCAGTTTGAAGTCCATTCCCTTCTACCTTATTCCAAAGAGAAGAGTTTTCAAAAACTGTAAACCAGTCTTCTTCCACTATTTCCTGTTGTTTATGTGGGGGTGGACAAATTGGTCTTCCTTAGCCATAGGGTGCAATGTCTTAAGGAGTCACATCCAGATCTGCTCAAGAAGAGAGCCTGGACTGGGTAAGGTGAATGAGCCTGGTAGTGCTGTGTCTCTCATTGGAAAATGAGCGTGTTTTCATTGCATCTAGGATCATTGCATTGTTAGGCGTATGTTTGGAACCATATGTTTGTCAATGAAAGTATAGGCGGATGCCAAAAAAAAAAAAATCGGTAAAATGTGCTGGGCACATATTGCATTATCTACCACATTATCTTTTCCTTTGAGTACTCATTTCTCCCTCTCCTTCCAGATCTGGAGAGATGGCCTAGTGTTCCATCTTATTTTATTTTGACTTTTTTAAAGATATAGTTTTAAACATTTTATTTATCTATCTATTTTATTTATTTACTTGAGACAAAGGGGGGGGGAGAGAATGGGAGCACCAGGGCCTCCAGCCACTGCAAACAAACTCCAGACACATGCACCACCATGTGCGTCTGGCTTATGTGGGACTTGGAGAATCGAACTTGGGTCCTTAGGCTTCACAGGCATACGCCTTAACCGCTAAGCCTTCTCTCCAGGCCCTAGTGTTCCACTGTAAAGGTGAACATATGTGCAGAGCTGGCCAGTCTTCCCTAGGTCAATCTATAGAAGGAAGCAGAGTCAAGAGATGGAGACATCGTTTTAACCCCTAGGTCAGTGGCGGTAGGTACATCCTTTGATCTTTCAGTTATATAAAGTAATTTCCTGTTGACTAAAGATGTTTGTGTTTGACTTTTGATACTTGCTACTGAAAAGGTCTAGACTAATACATGAACACACAAACAAAGACAGAACGCCATGTTGATCAGACTCAGACATTATACAGACCTTCTACACTCTTAATCAGGGGGTGGAAAACTTTTTGTCTTAAAGGACCTTCACCTTTATGAGCCACCTATGGCCTTTGTCTCATCTTCTTGTTTTGACAACCCTTTACAAGTATAAAAACCTTTTTTTTTTTTTTTTTTTTTTTTTTTTGGTTTTTCGAGGTAGGGTCTCACTCTAGCTCAGGCTGACCTGGAATTCACTATGGAGTCTCAGGGTGGCCTCGAACTCATGGCGATCCTCCTACCTCTGCCTCCCAAGTGCTGGGATTAAAGGCGTGCGCCACCACGCCTGGCCTAAAAACCATTCTTAATTAGTACTAACATAGGTCACAAGGGGCTGGAGGGATGGCTTAGCAGTTAAGGCACTTGCCTGCAAAGCCTAAGGACCCAGCTTCGATTCCCCAGTACCCACGTAAGCCAGATGCACAAGGTGGCACATGTGTTTGGAGTTTGCAGTGCTGGAGGCCCTGGTCTCTCCCTCTTTCTGCCTTATTATCTCTCTCTCAAATAATAAAATATTTTTTAAAAAATAGGTCATAGGCCAAGTTTTTCCTTAAGATCATAGCTTGCTGACCCCTGATCTAGACCATACCAGCTTGTGAGGGGCAACTTGGGAATCTCCAATCTCCCAGTCCCTCACTCATACTCTAAGTATGAACTGAAGTATATTTCAAATTTCTTGACATGACTCAACAATGAATTAAGGCTCAGGGTAGAGTTTTGAATAGGAAATATCTTGTCTTAGATGCAACATGATTTGTAGCCTGAAGTCAACAAAAATCAGTATTATTACTTGGGAATATAGCTTTTCCAAATGATGCAGTGGCCCAAAGACTTCGTCTAAATGTCCCAGTTCATTCCTGATGATTCTTGTCCTCCTTAATCCTTCAGAAAGCCTTTCTTGTACTGCTCCCCGACCCCCACAAAAGCCTGACTTAGTACTTTTTTTTTTGCTGTGTGTCCCTCCATTATACCTACATTGCTGCTCTGTCTTTCCTCTTAATCCCCGATATTTGATATGAGCCTAAGCCCTAGCACGCTGCTTAGCACCTGGCGCTGAGAGGCCTCTGCCCTTTCGGGTGAATATCCATTTGCACGGCCAGGTGCTCCACGTGCCCAGGGTGCACAGTGGACTGGTGCACGCGGACCCCAGCACTGGCTCCTCTCCCCGCTGGAAACCATCTGTGGGTGTACACCACTGACAGCCTTATTGCCCAGTCTATTTTTTTTTTCATTCCCATTCCCTCCAAAAACGAGTCAAAGACAGAGGACAGGTGGGAACAAGTTTTCTTAGAAACTGTTATGAAGGAAGAACCCTCCACCCCGACACCCCACATCCTTCACTGCTTGAGTGACTTCAGATCGGAAGCCTCCACCTTCAGCAACATCTGGGGGAACACAGTGCCTCCCACACATACACAGGGCCTCAGACTAGGTTAATGTCTGACTGTGGGTTGGGGGGTGTGGGTGGAAGGGGGAATTATCCCCTCGGGGAAACATGTGCAAGGCCCCTGAAGGCCCAGAAAAAGGCTGACTGAGGCAAGGTGAGTTGCGGTGTACTAGGCTGGATCTTTTGCCCATCTCACAGAAGCAGGCGGGAAGCACCACCAGTGATCAGCTTTATATGGTACCCACTGTATACAACGGACAGACAAAGACGGACGGACAGAGCACACACCACTTCTAAGCCAAACACTGCTCACCATCTAGAAGCACCTTGGATAAGCACATATGAGACACTCTTGCATAGGAAAGATGTACTTTTTTTTTTTTTCTTTAAGGAATGAAGAAGTATTTTGGCAAAACATCTACTTCCCTCCCAGGTCCTGGGTAAAGAGGGACCTCTAAATTCTGAAGTTTCTACGTAGAAATTATCCCCCTCTCAATGGCAGTATATACAACAGCAACCTTCCAAGTCTGTGCTCACAGCCCTCTATTAGGTATATCTTGACTCTACTTTACACGTGGGCAAACTGAGACTAAGAGACAGAAGGTGGCCTGGAGCGAGGGGACACCGGGGCTGGCGAAGGGCGAGAGGAAACAGGAGGTGTCTCGTGAGCTCAGCTAAAGGCAAGGCCTCTGTCTACCTGGACTGGGAAGAGAAAGGGTTCCTCTTTCTTCCTGCCCGGGGGGAAGCAGCGGTTCCATGGAAAAAGACTGTTGAGAAGGAAGGGGTTCCCACTCCTGCTGGCCAGGTGCCCCTTGGGATGTCAAAGACCAGGGCAAGCCTGAGCTCCTCCTGGGTCCTCTTCAGGGGTGCTTAGGTTGGGAGTTGTGAGTTGTGAACTCACTGCTTCCATAACCCTCTTGTTGCCTGCATACAAGGCTAGACCTCATGTCCTTAATCATTTTAAAAAAGGACACAGTGGCTGTGGCAGGGGTGGGATTGGAGGAAATGAGACACAGGAAGATCTACCCACAGCCTCCTCTGCCTAGGCTGGGGCTATCAAGGGTCTCCTGCACCCTGTCTCCTAGGGATATTTAAAGGCAGCTTTTATGAGAGTCTATACTGTCGTTTTTGTTTTTCTTGTGTTTTTTTTCTTTGTTTTAATTTATATAGATATATATATATATATATTCTTAAAAAAAAGCAATAGTCCTTTGGTCCCTAAACGCTAAGGAATGATATGATTTTTGAACAAAGTAAGACTGGGCTTCCCTTGCTGAGAAGCCCTTGGCACCCCCGAGGCCCTCTGCTGGTTCCCTTAGACAGTTGATCCTCAGTCAGTACTGGTTTCCCTGCCAGCCTCAGCGCTCCTTGGAACAACCCACTCGATGAGTGGTCTGAACCCCAGGCACCAGCCCCGGGCCTGATCCACCTCCGCCTGCAGCTGCTCCTTCGGGAAGGGCCACTCCAGCATTTCTGTGCTTTTCTTTCCACTCTTCAGTTCCTGTGTTGGATATTAATTGGTAAGGAGACAGGGAGGAGGGAAGCAAAAGTCACCCCAAAGGGTAAGACAAGAGCAGCCTGTTCTCTCAGTGACAATTCAGCTAAGTATCTGGGCCTTTCTCCCTGGCATCAGCCTGGCCCTGCCCGAGGTCAGGGAGGGTGACCCTAATCAATGTCCCACAGGGAGCTCCTGGGGTTGCCGACCTGAGGCAAAGTCAGGAAGAACTCCAGGGACAGCACACCTCTCCAAGGTTCAGGCAGCTCGCATGGACCCTCGCTCTGCCAGACACCTAGAGCTTGTCATCATTCTGCCAATCCCCACCAGGCCTGCAGATCCTACCTTTATGTGGTTTTTCGAGATAGGGTCTCACTCTAGCCCAGGCTGACCTGGAATTCACTATGTAGTCTCATGGTGGCCTCAAACTCACAGTGATCCTCCTACCTCTGCCTCCTGAGTGCTGGGATTAAAGGCATGTGACACCATGCCCAGCTTGCAGGATATTTAAGGATATTTGCTTCTTTCCCTCCATCACTGCTAATATCTCAGTCCTTAGATCTTGCTTCTTCTACCTGCTCAATGGTTTTCTACTACCTTTAGTATAAAGTAAGGACTCATAGCATATGAGACCCCCGCCCCGTCACCTCCTCCCTACATAGGTTCTCTAATCCCATGGCCTCCTGAAGCCTCCTCTGGAGTACAACAGAGGCTTGGATTTGCTGGAAATGGTCTCTCCCATATTGCGGAAGCAGTAAGGTTGTTTAATTTGTCTCTGGCCTTGGATAGAAAGAAAATCTCATCTTCATTCAAAGATCTCTCTTAGGTCCTGACTTTTCTCTTTATCCCAGACTTTCCCAGAGGCGGGTGCCCCCAACGTCTCCAAAAGAACATCAAAATTGGGAGACAGTTTTGTCAACTGGGCTCCCACTTGCCTGGGCATTCATTGGGGGGCTCACCTTTCTGTAGCTGGTCGGTGAGAGCAGGTCAATAAGGCCGGTTGGCATCTTTAGGCCTCTTTAACTGGACCTTGAGCCTCTTCATGCCAATTTGAAAACCATTCATAGCCTGAATAGCAGTCTGGGCACTGGTTGGATTGTCAAAACTAACAAACCCTGGAGGGTGTAGGCAGACAGATTAGCTGGAAAGCCTGCTTGGCAAGGACCTCCTTTCTCTTCGACTAGACTCATCTCCCAAGCTCCTCAGGCCAATTCCAGCCTTCCATAGTCTTCCATGGACACACACTCATAAAGGCAACTGGACTTATCTTCCTCAAAGTGTGATTCTTGGAAGAATGGGGAGCAACCCGGCTGCAGATAGGTGGCAGTGTGTTGGTCCAACCCTAACCCACCCCACTCCTCCCATTCTGGTTTCAGAACTGCAGCTGGGGCTGGAGGTCATCTCTGGTCCCAAATCCAGACTCCTGTTTTGGCAAAACTCCAAAGCCCCAGCCTTCCTGGTCTTCCATCTTCTAGATATCCCCAGCTTCCCAGGTGAGCCTAGAAACAAGGCTTGTTCTTGGTTCAGGTTTACCCTCAGTAATTTGGGTACCCACTTTGTCCTACACATTCAAGTCTCTGGAAACCACTGCCCAACGTAGGGTCTGTAGGGAATTCTGAGGCTAGGAACGGAAGAGGCGTAAGGACGGGACTCAGCTCACCAAAACACTTGCTCTGCTTGGTGGCTCGATCCACAAAGACTTTGGCGGAGACCACGGCTCCGAAGGGCAGGAATGTCTGTATGAGCTCTGCATCACCAAACTCCTGAGGCAGGTGATAGATGAAGAGGTTACAGCCTTCGGGGCCTGAAGGAACAGTAGCAGGCTGGTTCAGGGGAAGGACCCTGAGTGGAGCCGCCCCCTACACCCAAAGGCTCTGCTCTCCACCCCCCAGCCCCTCACCTTCTCTTTGCTGCTGAGGCAGGGCTGAAGGCTGCTGGGGAAAGGCTGTGCTCACTGGGGCATAGGCCGATGGATAAGCTGCTGGAGATAGAGGTGGGAGTGGGCAGTGACCCCCAGGGGCCATTCTCCAGAGTTCCATCTGCCTGGCCAGCTCTGGCCAGTTCGACCCAGCTCACCATAACCCTCGCTCCAAGAGAGGTTGTTGAGGGACTGAGAATGAACTGGACGGGAGGGTTGGCTCCTTAGAACAAGAGCCTAACCCTCCCGTAAATATCCCTATTACTTTTTTGGGGGGGCCCTTCAACTCCCCCTCCCCTCCTCCCCAGGCCCTCCCGCAGCCCCAAGTGAAACCTGAATAGTGGTGCATCCCAGCGTAGGCCTGCAGCAGGGGGTCAGCCACACCCGGGCTCTGGGCTGGAGAGAGAGGGGCCCGAAGCCCACGGTGAAGGCGGGTGGGCAGGGTCAGATGAGAGAGACCCGGGGAGTGTGGGAGGTGAAGGGCCGCTAGGAGACTTAGCAGGGAAGGTGTAGGAACCCCTTCCCCCGCCCCCCAGCAGATCCTTGCCTCCCAGGTTTTAGTCCCCATTCCATTTCAGGAAGGTGTGTGTAGAGAACAGTATGCGGTGGCCCACCTGGGTAAGGAGAAAGCCCATTGTTATAGAGCGTGTCGGAGCTTGGCTGCCCGTTGGTCTGGGGCGTCAAGGAGCCGAATCCATTGACTCCCATGGGTGCTGGAAGGCCCGGGAGCCCGCCAGGGCTGGCGCTACCGGGCGAAGAGTTGGCTGTTGGTAGTGGCAGAGAGGAAAAGTCAGGTCCAAACCCACTCGGGGCTCCTCCCAGCCGCGGCTCGGATCACCAGGGCCACTCACCTGCCGTAGGCAACAGCGGAGCAGCCACCAGGCTGAAGGCGGCCACGTGCTGCATCTGGGCGGCCACGGCGGCCACCGGGCCGAGCCCAGGACCCTGTGCGGCGGCCAGCAGCGCTGCCTGATGCTGCAGGATCTTTGGGCGGGAAGAAGGGCAGCTGTAGAGGCCTCGGCTGCCAGGGCCTGACCCAACCGCCTTGCCCCGCCAGGCCGGTCACCTACCGCGGTGGTGTAGGCGCCACAAGCGCCGAGCTGCAGCGGCGCGGGGTGGAAGGTGCCCAGCTGGCCCGCCATCTGCTGCATGCGCCGCAGAGCGCGCTCCCGGTCAGTGTCGGCCAGCTTGACCACGAGGCTGGAGGAAGCGCCCTGGGCGGGGCAAGGCAAGGCAAGGCAAGGAGGCCACGGTGACCAGTCCTGACCCAGGGCCCAGCTCGGGGCCGAGAGCCTTCCTTGCCCCAGGGAACTCAGCGCCTGTGCCCACCCCGATGGCTTCACCCTCAGCCCAGGTACCCCCCGTCCTCACCGCCATAGTCCGGCTACCATGCAGACTCTGGATGGCCGCCTGAGCTTCCACTTGACTCCCAAACTTCACGAAGGCACAACCTGGCACGAGAGAGAGAGAGAGAGAGAGGGGGAGAGAGAGAGAGTTGGGGATAGGGGAGGGCTCACACCACCGGCTTCAAAAGCTAAGAAAATGTCACTAGGGAAATCCCAGGGGCAGTTCCGGTCACCTTTGCTGGTACCATCTGGACTCCGTAGGACAGTGCACTCCTCGATGTGGCCGAAGGGCTGAAACAGGCGCCTGACGTCCTCCTCACCCTGCTGCTTACCCAGCATCCCCACAAACAGCTTCCGGTCCTCTGGGTGGGTTGGGGGGGGGGACACACAACGAAGCCAGGAATGACCCAGGGACCCCCAATGTTGTTAGACTCCCCAGAGTAGCTCTGGGAGGAGGTGTAGGGAGTGAGAAGGCCCTGCTATTCCAAGGTGGGGTCTCTGGGAGGGGCAGGAGGACCCACAGGCAGATCTAGAGGAAAGAAACTCAGCTCAGATTCCGTCAGGAAAACCCGGGACTTGCAGAAACCCAGAAAGGCTCCTGCTGCTCTTCTAGGGAATGATACACTCTTGGTACGGTTGAGTGGGTAAGGCCCTATGTGCATCATGTGAAATGTTTTGAACTTTCTGTTGTTAGAGTTTGGAGACCATTCTGTCATGCTAAGGTTGGTGGTGGTGGTGGTGGTGGGGTGCTGGTCTTTACACTGTGTCAAGAGAAGAGAAGTATATCCTTGCTGGTCAGCATGGGGCAGTGGCCAGAATGCATGGCCTTTCCTGCCCAACTCAAGAAGGGCTCCATGAAAAGACAGTACGGAAAACACCTGTCTTATCCTACTGCCTTATCCTCAGACACCGAGCACCAGAAGAGTGAGGGGTGAACCCTGACCTCCAATGGGCTGCCCAGGAAGTCAGTGTTTTTGTTTTGTTTTTTTTTCGAGGTAGGGTCTCTAGCCCAGGCTGACCTGGAATTTACTCCGTATCCTCAGGGTGGCCTCGAACTCACGGAGATCCTCCTACCTCTGCCTCCCGTGTGCTGGGATTAAAGGCGTGCGCCACCACGCCCGGCTTGGAAGGCTGTGTTTTTGAGCCTCTAGCATTAACATTTTCCCCACAGTACTCACTGAGCCCTGACTCTTCCTTAATGCCAGTCCCGCTACTGCATCTCTTGGCTTGGCTCCCAGAGCCCTGTGACCTCTTCTTTGACTTCCAATGTCCTCCTACCCTGACCCCTCCCCAGAGTGTCCATGCTTTGGGAGAACCAGTTCTGTCTCTAGACTTAGATGACCACCTGAAAACAGACGGATGCCTCCACCTGTCCGCACTTCCTATGGGAGTGGCAGGAGGTGCAGAAGGGATGAGTCAGAAGGCGCCATGGTCTGCAGAAGAAGTGACAGAGGAGTGCTCAGCACCGAAACATCTCTATCACACCTTCCAAGGCTCAGGGTCCATTGCGGAAGAGGTGGCGGAAAGAATGTAAGAGCCAAAGGAAGGGTAGGACTTCTTACAACGTGCTCCTCCAGACACAAAATGGTCTGGATATCCATGACCTCACAGTGCCTGACACTACCCACACAAGACCATCATAAGAGGAGGAAAAGATCATGACATCAGAATAAAAGAGACACCAATTGAGATGGGAAAATGTATGATGGAGAGTGGAGTTGGAAAGGGGAAAGTGGGGGGGAGGGAGAGATTTACCGTGGTTTATTGTCTATAATTCTGGAAGTTGTCAATAATAATAACAATAAAAATAAAGAGGTGCAGGAAAGGACTAGAAACTGGGCTTGTGTCACATGTAGAAAGCTGCAGGGATGGGGTTAGAGAGCAAGGATTAGCCACGCCTCTAGCATCCAAGCTTCTTTAACACTGTCTAGGAGCCTGGGAAAGAGGAGTGTGGCCCACAATGTTAAGGTATGGGTCCGTTTTCTACCAAGTCTCTGAATTTGTGTTTTGTTTTTGTTTTTATTTTGGTTTTTTGAGGTAGGATTTCTCTCTACCCCAGGCTGACCTGGAACTCACTCTGTAGTCTCAGGGTGGCCTTGAACTCACAGCGATCTTCTTACCTCTGCCTCCTGAATGCTGGGGTTAAGGGCGTATGCCATCACACCCAGCTGAGTCTCTGAATTTGGAATGAGGCTTCCCAATGCATGGGGCAACACATGTTAGGAGATAAGAGCTGGGTGGGAATCTGGCTTCTTGCTTCTATCTTCAAGATCCCAGAATTCAGGAAAACCTAACTCCTAAACAACTGTTTTGATTCCTTGATGAGTTTAGCTACACAGATGGGTGTCCACGGATCCTATGGTCAGTGAAACAATACTGGTGGGATCATAGCCTGGAGTCTAAGTGACAAGAAAATGGAAGAGGGCAAGGCATGGTGGCACATGCCTTTAGTCATGGCACTCGGGAGGCAGAGGTAGGAGGATGGCTATGAGTTTGAGGCCACCCTGAGACTACACAGTGAGTTCCAGGTAAGCTTGGGCTAGAGTGAGACCCGACCTCGGCAAACCAAAAAAAAAAAAAAAGGAAAAGAAAGAAAAGAAAATGGAAGAACAGTCAACAAAAGTTATCCATGATCCAAGGATCCCCAGCAAAGGTGTGTGTGTGTGTGTGTGTGTGTGTGTGTGTACATGCACACTCACACACGTAGCTCAGTGACACAAGTGTCTAACATATGTGAGGCCCTGAATTTGATCCCTACCAGTACCAAGAACCAAAAAGATAAAAACATCCAGACATGGTGACGCACACCTTTAATCCCAGCACTTGGGAGGCAGAGGTAGGAGGATCCCCATGAGTTCGAGGCCACCCTGAGACTACATAGTGAATTCCAGGTCAGTCTGGGCTAGAATGAGACCTTACCTCGAAAAACAAAAACAGAACAATACAAAACAAAAAACCTACCACTTGAGTAAATGGCTCAGTGGTCAAAGGCACTTGCTTGCAAAAGCCTGATGGCCCAAGTTTGATCCCTAGTACCCGCGTAAAGCCATATGCACAAAACGAAGCATGCACCTGGAGTTCATTTGCAGTGGCTACAGGCCCTGCCATGCCCATAGTGTCTGTCTGTGTGTCTCTCTCTCCTTGCAAATAAATAAAGTTATTTTGGTTTTTTTAATCACCACTTCTAGCCGGGCGTGATGGCGCACGCCTTTAATCCCAGCACTTGGGAGGCAGAGGTAGGAGGATTGCCGTGAGTTCAAGGCAATGAGACTCCATAGTGAATTCCAGGCCAGCCTGGGCTAGAGTGAGACCCTACCTCGAAAAACCAAAAAAAAAAAAAAAAAAAAAAAAAAAAACACCACTTCTTGAGTGACATATTTCAGCAGGGTGATCTGGGGCGTAGCCTAAGCTTCCTGGGAAATCTGGCAGTTTCTCTGCCCATGCTGTGTCCATGTGGAGTGTTAGCTTCGGTTCCTAAGCAGAATCTTGTCATCTATTCAGAGGGGTGCTGCTAGCCAGCAGTTCTCAGGAAAGGGAGATGGACAGTGTACCAGACAGAGCTGGAATGCATTAGAAGGTCCCTATCTTTCTTGAGGAAAGTACAGTCCAGTGGTTGGGTATTCTTTGCTTCCACAGATATTAGCCAGAGAACATTGGTTCCCGAACTTTTTAAAAAAAAAATTTATCGATCTGCAAGCAGAGAGAGAGAGAGAGAGAGAGACAGACAAAGAGAGAAAGAGAGAGACAGAGAGCACTAGCACCTCTAGACACTGCAAACAAACTCCAGATGCATGCGCCACTTTGTGCATCTCACCTTATATGAGTACTGGGGAATTGAACCTGGGTCATTAGGCAAGTGCTTAGCTGCTAAGCCATCTCTCCAGCTTCTCCCAACATTTCTTTTTTTAAGTGGTACAGGGCTGGGGAGATTGCTCAGTGGAGAAAGGACGTGCTGCACAAGTGTGAGGAGTGGATTCTTAGCACCCACTTAAATGCCACGTGGGTGTGGCAGCTGGCCTGTAATGCCAACTGTTGAAGGTGGAGAGAGTGAGCCTCTAGAGTGAGCTGGCTAGGTAGACTAGCTGAGTCAGTAAGTTCTGGGTTCAAGTGAGAGACCCTGCCTCAGTAATGAAGTAGTGATCAACACACACACAAGAGCACATCTGCATGCATATCACACACATACACACCAACACACATGCATGCACACCACAAACACATGCAAAATAAAAAGGGGTGGAGTATACTGTTTCAACAAACAACATTAGGATGAAGTTCAAAATTCAAGAGAAAAGCAGAAAAACTCCAACTGAAAGCAAAAAAAAAGGGGGGGGGTCTGAAATTCCTCCTGTTTGATCCTTCCCTAATATATCCTACAGTAGGCTCCAAGGAAAGCTCTTTAAAGCCATTGACCTAGAAGATAGACAATGGAGATCAAAAACCTGAAAGCCGGGCGTGATGGTGCACGCCTTTAATCCCAGCACTTGGGAGGCAGAGGTAGGAGGATCACCACAAGTTCGAGGCCACCCTACATAGTGAATTCCAGGTCAGCCTGAGCTAAAGTGAGACCCTACCTTGAAAAACCAAAAAACAAAACAAAACAAAACAAAACAAAAAACCCTGAGGCTGTAGGAAAGAAACATCTGGATAAGAGTATCCCATGGAAGGTGGGTCAGCCTCTGGAAAGACTCGACCTTCCTTGAATGGAAGGAGTTAGAGGCAGCATCAGTGTAGAGCTAAGGCATTCATGAATCTCGTGACTAATCTGACTTTCACGGCTTTGCCTTAACATTAGATAACCAGTGGAAGACATGACGGAATGAATGTAAGAGCCAAAGGAAAGGTAGAACTCCTTACGACGTGCTCCTCCGGACACAAAATGGCCTGGATACCCATGACCTCACAGCGCCTGACACTACCTACACAAGACCATCATAATAGGAGGAAAATATCATGACATCAAAATAAAAGAGAGACTGATTGAGAAGGGGAGGGGATATGATGGAGAGTGGAATTTCAAAGGGGAAAGTGGTGGGGGGGGGGAGGAAATTACCATGGGATATTGTTTACAATCATAGAAGTTGTTAAAAATAAAATTTTTTTAAAAGGCAGATGTGGTGGTGCATGCCTTTAATCCCAGCACTCAGGAGGCAGAGGTAGGATTGACGGGAGGTCAAGGCCAGCCTGAGACTACATAGTGAATTCCAGGTCAGCCTGAGCTAGAGTGAAACCCTACCTCAAAAATCAAAAAAATCAAAAAAAAAAAAAAAAAAAAAAAAAAACTATTGGCTAACCAGGCCTCATTTGGACAAGTAGCAACTGTTTGTAAAGTCTACCAGCCTGGGTTTGATTCCCTAGTGCCAACATAAAGCCAGATGCACAAGGTGGTACATGCATCTGGAGTTCGTTTGCAGTGGCTGGAAGCCCTGGTGTGTCCATTCTCTGTCTCTCTCTCAAATAAATAATTAAAAATAAAATAAAAAAAAAAAAAAACAAAAAAAAAAAAAAATTTATCGATCTGCAAGCAGAGAGAGAGAGAGAGAGAGAGAGAGAGAGAGAGAGAGAGAGAGAGAGAGAGAGAGAGAGAGAGAGAGAGAGAGAGAGAGAGAGAGAGAGAGAGAGAGAGAGAGAGAGAGAGAGAGAGAGAGAGAGAGAGAGAGAGAGAGAGAGAGAGAGAGAGAGAGAGAGAGAGAGAGAGAGAGAGAGAGAGAGAGAGAGAGAGAGAGAGAGAGAGAGAGAGAGAGAGAGAGAGAGAGAGAGAGAGAGAGAGAGAGAGAGAGAGAGAGAGAGAGAGAGAGAGAGAGAGAGAGAGAGAGAGAGAGAGAGAGAGAGAGAGAGAGAGAGAGAGAGAGAGAGAGAGAGAGAGAGAGAGAGAGAGAGAGAGAGAGAGAGAGAGAGAGAGAGAGAGAGAGAGAGAGAGAGAGAGAGAGAGAGAGAGAGAGAGAGAGAGAGAGAGAGAGAGAGAGAGAGAGAGAGAGAGAGAGAGAGAGAGAGAGAGAGAGAGAGAGAGAGAGAGAGAGAGAGAGAGAGAGAGAGAGAGAGAGAGAGAGAGAGAGAGAGAGAGAGAGAGAGAGAGAGAGAGAGAGAGAGAGAGAGAGAGAGAGAGAGAGAGAGAGAGAGAGAGAGAGAGAGAGAGAGAGAGAGAGAGAGAGAGAGAGAGAGAGAGAGAGAGAGAGAGAGAGAGAGAGAGAGAGAGAGAGAGAGAGAGAGAGAGAGAGAGAGAGAGAGAGAGAGAGAGAGAGAGAGAGAGAGAGAGAGAGAGAGAGAGAGAGAGAGAGAGAGAGAGAGAGAGAGAGAGAGAGAGAGAGAGAGAGAGAGAGAGAGAGAGAGAGAGAGAGAGAGAGAGAGAGAGAGAGAGAGAGAGAGAGAGAGAGAGAGAGAGAGAGAGAGAGAGAGAGAGAGAGAGAGAGAGAGAGAGAGAGAGAGAGAGAGAGAGAGAGAGAGAGAGAGAGAGAGAGAGAGAGAGAGAGAGAGAGAGAGAGAGAGAGAGAGAGAGAGAGAGAGAGAGAGAGAGAGAGAGAGAGAGAGAGAGAGAGAGAGAGAGAGAGAGAGAGAGAGAGAGAGAGAGAGAGAGAGAGAGAGAGAGAGAGAGAGAGAGAGAGAGAGAGAGAGAGAGAGAGAGAGAGAGAGAGAGAGAGAGAGAGAGAGAGAGAGAGAGAGAGAGAGAGAGAGAGAGAGAGAGAGAGAGAGAGAGAGAGAGAGAGAGAGAGAGAGAGAGAGAGAGAGAGAGAGAGAGAGAGAGAGAGAGAGAGAGAGAGAGAGAGAGAGAGAGAGAGAGAGAGAGAGAGAGAGAGAGAGAGAGAGAGAGAGAGAGAGAGAGAGAGAGAGAGAGAGAGAGAGAGAGAGAGAGAGAGAGAGAGAGAGAGAGAGAGAGAGAGAGAGAGAGAGAGAGAGAGAGAGAGAGAGAGAGAGAGAGAGAGAGAGAGAGAGAGAGAGAGAGAGAGAGAGAGAGAGAGAGAGAGAGAGAGAGAGAGAGAGAGAGAGAGAGAGAGAGAGAGAGAGAGAGAGAGAGAGAGAGAGAGAGAGAGAGAGAGAGAGAGAGAGAGAGAGAGAGAGAGAGAGAGAGAGAGAGAGAGAGAGAGAGAGAGAGAGAGAGAGAGAGAGAGAGAGAGAGAGAGAGAGAGAGAGAGAGAGAGAGAGAGAGAGAGAGAGAGAGAGAGAGAGAGAGAGAGAGAGAGAGAGAGAGAGAGAGAGAGAGAGAGAGAGAGAGAGAGAGAGAGAGAGAGAGAGAGAGAGAGAGAGAGAGAGAGAGAGAGAGAGAGAGAGAGAGAGAGAGAGAGAGAGAGAGAGAGAGAGAGAGAGAGAGAGAGAGAGAGAGAGAGAGAGAGAGAGAGAGAGAGAGAGAGAGAGAGAGAGAGAGAGAGAGAGAGAGAGAGAGAGAGAGAGAGAGAGAGAGAGAGAGAGAGAGAGAGAGAGAGAGAGAGAGAGAGAGAGAGAGAGAGAGAGAGAGAGAGAGAGAGAGAGAGAGAGAGAGAGAGAGAGAGAGAGAGAGAGAGAGAGAGAGAGAGAGAGAGAGAGAGAGAGAGAGAGAGAGAGAGAGAGAGAGAGAGAGAGAGAGAGAGAGAGAGAGAGAGAGAGAGAGAGAGAGAGAGAGAGAGAGAGAGAGAGAGAGAGAGAGAGAGAGAGAGAGAGAGAGAGAGAGAGAGAGAGAGAGAGAGAGAGAGAGAGAGAGAGAGAGAGAGAGAGAGAGAGAGAGAGAGAGAGAGAGAGAGAGAGAGAGAGAGAGAGAGAGAGAGAGAGAGAGAGAGAGAGAGAGAGAGAGAGAGAGAGAGAGAGAGAGAGAGAGAGAGAGAGAGAGAGAGAGAGAGAGAGAGAGAGAGAGAGAGAGAGAGAGAGAGAGAGAGAGAGAGAGAGAGAGAGAGAGAGAGAGAGAGAGAGAGAGAGAGAGAGAGAGAGAGAGAGAGAGAGAGAGAGAGAGAGAGAGAGAGAGAGAGAGAGAGAGAGAGAGAGAGAGAGAGAGAGAGAGAGAGAGAGAGAGAGAGAGAGAGAGAGAGAGAGAGAGAGAGAGAGAGAGAGAGAGAGAGAGAGAGAGAGAGAGAGAGAGAGAGAGAGAGAGAGAGAGAGAGAGAGAGAGAGAGAGAGAGAGAGAGAGAGAGAGAGAGAGAGAGAGAGAGAGAGAGAGAGAGAGAGAGAGAGAGAGAGAGAGAGAGAGAGAGAGAGAGAGAGAGAGAGAGAGAGAGAGAGAGAGAGAGAGAGAGAGAGAGAGAGAGAGAGAGAGAGAGAGAGAGAGAGAGAGAGAGAGAGAGAGAGAGAGAGAGAGAGAGAGAGAGAGAGAGAGAGAGAGAGAGAGAGAGAGAGAGAGAGAGAAAGACCAAAGAGAGAAAGAGAGAGACAGAGCAAGGCACTAAGCACATTTGAAACTGCAACTAACACTCCAGATTGCATGCGCCACTTTGTGCATCTCACTTATATGAGTACTGGGGAATTGAACCTGGGTCATTAGGCAAGTGCTTAGCTGCTAAGCCATCTCTCCAGCTTCTCCCAACATTTCTTTTTTTAAAGTGTGGTACTGGGCTGGGGAGATTGCTCAGTGGAGAAAGGACGTGCTGCACAAGTGTGAGGAGTGGATTCTTAGCACCCACTTAAATGCCACGTGGGTGTGTGCGATTGCCTGTAATGCCAACTGTTGAAGGTGGAGAGAGTGAGGCCTCTAGAGTGAGCTGGCTAGGTAGACTAGCTGAGTCAGTAAGTTCTGGGTTCAAGTGAGAGACCCTGCCTCAGTAATGAAGTAGTGATCAACACACACACAAGAGCACATCTGCATGCATATCACACACATACACACCAACACACATGCATGCACACCACAAACACATGCAAAGTAATGAATTCAGCGAAATGGCAACATACAATAACATCAACATTCAAAATTCAGTTGCATCTATGCACACTAACAATTAATAATTTGACATTAAAATTAAGTAAACAGTTCCATCAGTAATGCCATCAAGAAGAATCTATGAACGCCAGGCGTTGTGGCGCACGCCTTTAATCCCAGCACTTGGGAGGCAGAGGTAGGAGGATCGCTGTGAGTTCAAGGCCACCCTGAGACTCCATAGTGAATTCCAGGTCAGCCTGGGCTAGAGTGAGACCCTACCTCGAAAAACCAAAAAGAAAAAAGAAAAAGAAGAAGAAAAAGAAAAAAGAAAAGAAAATCTTGGGATCCCAAGTAATTCCTACCAAAATCCCAATTGCGTTTTCTGTAGAAACAAAACATTTCATCCTGCCAGGCGTGGTGGCACATGCTTTTAATCCCAGCGCTCAGAAGGCAGAGGTAGGAGGATCATTGTGAGTTCAAGGCCAACCTGAGACTACATAGTGAATTCCAGGTCAGCCTGGACTACAGTGAGACTCTATGTTGGGGAAAAAAAAAAAATCCATCATAACATGTATAGGAATAGTAAGGAGTTTCAAGTAGAAAAAAAACTCCCTGGTTTTAAAATGTTTTATAAAGCTACAGTAATCAAAATTGTGGCACTGAAATACAGACAGATACATAAATCAACATAATCTAAGAGACCCAAAACCTCACACATATGATCGAATGTTATTTATTTATTTTCATGTGGGTAGGACATGGCAGGATCTCTTGCTACTGCAAACAGAACACCAGACTCTTGTGCACTTTTTGAGTCATGGCTTTGGATAAATAAAGTACTTGGGAATTGAACCCGGGCAGTTAGCTTTGGCAACAAAGTGCCTTTAACCCCCAAACCATCTTTCCCCAGCCCTCGACTGTTCAGTGGTGGAGGAGAGGTACGCATAAAGAATCCGTAGGTTAGCCGGGCGTGGTGGCGCACGCCTTTAATCCCAGCACTCGGGAGGCAGAGGTAGGAGGATCACCATGAGTTCAAGGCCACCCTGAGACTCCGTAGTGAATTCCAGATCAGCCTGGGCTAGAGTGAAACCCTACCTCGAAAAACAAAAAAAAAAAAAAAAAGAATCCGTAGGTTGTTGCTAGAAAATTTTCAGTGCTGGGGATGGGATATCTTTCAGTGAGTTGTTGGCCAGGGAGATCCCTGATGACCCCAAAACATTATAGACCATTGTTGAGGCCTTTGGTTTCCCACCAGGAATAGATGGTAAGACCCTACTGCTGAAGACTCCATATACTTGGGCTTCAAGGCCACTGAGAAATCTTGCTGGATCTGAGCTGATAACCTCCTCCATGTAGACCAGCTGACAGAAAGCTGGAAGAAGCCATTCAGCATGCAGTTCAATGGGAGAAAGAGAAATCACCAATGAAGATACTCATCAGTAGACACTGCAAGTCTTATAATTGCCCAGCCAGGCCAAAGGAGCCAACAGGTGCAATAGTGGCACATCTGTTACGGGGGAAACCAACTGCCCTCTAATTGGACTAGAGGCCCGCTCCATGGGAGGGAATACATTCCTGATTCTGAAAACTTAAAACAGGGGTAGTCATGAGCCCTAGAGGTGTAACGTCTGCTGTTGTCTGGCCAAATGTATATACTATGCTTATCAAACTGCCCAGTAAGCACTTCTGTTAATGTTTACACCCTTATATTAATGCTACTCTCACTTTTAGTTGAGAATCTTCTCTTTTCAGACGTCAGTGAACTTGGGATGACTCAGAAGGTATCATGGTGATAGAAAGAAATGACCGCAGTGCTCAGTATTGCAATATCTCTATCACACCTTCCAAGGCTCAGGGTCTAATGCAGAAGAGGTGGCGGAAAGAATGTAAGAGCCAAAGGAAGGGCAGGACTCCATACAACATGCTCCCTCCAGACACAAAATGGCCTGGATATCCATGGCCTCACAGTGCCTGACACTACCTGCATAAGATCATCATAAGAGGAGGAAAAGATCAAGACATCAAAAGTAAAAGAGAGACTGATTGAGATGGGGAGGGGGTATGATGGAAAGTGGATTTTCAAAGGGGTAAGTTGGGGGAGGGAGGGTATTACCATGGGGTATTTTTTATAATCATGGAAGTTGTTAACAAAAAAAAAATTAAAAAAGAAAGAATGAAGTTGGGGGCTGAAGGGATGGCCTAGCAGTTAAGGCATTTTCCTGCAAAGCCAAAGGACCCAGGGTCGATTCCCCAGGACCCACGTTAGCCACATGCACAAGGGGGCGCACGCGTCTGGAGTTCTTCTGCAGTGGCTGGAAGCCCTGGTGTGCCCATTCTTTCTCTCTATCAAATAAATAAATAAAAATTATATATATATATATATATATATATATATATATATATATATATATAGTTTTTTTTCTTTTTTGCTTTTTCGAGGTAGGATCTCACTCTAGCCCAGGCTGACCTGGAATTCACTATGGAGTCTCAGGGTGGCCTCAAACTCACAGCAATCTTCCTACCTCTGCCTCCCAAGTGCTGGGATTAAAGGCGTGCACCACCACACCCGGCCTAAAATATTTTAAAAAAAAAAGAATGAAGTTGCATGTTTACCTTATACCACATATAAATAATTGAAGGAAGGACTGGAGAGATTGCTCAGTGGTTAAGGCACTTGCCTGCAATGCCTAATGACCAGGGTTTAATTCCCCAGCACCCACATACAGCCAGATGCACAAAGTGGTATGTGCATCTGGAGTTTGTTTGCAGTGGCCCTGGAGTACCCGTTCTTCTCTCCTCTCTCTCTCTCCCCCCTTGCAAGTAAACAAAATAAAAATTATTTTTAAAAATTGAAGGTAGATGTGTCAGGGCTAAAGGTAAGAGCAAAAACTATGGACCTCTGGGGCTAGAACACGGGGAGACTCCATGACACTAGGCTGATCACCTGGATATGGCATACAAAGCATAGTCAGCAAAGGTAAAGAGTAATTGGACTAGATCAGGATTAAAAACTATGCACAGGGTGGGAGAGATGGCTCTGCAATTAAAGGAACTTGCTTACAGTCTCACGGCCCAGGTTCAATTCCCAGTACCCATATAAAGCCATATGCACAAAGTGGTGCGTGCATCTGGAGTTCGTTTGTAGTGTCAATAGGTCCTGGTGCACCCATTTTTTTTTTTTTTTTTTTTTTGGTTTTTCGAGGTAGGGTCTCACTCTAGCCCAGGCTGACCTGGAATTCACTATGGAGTCTCAGGGTGGCCTCGAACTCACGGCGAGCCTCCTACCTCTGCCTCCCGAGTGCTGGGATTAAAGGCGTGCGCCACCACGCCCGGCCTCTGGTGCACCCATTTTATCTCTCTCTCTCTTTCACTCTCCCTGCTTGCAAATAATAAATATTTTTTATTATTCAATTATTTATTTATTTATTTGAGAGTGACAGACAGAGAGAGAGAGAAAGAGAGAGAAAGAGAATGGGCGCACCAGGGCCTCCAGCCACTACAAATGAACTCCAGATGTGTGTGCCTCCTTGTGCATCTGGCTAACGTGGGTCCTGGGGAATCGAGCCTCGAACTGGGGTCCTTAGGCTTCACAGGCAAGTGCTTAACCGCTATGCCATCTCTCCAGCCCTATACTTTTTTAAAGAAATAGTGTACATAGACAGAGTTTGTTCCAGGTCTTCCTGGGCAAGAGCAACACCTCACCTTGCAAAAAACAAAAAACAAACAAAAAAGAACTGCATAGCAAAACATAAAATAGTGAAAGGCTACAAAAATGGGAGAAAATATTTTTGAAAATATATCTGAAAAGTATTTTAATATCCAGAATATATAAGAACTCCAACAACTTATCAATAGCAACAACAACAACAACAAAAAAAAAATTTGTTTGCTTGTTTGTTTTTTCGAAGTAGGGTCTCACTCTAGCCCAGTCTAACCTGGAATTCACTATGTCGTCTCAGGGTGGCCTCCATCTCATGGTGATCCTCCCACCTCTGCCTCCCGAGTGCTGGGATTAAAGGCATGTGCCACCATGCACGGCTGAACAAAAATTTTTTTTTAATGGGCCAAGAGCTAGATGTGGCTGCACATACCTGTCATGCCAGCAGATGAGGACAAGAGGATGGCAAGTTTGGACCTCAAGGGGTTACAGAATGAGACGCTGTTACCAAAATCAAAACAAACAACCAGACAGCTAACAAAAGAAATAAGGAAGGAAGGGAGGAAGGAAGGAAGGAAGGAAGGAAGGAAGGAAGCAAGGAAGGAAGGAAGAAAGGAAGGAAGGAGGGAGGGAGGGAAGGGAGGAAGGAAGGGAGGGGAAGAGACAGGAAAGAAAGAAAGAGAGAGAAGGAAGGCAGGAAGGTGAAAAGAGGAAAGAAAGAGAAGGAAGGAAGGGAAAAGATAGAAAGAAGAAAGAAAGAGCAGGTAAAGAACTTGAATAGCTATTTCTGTAAAAAAAAAATGCCAATGAACAAGAAACATGAGTAATCATTAAGGAAATGCGTATCAAAACTGCAACGAGGTGCGGAAGAGGCGGCAGAAAGAATGTAGGAGCCAAAGGAAGGGTAGGACTCCTTACAACATGCTCCTCCAGACACAAAATGGCCTGGATACCCATGACCTCACAGTGCCTGACACTACCTACACAAGACCATCATAATAGGAGGAAAAGATCATGACATTAAAATAAAAGAGAGACTGATTGAGACAGGGAGGGGATATAAGGAGAGTGGAGTTTCAAAGGGGAAAGTGGGGGGAGGGAGGGCATTACCATAGGATATTATTTACAATCATGGAAATTGTTAATAAAAAATAAATTAATTAAGGGCTGGAGAGATGTCTTAGAGGTTAAGCACTTGTCTGTGAAGCCTAAGGACCCCAGTTCGAGGCTTGATTCTCCAGGACCCACATTAGCCAGATGCACAAGGGGGTGTCTGAAGTTCATTTACAGTGGCTGGAGGCCCTGGCACACCCATTCTCTCTCTCTCTCTCTCTCTCTCTCTCTCTCTGCCTCCTTCTCTCTGTCTGTTGCTCTCAAATAAATAAATAAAAACAAACAAAAAATTTAATTAATAAATTTTTTAAAACCTCACAATGAGGGGCTGAAGAGATGGCTCATCAG
This sequence comes from Dipus sagitta, assembly GCA_036346955.1. Lineage (NCBI taxonomy): Eukaryota > Metazoa > Chordata > Mammalia > Rodentia > Dipodidae > Dipus > Dipus sagitta. The sequence goes on from CM070780.1 coordinate 19,848,801, forward strand.
CTAAAGGCACTTGCTTGCAAAGCTTGCCAGTCTGAGTTTGATTCCCCAGTGTCCACGTAAAGACAGATGTACAAAGTGGTGCCTGTGTCTGGAGTTCGTTTGCAGCAGCAAGAGGCCCTGGTGCACCTATTCTTTCTTTCTGTCCCTCTTGGCTTGCAGATAAATAAATAAATAAAAATATTTCTTAAGTGGGGCATGGTGGTGCACGCCTTTAATCCCAGCGCTAGGGAGGCAGAGGTAGGAGGATCACCGTGAGTTTGGGGCCACCCTGAGACCACATAGTGAATTCCAGGTCAGCCTGGACTAGAGTGAGACCGTATCTCAAAAAAAAAAAAAAAAAAAAAAGAAATCTTTTTTTCTTAAAAAACTACAATGAGACATCACCTCACATCTATTAAAATAGCTGCTATGAAAGACACTGAAAAAGTTCGGTGCGGTGGCACACACCTGTAATTATAGCACTTGGGAGGCTGAGGTACGAGGATCCTGATGAGTTCAAGGGTAGAATGGACCACAGAATGAATTCCAGGACAGCCTGGGCTGAAAATGAGAACAAAAGAGCCTGTCTTAAATAAGGTAGAAGACCAGGACAGATACCCAAAGTTGTCCTCTGACACACACACGCACGAGAGAGAGAGACAGAGAGAGAGAGAGAGAGAGAGAGAGAGAAAGGGAGAGAGGAAGAGAGAAAGAGAGTTTGGTTCCACTCTGTTAAAAAAAAAATTGCTGGGCATGGTGGCGCACGTCTTTAATCTCAGCACTTGGGAGGCAGAGGTAGGAGGATCACTGTGAGATCGAGGCCACCCTGAGACCTTATAGTGAATTCCAGGTCAGCTTGGGTTAGGGTGAGACCCTACCTTGAAAAACCCCCAAAGTTTTTAAAAATAAATAAAAATAAAAATGAAAGAAGGAAAGAAGGAAGGGAAGAAGAAGAACTGCAACAAAGAGACTTAGAGCAAGAAACCGAAAGAGACTACTGTCCCTTCATCATGACCTAGGAAAGCCAGGAGGAAGAAAGGTAGCCCTGGGCTTTCAGGCCCCTTGAAGGAAAAGACGCGTTAGCTTCCAGAGATGTGGTTTCTCTTTGGCAGAGAAAAGGTGGCGTCACATGATGGGTGTTTGTCAGAGGCTCCATCGCAGCCTTGGCCTGAAGGTATAATAACAATCAGCTTCCATGGAATTTACCCTGAGCCACACCGCACAGATAGAACACATCTCAGGCAGAAAACAGGTCATCTGAGGGGTGTCTCAACTGTTGCTGTAAAACCTATACAATTAGTCGTCTGGGGAAATTATTCTCCAGAATTAAATAAGGACCAAAGAGAGCTATGACTGTTACTTACTAAAGTCTATAACTGATTTAAGTCAGAGTATTACAAAATTCTGAAACGTCTGCCTCAAAATTCAACTTTAGGGATGAAGGGATGGCTTAGTTATAAGGTACTGGCTGGGCACACTTGAGATCCTAGGTTCTATCTCCAGCACCAAGGAGGAAAGAGGGGAGCTAACAAGATAGATAAACCCTAATAAAAGGAATTCTAGAAAGAACTTGGGGGCTGGAAAGATGGCTCCATAGTTAAATGCACTGCCTATTCCAGCAGGCAGGCCTGGGGGCGGGGCCTGAAACCAGTTAAGTTTGACTTTCCAGATACCACATGGGCATGGGCATGTGTGCCTGTAACACCAGTGTCCGCAAAGGGGAGCAAAGACCAGGGAATTGTCCAGGCTCGTAAAAAGCAGCAAGCTCCCACATCAGTGAGAGACTCCAGCTCAAACAAGACATGCCGGGCGTGGTGGCGCACGTCTTTAATCCCAGCACTTGGGAGGCAGAGGTAGGAGGATCGCCGCGAGTTCAAGGCCAACCTGAGACTCCATAGTGAATTCTAGGTCAGCCTGGGCTAGAGCAAGACCCTACCTCAAAAAAAAAAAAAAAATCGAAACCAGGCTGGAAAGATGGCTTAGCGGTTAAGCGCTTTCCTGTAAAGTCTAAGGACCCCGGTTCGAGGCTCCATTCCCCAGGACCCACGTTAGCCAGATGCACAAGGGGGCGCATGCATCTGGAGTTTGTTTGCGGTGGCTGGAGGCCCTGGTACTCCCATCTCTCTCTGCCTCTTTCTCTCTCTATCTGTAGCTCTCAAACAAATAAAAATTTTAAAAAATCGAAAGCTCCCCCCAAAAGAAAAAGAACAGAAGGAAGGAAGAAAAAACAGCAGAAGGGCTGGAGAGATAGCTTAGCAGCTAAAGTGCTTGCCAGCAAAGCCAAAGAACCCAGGTTTGATTCCCCAGGACCCACATTAGCCAGATGCACAAGGTGGCACATGCGTCTGAGTTCATTTGCAGTGGCTAGAGGTTTCAGTGAGTCTATTCTCTCTCCATCTGCCTCCCCCTGGCTTCACTCACTCTTTCAAATAAATAAATAAATGAAAAAATGCGGGGGGGGGGAGTTTCTGAGGTACAGTCTTGCTCTAGCCCAGGCTGACTTGGAATTCACTATTCTCAAGGTGGCCTCGAACTCACAGCAATCCTCTTACCTCTACCTCCCAAGTACTGGGATTAAAGGCATGTGCCACCACGCCTGGCTGAAATTTAAAAAAAAAGAAAAGAAAAAGGGCAGAAGCTGGGGATGGTGGTGCACATACATGCACTCATACACACATGCAAATAAATAAATTAAGTAAAAACAGCCAAGCAGGGAAATGGAACACGCAGAGAAATTTATCATGGTGATGATTTATAAATGTATTGACTCTATGTTATGAAATTAAAAAGAGAGGTAAAAAAAAATAATAATAGGGGTTTGCCAGAGTGGTAGAGCATGCCTTTAATCCTAGCAATCGGGAGGCAGAGGTAGGAGGATTGCTGTGAGTTCGATAATACTCTAAGACTACATAGTGAATTCCAGGTCAGCCTGGACTAGAGGGAAACCCTACCTAAAAAAAAAAAAAAAAAAAAAGCCTGATGTGGCAGTGCACGCCTTTAATCCCAGCACTTGGGAGGCAGAGGTAGGAGGATCACCATAAATTCAAGGCCTCCCTAAGACTACATAGTTAATTCCAGGTCAGCCAGGGCTAGAGTGAGATCCTACCTCAAGAAACCAAAAATAAAAAAAAAAATAAGGAAGGGAGTTGTTTTACTCAAGCTGATGGCATGAAACCAAGCAGAGGCATGAGAAGGAGTGTGGCGGCCTCCCTCATGCAGGCACCTGAATACTGCTGAGACGTGTGAGAGGATCAGGGCTCCATACAGCACGGTCCCCCAGCACACGGACCTAGCCCCTGAACAAGACTCTCATATGCTCTGTGTTCTGCTGAGCTCTGGAGTGTTTGAAACGCTTCTCCCTCTGCCTGAGACACGAGCTCCCCTCACCTCCTGTCTCTCACTGACTCCTAACTGTTCCTCTTGAGATTTTACCTTAAACATTACTACCTCTGGGAGTTCATCTTTAGCTCTCACAGTGAGTTAGTTATGCCTTATTTGTATACCCACAGCCCCCTCCCAGACTTTCCCTTGAGAAGCACTAGTCACAATGAACAGTGACCCCTTGTTTAGCTGTCCATATCCCCTCATAACATCGGGGCTCTATGGGGCTAGGTCTGCCTTGATCACATCTTATTAATTATGAGGGACAACTCAAAACATGTTGGTTGGGTGGTTGAATAGACCATAGCTCGTTCTGTCTGCTTCTTGGCTCATTCATCAAGTCTTAAGTGACTTAGTTGTGGAACTGTCTCAGGTTTGTGGGCTGGGCAGTGATTACAATCTGGCCAACAATGGCCTTGATACTAACAGAGCTTCTTAAAGAGCAGAAATTCTTGGAGCATGCTTTGTATGCAGCCTGGATGATCTGAAAAACATGTCTGCAAAGAATGAGATGGGAGAGGAAGACATATATGTGGAAAGAGAAAGGGACTTTGGAAATATCTATCCAAGATAATATGGAGATGATAGTATCTTGACCAGACAGCAGGAATCAAAGACAATAAATATCTATATTAATTGGGTTCTATTCTGTCCTGGACCCAAGGAAGAATTTTCTTTCTTTTTTTTTGGTTTGGTTTTTCGAGGTAGGGTCGTCTCACTCTAGCCCAGGCTGACCTGGAATTCACTACATAGTCTCAGGGTGGCCTCGAACTCATGGCGATCCTCCTACCTCTGCCTCCTGAGTGCTGGGATTAAAGGCGTGCGCCACCACGCCCAGTTTAGAAAGAATTTTTTTTTTTTTTTTAACCTAATCAAGCCACGGCTGGTCTCGGGTAAGACAGATAGACAGAGATTCTTACTCAAAGTAGAGAATCAGTAGGTATCAAAGAGGGCTGTAGGCGAACACCTGGGATGACATCAGACCCCAGGGCAAGACATGAAGGGCTGAAACAAGAAGCCAACGTTGCCTTTCTCACAGAGAAGTTGGCCAGAATCCAGCTGGTTTTTAGAAAGCTCCCTAGAATTAATCTCTCTACCAGGAAATAGAGCAACTAAAAACAAAACGAACATTCTGAAAACTTCCCAATGTTCCTCAGTACAGTCATGTTCCTTACTGTGGCTCACAAAGCCCCTCATACCAGCCTCACCTTTTCCTGTGATTAATCACACAGTTACAGTGAAGGAATGAGTGACGGCAACCCAGAACGGATTGTTGCTGTGAAGCCAGAAGTATCTGGAAAAGGAGAACAAGGCCAGCCTGATGCTTTACCTACACACCTGTAAGCGACACCTAGCAAGACAGGAATGGCCACACTTCAGGGGTGATGTGACAACAGGTTCCTTCCTCGGCTTCCGCCCCTTCTGCCTCCTCTAGGTCCAGGCTCACTAGAACCCCATCTGTCCTCAGTCCAAGCTGGGGGTGTCTGAGCTGTTTCTTGGGGTACACAATACTGATAAGGACACCTTCCAGAAATAAGCCAGGACTAGCCCTAACCTCAGGAGTGGGCCCGCCCAAGCCCTACACAGGTGCCGCTCTGAGGTTGGTCGAACGGGGAAGTTACCTCCACGGCCCTCACTGGCAGCCGGCTTCACCTGGATCGGACGATTCATCTGAAAGACACGGGACCAACACACCCATTCAGCATGACTGCCTGGTTCCGAGGTCCCCACCCCTTTCCCCCTGGACTCCTCAGGATCTGCGCTCCCAGCCCCTTCGCACTCTGATCCCACCACTCCCACAAGGATTATAGGTTTCCCCCAAGACTCCTTCCCTCAACCCAGGAACTTAGAAACTGCTGGAACCTGAAGAAACAGTGGGTAGCAGGACACTTAGGGGCAATACAGGTGGGTCCGGTGGCTGAAGAGATGCTTCTGCCTTGGGCTCTGGGCAGGGCAGGGTGGTGCCTGGACTCAGGCTCCTGGACTTACATAAAGGCTTTGAGTGAGAGGACTTGGGTGGGAGAGTGGGACTGATCTTGCACATTAGTGCTGTACATCTAAAACTGAGAAGACAACGTGATGTGTTATTTAGATTAAACAAGCTGGGAGTCAGCCTTTTGGGCTATCTTTCCCCCAAGTCTGCCATTTCATGGTTGCATGACTTCAAGTGAGCCACTCTCTTTCAAATTCAATTCGTTAATTGGGGGGACACATTCCCAAAGCCTCGTTGCCACCCGCGGTCTCTGCACTCAGCCCCAACATCCCCTCCCTGGGGTCCCTTTCCCCTCCCAAGAGTGCTGAAGTTCCCTAGGGCACCATCCTCACCCCTCCTCACCTCGCCCCTCCCTTCCTTCCTGGACCGCCTCACCCACACCCACAGCCTCAGCAGTTATCCACGCAGGGGATGACTCAGAGCTCTGCGTCTCCAGCCCACACTCTCTCCTGAGCTTCAGGCCCATGGTTCCAGCTGCCTGCTGGCCATCCTGATGAGAAAGGCCTGCTGACACCTTCCTCTCAACGCGCCCAAACCCGAACTCCATCCTCCCAGATACCCCAGCTATAAACCTGTAAAGCACCTTGACTGGTCCCTCCAGACCTTCCCTCCTCCAACCAGCTTCTCCTTCTACTTCAAGGGTCCCCTGATCAGAGGTGGTTAAAAAAAAATCACTTGGGAACCATATTCGATTCTTAAGGTGGGGGACTGTATAATCTGTATATATATATATATATTTTAAAAAGCTCCTAGGTGATTTTAACATATACCCCCCACATTCCCATCCCCCAACCACCCTAGGTGAATTCATGATTGAATCCCCATCTCACCTTCCTCTCATAGGTGTTGTGGGGATCACATGAGGTAATGGGGATGCAAAAGGTCTTGGTAAACTGCCAAGAGCAGGGTGCGTGGGATGTGAGGAATTTTTGTTGGGGGGGGGGTCAGACAGCTGAGTGCCGGGAGGAAAGAACAGCGGCCTTCCTGTTCGTGAAGGAAGGGGTACTGATGCCCATCTGGCCTGAGAAGGTGATGATCTGACCCCCTCCCCTCAGGAAACGCACTGCTTCTGCACCAATCAGGGGCCACTCCATCCCTTCCAATGTGCTCGTTGCCGAGACAACAGGCAGCTTCCTGTTACCATAGCCACAAGTGCTACCCAGTAACCATGGTAACACCCTGGCAGTCACAGTTGAGCAATTTCTTTGGATCAAATTTGGGGTTAGGAGGGGTGGGGAGGACTCTTTTCTTTTTAGAATAATAATAATAATAATAATAATAATAATAAAATGAAAAGAAAACAGGTCAAGCCTGAACCAGCGTAATCCCCCTCCCACCCAGGGCTCTGACACACCCACCCTGTGGTGGTGGAGCACCTGCAGTGTACCAGGCTGTGGGTGGGGGCCGAGACAGCGACAGGATTCAGGTTGCAGTCTAGAGGGGATGACAGATCAATCCAAGCAGATCAGCGCGAGCTGGACAGGTCTGGACTGGCCTGGACTAGGGACCAGGAGAACAGGACCCGTCCCTGGGCATGGCCACCTGTGATTGTGGAGGAGACACCAAGAGACAGAGCCATGGAGAGCAGAGACACAGGAAGAGATGCAGAAACGCGGCAAGACAGAAATGATGAGAGAAAGAGACAGACCTAGAAAAGGGGCAAAGAAAGAGCATTACTGATGGGGACAGGAAGGGAGCAGGGAGCAGGCAGCCTGTGCAGGGAGAACAGGAGCAGTTTAGTAGGAAGGAGGAGAGGGGCAGAAGCCTGAGGGTGGGCGGGAGTCAGTGCAGGTGAGCAAGACCATCATTATTTCATTAGTTCTTAACTCTATCCCGAGAATTTTTCTCTGGGAGCCTAGGGTGACAAGCAAGCACCCATGACAGCAGGGTTTCCATGGCAACCTCCTGGCTGGGTTTCCTGGGAGATGGTCCTCATTGGTGCTCTGGGAGGGATGCTCCTTTTCCTCTTCCCACCCACTTCACCACCTTTTGATCAAGAGTAGACATTGGGTAGTATGTATGAATTCTCCTACACTCCTGTCAGGGTCCAGTCCTCAGAGGCTGGAGGCCTATGCCTTCTATCACTCAGGCATGCTGCCAACATTTCCTGAACTCAATTGAACCCCAGTGATGACTTAGATGGGGACCCTCTCCTCATAGACTCACAGAGGAGAAGGTAAGGCCCCTGTTTCCTGAGAGTCCACCACGTACCAGGCCCTTCCTGGGCCATCTTTCTTTCTTTCTTTCTTCCTTCCTTCCTTCCTTCTTCCTTCCTTCCTTCCTTCCTTCCTTCCTTCCTTCCTTCCTTTCTTTCTTTCTTCCTGTCTATCTATCTACCTATCTATCTATCTGATCTATGTTGTCTCTAAATCCTTTATTTATTTGAGAGAGAGAATAAGCACACCAGAACCTCTAGCCACCACAAACAAACTCTAGACGCATGCCCACCTTGCACATCTGGCTTAGGTGGATACACGGAAATTGAACCTTAAACACTAAGGCAAGCACCTTAACTACTAAGCCATCTGTCCACATTCTAATGCCTTCTTTCTTTCTTTCTTTCTTTCTTTCTTTCTTTCTTTCTTTTTTTTGAGGTAGGATCTCGCTCTAGCTCAGGCTGACATGGAATTCACTATGTAGTCTCAGGGTGGCCTCAAACTCACTGCCATCCGCCTACCTCTGCCTTGCGAGTGCTGGGATCTAATGCCTTTTGACTGCTCAGGAAGGTAACACCACAGTGCCCATGTTACAGATAAGAAAGCTGGGCTGAGGGAGGTTAGATCGCTTGTCTAGAGGGTCATATGGTGGGTAAGTGGCTGAGCGGAGATTTATCCCAGTCTGTCTGATGGTGAAGTTCATGATTTTTGCTTTGTGCTGCTCAACTCTGTGTTTTTTGCTTGTTTGAATATTTGTTTGTTTCTATTTTTTTGTTGTTTTTGAGATAGGGTCTCCCTATATAACCCAAGCTGGCTTAAAACTTGCTATGTAGACCAGACTGTCCTCAAATTCAAACTCATGATCCTCTTGCCCAGCCTTTTGCTGGATGCTGGGATTACAGGTGTGTACCACCACACCCAGCTCAACTCATTCTTTTTGTTTGTTTGGTTTGTTGTTTTTTTTTTTTTTTTAAGTAGGTTCTCACTCTAGCCCAGATTTCGCTATATAGTCTCAGGCTGTCCTCGAACTCACAGCAATCCTCCTGCCTCAGCCTTCTGACTGCTGGGAGTGCCACCGTGCCTAGCTCAATTCCTTTTTTTTTTTTTTTTTTTTTTTTTTTTTTTTTTGGTTTTTCGAGGTAGGGTCTCACTCTAGCTCAAGCTGACCTGGAATTCATTATGTAGTCTCAGGGTGGCCTTGAACTCATGGTGATCCTCCTACCTCTGCCTCCCGAGTGCTGGGATTAAAGACGTGTGCCATCACGCCCAGCTCTTAACTCCATTCTTAAGACATGAACAAAAATGATGATGATGAGGCACAAGGGGGACCGGGGCCTTGGAGACTGCACAAGGTGAAGACCCATGGGTGAGGCTGACTCCAGTTAGGGAGGCCACGACACGACACGGTCACGTCACGAGGGAGCAGTGTTTGAGCTGGGCTTTGCACGACCAGGTGGTTCACTGGCCAGGTAGAGGTAGGGGTGGCAGCTGAGAACTGGATGACGGCTGTGGTATGAACAAGAAGCTGAGAGGCTGAAGGAACAAGGATCCATCCCCGGGCATGGAAAATTGCTTCTGAGGCATATGTGGATTTAAAGCCAGGTTAAGTGACTAGTAGTTTCTCTAAGATCCCTGACCCTCAGTATCTTCTTCATAAGAGGGGAAATTTATTTACAATCTTACATTTCAGGGTTGTGGGGAAAATGACAATGACTAGATCTTAGTAGGTAAGGTGTGTGTGTGTGTGTGTGTGTGTGTTTGCTTTATTTTGGTGAAAAGAGGTAAATTTAAAAGGTAGGCAGGGGCCAGATCAGGGCAGGTTGTTTAAAACATGTCAAGGAATTTTTTGACTTTGTTGTATTTCAAATAAAGACCCATGATAGGACTTTTTAATTTTTTGTTTTGTTTTGTTTTTTTTTGAGGTAGTGTCTCACTCTAGCCCAGCCTGATCTGGAATCACTATGTAGTCTCAGGCTGGCCTCTAACTCACGACAATCCTCCTACCTCTGCCTCCCAAGGGCTTGGATTAAAGGTGTATGCCACCAGGCCTGGTTTAAAAAAATTTTTTATATAGAGAGAAAATGGTGCACCAGGGCCTCAGCCACTGCAATTGAACTCCAGATGCTTACGCAACCTAGTGGGCATGTTTGACATTGCACTTGCCTCACCTTTGTGCGTGTAGCTTACAGGGGATATGGAGAGTCAAACATGGGTCCTTAGGCTTTGCAGGTAAGCTCCTTAACTGCTAAGCCATCTCTCCAGCCAGGACTTTAAAAACTGGAATGAGAGGGCTGGAGAGATGGCTTGCAGTTAAGGCATTTGCCTGAGAAGCCAAAGGACCCAGATTCGATTCCCCAGTACCCACGTAAGCCAGATGCACAAGGGACACATGCATCTCGAGTTTGTTTGCAGTGGCTACAGGCCCTGGTGTGCCCATTCTCTTTCTGTCTGTCTCTCGTCTCTCCATCTCTCTCACTCTCTGCTTGCAAATAAATAAATAAATAATTTAAAACAAAATGGAATGAGATCTGGATGTGGTGGTGCATGCTTTTAATTCCAGCACTCAGAAGGCAGAGGTAGGAGTATTTCTTTGAGTATGAGGCCACCCTGAGACAACATAGTGAATTCCAGGTCAGCCTTGGCTAGAGTGAGACCCTACCTTGAAAAATCAAAAAGACCAAATGGAATGATATGGTCAGTTTAGCCCTAGGAAGCATCCCACAAGCTGTCACAGTGCAGAGGAAGGATTGGGAAGGGAGTGAGTAGAGACAGGAAGACCAGTGATACAGGAAAGGGGTGAGGGTGACTTGGTCCAGGGAAGAAGGAAATAGACCCAGAAGATGCTCAGGAAGAGTGAACTATAGCTCTATTGCGTGTAGAGCCACGGAAAGGGAGGGAATGCTGGATGATTATCAGGCTTAGGCCTCAAGGAGTTGCAAGAGTAGTTTTTCTGGGAATTTGGAAGTGTGGCGATGTCTCCAGGAGAGGGTGAGCATAAAGCTGGGGAAAGTATGTCCTCCAGGCTCGGTGCCCCATGCCCACAGGCAGTGGTCGCAGAGGACACCTGAGATTAAGGCACATATGTGTGGCTAGAGGAGCAAACTGCCCATGTGAGCTGCTGGGGAGCCCTGCCTTGCTTTGCTCATGCCAGAGGAAGGGGAGGGACCCAGTTGTGGGGCAAGGGGAGGTGAGCACTGGCTCCTCAACTGAGAACTTGTTGCAGGAATTTAGGTGAGCTCTTGCTTTGGCTTAAGCACCCGAGAGTTTCCCAAGTGCAGTCCAGGCCCGTGTCTGCTTCAGGGCACTGGAGGGGAAATCAAGACAGAGAATATCACAGGGAGGAAAGAGCAATGTATTCCAGGTAGTGGGATGAGGAAGGGCAGAGACAACACAGGTCTGCACAAGGCCCAGTGAGCAGAAGGGAGAGCAGGGCCTACGTCAATGCCTGCTTGGCTTGTCTAGAACGCCTGTCTTTGGGCTCAGCATTGCCCTGCTCTCAACTGGTCCCTTCACTCAGCACTCACCCTCAATGCCACCCCTCCCATGGGAAGAGAGTTTGTTGGCACCCTCTTGAGAAAGGGACCCTTGGTGGGTCTGGGAGAGATATTATGAGGTCAGAGGAGAGAGGGGCAGTTTTTTTTTTTAAAGCAAACATCAACGCCCCCCCCCAAAAAAAAGCAAAATTTATTTCCAGCACTTTGTTCTAACTCACCTCCTCTTCTTCTCCTCTAATCCAATCCTCTAGTAAGTCCCATCAGCACTACAATCTACTTTGTGCATCTGGCTTGACTTGGGCACTGGGGAATCAAACTTGGGTTTTACAGGCAAGCACCTTCATTGCTGAGCCATCTCTCCGGCCCCCATCTCTAGAATCTACATGCATGTCTTCAGCTCTTAAGTCTATTCTCATCCCCATCCCTGCCCTGTCCTCGCTCCAGCATCACCATTTAGTGCACTCAAGTGTCATTGTCCTTATAGAGCCAAAGCACTCTGAAAATCAGTCCCTTATTTTTCTTGTTCGAGCATGCAGGCCCGTGTGTGTGTGTGTGTGTGTGTGTGTATGTGTGTGTGTGTGTGTGTTGTGTATACGTATATATGTGTGGCGAGCAGTGGCCAGAGGTTTACATCAGTGTTTTCTTCGATTCTTCAATAGCTCTCTTTTTTTTTTTGTTTGTTTATTTATTTATTTGAGAGCGACGGAGAGAAGGAGGCAGAGAGAGAGAAAGAGAGAATGGGCGCGCCAGAGCTTCCAGCCTCTGTAAATGAACTCCAGATGCGTGCGCCCCCTTGTGCATCTGGCTAACGTGGGTCCTGGGGAACTGAGCCTCGAACCGGGGTCCTTAGGCTTCACAAGCAAGCGCTTAACCGCTAAGCCATCTCTCCAGCCCTTCAATAGCTCTCTTTATTTATTGATGTAGCATCTCTCAATTGAGCCTATAGCTTGCCTGGTCTAGCTAGCTAGCTTGTCTCAGAGATTCCGCATCTCCATCTTCCCCTAGCTGTCACATACATCTGGCATTCATATGGGTGCTGGGGATTTGAACTCTGATCCTCTTACTCACATGGCAAGCACTTCAGCAACTGAGCCATCTTCCTAGCCCCTACTCTTCCTTTCTTAAATCCACCCATGCCTCCCCATTCCAAGCCTCCTGATAAAGCCCAAGATCTTTTACTGACTGTCAAAATGTGGGCACCCTGTCCCTCTGGTGGCTTACATGCTCAATATCTTCCACTCACATGCAGCCATAGCCATCTTTGCTGGACATCTTCCCGTCAGTTCTCACGTTATCCCCAGGTTTTCAGATGTGACCTTTGGTTTTTAGGTTTCAGGGTCCTCAGATGTGGGAAACATATCTGACAGCCCCTCCTCTGCAAAGTGCCTCTTTCCACCACACTCCTGATGCCTCTTTTACATGCTCAGTTGTTTCTTGTTGTGTACCTCTACCACTCGACTGCTGGGATTAAAGGCGTGCGTCACTCACCATGCCCAGTTTACATGCTCAGTTTTAACCTCAAAGGGTGCAAAGGATTATTTCTGGGCTGGAAGCTCCTTGAGGGCACAGGCTCAGGCTCATCCACAGAGTGGTTGAGATGATGTACAAAAAGGTACTCCAGCCAGACATGTTGGCCGCACGCCTTTAATCCCAGCATTCTGGCAACAGATGTAGGAAGGTCGTTGTGAGTTTGAGGCCACCCTGAGACTACATAGTGAATTCCAGGTCAGCCTGGGTTAGAGTAAAAACCTACTTCAAAAAGCAAAACAAAACACACACACACACACACACACACACACACACACACACACGTAGGAGACTGAATCCCTGGGGCAAGATGTTGTGAAACACACCCTTAATCCGAGCACTCGGGAGGCAGAGGTAGGAGGACTGCTAGGAGTTTGAGGCCCGCCTGAGACTGCAGAGTGAAGTCCAGGTCAGCTGCGCTAGAGTGAGACCTTACCTTGAAAAAAAAAACAAAAACAAACTTTCTTAGCCTGGCATGGTGACTCACACCTCTAATCTCAGTACCCTGGAGGCCAAAGTAGGAGAATTGCCATGAATTCGAGGCCAGCCTGAGACTACAGAGTGAATTCCAGGTCAGCCTGGGCTAGAGTGAGACTCTACCTGGCGGGGGGGAGGGGATATGAAGACTAGCTGAATCCCGAGCTGTAGGCTCAAGTGAGAGATACTGTCTCAATAAAACAAAGAGGAGAGGCGAGAGATCAAGGAAGACAGCCAGCGATAACCTCTGACCTCCACATGCACTCCACACACAAAACGCACACATACACATGCCTACAACATACACATGCAAAAATAGGGGAGGCAGTCCTCCAATCATGGGGATAAATAAGTCAAACCCTGCCCTTTGGGCTGACACAGCCCAGCCTTCTGTAGTGTACATGGCTTGGTCAACACAGTGTGGATGGATTTTTAGCTTCCGTTTGATCTCTCCACTGTTTTGTGCAGGGCACAGCTCGTAAAAGGAGAGGCACTCTTACATTGCCCTCCTTCACAGCATTTGAAGCAGTAGGTTCCCCAAAGAAGAGAGACAGAAAGACAACTAAAAGGGGCATTCCATTTTTTTTCTCCCTTTTTTCTTTTTGCCTGTGTATGTTGTGTGTGGGGGGAGGGGCATGTTGTATATGCATGTTCATATGTGTATGGTTGGGTGTGCATTTATGTGTGTGTGTGCACATGTATGTGCATGTGTGTAAAGGCCAGAGGTGGAGTTGGATATCTTCCCCAATTATTATTCATATTGTTGTTTTTTGTGGAAACAAGGTCTCTTCCTGAATCTAGAGCCCATCGATTCACCTGGGCTAGCTAGCCAGCGAACTCTGGGGATCCTCCTGTTTCTACCTCCACAGCATTGGGATCACAGGTGTGTGCCACCCTTCCAGGCTTTTAGTTGGGTGGCAGTGATTGAAACTCAGGTCTTCATGCTTGAGTGGCAAGCCCTTTACCAACTTAGCCATCTTCCCTGCTCCAAGCAGGGCACTCTCTTAATCCCACAGTGGGGCAGAAGCTGGCCTTGCTCTGGTCAAGTGGATTCTGGAAACTTAAAGTGAGGTGGAAAGAAAGAACTGCAGCTTCTTGGGGAAGAGGGCTTCAGAAAATTGAAGCCAGGCTGGGCAAGGTGGCACACGCCTTTAGTTCCAGCGCTCGGTAGGCAGAGGTAGGAGGATCGCCATGAGTTCGAGGCCATCCTGAGACTACAGAGAGAATTCCAGGTCAGCCTGGGCTAGAGCGAGACCCTACCTCGAAAAACAAAAAAAAAAGGAAGCCAGGTGGGACAGATGGCTGTGGTCCAAAGCAAATCCTGAGTAGGGCAAGCCGAGTTTCAATAGGTGACAGAGACTGGCAGCGGGCAAGTGGATGGGAGCTGAGAGGAAGTCTCATTCCAGCATAACCTATTCTATTTCTTCTGAGGGCACAGGCTCTCTCTTTTGGGGTTCATCCAGCTTTTCCCCAGTCCTCTGTTAACAGTCCTGCCAGATTCCAACAGGTCCAGACTGAAGTCTTACCTCTGCTTCACCAGCAGGTGGCAGCGAAGCCCAGGACCCAATGCCTACAGAGAGCTGGGCACCCATTCTCCTCTGTACGCTGGAGTCTAGGTGACTAGAGTTGCTGTTGCGGCCCCTGGCAGGCTCAGGGGAAAGATGGATGGCATGGACATTGCTGGGGCTAGCCAGCACAGCCATTGATTTTCATTTAAGAGAATAATTAAATATTAATTTTCACTTTGTTAAGTTGAAGAGGGTGAATAAAGCTAAGTCTGGCAGTTCCAGAGGAAGCCGGAGTCCTGTAGATAGAAGGGTGGGAGCGGGCACAAGTCCTCAATCGGCACCCGTCCTCTCCAGAACCTAAGATACCTGTCCGCTACCAGGTTGGCTGAGGTAATAGTTAAGTGAATGAGGTCTGGGATCAGACTAACTAGGCCCAGATCTAAGTAGGGAGTGGTGGCATACACCTTTAGTCCCAACACTCTGGAGGCAGAGGTAGGAGGATCGCTGTGAGTTCAAGGCTAACCTGAGACTAATTCCAGGTCAGTCTGGGCTAGAGCAAAACTCTACTTCATGAAACCAAAATTAATTAATTAATTAATTAAAAAACCTAGATCTGGGCTGGAGAGATGGCTTACCGGTTAAGCACTTGCCTATGAAGCCTATGGACCCCGGTTTGAGGGTCGATTCCCCGGTACCCACGTTAGCCAGATGCACAAGGGGGCGCACGCGTCTGGAGTTCGTTTGCAGTGGCTGGAAGCCCTGGCATGCCCATTCTCTCTCTCTCTATCTCTATCTGCCTCTTTCTCTCTCTGTCGCTCTAAATAAATAAATAATAATTAATTTAAAAAAAACTAGATCTTCCCATTACACGACCATGGGTAAATTAAACCATTTGATTTTATAGACCTACTTTCCTCATCTGTAAAATGGAGATACCGATAGCAGTGCATTCTTCACAGGGGATTAAATCCCATGTAAAGTGTCATAAATATGGGTGTCAATGACTACTAGTGGGGCAGGGAGATGTCTCAGTGGGTAAGAGGACTTGCTGGGCAAGCATGAAGACCTGAGTTTGATGTTCCGCACCCACTGTAAAAAGCCAGGCGTGGCCTTGAATGCCTGGAACCTGAGCCCTGGGGGCGGGGCACAGAGACAGGAGAGTCCTTGGGGCTCACTAGTCAGCCACTGTAACCAAAAGCTAGGCAAACTCCAGGTTCAGTGACTTTGTCCCAAGGAAATAAAGTGAAAGAACAATAAAGGAGGATGCCTGGTATTCTCTTCTGACCTCCACACTCATATGTACCCGTGTACATGCATATACCACACACATGCATGCAGCTCTGTCACACATACCACACATAACACACACATACACGGTGTTAGTTACTATCCTTTTGCTTTTCTCCTCAGAAAACTTTCCCAGTACCAGGGTTTCGCCACCCTTATCTCTGGTGCACTCATCCTTCTAGGACCCTGCGGGTACCTCTCATCTAGCTGAGCCCAGTAGTTTGTTAAGAAATTGTTTTCCCGGGCTGGAGAGATGACCTCATGGTTAAGGAGCTTGCCTACAAAGCCAAAGGACCCAGGTTCGATTCCCCAGTAACCACATAAGCCAGATGCACAAGGTGGCACATGCATCTGGAGTTTGTTTGCAGTGGCTAGAGGCCCTAGCATGCCCATTCTCTCTCTTTCTCTCTCCCTTATCTGCCTTTCTCTCCTCTGTCTCTCTCTCTCTCTCTCAAATTAAATTGTTTTCTCCCAAAGCTCATCATAATTTTCTCAGAACCTCCCACTGGAACTCAGTTTCCCCTTTCAACTACAACCCTCTGTAGGATCTTCTCTCCAACTCGCCCAGGCTCTCGTGGGCCCTCCCTACAGCTCCACCCCATTTCACACCCGCTTATTCCTTCTGTCTCTGCACATCTGCCATGCTGTTGCCTGCGCGGGTGTTACGGCTGATCTCACGGACTCTGTTGTAGCAGAAGTCATTTGCTCCCTCCCACAGCTTCATGAATGATGGCTTCTACTGCTGTTTCTACGAATGCCGATGTCACGCCACTGTCTCCGTGACAGCTGCTACCACCAGCAGCTCACTCGTACTGGGTGCTTATTTTCTACTCTAGGATTGTACTCTGTACATCACACATCTTAGCTCATTGAAGCATCATAGTACCCTCTAAATTCAATCTTACAGGTGAAAAAACTTAGGTTTAGAAGTAAAGACTTGGGCTGAAGAGATGACTTAGCAGTTAAAGCACTTGCCTGCAAATCCAAAGGACCCAGGTTCGATTCCCCAGGACCCATGTAAGCCAGACGCACAGGTGGCGCATGTGTCTGGAGTTCATTTGTAGTGGCTGGAGGCCCTGGTTCCCTCTCTCTCTATCTATCTGCCATTCACTCTCTCTTCAATAAATAAATAAATAAATAAATAAATACATAAATATTTTTTAAAATAGAAGTGAAGACTTGCCCAACGTCACACAGCAGGGTCTGACTTTATACCTACATCTGTCTGACCCCACTGCCTACATACAGAAGACTGGCCATAGTGATGGGTTGATGCCACTTGGTACCAAGTCTCCAAGTGTCAGGCTCAGTTACCAAGATTGGTTCTAGGATTTCAGCAGCTTTCTTTAGCAAGCTTATTCCATTTCTGGAATATTGGTAACCATAACCATTAGATATTATCATTTTGGGTTTTTTTTTTCTTTAGAAATTCTTCCAGTACTCCAGGGCTTCACAACCCTTATCTCATCCTTACAGAGCCCTGCAAGTACCTCTCACCTTGCTGAGTCTAGTTACAGAATTTATTTCCTTGTACTGAGCTGAAATGGATATCTGTTCTTTGTATGCATTGATCTTGATTTTGATATCTGGGCCCACCTATAGAAAAACCCCTCGCAAATAGTCATGTTTGCTGAATTCACTAAGTCTCAATTTCTCTTCACTATGGCCTACAGACTTATGTTGTTAGAACAATCTACTCTACAGATGAGGAAACGACAGCTCAAGAGACCAAGTACCATATCCAGAGTCAGAATTAGCACATTGCACAGGTGAGATTCAAACCTAGCTTTCATGTGAGACATGAAACCAGCATTCTTTTTTTTTTTTAATTTTCATTTTCATTTTTATTTTTATTTTTTGGCTTTTCAAGGTTGGGTCTTACTCTAGCTCAGGCTGACCTGGAATTCACTATGTAGTCTCAGGGTGGCCTTGAACTCACAGCAGTCCTCCTACTTCTGCCTCCTGAGTGCTGGGATTAATGGCATGCACCACCACGCCTGGCTGAACCCAGCATTCTTAATTATTGCCTTATGATGTCTCCCTATAAAAGTCCCTATCTTCCTCAGCTATATAACTCCATTTCTTTTTTAAAATGTTTTATTTTTATTTCCCTTTTTTGAAAAAATATTTTTATTTATTTATTAGAGACAGAGAGAGGAAGAGAGAGAGACAATGAATGGGCACACCAGGGTTTCTAGCCACAACAAATGAATTCCAGATGCATGCTCCACTATGTGCATCTGGCTTATGTGGTACCTGGAGAATAGAACATGGGTCCTTACGCTTCTCAGGCAATCGCCTTAACCATTAAGTCATCTCTCCAGCCCTGCATCCCCATTTCTTAAGAAATATCATCCCATGAGATGTTTTGTGTATTGTACTTTTATTCCATCCTGGTCTCTTTCTGGTAGGCTAATGACCCTCTTGAATCTGAAGTCTAGCATGGAAATTGTCTAAGATGTGGCCCACCCATACCATGGCATTTGACTAATGCTCTTTTTCTAGTCACAACACTCCTTAGACAAGAGAAAAGGAGGCTGGGAAGCATGGCTCATTCTTGGTAATCTATGCCAGATCACAATGATTACTGCTTATTTCTACTATTGGTCAGTAGGTCCCACATTGCCTTTTGCCCATGACCATCCATCAGCCATGACCAGACAAGGTACCATTCACATCTATAAGCCTAGCTGCTTATAGAGTCAGTTTTCCCCTAACTTTAGCCAAGTTTGGGGGTGTGGGGAGAAGACAGTTTTGGTGAATCAACGAACTCCAAAGAAAGTGTTCTAGCAAGAAGAACATTAAAAACGGGGCTGGGAGAAAATGAAATTCCAGCCCAGCGGAGCCTCTCCCCTATATAACTACATACATGCTCAAAGCAGTGACAAATGACACGTGAAGCCACAATTTTAGCCACGGAAGCAACATTCTAGCTTAATTCGCAGCACTGATGCCTGGCCTAAAAGACTGGGTGAAACACTCAGCCCATGGCCTTGAGCCCATGCATCTCTTTGAGCCAGAAGACCGAGTGTAGCCCAATGCTTGAGCTCTTCAGGGCATATGTAAGCCCTCTCCTGAACAGACACCTCTGCTTCTAGCTCCTGGTGCCAACCAAGTCCCGCATGCTGCTCTGGCATGCACACAGGGCACTGTCCCCAACCTGAGGTGGTTCTCATCCCCCCAACCCTGGTGGACTTACCCCTGGCAGGGTCTTCTGCTCATGCAGTGCACTCTGAGCCTTGAGAGCAGAGTCCCGGGCGCAGTAGGTGAGGAAGGCACAGCCTGGGGAGGAAGAGGCTGGCTCAGAGGGGGTTCTGAACCCTTCAAACATTCTTCTTAGAACAAGAACGATGTAAACTGACAAATGCGGGACCCACCCTCTCTTGAACAGTACTAACACTGCTCCTGGGAAGCTTCCTCTATCTCCCATTTTCTCTGAGCGGAGGAGGGTCTTAACCTGCCTGGGGACCCGGGTCTCAGGCTCTGGCTTCCCCTCGTTTTCTCCTGGCCTCCTGCCCAGGAAGCATATGTACCCACACCCAGTCACATGCTCACACAATCCCACAACTCCCCTCCCCATCCCAGCCACAAGTGCTGCCGGGGCTAAACCTCCCTAAGCGGCTTTGCCTTCATCTCTAACTCAGACCCTCCCTCTGTTTCGGATGCAGACTCCCGGCGGCTCCAAGGATCAGCTTCAGCTCCTTCCCAAGTTTGCTTCACGTGGCAGGAGGAAGAGGAGGGTTGAGGGCCAGCTCCTTCCCAACACCTCCCTCCTCCTAAGTTTGAAGTTTTGAAATAAATTGAATTGATGCTTGGGAGATGGTTCTGGTTTTAGGGCTTCCAGTAAGTAGGGAATTCTAGGGAGTCACTAATGCTATCCAAGGACCTTGGTCTGTCAGAATTGGGCCTTTTAGAAAATATTTTATTTATGAGTAAGAGAGAGCAAGAATGAGAACATCAGGGTTTCCTGCCACTACAAACGAACTCCATATCTGTGCATGGGTATTAGAGAATCGAACCTGAGCCAACAGGCTTTAAAAGGCAGTACCTTTAACTGCTGAGCCATCTCCACCGCATAGGATAGGGCTTCTTTATTAAAAACTTTTATTTATTTATTTACTTTATTTATTTGAGAAAGATAAAGGCAGAGAGAGAGGGATAATGTGGGTGTGCCAGGACCAGGACCTTCAGCCACTACAAAATGAACTCCAGATGCATGTGCCACCTTGTGCAACTGGCTTATATGGGTCCTGGGGAATCGAACCTGGATCCTTTAAAAAGTCCAACAGGTATGGGGGCAAGGAGGGAATTTTTAGGTTGAAGCAGAGAATCAGGCCTGCTACCCCTCTGTGGTCAGCCTCAGAATCTGTAGCCAGCCAGAAAGCACTGAGGCGGGCATGTCTTCCTTCCCAACATTCACTAAGCACTCACTCATTCTGAAAATACCCAGCACTTATTTATTATTATTATTATTATTATTATTATTATTAGGGTGGGGCAGTATGATGGGCTTAGGGATAGACAGAGAGGCATTTATGGAGATTAGGTAATAAGACAGGCATGCCTTTAATCCCAGCACTCGGGAGGCAGAGGTAGAGGATTGCCATGAATTCGAGGCCATCCTGAGACTACATAGTGAATTCCAGTTCAGCCTGGGCTAGAGCGAGACCCTACCTCGAAAAAACAAAGAGAGAGAGAGAGAGAGAGAGAGAGAGAGAGAGAGAGAGAGAGAGAGATTATATAATAAATCATGAGGGGCCTTTGAGTCCAAAGGGTTGAGGAGTATATCCAAGAAGTCATTGAGGGGATGTAACTTAGCATGACTAACGTTGATCCCCAGTACCATGAATGAATGAAGTCCTCAAGAATAAAAACATTAAATCCTTTGGGCCAGTTGTAAAGAAGAGTTGTGATTATTTCAGGCAGAGGAAGCAGTATGTTGAAGACTGACTCAAGAATGTAGTGTGTTGGAGGCCTTCATAATTGAAGAAAAAGGTTATGACAGAGAGCTGGGCGTGGTGGTGCACATTTTTAGTCCCAGCACTCAGGAGGCAGAGGTAGGAGGATCTCAGTGAGTTTGAGGACACCCTTAGACTACAGAGTGAATTCCAGGTCAGCCTGGGCTAGAGTGAGACCCTACCTGGAAAAACAAAATAGAGAAGAGACTAATTGGAAGAGGAGGGAACTCAATAAGGGGTTGATTTGAGAAGGGGAGGATGGGAATGGGAATTACCATGGTGTGTTATTTATACTTATGGAAGATATCAATAAAAAGTTTCTTTTTTAAAAAAGAATATAGCCAGGTGTAGTGGCACATGCCTTTAATCCCAGCACTTGGGAGACAGAGGTAGGAGGACTGCCAGGAGTTCGAGGCCACCCTGAGACTACATAGTGAATTCTAGGTCAGTCCGGGCTAGAGTGAGACCCTACCCCAAAAAGCAAAAAAATAAAAATAAAAATAAAACAGAATGTAGTCTTTTGGGCAATGAATGGGTAGAAGGCTGGTGGATGGGGCAGAGTGACTAGTGAGGTATGCAGGAATCAGGCTATGTATATAGCTTTAGAGGCTTCCATCAGATTTTGAACTTTTTCCTAAGAGCACTGAAGAGACACTGAAGTGTATTGATCAGGGTTGTGACATAATAAGATCTGTGTTTTGATTTGTTTTTGTTTGTTTGTTTGTTTTTCCAAAAGGCCTCTTGAGTACAAGAAGAAGGATTGAAGGAGGAAAAATGGATGTGGGAAACTGTTAGGAACTGGTGTAGTTTTCTCCACTTAGACCTCAGCAGACAAATAGGAACTTTTTTTTTTTTTTTCTGGTATCTTCTATGGGGCTTTCTCCTTAAGCCGAGCAGGTTAACCATGGTTTATTGAGGACGCCTGGCGGTGGCTGGGAAGGGTTTGGGATTTTCTAACTCACAGACTAGGGTTGTTTTCAAAGCACTGTTTCCCTCAGTACCCAGCCATCAAAAGGAAAATGAGTCACTCTAGTGTTTGCACGTCATGGTTGCTGGGGAGAGAGTGGGGATGATGCTGACTTGGGGATCCTTCATATCTTCTTGCAAGGCGACCCTTTCCTTGGAGAGGTGTAGGTTGGTTTGGGGATAAAGTCTCACTTATATAACTGCTCCATCTGTTGCCACTAAATCTTAATATCTGACCTCAGAACTAGAGGAGGGGAGTTACCTGTGGAGCTCTGGGGCCCTGTTGCTACCTAAAGGAACCTATGTAAGAAAGCCTGGGGTAGGGGATGGAAGAATGGAAGGATAGAAATACAGACAGCATGGCTTGAGGGGCAGATAAAAGAAAAAAGCTGAAAGAATGATGGCTAAATGAGAGAGAAAGAGAGGATGAGGAAACAGTTTAGAGACTGTTTTAGTAAGACTTAAAGGTGTTCTATACATTTCTTTTATTGTACAAAGAGCCTACAGAGATTAGCTTTATACTCACATGCTGAAATCAATGTCTAGAAAATGAGTTATTATAGGTGGATAGACAGAAAGATAGGCAGTTGGGCCATAGTATAAGGATTGTGGATGATGGGATCTTGTCCATATGACCCCTTAAACATAACCTCACCCCAAAGGGTAGCATCTGTACCCTTATTCAGATGGCCCAGCTCTGCTATGGGCATTTTGCTGAAGCCCCTATACGGGTGTGCTAAAGAATGAACTAAGGGTCTTCCAGAGAAAACGATGGGGCAGTCTGATCCCAGCTCTCGGGCCTTAGGAATGTACCTGGAGTGCTACCCAAGACCTGCCACTCCTTTCTTAGGAATACTGTGGAGGATAGTTGGTGGCCTTTCCCCTACCCAAATCCTAAATCCCCAGAAGAGTGGTGATATGGAGAGACTAACATGTTTCTCTTCAAATTATTAATCTATGATTCTGGCTCTGTTGTTTCCAGCCCAGCCTGTACAGACTTTTCTGCATGTAAACAAGTCTCCTCCCTTCTCTACAGGAAGAAAGGGGTGTGGTTGGACAGGACCATGGTGCCTCTGTCTTTCTGGCAAGGGCAGTGAGAAGATTCCGCCACCCTTCTATCTGACCCCCTCCCCCCCAGAGTACTGTGGCCTGGCACCAGCCTGTAGGGAAAGGAAAACAGAAGGCCATCAAGAGGATTAGGGAGGAGCCAAGAAACACAGAGGGCAAAGGAAGTCAGGGTTCAACTAAGGGGAAAATCTAAGATGAAGGAGACACTGGGTAAAAGTTCCTAGCTGAGGTTGGGCTTCTGGACTCAAGTCAGAAGAGGTAAAAGAGTGTTGAGTTGTAGCAAAGGATATGAGATACTGGGGGTCACTGTCAAACACGAAGGGGTCATTTGGTTCTGAGAGATTCCTGGGTGGTGAGGTGGATTGTGTGAGTTAGACAGGTCTGGGGTTTCTAAAGGAGAGGAGAGTTTGGTTGGGGCAGAGGGTTAGGCTGAGAGTCAAATGAAGGCTCTGGGGAGGAGGAGGAGGTGGCTGGAGCAGGATGCCTGAGGGAAGGGTGCTAATCCAAGATGTGTGTGAGTGGTTAGGCCCGAGTGGAGGCAGCGCCACACAGGGAGGACGTAAGGGCTACATAGGTCCAGGGTTCAGGAGATAAGCTAGCTATCAGAGAGCTAGAAAGCAGAATAAGTTTCCCAATTCCAGGATTCCAGGTGTCCGATGAGAGGGAATGGTGGAGAGGTCCAGCGGCGAGGTGGGGATGCGAGAAGTAAGAGTGAGGATTTGGAGGTTAGAGTAAAGACCATGTTCGGGGACCAAGAGCGATGCATCCATCAGAAGGAAGATGTCACGGGGAAAATTTCTGGGTCTTGGGGCTGTGTGATCGGAGGGGAAGGGGACAGAACCGAGGTGGGGGGAGGCAGGCGATGAACTGGTGTTGGGTTGGCTCGAGGGTAGGACCGGGATTGGGATCAGGGTTGGGCCGGGCTGCACTCTAATTGGATTCGGGGCTGGGCTGGGCTGGACTGGGCTGACCCCCGCGCACCTTTGTGGAGGCCGGTGAGCCGGTCCTTCAGCACCGTCAGCTCGTAGATGCGGCCGAACTCCTCGAAGAGCGGCTTGAGGTCCTGCTCGTCCAAGCCCCGCGGGATCTGCCCCACGAACAGCTTGATGGCGTCGTGGTCCTTCATGGGCACGGCGGGACCCGGGTTGAGCCCGCTCATGCCGACGCCGCTGTCCGCGGTGCTGAAAGCCAGGCGCGGGCCGGGGCCGGGGACCGGCGGGAGGCGCAGACCCTCCGGGCGCCGCCGAGGCCATCTCCCCGCCCCGGTCCACCCTGCCGCCGGGTCCCGCCTCGTCCCCTCCCTGGACCGCTGGCGAGGGCCAGGGGGGAGGGGGCGGGGCCCGGGCGGCGAGGGCGGGGGGCTGCCGGGGGCGGGGGGGGGCAGAGGGGGCGGGGTCCGGCGGCTTGGGGGAAGTGGGCGTGGCCGTGGGCGTGGCCTGGGGCCCAGGCGGGCGGGACGCTTTTTTTTGGGGGGGGGGTTAGTGATGCTGTGTGTGTATAAAGGTGGGGGCGGGTGTCTGGCTCAGAGCTGACCCGCGCGCGCGCGCGGCTCTCCGGGTTCCCCGAGCCCCAGCCCCAGCTCCCGCCCCTCCCACCCCGTGCTTGGTGACGTCAGGCAGCGGGCCACCTGAGTCTACGCATGTCATTTGCATACCGAGGAAGCGGTGGCCAATCAGAGTGGGAGTTGGCGGGGCTCTGGGAGGTGGGAGGGGCGGCCGGGCTCACGCGCTCCAGGCTCGCCATGGCAACGGGACCCGGGGATGGATGCTCTGTGTGCCTGTGTGTGTGTGATGCGCGCGGGCGTGGCCGTGGAGCGCGCGTGTGCGCCTCGGAGCCCGGGGAGGGGGAAGTGGCTTCGTCACGCGTGGCGCTGTCTGCGGGGGCGGGAGCCCGTGGGTCGTCACGCGCGCGCGCACACGCAGGCACACACCTCCCCGCAGCCCGAGCGCTCTCCGGGGCGGGGGTGGACGGGGATTCCTCGTCTCCATCCCGCTCACGGAAGCCGGTGCCACCGCGCCCCGTCGCACGCGTCTCCTGACTGCCGCGCCTCGCTCACGCGCGCTCGTGTCCCCTGAGCCCGAAAAGAAATCATGAAACAACCTCCCCGCCCCCGGATCACTTCACACTGATTTTCTTCCTCGCCAGAGAGAGGGAACTTACGTTAGCCATGTTTGCTCTGCACCCCGTCATATGCCCCAGGTACCCAGTTCATCCCAATTCCTGGAGCACGGCAGGGTAAGCCTCCTTTTCCACGAAAGGACGCTGAGGGGTCAAGGAGGTGAGGGTCTACCTGCCCCCAACATTTGCTGAGCCCAGGGCAAAGAAGAAATAGAAGCTGACACACCTTGTGTCTAAACATCTAAAAGCTGCGAGTCAAAGCACAGTTGGCTAAAATGTTTTTTTGTTTTACATGCACAGAAAGACAGATAATGAAAATATATGTAAAGCTATGTTTTTTTGTTTGTTTTTGTTGTTGTTTGTTTTAGGTTTTTTGAGGTAGGGTTTCACTCTAGTCCAGGCTGACCTGGAATTCACTATGTAAGTGTCAGGGTGGCCTCGAACTCACGATGATCCTCCTACCTCTGTCTCCCGAGTGCTGGGATTAAAGCTATTTTTTTTTAATATGGCATTTGGCACAATATCAGAGCTGATGTATTCTTTTTCTCATTCATATGTCTGGGTATTATCTTAAAGGGCCAGTACTGTTTAGACAAAGTTGCAACATAATAAACATTACATATTTATTCCATAAATGTTTTCTTGCCTTGTTCCGTACAAACGTTAAATAAAGCCAGGTGTGGTGGTGTATGCTACGCCTTTAATCCCAGCACATGGGAGGCAGAGGTAGGAGGATCGCCATGAGTTTGATGCCACCCTGAGACTACACAGTGAATTCCAGGTCAGCCTAGGTTAAGAGCGAGACCCTACCTCAAAAAACCAAAAAAAATAAAAAAAATTAAAATTTTATTTTTATTAATTAGTTAATGAGACAGAGAGAGAGGATGGGTGCATCAGGGTCTCTAGCCAGTGCAAATGAACTCCAGACATATACGTCACCATGTGAATCTGTTTTATGTGGGTACTGGGGAGTCAAACATGGGTCCTTTGGCTTCTTAGGCAAATGCCTTAACCACTATGCCATCTCTCCAGGCCTCATGGAAATTTTATTTTATTATTTATTTATTTATTTATTTATTTTTGGCGGTTCAGGGTAGGTTCTCACTCTAGCCCAGGCTGACCTGGAATTCTCTATGTAGTCTGAGGGTGGCCTAGAACTCACAGCAATCCTCCTGCCTCTGCCTCCCGAGTGCTGGGATTAAAGGCATGTGCCACCATACTCAGCAGGAATTTTTTTTTTCCGGAAAATTTTTTAAAGCCCTGGAAAACGGGGCTAGGTGAATTGCTCAGTGGCAAGAGCATTAGCTGAGCAAGGATAAGAGTTTGATCTCTAGCACCACCCACCCTGTAAAAAACTCCAGGCCTGTGAGGGAAACCTGAGAGTCACTTAGCTTACCAGTTAGCTAGTCGACTAAAAATCAGCTATGGGTTCAGTGAATGATTCTGTCAGAAAGAAATAAAATGAAGAGCAAAAAAGACATGCACTCAAAATTCTCCTTTGGGCCAGGCGTGGTGACGCACACCTTTAATCCCAGCACTCGGGAGGCAGAGGTAGGAGGATTACCGTGAGTTCGAGGCCACCCTGAGACTCCATAGTGAATTCCAGGTCAGCCTGGGCTAGTGTGAGACCCTACCTCGAAAAAAAAAATTAAAAAAATTCTCCTTTGGTCTCTACACACAGGCACACAGGACAGCTGCATCTGCACCCACATGTACGTACACTACATGTACACACACCACACATACTCAAAAAAAAAAAAAATAGTGAAAGCCAGGCATGGTGATGAGTGCCTTTAATCCCAGGAGGCGGAGGTAGGAAGATTCTCATGAGTTTGAGGTCATGCTGAGACTACATAGTGAATTCCAGGTGCGTCTGAGCTAGAAAGAAACCCTACCTCAAAAAACAAAAACCCACCAGGAGCCTCTTCTTTGTCGCTTTCAGAGTTCCTGGTGTGAAGGCTGCTGCCATCCCAATTGATTTTCTCTCATAGATAAATGTCATCACTTTGCAACAATTCTATTTTGGTCTTTATGTTTGACTATTTTGTGTCCTGATGGGGATTTCCTTGGCTTTGTCCATTTTGGGTTCGCTTTGCTTCTTTTAGATTTGTGTCTTTTGCTAAACTTGGTTCGTTTTTAGCCATTCTTCTCTTGTTATTTATTTATTTATGAGAGAGAGTGAGTGTGAAAGAGAAAGAGGCAGATAGAGAATGGGCATGCTAGGGCCTCCAGGCACAGCAAACAAACTCCGGATATATGCACAACCTTGTGCATGTGACTTATGTGAATCCTGGACCCTGTCTCTCTCTCTCTCTCTCTCTCTCTCTCTCTCTTATACCGGTTTTTCGAGGTAGGGTCTCGCTCTAGCCCAGGCTGACCTGGAATTCACTATGTAGTCTCAGGCTGGCCTTGAACTCACGGTGATATTCCTACTTCTGCCTCCCAAGTGCTGGGATTAAAGGCATGTGCCACCATACTCGGCTCCAGCCCTCTCCTTTAAAAAAATAAAAAAGAAAAAAACATTTTTTAGTATTTTATTTTTATTTATTTATGAGAGAGAGAGAGAATTGGCCTGCCAGGGCCTCTAGGCACTGAAAATGAACTCCAGATGCATGTGCCACCTTGAACATCTGGCTTACATGAGTACTGGAGAATTGAACCTGGGTCCTTAGGCAAGCACCTTAACCACTGAACCATCCCCTCCAGCCCCTATATATATATATATATATATATATATATATATATATATATATTTTTTTTTTTTTTTGGTTTTTTTGAGGTAGGGTCTCACTCTAGCCCAGGCTGACCTGGAATTCACTAAGGAGTCTCAGGGTGGCCTCGAACTCACGGCGATCCTCCTACCTCTGCCTCCCGAGTGCTGGGATTAAAGGCGTGCGCCACCACGCCCGGCTATATATATATATTTTTTTTGAGGTAGCGTCTCACTCTGGTCCAGGCTGACCTGGAATTAACTATGTAGCCTCAGGCTGGCCTTGAACTCACAGCGATCCTCCTACCTCTGCCTCCTGAGTGCTGGGATTAAAGGCGTGTACCACCACACCCAGATAGCCCCTATTTTTTATAACTAAGGTTTTTTATTATTTGCAAGAGGGAGAAAGAAAGACAGAGCAAGAGAGACAGGACCTCTTATTGCTGCAAATGAACTCTAGATGCATGTAACACTTTGTCCATCTGGCTCTTGGGTATTAAACCCAGGCCATCAGTTTTTCAAGTAAGCACCTTTAACCACTGAGCCCATCTCTCAGCCCCTGTTCTATTATTTCAAACTATATTTTATTAAGTTTTAAAATGTAGTGTGATAGCTTGAATGTATATATGGCCCCATAGACCCAGATATTTCATTAAAATTGAACTTCCAACTTTAGCCCCTAGGAGGCAGATTCCTGTGACTGGGAGCATGTGACCGGGGCAGACCTTTGAGTCCAGCCCTAAGGTGTGTCTGTGGAGAGATTTATTTGAAGTTCAGGCTTACTAGGTTGTGTCCGGAGCAGTTTGAATTCTGGTGGCTCGTACTGGCTGCTTTGGTGTTTGCTGGCTGTTTGGTTGCTTCTCTCTGCTTGGATGGATGGAAGCAGCTTCTTCCACCATTGATGGAACATCACCAGATCTGTAAGCTTGAAATAAACCCCTTCCTCCCATAAATGGTGTCCGGTTGGATGTTTGTCCCAACAATGTGGAGCTGACTACAACAAATAGTATGTTTTCTTTATATATATATATATATGTATGTATTTTTTTTTCCCCAAGGTAGGGTTTTGCTCTAGCCCAGGCTGACCTGGAATTCACTATGTAGTCTCTGAGTGGCCTTAACTCACAATGATCCTCCTACCTCTGCCTCCCTGAGTGCTGGAATTAAAGGTGTGCGCTATCATGCCCAGCCCTGCAATTTCATTTTTATTTAAAGTTGGCTAAAACCCCATTGTGTGTATGCACCACATTTTCATTATGCACTCATCAGTTAATAGGCATTTAGGCTGGTTCCATTTCCTAGCTATTGTGAATAGAACAGCAACGAAAATTGATGTGCAAGCGTCTCTGTAGTAGGCTATAAAATCTCTTGGGTATATACACAGAAATGGCATGGCTGGGTCATATGGTAGATCTGTGTTGAGCCTTTTGAGAAACCTCCACACTGACTTGCATAGTGGCTACACTTGGGAACACTCTCACCAACAGTGAACCCTCGCTGGCATTTGTTGTCTTTTGTTTTCTCCACCCCTCCCCCCAACCCTGAGGTAGAGTCTCGCTCTAGCCCAGGCTGACTTGGAATTCACTCGATAGTCTCAGGGTGGCCTTGAACTCACAGCGATCCTCCTACCTCTGCCTCCCAAGAGCTGAGACGATTTATTTACTTATTTTTGCTTTTTCGAGGTAGACTCTCACTGTAGCCCACAGTGACCAAGAATCCACTATGTAGCCTCAGGGTAGCTTGGAACTTTCTCATACCTCTGCCTTCCAAGCACTGGGATTTAAAGGCGTGCACCACATCTGGACTTTAGTTGTTTTGTTAAAAAAAAAAAAAATTGAGGGGCTGGAACTGGAGAGATGGCTTAGTGATTAAGGTATTTGCCTGCAAAGCCTAAGAACCCAAGTTTGTCTCCCCAAGTCCCATGTAAACCATATGTACAAGGAGATGCCTGCACAAGGACGGCCATGCACACAAGGTGGTGCACACATCTGGAGTTTGATTTACAGTAGCTGGAAGGCCCTGGTGTGCCAATTCTCTCTCCATCTCTCTTGTGCTCTTACTCATAAAATTTTTTTTAATTATGAAAAGAAAAAATGAAGGGCTGGAGAGATGGCTTAGCAGTTAAGGCGCTTGTCTATGAAGCCTAAGGACCTATGCTCAACTCTCCAGATCCCATGTAAGCCAGATGTGTAAGGTGGTGCATGCATCTGGAGCTCATTTGCAGTGGCTGGAGGTCCTTGTGCACCCATTCTTTCTCTCACTGCCTCTTTCTCTCAAATAAATAAATAAATATAAATAAAATATTTAAAAAATTTTTTAATTTATTTATTGAGAGAGAGAGAGTCCTTTTACTGCTGCAAACAAACTCCAGATGCATGAGCCACTTGGTGCATCTGGCTTAACGAGGGTACTAGAGAATTGAACCAGGCCATCAATCTTTGCAAGCAAGCATGTTAAATGCTAAGCCATCTCTCCAGCCCATCTTTTTTATTTTCTGTTTCTTTTTTTTTAAATATTTTATTTAAGAGAGAGAAAGAGGCAGATATAGAGAGAACAAATGGGTGCCCCAGGGCCTCCAGCCACTGCCAATGAACTCCAGACGCATGAGCCACCTTGTGCATCTGGCTGAAAGGGTTCCTGGGAATTGGTTCTGGGTCTTTAGGCTTCCTAGGCAAGTGCCTTAACCTCTAAGCAATCTCTCTAGCCCTCTTTTCTGTTTCTTCTTCTTCTTTTTGGTAGTTTGAACCTAGCATGCCTAGGTATGAATTATTTGGTACTTATTCTGCCTGGTGTTTCCTGAGATTAGGATCTCTGGTTTGTTGTCTATCTGTAATTTTGGAGAATTCTTTATTGTTATTACCTCATTACTATTCCCTTCATGTGCCTGGCTGCTTCTGATTATATGCTAGGCATTGTCTTTAAAAACTATTTTTAGAAATAATTGGAGGTCTGAAGGGGGCATGTTTTCTTTCTCCAGAATGGACCTGCATCTGTTTCTGGAAGGCATCCAGAGACTATCAATTTTGGGATAATAAAACTAATTTTAGTGATTAAAATGGCCCAAATTGGGCTGGAGAGATGGCTTAATGGTTAAGCTGCTTGCTGTAAAGCCTAGGGACCTAATTTTGACTCCCTAGAACCCCCATAAGCCAGATGCACAAGGTGACACATGTATCTGGAGTTCGTTTGCAGTGGCTAGAGGCCTTGTCATACCCATTCTCTTTCTATCTGCCTCTCTCTCTCATAAATAAATAAATAATAAAAATTTTAAAGATGGCCCAAAGTGGAGCACAGTTTCTGCAATGACCTGTTTCCAATTCATTCTTATATATTAGTTTGGTCTTTTGAGGTCTTGACCTGGAGTAGAGATTTTTTTCCCCAGGGAACTTTTTGTGGGTCTTGGACTACAGTTGTTTTTTAAAAATATTTTATCTTAATATTATTATTATTTTTTTTTGGTTTTTGAGGTAGGGTCTCACTCTATCTCAGGCTGACCTGGAATTCACTCTGTAATCTCAGGGTGGCCTTGAACTCACAGTGATCCTCCTACCTCTGCCTCCCGAGTGCTGGGATTAAATGCATGTGCCACCATGCCCATCTAAAAATATTTTATTTTTATCTATTATTTGAAAGAGAGAGAGAGAGAAAGAATGGGCAAACAAACTCCATTTGCATGTGCCACCTTGTGCATCTGGCTTATGTGGGCCCTGAGGAATTGAACCTGAGTCCTTTGGCTTTGCAGGCATGTGCCTTAACTGCTAAGCCATCTCTCTAGCCCTGGATTCATGTTTTAAAAGGCAAAAACTTGCCGGGCATGGTGACACACACCTTTCATCCCAGGACTCAGGAGGCAGAGGTAGGAGGATCACGAGAGTACAAAGCCACTCTGAGACTACATGGTGAATTCCAGGACAGCCTGAGCCAGAGCGAGACTTTACCTCCGGTGGGGGGTGGGGGTGGGGAGTTACAGTGAAAGGGTCTGGGGAGCTGGGTCAGTGAGCAAAGCACGGCCTGAGTTTGGATTCCCAGTGCCCATGTAACTGCCAGGTGTGGTGGCATAATACTTTATTTGGAGGAGGAGTTAGGCAGATCCCGGAGGCAAGCTGGCAAGCTAGACCAGCTGAATAAGTGAACCCTGGGTTAAGTGAGAAACTCCATCTTGAGATAAATTAAGTGGGAAACAATCAAGAAAGAGAGCTGGAGCTGGGTATGGTGGCACACGCCTTTTAATCCCAGCACTCTGGAGGCAGAGGTAGGAGTATTGCTCTGAGTTCAAGCTCAGCCTGAGACGACACAATGAATTCCAGGTCAGCCTGGGCTGAAGTGAGACCTACCTTGAAATACAGGTCGGGTGTGGTGGTGCACGCCTTTAATCCCAGCACTCTGAAGGCAGAGGTAGGAGGATCGCCGTGAGTTCGAGGCCAGCCTGAGACTACACAGTAAATTCCAGGTCAGCCTGAGCTAGAGTGAGACCCTACCTCGAAAAAAAATAAAAATAATAATAATAATAATAAGAAGAAGAAGAAGAAGAAGAAGAAGAAGACATCAGGGCAAGAGAGATAGCTCAATAATTAAAGGCACTTGCTTGCAAAGCCTGAAGGTCTGGGTTTAATTCCCCAATGTTTATATAGAGCCATATGCACAAAGTGATGCATGCATCTGATATTTTCAGTGGCAGGAGGGCCTGGTATGCCCATTTGCACTCTCTCTCTACTTGCAAACTATTTATTTATTTATTTATTTATTTGAGACACAGAGAGAGGCAAAAGAATGGGCATGCCAGGGCATCCAGCCACTGCAAACAAACTCCAGATTCGTGTGCCATGTGCATCTGGTTTACGTGGGTCCTGGGGAATTGAACCTGGGTCCTTAGGCTTTGCAGGCAAGTGCCTTAACTGCAAAGCCATCTCTCCAGCCTGTAAATAATTTTTTTTTGAAGGAATAAGACACCTGATGTTATCTTCTGGCCTCCACACGTACGTACATGCACACACACCTGCACACACATGAGTGCCCACATGTATATACTCATGCATACTCATCACACATATATGCACAACAAAAAGTTGCAGTCATGCAAGGACCCAGGTTTGATTCCCCAGGACCCATATAAGCCAGATGCACAAGGTGGCACATGCGTCCAGTGTTTGTTTGCAGCAGCTGGAGGCCCTGGTGTGCCCTTTCTATGTATATCTCAGTCCCTTCCCCCCCAAATAAATAAAACTAAAAAAAAAATAAACTGGCACATGAATAAGCCGGGCATGGTGGTGCATGCCTTTAATCCCAGCACTCGGGAGGCAGAGGTAGGAGGATCACCATGAGTTCAAGGCCACCCTGAGACTACGTAATGAATTCCAGGTCAGCCTGGGCTAGAGCGAGACCCTACCTCGAAAAAAAAAATTAAAAAATTCTCCTTTGGTCTCTACACACAGGCACACAGGACAGCTGCATCTGCACCCACATGTACGTACACTACATGTACACACACCACACATACTCAAAAAAAAAAAAAAAATAGTGAAAGCCAGGCATGGTGATGAGTGCCTTTAATCCAGGAGGCGGAGGTAGGAAGATTCTCATGAGTTTGAGGTCATGCTGAGACTACATAGTGAATTCCAGGTGCGTCTGAGCTAGAAAGAAACCCTACCTCAAAAAACAAAAACCCACCAGGAGCCTCTTCTTTGTCGCTTTCAGAGTTCCTGGTGTGAAGGCTGCTGCCATCCAATTGATTTTCTCTCATAGATAAATGTCATCACTTTGCAACAATTCTATTTTGGTCTTTATGTTTGACTATTTTGTGTCCTGATGGGGATTTCCTTGGCTTTGTCCATTTTGGGTTTTTCCTTTTCACTTTGCTTCTTTTAGATTTGTGTCTTTTGCTAAACTTGGTTCGTTTTTAGCCATTCTTCTCTTGTTATTTATTTATTTATGAGAGAGAGTGAGTGTGAAAGAGAAAGAGGCAGATAGAGAATGGGCATGCTAGGGCCTCCAGGCACAGCAACAAACTCCGGATATATGCACAACCTTGTGCATGTGACTTATGTGAATCCTGGACCCTGTCTCTCTCTCTCTCTCTCTCTCTCTCTCTCTCTTATACCGGTTTTTCGAGGTAGGGTCTCGCTCTAGCCCAGGCTGACCTGGAATTCACTATGTAGTCTCAGGCTGGCCTTGAACTCACGGTGATATTCCTACTTCTGCCTCCCAAGTGCTGGGATTAAAGGCATGTGCCACCATACTCGGCTCCAGCCTCTCTCCTTTAAAAAAATAAAAAAGAAAAAAAACATTTTTTAGTATTTTATTTTTATTTATTTATTTTTTTATTTATTTATTTATTTATGAGAGAGAGAGAGAATTGGCCTGCCAGGGCCTCTAGGCACTGAAAATGAACTCCAGATGCATGTGCCACCTTGAACATCTGGGCTTACATGAGTACTGGAGAATTGAACCTGGGTCCTTAGGCAAGCACCTTAACCACTGAAACATCCCCTCCAGCCCCTATATATATATATATATTATATATATATATATATATTTTTTTTTTTTTTTGGTTTTTTTTGAGGTAGGGTCTCACTCTAGCCCAGGCTGACTGGAATTCACTAAGGAGTCTCAGGGTGGCTCGAACTCACGGCGATCCTCCTACCTCTGCTCCCGAGTGCTGGGATTAAAGGCGTGCGCCACCACGCCCGCGGCTATATATATATATTTTTTTTTGAGGTAGCGTCTCACTCTGGTCCAGGCTGACCTGGAATTAACTATGTAGCCTCAGGCTGGCCTTGAACTCACAGCGATCCTCCTACCTCTGCCTCCTGAGTGCTGGGATTAAAGGCGTGTACCACCACACCAGATAGCCCCTATTTTTTATAACTAAGGTTTTTTATTATTTGCAAGAGGGAGAAAGAAAGACAGAGCAAGAGAGACAGGACCTCTTATTGCTGCAAATGAACTCTAGATGCATGTAACACTTTGTCCATCTGGCTCTTGGGTATTAAACCCAGGCCATCAGTTTTTCAAGTAAGCACCTTTAACCACTGAGCCCATCTCTCAGCCCCTGTTCTATTATTTCAAACTATATTTTATTAAGTTTTAAAATTTAGGTTGTGATAGCTTGAATGTATATATGGCCCCATAGACCCAGTAATTTTAATTAAAATTGAACTTCCAACTTTAGCCCCTAGGAGGCAGATTCCTGTGACTGGGAGCATGTGACGGGGCAGACCTTTGAGTCCAGCCCTAAGGTGTGTCTTGTGGAGAGATTTATTTGAAGTTCAGGCTTACTAGGTTGTGTCCGGAGCAGTTTGAATTCTGGTTGCTCGTACTGGCTGCTTTGGTGTTTGCTGGCTGTTTGGTTGCTTCTCTCTGCTTGGATGGATGGAAGCAGCTTCTTCCACCATTGATGGAACATCACCAGATCTGTAAGCTTGAAATAAACCCCTTCCTCCCATAAATGGTGTCGGTTGGATGTTTGTCCCAACAATGTGGAGCTGACTACAACAAATAGTATGTTTTCTTTATATATATATATATTATATATATATATATTATATATATATATATATGTATGTATGTATTTTTTTTTCCCCAAGGTAGGGTTTTGCTCTAGCCCAGGCTGACCTGGAATTCACTATGTAGTCTCTGAGTGGCCTTGAACTCACAGTGATCCTCCTACCTCTGCCTCCCTGAGTGCTGGAATTAAAGGTGTGCGCTATCATGCCCAGCCCTGCAATTTCATTTTTATTTAAAGTTGGCTAAAACCCCATTGTGTGTATGCACCACATTTTCATTATGCACTCATCAGTTAATAGGCATTTTAGCTGGTTCCATTTCCTTGCTATTGTGAATAGAACAGCAACGAAAATTGATGTGCAAGCGTCTCTGTAGTAGGCTATAAAATCTCTTGGGTATATACACAGAAATGGCATGGCTGGGTCATATGGTAGATCTGTGTTGAGCCTTTTGAGAAACCTCCACACTGACTTGCATAGTGGCTACACTTGGGAACACTCTCACCAACAGTGAACCCTCGCTGGCATTTGTTGTCTTTTGTTTTCTCCACCCCTCCCCCAACCCTGAGGTAGAGTCTCGCTCTAGCCCAGGCTGACCTGGAATTCACTCTGTAATCTCAGGGTGGCCTTGAACTCACAGCGATCTCCTACCTCTGCCTCCAAGAGCTGAGACGATTTATTTACTTATTTTTGCTTTTTTCGAGGTAGGGTCTCGCTCTAGCCCAGGCTGACCTGGAATTCACTATGTAGTCTCAGGCTGGCCTTGAACTCACAGCGATCCTCCTACCTCTGCCTCCCGAGTGCTGGGATTTAAAGGCGTGCACCACATCTGACTTTAGTTGTTTTGTTAAAAAAAAAAAAATTTGAGGGGCTGGAACTGGAGAGATGGCTTAGTGATTAAGGTATTTGCCTGCAAAGCCTAAGAACCCAAGTTTGTCTCCCCAAGTCCCATGTAAACCATATGTACAAGGAGAACCTG
This sequence comes from Dipus sagitta, assembly GCA_036346955.1. Taxonomy (NCBI): domain Eukaryota; kingdom Metazoa; phylum Chordata; class Mammalia; order Rodentia; family Dipodidae; genus Dipus; species Dipus sagitta. Next base: position 19,884,904 of record CM070780.1, read on the forward strand.
CACAAGGACGGCCATGCACACAAGGTGGTGCACACATCTGGAGTTTGATTTACAGTAGCTGGAAGGCCCTGGTGTGCCAATTCTCTCTCCATCTCTCTTGTGCTCTTACTCATAAAATTTTTTTTAATTATGAAAAGAAAAAATGAAGGGCTGGAGAGATGGCCTTAGCAGGTTAAGGCGCTTGTCTATGAAGCCTAAGGACCTATGCTCAACTCTCCAGATCCATGTAAGACAGATGTGTAAGGTGGTGCATGCATCTGGAGCTCATTTGCAGTGGCTGGAGGTCCTTGTGCACCCATTCATTTCTCTCACTGCCTCTTTCTCTCAAATAAATAAATAAATAATAAATAAAATATTTAAAAAATTTTTTAATTTATTTATTGAGAGAGAGAGTCCTTTTACTGCTGCAAACAAACTCCAGATGCATGAGCCACTTGGTGCATCTGGCTTAACGAGGGTACTAGAGAATTGAACCAGGCCATCAATCTTTGCAAGCAAGCATGTTAAATGCTAAGCCATCTCTCAAGCCCATCTTTTTTATTTTCTGTTTCTTTTTTTTTTAATATTTTATTTAAGAGAGAGAAAGAGGCAGATATAGAGAGAACAAATGGGTGCCCCAGGGCCTCCAGCCCTGCCAATGAACTCCAGACGCATGAGCCACCTTGTGCATCTGGCTGAAAGGGTTCCTGGGATTGGTTTATGGTCTTTTGGCTTCTAGGCAAGTGCCTTAACCTCTAAGCAATCTCTCTAGCCCTCTTTTCTGTTTCTTCTTTTCTTTTTGGTAGTTTGAACCTAGCATGCCTAGGTATGAATTATTTGGTACTTATTCTGCCTGGTGTTTCCTGAGATTAGGATCTCTGGTTTGTTGTCTATCTGTAATTTTGGAGAATTCTTTATTGTTATTACCTCATTACTATTCCTTCATGTGCCTGGCTGCTTCTGATTATATGCTAGGCATTGTCTTTAAAAACTATTTTTAGAAATAATTGGAGGTCTGAAGGGGGCATGTTTTCTTTCTCCAGAATGGACCTGCATCTGTTTCTGGAAGGCATCCAGAGACTATCAATTTTGGGATAATAAAACTAATTTTAGTGATTAAAATGGCCCAAATTGGGCTGGAGAGATGGCTTAATGGTTAAGCTGCTTGCTGTAAAGCCTAGGACCTAATTTTGACTCCCTAGAACCCCCATAAGCCAGATGCACAAGGTGACACATGTATCTGGAGTTCGTTTGCAGTGGCTAGAGGCCTTGTCATACCATTCTCTTTCTATCTGCCTCTCTCTCTCATAAATAAATAAATAATAAAAATTTTAAAGATGGCCCAAAGTGGAGCACAGTTTCTGCAATGACCTGTTTCCAATTCATTCTTATATATTAGTTTGGTCTTTTGAGGTCTTGACCTGGAGTAGAGATTTTTTTCCCCAGGGAACTTTTTGTGGGTCTTGGACTACAGTTGTTTTTTAAAAATATTTTATCTTAATATTATTATTATTTTTTTTTGGTTTTTGAGGTAGGGTCTCACTCTATCTCAGGCTGACCTGGAATTCACTCTGTAATCTCAGGGTGGCCTTGAACTCACAGCGATCCTCCTACCTCTGCCTCCCGAGTGCTGGGATTAAATGCATGTGCCACCATGCCCATCTAAAAAATATTTTATTTTTATCTATTATTTGAAAGAGAGAGAGAGAGAAAGAATGGGCAAACAAACTCCATTTGCATGTGCCACCTTGTGCATCTGGCTTATGTGGGCCTGAGGAATTGAACCTGAGTCCTTTGGCTTTGCAGGCATGTGCCTTAACTGCTAAGCCATCTCTCTAGCCCTGGATTCATGTTTTAAAAGGCAAAAAACTTGCCGGGCATGGTGACCACACCTTTCATCCCAGGACTCAGGAGGCAGAGGTAGGAGGATCACGAGAGTACAAAGCCACTCTGAGAACTACATGGTGAATTCCAGGACAGCCTGAGCCAGAGCGAGACTTTACCTCCGGTGGGGGGTGGGGGTGGGGGTGGGGAGTTACAGTGAAAGGGTCTGGGGAGCTGGGTCAGTGAGCAAAGCACGGCCTGAGTTTGGATTCCCAGTGCCCATGTAACTGCCAGGTGTGGTGGCATAATACTTTATTTGGAGGAGGAGTTAGGCAGATCCCGGAGGCATGCTGGCAAGCTAGACCAGCTGAATAAGTGAACCTGGGTTAAGTGAGAAGAATCTCTTTTGTGATAAATTAAGTGGGAAACAATCAAGAAAGAGAGCTGGAGCTGGGTATGGTGGCACACGCCTTTAATCCCAGCACTCTGGAGGCAGAGGTAGGAGTATTGCTCTGAGTTCAAGCTCAGCTGAGACGACACAATGAATTCCAGGTCAGCCTGGGCTGAAGTGAGACCTACCTTGAAATACAGGTCGGGTGTGGTGGTCACGCCTTTTAATCCCAGCACTCTGAAGGCAGAGGTAGGAGGATCGCCGTGAGTTCGAGGCCAGCCTGAGACTACACAGTAAATTCCAGGTCAGCTGAGCTAGAGTGAGACCCTACCTCGAAAAAAAAAAAAAAAATAAAAAAAATTAAACTTTTTATTTTTATAATTAGTTAATGAGACAGAGAGAGAGGATGGGTGCATCAGGGTTCTAGCCAGTGCAAATGAACTCCAGACATATACGTCACCCTGTGAATCTGTTTTATGTGGGTACTGGGGAGTCAAACATGGGTCCTCTTGGCTTCTTAGGCAAATGCCTTAACCACTATGCCATCTCTCCAGGCCTCATGGAAATTTTATTTTATTATTTATTTATTTATTTATTTATTTTTGGCGGTTCAGGGTAGGTTCTCACTCTAGCCCAGGTGACCTGGACTTCTCTATGTAGTCTGAGGGTGGCCTAGAACTCCAGCAATCCTCCTGCCTCTGCCTCCCGAGTGCTGGGATTTAAAGGCCTGTGCCCACCATACTCAGCAGGAATTTTTTTTTTCCGGAAAATTTTTTAAAGCCCTGGGAAAACGGGGCTAGGTGAATTGCTCAGTGGCAAGAGCATTAGCTGAGCAAGGATAAGAGTTTGATCTCTAGCACACCCACCCTGTGTAAAATACTCCCGGCCTGTGAGGGAAACCTGAGAGTCACCTTAGCTTACCAGTTAGCTAGTCGACTAAAATCAGCTATGGGTTCAGTGAATGATTCTGTCAGAAAGAAATAAAATGAAGAGCAAAAAGACATGCACTCAAAATTCTTCCTTTGGGCCAGGCGTGGTGCGCACACCTTTAATCCCAGCACTCGGGAGGCAGAGGTAGGAGGATTACCGTGAGTTCGAGGCCACCCTGAGACTCCATAGTGAATTCCAGGTCAGCCTGGGCTAGTGTGAGACCCTACTCGAAAAAAAAATTAAAAAATTCTCCTTTGGTCTCTACACACAGGCACAAGGACAGCTGCATCTGCACCCACATGTACGTACACTACATGTACACACACCACACATACTCAAAAAAAAAAAAATAGTGAAAGCCAGGCATGGATGATGAGTGCCTTTAATCCCAGGAGGCGGAGGTAGGAAGATTCTCATGAGTTTGAGGTCATGCTGAGACTACATAGTGAATTCCAGGTGCGTCTGAGCTAGAAAGAAACCCTACCTCAAAAAACAAAAACCCACCAGGAGCCTCTTCTTTGTCGCTTTCAGAGTTCCTGGTGTGAAGGCTGCTGCCATCCCAATTGATTTTCTCTCATAGATAAATGTCATCACTTTGCAACAATTCTATTTTGGTCTTTATGTTTGACTATTTTGTGTCCTGATGGGGATTTCCTTGGCTTTGTCCATTTTGGGTTCGCTTTGCTTCTTTTAGATTTGTGTCTTTTGCTAAACTTGGTTCGTTTTTAGCCATTCTTCTCTTGTTATTTATTTATTTATGAGAGAGAGTGAGTGTGAAAGAGAAAGAGGCAGATAGAGAATGGGCATGCTAGGGCCTCCAGGCACAGCAAACAAACTCCGGATATATGCACAACCTTGTGCATGTGACTTATGTGAATCCTGGACCCTGTCTCTCTCTCTCTCTCTCTCTCTCTCTCTCTCTTATACCGGTTTTTCGAGGTAGGGTCTCGCTCTAGCCCAGGCTGACCTGGAATTCACTATGTAGTCTCAGGCTGGCCTTGAACTCACGGTGATATTCCTACTTCTGCCTCCCAAGTGCTGGGATTAAAGGCATGTGCCACCATACTCGGCTCCAGCCCTCTCCTTTAAAAAAATAAAAAGAAAAAAACATTTTTTAGTATTTTATTTTTATTTATTTATGAGAGAGAGAGAGAATTGGCCTGCCAGGGCCTCTAGGCACTGAAAATGAACTCCAGATGCATGTGCCACCTTGAACATCTGGCTTACATGAGTACTGGAGAATTGAACCTGGGTCCTTAGGCAAGCACCTTAACCACTGAACCATCCCCTCCAGCCCCTATATATATATATATATATATATATATATATATATATATATTTTTTTTTTTTTTTGGTTTTTTTTGAGGTAGGGTCTCACTCTAGCCCAGGCTGACCTGGAATTCACTAAGGAGTCTCAGGGTGGCCTCGAACTCACGGCGATCCTCCTACCTCTGCCTCCCGAGTGCTGGGATTAAAGGCGTGCGCCACCACGCCCGGCTATATATATATATTTTTTTTTGAGGTAGCGTCTCACTCTGGTCCAGGCTGACCTGGAATTAACTATGTAGCCTCAGGCTGGCCTTGAACTCACAGCGATCCTCCTACCTCTGCCTCCTGAGTGCTGGGATTAAAGGCGTGTACCACCACACCCAGATAGCCCCTATTTTTTATAACTAAGGTTTTTTATTATTTGCAAGAGGGAGAAAGAAAGACAGAGCAAGAGAGACAGGACCTCTTATTGCTGCAAATGAACTCTAGATGCATGTAACACTTTGTCCATCTGGCTCTTGGGTATTAAACCCAGGCCATCAGTTTTTCAAGTAAGCACCTTTAACCACTGAGCCCATCTCTCAGCCCCTGTTCTATTATTTCAAACTATATTTTATTAAGTTTTAAAATGTAGTGTGATAGCTTGAATGTATATATGGCCCCATAGACCCAGATATTTCATTAAAATTGAACTTCCAACTTTAGCCCCTAGGAGGCAGATTCCTGTGACTGGGAGCATGTGACCGGGGCAGACCTTTGAGTCCAGCCCTAAGGTGTGTCTGTGGAGAGATTTATTTGAAGTTCAGGCTTACTAGGTTGTGTCCGGAGCAGTTTGAATTCTGGTGGCTCGTACTGGCTGCTTTGGTGTTTGCTGGCTGTTTGGTTGCTTCTCTCTGCTTGGATGGATGGAAGCAGCTTCTTCCACCATTGATGGAACATCACCAGATCTGTAAGCTTGAAATAAACCCCTTCCTCCCATAAATGGTGTCCGGTTGGATGTTTGTCCCAACAATGTGGAGCTGACTACAACAAATAGTATGTTTTCTTTATATATATATATATATATATATATATATATATATATATATGTATGTATGTATTTTTTTTTCCCCAAGGTAGGGTTTTGCTCTAGCCCAGGCTGACCTGGAATTCACTATGTAGTCTCTGAGTGGCCTTGAACTCACAATGATCCTCCTACCTCTGCCTCCCTGAGTGCTGGAATTAAAGGTGTGCGCTATCATGCCCAGCCCTGCAATTTCATTTTTATTTAAAGTTGGCTAAAACCCCATTGTGTGTATGCACCACATTTTCATTATGCACTCATCAGTTAATAGGCATTTAGGCTGGTTCCATTTCCTAGCTATTGTGAATAGAACAGCAACGAAAATTGATGTGCAAGCGTCTCTGTAGTAGGCTATAAAATCTCTTGGGTATATACACAGAAATGGCATGGCTGGGTCATATGGTAGATCTGTGTTGAGCCTTTTGAGAAACCTCCACACTGACTTGCATAGTGGCTACACTTGGGAACACTCTCACCAACAGTGAACCCTCGCTGGCATTTGTTGTCTTTTGTTTTCTCCACCCCTCCCCCCAACCCTGAGGTAGAGTCTCGCTCTAGCCCAGGCTGACTTGGAATTCACTCGATAGTCTCAGGGTGGCCTTGAACTCACAGCGATCCTCCTACCTCTGCCTCCCAAGAGCTGAGACGATTTATTTACTTATTTTTGCTTTTTCGAGGTAGACTCTCACTGTAGCCCACAGTGACCAAGAATCCACTATGTAGCCTCAGGGTAGCTTGGAACTTTCTCATACCTCTGCCTTCCAAGCACTGGGATTTAAAGGCGTGCACCACATCTGGACTTTAGTTGTTTTGTTAAAAAAAAAAAAAATTGAGGGGCTGGAACTGGAGAGATGGCTTAGTGATTAAGGTATTTGCCTGCAAAGCCTAAGAACCCAAGTTTGTCTCCCCAAGTCCCATGTAAACCATATGTACAAGGAGATGCCTGCACAAGGACGGCCATGCACACAAGGTGGTGCACACATCTGGAGTTTGATTTACAGTAGCTGGAAGGCCCTGGTGTGCCAATTCTCTCTCCATCTCTCTTGTGCTCTTACTCATAAAATTTTTTTTAATTATGAAAAGAAAAAATGAAGGGCTGGAGAGATGGCTTAGCAGTTAAGGCGCTTGTCTATGAAGCCTAAGGACCTATGCTCAACTCTCCAGATCCCATGTAAGCCAGATGTGTAAGGTGGTGCATGCATCTGGAGCTCATTTGCAGTGGCTGGAGGTCCTTGTGCACCCATTCTTTCTCTCACTGCCTCTTTCTCTCAAATAAATAAATAAATATAAATAAAATATTTAAAAAATTTTTTAATTTATTTATTGAGAGAGAGAGTCCTTTTACTGCTGCAAACAAACTCCAGATGCATGAGCCACTTGGTGCATCTGGCTTAACGAGGGTACTAGAGAATTGAACCAGGCCATCAATCTTTGCAAGCAAGCATGTTAAATGCTAAGCCATCTCTCCAGCCCATCTTTTTTATTTTCTGTTTCTTTTTTTTTTAATATTTTATTTAAGAGAGAGAAAGAGGCAGATATAGAGAGAACAAATGGGTGCCCCAGGGCCTCCAGCCACTGCCAATGAACTCCAGACGCATGAGCCACCTTGTGCATCTGGCTGAAAGGGTTCCTGGGAATTGGTTCTGGGTCTTTAGGCTTCCTAGGCAAGTGCCTTAACCTCTAAGCAATCTCTCTAGCCCTCTTTTCTGTTTCTTCTTCTTCTTTTTGGTAGTTTGAACCTAGCATGCCTAGGTATGAATTATTTGGTACTTATTCTGCCTGGTGTTTCCTGAGATTAGGATCTCTGGTTTGTTGTCTATCTGTAATTTTGGAGAATTCTTTATTGTTATTACCTCATTACTATTCCCTTCATGTGCCTGGCTGCTTCTGATTATATGCTAGGCATTGTCTTTAAAAACTATTTTTAGAAATAATTGGAGGTCTGAAGGGGGCATGTTTTCTTTCTCCAGAATGGACCTGCATCTGTTTCTGGAAGGCATCCAGAGACTATCAATTTTGGGATAATAAAACTAATTTTAGTGATTAAAATGGCCCAAATTGGGCTGGAGAGATGGCTTAATGGTTAAGCTGCTTGCTGTAAAGCCTAGGGACCTAATTTTGACTCCCTAGAACCCCCATAAGCCAGATGCACAAGGTGACACATGTATCTGGAGTTCGTTTGCAGTGGCTAGAGGCCTTGTCATACCCATTCTCTTTCTATCTGCCTCTCTCTCTCATAAATAAATAAATAATAAAAATTTTAAAGATGGCCCAAAGTGGAGCACAGTTTCTGCAATGACCTGTTTCCAATTCATTCTTATATATTAGTTTGGTCTTTTGAGGTCTTGACCTGGAGTAGAGATTTTTTTCCCCAGGGAACTTTTTGTGGGTCTTGGACTACAGTTGTTTTTTAAAAATATTTTATCTTAATATTATTATTATTTTTTTTTGGTTTTTGAGGTAGGGTCTCACTCTATCTCAGGCTGACCTGGAATTCACTCTGTAATCTCAGGGTGGCCTTGAACTCACAGTGATCCTCCTACCTCTGCCTCCCGAGTGCTGGGATTAAATGCATGTGCCACCATGCCCATCTAAAAATATTTTATTTTTATCTATTATTTGAAAGAGAGAGAGAGAGAAAGAATGGGCAAACAAACTCCATTTGCATGTGCCACCTTGTGCATCTGGCTTATGTGGGCCCTGAGGAATTGAACCTGAGTCCTTTGGCTTTGCAGGCATGTGCCTTAACTGCTAAGCCATCTCTCTAGCCCTGGATTCATGTTTTAAAAGGCAAAAACTTGCCGGGCATGGTGACACACACCTTTCATCCCAGGACTCAGGAGGCAGAGGTAGGAGGATCACGAGAGTACAAAGCCACTCTGAGACTACATGGTGAATTCCAGGACAGCCTGAGCCAGAGCGAGACTTTACCTCCGGTGGGGGGTGGGGGTGGGGAGTTACAGTGAAAGGGTCTGGGGAGCTGGGTCAGTGAGCAAAGCACGGCCTGAGTTTGGATTCCCAGTGCCCATGTAACTGCCAGGTGTGGTGGCATAATACTTTATTTGGAGGAGGAGTTAGGCAGATCCCGGAGGCAAGCTGGCAAGCTAGACCAGCTGAATAAGTGAACCCTGGGTTAAGTGAGAAACTCCATCTTGAGATAAATTAAGTGGGAAACAATCAAGAAAGAGAGCTGGAGCTGGGTATGGTGGCACACGCCTTTTAATCCCAGCACTCTGGAGGCAGAGGTAGGAGTATTGCTCTGAGTTCAAGCTCAGCCTGAGACGACACAATGAATTCCAGGTCAGCCTGGGCTGAAGTGAGACCTACCTTGAAATACAGGTCGGGTGTGGTGGTGCACGCCTTTAATCCCAGCACTCTGAAGGCAGAGGTAGGAGGATCGCCGTGAGTTCGAGGCCAGCCTGAGACTACACAGTAAATTCCAGGTCAGCCTGAGCTAGAGTGAGACCCTACCTCGAAAAAAAATAAAAATAAAAATAATAATAATAATAATAATAATAATAATAAGAAGAAGAAGAAGAAGAAGAAGACATCAGGGCAAGAGAGATAGCTCAATAATTAAAGGCACTTGCTTGCAAAGCCTGAAGGTCTGGGTTTAATTCCCCAATGTTTATATAGAGCCATATGCACAAAGTGATGCATGCATCTGATATTTTCAGTGGCAGGAGGGCCTGGTATGCCCATTTGCACTCTCTCTCTACTTGCAAACTATTTATTTATTTATTTATTTATTTGAGACACAGAGAGAGGCAAAAGAATGGGCATGCCAGGGCATCCAGCCACTGCAAACAAACTCCAGATTCGTGTGCCATGTGCATCTGGTTTACGTGGGTCCTGGGGAATTGAACCTGGGTCCTTAGGCTTTGCAGGCAAGTGCCTTAACTGCAAAGCCATCTCTCCAGCCTGTAAATAATTTTTTTTTGAAGGAATAAGACACCTGATGTTATCTTCTGGCCTCCACACGTACGTACATGCACACACACCTGCACACACATGAGTGCCCACATGTATATACTCATGCATACTCATCACACATATATGCACAACAAAAAGTTGCAGTCATGCAAGGACCCAGGTTTGATTCCCCAGGACCCATATAAGCCAGATGCACAAGGTGGCACATGCGTCCAGTGTTTGTTTGCAGCAGCTGGAGGCCCTGGTGTGCCCTTTCTATGTATATCTCAGTCCCTTCCCCCCCAAATAAATAAAACTAAAAAAAAAATAAACTGGCACATGAATAAGCCGGGCATGGTGGTGCATGCCTTTAATCCCAGCACTCGGGAGGCAGAGGTAGGAGGATCACCATGAGTTCAAGGCCACCCTGAGACTACGTAATGAATTCCAGGTCAGCCTGGGCTAGAGCGAGACCCTACCTCAAAAAAAAAAAAAAAAAAACCCAAAAAATCAAAAAACTGGCACATGCATCTGTGATCCCAGCACACCCAGGATAAAGGGAACTAGAAACTTAAGGGCCACACTCATTTGCAGCAGATCGTTTCAAAGCTGGGGGTGCATAGGTAACTCTTTTGACATCATCTCTGCATGCATGTGCGTGCACCTGCACACAAACGTACATACACTACATACACATAAAAAAATACATGGGGTGGGGTGGTAGTTTGATTCAGGTGTCCCCTTCTGTCCCCCATGATGGAGATGTGGGAATTAATACCTCCTGGAGGCAGTGTGTTGTTGGGGGCAGGCTTATGGGTGTTATAGCCAGTGTCCCCTTGCCAGTGTTTGGCACACTCTCCTGTTCCTGTTGTCCATCTTATGTGGGCCAGGGGGTGATGTCCATTCTCTGCTCAGACCATCGTTTTCCCCTGCCACCGTGGAGCTTCCACCTTGAGCCTGTTAGCCAAAATAAACCTTTTTCCCACAAGCTGCTCTTGGTTGAGTGATTTCTACCAGCAATGTGAACCTGACTGCAACAGGAAAGTGGTACCGAGGAGTGGGATTGCTGCTAGACACCTGACTGTGTGGCTTTGGCCTTTTGGAGCTGATTTTCAAGAGGAATGTGGAAGGATTTGAAACCTTGGCCTAAGAGACAACTTGTAGTGCTGTAAGTACAGCTTGATGGACTATTCTGGTCAGAGCTTTAAGACCTGAATGCAGTAAGAACTGTGTACTGTGAGGTTTGGCTTATGAGGGTGAGAAAGAGCTTTGCCTGCACTGGACTGGCAGTTTGGGTGGGAAGCTTGCTGTTATGCCCATGTCCTGAGAAGTTGTGCAGGGTTGCTTTGCATAGAAATGAACTGGTGTGAGCAGAGGGATATGACACAGAAAGAAAAACCTTTGGGTGAACTGTTGCCTGTTCAGCTGCAATTGAGAGATTACAGCCTTTGAAATTGGGCCAGCTGACCTGCGCTGGGACAATAGGAGGAAAGTAGTCTTTTGAAGGGGCCTGAATGCTCAAGGAGTCCTGTTCTTCAAAAGTCTGCTTTATTCCCCCCTGGTTTAACAAATTGGCACCCTACCTGGTATTGTGGAGTATAAGAAATGCTGGAAAGAGGGTCATTGAGTTTGCAACATGGTCTTGTGTTTTGGAAATGGCCATGGGCAGTATGAAGCAGGTTTGCTGGATGCCTTCATGGAGAGCCCATGGGGCCAAGAGGATGAACCGTGGTTTGCAGTGGAGACCCAGTGGAGATGCCGGGACCATGAAATGGCTGCTGAGGAAAGCTGCCGGCCCTGATGAAGTTTTCCAGGACTGTGAGCAGCCTAGCTAGAGGGGCAGAATTGGAATGCTAGAGATTTATTGCTGGTTAGAATTATTGGACTTGGAGACTTGTCACTGGCTAGAGTTGTTGGACTTGAAGCTACAGAGTTTGATGTCTGCCCTGGTTGTTTTAAATCTTGTATTGTTTTAATATTTCTTTGCTATGCCCAATGCCATCTTTTGTAGTGTGAGTATTTATTCTGTGCCATTATGGTTTTTTGAGGTTATTTTTTGGTATTATGGCTCAGTTAAAAGATCTTGGACTATGGGGATATATGAATATCATTGGAATTGATAAAAACTATGGGGACTTTTAAAGTTAGATGAATGCATTGCATTTTACATCATGTATGGTTATCAGTTCATGGGGGCCAGGGGCGGAATGTGGTGGTTTGATTCAGGTGTCCCCCATAAACTTAGGTGTTCTGAATGCTAGGTTCCCAGCTGACGGAGATTTGGGAATTAACAGCTCTAGGAGGCAGTGATATTGTTGGGGGCGGGCTTATGGGTGTTATAGCCAGTTTCCCCTTTGCTAGTGTTTGGCACACTCTCCTGTTCCTATTGTCCACCTTATGTTGGCCAGGGGGTGTTGTCCATCCTCTGCTCAGGCCATCGTTTTCCCCTGCCATCGTGGAGCTTCCCCCTCAAGCCTGTAAGCCAAAATACACCTCTTTTTCCCACAAGCTGCTCTTGGTGGGGTGATTTCTACCAGCAGTGCGAACCTGACTGCAGCTGGTGGGGACGACAATGCCTCAGAAGTTCAGGCGTCGTGGGCTCGGCCACTTGCCACATCAGTGGTGGGAGATGGGAGAGACCCACAGAAGCTTCAGGACATTCGGGAGAATTGCACAGAAGTCTGGCAGGAAGGAGTTTTAAAGAGGAAGAGGTCAAAATCTCAAAATTCAAGAACAGGTCACATGATGTGCCGCTTCTCTGAGAGATGTGCCCTGGCTTTGACATGCTGGTGAGAAAGGCTGTGTGGTGAGGTTTTAATAGGAAACTGCAGGGTTCTGGGGTCTGAATGGGAAGGGAGAAATAGAGACACGCCGGCAATTGTCCCAGTCAGCTCAACTGAAGCTCGACTGAGAGGTTTTAACCCTATTCATTTAAAGAAAGACAAGGGTGGTGGTGGCGGGGAGTGACGTAGCTTAGTTGGTAGAGTGCTTGCCTAGCAAGCACGAAGACCTGGGTTCAAATCCCAGCACTGCATAAAGTGGGTGTTGTGGTGCACACTGGTAATTCTAGCACTCAGGAGGTGGAAGCAAGAGAGGATCAGAAGTTCAAGGTCGTCTTCAGCTATACAGTGAGTTAGAGGGCTGGGTTACATGAGACCCTGTCTCAAAAAACAACAACAAAAAAAAAGCCAAACCAACCAACCAAACAAACAAAAACATCCAAGGGTGGTGGCACATGCCTTTGATCCCAGCACTCAGGAGGCAGAGGTAAGAGCATCGCCGTGAGTTCGAGGCCACCCTGAGACTACATAGTGAATTCCAGGTCAGCCTGGGCTAGAGTGAGACCCTACCTTGAAAAACCAAAACTAAATAAAGAAAAAGAGGAGGAAATGCCTGCAGAGATTGCCTAGGGGTTAAGGTACTTGCCTGCAAAGCCTAACAAGTGGATTCAATTCCACAGTACCCACCTAAAGCCAGATGCACAAAGTGGTACATCTAAAGTTCATCTGCAATAGCTGGAGGCTCTGGTGTGCCCATTCTCTCCCTCTCAGTGCCACAGTGGAGGGTAGAGTGGAGCTTGAAGCTGTCTTAGATTGCTATGTAACCATTTAACCTTTTCTTTCTTCTTTTTTTTTTTTTTTTTGAGGTAGGGTCTCCCTCTAGCCCAGGCTGATCTGGAATGTACTATGTAGTCTCAGGGTGGCCTCGAACTCACAGCCATCCTCCTACCTCTGCTTCCTGAGGGCTGAGATGAAAGGCCACTATACCCAGCTTCATTTAACATTTCTATGTCTGGTCCCTATCTGTCAAATGAGGATAATATTGAAACCTATATAACTGGTTAGAATTAAATTAGCTAACACCCACTACTCTTTTTTGTAGTTTTCTGTAGTCCCGGGGCTTCTCGTAAATAGTAGGCAACTCTTTTACTGAGCAACATCCTCAGTTCCAACATCCGCCATTGTAAGTATCTGTAACAGGGCTTGACAGCACATAAAAATGACAAAGCACTTTTGTTTCCTAGTGGAATCTACACATCTGTCTTCATTCAGAATTCTTACAGGGCACTAGATAAACACCAGCAGTTTCCTCTGAATTTGTGTTTCTCACTGAAGATAAATTATCCAGGTAACTGGCCACCCACAGAGCAGAGACAGCCCTCTTCCCTCATGCCCGCCTCCTCTCTCACATACTCTTTTCTTTGGATTTTGTTTGTTTTTTCAAGGTAGGGTTTCACTCTAGCCGAGGCTGACCTGGAATTCACTATGTAGACTCAGGGTGGCCTTGAACTCACAGGGATCCTCCTACCTCTGCCTCCTGAGTGCTTGATTAAAGGCATGTGCCACCATGCCCAGGGGCCGTGTGCCTTTAAAAGTGATTGACAAGACCTCACTATTTGACTTGCTCTAAGGTGAGCATGAAATTTAGTAAATTTAAAGTAATTTGCTACAGGCAGTGTGTAGTGGCACTCTCTATAATCCCAGCACTTGGGAGTTGGAGACAGAAGGCCAGCTTTGGCTACACAGTTAGTTTGAAGCCAGCCTGGTCTACATCAGACCCTATCTCTAAAACAGAATAGAGAGAGAGTGTTCCTCCTACCTCTGACTCCCAAGTGCTGGGATTTAAGGTTGCACTACCACGCCCAGCTTCTGTTTTATTTTTTTTTCAAATTTTTATTAACAACTTCCATGATTATACAAAATATCCCATGGTAATGTCCTCCCTCCCCCCACTTTCCCTTTTGAAACTCTATTCTCCATCATATCCCTTCCCCATCTCAATCAGTCTCTTTTATTTCGATGTCATCTTTTCCTCCTATTATGTGGGTCTTGTGTAGGTAGTGTTGGCCACTGTAAGGTCATGGATATCCAGGCCATTTTGTGTCTGTAAGAGTGTATTGTGTAACCAGTCTTACCCTTCCATTGGCTCTTACATTATTTCCTGCCACCTCTTCCCCAATGGACTCTAAGCCTTGGAAGGTGTGATAGAGATGTTGCAGTGCTAAACACTCCTCTGTCACTTCTCAGCATTACGGTGCCTTTTGAGTAATGAGGGGACATCTTTTTTGGTGAGCGTGCACACGTGTATATGTATGTATGCCAGATGTGCATGTATGCAGAGGCCAGAGGCAGACCAAGATTTCTCTTCTATCCTTGTCACCCTGTTTTCCCAGATAATTTCCAAGGCTGGGGCTCCCCATTTTTTTTCAAGGTAGGGTTTCGCTGTAGCCCAGGCTGACCTGGAATTCACTATGTAGTTTCAGGGTGGCCTTTAACTCCTGGCGATCCTCCTACCTCTGCCTCCCGAGTGCTCAGATTAAAGGTGAGTGCCACCACACCAGGCTTTTTTTTTTTTTTTTTTTTTTCGAGGTAGGGTCTCACTCTGGGCCAGGCTGACCTGGAATTAACTAGGTAATCTCTCATTTTTTTTTTAAATTTATTTTTGAGGTAGGAGCTCACTCTAGCCCTGCCTGACCTGGAATTCATTACATATTCTCAGGGTGGCCTTGAACTCACTGCAATCCTATCTCTGCTTCTCAAGTGCTAGGACTAAAGATGTGTGCCACCATGCCAGGTTCCCATTGCTTGTCTTTTATGGGGTGCTAAGGGTCAAACTCAGAACCTCGTACTTGTGTGGCAATCACTTTACCCACAGAACCTCTTCCCCAGCCCTACAGTTAATTATTTTTTTGTGGGGGGGAGTACCTGGGGTAGAGTCTCATTGTAGCCCAGGTGATCTGGAATTTACTATATAGTCTCAGGCTGGCCTTGAACTCATGGCAATACTCCTACCCCTGGTTCCAGGATGCTGAATTTAAAGGTGTGTGCCACTATGCCTGGCTCCTAAGGTTAAATGTTTAAAGAAAATAGCAGCAACAGACAGCTCAGTGAGTTCCGTTGCATCCCCAGAACTCACATAAAGCCAGATACGATAGCATGTACCTTTACATGGTGCCTATGGACAAATGTTATTTGGAGACAAAAGAAACCCCTGAAAGCTAACAGGTTAAGCCTGGTAGACACAGGGTTTGAACAAGACACCTTTGCCCTTGAACAAGGTGGGAGGCAAGATCTATACCTGGAGTTGTCCTTTCACAAAATTTAAGAAAAAAAAAGGTCACAATAGGACTTTTTTAAAAAAATTTTTTTGGTTTATTTATTTATTTGAGAGCGACAGATAGAGCGAGAAAGGGGCAGAGAGAGAGACATAGAGAGAATGGGCGTGCCAGGGCCTCCAGCCACTGCAAACGAACTCCAGATGCATGCGCCCCCTTGTGTATCTGGCTAACGTGGGTCCTGGGGAGTTGAGCCTCGAACCGGGGTCCTTAGGCTTCACAGGCAAGCGCTTAACCGCTAAGCCATCTCTCCAGCCCACAATAGGACTTTTAAAAGTCCCAGAAAATGTGTTTTCATGGCCTCTTCCTTCATAAGTGCTTGCTAGTTCCCTTTACTCTGCCCAAACATCAGGAACATCAAGAATGTCTCGGGAAAGAGGGAACACAGGGTTCCTTGCCTGGGAGCACCCCTCAAACTTCTGGGTAAGAGAGAAGAGAGCTCCTCTGGTGGGTACAGTAATGCACTCTTAGCTGATGGCTCTCCAGGCTAGAGTCCTGGGCTTGGCTGGGGGTGGGGGTTGCGGGTGGATTGTGAAAATCCCATGCACATCTGCTGGTAGAGTAGAAGGTATGTGCTGCTTCCCACAGAAACAGAACAAGACCAAGAAAGTTCTGTGGCCCAAAGAACGTTTGAGGGCCTGCAGGGTAGTGTTGAAGGACCAAGCTTTGCTTACATTTCTTCTTGGGCCCCTCTGTATCTACCACACGGGAAGCATTCTCAGAGAAATGCCTGGGACCTCTCTATTGCCTTCACTGCCGAGAACAAGGCAAAGGAACTTGATGGTGAGCTGCTGTCCCCACGGCCACAGCCTCTGCGTTAGTCACTTGTGTACAAAGACCACCAGGGGGCAGCCTGAGACCACAGCACTGGCACTTGCTTTCCGTGCGCACTCTTCCAGAGCTTCAGGCTGGCGTCCAGGTCTTTCCTTTCCTGGACAGTTGGGTGCATGTCTCTCCACCACGCTTTGAGGGAGGAGGAGGCTGGAGCTGTCTGCATTACTGTGGCGTCGAGCCTCCCACACACAAGTCCTTCAAATTCAACACCTTGCTAGATGTAATGGCGCACGACTTGCAGCACTTGGGAGGTGAAGGGAGGAGGAGGAGGAGGAGGAGGAGGAGGATTTCAAGACCAGATTCGGCTACGTGCCAAGTTTGACACCAGCCTGCACGACACAAGACAATCTCAACAGCCTCCCCACCACCGTGTCAGAGTGCCTGGACCAGTTTGTGTTCCAACAGTACTTAAATAGTGGTTTGGTGAGAGAAGCAGCTAGAACCCTCAAGGAGAAGAAAGTAGAGGCTCTGGGGGAGGGAGGGGAGCATGCATGGGGAGGAGTCCTTTGTGACTCAAGATTCTGCAGCTCTTGCCACAGCCTGGAACTCCTCTAAGCTCCTGCATCTCTTCCATAGAAGCCTTGGGGATGACCGAGAAGTGAAGATGGGTGTGGCTCTTAATCTTGAAGACGTCCAGGTTTGGGTCCTGAGTGTGACCTGGCTGGGCCTGTGGAGCACCCCACTCAAGAAAGAGCAGGGACCCAACATGGTTGTTCCTTGGCCCCAGGGCCATTCAGTTGTCTTTTTAAAAATTATATATATATATATATATATATATATTTTATTTATTTGGCAGAGAGAGCAAGAATAGGTGTGCCAGGGCCTCCAGCTGCTGCTGCTGCTGCAAAAAAAAAAAAACAACTCCAGATGCATGTGCCACCTTGTGCACCTGGGTAATCAAACTGACTCCTTTGGTTTTGCAGGCAAAGGTCTTAACCGCTAAGACATCCCTCCAGCCCCCTCCCCCCTTTTTTTCCTAGTTTTTCCAGGTAGGGTCTTACAGTAGCCCAGGATAACCTAGAATTCATTATGTAGGCTCAGGGTGATCCTCCTACCTCTGCTTTACGAGTGCTGGAATTAAAGGCATGAGCCACCATGCCCGGCAGTTTCTTTTTTTAAAAGATTTACTTTTGGGAGTCAGACTTGTTCTCTCCTTTGAGTTGAGGATGGTTTTCCTCCTCTTCTGTGCTGTGCTCACTGCCTCCCGTTTCATGGTCAGTGTGCTGGGATTGAACGCAGGCTTGGGCACAAGTGCTCTATCCACTGAGCCATCCCCCAGTTCCCTTTTTTTCTTTACACAGAGAAACCACATTCATTAGAGAAATATACTATATTGCTCTTTATTGAACACCAGTGCCAGCACCGGCCTCCTTCTCTCTAGTCACAGGGGCACACAAGGCAAGGGGCTCTGTCCTCTGGCCAGGACACAGTGGAAGCCTGGCCCCACTACTGCATTCTTAGGGCCAGCACCCTCCAGGGTGTGGGAGGCTGCTGGCTCAGGTCTGTTCAAATTCTTGTTCACAGTAGCCTACATTGATGGGCTGGGCCTGGACTCCTCGCCTGGAAGAAGACACAAAGAAATGGCAAGATGAGCCCTTCGGTTTTGGACTGCAGCAACCCACTCTCCACCACAGCCAACAGGGCCTCCTCCCCACTTCACAGAACTGCAAGAGATTTCTTGGGGATCTCACTTTGAGGTTTTCACTGAGAATGCCTGCTCTTTTGTATCTTGCTGATCTATACCCCAGTCCCTAAATAACTCGTCGCTTTAGGCCAAGGCCTGAGGAATTTCTGATGCATCCATTCTTCACTCTAACATGCTGTAACACAGCAGTGGGGAGGGACCAAGGCGCTGTCCAGCCCATGTGTTGGGATTAAACTCTGTCCTTAGATCCCAGGCTCACAAATTCTAATCTCCAAGCAATGTTTCAAGATGACAAGGAACCTGTTCAAGCTCCCCCAGCATATTACAGACAGGAAAGCCTTAGCGTATAGCTCTCAGCCCAGAGGTGCCTCTAGGTTCTCAGGATCTACTTAGTGACAGAACCAGGGAAATGACAGCCACACAGGCCATTGTGAGCAAAGGCAGGGCATCATGAGGGCACCACGAGAGCTTACTGGTTCAAATCCCACTTCTTAGTGACTCTGGGCAAGGTACTTATCTGTGGCTCAACTTTCTGTTTTTGAATATTTTACTATTTATTTATTTATTTGACAGAGAGAAAGAGGGAAAGAGAGAGTGAGTGCGCCAGGGCCTCCAGCCACTGCAAACAAACTCCAGACACATGTGCCCCTGGGTCCTTTGGCTGTGCAGGCAAATAAATGCCTTAACTGCTAAGCCATCCCTCCAACCCAACTTTCTATTTTCAAAATGGGGTTAAAATCTTTCTACCTTATAGTTTGTGTGCAAAACCTATGGGACACTACCTGTCAAGGGCTAAGCACAGTGCTTAATTCTTTTCTTCCCTGGTTGGGGTCCGGAGGCCCCACAGCCTGCTTACCTCAGCAGCTCACAGCGGAAATGTGACAGACGTTCATAGGCAAAGTTCAGGTTATCTGTCAAGTTGCTGCTCCACAGTCTTTCGGCGATAGCCCCTGCCCTGGGCCTAGAGGAGGAGGGGTGTGTGTTCGATGGGGTCTTGTGCTTCTTGCCTTTTGTTTAGGACCCAGACTGGTCACTTCTCGGCCTTTTGGCTAAGACCAAGTGTGTAGGACCCAGATGAGCTCCGAGCCCAACCCCATCCTCCTGAAAAAGTGAGTATGATCCCAACCTCCTTTCTCAAAGATATGGCAGTGAGAGCCTGAAAGGCATTACTAGCTGGTGCTGACACTTGGGGGCAGAGGTAGGAGGATCTCTGGAGTTCAAGGCCACCCTGAGACTACATAGTGAATTTCAGGTCAGCCTGAGCTAGAGTGAGACCCTACCTCGAAAATCAAAAACAAAGGTCAACTCTACACTCAACAGTGCTTGGTGGCACTGCTAAGGAAATGGCAGAGGGGTCCCTTAGAGAAATCACAGGACTCAGTATTGGATTCTGAGTGAGTGACCCATTCTCCAGGCTTCACATTGCCATCTGTGAAGTGGAGACAGCAATCACTATCCTACATACCTAATGGGCTACTGGAGGGACACAAACGGAAGTCACTTGGGAAGTATTACACACCAACAGAAGATCAGTGTAATGTGCTCTTCGTTCTCAGGACCAAAAGGAAGATACTAGTACTAGGCAGTTGGATGGAAGCGTCCAACTCTGTTCTGCCTGCTCTAAGACCAACCCTGCCACCCTCCCACCAACCTCCCCCACCACAAAAACAAAACAAGACAGACTAAAAAAAAAAGACCCTTACCAGAGCCTAGGAACCAGGTTTGTGCTGTCCACATACTCTCCCCACATACAGGCTTCTCCTCCAATCACCAGAGCTTTCTGCTCAGGGGTGCCTGAGGGAAAACAACAGGCCACAGATAGGAGTTGACCTCCCAGTGTGGCATCTCAGAAAGGCCATTTCATTCCCTAACCTGAAATGTCGAGCTCAGCCCCTCCCTGCCATGTCCCAGCTCAGTCTCTAGGGCTAGCCAAGGGCATTCTTCTCTCACCATCAAATTCCAGGGGCTCTACTTTGTACATTTCCTTCCAGTCGGGGCCATAGGTTATGTGGTTCAAATACCAGGGGGCAGAGAGTAGGGCTCGGAAGCCAGCCTTGGTGATCTTTTCCATTTCCTTCATGTAATCCACCGGGACCTGTTCCCGCCATACTTGTATGACTGTATCTGGCCGGACCTGTCACAAAAGGTCAGAGGTGGTCACGGAACAGAGCCGAGGAGACTCCTGGGTCTCGATCATAAGCAGCTCCCCAGCAGCCGGAGCTCCTCTGTGACTCCGAACACTGAGCTCCACACCCTGGAGCTAAGGAGGTGTCCGTGGCTTCATCAGAGCTCCGGCTGCTCCCTCCACATGGAGACAGTAATACCAGCTGGGAGCTGAGCGGGCCATGCCAGTATTACACAGGAGATGATCCCCCCCAAACAAGCACCACCTCCTTCCTTCCTCATGTCTGGATGTTTCTGGGATGGGCCAGGAGTGAGGGCACTTATTAAGCAATAAGGAGAAAGTAGGCTTGCTACAGAGACCCAGAAGATCCACGTGTGTGACCCTGAGAGGAGACCCGGCACACATCATGTCTGTCTCGGCAGCTCAAGTAGCCAGGATTAGCTATAGTGAGGCAAGAGAGAGGCTCTGACACCAAAATCCAAGGCCTGACTATTCAAACCAAGCCCACAGCAGGAGGACTGGTTTGCGGGGGGGGGGGGGGGGAGAGGGCCAGGGAGACAGAGGAGTTGCTGGGGTGCCTCTTCTCTGCCCCTGGCTCACCTTCACTTTATTATCAAACACTTCTTGCCACACCACATAGCCCTTGTCATAAGCAGAGACGATGTCCAGTAGCCTGGAGAGGAGAGGAGCATCAACAACGGTCTGCTGGCCCAGACTCTGCGTGCCAGGGCTCTGGGGGCTGAGGCTGGCCAGGGCTTATCCCTGACTGGGCAGTGCCTTCGCCACTCTTAAACTTGAAAGAATAGGAGACAGGACGCTTTGGGAGAACCAGGGAGCAGTCAAGCAGGGCCTGACTCTGGTCTGAAAAGCAGGGACCCCACAGGAGATGATCCCCCCAAACAAGCACCACCCTCCTTCCTTCCTCACGTCTGGATGTAGAAGGACTCCAGCTCCTTGAAGTCGTCAAAACCCTTCTTCTTCATGAAGTCCTGGATACCTGGGTTTGATCTCCTGAATCACGAGAGAAAATGATCAGTTCTTTCACCATCCTGAAAGCCTGTCGCTCAGGGATTAGGCACAGACCTCATGCAAATGGCCCTCTCACCTAAACACCCACACCACGAGGACATCAGCAGTCCCCAATGTGAAAGAGAGGCCAAGCACCAGACTAGTGAGGAGGCCGAGAAAGAGAAGTCTGGACCTGAAGAGTCTGAAGTCTAAACTGCCAGAGGAAACACGTCTCCATCCTTTCTCTGGGTCACCACACCGGGGTGCAAGGTTCAGGAGGAGCTGCGGACGCAGGACACTTGTCCTCTGCCGTTCGGGTGGATGCCAAGACTTGCTGTCTGGCACCTGCTGCAGTCCCCCTGCCCACGGCATCCATACTTTGCTACCACCATTGTTCTCTTGGGTTATTCTGCCCTCCGCATGTCCTCCAAAGACTAAGTATTCCTCAGATCCAGCTCTTGTGATCACTTCTCAGAGAAGCCCTCAGTGTCTTTCAAGCTCAGCAGATCTGACAGCATGGAGTTTGCGAATTAATACTGATTAAACCTTGTCATCTAGCAATCCTAAATTCAGTGTTAGATCCTTAATTAGACTATTTAAAGCTTTTATAAGAGGGACTTTTTTTTTCTCTACCTTGGATTTTCCCAAGACAATTCTGAGCACAGAGCTAGTATGTCCATTAGTACCTCTAGTTACTAGAGAGGAAGAGGGTCTCACACTGGAGCCTTGCCAAGCATATAGGTCCTCTCTGGGCCGAGACAGACACACCGTCTCAGAAGCTAGCCCACAGGCAACAGCTGGCCCAGATAAGCGCACAGGACTGACCTCTACTCTGAGTAAATCATTCATCAGGCTGAGGTGGGAAGTTCAGAGGGCTCATACCAGCATGTGAAGTCAACCTCATCTCCGCCCAAATGAAGATAGAAATCTGGGAAGACAGCGCTGATCTCCAAGAAGAATGTGCTCATGAACTCATAGGTGCTGTTGAGACTGGGATTCACTGGTCCAAAGGTGCCAGAGGGCTGCGATCCAGAGTAGCAAGGAGTCAGTAACCCAGGGACACCTAAGTTAACAGAGACCCCATAAGAGTGTCACAAATACATAGACCCTCGGTGTATACTACTACACATAAGGTCCCCTAAGTTACACAAAGAAAGGCAAGTGAGTTCATAAACACCTCATCTGTGTAGTGCCTGGTACTTACAGACACTGCTAATCACCTGTTTAGTCACGATCAAAGAAATACAACTATACCCGCCTATAGCCATGCAACTATCAGTGTACGTACATACGTACACACACACACACACACACACACACACAGTTGCCTTGGCAGACTGCTTCCAGCCTAAGTCACCCTTGCTCTAAAAATCTGTTCTCAAATGGCCTTTCAGCAGCAAAGTGAGAAAAAAGTGTGGTGGTTTGAGTAAGATGTCCCCTTAAACTCGTGTTTTGAATGCTTGGTCCCCAGCTGGTGGCAATATGGAAGGCGGAACCTTGTTGGAGGAGGTGTGTTTCTAAGGGTAGGTATTAAGATGTTATAGCCCAGCTCCCCCTTGCCAGAACCTGAATCTTTTGGTGCTATGTGCCACCTGTGGCAAGAAATGATGCCCAGCCTCTGCTAGTGCCATGCTTTCTCCTGCCATCATGAATCACCTTTCTCTCAAGACTGTAAGTCGACATAAAAACTTTCCTTCCATCAGCTGCTTTGGGTCAGGTGTTTTGTCCCAGCAACACAAAGGTAACTGCAACACACAGCCTGACTGAGCTCCCAGCACAACCCCCCACACCTGCTATGCAGAAGCTCTACACTCCCCAAGGGGTTTCTATGGCCCCAGAGCCTTCCCTCCTGAGATGGAGGCCAGGTGGAAGTTCCCTTCAATCTTCCTTTAACCTGCCGTGGTTTTCAGTCTGCAGTTTCACCCTGGGGTCTGAGGGCACACAGGAGAAAGTGAGCAGAGGTTACCAACCAGCTGTGACCCCTGGGCACCAGCAAACTTCCTTCTTTCCAATTCTGATTTATTTGAAACAGAGGGGAGGGGAGGGGCAGACAGAGAGAATGGGCATGCCAGGTCCTCTAGACACTGCAAATGAACCCAGATGCATGGGTCACCATATGCATCTGACTTAATGTGGGACCTGGAGAATCAAACCTGGATCCTTAGGCTTTGCAGTCAAGTGCCTTAACTGCTAAGCCATCTCTCCAGCCCCTTCTTTCCAATTCTACCCTGAGGCTCAGCATCTACTCTAAGGAACAAGCTACATGGACATCTGAGAACATGTGTGCATGTGTAGGAGGGTTCTCTCTATATAGCTCAGGTTGTCCTTGTATATGAGATCCTCCTGCCTCCATAGCCTCCCTAAATGCTGGGATTATAGGCATGCACCAGCACACCTGGCCTCTGACCGTATTTTAACAGTAAAAGTATAATATCCCAGAACTCTGGAGGCAGAGGTACAAGGATCAACCCGGAGTTCGAGGCCACCCTAAGACTACATAGTGAATTCCAGATCAGCCTGAGATAGAGTGAAACCCTACCTCGAAAAACCAAAAACAAAAAAAAGATAGTAAAACTTTGCCCAAAGTCAGTTCATCCCATCTAAATTCCCAGGCAGGAGAAGCTGATGGAAAACATTCCCCCAAAGACCAAGGCTGGAACATGCAGCTTATAAGAGCCAATTCCCCAGAGACCCTCTGAGATACACCAGCAGGCTCCCTCCACACACAGCACTTTTTTTACCTGGACCCCAGGACAAAGTGTGGCCAGGAGTGTCAAATTCTGCCAGCACCCGGATGCCCCGCAGCCGTGCGTATTCAATGATCTCTTTTACATCCTGTGCTGTATACACGTGGGTGGCAGGGTTGTAGGACCCCTGAGAGGCATAAGAGACCCTTCAGATCCTCATTTCCTGTGGGCTACCAAAATGCCCCCAAACTCCCACATATCAGAACACCCGTACACAGCCCTTAGGTTCTAAGGACTTTCTTCAAGCGTCTTTGTCATAGTGTCCCACAAGTTCTCACATTCACTGTTCTGAGTATCATAATGCCCGTGACATAAGAGGAGGAACTACGCCCACTTAACACAATGTAAATAAACAACAAAAATGAGTCCAGGAAAGATGATCTCCCCAAGGTTATAAAGCAAATTAATGGCAGAGTTTGACACTGAATCCACAGGTCAGGATTCCAAAGTTATTATCCTCCCTCCTGTCAGTGTGTTTGGTTAGAGTGAGAATTATTGTCCTTTGCCAGCAGGGTTCTGGCCAGGATCAGGTATTAATCTGTGAGTTTTGGCTGGGTGAAACTGGGTACCTACCTTTCTGGTAAGCTGTGGATAAGTGAAGCTCTCGTATGGGAAGGAAGGGTCATCAACCAGGTGCCAGTGGAACACGTTGAATTTATTGTAGGCCATGACATCCTGTAGGTTACGGCACTGTCACACACCTGCCGCAGCCGCTCTGGTTTCAGTCTCACCCTGGGTCGGCCAGGAGGTGCTCCATATCCCCCAGTGAAGCCCAACCTGCCCCAGCTCCCAGGGACAGGGACCCTGCCCTATCTTCATGCGAGGGAAACCTAGGAGGAAGAAAAGCCTAACCCATTTCTTCCTTCCCAGGACACATCAGAGAAGCCGAATGAAGTGGGTCTCCTCTCTTTGAGATGAATCCTGGCCACGGTGAGAGGATGGCTACAACTAGACAGTGGCCTGCTGTCTTCCAAAAGTCCCTCAATAGTCTTGACAACAATGCTTCCTCCTGCCATTTGTGCTGGGTTACCTGACTGTGTTTATGTAATCCAACAGGCCTGCTGGGAATTTAGCTGCTCCATAACTCTAGCCTCAGGCATCAAAGCTGATACATGTGCCAATGCCCTTGGTTCTACCAGAGAGCCAAGGAAAGCAGCAGACACAAGCTAGACCAGCACCCGCGTATCAAGTGTCAAACTCAAGAGAGTTAGTTCACTTCCCCAGTATGGATGTGACGCTACCTTTCCAATGACCTTGTCCTAAAATTCTCTGCCTGGGCAGAGAAGTCAATTCCTCTCAACACTTTCTGTACCTCTGGAAATAGCCACAGTAACCAAATCACTCTATCCCAGGCTGACCTGGAACCCACTCTGTAGTCCCATGCTGGCCTCAAACTCACAATGATCTTCCTTCCTTTGCCTCCTAAGTGCTGAGATTAAAGGTGTATGCCAAAACGCTGGGCACTCTTGTTTTTTGTATCTTGGAGCAGGTCACCATTACCAGTTTTCCCAGGGGTTCATAGAATTACATATATTCTTCTTTTTAGGAACATAAAACCTAACCTATCCCTTGCTCCGCCACCTGAGAACCTTATACGCGAAGAAGGCCTAAAAGCCTGGGTACCAGCGTATCCAGGATGCTAGACAGCGGCAGGTAATGGCGAGACGTATCCAGCAGCAAGCCGCGGTGAGGAAAGCGGGGAAAGTCTCTGATCCTCGTCTTGTTGACAAAGAACTGTGTGGATCAAACATTGAACATGTCAGGATTCAAAGGAAGCTTACCATGGGGTCAGGGGGATGAGGAAAACTCTCCCAAGATCCCTGAAAGCTGACGTGTGAATATCTCCAAGATAACTATCCCTAGCACCCCTCCCCAAACCTCTGCATCAAAGACCACGAGCAGCCACAAGCCTGGAGAGTAACTGTCCTGTCCCATGCCAGTCAAATACAACCATCCACTCCTCACTCAGCATACAAACCATGGATTTTCTCTACGGCTAGCATGTTTCTTTTCTTCAAAGCAACACAGCATTAAGATCATTACTACGTGACTCAGGGAGGCACACTACAGTGAGTCCACACAGACCAAGCAAGTTTCCCACCCACTTCCTCCTACATGTCTGAAGCAAGACAAGATTTTTACAGGATTCTCTGTAACTTCCAGCACTGAGGAGGAAACCAGAGTTCAATTAGGGGCCCATCTGGAGGGCCCACACTCACCGTGCCCTCTGCAGATTTCCAAACAAGTTGGCTAAAAGTCTCCAGACCTGTGGAGAAGTGGAGAGGCAGAGTGGGAAAGAGATACATCTACCTGGCATCAGTATCACCTGGACTGTGCTCAAGAGGCATGACATAAGGCTGCAGTACAAGGGGTCCAGTGCCCTCCTTGCAACACACCAACCTATACACCCCATACCTCTTACCCTTGCCTCCCGAGCCTTGAACTCACAAGTGTATTAAGAGCCTGCAAAGTGTGGGCTTGTAAGGACAGATTCAGGGACACAAAGGCCTGCAAGGGATTCAGGCTCTCCATGGGTAAAGCCAGCAGGAACTAAGGTAATGGATCTGAGAAAAGGGGACCCCAGTCTGGAGTCCTTCACTTCTCGGAATTGTGAAAAAGAGATCCTAATACTGAGTTTTCAAGGAGCCTGGATTCACAGCTGGACACAGAAGACAAGGAATCACCCACTCTTCTCTTCTGTGCTTGATTGAGAAAAGACTTAGGCTGAGTGGGGTGGGTGCCCATGAAGGCCTGCCCAGTCACTGACATAAACCAGGAGCAGCCAGTGCAGGAAAACTGACACAAAGGGTGGAACTGTGAGCGGTTCCTTGTTCCCTGACCAGCAGAGATTTGACTCAAAGTGGGAGAGGCACTTAGTTAAGTCTTTATCTAGGAACCAAATTACAAACACCAAGAAGAAGAGCCTGGGCTCTGCCCACTATCCATAGTACATACATGTAAATGAACAGTAGTTATTCATTTTGTTTGTCACGGTGTTCTTTTATGTTTGGAGATAGGGTCTCACACTGTAGCCCAGGCTGGCCTCAAACTCAACAATCTGCCTGCTGCCTTGGCCTTGGCCTTCTAGGTGCTAGGATTATACTCACATCACACTCAACATTTTTCTTTTCTTTCTTTTCTTTTCTTTTCTTTTCTTTTTTTTTTTTTGGTGGTGTTTCAAGCTAGGGTCTCACTCTAGCCCAGGCTGACCTCGAATTCACTATTAGTCTCAGGCTGGCCTCGAATTCATGGTGATCCTCCTATTTCTGCTTCCCAAGTGCTGGGGTTAAAGGTGTGTGTCACCATGCCAGGCAACATTTATTTACCTTGAGAGACTTAAAGATTTTGACTCAGAGACTACCTGGATCTGTTGCCCAGGGTGGCCTTGAACTCTAGCACTCAAGTGACCTTGCTGCTTTGGCCACCTGAGTAGCTGGGACTACAGGCACGCACCACCAGCATCTGGCTTAAGTTTTCCCTTTTATTTTATTTTATTATTTTTTTTTTTGGTTTTTCAAGGTAGGATCTCACTCTGGCCTAGGCTGACCTGGAATTCACTATATAGTCTCAGGGTGGCCTTGAGCTCACGGTGATCCTCCTACCTCTGCCTTCTGAGTGCTGGGATTAAAGGCGTGCGCCACCACGCCCGGCTTTAGTTTTCCCTTTTAAAGACATTCCAGTTGCGTATGCTGGGTGGGAACTGAACGGTGGTGGTGGTGGTGGCATAACTCTCCCCAGCTGCCCTTCCAGCAACGGGCACTGCTGCTCCGGGGAAGCTCCCAACTTCTAGCACAGCGGCAAGAAGATGGGGATGCACTCCAGGTGGAAAAACCACCCTGGGTGGGAGTGTTCACCAGTGCTCCCTTCTCTCCTTTCCATCCTCCCAACCCCTCCCCTCCATCTTGTTACCTCGGAGAGCTCCCCAGACAGTGTCAGAGAGGAGTAAACACTTGTCGTCAGTTATGGTCAGGTTGTCTGAAATGACAAAAATGACCCCATGTGGTTAAGTTTTCTACTCTCAGGCAACAGACCAGATATTCTATATGAATCCCTGGACTAAAACCCAACAAAACAGAGCAGAACCCAGGCAGCTTGAGGGTGGTCACCAAATGGCTATGCAGGCCTGGCAGGATCATGATGCCTGAGGACTGGGGGAGGCAGAGGCCTCTGTAGCACCAGCAGCTTACAGATGAGTTTCCACACAGAATTCTGAGAGCCTATCAGCTTTTAGCTGGAAAGTCTGAAGTCGTCTTAGAGGGCAAGCAGAGACAGGAGGTTCAGAGCAGCAAGTCCACAACGCACACTGCCAAGGCCTCCGTAAGGACTCTCCCTCCCTCTTCTCTAGGCCTCTGCCACTTCACCTGAGAAGGTGAGGAAGCAGAGCCCAATGCTCATGTTGGAGACTGAGACACCCCTAAGCTGGCTATTTAGGAAGGCAGTGCCTAGTTACTTAGTTTCTGTACAGTATAAAATGAATCCACGCTTCTGTCCCTACTGGCAGGTATCCCAGAGAAAATCAAGTGTGAGCAGTTCTAAAAAATGTACCATGCTCAGAGCAGAAGCAATGACCTGGGACACTGGGGGACTCAGGGAAGAGGCGGTGTGACACTTCGCACCAACCCCCAGGCACTGGTTAGAGGGCTTCTGTATAGGAAAAGCTCATCTTTTATGGCTTGTGGCACTTGCGACTCTTGGTCTCCATGGTCGTGAGAGACCCCAGGCCAAGCACCAGCAGCTTAGGCCAGGATATCTGGAGTTACAGCTCCGTAAGGGTTTGTTCTCCAGGACAGGGAACGGGGTGGTACTTACAGTTCTCTACTGACTCCAGAGTAGGAAAGTCGTTACACTCTGCTGTAGCCACGGAGACAACCAACATGTCCTTCCCCAGCACATGCCGCTTTCCTAAGAAGACAGAAGCCAGTGAGCTGACCTGCCCCTAGAAGCAAAGGGAAACCATGGCCCTACAGGAGGGCTCTAGTTCTAGTCCCTCTGCTCATGCTGGTGAAAAGAGAGGATGCGGCATCTACCCTGGGCACTGGCCTTGCCTGTCATGTCCAGCCTCCATCCTGACTGTGACCCATCTGCCCAGCGGCCTGTCCTGACCCATGGTCTGGGCCTTCTTATTTCCAGCTCTTCCCGCAAGTGCTTCCTTGTGACTTTCAGAATGGTGCTGTCTTTGTTGTTGTTGCTTTGTTTTCTGTGGCAAAATCTTGCTACGTAGCCCAGGCTGACCTCAACTGCATAGCAATCCTCTTGCCTCAGCCTCTCGAGGGCTAGAATCACAGGCATGTGACACCACACCTGGCTGCAGGGTGGCCTAAGCCTGGACTAAACGAACCTCCTCATTCCTTGCCTGGAGCCACACGTATGCTGCTGACCTTGCAGCACCAATGACTCGCTACACACTACAAGGTCAGGGACAGGATGGCCTGCCAGAGTCTTCACAACCAGACCAGAACCTAAATGTGGCCCGAGTACCCCAGACCATGTGAAGGAAGCCAATTCTATGCATGGCTGCAACTCAGCAATCAGGACTGCCAGCCAGGACGCCAGTCAACAGGCCCTTCCTATGGCCACAGACCCTCACACTCAACACCCGGTGTCCCCACACCAGTAAACTGCCTTACCCCACAGCATAAAGGGACTTTGAGGCCACTGGGCCAGGTCAACTCACAACTCCATTCTAAACACACACTCTCTTTTAAGATTCTTTATTTATTTATTAGAGACAGAGAGAAGGAGACAGAGTAAGTGAGAATGGGCTAGCCACTGCAAATGAACTCCAGATGCATGTGACACCATGTGCATCTGGCTTATGTGGGATCTGGAGAATCAAACCAGGGTCCTTAGGCTTCACAGGCAAGCTCCTAAACCACTAAGCCATTTCTCTAGCCCCATTATAAACTCTTAACAATGAATCCCTTGCTACATCAAAGGATGGGCAGGCTCCAAGGATGAGACCACTCTCAAGAGTCTGCTCCTACAATCCCCAATCATGTGGGCACCTCTCCAAGCCCATCTCTGGAAATCTCCCACACTGTGGACTTCATCCAGAGACAGGGGTGAAGGAAACTATAACAAAACATCCTGCTTAATCTACACTTCATCTCTGCCTCCTTCATCCTCTCTTGTCCCCACACATCACAGAGCACCAGTGTCACTGTGTGGAGAGCTCCTGTGGCTCTGTGTCCAAGCAGCTAACTGGGCTTCCGTGTCAATCCTCTTGATCCTCAGTGTGCCCAATAAGGAGCAGTCACAAGTCCTCCATGTGTAACTGTCAAGGTCACTGCCCTGATGGCAAAGCAGAAGCAGCTACAAACACAGGTTCACTTGAGTTGCTATTCAGGAGACAGGGAAAAGCCATATATATATGTGAATGAATGAGAAAGAGAGAGAGAGAGAGAATGGGCATGGCAGAGGCCTCTAGCCACTGCAAATGAACTCCAGATGCATGTGCCACCTTGTGCATCTGGCTTTACATGGGTACTGGGGAATCAAACCAGGGTCCTTTGGTTTTGCAGGCAAGTGCTTTAACCACTGAGCCACCTCTCCAGGCCAAAAGTCACTTTTTATTATTGTTCTAAAATACACTTACATTCTGTTCATTTGGCTACTGTCTGGAGGTAGGGGGAAAAAATGTGTCACACAGGCTCTTTTGAGGATGTGACAAACATGAAAACTCTTTCCCAGAACTACAGCCTGACTTGAGGACGGGTTCCTTCTTCAGTTACCCCTCTCCCACTGTCTGCCACCAATCTCATGATGAATCCTAGCACTCCATGACTATCTGGTTTTGGGCTCATAAAAAAACACATTCAGAGGCACAGCTATTGTTTAAAGAAGTAACCGGGGCTGGAGAGATGGCTTAGTTGTTAAGGCACTTGCCTGCAAAGCCAAAGGGCCCGGAGGTTTGACTCCCCAGGACCCACGTAAGACAGATGCACAAGGTGGTCCATGTGTCTGGAGTATGTTTGCAGTGGCTGGAGGATCTGGCACATGTGCATGCAAACTCTCTCACTCAAATAAATAAAAATAAAATGCACACCCACTCTCCCTCTCTTTCTCTCTCTCAAATAAATAAGTATTTTTAAAGTATTTAAACAGAGTAAAATATAAATATAAAATAAAAATATGTTTTTAAAAAGTATTTATAAAAGCAGTAGCAGCAACCAGAGGGAAGGTCTGAAAAAGGTAGGCAAACAGGAGGGACGCTGGGTCACTGGAAAGGAAGTGAACAGAGTGTCAGCACTGGGGCTTTCTGCCTCGGCACTGGCACGGCGCCGAGCTCGCAGGGCAGCAGGAAGAGGTCAGGGACGGCACAGCCGCCTCTGAGCACTGCCCCGCCCTCGCTCTGAGAACGCGGTGTGGGAGGCACGGTATGGCAAAGTGCCCAACAGCCAGCAAACACATCACAGGCCCATGAGGCCGGATGGGGCAGCAGGAAATGAACCTTCAGGTGCCCAGGAGCAGCACGCGGAACACAGCCAGTGGGCTGGGGAATCTGGAAGGGTTAGCTGAATTCTGGCTCTGTTGCGGCCAAGCTGAGCAGCTCTGGGCTTCCACTTTCTACCAGGCAAACACCAGCAAGGTGGAACCCCGTTCCGGTTACTAGGACTCAGTGGCTCCAGACAGATAAGGCACCCCAGGGCCTCACCTTATGACTACAGCCTGCTGCCTCTGCAGCTCTCTCAGCTCCTGCGTTCCTCTACACCTGTTCTCTGAGGTCACTGCAAAGTGTGTATTCCTTTCTAATTAAAAAGTTGTGCTTAGAGTCAAACAATATAAGGCATTGAACTTAAAAATGTCTGGAGTTCATTTACAGCGGCTGAAGGCCCTGGTGCACCCATTCTCTCTCTCTCTAATAAATAAACAAATAAATAAAAACAAGCCAGCGTGATGGCACACACTTTTAATCTCAGCACTCGGGAGGCAGAGGTAGGAGGATCGCCATGAGTTCAAGGCCAGCCTGAGACTACACAGTGAAGCCTAGGCTAGAGCAAGACCCTACCTAAAAAAAAAAAAAAAATTAGAAAATAAAATAAAAATGCAAGTATCTTTTTCGCCCTTCCTCAGTTCCTCACTATTTGTTCCTACCCTTCGGTTCTCTCTGTGGCATCATTTTGTCTTATTCATCGCAGGTCAATTCTGGACATGGAATTTTGGTAACAAGGACCTTCTTGTTACCCACAGGTAACTTTCTCTGCACTCTAGATCTATATCCCCTCCGTTTCCTTTCTGTTCTGTCCATTCCCATCCCCACTTCCTTCCATGTAGCCTAGATACACAAACATCTCAGATGCAATCAGCTGATATTCTCTCAATAACCCCTTTTCTTCTGTAATAGCCAACAGGGAAAACCTTCAACACTATCAATTTAACATTGCCTATCTGTGCCTTAACTAACCCTGGTTCTTGTGCACCTACTGGAGGAAAAAGAAAACTGCAGACCAGCAGGACTGGGCCACTATTTAATACCACAGTGTCCCATCTTGGCTGGCTTCCTGAGGCTGCCATGAAAATCTCCCTGCTCCACTGTTGCCTTTTTCCTCTCTATTCTCTGTAAAAGCTGTTTCAAGCTTGTACTAACGTCCACCCGCCTGGAGTCCATGACCTGATCCCACCTCCCTTACTTTCTGCAGACAGTCAGAAGAGAAGCGCCACCCCCTTACCTTCTCCCACCCTCTGCAACACATAGCCTGTCTTTACCATCTCCCTGCCTCCATGGCCGGGGTCTCGCTTTACCTGTGCTATGGATCCCTCCCCATGCTCCTCTGGTGTAAGTTATTCCCCTCCCCCTTCTTTTTCAAAATCTTCAAATTACGTCTTTCCATCATTCTTTCCCATCAGCATTCAAACATTTATAATTTTCCTGGTGTCAAATGTATGTCATCTCAGACCCATCTCTTGTCTTCCTGCTACAAAGAAATCTCGAGGAAATGCAGCCTGAGCAGTGGGGTGCTGAACTCCGCATCTGAATGCAAATAGTAGTCCAATCCCTTTTCACGGTAGGGACCCACACAGGTTATTCTCTCTCTCTCTCTCTCTCTCTCTGGGCTGTAGTTTCCTCATCTATAAAATAGAGATCTATTTTGGGGGGGAGGGGAGTAGTATCAATTTCCACACATCAAGTGTGGAGAGCAGTGACTGGTACAAAGTAAGGACTCCAAAGCTGGCCCTCCCCTTAGTCCTCTTTGTAGCCACTTCCTTAAACCCATCTCTGGACTACTAAAACCCAGCTTCCCTAACACACACACCTCTGGGTTCTGTAATTAAATTCAGGGGACCTTTCACTCCTTCAGTAGTTATTTACTGAATGCCTACTATGTGCCAGGCTTACTCATTATGTTCCAAAAATACAGCAGTGAACACACACACACACACACACAGAGTGTGTGCAAGCAATCTCTGCTATCTGAAAGTAGAGTCTTTGAGACCACTCCCTTCTTCTGGGATGGCCAAATATCCCAACCTTGAAACAAAACTCTCAGTCAGGCGTGGTGCGCACACCTTTGATCCCAGCACTCAGGAGGCAGAGGTGGGAGGATCATTGTGAGTTCGAGGTCACCCTGAGACTCCATATTCAAGGTCAGTCTAGGCTAGAGCAAGATCCTACCCCAAAAAACAAAGCATCTTCCCTCCCCCCAAAACAACAACAACAAAAAAAACCCACAACTCTTTTAACTTAGAGGAGTCTCTTCTCTCTTGGTTTTCCTTTCACCTCCTTGAACACACTTCTTCAGTCTCCTCCTTCACTTGGTGCTCCCAGAAGCTCTAGGGGTCCACACTTCTCCTTTACACTCTCCCTGAATAATGACATCTACTCTCACAATAGACTCAGGTCTCTCTACTCTACTTTTCCAGAGCTCTAGAACTGTGCACACCTCTGCTCAGCTGTCTCAAAAGCACCTTCAGCCAGGCATGGTGGCACACACCTTTAGTCCCAGTACTTGGGGGGCAAGTTAGTAATTACAGAATCCTTTTTATCCCATAGCACACAGCAACCTTCCCACCCCCACAGAGCCAAGGCCTTAATCCAGCCTCTCAATTCCTCTCCTGGATAAGTGCAAAATTCTCTCGGGTGCTCTCTTCCTGCCTCCATATAGATCTCATTTCAATGTGGTATCCCCTGGGATCTCTATTTGTATGTGTGTGTGTTGTACGTTTATGTGTTCATATGCATGTGGACACATGTATGTACATATGTTAGGCCAGAGGCTAATGTCAGATGTGTTCCTTAACAACTCTATATCTTACTCTTTTTAAAATTATTTTATTTTTGAGAGGCTGAGAGAAAAAGAGTTAGAGAGAGAGGGGGAGAGAGAGAGAGAGAGAAGACGCGTTCCAGGGCCTTTCAGCTGCTGTGAACGAACTCCAGACGTGTGCCCCCTTGCACACATGAGACACTGCACACTTGCATCACTGTGCAGCTGGCTACGTGGGATCTGAAGTCCTGAACTGTGTCCTTAGGCTTTGCAGGCAAACACCTTAACTACTAAGCCATCTCTCCAGCCCTATATCTTGTTCATTAAGATAGGGTCTCTTAGTGAACCCAGAACTTACAGATTTGGCAATACAAGCTAATCAGCAAGTCCCAATGATCCTTCTGTCTCCAGTGGCCCAAGATTGAGATTAGAGGTGTGTGCCACCACTCCCAATTTTTAAAATTTTATTTTTACTTATTTATTAGTGAGAGAAATAGAGAGGGAGAATGGGCACACCAGAGCCTCTAGCCACTGTAAACAAACTCCAGAAGCATGTGGCACTTTGTGCATCTGGCTTACATGGGTTCTGGGAAATTGAACCTGGGTCCTTAGGCTTCATAGGCAAGCACCTTAACTGCTAAGCCATCTCTCCAGTCCCCACTCCCAATTTTTATGTGGGTACTAGCAATACAAACTCAGGTCCTCATATGCTTACATGACAAGCACTTTATTAACTAAGCCATCTCCCCAGCCCCTCCTCTGGGAATGTCTCCTGAATTATTGAATGAGAATCTGTTTAAAATCTTTCAATAGGGGGAGAGGGGGAGTGGTCAGAGGGGATTATGTTTATATGTACGAAAAAATTGTAAAACATTAAAATAAGAAACTTTATACATTAACAATAAAATAAAGAGCTAGAGAGATGGCTCAGTGGTTAAAGGCACTTGACTGCAAAGCCCAGTGGCCTGGGTTAAATTCCCCAGGATCCATGCCATGTAAAGCCAGACACACACACAGTGGCCCATGCATCGCATCTGGAGTTCGTTTGCCACGACACACTCATTATCATTGTTTCTCAGGCTGGCCTCAAACACACACAATTGTCTTACCTCTGCCTCTCAAGTGCTGGGATTAAAGGTGTGCTCCACCATGCCTGGCTCTCTCCCTCTTTCTTACATAAATAAATAGATAAACAAACAAAATCTTCCTACAGAACCAGCGGTGTAGCTGAGGAACACACAGCCCTTACCCAGCATGTACGAGCCCTAAGTTCAACCCCCAGCACTGAATAAACAAATCTTCTAATTGTCTGCCATGGCTTTTGGCCACTGGATGATCACAAAGACTTTGCCTGTGTTCTTGCCGAAATTCTCACTATAGCACAACAGACTCTTGAGAGAGCTCTGAAAATGGCTAACTTCTCCATAATTGGTCATGGATTGCCTCATTCCTCCCACACTTACCCTGGTTAAGAAACAGCTCTGGTTTTCCTTTGTAAGATGTTTTGGCCATTCCCCACCCTTTTCTAAGACAGCTCCTGATGTGATCATGAGGTACACGTACCTTTTTTTTTTTTTTTTTTTTTTTTTTGGTAACATTTAACATAATGTTTGGCTATCTCCTCACCTAGGCTGTGAGTTCCTCAACAGCTGGGACCAATCTGTGTCTCTGTATTCCCAGTGCCTGACACGGTAGTCATTCAGTTAGTGCTTGCTGAAAAGATGAATGATGCTAGAATTAAAAAATGCACATGTAATGCTATGTATGCATAACGACTGTGCTATATATTAGGCATAAATGGCAAATACTGGACTGAGATTTCTTTTACACACCCAAGCCTAGTACTTCTGAAGTCCTGAGATTAGGGTGAGGGTTGATAAGAAGACACCCAAGCTTACAGACAGTGGCTTTTCAGACATGCCCTAAAGAACTGTATGTCTATAAATCCACAGGTCTGGGCATTTCCACTTCTGTAGGAGGGAAAACTTACTGCTTTAGGGTTCCTGAACACTAAATCTTCACCTCACTGCTAAAGAGCATCCCCCTGCACCCAGTCTGTTCCTTCCTGAATCAAACCATTTTCCATCCTATCAATGCACTCAATTCTCAGAATCCTAGCACACTGCTTTGGGTCATAGTGACATTTGCTCTGGCTTCTGGATTGGAAAGTAGGAAGGTTAAGCCAGCTTGAGACACCTTGAGACCCCTTCCCAATCTTCAATGCCTGCCCTGCCCCCATGGGCCCTGGTTCTCTAAGCTGAGCCAAAGCTTGTTCCAATGCCTACTTCATTCTTCTCCCTCTCCCACCTTTATACAGATCCCACACAGGCCTCACGTCCTCAGACTCAGCCTAATGAGACCCTTGGAATCATTCACTGCTGGCTCATTTCCTCATTCCAACGCATACTGAGCAATGACTGCATTAGGAACTGTTCCACGCGCTGGGGCAGTGAACAGGAAAAACAAGCCCTGTGTTAAGGCACTTGCCTACAAAGCCTAAGGACCCATGTTCAACTCACCAGATCCCACGTAAGCCAGACGAACAAGGCAACGCATACGCAAGGTCATACATGCGCACAAGGTGGCGCACACGTTTGGAGTTCAATTATAGTGAGTAGAGGCCCTAGCATGCCAATATTCTCCCTCCCTCCCTCTCTCACTCATAAACAAAAAATGTGGGCACTTGCCTGCTAAGCCTAAGGACCCAGGTTCAATTCTCCAGGTCCCACGTTAACCAGATGCATATTGTGGCACATGTATCTGGAGTTCGTTTGCAGTGGCTAGAGGCCCTGGTGTGCCCAGCCTCTTATCTCTCTCAAATAAATAAATAAAACGATTAAAAAAAAAATGCCAATCTGTCGGGCTTGCCTAAAAAAAAAAAGAAAAATGCCCTGGTCGCTGCCCTTGAGGAGCTCACAGCCCAGTGGGAATACACATGCAAACAACCATGACCAAACACCAGACAGTGTGAGGAGGCAGAGCCACAGCTTCCTCCAAACCAGGAAGGTGGCTTAGCATCAGAAGGAACCTCTGAGTACTATTTGGAACCCTGAGTTATGTTTGCCAAGCTACCAGGAGGGGAAAGGCATCCATTCATGGCACGAGATGTGTACCAGTGTTACAAGGAAAGGAGTCAACGTCACCCCACCAAACTTCTAACAGTGAAATGGCAATCTGAGAAGGCAACCGCCCTGAGCCTGGGCCTTTCCCTGGTGCTGGTGTCAACCAGGGTGTCTCCTCCCAGGAGACCCGAGATCCTTCACCCTCCAGACACTACTCACCCCTGCTCTGAGGCACATGCTCTTCAGTGCATGATGAAATGAATGCTGATGGAAACTCATTCCCGTCCTATCTTTCTAAAAAAATATTTATTTATTTATCTGAGAGAGAAAGAGAGAGAATGGGCACTCGAGGGCCTCTAGGCACTGCAAACAAACTCCAGACACATGTGCTATCCTGTGCATTTGGCCTATCTGAGTCCCAGGAAATCAAACCAGGGTCCTTAGGCTTCACAAGAAAACACCTTGACCACTAAGCCTTCTCTACAGCCCTTTTCTCCTTTTATTTTATTTTTTGAAATTTTATTTATTTATTGGCATAAGGGCAACAGAAAGAGGCAGACAGAGAGATTGGGTGTGCCAGGACCTCTAGCCATTGTACATGAACTCCAGATGCATGCACCACCTTGTGCATCTGGCTTATGTGGGCACTGGGGAATTGAACCTGGGTCCTTAGGCTTTGCAGGCATCTTAACCACTAAGCCATCTCTCCAGCCCTCTTACTACTTTTTAAAGCTGAACTGTCTCTTCCATCCTCATCACTACTGGGAAAAGAACATCTCCCTTTAAGTCTAGATCCCAAAGACAACTTTGGTTAATATTATTTTGCAGTCTTTTGTTTTTCCTTATTAATTAAAAAAGAGAGAAAGAGAGAGACCCTAGTGTGTCTTAAATTACAGGTTTTTTTTGCTGGGCGTGGTGGCACATAGCTTTAATCCCAGCACTCGGGAGGCAGAGGTAGGAGGATTGCCATGAGTTCGAGGCCACCCTGAGACTACACAGTGAATTCCAGGTCAGCCTGGGCTAGAGTGAGACCCTACCTTGGGGTGGGGGGGGTGTGAAGTACGGGTTTTTCTACTTACCAAAACAATTTGTAGACCTCTGGCTATGGCTAGCAACATGGAGACCTAGATTAATCTATATACATGTTCAATGAATTCCACTAATGAGCTGTATCTCATCTAACTTCACTCCTGTTTGTGACATTTGGTAATGTTTTTATGCTCTAATAAATAAATGTGTTCTTAGGCTCTAGCAATGCTATAGTGAACAAATGTGTGTGCCTGTGTATAAGCAGCTGTGAAAGGCTTTGGTAGGACAAAGAGGCTTAAAAACTAGGCCAAAGATAGAAAATACTGCCACATTACTCAAATTATCATACTGATTTACACCCAAGCCCATCTCCTCCCATTCTTCAGACACTAAAACCATTTCAATTCTTTTCCTTTTATCTCTGCCAGCTAGTTTAAAACAAAACAAAAAGTGCTGGTTTAATTAGCACTTCTTTAATGGCTGAATTTAAGCACTGCTTTGTGATTAGTCACTGTATTCTTTGTACTTCTTTTAGTTAACTTGCTGTTTTCTTTTTTTCTTCTCTTTTTTTCAGGGTCTCATGTAGCTCAGAACCAGCCTTAAACTCCTGATCCTACTGTCACTACTGTCCAAGTGCTGGGATTACAAAACACCATAATGCATGGCCAGTTAATTTTTTGTTGCTGTATCAAGTGTTGTATAGATTTAAACTTACTAACTTTTGTGGTACTGGGTATTGAACCCAGGGCCTTGCAAAGGCCAGGCAAGCACTCCACCACTAAGCTACACCCCAGCATTAACTGACTTTTTGTTTCTTGAGATAAGGTCTTACTCTGTAACACAGACTATCTTGAACTCATTATGTAGACTAAATTAGCTTTGAACTCATGGTGATCCACCTGCCTCAGCCTCCAGTGCATGCTGGAATTGCAAGCATAAGCTACCATACCAGGATTAACATTGTCTGTTTTTTGTTTGTTTGTTTTTTTAATTTTTATTTTTTTGAGGTAGGGTCTCCTTCTAGTCCAGGCTGACCAGGAATTCACTATGTAGTCTCAGGGTGGCCTCAAACTCACAATGATCTTTCTACCTCTGCCTCCCAAGTGCTGGGATTATAGGTATGTGCCACCAGGCCTGGCTAACTTTGTCTTTTTAAAAAACATTGTTATTTATTTGCAAGCAGAGACAGACAGAAAGAGACAGACAGAAGGGTGCACCAGGGCCGCTAGGCGCTGCAAATGAACTCCAGATGCATACACCTGGCTTTACATGGGTACTAGGGAATTGAGCCCCGGTTGTTAGGTTTTGCAGGCAAGTGCCTTAACCACTGAGGCATCTCTCCAGCCCTAACTGTCTTTTAAGGTGCAAATACTTTGCCCATTTCTTCTTTTTTCTTTTCTTTCTCTATTTCTTCCTTCCTTTTCTTCTTCTTCTCTCTCTCTCTCATTTCTTGAGACAAGGCCTCACATTGTAGCTCAGGCAGGCCTCTTAACTCCTCCTGATAGACATGAGCCAGCATGCCCAGAATCTTATTTCCTTATGATTTCTTTTGTTTTAATCTTCATGTGGTCAAATGTTAGTCCTTTTCTTTATGATTTCTTTCTTTTCTTTTTCTTTTTGCTTGTTTTTTTGAGGTAGGGTCTCACTCTAGCCCAGGATGACCTGGATGGAATTCACTATGGAGTCTCAGGGTGGCCTCACGGCACTCCTCCTACCTCTGCCTCCCGAGTGCTGGGATTACAGGCATGCACCACCACGCCTGGCTATAACTTTCTTTCTTTTTTTGCTTGTTTAGAAAGGTCTATTCCACTTCTAGGATTACAATACCTTATTTCCTTCTAATGCTTTCATTTTTTAAAAAAGAATGCCAACTGTGCCCCCTCCTAACCAGTCAGTTTTGTGATAGCACTGTGTAGCACTTGCCTGGAAGGGTCCTGGGATAGTGCACCTTGGGCATAACAATGGGAATGACTCTAATATAGTTTTTCATGAGCTTCTCATAGGAAACCCAAGACTTCACTACCATGTGGTGCCACACACAGGCTGACCTGGCAACACAGAAAAGGGACACGGTCTTGAACTCTGAGCCTGCCCAATCTAGGCCTGAAGCTCTAGTCAGAGGAAGAAAGTTCCTAACACCAGTTATGACAAAGTCAAGGCTGAACAGACAGCAGCTACATTCTCCACCTGTAACAGTGTGCCTGGTAAGCAGGCTTCCCCAGTCCATAAATAAATAAAACATATATAAGAAAAAGAGCTTTACAGAAGAAAAAGGCAGCTGCTTACTGACAGCTGAGCTGACAAGCACCCCTCCTTTCTGTACTTCAGCATGAACTTCCAAGTGAAGGGGCTCTAACCATGCCTAAACCCAAAGAGCACACCACAGTTGATTGGGAAAGCTTAAGCAATGCTACAAAAGCAAAAGTCACAAAGAGGGCTGGAGAGTTATTAAGGCCTTGCCAGCAAAGCCTAGGGACCCAGCTTCAATTCCCCAGTACTCACATCAAGCCAGATACACAAAGAAGCACATGTATCTGGAATTTGTTTGCAGTGGCTAGAGGCTCTGATGTGCCCACATTCTCATTCTCTCTCTCTCTCTCTGCTTGCAAATAAGTAAAATATATAAAAGAGCCACAAAGAGTGACCTAGTTAGCCAGGCGTGGTGGCACACACCTTTAATTCTAGCCCTGGGGAGGCAGAGGTAGGAGGATCACTGTGAGTTCAAGTCCATCCTGAGACTACATACTGAGTTCCAGGTCAGCCTGGGCTAATGTGAAACCCTACCTTGAAAAACAAACAAACAAACAAACAAACAAACAAAAGAGGCTCAATTCCCCAGAACCTATGTTATCCAGATGCACGGGGGGGGGGGGGGGGGGGGGGCGCACGCATCTGGAGTTCGTTCGCAGTGGCTGCAAGCCCTGGTGCGCCCATTCTTTCTATATATATATATCTGCCTCTTTCTCTGTTGCTCTCAAATAAATAAAAATAAACAAAAAAAATTTTTAAAAAGCCCTTAAGGCAGGTCACATCAAACACACACACATACACCCTCTTCAACTTCTACAGACCCAACCTTGTCTCTTCAGTTGTCTTCTTGTCAGCAGCCCCACAACTAGTTAATCAGTTGGATTTGGAGGCTTCCAACCAACTGATTAAACATGTGCTTGAACATGATGGGAACTGAGGCCTATGCCTTTAACAGGCCAAGAAAGCTCCAGCACGCTCCACTGTTGGGACTGTGTAGACAAACAGTTCACAAAATCCTACCAATGCAGGCTGGAGAGAGAGCTTAGTGGTGAAGACACTTGCCTGCAAAGGCTAATGACCTG
The DNA here is from genome assembly GCA_036346955.1 of Dipus sagitta. NCBI lineage: Eukaryota > Metazoa > Chordata > Mammalia > Rodentia > Dipodidae > Dipus > Dipus sagitta. Next base: position 19,926,371 of record CM070780.1, read on the forward strand.
GGCTCGATTCCCTAGTACCTACACAAAGGCAACTGTACAAAGTGGCGCATGCATGCGGAATCCATCTGCAGTGGCTACAGGCCCCAGCACACCCACATTCATTTTCATCCATTCTCTCTCTTCCTCTCGGTCTCTTTACCTCCTCCTTGGAAATAAATAAATAAAAATTTTTTTTTAAATCCTACTAATGCCCTAGTGTACTCTTGTTAGAAGTGGAGTGGAAGGAAGGGCATCTCTTGGACTGTTTTTATTCTTTTAATCATTTTCTTCTTCTTAGGTTGTTTTTTTTTGGTGGTGCTGGGGATCAAACCCAGAGTCTTGCACATGCACCAAACAACACTCCCGGTTCCATTTTATTTTATTTGTTTGGTTTTTCGAGGTAGGGTTTCCTTCTAGTCCAGGCTGACCTGGAATTCACTATGTAGTCTCAGGCTGGCCTCGAACTCACAGTGATCATCCTACCTCTGCCTCCCAAGTGCTGGGATCAAAGGCAGGCATGCAATGCCACGCTTGGCTCCATTTTATTTTAAAAATTCATGATGCTTCCCCTCTATTAATATCCACCTTCAAAGAATGCAAAGATTTTTACAACTGGTTTCTTATTATCCCCTAAAGTGCCTGAAATGTGGGCAGATCAAAAAAGCAAAAAATAGGGGGAGAAAAAAAAGAACTCACAGCAATACTCTGGGAATTAGGCAATCTGTGTGGGGGTGCATAAACTCGTGACAACCATCCTCTGACTGACTAGGAAGTAAATCATGTTCCAGAATACCCGAGACAGGGGGAGGAGCTACAGCTCAAGGAACGAAGACTGCAATTTTCCACACACCAGACCTAAGTACCCATACAGACATCCTGAAAGTTGAGATTCTTGGACTTGGGAGTATCCAAGATAATCTGGGAAAACATTATGGTTCAGGTAACAACAGAAAAAACACAAAAACAAAACAGGGCTATGAATAAGGAGGCTGGTTGAGGGCAGCAGGCTAAACTGACTACAGGCCCTGGGAATCAAAATGAAATATGACTGCTGTGTCTCTCGGCTAAATAAACTGCTCCTATTACCTATGTGAGTAAGATATATATTCATCACTAATTCTCATTATGTTATCTCTCCATTCTCCACATACATGCCCTTTTCCCAAGAAAGGCAACGCTAACTCCTTTCTTTCTGTTTGCTTTTAAAACAGTACACTTAAGGGCAATCCAGTCTCCTGTAGGAATATATCTAGTCCTTGCTGGCAGAAAGATGAACAAGTGCTTAACCCACTAACCCAGACAGGAGAAATGAAACTGGCATTATTCACTCTCCCCAGCCAGACTGCCTGTCCTAATCTTGATTTTGTATTGTTTATTTCTATTTATTTACTTGAGAGCCACAGAGAGAGAAAGAGGCAGAGAGAGGCAGGGCCTCCAGCCACTGCAAAGGAACTCCAGATGCATGCACCTCCCTGTGCATCTGGCTTACGTGGGTCCTGGGGAATCGAGCCTCGAACCGGGGCCCTTAGGCTTCACATCAAGCGCTTAACTGCTAAGCCATCTCTCCAGCCCTTCCTGTCCTTTTTTCCTATACTTCTAAGACCATTTTGTATCTCTAATTCTGTGCCAAGTTAAGACCAGCCTGAGTTCAGCTGGGATCACGTGGGTACCCCCTGCTTTCTCGGAAATCACAGAATTATACTCCAAACTGGAAACGTGAAAGGAAAAGCAACCCTAAAGGAAAACCTACAAACCATCTTTCTGGTGAGTTTAGGAAGAAATGAGATCCACGGAGCCTTACGTGATGGTTAAGCTAATCTTCATTGTTACCCAGGAAAGGTGCCCTGGGGGGGCGTGACTGTGAGGCTGTTTCTAGAAAGGAGGGAAAGCCCACCCAGAACATGGGTAGCACCACCCCATAGGCTTCTCTCTCTGCTTCCTGACCACTGCCACAATGCATCCAGCCCAGCCTTCTCATGCTCTCACCCCAATGCCTTCCCCCATGGTGAACTGTAGCCCCTTTAATCACCAGCCAAAATAAAACCCTTCCTTCCTGAAACTGCTTTATGTCAGGTATTTTATCACAGCAAAGAGAAAAGTAACTAATTCATCTGATTACAAATTTTTACACCAAGTAGTCCCTTACCATTATTGTAGCTAACAAATTGCTAGGAAACACCCACTATGTGGCAGGCATAGTTACAGAAGGAATGGCCAAAGGAAGTATTTTGGGAGATTCAGATTTTAAAGAATTATGCCACTTACTTAGTTTGCTGTTTACGATCTAGGGGTGATTAAACCAAATACTAATAATGGCTACAGAAGGGTCAGACATTCATAATTGTTTTACTTCCACTCTGGACTAAAAGGGCTGGGGAAATGGTGTGAATGTTCTGTTCAGAAATACTGACACCTAAGTAACTCATAGGTGTGCATATGAATACCTTTTATTTATTTTATTTTACTTATTTATTAGAGAGAGAGAGAGGCAGAATGGGCATGCTAGGCCTCTAGCCACTGCAAACAAACTCCAGATATATGTGCCCCCTTGTGCATCTGGCTTACGTGGGTCCTGGGGAATCAAACCTGGGTCCTTTGGCTTTGCAGGCAAGCGCCTTAACCGCTAAGCCATCCCTTCAGCCCATGAACACCTTCTCCAACCTCTTCCCTCTACCCCCATCCCCACGCTCACCATATATTCTAGGCTTCTGCTCAAGAGGCTCTTCCTTCCTGGAATACCCTTTTTCAGTTCCTGGAAGCTCATTTCCCTATGGACGTACGATTCTAGGCTTTCTTTCTCAGTTTAAACCTTTGATGAGCTTGTTATGTGCCAACCATTTCCTAATATCGCCTATGCAGCCCAGGTCACTGCCTTACTAGGACCCAGCGCCACTTGAGCATGGCTCAGAGGATTCCCTCAAACACTATTGGCATAGTATTTGCAATATTTTTTGAGAAAGGACAGAAGGAGAGGGAACATTATAATGAAATGGCAAGAGGGGCACAAATTCTTTCTGGGATCTGATCTATTTTTTTATTACAACTTTGTTTGTTTTTCAAGGTAGGGTCATGCTGTAGCCGAGGCTAACCTGGAATTCACTATGTACTCCCAGGATGACTTTGAACTCTTAGTGATCCTCCCTCCTCTGCCTCCCAAGTACTGGTATTAAAGGCGTGTGTCACCATGCTCAGCTGATCTGATCTATTTTACTGATTAAAAAGCTATGGACAGCCAGGTGTGGTGGCGCACGTCTTTAATCCCAGCGCTTGGGAAGCAGAGGTGGGAGGATCACCATGGGTTCAAGGACACCCTGAGACTACATAGTGAATTCCAGGTCAGCCTGGGATACAGCACGACCCTACCTTAAAAAACCAAACCAAAAAAAAACCAAAACCAAGGGGGGGGGGGAAGCTATGGACTAGGGCTGGAGAGATGGCTTAGTGGTTAAGGCATTTGCCTGCAAAACCTTAAAGACCTGGGTTCAATTCTCCAGGACCCATGTAAGCCAGATGCACAAGGGGGCACATGTGTCTGGAGTTCGTTTGCAGTGGCTACAGGTCCCGGTGCACCCATTCTATCTGTTTCTTTCTCTCTCTCATAAATAAATAAATAAACAAACAAATAAAGTAGAAAATAAAAGCTATGGACTAGCCAAGCGTGGTGGTGCACACTTTTAATCCCAGCACTTGTAAGGCAGAGGTAAGGATGATAGCTCTGAGTTCAAGACCAGCCTAGGAGTACAAAGTGAATTCCAGGTCAGCCTGGGCTACAGCAAGATCCTACTTCAGAAAACCAAAAAATCATGGGCTGAAGAGATGGCTTAGGAGTTAAGGAGCTTTCCTGCAAAGCCTAAGGACCCATGCTCGACTCTCCAGATTCCACTTAAGCCAGACTCACAAAGGTGAGGCAAGCACAAGGTCGCACATGCCCACTAGGTGGTGCAAGCCTCTGGAGATCTATTGCAGTGACAAACCAATTCTCTCTCTCCCCTTCTAAAATAAAAAAAAAAGAAAAAAGAAAAAAAAAAAAAGCCATGGACTTCAAACACCTCTGGGAAAGACAGAAGACTTTAGACTTCTAATAATGGACTGGAGGCCAAGTGGGCCATCTAGACAATGTTTTCTAAAAGGCTTCTTGCCAAAGGCAATAAATCGCGCTTTCTAGGGGTAAATGAGGAATTCCAGAGACATCTCCAAGGTGTTATGGATAGCAATTAGGCTGTGCTTACTTAGGGTCAAAAACCTTTAGAACTCTCCTCTCATGCCTATGTCCCAACAGTGGCCCTGTAAAACCACTTTACAACTTTGTTTACTAAGGAAAATTCTTTAACTTTTAACTTTGTTTCACATTACACTCTAATTTTGAGAAGGGAGGGGTGGTTTCCTAGCAACCCGGGCTAAGTCCCTAAGTAAGTACTCTGTCCAAAGGAAGTTAACTGCCATCCTGCCCTGAGGCCGAATAAGCCACGCCTGTTTAAGACATGCTTTTCCTTTCCTTTCCCACCTCCAAGCTCCTTTTCTATTTCTTTCTTTGTTTTTGACCTAAAATTTACTCTGTAGTCCCAACTGGCCTTGAACTCCCAGTGATCATCCTACCTCAGCTGGGTGTGCACTATACCTTGCCCAGTTTCTCTCTCTCACACACAAACACACACAGACAGACACACACAGAAACAGCGATATTGTGTGTGTGTGTATTGGGTGTGCCAAGGCCTCCGCCACTGCAAACGAATTCCAGATGCATGGACCATACTGCATCTAGCTTTTACATGGGAACTGGGGAATTGAACCCAGGCTGCCAGGTTTTGCAAGCAAGTGCCTTTAGCCACTCTCTCCAGGTTCTCTTGCCATTTTTATTATTATTATTTTATTTATTTATTTATTTGTTTGTTTTTCGAGGTAGGGTCTCACTCTAGCTCAGGCTGACCTGGAATTCACTATGTAGTCTCAGGGCGGCCTCGAACTCACAGCGATCCTCCTACCTCTGCCTCCCATGGGGATTAAAGGCGTGCACCACCACATCCGGCTTTTAAAAATTATTTTTTTACTTTTTTTGAGAGACAGACAGACACAGAGAGAGAGAGTGGGCGCACCAGGGCCTCCAGCCACTGCAAACAAACTCCGGATGCATGCGCCACCCTGTGCAAATGGCTTACGTGGGTCCTGGGGAATTGAACCTGGGTCCTTTGGCTTTGCAGGCAAACGCCTGAACCACTAAACCATGTCTTCAGCCCTTTATCACTTAATAACATTGCCAACTCTGCTTCCTCGATCGGCTCAACCTAAAATTCAGTTTAGCGTCGGAGTCCCCGAGCCCCGGGGTTGAAGGTCTCTTACAAGTGAACTCCCCCAGGCTGGACAGACCGATGTTAATTAAGTGGACAGTGAAATTTCCACAGCTGACATTCTGATTTCTTTACTGAACTGCGGCTCTACCGCAGGTATGGTTTGTTTGGGGTGGGGGGGAGGACGGTGAGAACTTACTACAGCCAAGGGAAGGAATCTAGATAGGCCTAGACCCCCGAGGTCAGCCCAGTGAAAGGATGGAGACCAGGGCTACGACAAGAGGATGGCAGGAGAGCTGCAGCAGACAGGGGGAGGGGGGTCTGCAGCCAGGGGGTTGGGAAAAAGCCAGAAGGGAGGGTGTGTCGGAGGGACCTGAGCCAAGGCCTCTTTGGGGAGCGAGCCTGTGACTCACCTGGGAAGCTGGGTCCGGGCCATGAGCCCGAACCGAAGAGCAGCTTCCTGTAGCGCTGGAAGGCCTCGTCGAGGACGGCGCAGCCGGGCTGCGCGGCCGATCCGGCATGGTAGCGGAACTGGAAGATGTTGGGGTACAGGGTGTAGCGCCGGTGGGACGTGCGGATGTACTGGGGCCAGGGCCACAGGGCCGCGGCCCGGCACGCTAACGCCGCCGCCAGCAGCAGCGAAAACAGCAGCCTGCAGCAGCAGCCCATGGCTCCCCCCCCAACCCCGCCCCGCAGCACCGGGCGACTCTTCTATACTCGGCCGGCCGAGCCCCACGTGAGAGCTCGGTCACGTGAGCGGCACCCGCGCGCGTGGAGACCGGCGGGCCACGTGACCCGGCCCACGCCGCGCAGCCGCCGTTGAAGGGACGACGCCCGCTTCCGCCCGGCCTCTGCACGCCGTTAGCCAATCAGGAGAGGCGCGTCAGGAGGGAAAGGGCGCCCCCTCGCTGCGGGGTCGTCGGATGGCTTGTCCTCCTGGAAGGCCTAAGGCCTTAGGCAATTTCAGGAACAGAAAAACAGGGTTAAAGCCCCAGAAGCATTGTTAAGTATAAAGTGCTGCGGGGCAGAAAGGCACTGAATCCGGCTAGAAGGGAATGGCAAAATCACAGCGTGATCTCCTTATAAGGAAAAGGTGGTTTTGTTCTCTTTAGTTTGTTTTGGGGTTTGATCAAGGCAGGGTCTCACTCTAGCCCAGGCTGACCCAGAACTCACTCCATAGTCCCAGGCTGGCTTCGAACTCATAGCGATCCTGCCACCCCCCCCCCCCCACCTCCTGAGTTGGGATCAAAGGCATTCGCCATCATGCTTGGTGTAGGAAAATGCTTTGAGGCACACCATTGTCTGCCTCCAACTGGGAATGATTATAAATACCCTATTGTTCTACTCTCAGACCCCTTCCCTTCAGAAAGAACTTCACACATCCTGGGGTGTGTGTGTGTGTGTTTGTGTGTTTTACCAGTAAACTTGTAGAGCACTTTTAGCAAAGTAGCAAGATACAAAATCAGTAGCATTCATACATTCCAACAATGAATTTACTGAGAAAGAATTCAGGAAAACTATACTTTACAAGAGCTTCAAAAATGGACCTAGGCGCTGGTTGTGGTGGCGCACACCTTTAATCCCAGCACTCAGGAGGCAGAGGTAGAAGGATTGCCATGAGTTCGAGGCCACTCTGAGACTACATAGTAAATTCCAGGTCATCCTCAGTTTGAGTGAGACTCTTACTGAAGGACTCAGGAACCAGAGGGATGCCATGACAGGCTTCAGAGTCAACAGTAGGCCTAAGTTTCTGTTTCCCAGCAAGGTTTAAATAAGAATTTAACAGTTACTGAAAAAAAGATCACAAACTGCTTATGCCATACATTTCTATAGTCATAAGACGAGTTGCTTAAGTTCCTCAAACACACATAGCCAGTGGCAATAAAGGTTACCTAATCTGCTTGAAATTCCCCTAGCCCCCTCCCACCAGCTCTGGCCCCCAGCATCCTAAGCCTATCAGAAAAATACAAGTGCAGTTACTACTTAAATCTACCAATCATGTAACCATTCCCCTACTTCTTTGTTCAAATCCCTATAAAAAACCTGCCCCCCTGCTGCCCAGAGCTCTTGTACGGATCCACTGCGTTGGTGAAGTCAAGAGTCCGAGCTTAAGCCTGAAATAAAGCTCCTTGCCTTCGCATACGTGTTTGGTTCTTCATGGTGGTCACTGGGGGCACCAAGAACTGGGCATAATACTTACCTCATAAAAAAATAAAAATAAAAGGAAATCTAGGGCTAAAGAGATGACTTAGTGGTTAAAGGCACTTGCTTGCAAAATCTAACAGCTTGGGTTTGATTCCTCAATATCCACATAAAGCCAGATGCACATAGTGGTGCGTGTATCTGGAGTTACTTTGCAATGGCTAGAGGCCCTGTCTCCCATACTCATATTCTGTCTCTCTCTCCTCTCTGCTTCTTTCTCTTTCTCCTTCTCAAATAAGCAAATAAAATATTTTTTAAAAAGAAGGAAAACCAGGGCCAGGGAGATGTCTCAATGGTTAAAGGCACTTGCTTGCAAAATCTTAACAGCTTGGGTTAGATTCCCCAATACCCATGTTAAGCCAGATACACGAAGCAGCACATGGGTCACAGTTTTTGTTTGCAATGGCAAGAGGCCCTGGTATGTCCATTTCTCTTCCTATCTTTCTCTCTTTCTCCCATCCAAGTGCTAACTAGGCCCGGCCCCACTTAGCTTTCAAGATCAGACATGTTCAGGGTAGTATGGCCATACACACTGGTGCTCTTTCTCCCTCTCTCTCTCATAAATAAAAATATTTTTTAAAAGTGCCAGGGCTGGGACTGAAGAGATGGCTTTAGCCATTAAGTGCTTGACTGTGAAGCCTAAGGACCCCAGTTTGAGGCTCAAATCCCTAGGACCCACGTAAGCCACATGCACAAGGTGGTGCATGCATCTGAAGTTCACTTGCAGTGACTGGAGGCCCTGGCACTCCCATTCTCTACCTGCCTCTTTCTCTCCTGTTGCTCTCAAATAAATAAAAATAAAAACAAAACAAAAAAAAATTTTTTTTAAGTGCCAGGGCCTCTTACCGCTGCAAGTGAATTCCAGATACATGGGTCACTTTGTGCATCTGGCTTTAGATGGATACTGGGGAATCAAACCCAGGCAGTTTGGCTTTCCAAAAATTGCCTTAACTGCTGAGCCATCTCTTCAGCCCTGAACCTTATTCATTGAGATAGGGTTTCTTATTGAACCCAGAGTTCACCAATTCTAGCTAGCCAGCTTGTCTCAAAGATCCCGTCTTAGCCAGGTGTGGTGGCACATGCCTTTAATCCCAGCACTCGGGAGGCAGAGGCAGGAGGATCAGTATGAGTTCGAGGCCAGCCTGAGACTGAATTCCAGGTCAGCCTGGGCTAGAGTGAGACTGAAAAATAAAAACAAAACAAAAAGACCCCTGCCTCTGCCTCCCCAGCAGTGTGGTTTACAGGCATGCACCCACCATGCTCAGTATTTACCTGGGTGCAGGGGATTCAAGCTCGTTACATACATAGAAAAGGGTTGGGGCTATAGCTCAGTTGGTGGAGAACTTTCCTAGCAGGTAGAAGGCCCTAGCATAGTCAATACCTCTTAAACTGGGTGTGGTAGCACACATCCGCAATCCAGCACTCTGGGAGTGGGGGCAGGAGGATTGGAAGTTCAAGGTTCAGGCTGGCAACACCAACGAGACCTTTGGCTGTACCCTGCCATACTCGCACATTGCGCTTTCAAGAACGAATGATAAAACGCTTTTGGGTGAAGTGATGGTAAGCGCTAATTTGCTTCAATCAGTGGTGTAACAAGGAGCCAAAAATCTGTACATCACCGTTGTGAAGGAGATCAGAGGATGGCTGACCAGACTTCCTGTTGCTGACATGGGTGGCATGGTGATAGCCACACTATGACAGGGAGATGGCTCGGTGGGGAAAAACATTTCTGTGAAAGCATGAGAACTGGAGACTTTTTTCAACTAACTGTTCTTTTTATTTCTTTTAAAATATTTTATTTTATTTATTTATCTGAGAGAGAGACAAAGAAAGAAGCAGAGAGAGAGAAAATGGGTACACCAGGGCCTCTAGCACTCCAGATACATGCGTCACCTGGTATATCTGGTTTACGTGGGTCCTGGGCAATTGAAACTGGGTCCTTTGGCTTTGCAGGCAAGTGTCTTAACTCCTAAGCCATCTCTCCAGCTCTATTTATTTGTTTTTAATATTTATTTATTTATTTGAAAGGGAGAAAGAGGCAGATAGACAAATAGATAACGGGCACACCAGGGCCTCCAGCCACTGCAAACAACTCCAGATGCATGTGCCACCTTGTGCATCTGACTTTCCGTGGGTCCTGGAGAACTGAACATGGGTCCTTTGGCTTTGCCGGCAAGTGCCTTAACCGCTAAGCCATCTCTCCAGCCCCCCTTTTTGTTTATTTTTAAATATTTTTATTTATTTATTTGTAAGAAGAGCAAGAGAAAGAGGGAGAATGGGTGTGTCAGGGCCTTTTGCCACTGCAACAAACTCCAGATGTATGCTCCACTTTATGCATCTGGGCATGGGGAGACTGAATTTGGGCTTTGCAAGCAAGCACCTTTAACCACTGGGCAATCTCTCTAGCCTGAGGACCTCAGTCTGATCCCCAGTATCCATGTGAAAAGCTAGGTTTGACCATGCACGCCTGTAACCCCACCCCTGTCAGGAAAGAGACCAGAGAATCACTGGCTCACCGGTCAGCCAGTCTGACTGAAACCTGCAGCTCCAGTGTCAGGGAGACTCCATCTCGTGGAAACATGCAGAAGAGCAGGAAGGGAAGTCACATGGTATTCTCTTCTGGTTCCCACACATGTTCACACGGGACATGTTCTTCTGCACACAAACGTACATGTGAAACAGGACATTTGGTGTGACCTCTGTCAACGTGCCAATATATACCAGTGCACTCACTGATAATTTGGGGTGTCCCTGAATTCTTGTCTTATGAATTCAACAAACGAAATCCACAGACCACAGGATAAGGCTCAGAAAGATTTTATCATAGCTCAAATTTGGCCTTAGGAGGGAGAGCTTTAAGAGAAGGAGAGCTTTAAGGGAAGGAAAACACAGCTTAGACTTTTAGAAAAGAGCTTTAAGAGAACAAGGGTTTAAGCCCAGAACACAAGAAAAGGGCAGCTGCTTTAGCCAGTCTAGTCCTGATGTCAGGTCAGGATTTCTGGAAAAGGGACATCTTCCTAGAAATCTGAATTCTCTAGGAAGGGCCTTCTCAGAAGGGAGTGGAAGGACTCCCTAAGTGGACAGAGATAAGGAAATGCCAGACCCTTCTGACTTTTTTTTTTTTTTTTTTTTTTTGGCTTTTCAAGGTAGGGTCTCATTCTAGCCCCAGGCTGACCTGAAATTCACTTTGAAGTCTCAGGCTGGCCTCCAACTCATGGCGATCCTCCTACCTCTGCCTCCCGAGTGCTGGGATTAAAGGTGTGCACCACCACACCTGGCCTTTCTGACATTTAAAAAATATATATTTTTATTTTATTTTATTTTTATTTTTATTTATTAATTTTTTTTTTTTTTGAGAGAGAGAGGGGAGACAGATAGAGTGAACATGGGCACACCAGGGCCTTCTGTCACTGCAAATGAACTCTAGATGCATGTGCCACTTTGTGCATGTGGCTCTAAATGGGAAATGGGGACTGAGACCCAGGCCATCAGGCTTTCAGGCAAGTGTCTGTAAACACTGATTCATATCTCTAGCCCCTTCTGACTTTCCCCTTCAGACCCAGGGACAATTCCTGCATTATTTAGCCAAAGAGAAAGCTATTCACTTTGGAGGTCCTGCTGCCCCTACACTGCCTCACATGTACCACACACACCACACCACACATACTGCACACACATGCAAACAAAAAGAAAAGAAAAGGCTGGGCGTGGTGGCGCATGCCTTTAATCCCAGCACTCGGGAGGCAGAGGTGGGAGGATCACCATGAGTTGGAAGCCAACCTGAGAATACATAGTGAATTCCAGGTCAGCCTGGGCTAGAGTGAGACTCTACCTTGAAAAACCAAAAAATAAAAAAATATAAATATAAATTTAAATAAAAATAAAAAAGAGGCAAAGCAGAGTTAGGAAAGGTCCATCCAGCAGTGGAATTTGACAATGACAGTCATACCTGAGAAAGGATGGGGTGTTCTTCATTAGTGTAGACTGAGGTCAGAGATGTAGATGAGGAGAAAAGCACAAAAGGAACTTTGCCAAGTGTCCTTTGAGCCTCTACAGTACTGCCAGAGTTTTATTCTAAATTGTGCATCTGATAACTACCCTCCTGCCTGACAGCTTTGTTGTTTTTATTTTTGCGACAGGTTTTGGCTACATAGCCCTAGACTGACGTCTTGTTTGTGCTCTTCCCCCTGCCTCTGCCTTAGCTGCTGCTTCTTTTTATTAAAAAAAAAAAAAATTGCCGGGCGTGGTGGTACATGCCTTTAATCCCAGCACTCAGGAGGCAGAGGTAGGAGGATCATCATGAGTTCGAGGCCACCCTGAGACTACATAGTGAATTCCAGGTCAGCCTGGGCCAGAGTGAGACCCTACCTTGAAAAACAAAACAAAAAAAAAAAAAAAAAAAAAGATTATTTATTTGAGAGAGATTGAAAAGAGGCAGAGAGAGAGGGACAGAGAACATGGTTGCACTAGGGCCTCCTGCTGCTGCAGATGAACTCCAGATGCATGCACCACTTTATACCTTTAGTCACTGATCTATCTCTCCAACCCCTGCTTCTGTTTCTCTAGTAGCTGGAATTTCAGGCATGTGTCACCACACCTGGCTTAGGCTCCAGAACACCCTCCTTCCCCCACCTCCAATACTGGGGATTGAACCCAGAGCCTTAGACATGCTAGGCAAATGCTCTACCACTGAGCTACAGCAGCAGCCTAGGTTTCCGAACTTTCATTGGCTATAATAATATCAGAATAAAATCTACCTTTTATGATCAAACCAAGGAATAGAAATTCATGCTATTTCATGTTAGTCTACGGAAGGGATATTTGTGGTAACCTTGCCCACTCCCCCCCAACCCCCCCCAAAAAAAAACCCAAACCACCAAACTTCAAAAAGCAGAAATCAGGGGTGGAGAGATGGCTTAATGGTTAAGCGCTTGCCTGTGAAGCCTAAGGACCCCGGTTCGAGGCTTGATTCCCCAGGACCCACGTTAGCCAGATGCACAAGGGGGCGTATGCGTCTGGAGTTGGTTTGTGGTGCCCTGGTGCACCCATTCCTGCTGTCTCTCTATCTATCTATCTCTCTCTCTGTCTCTCTCTCTGTCTCTGTCACTCTCAAATAAATAAATAAAAATGAGCAAAAAGTTGTTTTTTAAAAAAAGCAGAAATCAATGACCTTTCTGCGTTCATTTCTTTCTCCAAAGTCTCTTCTGCTCCTCGCTAGATATCTGATCTGTTTTCTCCTTGCCTGTCAGCTACTTCCGTTTCCATGAACCTCAGTATCCTCATGACTTGAGTGTTGCACAGAATGCATGATGGTCATCTTTTTTTTTTTTTAAGATTTATTTATTTTTATTTATACTTTTAAGACAGAGAGAGGAAGAGAGAAAGAGAAGGAGAGAGAATGGGCACACCAGGGCCTCTAGCTGCCTCAAACAAGCTCCAGATGCATGAGCCACCATGTGCATCTGACTTATATGGGACCTGGAGAATCGAACCTGGGTCCTTAGGCTTCGCAGGCAAGCACCTTAATCACTAAGCCATTTCTCCAGCCCAGCACTTTAAATTTTGAGCCATCTTCCCTGCCCCTGAGTTGCCTCTTAAGTTTTATTATTACTATAATAATAATAATTATTATTATTATTTTGTTTTATTGATGTAGGTCCTCGTTCTAGCCCAGGTTGACATGGAATTCACTAAGTAGTCTCAGGCTGGCCTTGAACTCACAGTGATTTGTCTCCATGCCCGGCTATTAAAATATTACTATTAGCTGGACGAGGTGGTGCATGCCTTTAATCCCAGCATGCAAGAGGCAGAGGTAGGAGGATTGGTATGAGTTTGAGGCTATCCTGAGACTACATAGTGAATTCCAGGTCAGCTTGGGCTAGAGTGAGACCATACCTCAACAACCTCTCCCCCAAAATATTACCATTAAAAATTTGTTTTATGTTTTGGAACACTTTTTAAAAATTTTTGTTTTTTTAAATTAACTAATTTATTTATTTATTCATTTTTGGTTTTTCAAAGTAGGGTCTCACTCTGGTCCAGGTTGACGTGGAATTCACTATGTAGTCTCAGGGTAGCCTCGAACTCACAGTAACCCTCCTACCTCTACCTCCCAAGCACTGGGATTAAAGGCCCAGCTCTAATTAATTTTTATTGACAACTTCCATGATTGTAAACAATATCCCATGGTAATTCCCTCCCTCCCCCCACTTTCCCCTTTGAAATTCAACTCTCCATCATATCCCCTCCCCCTCTCAGTCAGTCTCTCTTTTATTTTGATGTCATGATCTTTTTCTCCTATTATGATGGTCTTGTGTAGGTAGTGTCAGGCACTGCAAGGTCATGGATATCCAGGCCATTTTGTGTCTGGAGGAGCACATTCTAAGGAGTCCTACCCTTCCTTTGGCTCTTACATTCTTTCCGCCACCTCTTCCACAATGGACCCTGAGCCTTGGAAGGTGTGATAGAGATGTTTCAGTGCTGAGCACTCCTCTGTCAACTCTTCTCAGCACCATGATGCCTTCTGAGTCATCCCAAGGTCACTGCCATCTGAAAAGAGAAGCTTCTCTAACTAAAACTGAGAGTAGCATTAATATATGGGTATGACCATTAAGAGAAGTGCTTACTGGGCAGTTTGGTGAGCATAGTATATACATTTAGCCAGACAGCAGCAGATGTTACACCCCTAGGGCTCATGACTACCCCTGTTGTAGGTTTTCAGTATCAGGGATGTATTCCCTCCCATGGAGCGGTCCTCCAGTCAAATTAGAGGGCAGTTGGTTTCCCCCATAACAGACATGCCAATATTGCACCCGTTGGCTCATTTGGCCTGGCTGGCCAAATCTAAGGCTTGCAGTGACCACTTTTGAGTATCTTCCCTGGTGATTTCTCTCTCCCCCATTGAACTGCATGCAGAATGGCTTCTTCCAGCTTTCTGTCAGCTGGTCTACATGGAGGAGGTTATCAGCTTAGTTCCAGCAGGATTTCTCAGTGACCTTATAGCCCAAGTATATGGAGTCTTCAGCAATATGGTCTTACCATCTATTCCTGGTGGGAAACTAAGGGCCTTGGCAATGGCCTGTAATGTTTTGGGGGCATCAGGGACCTTCCTGGCCAACAACTCACTGGAAAGTATCTCATCCCTGGCATTGAAAATTTTCTAGTAACAATCTATGGCTCCTGAGTGTTCTGTTGTCCAGAAAAGTAGGTTTCCATATGATTTATTTATATCTTCTTAGATTTTGATTAGCCCTCCTTCTACCTTTCCTTTATTCAATCTCTTCCCCTGACCTCACTTAGGCCTTTTCATTCCCATTAATCTGTTCTACGTACATATATACAATGCCATCTATTTATTTGCAAGCAGAGAGAGATAGACGAGAGACAAAGAGAATGGGCATGACAGGACCTCCAACTGCTGTAAATGAACACCAGGTGCATGTACATCTGGCTTTATGTGGGCACTGGGGAACCAAACTCAAACTCTGGTCATTAGGTTTTGCAGGCAAACACCTTAACTGCTAAGCCATCTCTCCAGCCCTTTATTTTATGCATTTTTATTTATTTGACACAGAGAGAGAGAAAGAGGAAGACGCAGATAGGGAGAAACAGAATAGGCGTACCAGGGTATCCAGCCACTGCAAATGAATTCCAGATGCATGCACCATCTTGTGCAACTGGTTTACGTGGGACCTGGGGAATCAAACCTGGATCCTTGGGCTTCACAGGCAAGCACCTTAACCTCTAAGCCACTTTTACAGCCCCTTTCTTTTTAACTTTTAAAAAAATTTTAGCTGGGCATGGTGGTGCATGCTTTCCTCCCAGTACTTAGGAGGCAGAGGTAGGAAGATCGCCATGAGTTTGAGGCCACCCTGAGACTACATAGTGAATTCCAGATCAGCCTGAGCTAGAGAAAGACCCTAACTCAAAAAACCAAAATAATAATAATGATAATTGTATGTGTGGGTAGTATTTGTGTGTGGTGGTTTCATTAGGTGTCCCCCATAACCTTAGGTATTCTGAACGCTGGCCTCCTCAGCTGATGGCAATTGGAAAATAACACCTCTTGGAGGCAGTGTATTGTTAGAGGCGGGCTTATGGGTGTTATAGCCAGTGTCCCCTTGCCAGTGTTTGGCACACTCTCCTATTGCTATTGTCCATCTGATGTTGGTGAGGAGGTGATGTCCACCCTCTGCTCATGTCATCGTTTTCCCTGCCATCATGGAGCTTCCCCTCAAGTGTCTAAGCCAAAATAAACTTCTTTTATCCTCCCACAAGTTGCTCTTGGGTGGGTAATTTCTGCCAGCAATGTGAACCTGACTGCAACAGTGTATGTATGTATAGTATATGCATGTGTGTGTGTGCACAGATGTGCAACACACACACACACACACACACACACACACACACACACAAAGTGTAGAGGCCAGAGGAGAATGGCAGTTGTCCTTTCCTATTGCTCTTCCTCTTTTTTTAATGACATGTTTTTTTAAACATATTTATTTATTTATTTGAGAGAGAGAAAAAGGGAGGGAGGGAGGGAGAGGGAGAGAAAAAGAGAGAGAGAGAGAGAATGGGCACTCCAAGGCCTCCAGCCACTGCAGACAAACTCCAGACGCATGTGCCCCCTTGTGCATCTGGCTTATGTGGGTCCTGGAGAACTGAAGCAGGATCCTTTGGCTTTGTAGGCAAATGCCTTAACCACTAAGCCATCTTTCCAGCCCCCTATTGCTATTGCTGTTCCTCTTTATCCCTTAAGATGGTATCTCTCACTGAACGTTGAGCTGCCGTTTTTAACCATACTGGCTGACCAGTGAGCCCAAGTGATTCTCCAGACTCCTTACAGGACTTCCTGTGAGGAGCAGAGACTGGAGGCATGAGTGGCCATACCCAGCTTTCTTTTTTTCAATGTTTTATTTTATTTATTTATTTGAGAGAGAGAAGCAGAGTGAGCAAGAGAGAGAGAACACTCAGCTTCCTACGTGGGTGCTGGCGATGGAACTCATGCAGTGTCAGAACCTCTCGGATCCTCATGTTTGCATAGCACAGTACCGCAAGCCCTCTTACTCTGAGTCATCTTGCCTGCCGCTGAAACAGAGTTTTTCTTTACAGTTCAGGCTGGCCTTGAACTCAAGATTTCTCTGCTTCCTGCTACTAACATGCTTGACAATCAAAACATAACAGGAGGGCTGGAGAGATGGCTTAGAGAGGGGCCAGAGAGCTTGCCTCTCTATCTGCCTCTTTCTCTCTCTGTCTCAAATAAATAAAAGTTTTTTTTTTAAAGAAATTAGCTGGTTTTACTTCTCTGCCAGGAAAAAAGAATGTTTTCTCATTTTAAAAATATGTATTTACTTATTTATTTGAGAAAGAAAGAGGCAGATAGAGAAAGAGAGAGAGAGAGAATGAGCACAACATGGCCTCCAGCCACTCCAAACAACTGGTCTCCAGCCCGGATCAGTTAATTTCTTTGAGTTACTAGTTAGTCATAATTAGTTCTTCAGACATTTCTTCAAAAGGTATTATTGCTGGAGAGATGGCTTAGTGGTAATGTGCTTGTCTGCAAAGCCAAAGGACCCAGTTTCGATTCTCCAGGACCCACGTAAGCCAGGTGCACAAGGGGGCACAGGCATCTGGAGTTTGTTTGCAGTGGCTGGAGGTCCTAGCACGCCCATTCTCTCTCTATCTCAAATAAATAAATTAAATTAAATTTTTAAAAAAAGTAATACTGGGCTGGAGGGATGGCTTAGTCGTTAAAAAGCTTGTCTGCAAAGCCAAAGGACCCAGGTTTGATTCCCCAGGACCCACGTAAGCCAGATGCACAAGGTGGTGCATGCATCTGGAGTTCGTTTGCAGTGGCTGGAGGCTCTGCCATTTTCTTCCTCTGCCTCTTTCTCTCTCTCTCAAATAAATAAACATAAATAAAAAATAGTAATTAAGGGTTGGAGAGATGGCTTAGCAGTTAAGGCACTTGCCTGCATAGCCTAAGGACCCAGGTTCAATTCCCCAATACCCATGTAAAGCCAGATGTACAAGGTGGCATATGCATCTGGAGTTTGTTTGCAGTGGCTAGAGGCCCTGGTGTATCCGTTCTCTCTTTTCTCTCTTCTTCTCTGTCTCTCATAAATAAAATGAATAAATAATAATAAAAAGGTAATTCTGTTTGCCAGCATGCATTATCCAACTTAATAGAAAGAGGATCTCAACTTCTTTTTTTTTTCAACTTCTTATAATATTATCATCAGAAGAAATAATTGTTAGCTTGATCTTAGTCCAGTGAAGTGAAAAGAACTCTGTGTACTAAACAAGCAGTTCCTCAAAGAGGTGTTGTGGTTTTTTCTTTTTTATGGTTTTTCGAGATAGGGTCTAGCTCTAGCCCAGGCTGACCTGGAATTCACCATGTAGTCTCCAGGGAGGCCTTGAACTTTCAGTGAATTAAAGGCGTGTGTCACCACGTCCGGCTTCAAAAAGTAACAGTAGCCCAGCTGGGATGGCTCCACCATCTGCCCAGCTATTTGAGTAGACTTTTAATCTTTGTTACCCTTGCTGTCTCATGACAGTTGCTAGGTAATGTCTATTGCATTTTATTTTCCTGCCAACAGTGGCCATTAGTATTGTACAATGTTGTGACCTTGCTTAGATGTTTCCTGTAAATATTATGTGGCCAAATATCTTGACTTGTCTACATTGTATCTGGTGATTAAAATTTTGGGTTACAGCTGGGTGTAGTGGCCCACTTGGGAGGCACAGGTAGGAGGATCGCCATGAGTTTGGGGCCTCCCTGACACTACATAGTGAATTCCAGGTCAGCCTGGGCTAGAGCGAGACCCTACCTCGAAAAACCAAACTAAAAAATAAAAATAAGTAATTCAGAGCCTACATTACTGCCCATTAATCAGTCTTTGCCTTTTGTCATTCTTCGTGTGTGGGTCCTCCATGTCTTACTCCCTTCCTTAACAAGGAGCACAGTTATAGCCTCCAGAAGCCTAGTGCACAGGTCCGTATAAATCCTCTTCCTTCCCTCCCTCCCTCCCTTCCCTCCCTCCCTCCCTCCCTTCCTTCCTTCCTTTCTTCCTTTTTTTCTAGGTAGGTAGGGTTTCACTCTAATCCAGGCTGGCCTCGACCTCACAGCAATCCCCCTACCTCAGTCTCCCCAGGTAGCGAGTGTGCAGTGAGGTGTGTGCCACCACACCCAGCCCATGTGATTTTTCTGACCTTTGGCCATTCACTAACACTAAGCTTCAGAAAACTAGTGACTCAGGGCTGTGATGCAGTTTCCAAGAAGCACATTTCACTGATACTCAAGAGGGCTTTGTTGTGATAAAAACAGAGTTAGAATTTGTTTTGTTTGAAGTGGTGTCTCTTTTTGTTTGTTTTTGGTGGGGGGGGGGGTGTTGAGGTAGGGTCTCACTCTAGCCCAGGCTGACCTGGAATTCACTCTGTAGTCTCAGGCTGGCCTCGAACTCACGGCGATCCTCCTACCTCTGCCTCCCCAGCGCTGGGATGAAAGGCGTGCGCCACCACGCCTGGCTGAAGTGGTGTTTCTGTTGTTGTTCTTGTTTTATTTGCAGCGCTGGGCCTGGGCCTGCTAGGAAAGTATTCACCATTGAATTCCATCCCAGGCGCCGAAGTGCCTTTTGGGCGTCTTTCTTTTGGATTCTGTTGGTTTTCGTTCATGTTTAGATTGTTTCTCCCTCTTGGGACTTGTCTCGTGTGTGGGTGGCACAGAAAATGCTCTGATACTTAAGTCACTAGGGAGAGACTTGGGAAGAGAAGCTTGGGTGCTCAGTACTGGAGGGCCTAGAGCCGGTCAAAGAACACAGGGCGGCTCTGGTGGGACCGTGCACGGCTCCATCGTACAGGGTGCTCATTGGAGATTTGGGTCAAGCCACAGCCATGGTTTTCCTTAGCGCGAATCTCTCTCGGGAACCTGGTAGAGCTATAGTAGGCACATTAGGCAACTGGTTCGAAGACAAACCATTATACCGTATACCATCCGGAATAAATATCAGACACCCACAGGATTCCACAGAGAAAGACTCAAGCTCTAACAAAGACTTAGGGAAAAGCATGGCTCTCAATAGATGCTGCTGGCAGTGTGTGTGTGTGTGTGTGTGAAGGCTTGCTGTTCTCCCCTGTTGTGTGTCTGCCACAAAAGAAGTCTCCTCGCCCACAAAAGCAGTAGACGTGGGGGAAATTGTTTTTTCTCAATTTCTATTAACATTTTCCATGATTATAAAAAATATCCCATGGTAATACCCTCCCTCCCCCCACTTTCCCCTTTTTTTTTGTCTCCATCATATCCCCTCCTCTTCTCAATCAGTCTCTCTTTTATTTTGATGTCATGATCTTTTCCTCCTCTTATGATGGTCTTATGCAGGTAGTGTCAGGCACTATGAGGTCATGGATATCCAGGCCATTTTATGTCTGGAGGGAGCATGTTGTAAGGAGTCCTACCCTTCCTTTGGCTTTTACATTCTTTCCGCCACCTCTTCCGCATTAGACCCTGAGCCTTGGAAGGTGTGATCGAGATGTTACTCAGTACTCCAGTCACTTCTTTCCAGCACTTTGATACCTTCTGAGTCGTCATGTGGGGGAAATTTTTGAGAATCATAAATATTAAGAGGTATATATGAACTTAGAAAATATAGCACTCACTGGGTGTGGTGGTGCACGCTTTTAACCCCAGCACTCAGGGGGCAGAGACAGGAGGATCACCATGAGTTTCGAGGCCACCTCCCCCCCAAGAATACAGAGTGAATTCCAGGTCAGCCTGGGCTAGAGTGAGACCTCGAAAAAACAAAAATAAAAACTAAAACAAAAATAGACAGGCGTGGTGGCGCATGCCTTTAATCCCAGCACTCGGGAGGATCGCCATGAATTCGAGGCCACCCTGAGACTACATAGTGAGTTCTAGGTCAGCCTGGACTAGAGTGAGACCCTACTTCGAAACCTCCCCCCCAAAAAAAGAAACCCTAAAACAAAAATATACCTCAGCAGTTAAGGGCACTTCCTACACAAGCATGAGGGCCCGAGGAGGTCCAAGAGATGGCTTGGGTTTGACCCCCAGGACCCACATCAACAGCTGGGCGTGATTACACTCAGGTGAAACCCCATTGCCATAGGGGAGTAGAGACTAGAGAATTACTGGAGCTTGAAGGGGGGCAGAGCAGGGTGGCAAGCTCTGGCATAAGTAAGAGACTACAGCTCACATAAGAACCACAGAGTGGGAGCTGGGCGTAGTGGCGCACGCCTTTAATCCCAGCACTTGGGAGGCAGAGATAGGAGGATCACCGTGAGTTCAAGGCCCCCCTGAGACTACTGAGTAAATTCCAGGTCAGCCTGGACTAGAAGGAGAGTCTACCACAGAAAGAAGGAAAGAAAAAGGAAGAAAGAAAGGAAGAAAGAAAGAAAGAAAGGAAGGAAGGAAGGAAGGAAGGAAGGAAGAAAGAAAGAGTGGGCTGGAGATATTGCTTAGCGGTTAAGGCACTTACGTGCAAAGCCTAAGGACCCAGGTTCAACTCCTTAGAACCCGCGTAAGCCGGATGCACATGGTGGTACATGCACCTGGAGTTGGTTTGCAGTGGCTGTAGGCTCTGGTGTAACCATTCTTTCCCTCTCATACATAAATAAATAAAAATTAAAAATTCTTTAAAAAAAAGAGTGACAGCGTGATAGGAGTGGGACTCCTAACATTCCACTCTAGCCACGCCACACCACACCACAGGTGAGTGAATGGGGCTTCACAAAGGTACACACATATGCATACATCACATATTCACATCATACGCATAAGCAAAGCACAAATAAATAAAAAGAGAGATATCAAAATCTACTAAACTTCCTTGGGGGCTGGAGAGATGGCTTAAAGGATGGGGCACTCACCCGCAAAGCCAAAGGATCCAGGTTTGATTTCTCCAGGACCCACATAAACCAGATGCACAAGGTGGCTCATGTGTCTGGAGTTCATTTGCAGTAGCTAGAGACCCTGATGTTCCTGTTCTCTCTCTCTCTCTGTAATTTTTTTTTTGTTGTTGTTTGTGTTTGTTTTTGTTTTTGTTTTTTTCAAGGTAGGGTCTCACACTAGTCCAGGCTGACCTGGAACTCACTATGTAGTCTCAGGGTGGCCTCGAACTCACAACAATCCACCTACCTCTATCTCCCAAGTGCTGGGATTAAAGGCGTGTGCCACCACGCCCAGCTGTTCTCTTTCTTTCTATCTGCCTCTCTCCCTCTTTCTCTTTCTCAAACAAATAAATGAAAAATAGAAAAACTTCCTTGGGTCTCTATGAGCCAGACAGTGGCAGGAGGCCCGTGGAAGGATCAAGGATTGTTAAACCAACAAGGAAACAGAGAGGCAGTAGGAAGTAACTACAGCTCTAACCATGCAGACAAAGGCCAAAGAAGTTGCATTTTCCATTACTATGAGTGATGATATATAATGTAAAAGTGACCTGGAAATACAGGTGGTGGTGCTCACCTTTAATCCCAGCACTTGGGAGGCAGAGGTAATGGGACCAGAAGTTTAAGGCTGACCCGGTTTGGTTTCCACAAACAAAACACAGAGATCTTGTAGTTGTGAGGAAGATTGAACCCTAAACAGCACAGTAGTGCAGAACTATTTCCCCAGATATATAGAGATGAGAAAGTAAGATAGCCGTGACCCATGATCCAGAATGCCTATTAGGAACCACGGCTCCCCACCCGCTTGCTCGTTCTTTGTCCCTCCTGCTGTTCCTAACTCATTTTCTCAGTGTTCCAAGAGAGAGAGAATATGATTGGCCAGAAAAATAAGTCATTCTTTTTTAAAAAATATATTTTATTTATATTTATTTATCTATTAATTTATTTATTTATGAGAGAGAATGGGCGTGCCAGGGCCACCAGCCACTGCAAACGAATTCCAGACGCATGTGCCCCCTTATGCATCTGGCTTACGTGGGTCCTGGATAGTTGAACCAGGATCCTTTGGCTTTGCAGGCAAATGCCTTAACCGCTAAGCCATCTCTCCAGCCCCCCCCCCCCAAATAAGTCATTCCTGATCCAAATATTAAGGACACATTGTATAGATCAGGAATAGCAGGGATATTTAGATTTTTTTTTTCAAGGTAGGGTCTCACTCTAGCCCAGGCTGATCTAGAATTCACTATGTAGTCTCAGGCTGGCTTTGAACTCACAGACATCCTCCTACCTCTGCCTCCTGAGTGCTGGGATTAAAGGCGTGCGCCACTACGCCTGTCAAGGGACATTCACTTCTACATGTTCAAAACTCCATCCTGACTAGGCATGGTGGCACACGCATGCAATCCCAGCACTTATGAGGCTGAGGCAGGAGGATTGGGAGTTTGAGACCAGCCTGGGCTACAGAGTTAGACCTTGTCTCAAACAAACAGCTCCATCCTTGACTGGGTGCTAGTGAGAACAGATTCACTTAGAAGGAGATATGCAGAGAGGCAATAACTGTCATTTCTTTATTACACCAAGCAATACATATCTGTTTTAAAAATTTAAACACCAGGGCTGGAAGCATGGCTTAGCGATTAAGGCATTTGCCTGCAAAACCAAAGGCCCCAGGTTCAATTCCCCAGGACCCACGTTGGCCAGATGCACAAGGGGGCGCACACATCTGGAGTTCATTTGCAGTGCTGGAGGCCCTGGCGCACCCATTCTCTCTCTTTCCCTCTTTCTCTGTCAAATAAATAAGATAAAATGTTTTTTAAAAAACCTTAAAAAAATTCAAACACCACAATATCATATGCAGAAAGTATGATTTGCAGTTTACCAATTCAGCTATGCTGGAATCAGTAGTTTTTGTTTGTTTTGTTTTTTGAGGTAGGGTCTTACTCTAGTCCAGACTGACTTGAAATTGACTATGTAGTCTCAGGGTGGCCTCAAACTCATGGTAATTCCCCTACCTGTGCCTCCTGAGTGCTGGGATTAAAGGTGTGCACCACCATGTGCAGCTTAGTTTTTAAAGCATGTATGTACATGTTTGTGTGTAAGCAGATGCATATGTGTGTACAGATGGGTTTCAAAGGACAACCCGGAGTGTACCCCCAAGGAATGCTGTCCACTTTTTTCTTTTTCTTTTTTATTTGAGACAGGGTCTCTCATCAACCTGGAGTTCACCCATTAGGCTAGACTGGTTGGCCAGTGAGCCCCAAGGAGCCTCCTCAACTCTGGGATCAGCAGCACTTGCCACCATAGGCACTTACTATCATGCCCAACATTTTTAGGTGGGTTTTGGGGACCAAACTCAGATCTTCATGCTTTTTTTTTTTTTCTAGACAGATAGTTGCTGAAACATTTATAGTCTCAAATTATAACCACAAGCAATTGCATCCTGGAGAAGTTGTTATACTTTGTGTTTTTTTTAATTTTTAATTTTAATCTTAATTTTTTTTTTTTTGGTTTTGTGAGATAGGGTCTCACTCTGGCCCAAGCTGATCTGGAATTCACTATATAGTCTCAGGTTGGCCTCGAACTCACAGCAATCCTCCTACCTCTGCCTCCGAAGTGCTGGGATTAAAGATGTGCACCACCACCACGCCAGGCTCTTAAAATATTTTTTTAATATATATATATTTTTTTTTGGTTTTTCGAGGTAGGGTCTCACTCTAGCTCAGGCTGATTTGGAATACACTACATAGTCTCAGGGTGGCCTCGGACTCAAGGTGATCCCTCCTACCTCTCTACTTCTGGCTCCTGAGTGCTGGGATTAAAGGCATGCACCACCACACCTGGCTATTTTTAATTTTTCTATTTATTTATGTATTTATTTGCAAGCAGAGAGAGAGAGAGAGAGGGTGAGGTAAGAGAGAGAGAAGAAAGACAGACAGAATGGGTGCGCCAGGGCCTCCAGCTACTGCAAACAAGCTCTAGATGCATGCACCACCTTGTGCATCTGGCTTGCATGGGTGCTGGGGAATAGAACCTGGGTCCTCTGGTTTTGCAGGCAAGTGCCTTAACTGCCCAAGTTATACTTTCTTGTTTGCTCTGAGAGAACTGTATCTTCATCTTCATGTCCCAGTATGCAGCATGAAGTTTGACATACCACACTTGATGACAATATACATGTGGATTTCTTTACCACATTGGAGACGTAGGAAGCCACACCATACACACGGTGTGCTGATTTCTTCCTGGTGTGAGGAGACCAAGAAGATAGAAGAGAAATGGGGTCTGAGCTCTGGGCTCTGAATTCTGCCAGCATAGGTGAGGAGGCTCCAAGACAAATTCCGTGGCAGTTAGAAAACAAATGGCTGCCAAGATGGAGAGGAAGGAACGGGTCTTGACCTTCCACAGTCCTGAAGTCCACAAAATCAAGGGGAACCGGACATACCAGAGGGTGAGGAGGTACCTAATTGTAGTTAGAGAGAAGGAAGAGAACTTACTTGAAGAGCGGGCTAGACAGAGAAAAGATTATCCTGAAAATTCTGACTTTTAAATATATACATATATATTTAAAAATATATATATATGTATGATTTATATATTTATTTATTTATTTATTTATTTTGGTTTTTTGAGGTAGGGTCTCACTCTAGTTCAGGCTGACCTGGAATTCACTATATAGTCTCAGAGTGGCCTCGAATTCATAGCAATCCTCCTACCTCTGCCTCTTGAGTGCTGAGATTAAAGGTGTGTGCCACCATACCTGGCTTAAAATATATTTTAAAGATTTATTTTTTAGTTTTTACTTTTGTGAGAGAGAAGAGAGAGAGAGAGGCGGGGGAGGGGGGGAATGGACGTGCTAGGGCCTCCAGCCACTGCAAACAAACTCCAGATGCATGTGCCATCTTGTGCATCTGGCTTACATGGATACTGGGGAATTGAACCTGAGTCCTTTAGGCTTTGCAGGCAAATACCTTAACTGCTTATCCAGCTCTCTAGCCCTAAAATATTTTATTTATTTATTTAAAAGAGAGAGAGAGAGGTGGGTCTGGAGAGATGACTTAGGATTTATGGCATTTGCCTGCAAAGCCAAAGATCCCTGTTCAATTCTCCAGAACCCACATAAGCCAGATGCACAAGGGGGAGCATGCATCTGGAGTTCATTTGTAGTGTCTTGAGGCCCTGGCAAGCTCATTCTCTCTCTCTCTCTCCCTCTTTCTCTCTCACAAATAAATAAATAAATAATATTTTTAAAAAATTATAAAAAAGAGAGAGAGGAATGAGAAGGATAGAGGGGGAAAGAATGGGCATGCCAGGACCTCTAGCCACTGAAAACAAACTCCAGATGCATGTGCCACCATGTGCATCTGGCTTTACGTGGTATAGGGGATCGAACCTCGGTCCTTAGGCTTCTCTCCAGCCCCAAATTCTGACTTTTGTAGTAGAGGGAGGGGTAGATAGTCACAAATCGTACCCACATGGGAATATCTGAGGTAGAGATGAATAGGAGGTCTTGGGGATCAGAGATGATCTTCTTGGGTAGGCAATATTTTCCTCACTTTTGTAGCCTACTCTTCCCACCGAAGAACTTCCGAATGCCTCGATGCCACCTCAGGAGCAGAAGCAGCGCAAGGATCAGATGTACTCCTACGTCCGGATGCTCTGTTGCAGCCTCTGTGGCTATGGCCTCCTGATGCTGATCCTCACGTCCCCACTGAACTGGGTACAGTTCCTGGTGACCAGCAATGGCCTCGAGCTCTATGCAGGACTCTGGACCCTATGCCACCATGAGCTCTGCTGGAGCCACATACCCAAGCCGCCCTGTGAGTGACATAAGAATCGATGCCATTGGATCCCAGAGCTTTCTGCTGCACTGGTCATTCCTGTCTTTTCATCCAGGATCTTTTGGTTCTCACCTGTCCAAATCCAGCATGGATGTCACCCAAGTTGTAAATGTGGGCGGTCACCCTTTCCATTGGTATCTTTAGTGACCCCTCCTCCTTCCTATCCAAGATTTATTTATTTATTCTATTTTTTTTCCTTTTTTTTTTTTTTTTTTTTGGTTTTTCGAGGTAGGGTACCATTCTAGCTCAGGCTGACCTAGAATTCAATATATAGTCTCAGGGTGGCCTTGAACTCACAGTGATCCTCCTCCCTCTGCCTCCCAAGTGCTGGGATTAAAGGCATGCACCACCACACCCAGCTGTATTCTTTTTTTTTTTTTTCTTTTCTGATTTTTAAAAATTTTTTAGGTAGGACCTCCCTCTAGCCCAGGCTGACCTGGAATTCATTATGTAGTCTCAAGCTGGCCTCAAACTCACAGTGATCCCCTTACCTAGGCCTCCTGAGTGCTAAAATTAAAAATATATGGCACCACGCCCAGCCATAGGAAGAATTCTTTTGATATTTATAGGGTGCAAGTTTCAGACATGTTTGGACACAGGTGACCCATCACTGATGACACATGCGTATTCCTTTTTATCTATAACATTCTCCTTTCTGGACCAAGGCTTATTAAAACATTCTAGCAGGCCCTTTTGTAACTGAGATCCTAAGAGTTTTAAAACTTTGAATGGTAAACTGTTTCCCTTTAAAAGCTCACATCAGTGGGCTGGAGAGATGGCTTAGCAGTTAAGGCGCTTGTCTGCAAAGCCAAAGGACCTAGGTTCGATTCCCCAGTACCCACATAGAGCTAGATACACAAGGGGACACATTCATCTGGAGTTATTTAAAGTGAGGTCCTGGAGCACCCATTCTCTCTCTCTTTCTTTCTCAAATAAATAAAATGTAAAACATAAAAGGATCTTTTTTAAAAAATATTTTATTTTTATTAATTTATTTGACAGAGAAAGGGGAGAGAGAGAGAGAGAATGGGCGTGCCACATCCTCCAGCCACTGCAAATGAACTCCAGATGCATGTGCCCCCTTGTGCATCTGGCTAATGTGGATTCTGGGGAATCGAACCTGGTTCCTTGGGCTTTGCAGGCAAATGCCTTAACTGCTAGGCATCCCTCCAGCCCATGAAAAGATCTTTAGGGGCTGGCGAGCTGGCTTAGTGGTTAAGGTGCTTGCTTATGAAGCCTAAGAACCCAGGTTCGATTCTCCACATGCCATATAAACCAGATGCACGTGGTAGTGCGTGCATCTGGAGTTCATCTGCAGTGGTTAGAGGTCCTGGTGTGCCCTTTTTTTTTTTTTTGAGGCAAGCCCAACAGACTGACTTTTATACACATACATATGCAAGAGAGAAAGGGGGAGAGGGAGGGAGAGGATTGGTGTGCCAGGGCCTCTAGCCACTGAAATCAAATTCCACACTCATGCGCTCCTTTGTGCGCGTGTGCAACATTGTGCGCTCGTGTCATTGTGCGTCTGGCTTATGTGGGGCCTGGAGAGTCAAACATGAGTTCTTGGCCTTCACAGGCAAGCACCTTAACCACTGAGCTATCTCTCTAGGCCCAGTGACAATTCTGTAAAAAGTAAAGGCTTGGTCTGAGAAGAGAAAGGAGACAGCCCAATTGGTAAAGTGCTTGCCTTGCAAGCATGAGGACCTGAGTTAGATCCCTAAAATCCATTTTTTTTTAAGCCCAAGTATGGTGCCATGTTTGCAATCCTAGTGCTAGGGAAGCAGGGACAGGTGGATCCCTGGGGCTCACTGCCTAGCTAGTCTATCCTACATGGTGAGTTCCATCATGAAGGATCCTGTCTTCAGGGATGGGGAGATGGCTTAGCAGTTAAGTGCTTGCCTATGAAGCCTAAGGACCCTGGTTGGAGGCTTGATTCCCCAGGCCCCACGTAAGCCAGATGCATAAGGTGGTGCATGCATCTGGAGTTCGTTTACAGTGGGTGGAGGCCCTGGCATGCCCATTCTCTCTCTCTCTCTCTCTCTGCCTCTTGCTCTGTCTGTCTGTCACCCTCAAATAAATAAATAAAAATAAACAAAAAAAAAATCCTGTCTTCATAAAGGTGGATGGAGTTAGAAGGCTGTCCCACATGCTGGAAATATTGCTCAGTGGTTAAAAGCACTTGCTTGCAAAACCTAACAGCCTGAGTTCAATTCCCCAGTACTCACATAAAGCCAGATGCACAAAAAGGCACGTGCTACTGGTGTTCATTTGCAATGACAAGAGGCTCTGGCATGTCCATTTCCTCTTTTTCTCTTTCTCTCTCTCTGCTTATAAATAAATTATATATATATATATATATATATATATATTTTTTTTTTTTTTTTTTTCAAGGTAGGGTTTCACTCTAGCCCAGGCTGACCTGGAATTCACTATGTAGTCTCAGGGTGGCCTCCAACTCACAGTGATCCTCCTACCTCTGCCTCTCAAGTGCTGGGATTAAAGGCATGCACCACCACACCTGGCAATAAATAAAACAATTTTAAGGGGCTGGAGAGATGGCTAAGCAGTTAAGGCATTTGCCTGCGAAGCCCAAGGACCCAGGTTCAATTCCCCAATACCCATATAAAGTCAGATGCACAAGGTGGTGCACGCATATGAGTTCGTTTGCAGTGGCTGGAGGCCCTGGTGCACCCATCCTCTATCTGCTTCTCTGTCTCCCCTCTCTCTCAAATAAATAAATTAAGATATGCCGGGCATAGTGTCACACGCCTTTTATCCCAGCACTCGAAAGGCAGAGATAGAAGGATTGCCGTGAGTTGGAGGCCACCCTGATACTACATAGTGAATTCCAGGTCAGCCTGGGCTAGAGTGAGACCCTACCTCGAAAAAGCAAAAATGAAAAAAAAAACAAGATTCAAAAGATGTCATGGACTTCAAAGGGCTAGAAGTGCCATGGGTAATGGGTATGTAGGGATCCAAGAGTGGCATCTCAGGCAAAAAAAAAAAAAAAAAAAAAATCCATCCAGTCACTCATCACTCCCTGATGTCTCTTTGCCCCTCATCTCTGTTTGGTCTGTTTTATCTGTACAGCTCTGGTTTTCCTGTTTATTAGTGACAGTGCTCTAGAAGCAATAGACCAGTCCAGCTCTATATCGTCTGAGTTCCCGTGAGCAAAAGAGGAAATCCACGTTTCTGAGCATAACAATTAGACTGATCCAAGTTGGGCCAAGGTCCCTTTCATGGCCCAGTTAGCTTTTGTCAGAAGGCTATAAACAAGGACTGCTAGGGTCCTTGAGGTATTGTAAGCTAAACTCATCAAAAAGTACCTGTCTCACAGGGCTGCATACAATTCAATCTGGGCTGATAGTTCTGAAAATTAAATTCACTGCTAATTCTGAATGGCCCAGACTTTAGAAACGGTGGTGATTTTTGAGCTGGGTGTGGTGGCGCACGCCTTTAATCCCAGCACTCAGGAGGCAGAGGTAGGACGATCGACATGAGTTTAAGGCCAGCCTGAGACTACATAGTGAATTCCAGGTCAACCTGGGCTACAGCAAGACCCTATCTCGAAAAAACAAAATACAAAACAAAACAATAACAACAGAAAAAAGAAAGAAAAAGAAAAGGAAAGAAAATGTGATGCTTTTGAATTTTTTTGTGTGTATGTACACATATATATGAATGTATGGGATGTGTGTGTGTGTGTGTGTGTGTGTATGGGCACATATATGCCGCAGCACATGTGTGGAGGTTATTGGGCAGTGTTGGTGTGTCAGTTCTCACCTTGCACCTTGATTGAAACAGGGAATCTCTTGTGGGTTGTCACTGTGAATGCCAGACTGGCTCCCAGGCTTCTCCTGACTCTGCCTCCCACTGCCTTAAGCATGTTGGGATTCAAAACATGTGGGCAAGCTGAGTGTGGTGGAGCCCGCCTTTAGTCTGAGCACTCAGGAGGCAGAGGTAGGAGGATCACCGTGAGTTCAAGGCCACCTTGAGACTACGTAGTGAATTCCATGTCAGCCGTGGCTAGAGTGAGACCCTGCCTTGAAAAACCAAAAACAACAACAAAAACGTGGGCTACTTGCACTGGACTTCATATGAATTTTTAGGAATCTAAACTGTGGTTGTCAAACCTGAACAGCAAGGACTTTCAACCACTGAGCCATATCTCCAGCCGGAATTATTATTATTATTATTATTTTTATTTCTTTTGGTTTTTCGAGGCTGACCTGGAATTCACTATATAGTCTCAAGGTGACCTCAATTCATGGCGATCCTCCTACCTCTGCCTCCGGATTAAAGGCGTGTGCCACCACATCTGGGTGGTGGTGTTTTTTTTTTTTAATTTATTTATTTGAGAGAGTGTGTGAGAAAGAGGCAGAAAGAAAGAGAGAAAGAAAGAAAGAAAGAAAGAAAGAAAGAAAGAAAGAAAGAAAGAAAGAAAAAAAGAAAGAAAGGAAGGAAGGAAGAAAGAAAGAAAAAAAGAAAATAAGAATGGTCACACCAGGGCTTCTAGCCATTGCAAACAAATCCCAGACACATGTGACACCTTGTGCATCAGGCTTTATATGGGTACTGGGGAATCGAACCTGGGTCGTTAAGCTTTGCAGGCAAACATCTTAACTGCTGAGCCATCTCTCCAGCTACCCTTAATTATTTTGCTTTAACGTAATTAACTTGTTGGCAACTCATGTCTGTGGGTAGGATATGGCTTCTCTCAATGGTAAGGAATATTAGTGATCCTAAGTGTCAGGTCTGGAGCACAGAGTAAAATTTATGAGGCAAAGCTTAAGCCTGAAATAATGTTTTGTTTTGTTTTAAGAAAGGATCTCATATACAACTGGTGTAGAACTCACTATGTATCTGAGGATGACTTTGAACTCCTGATCCTCCTGCCTCCACCTCCTAAATGCTAGGATTTCAAATGTGAGCCATCACTTCTGCTGATACTGGAATCATCTGAACACACAGTTTTGTTTTCCTGGGTTACTTGGAAACTGGACTTGGATTCCAAGGCTTAGAAGTATCTAGAATGGTGCTGGAGAGATGGCTTAGCAGTTAAGGTGCTTGTCTGCAAAGCCAAAGGACCCAGGTTTGATTCCCCAGGACCCACGTAAGCCAGATGCACAAGGTGCTGCATATGTCTGGAGTTTGTTTGCAGTGGCTGGAGACCTTGGTGCATCCATTCTCTCTCTCTCTCTCTCCCTCTCTCTGCCTCTTTCTCTCTCCCTTAAATAAAATAAAAAATATATATATTTAAATATTTTATTATTTATTTATTTGACAGAGAAAGAGGAAGAGAGAGAAAGATTGAATGGGCAGGCCAGGGCCTCTAGCCACTGCAAATGAACTCCAGACATGTTGCGTCCCCTTGTGCATCTGGGGAATCAAACCTGGATCCTTTAGCTTTGCAGGCAAATGCCTTAACTGCTAAGCCATCCCTCCAGCCCTCCAGCTGTTACTTCCTGGACTAATCAAGCCCTTCTCCCTTTCCTTGCAGATTATATCCAATATTCCAGGGCCTGCTTCATCCTCTCCAGCCTTCCCATACTCAGAGGCCTTGGTTGGCTCTTTAGCTCTTGCTTTCCTAGAAGAGAAAACATGATCACCAACTTGGATCTGAAGGTATCCATGCTCAGCTTCATCTCAGGTACAGACAGACCTAGGCTGGAGGGCAATGCCATGATGAAATAATCATGGTAACCCAAGTGTCTCTGTGGGACTTTCATACGTTCTTTCTTAAACACTCTTTTGTTTTGTTTTGTCGAGGTAGGGTCTCGCTCTAGTCCAGGCTGACCTGGAATTCACTATGTCAACTCAGGGTGGCCTCGAACTCACCACGACCTTCCTACCTCTGCCTCCCGAGTTTTTAATCTTTTGATTCTTGCCATACATGTGGTTCCTGAAGGCAAAAGGAGAGCTGGGGGTGGCAGTCCGAGCGGAATGAAGACGCTAATGGACTGTGACGTCTTTTCTTCTGGTCCAGCCACCTGCTTGTTCTTCGGCCTCTACCTGTTTCTGCAACAGGTTCAATGGCATGCTAGGTACGCCATGGATGCGGATTTCCTATGGCCCTATTATCTTAACTGGTTGAGTGACATCTTATACATGTGTGCTGGTGAGTCCCCCTCGCCCGGGCTCCACCCTATGCCAGAAGGATGGAAGGGGCCTCACTTCTGGAAAGGGAGGTAGAATCTAGAATAGACAGAGGCACCATCTGTCCCATTTGGAACATTGACCCATGGAGAGGCGGTCAGGAATGGACATGGAAGTCTAGAATCTACAAGTAGTAGGCTGTGCTTTTTTTTTCACAGAATGAGATACGGACAGGTTGCATAACTTGCTTAAGATCACATAGAAAACAAGAGAACCAATTTATTATTATTATTATTTTCTTTTTAAAATTTTTTTTGTTTATTTTTATTTATTTGAGAGAGAGTGAGAGAGAGAATGGGCACCCCAGGGCCTCCAGCCACTGCAAACGAACTCCAGACGCGTGCGCCCCTTTGTGCATCTAGCTAACGTGGTTCCTGGGGAATTGAGCCTTGAACCGGGGTCCTTAGGCTTCACAGGCAAGCGCTTAACCACTAAGCCATCTCTCCAGCCCTATTATTTTCTTTTTTCAAGGCAGGGTCTTGCTGTAGCCCAGGCTGACCTGGAATTCACTATGTAGTTTCAGAGTGCCCTCGAACTCACAGCAATCCTCCTACCTCTGCCTCCCGAGTGATGGGATTAAAGGCGTGCGCCACCATGCCCGGTGAGAACCAATTTTTAAATGCAAGAGAAGCCACATGTGGTGGCGCACACCTTTAATCCCAGCACTCGGGAGGCAGAAGTAGGAGGATTGCAGTGAGTTTGAGGACAGCCGGGGACTGCAGAGTGTGTTCCAGGTTGGCCTGGGCTAGAGTGACATCCTACCTTGAAAAATATATATAGCTAACCGGACTGGAATACTGTATGTGGTGGGAGAACAGGGCAATAAATTAACCTTGCCAAGGGAGAGAAGAGTTCACTGAAAAGGGAGTTTTTGAACTAAATGTTAAAGAATGAGTAAGACTTTTCAAAGCTGAAAGATCATCTATCTACTGAAGCTCACCTCAATTTTTTTCCCCCATTCTCTAGGGATTCTCTCTTTTCTCAACCACCTAGTGTCCAGATCTGAGGCCCCTGATAAAAATGTCACTGTGGTGCCAAGGGAAATGCCAAGGCTGGGGATTGGTCCAGTGACACCAGTGCATCTTCTGGAGCTGGAGAGTCGTAGCCTGACCCGGAACCTGAAAACAAGAGGGAGCACAAACTACGCAGAGCAAGATGCAGATAGTGACCAGAAACACGAAACCTTGCTCTCTTAAAAATAGGGGGGCGGCTTTTAGTTGGGAATGATTGTGAAAATTCTGGGAAACCTTCTTTGTATCATGTCCACATTACCAAAAGAGATAGCAATAAAGTTAATGAAATGTATTTTGTGTGCATGGTGTCAAAAATTTGTATGAGGAGCCAGGCATGGTGGCGCACGCCTTTAATCCCAGCACTTGGGAGGCAGAGGTAGGAGGATCGCCATGAGTTTGAGGCCACTCTGAGAATACAGAGTGAACTCCAGGTCAGCCTGGGCTAGAATGAAACCCTACCTTGAAAAACCAAAAAAAAAAAAAATCTGTATGAGGAGCCAGGCGTGGTGGCGCACGCCTTTAATCCCAGCACTCGGGAGGCACAGGTAGGAGGATCACCATGAGTTTGAGGCCACTCTGAGAATACAGAGTGAATTCCAGGTCAGCCTGTGCTAGAGTGAGAACCTACCTTGAAAAAACAAAATAAATAAATAAAATAAAATAAAAATTGTATGAGGGCTGGAGAGATAGCTTAGCAGTTAAGGCACTTGCCTATGAAGCCTAAGGACCCAGATTCAATTCCCCAGAACCCACATAAGTCAGATGCATATGGTGGCACATGAGTCTGGAGTTTGTTTGCAGTGGCTAGAGGCCCTTGTGTGCTCTCTCTCTCTCTAATAAATTAAAAAAAGTTGTATGATAGGGACTGGAGAGATGGTTCAGCAATTAAGGCACTTTACTGTAAAGCCTAATGACAGGAGTTCGATTCCCCAGTACCCACATAAAACCAGATGCACAAAGTAATGAATGCGTCTCAGGTTCCTTTGCAGAGGCTATAGGCCCTGGTGTGTCCATTCTCTCTTTCTCTCCCTCTCTCTCTCTCTCTCTCTCTGCTAGGTGTGGTGGCGTACACTTTTGATCCCAGCGCTCAAGAGGCAAAGGTAGGAGGATCACTTATGAGTTTGAGGCCAGCCTGAGACTACATAGTGAATTCCAAGTCAGCCTGGGCTAGAGCGAGACCCTACCTTGGAAAACAAAAGAACGACAACAAAAAAAAAGTAATAAAAATGTAAGGGGCTGGGAGATGTTTCAGTGGGTAAGAACACTGCTACACAAGCATGAGGACATGAATTTGATTCCTACCACGCATATAAAAAAGCTGTAAGCCCAGCATTGAGGCTGAGGGAGACTGTGCTCCCTGGTCAGCCAGTCAAATTTTAAAAAATGATGCTGGTGGAGGGTTGGTGGGTGGGGCTGGAGAGATGGCTTCCATCAGATAATTTTGCATGTCTGTGGTTCCTCTGGATCTCTTAAGCATCAATTATATTCTGTTGAGCCAAGTGAAAATGAAGGGCTTCTGTGGGGGTTTGATTCAGGTGTCCCCCATAAACTTAGGTGTTCTGGATGCTAGGTTCCCAGCTGATGGAGATTTGGGAATTAACGCCTCCTGGAGGCAGCGTATTGTTGGAGGCCAGTTTATGGGTGTTATAGCCAGTGTCCCCTTGCCAGTGTTTGGCACACTCTCCTGTTCCTGTTGTCCACCTGGTCAGGAGGTGATGCCCACTCTCTGCTCATGCCATCGTTTTCCCTGACATCATGGAGCTTCCCCTTGAGGCTGTAAGTCAAAATAAACCTCTTTTCCCCACAAGCTGCTCTTGGTTGGGTGATTTCTACCAGCAATGCGAACCTGACTGCAACACCTTCCTTCAGCTTTCTTTGTCTTATATGTCCTAGAAGACTAAGTAAGCAGGGAGGTGTTGGTATTTTCAGGCAATCACATAGGATTTGTGGGGATTGAACCTGGCCTTGTTTGTGCTACCAACTCAGCTATCCTCTCAGCCCCTCAGAAAGATCTATGATAGCTAACGATCTCTTTCAGATCCAGACTGCTTGCTGAAGATTCCTCCCTCCCTCCCTTCCTCTTTCCTTTCCTTCTTCCTTCCTTCCTTTCCTTCCTTCCTTCCCTTCCTTCCTTCTTTCCTTCCCTTCCTTCCTTCCTTCCTTTTCTGCCTTCCTTCCCTTCCTTCCTTTATTCCCTTCCTTCCTTCCTTCCTTCCTTTCCTTTCTTCCTTTCCTTCCTTCCTTCCTTCCTTCCTTTCCTTCCTTCCTTCCCTTCCTTCCCTTCCTTTCCTTCCTTCCCTTCCTTTCCTTCCTTCCCTTCCTTCCTTCCCTTCCTTCCCTTCCTTTCCTTCCTTCCCTTCCTTTCCTTCCTTCCCTTCCTTCCTTCCCTTCCTTCCCTTCCTTTCCTTCCTTTCCTTCCTTCCCTTCCTTTCCTTCCTTCCTTCCCTTCCTTCCCTTCCTTCCCTTCCTTTCCTTCCTTCCTTCCCTTCCTTCCCTTCCTTCCCTTCCTTTCCTTCCTTCCCTTCCTTTCCTTCCTTCCTTCCCTTCCTTCCTTCCTTCCCTTCCTTCCTTCCTTCCCTTCCTTCCTTCCTTCCTTCCTTCCTTCCTTCCTTCCTTTCTTCCTTCCTCCCTTTCCTTCCTTCCTTCTTTCCTTCTTTCTTTCAAGGTAGGGTCTCATTCTAGCCTAGGCTGACCTGGAATTCACTCTGTAGTCTCGAGCTGGCCTCAAACTCATGGTGATCCTCCTACCTGTGCCTCCCCCTCCCTCCCACAGCTGGGATTGAAGGTGTGCACCACCCCACCCAAGCTTCCTTGCTGAAGATTTCTTTTTTTAAAAGATTTTTAAAAAATTTATTTGTTTGCCAGGTGTGGTGGCACACACCTTTAATCCTAGCATTCAAGAGGCAGAGATAGGAGGGTGGCCATAAACTGGGGGTCAGCCTGAGACTACATGGTGAATTCCAGGTCAGCCTGGGCTAGAGCAAGACCCTACCTCAGGAAAAAAATATATATTTGTTTGTTTATTTATTTAAAAGAGAGAGAGGGGGGAGGGCGGGAGGCCCAGGCTTCGGCCCGGGGAGGGGGAGGGGAGCCAGAGCCCGCCATCCTAGAGCGACTGACCCGTTAAAGGATGGCCAACGGGAAACTGGTCTGACTTGACCCAAGCCCCGACCGTATCAAGACTGACCCCTTTGCTGATGCAAGTAAGGGTGATGACCTGCTTCCTGCCGGCACTGAGGATTATATCCATATAAGAATTCAACAGAGGAACGGCAGGAAGACCCTGACTACTGTCCAAGGGATCGCTGATGATTACGATAAAAAGAAACTAGTGAAGGCGTTCAAGAAGAAATTTGCCTGCAATGGTACTGTAATTGAACATCCAGAATATGGAGAAGTGATTCAGCTACAAGGTGACCAGCGCAAGAACATATGCCAGTTCCTAATAGAGATTGGACTGGCTAAGGACGATCAGCTGAAGGTTCATGGGTTTTAAGTGCTTGTGGCTCTCTGAAGTATAAGTGAGGATTTCCTTGCAATGAGTAGAATGTCCCTTCTGTCCCTTGTCACAAGTTTAAAAACCTCACAGCTTGTATAATGTAACCATTTGGGGTCCGCTTTTAACTTGGACTAGTGTAACTTCATGCAATAAACTGAAAAGAGCCAAAAAAAAAAAAGAGAGAGAGAGAGAGAGGGGGCTGGAGAGATGGCTTAGCGGTTAGGCGCTTGCCTGTGAAGCCTAAGGACCCCGGTTCGAGGCTCGACTCCCCAGGACCCATGTTAGCCAGATGCACAAGGGGGCACACGCATCTGGAGTTCGTTTGCAGTGGCTGGAGGCCCTGGCACACCCGTTCTCTCTCCCTCTCTCTATCTGCCTCTTTCTCTCTCTGCCTCTTCTTCCCTCTGTCTGTCACTCTCAAATAAATTAAAAATAAAAATAAAAATGAAAGAGGGAGAGAGAGAGAGAAAAAATGGGCGTGCCAGGATTTCCAACCAGTGCAAACCAACTCCAGAGTCATTCACCACCTTGTGCACCTAGCTTACGTGTGTACTGGCTTTATAAGCTAGTGCCTTAATTGCTAAGCCATCTCTCCAGTCCCCTTACTGAAGATTTCTTTGTTGTTGTTGTTGTTGTTGTTTTGAGTTAGGGTCTCACTCCAGCCCAGGCTGACCTGGAATTCACTATGTAGTTTCAGGCTGGCCTCGAACTCATGGTGATCCTCCTACCTCTGCTTCCCTAGTGCTGGGATTGAAGACATGCACCACCACACCTGGCTATTGCTGAAGATTTCTGACACTCACTCTGTCTTCTGTACCTTTAGCAGTGGCCATGACTACCCTGTTAGTTGAGATTCATCCTTCTCTTCTCCATGCCTAGCAGTGGAATGGACCAGGTGCCCACCTTCACCTCTGGCTGCTCTCTCAGATAAGCTCCTGCTGTCCTTTGTTTAATTTATACGAGTAACTGTTGGGTGTGGGGGCATATGCCTTTAATCCCAACACTTGGGAGACTAATGTAGGGGGATCACTGTGAGTTCGAAGCCAGCCTGAGACTAATTCCAGGTTAGCCTAGACTAGAAGGAGACCCAACCTTGAAACCTCCCCACAAAATTTTATTAGGGCTGGAGAGATTAGTCAGTGGTTAAGGCACTTGCCTACAAAACCTAACGACCTGTGTTTGATTCCCTTGTGCCCATGTAAAAGCCAGATGCACAAAGTGACGTATGTATCTGGAGTCTGTTTGCAGTGGCTGGAGGCCCTGGCACATCCATTCTCTCTGTCTGTCTGTCTTCTATCTCTCTCTACTTGCAAATAAATAAGTAAAAATATTTCTTTAAAACCTTTCCCCGGTGTTGCCCCTTCTTTCTGGGAAGGGGTTTTCCATATGGTAGAATTTCTGGTGCCTCCTAAATGCAAGTGGTCTCTTTTCAGCCTGTTCTGACACTGAAAAAGTGATAACATGAGCAGGAGAGGAGAGTCTGCTGAGAATTATCTGCAAGCGGAAACAAGTTTTCTATTGTTCCTCTAGAAACCTAATGTGTTCTCATTCTTCTCTTGTATAGAGTTCTTAAAAAGAAAAAAAAAAAAAAAGCTGTGCTTAGTGGCGCATGCTTTAATCCCAGCACTTGGGAGGCAGAGGTAGGAGGATTGCTGAGAGTTCGAGGCCACCCTGAGACTATATAGTGAGTTCCAGGTCAGCTTGGACTAGAATGAGACCCTACCTCGAAAAACCAAAAAGAAAAAAAAAAGGGCTGGAGAGATGGCTTATTGGTTAAGCGCTTGCCTATGAAGCCTAAGGACCCCGGTTGAAGGCTCGATTCTCCAGGACCCACATAAGCCAGATGCACAAGGTGGCACATGCATCTGGAGTTCCTTTGCAGTGGCTGGAGGCCCTGATACGCCCATTCTCCCTCTCTCTCTCTCTCTTTCTCTCTCTGTTACTCTCAAATAAATAAATATTTAAAAAAAATCTGAACGTGGTGGTGCTCACCTTTAATCCCAGCAGTCAGAAGGCAGAGGTAGGAGGATTGCCATGGGTTTGAGGCCACCCTGAGACTACATAGTGAATTCCAGGTCATAATGGGCTAGAGTTATAACAATACTTCAAAAAACAAAAACAACAACAACAAAAAAAAGCTCAATGGAGGCTGGGGAAATGGTTCAGTAGTTAAGGTGCTTCTTACAAAGCCTGATGATCTGGGTTCAAGTCCAAGTGGTGCTTGCATCTAGAA
Source organism: Dipus sagitta (assembly GCA_036346955.1). Lineage (NCBI taxonomy): Eukaryota > Metazoa > Chordata > Mammalia > Rodentia > Dipodidae > Dipus > Dipus sagitta. The sequence goes on from CM070780.1 coordinate 19,965,472, forward strand.
GTTTGTTTGCAGTGGCAAGAGACCTTGGCGTTCCCATATTCACTTTTTGTCTGTCTCTGTCACTCTCTCATAAATAAATAAATCATTTTTAAAAAGCTTAAACTGGGCATGGTGGTACACACGTTTAATCCCAGTACTCCAGAGGCAGAGGTAGGAGCATTGCTGTGAGTTTGAAGCCACCCTGAGACTATGTAGTGAATTCCAGGTCAGCCTGGGCTAGAGTGAGACCCTACCTCGAAAAACCAAAGCAAAGCAAACAAACAAACAAACAAACAAACAACAACAACAACAAAAATGTAGGGCTAGAGAGATGTCTCAGCTGTTAAGGCACTTGCCTGCAAACCCTAACGACCTGGGTTCAAATCCTCAGTACCCATGTAAAGCGAGATGCACAAAGTGGCAATGCATCTGGACCACATTTGCAGCAGCTAGAGGACCTGGCATGCCTATTTTCTCTCTCTCCTTGCAAATAAAATTAAACTGTTGTTTTGTTTTGTTTTGCTTTTTGATGCTTAACCAGGTTTTCAGCCAGGTTGCACAATAAATGACCCTTTAATACACTCCCTCTACTCTGAACCCATTTCGCAATAGATGCAAGGGGAGAAGAAGAGATGGAGAATAAATAAGAGAAACATTTATATGCACCAGAAACAGCAATTACCCCTCCCCCCAAACCATGATTTGAGCCAAACCCTAGAAATAATAGGCTCTGAAGTCCAACACAGAATGGAAGTATACAGAAGCGCTGTACCTGTGGGGCGGAGGGAGCCCCGAGACTAGAGCCAGGTCCACAGCTCCAGCACAGACGAGAGCTCTAAGAAAAGATGTTGCACAAACAGCTGCCACCAAGGACAGAAATACAAATTCGCTAAACCAAGAAACCCACTGTTGGGCTGGAGAGATGGCTCGGCAGTTAAGGCACATGCCTGCAAAGCCTGAGGACCCAGGTTCAATTCCCCAGTACCCACATAAAGCCAGATGCACAAGGTGGCGCATGCATCTGGAGTTTGTTTGCAATGGCCAGAGGCCCTGGAGTATCCCTTCTCTCTCTCTCTCTCTCTCTCTCTCTCTCTCTCTCCCTCTTTCTTTCTTTCTCTCTCAAATAAATAAATAATGTTTTGTCAAGTAGCCCATTGGTTTAACTAGCTGTATGAGAGGCATCCTTGTGATAGCATAACATAGCAGAAAATCTAAACTACTACATTATAAGATGTGACGTTGTATTGGAGCTTTTAGCCAAAGTTAAGCAACTCTAAAACACCTGGGGATGATAGAATGAGCATGGGGGAAAAGAAATAAAAACAAAAATGTGTCTGCCCATAGTCATTTCAAGCATGTAAAGAAAGGTGGAGGGCTATCGAGGGAGACTCTCAGTATCAACTTCTGGCCTCCACATGCATATGCATGCATGTGCACACATGTGTGCAAATAAGCATATATGTACACACACATCACATACACATGAAAAATAAAAGAATGTCAGTTGTGGTAGCTCACACTTGGGAGGATGAGTCAGGACAATTAGGAGGTCAAGGTTATCCTTGGCTACATAAGAAGTTTGAGGGCAGCCTGGGCTACATGGCATCTTATCTAAATATTTATTTTATTATTATTTTTTAAATTGAGAGAGAGAGGCAGATAGAGAATGGGCATGCCAGGGCCTTCAGCCACCGCAAACAAGCTCCAGACGCAAGCGCCACCTTGTACATCTGGCTTACGTGGGTCCTGGGGAATCAAACCTGGGTCCTTTGCCTTTGCAGGCAAACTCCTTAACCACTAAGCCATCCCTTCAGCCCATGAGATCTTATCTAACAAAAGGGAAGGTGAGCCGGGCATGGTGGTACACACGTTTAATCCCAGTACTCCAGAGGCAGAGGTAGGAGCATTGCTGTGAGTTTGAAGCCACCCTGAGACTATGTAGTGAATTCCAGGTCAGCCTGGGCTAGAGTGAGACCCTACCTCGAAAAAACCAAAGCAAAGCAAACAAACAAACAAACAAACAAACAACAACAACAACAAAAATGTAGGGCTAGAGAGATGTCTCAGCTGTTAAGGCACTTGCCTGCAAACCCTAACGACCTGGGTTCAAATCCTCAGTACCCATGTAAAGCGAGATGCACAAAGTGGCAATGCATCTGGACCACATTTGCAGCAGCTAGAGGACCTGGCATGCCTATTTTCTCTCTCTCCTTGCAAATAAAATTAAACTGTTGTTTTGTTTTGTTTTGCTTTTTGATGCTTAACCAGGTTTTCAGCCAGGTTGCACAATAAATGACCTTTAATACACTCCCTCTACTCTGAACCCATTTCGCAATAGATGCAAGGGGAGAAGAAGAGATGGAGAATAAATAAGAGAAACATTTATATGCACCAGAAACAGCAATTACCCCTCCCCCCAAACCATGATTTGAGCCAAACCCTAGAAATAATAGGCTCTGAAGTCCAACACAGAATGGAAGTATACAGAAGCGCTGTACCTGTGGGGCGGAGGGAGCCCCGAGACTAGAGCCAGGTCCACAGCTCCAGCACAGACGAGAGCTCTAAGAAAAGATGTTGCACAAACAGCTGCCACCAAGGACAGAAATACAAATTCGCTAAACCAAGAAACCCACTGTTGGGCTGGAGAGATGGCTCGGCAGTTAAGGCACATGCCTGCAAAGCCTGAGGACCCAGGTTCAATTCCCCAGTACCCACATAAAGCCAGATGCACAAGGTGGCGCATGCATCTGGAGTTTGTTTGCAATGGCCAGAGGCCCTGGAGTATCCCTTCTCTCTCTCTCTCTCTCTCTCTCTCTCTCTCTCCCTCTTTCTTTCTTTCTCTCTCAAATAAATAAATAATGTTTTGTCAAGTAGCCCATTGGTTTAACTAGCTGTATGAGAGGCATCCTTGTGATAGCATAACATAGCAGAAAATCTAAACTACTACATTATAAGATGTGACGTTGTATTGGAGCTTTTAGCCAAAGTTAAGCAACTCTAAAACACCTGGGGATGATAGAATGAGCATGGGGGAAAAGAAATAAAAACAAAAATGTGTCTGCCCATAGTCATTTCAAGCATGTAAAGAAAGGTGGAGGGCTATCGAGGGAGACTCTCAGTATCAACTTCTGGCCTCCACATGCATATGCATGCATGTGCACACATGTGTGCAAATAAGCATATATGTACACACACATCACATACACATGAAAAATAAAAGAATGTCAGTTGTGGTAGCTCACACTTGGGAGGATGAGTCAGGACAATTAGGAGGTCAAGGTTATCCTTGGCTACATAAGAAGTTTGAGGGCAGCCTGGGCTACATGGCATCTTATCTAAATATTTATTTTATTATTATTTTTTAAATTGAGAGAGAGAGGCAGATAGAGAATGGGCATGCCAGGGCCTTCAGCCACCGCAAACAAGCTCCAGACGCAAGCGCCACCTTGTACATCTGGCTTACGTGGGTCCTGGGGAATCAAACCTGGGTCCTTTGCCTTTGCAGGCAAACTCCTTAACCACTAAGCCATCCCTTCAGCCCATGAGATCTTATCTAACAAAAGGGAAGGTGAGCCGGGCATGGTGGCACATGCCCTTAATCCCAGCACTCAGGAGGCAGAGATAGGAGGATCACCATGAGTTTGAGGCCACCCTGAGACCACATAGTGAATTCCAGGTCAGCTTGAGCTAGAATGAGACCCTACCTAGATTAAAAAAAAAAAAAAAAAGCCAGGTATGGTGGCACACGCCTTCTTTAATCCCAGCACTCCGGAGGCAGAGGTAGGAGGATCGCTGTGAGTTGGAGGCCACCCTGAGACTACATAGTTAATTCCAGGTCAGCCTGGGCCAGAGTGAGACCCTACCTCAAAAAAAAAAAAAAAAAAAAAAAGGAGGGGGAGAAAAGGAAAAAGCCATTAGTTAGAAAATCGTTACAGTAGAATCAGAAAGCATGTTTGGCAGAAAGGAACTAACCAGGGTTGGTGACACACACTCCTAATCCCAGAACTCAGGCGGCTGAAGCAGGGTGATCCAGTCTGGCTATATAGGGAAACACTGTCACAAAGAAACAAAGACAGAGGGAAAGAAGGAGGGGACACTTTATTTTCAGATACATTAAAGAACATTTATAAGGATGGGAGGGATGGCTTAATGGTTAAGGTGCTTGCCTGCAAAACCAAAGGACTCAGGTTCAATTCCCCAAGACCCACGTAAGCCAGATGCACAAGGTGGGGTATGTGTCTGGAGTTTGTCTTCAGTAGCTGGAGGTCCTGGCATACACATTCTCTCTCTCCTCTCTCTCTCTTTCTCTCTATCTCTCTCTCCTCTCTCTGCCTCTTTCCCAAATAAATAAATAAATTTTTTTAAAAAGGGGCTGGGGCTGGAGAGATGGCTTAGCAGTTAAGAGCTTGCCTGTGAAATCTAAGGACCCTGGTTCGAAGCTTGATTCCCCAGGACCCATGTTAGCCAGATGCACAAGGGGGCGCATGCGTCTGGAGTTCGTTTGCAGTGGCTGGAAGCCCTGGCGCTCCCATTCTCTCTCTCTCTACCTCTTTCTCTCTGTGTCTGTTGCTCTCAAATAAATAAATAAACAAACAAAATTTTTTTAAAAGGGGGCTAGACAGATGGCTCAGCGGTTAAGCCTGCAAAGACTAATGATCCAAGATCAATTCTCCAGTGCCCACATAAAGCCAGATGCACAAGGTAGTACATGCATCTGGAGTTCACTTGCAGTGGCTAAGGCCCTTGTCCATCCATTCTCTCTCACTCTCTTTTTCTCTCTCTTTCTGCCTCATTCTCTCACTCTCTCTCAAATAAATAAAATATTTTTAATTTTTATTTATTTATTTATTTTTGCTTTTTCAAAGTAGTGTCTTGCTCTAGCCCAGGATGACCTGGAATTCACTCTGTAGTCTCGAACTCACGGCAATCCTCCTACCTCTGCCTCCCGAGTGCTAGGATTAAAGTCGTGTGCCACCACACCCGGCAAATAAAATATTTTTAAGAAGTTGTTCAATACAGTTCAAAATATCACCTTAAAAAAGAATATTTATAAAAGTTGAGGGCTGGAGAGATAGCTTAGCAGTTAAGGTGCTTGCCTGCAAAGCCAAAGGACCCAGGTTCAATTGCCCAGTACCCACATAAGCCAGATGCCCAAGGTGGCACATGCATCTGCAGTTCATTTGCAGTGGCTAGAGGCCCTGGCACACTCATTCTCTCTCTCTCTTTCTCTCACTCTGCCTCTTTCTCCCAAATAAATTTAAAACAATTTTTTTTTTTAAGTTGACAAAAAGCCAGGTGTGGCGGTGCACACCTTTAATCCCAGCATTCCTTAGGGATGGAGGGGCAGACAGAAGTAAGATTGCTATGAGTTGGAGGCCAACCTGAGAATTAATTATAATCCTGTGAAGGCTAAGAAAGAAAAGTATAGAATATAGTGAGTCTATAACGGAGAGATTATATTACCCAGGCTGGTTCATCTTAGACATGGACAAGAAGGTTTCAGAGGGTTGAAGTAGGAAAGATAAAGACCAAGTTTTGGGCTGGAAAGATGGCTTTGCAGTTAAGATGCTTGGCTGTGAAGCCTAAGGACCCAAGTTTGATTCCCCAATGCCCACATAAGCCAGATGCACAAGGTGGCACATACATCTGGAGCTCATGTGCAGTGGCTTGAGGCCCTGGTCTCTCTCTATCTGCTTCTCTCTCTGTCTCACTCGTTCTCTCTCTCTCTCAAATAAATAAATAAAATTTTAAAAAAGACCAAGTTTTGCTGTTCTAGAGAGTTATATAAATGGAATCACCATTATGTATGCTCTTGCGAGCTGAGGAGGTAGCTCAGTGGGTAGAACGCTTGCCTAGCATGCAGAGAGCCCTGGGTTCAGTTCCCAGCACTGCATGAAACCAGGTGTGGTGACACATGCCTATAACCCCAGCACTTGTAAGGTATTGGCAACAAGATCAGAAATTTAAGGTCATTCTTGACTTCATTGCAAGCCTAAGACCTACTGGGCTACAAGAGACTCAGCTGCAAAAAAAAAAAAAAAAATTATTTATTCTCCTAACGATCATTTAGATTATTTTAACTTTGGGCTGTTATAAATGAAGCTGTCACAGACATTCTTGCAAAACTCTTATAGAGCCATGAGTGGTGGTTCATGCCTTTAGTCCCAGCACTTGGGAGACGGAGGTAGAAGGAAGGATCTCCATGAGTTCAAGGCCACCCTGAGACTACACAGTGAATTCTAGGTCAGCCAAAAATAATAATAATAAATAAATAATATAGACATGACTTTTCAATTCTCTTGGATAACTGTGGTGGTTTGATTCACTTGCCCCCCATAAACTTAGATGTTCTGAATGCTAGGTTCCCAGCTGATGGAGATTTGGAAGTTAATGTTTCCTGGAGGGAGTATATTTTTCTGGGGGTGGGTGGGCTTATGACTATTGTAGCCAGTTTCCCCAAGTCAGTGTTTGGCACACTCTCTTGTTCCTGTTGTCCACTTATGTGGGCCAGGGGATGATATCCACCCTCTGCTCATGCCATCGTTTTCCCCTGTCATCATGGAGCTTCCCCTCGGTGATAAACCTCTTTTTCCCACAAGCTGCTCTTGGTTGGGTGATTTCTACCAGCAATGTGAACCTGACCACAACAGTAGCTATCTAAGAGAAGAATCAAAGCTCATGGGATACAAATGTACGTTTAGCTATAAAAATTACCATGCTGCTCCAAGGTTTGACCCTTTTATACTCCCACCAGGACTGCAGGAGCAGTTTAATTGTCCACCTTCTTGCCAACCCTTGTGGCTGTCAAATTAAGTAACTAATATATAATAATGAGGACTGTAAGATATATGCCCCGCCCTTTACCAACTAAGCTACATCTCCCAGCTAAGAGTCAGTGATTGGCCACTGCATGTCAAATAAAATATCCAGTGGCCAAATATTCCTTTAGCCTGCTTTTGTCGTGGAATGTCCTTATTTTTCCATCTATTTGAATGGATAGCTTTGCAGGATTTGGTTGACAGTTATCTTTTAGAACTTGGAATACATCACTCCAAGTCCTTCTGGCTTTTAAAGTTTGTGTTGAGTAATCTGCTGTGATCTTGATGGGCTTGCCTTTGTAGGTAACTTGATTTTTCTCTCAAACTGCTTTCAATATATTTTCTTTGGTTTGTATGTTTGGTAGTTTAATTATAATATGGCGAAGAGAGGTTCTTTCCAGGTTTTGTCTGGTTGGCACCCCTTTCCCAATTTGGGGGAAATTTTCTTCTATGATTTTGTTGAAAACGCCTATTATACCTTTGGAGTGAAATTTTTCTACTTCTATTATACCCTGAATTCTTATGTTTGGTCTTTTTATAGTGTCCTGAATATCTTGAAATTCCCACTCATACTTTCCTATTAGTTTGTCTTTCTTTTTGTTGGGCTGTGTTAGATCTGCCACCTGGTCTTCTAGTTTAGATATTCTGTCCTGTCCTTCATCCATTCTACGAACTCCAGACGCATGCACTCCCTTGTGCATCTGGCTAACATGGGTCCTGGGGAATCCAGCCTCGAATTGGGGTCCTTAGGCTTCACAGGCATTCGCTTAACTGCTAAGCCATCTCTCCAGCCCTCTACAGAGTTTTTTTATTTCATTGACTGTGTTCTTCATTGCTAGTAATTCTGACTGGTTTTTCTTTATTATTTCTATTTCCTTATTTATGTCTTGTATTGACCTCTTTATTTCGTTAAATTGGTTTCCTGTGTCTTCTTTGATTCCTTTAATTTCTTCTTTGACTTCTTTGAGCATATTTATAATCATTCTTTTGAAATTTTTCTCAGGCATTTCCTCTAACTCATTCTCATTGGAGGTCATTTCTGATGCATTAATACTTTTTGGTGGATTTATATTGTCTTGATTTTTGGTGTTTCTTGTGTTATAATGTATACATTTTTGCATCTTGGATTAATTTAATGTTTGGATTTTCTAGTTAGCTGCAGTATTAGATGTATCAATCAATCTGATGCTATATCTCTTCAGGGTTGGAGCTTAAGGTGCTAGGTGTGGCTCTGAAGACTCTCAGAGTATCTACAAAAGTGACCCTTGATGTTGGGTTTGCCTGTTATGACAGTATTCAAGTAGGCTGAGTGGAACAAAATACAGGCAAATTTTAAAATTTAACTAAACAATGTACACATTCAATGAAAAACACCACAGAGTATTTATGCAAGAGTAGGTATTATGACAACCAGATCCTCTAACAAAGTCACTGTCCCTTAGGGTGTGTGGTGCCCCATACCCTTAATCCTGTCCACTAGGAGGCTAAGATTTCTGGTCTGTGGAGGGTTCCAAGTCAGCTTGTGACCAAGAGAGACCCTTCCCTAATGAACAACAGAAGAGGAAACAAAGCCACTATAAATCAAGAAGCAACAAATAACAAGCCCAATCATAGCTTGTTTAAGAATGGCAAATCCGACCATCCATCAGATTTAACACATAATTTATCCTGATATGGAAGGTGCAATTAGCACTTCCAGTTCGGGCCTTTATAACAGGCTTATTTGGCGGGTACTGACCTGGTGTAATCCCAGTTACCTTTTGGGATGATTTAGGTTTCAGTTATGTTGCGCTCCTGCTTGGGTCCCTCTTTGGTGCACTGTGGGTTCAAGTAGGCTGGCTGGGTCATTGGGTCACTGCTCTGGTCGCTGGTGCTGGGTGCTGTGAGCTCCCTTGCCTGGTCTCTGGTGCTTGCTGGCGCTTGTACTGGCAGTGGGGGAGGGGAGGCTGTGGATGGTGGTTCTAGTTCTCCTGCTGGTCCACATGAACCTCTCCCTCGTGATCTGCTCCTTTGCTGTTCACTGCGGTCCTCCCTTATTGTTTCTTGAGTTTGCGAGGATCTCCAGTGTGAGTGGAAAATCCCCTCACCTGGCTTTTCCTGTGGTTTAAGCTGAGCCTGGCAGCTGTGGCCCTGCAGACCTGGTGCCACCACTGCTGGAGCCACTTCTGCCTTCCTATGTGGGCTCTGGATGCTCTGGATCTCTCCTACTGCTGCCATTGGTAATTTCTTATACACCTTAGTTTTTAGTAGAAGAGTGTATTTTGCTGGGATTTTTTTGGCTTTTTCTCCCCTAGGCAGCTTTGGCATGGTTCCTATGCCACCATCTTAACCAGAACTCTCAATTTTTTTATTTAGTTGAGAGAGAGGCAGGGGGAGAGAGAAAGAAAATGGGCACACCAGGGTCTCTAGCCACTACAAATGATTTTTAACCTTTTCTTAAATTTAATTTTATATATTTGAGAGAGAAATAGAAAGAAGGAGAGAGAGAGAAAGAATGGGCATGCCAGGGCCGTCAGCCACTGTAAATGAACTCCAGATGCATGCGCTACCTTGTGCATCTGGCTTATGTGGGTCCTGGGGAATTGAACCTGGAGCTTTAGGCTTCGCAGGCAAGTGCCTTAACCCATCTCTTCAGCCCCTGTTTTGTTTGTTTGTTTGACAGAGAGAAAGAGGGAGAAAGAGAGAGAGAGAAAGAATGGGTGTGCCAGGGCTCTAGCCACTGCAAATGAACTCCAGACACGTGTAGCTGGCTTATGTGGGTCCTGGGAAATCAAACCTGGGTCCTTTAGCTTTGCAGACAAATGCCTTAACTGCTAAACCATCCCTCCAGCCCTACTTTTTTTTTTTTTTTTTTTTTTTTGCGGTGGGGTTACCTCTAGCCAAGAGTGATCTGAATTCAGTATGTACTCTCAGGCTGGCCTAGAACTCACAGAGAGCCTCCTACCTCTGCTCCAGAGTACTGGGATTAAAGGCATGTGCTACCATGCCAGGCCTTATTTTCTTTCTTTCTTTCTTTCTTTCTTCCTTTCTTTCTTTCTTTTTTTTTTTTTTTTTTTTTTTTGAGGTAGGCTATCACTTTAGCCCAGGCTGACCTGGAATTGACTATGTAGTCTCAGGGTGGCCTCAGACTCATGGCAATTCTCCTACCTCTGCCTCCAGAGTGCTGGGATTAAAGGCATGTGCCACCACACCCAGCTTTGTTTTGTTCTTTTAATATGAGCATTTATAGATGTAAATTTCTCCCTTCACATTGGTTTAGCTGCATCTCACATTTGGATATTTGATGTTTACGTTTTTTGTTTGTCTCTCAATAGTCTCTAACTTCACTTCTGTTTTCCTCTTTGGCTCACTGGTTGTTTAAGAGTATGTTAATTTCCTCAAGTTTGTGATTTCTCTAATTCTATTTCTGTTACTGATTTATTACCTCATCCCATGTGGTGATGAAGGATATTTTGTATGATCTCTATTTTTAGAAATCTATTGCAGCTGGGAATGTAATTCAGTACTAGACCTCTTGTGTAGCATATGCAAGGCCCTGTGTTTTGATTTCTAACACTGCAACAAAAAAAAATCTATTCATTTGTAATGTAAAATACATTGTATCCTTAAAAGAAAATGTCCCACATGCATTTGAGATGAATGCGCATGCAGTTGTTGTTGGGTGAGTATATTATTATTATTATTATTATTATTTTGTTTTTTCAAGGTAGGGTCTCACTGTAGCCCAGACTGACCTGGAATTCCCTATGTATTGTCAGGGTGGCTTCAAACTCAAGGTGATCATCCTACCTCTGCCTTCCGAGTGCTAAATTAAAGGCATGTGCCACCACGTCCCAGTACACTCTTTTTTAAAAAAATATTTTAATTTATTTATTTGCAAGAGAGAATGAGAGTCAAGGCCTCTAGCCAGTGAAAACAAACTCCAGATACATGTGCCACTGTGCATCTGGTTTTATGTGGGTACTGGGGAATTGAACCCAAGTGGCTAAGCTTTGCAGGCACGTGCCTTAACCACTGAGGAATCTCTCCAGCCCTATCTCTTATCTTCTATCTGGTTGTTCTATCTGTCATTGAGAATGGGTTATGGAAGTCTCCAAGTATTATTATAGAATAATAATAATTATTATTATTATTTTTTGAGGTAGAGTCTCTCTGTAGCCCAGGCTGACCTGGAATTCACCATGTAGTCTTAGGGTGGCCTCAAACTCATGGTGATCCTGCTACCTCTGTCTCCCAAGTGCTGAGATTAAAGGCGTGTACTACCATGCCCAGCCATCTCTCTTTCTCTCTTTCTAAATTTATTTTTATTTATTTATTGGGTGAGGAGCAGATAGATAATGGGCATGCCAGAGCCTCAAGCCACTGTAAATAAACTCCAGATGCATGTGCCACCTTGTGCATGTGGCTTATGTGGATCCTGGGGAATTGAACCTGGGTCCTTTGGCTTTGTAGGCAAGTGCCTTAACTGCTAAGCTCTCTCTCCAGCACCCCCTTTTTAAAAAAAAAATTATTTATTTATTTTCAAAGAGAGAGAGAATGAATGAATGGGTATGCCAGGGCCTCCAGCCACTACAAATGAACCCCAGATGTGTGTGCCACCGTGTATATCAAGGTACTGGGGAATCAAACTCAGATCTTTAGGCTTTGCAGGCAAGTGCCTTAACCACTGAGCAATCTCTCCAGCCCCTGGCTTTCTTTTCTCTTTTTCTTTTTTTTTAAAAATATTTTTAATTTTTATTTATTTATTTATTTGACAGACAGAGAAAGAGAGAGAATGGGTGTGCCAGGGCCTCCGGCCACTGCAAATGAATTCCAAAAGCATGCACTCCCCCTTGTGCATCTGGCTTACGTGGGTCCTGTGGAATTGAACCTGGGTCCTTAGGCTTCGCAGTCAAGCACCTTAACCATTGAGTAATCCCTCCAGCCTCCGGCTTTCTTTTTTTAACTGACTTTTTTTAATACATGTAAACAATGTATCTGGAACATAATTTACGAATTTAATGCATTTTAAAGCATAGTTCATATATATTCTGGAGTACACAATATATAAATGTGATTTTTAAGACAGCAGCAGCTGAAAGCTGAGGGGAGTTATAAAGGAATTTTAGGTTATTGAAGATAAACTAGTAAAAAAATCATTTAGAGTATTATAACTTGAAATTTTCCAATACAATCCCCACAATAACCACAAATAAAATATCTTTGGGCAGGGTGTGGTGGCGCACGCCTTTAATCCCAGCACTGGGGAGGTAGAGGTAGGAGGATCATTGTGAGTTCGAGGCCACCCTGAGACTGCATAGTGAATTCCACGTCAGCCTGGGCTAGAGTAAGATCCTATCTTGAAAAACAAACTACATATATATCTTTGAAATAGATACAAAAAATTGAGAAAGGAGGCTGGAGAGATGGGTTAGCAGTTAAGGTGCTTGCCTGCAAGGCCAAAGGATTTAAGTTTGATTCCCCAGGACCCACATTAGCTAGATGCACAAGGTGGCATATTTGTCTGGAGTTCATTTATAGTGGCTGAAGACCCAAGCACACCCATTCATATTCTCTCTCTTTCCCTCTTTCTCTCTCTTGCTCTCTCTCTCTCTCTCTCTCAAAATAAATAAATAAAAGTAAAATAGTTTTAAAAATTGGGACAGGCATGGTGGCGCACACCTTTAATCCTAGCATCAGAAGGCAGAGGTAGGAAGAACACCATGAGTTCGAAGCCACCTTGAGACTACATAGTGAATTCCATGTCAGCCTGGGCCAGAGTGAGACCCTACCTCGAAAAACAAAACCAAACAAAAAAAAAATTTTCTTTAAATTGAGAAGGAGCCAGGTGTGGTAGTACATGCCTTGAATCCCAGCATTTGGGAGGTAGGGGTGAGAGAATTGCTATGAGTTTGAGGCCACTGTGAGACTACATTGTGAATTCCAGGTCAGCCTGGGCTAGAGTGAGATCCTACCCTGAAAAACAAAAGCAAAAAAACAAACAAAAGAATTGAGAAAGGAATGCAGGCACTTTATTTTTTATTTTATTTTTATTTATTTATTTATTGTTCTTTGAGGTAGGGTCTCACTCTGGCCCAGGCTGACCTGGAATTCACTATGTAGTCCCAGGGTGGCCTCGAACTCATGGTGATCCTCCTACCTCTGCCTCCTGGGTACTGGGACTAAAGGCAAGCACCACCACATCCAGCTATTTCTTTTTTCTTTCTTTCTTTCTTTTCTAAATTTTGGAGGCAGGGTCTCACTCTAGCCCAAGGTGACCTAGAACTCACTGTGTAGCCCAGACTGGCTTTTAAAAAAAAAAAATTATTTATTTTATGAGAGAGAGATAGAGAGAGATAGGTGCATCAGGGCCTCTAACCACTACAAATGAACTCCAGATGCATGTGCCACCCTGTGCATCTGGCTTTATGTTGAACTTGGGTCTTTGACTTTGCAGGCAAATCCCTTAACTGCTAAGCCATCTCTCTAGCCCCTGGACTGGCTTTGAACTCACAAGCATCCTCCTACCTCAACCTCTCCAGTTCTGAGATTATTTATTTTATTTAATTTATATTTAGTTACTTATTTATTTAAGAGAGAGAGAGGCAAACGGAGAGAAAATGGGCACCGAAGGGCCTCTAGCTGCTGCAAACAAACTCCAGTTGCATGTGCCACCTTGTGCATCTGGCTTACATGGGTCCTGGGGAATCGAACCTGGGTCCTTTGGCTTTGCAGGCAAGTGCCTTAACTGCTAAGCTATCTCTCCAGCCCTAATTCTTTTTGAGACCACATCTCACACTGTAGCCCAGGCTTGCCTCATATTCTTGATAATCCTCTTGTTTCAGCCTTATAAGTGTTCATGTAAGAAAAAAAAAAAAAGACATGAGAGAAGAGGGATGAATTGGAGCCGCGCGTGGTGGCGCATTCCTTTAATCCCAGCACTGGGGAGGCAGAGGTAGGAGGATCGCTGTGAGTTCCAGGCCACCCTGAGAATATATAGTGAATTCCAGGTCAGCCTGGGCTAGAGAGAGAACCTACCTCGAAAATAAAAATTAAAAAAAAAAAAAGAGAGAGAGAAGAGGGACTAGTTGGAACAAAGAAGAAGTTATGTGGAAAAGTGTGAGGTGAGGCTCAAGAGTCAGTATTGAATGATAGAATGAGGTTGGCTAAGTGAGCAGAAATCGAATCTTGTGCATTTGGCTTATGTGGGTCCTGGGGAATTGAACCTGGATCCTTTGGCTTTGCAGGCAAGTGCCTTAACCGCGAAGCCATGTCCCTAGCCCGAAATTGAATCTTACAGGGCTTTATCAATTCATGATAAGTAAGGATTTGATCTCATAGTAACAGAGAATAATCACAGTATTTTAAACAGAGAACAATCAGATTTTTTTTTTTTTTTTGATACAAGGCTTCACTGTTCAAGTCCAGGTTGGTCTTGAACTGGTGATCCTCTTGCCTCAGCCTCCAGAGTGCTGTCATTATAGGGATGTACTACCACAACTAGCCAGGATTTGCTTTTTAGAGGCATCAGTCTTGGTAAACTAGTAGAAAATAAACTGAAGGACAGCAGGTGGTTGCAGAAAGACTATGTTTAAAAAAAACAAAAACAAACAAACAAACAAACAAACAAACAAACCTGTTACAGAAATGCCAAGCGGAGATGACAAAGAATTCTCTACGCAAGTAAAAGCAGAAACACAAGATGGCTTAGGAAACTTGAGAGAGGTGGAGTTGACAGGGTGAATTGTGACTGAGTAGTGGGAGATACAAAAAAGACACAGCAGGGAAGGACAGGATGGAGAGGAAGATGGTTCCCCGCCTTTTACGACTTCCGGAGTGTGCTGTGTCAGTGAGACACCCCAGTGCAGCTGGCATTTTTACCATAGCCACCCGAAGCTCCACAGAGACCTGCGGGGGAGAAAGGGGATGTGACCAGATCCGACGAATGAACCAAACATTGCACCTGTGATCAGCATTCTGATTCCTGTTGGTTCTGTCCGCTGGGCTGGGGGAAGGGCGGGAAGGATGAGGGGCTGACCAGATGAGGTTCTATGGCAGTTGAGAAAGAGGAGTGAGCCAGAAGCCAAGATGAAGATGAAGAAAGAAAGTGCCACGACCTTCCACACTTCTTACGCTCTGGGCATCCTGAGTATGCTCACATACAGGGTGAGCAAGACTTTCGTGGGCTGGGTAATGGGATCCTTTTCGAGAAAACAGCTTGTATTTGACACAGGGAAAACACCAACATGGGAGAGACATAGGTCACCCCCTTGGAGTTAAAAAATAATAATAATAATCTGGGGTGCTGGAGAGATGGCTCAGTGGTTAAAGGAGCTTGCTTGCAAACCCTGGTAGCCTGGCTTCAATTCCCCAGTACCTACATAAAGCCAGAAGCACAAGGTGGCACATGTATCTGGAGTTCTCTGATAGCAAGAGGCCCTGGCATGCCAATGCTCTCTCTTTCTGACTCCCTCTCACACACAAATAGATAAAAATAAAAATATAGGGGCTAGACAGATGGTTTAGCGGTTAAGGCACTTGCCTGCAGAGCCAAAGGACCCAGGTTTGATTCCCCAGGACCCACATAAGCCAGATGCACAAGGGGGTGCATGCGACTGGAGTTCGTTTGCAGCGGCTGGAGGCCCTGGTGCGCCCATTCCCTCTCTCTCTCTCTCTCTCTCTCTCTCTCTCTCTGTCAAATAAATAAATAAAAATAAAAAAATATATATATATATATAGTCTCAGAGGAGCAAAAAGACTGAAGTGGGGAGGGAGAAGGGACTCCCTCCCTCCTGGGACTGAGGGCTTGTCTTCCGGTGAGTGAAGAGGGAGATGTCTAAGAGGTGATTTATTTCATGTCTCTGTCCTGTGCCCCCCCACCCCACAGCCAATTCATCTCTATCGCCGGCACTTCTTCCATGGCACGATGGCCTTCCAGCAACAGCTCCTGGTGAAGACTCAAGGTTACATCCGCCTGTTCTGTGCCACCCTCCTGGGCTTCATATTCACCCTGCTGCTCTGCTTGTCCCCTTTGCACTGGGTGCAGCTCACGGTGTTAAAAGACAGTCACAAGCTCTTGGCGGGGCTCTGGGCCGTGTGTCACCATCACCTTTGCTGGAGCCACGTGTCACAGGCTCCCTGTGAGTGCCTTCCAAACCCTAGGCGCCTCACTCTGGAAGATCTGCCCAGCTCCTTGCCCCTCCTCCTTCCCACAACACTGCCCATTTGTGATTTCTGTTTTGTTGAGATAAGGTCTCACCATGTAGCCTAGGCAGGCCTCAGACTTGTGACCCTCCTGTCTCAGCCTCTTAACGCCGGGATTCTAACAGTATGCCACCACATGGGGCTAACCCTACTCATTCTTGATTTGCAAACATGTAAGAATAGCTCCCCTTTGGTGTGGATGGGGTGGTGCACGTAGCAAACTTATTCAAGTTTTCCTTTCTGGTTCTTATGAGGTAAGGTCAGCGCATTTTATTTTATTTTTTTAATTTTTTGAAAATTTATTTATATTTGAGACAGAAAGGTAGTGAGAGGGAGAGAGAGAGAATGAGAGAGAGAGGAGGGAGAGAGAATGGGCACACCAGGGCATCTAGCCACTGCAAATGAACTCCAGACGCATGTGCTGCCTTGTGCATCTGGCTTAAGAAGGACCTGCAGAATCGAACCTGGGTCCTTAGGTTTCGCAGGCAAGCCCCTTAATGGCTAAACCACCTCTCCAGCATCAGCACATTTTCTTTTTCTTTTATTTATTTATTTTTGGGTTTTTTTTTTTTTTTTTTTTTTGAGGTAGGGTCTCACTCTAGCCCAGGCTGACCTGGAATTCACTATGTAGTCTCAGGGTGGCCTCGAACTCATGGCGATCCTCCTACCTCTGCCTCTCCAGTGCTGGGATTAAAGGTGTGCGCCACCATGCCCGGCTTCAGCACATTTTCTTGATGAGACCCTCAATAACTTGAAAACTTCAGTCCCTTAATTATTGAGATCTGGTGCCTAGGAACCTTGAGCTTTGCACTTCCCCTTAATTTATCCTCAGAGAAAGAATTATTAGTAATCTACACCTTAATAAGAAAGTTATCTTGCTGGGTGTGGTGGTGGACACCTTTAATCTCAGCACTCAGGAGGCTGAGGTAGGAGGATCGCCGTCAGTCCAAGGTGAGCCTGAGACTACAGAATGAGGTTCAGGTCAGCCTGGGCTAGAGTTGAGACCCTACTTTGAAAGACCAAACCAAACTAAACAAAACAAAACAAGAAAGAAAGAAAGTTATCTCATAAATCTCATACTGTGTTACTTGCATAGGTTACAACTGTACTTTCATGTTTTCTTGCTCGGTGGAATAAATTATTTCTTACATTGTTGAAGGTATTACAAATGTCAAAGCCAGAGAGATGGCTTAGCTGCTAAGGTGCTTTCCTGCGAAGCCTAAGGACCCAGGTTTGATTCTCCAGGTCCCACGTAAGCCAGATATACAAGGTGGTGCATGTGTCTGGAGTTAGCTTGCAGTGGCTGGAGGCCCTGGTAAAACCATTCCCTCTCTCAAATTAACAATGAAAGAATTGAAAGTGTTACAAATGTCAGTGAATAGGTGGGAACAGTGTTTTTTTTAAAATATTTTTTTTTGTTTTTATTTATTTATTTATTTGAGAGTGACAGACAGAGAGAAAGAGGCAGAAAGAGAGAGAGGGAGAATGGGTGTGCCAGGGCCTCCAGCCACTGTGAGCGAACTCCAGACGCGTGCACCCTTTTGTGCATCTGGCTAACGTGGGTCCTGGGGAGTCGAGCCTCGAACCAGGGTCCTTAGGCTTCACAGGCAAGCGCTTAACCGCTAAGCCATCTCTCCAGCCCATTGGTTTTTTTTTTTCGTTTGTTTGTTTGTTTGTTTGTTTGTTTGGTTTTCTGAGGTAGGGTCTTACTCTAGCTCAGGCTGACCTGGAATTTACTATGTAGTCTCAGGCTGGCCTTGAACTCATGGTGATCCTCCTACCTCTGCCTCCTGAGTGCTGGGACTAAAGGCATGCATCACTACGCCCAGCTCCAGGCTCTGAGCCTTCTTTTTTTTTAATTTATTTATTTTATTTTTATTTTGTTATTAACAACTTCCATGATTATAAGCAATATCCCATGGTAATGCCCTCCCTCCCCCCCCCCCCACTTTCCCCTTTGAAACTCCATCCTCCATCATATCCCCTCCCCCTCTCAGTCAGCCTCTCTTTTATTTTGATGTTATGATCTTTTCCTCCTCTTATGATGGTCTTGTGTAGGTAGTATCAGGCACTGTGAGGTCATGGATATCCAGGCCATTTGGTGACTGGAGGAGCACGTTGTAAGGAGTCCTACCCTTCCTTTGGCTCTTACATTCTTTCTGCCACCTCTTCTGCAATGGACCCTGAGCCTTGGAAGGTGTGATAGAGATTTTGCAGTTCTGAGCACTCCTCTGTCACTTCTCAGCACCATGATGCCTTCTGAGTCATCCCAAGTTCACTGCCATCTGAAAAGAGAAGGTTCTCTACCAAAACTGAGAGTAGCATTAATATATGGGTATGAACATTAAGAGAAGTGCTTACTGGGCAGTTTGATGAGCATAGTATATACATTTAGCCAGACAGCAGCAGACGTTACACCCCTAGGGCTCATGAGTACCCCTATTGTAGGTTTTCAATATCAGGGACGTATTCCCTCCCATGGAGCAGGCCTCCAGTCCAATTAGAGGGCAGTTGGTTTCCATCATGACAGACATGTCACTATTGCACCAGTTGGCTCATTTGGCCTGGCTGGCCAAATACAAGGCTTGCAGTGTCCACTGTTGAGTAACTTCCCTGGTGATTTGTCTCTCTCCCATTGAACTGCATGCAGAATGGCTTCTTCCAGCTTTCTGTCAGCTGGTCTACATGGAGGAGGTTATCAGTTCAGTTCCAGCAGGATTTCTCAGTGGTCTTGCAGCCCAAGTATGTGGAGTCTTCAGCAATAGGGTCTTACCATCTATTCCCGGTGAGAAGCCAAGGGCCTTGGCAATGGCCTGTAATGTTTTGCGGGCATCAGGGATCTCCCTGGCCAACAACTCACTGGAAGGTATCCCATCCCTGGCACTGAAAATTTTCTAGTAACAGTCTATGGCTCCTGAGTATTCCTTTGTCCAAAAAAAGTAAGTTTCCATATGATTTATGTATATCCTCTTAGATTTTGGTTACCCTTCTCTCCGCCTTTCCTTTACTCAATCTCTTCCCCTTACCTCACTTGGGCCTTTTCACCCCCATTAATCTATTTTTCTACTTACATATATACAATACCATCCTATTAAGTCCTCCCTCCCCTCCCTTTATATCTCTTTTCTAGCTTGCTGGCTTTTGCTACTGAGTTTTCTTCCTATTCACACAGAAGTCCCATTATCTTTAGCTAGGATCCACATATGAGAGAACATGCAACGTCTGTGATCCTTCTTTAAAAAAAATTTTTTTTTGTTTATTTATTTGAGATAGAGAAAGAGAATAGGCGTACCAGGGCCTCCAGCCACTGAAAACGAACTCCAGACCCATGTGCCACCTTGTGCATCTACTAAGCTGTCTTTTATATGTTCTTGTTTTGTTTTGTTTTGTTTTTCCAGGTAGGGTGTCGCCCTAGCCCAGGCTGACCTGGAATTCACTATGTAGTCTCAGAGTGGCCTGTACTCATGGCGATCCTCCTACCTCTGCCTCCCTAGTGCTGGCGTTAAAGGCATTACTCTTGTCCAGGCTGACCTGGAACTCACTCTGTGGTCCTAGGCCAGCCTCAAACTGACAGCGATCCTTTTACCTCTGCCTCTGGAGTGCTGGGACTAAAGGCTTGCACCACCACGCCCGGTTGCTTCTAGGCCTTCTTTAAGGGCAGATCATCTCTACGCCAGCCAAGATATTTCCCTCCTTTTCCTGGCAGACTACCTCCAGTTCGCCAGGGCCTTCTTCCTCATCTCTGTTGTCACCATCCTCGTCACTATTGCCTGCCTCGGCTTCTATTTCATCAAAGGGCCGAGAGACAAAACCTACGCAGATCTGGGCATCTCCATCTTGTGTCTCATCTCAGGTACAGTGTGACGAAGTCCTGGGGCCCCTGTCACTCACTTCCCTTCGTGTGCCCTTCGCTTCAGTTTATCAAGCAATCCTCAGCCTCACAGGAATACTGCTGCCACCAGACCCTGTCTCTTCCCAAAGGGGTCAAAAGCCCCCCATCAACGTTCACTCCTTTCAGAAATAATGTCCTTTGAAAGAAGGGACTCTGAAAAATTTGTGACTATCCCAATGGAAACATCTCTTAAAATTTTTCCTCCGAGGGACCAGTGGTGGTGGGAAAAGGATGTTGATAGATTAGAGCTCTCCTGGTGCCCAGAATGCCACCAGATCACTGGCTAGCTCCCTGCTCTGTTTTACAAATGGGCTCCATCTTAACATCCCGACCCCAGCCAAGGCAGAAGCCCTTCATTCTCTCCTCTTGGCCAATTACTCAGTAAGTCTTCCTGCCTTAGCATAATTGAGATGGCTGAGACTGAAATGAAATAGAGAGAGAGAGAGAGAGAGGGAGCAGGGTAGGATGGGAGGGATGAGAGGGCACAAAGGGACGTGATAGCTTTTATTCTCCTCCTAGGTGCCTGCTTATTTCTCTGCCTCATTTTGTTCCTGATGCAAGTGAAACTGTTCAGTAGGGATCTCTTGGAGCCGCACTTCCTATTACCCTACCGCCTTAATTGTTGGGCCAGTGTCTTCAACATCGCAGTTGGTGAGTTAATGCTCCGCTTAAATACTGAAGGCATAGAAAAGGCAATTCTACATGACAGCTGTGTCTCATTCTTGTGTGTGTGTGCGTGCGTGCGCGTGTGTATGTGTGTGTGTGGGGGGGTGCGGTGTGGTGAGGTGCTCCATATGCCCACATGTAGTGGCAGGGGGTTCGCCTACAGTGGCTGCAGCTGTTTTTGAGCTGGAGTCTCTTTACTGGTCCAGAGTTTGCTGGCCTCTGATGATTCATGGGTCTCTGCTCCCCTGTGGGGCTGGGGTTACAGGCACACGTGGAATCTGGAGATATGAACTCTGGTGGTTTTTGGCTCCATGAGCCTTCATGCTTGTGCAAGAGGCACACCTAACCCCTGAGCCATCTCCCCAACCTTTGTGTCTTATTCTTCGTGTATTTTAGGGGAGGGGTTGGTTTGGTATATGAGAATCTCACAGTTTGGAAGGATTTTTATCAAGAGTCATGTTTATTTCAGTGACCAATACTTTTTTTTTTTTAATTATTTTCATTTATTTACTAGAGAGGGAGAGGAGGGAGGAGGGAGGGAGGGCGAGAATGGGCACTCCAGGGCCTCCAGCCACTCAAACAAATTCCAGACACATGCACCACCTTGTGCATCTGGCTTATGTAGGTTCTAGGGAATCAAACCTGTGTCCTTAGGCTTGGCAGGAAAGTGCCTTAACCACTGTACCATATCTCCAGCCCAGTGAACAATCCATAATAACAAGCAATTTCATTTTTTTCTATAATGATAGCTTATCCTGCACAGACAGGAGCAGGACTCAGTAAATCAAAGAGGAAGCAAAGTGGTAACTGAGCTATTCAGTTCTCTATCCTTCTAGAACAGAGCTCTCAGCTTTTCATTTCTTTCTTTTTTTTGGGGGGGGGGTTCAAGGTAGAGTATCATTCTAGCCCAGGCTGACCTGGAATTCACTCTGTAGTCTCAGGGTGGCCTTGAACTCACAATGATCCTCCTGCTTCTGCTTCCCGAGTGCTGGGATTAAAGGCATGCGCCACCACGCTTGACTCTCATTTTTCTTATTAATATTTATTTTTTTAATTTATTTGGGGAGAGCAGACAGAGAAGGAGAGAGAGAGAGAGAGACTGGGTGTGGCAGGGCTCCAGCCACTGCAAATGAATTCTAGATGCATGAGCCCCCTTGTGCATCTGGCTTACATGGGTCCTGGGGAATTGAACTGAGGTCCTTTGGCTTTGCAAGCAAGTGCCTTAACCACTAAGCCATCTCTCCAGCCCACTTTTAATTTTTCTATGCTAGGGATTGAACTCAGGGCTTCACACATGCTAAACACATGTCCAGTAACTAATCTGCACTCTCAGCCCTCAGGTGGTTCTTAAATTTGCTTTCCTTTTTCCATATCAAACAACCAATTTTATTTAAAAAAAATTCCTAAGCATCCAAATCTCCAAAAGAATGTTTTAGCTAGGCTTGGTGGCACATGCCTTTAACCCCAGCACTTGGGAGGCAGATGGAGGAGGATCTCTGTGAGTTCAAGGCCAGCCTGGGGCTATTGAATGCCAGGTCAGCCTCAGCTAGAGTGAGACTCTACTTTGGAAAAAAAAAATGAATAAAGAAAAAGTAAAAAGTAAAAGAGAATGTTTTAAAGCCAAGAGTGGTGGTGCATACCTTTAATCCCAGCACTTGGCAGAGGTAGGAGGATCGCCATGAGTCTGAGGCCACCTTGAGACTACATAGTGTATTCCAGGTCAGCCTGAGCTACAGTGAAACCCTACTTGAAAAAACAATTAAAAAAAGAATGCTTTAATATACATTTCTTTGGCCAGGCATGGTGGTGCACGCCTTTAATCCCAGCACTCAGGAGGCAGAGGTAGGAGGATCACAGTGAGGCCACCCTGAAACTACATAATGAATTCCAGGTCAGCCTGGGCTAGAGTGAGACTCTACCTTGAAAAAGCAAAACAAGCCGGGCGTGGTGGCGCACGCCTTTAATCCCAGCACTCGGGAGGAAGAGGTAGGAGGATCGCTGTGAGTTCGAAACCACCCTGAGACTCCATAGTGAATTCCAGGTCAGACTGGGCTAGAGTGAGACCCTACCTCAAAAAAGCAAAAAAAAGCAAAAAAAGAAAAAAAAGAAAAAAAAAGAAAAAGCAAAACAAAACAAAACAAATATATATATATAAAATAAAAATAATAATATTGTATCTATATAAATAATAAACATATATAATAATATAACATAATAATTAAATATATATATATATATACATATATATATATATCTTTGTAATACTACCAATATAAGGTAAAGCAATACCACAGCTCAACCTATATTGCGCAGCTTTCGTCCTTCTAAGCCACATACTTATTTACTACAGCATCGGTTTCTAAAACATTGCATCATGGACCTTTTCTGTAAAACATTTTTTAGCAAGCATTCTAAAAATATATGTTTATTTATAAAATGTGTACATGTATTACATCACCAATCTAGTCATCACATTATAAAATATATCCAAAAATATAATTGAAAACATGACTTGTGGGGCTCCGCTGGAGGATATTTGCCTAGCACGCACAAGGCTTGGGGTTTGATCCTCAGCATTGAAAAAAAATAAAAACAAATAGCTCCATCATTTGCTAAAAATACACACACACATGCACATAAAAATCCTACTATTTTCTTCCTGCATCCAAGTAGGTTGGTTTGTATAACCTCTGGATTTCTCTGTTGTGCAGAACCAGTGAGGATCAATGTTTTGAACATCATGCCCCTAAAGACAATAAACATGGGGGCTGGAGAGATGGCTTAGTGGTCAAGCACCTGTCTGTGAAACCTAACGACCCCAGTTCGAGGCTCGATTACCCAGTACCCACGAAAGCGAGATGTACAAGGTGGCACATGCATTTGGAGTTTGTTTGCAGTGGCTGGAGGCCCTGGTGCACTCATTCTCATTCTCTCTCTCTTTCTCTGCCTCTTTCTCTGTCTTGCTAATAAAATAATAAACATGGATATTCAGAAAGATACAATTAATTTAATTTCATTATAATTAGCCAAGTCCTAGTGTTCAGAGGTGTTACTTATTTATTTTTGTCTTGAGATCTTGTCTATCGCTAACCTACAGTGCTAATCCTGATCTTTCTTTTTCTTTAGGGTTCATCTCTGGACTCAATCACATAAGTTCTCGGATTTCTTCTCCAGCGCAAAATCTCCTTGTGATTCCTATGACAAGGACAAGGATGGAGTGTATGCCATTAGAACTGGATATGACGGTGGCACCTGTAGGTGCTTCTCCAAAGATGCCTCAAGCACCAGAAACGCATCCCTGGCCGGTGGGACCCCAAAGGACTCAATCAGAGACAGGAATGCAGGCAGAATCAGAGTTAGGGCATGAATCGGCAGTAAGGTATGGGCTAATGGCCTAGGCTAGGCCAGCTATAGAGATGCTAACAATGAGCACAGGAGACCCAGGACCTGAGGCAGAAAGAACAACAGGGAATGTGATTAGCGATGTAAGGCAATGAGCATGAAAGTGACAAAAAGTACCACCAATGACAGTGATGGCTGCGTCAGAAATGCAGTGGAGAAGAATGATGACAAGGCAAAAAATGATCAGACCCAAGCTCAGTAGAGGACGATGGCGGTCAAAGGCAGAAACAAAGCAACAAAGATGGTGTGGTAGAGAGGTTCCCTTTGGTGCCGCACTCTGGCCCAGGCTGACCTGGAATCAACTATGTGGTCTGAGGGTGGCCTTGAACTCACAATGGTCCTCTTACCTCTGCCTCCCTGGGATTAAAGACATGCCCTACCATGCCCGGCTCAGTGTTGAGGTTTTGTGTGTCTTTATGGGAGTGGTAGACGTGCCTTAAGATGTAGATGACTTTGCTGTGCACTCCTTCAATCACACTTTGTGGAAGAAGTCAGTGTTTTTGATGAGAATCACTTGAATGGTTTAGGTCAAAGGTACCATGATTTAGAAATGATTTATCAAAGGAAGTTTCCAGAATAGGGTTGTAGCTCAGTGGCAGAGAGCTTGCATGCACAAGGCCCTGGGTTTACACCTCAGCACCACGCACATCCACACATGCACGCACAACAGCAGAAGTTTCCATGTCAGTCCGTGTTAGTGTGCCACGCCATGACTGGGAAAGGCTAGCTATAGATGGGGTGCTCAGGCTGCTTAGCTTTCCCAGATTTCTATGACCACATAGAAACATGCCCACAGAATGCACAGAGCACTCAGTCTGAAAATTCACTTTTTGGGCTGGAGAGAAGGCAAAGCCAAAGGACCCAGATTTGATTCCCCAGAACTCACATAAGCCAGATAGACAAGGGATGCACACACACATCTGGAGTTCGTTTGCAGTGGCTGGAGACCCTGGTGGGCCCATTCTCTCTCTCCCTCTTTCTCTGTCAAATAAATAAATAATAAAATAAGCCAGGCACACACCTTAAATCCCAGTACTTGGGAGGCAGAGGTAGGAGGATCGCCACGAGTCCAAGGCTGCCCTGAGACTATATAGTGAATTCCAGGTCAGCCTGAGCTAGAGTGAAACCTTACCTCTAAAATCAAAAAATAAATAAATAAGTAAAATATTCAAAAAGAAAATTCACTTTTGGTCCTCATTCTCTTGGATGTAAGATTCTTCATGGACCAGCTAGAATACTAACTTTAAAAAATTTTTTTGTTTTATTTTTATTTATTTTTTTGAGAGCGACAGACACAGAGAAAGAGGCCGAGAGAGAGAGAGAGAGGGAGAGAGAGAGAGAGAATAGGCATGCCAGGGCTTCCAGCCACTGCAAACAAACTCCAGACGTGTGTGCTCCCTTATGCATCTGGCTAAAGTGGGTCCTGGGGAATCAAGCCTCAAACCGGGGTCCTTAGGCTTCACAGGCAAGTGCTTAACCGCTAAGCCATCTCTCCAGCCCCTAACTTACTTTTTTTTTTTTTAAGTATGTTTATTCAGCATCAATGACTCTAGTTACCTCCACTTTTTTTTTTTTTTTTTTTTTTTTTTTTTTTTTTGGTTTTTTAAGGTAGGGTTTCACACTAGCCCAGGCTGACCTGGAACTCACTAACTCACTGTGTAGTCTCAGAGTGGCCTCGAATTCACAGCGATCCTCCTACCTCTGTGGCCACAAATGATAAACAATACAGAAGTTACTCCCATTGGTTCCTACAATATCACATGATTTTAATAATGACTTGTTTTAATTAAATTCAGTTCTCTACTTTCAGGGAAGTTGCTCTACTACTGGAAAGCTGCTGCTTTTTGTTGTTGTTGTTGTTGAAACTTCTCATATCATAGTAGGTGAAACCCACTACTTTGCATGTTAACTGAAAAAAAAAAAAAACTAATAAAAAAGTGTTCAAGGGCTAGAGAGATGGCTTAGCAGTTAAGCACTTGCCTATGAAGCCTAAGGACCCCGGTTCGAGGCTCGATTCTCCAGGACCCATGTTAGCCAGATGCACAAGGGGGCGCAGGCATCTGGAGTTCGTTTGCAGTGGCTGGAAGCCCTGGCACGCGCATTCTCTCTCTCTCTCTCTCTCTCTCTCTCTCTCTCTCTCTCTGCCTCTTTCTGTCCTGTCACTCTCAAATAAATAAATAAATAAAGTGTTCAAGCTCGGCGTGGTGGCACACGCCTTTAATTCCAGCACTGGGGAGGCTAAGGTAAGAGGATTGCCATGAGTTTGAGGCCAGCATGAGACCATGTAGTAAATTCTAGGCCAGTCTGGGCTAGAGTGAAACTCTGCCTCGAAAAAGCAAATAAAAATGTGTTCAAGAACACCAGGTGTGATGGCGCACGCCTTTAATCCTGGCACTTGGGAGGAAGAGGTAGGAGGATTGTGGTAAGTTCAAGACCAACCTGAGACTACGGAGTGAATTCCAGGTCAGTCTGAGCTAGACTGAGACCCTACCTTGAAAAACCAAAAAAAAAAAAAAAAAAAAAAAAAAAGTGTTTCAAGATAAACATTTTTATGGTAGGGCTGAAGAGATGGATTAGTGGTTAAGGCACTTGTCTGCAAAGCCAAAGGGCCCAGGTTCAATTCCCCAGGACCCAAGTAAGCCAGATGCACAAAGTGGCATGTTTCTGGAGTTCGTTTGCAGCAGCTGAAGGTCCTGGCATGCCCATTCATTCTCTCTCTCTTCCTCTCTTTCTTTCTTTCTTTTTCTCTTTTCTTTGTTGTTTTTTGAGGTAGGGTTTCACTCTATCCCAGGCTGACCTGGAATTCACTATGTAGTCTCAGGGTGGCCTCCAACTCATGGTGATCCACCTAGCTCTGCATCCCAAGTGCTGGGATTAAAGGCGTGCGCCACCACACCCAGCTCCTCTCTTTCAAATAAATAAATAAAAATTTTAAAACTTCGTGGTAAAGTACCATCAATAAAACAAAACTATAAACACATGGACAAAGTCTGATTGTATTACCCATGGTTCCTGGGTGTGCTAGCAACTAGTACCTAAACAGGGTGGGCTTTGGCTCTGGAACCAAACTTTGTGGTCTTTAGCTTTTCAGTGAGGTGTTAAGAGATCACATTTTATAGCATAGTTAGGCCAGATTTTTTTAAATTATAATTTATTTTGCAAGTAGAGAGAGAGAGAGAGAGAGAGAGAGAGAGAGAGAGAGAATTGGCATACCAAGGCTTTTTCCACCTCAGACAAACTCCAGATGTATGTGTCACTTTGTGCATCTGACTCCACTTGGGTACGGGGGAATCGAACCTAGGCTGTTATGTTAGGTTTTGCAAGCAAGTGCCTCAACAGCTGAGTCGTCTCTAGCCCTGGATTATATATATATATATATAAAATTTTTTTTTTTTGGTTATTCCTGAGGTAGGGTCTCACTCTAAATCCAGGCTGACCTGGGACTCATTCTGTAATCCCAGATTGGTCTGAAACTAACAACAATCCTCCTATCTGTGCTAGGACTAAAGTTGTGTGCCACCATGCCTGGCTAGGGCAGATTTTTTTTTTATTAACAACTTCCATGATTGTAAGCAATATCCCGTGGTAATGCCCTCCGCCCCCCCACCTTCCCCTTTGAAACTCCACTCATCATCATATCCCCTCCCTGTCTCAATCAGTCTCTCTTTTATTTTGATGACATGATCTTTTTCCTCCTATCATGATGGTCTTGTGTAGGTAGTGTCAGGCACTGTGGGGTCATGGATAGCCAGTCCATTTTGTGTCTGGAGGAGCACATTGTAAGGAGTCCTACCTTTCCTTTGCCTCTAACATTCTTTCCATAGGGCAGATTTTTAAAATTATTAAGAATGAGTCTTGGGGCTGGAGAGATGGCTTAGTGGTTAAAATACTTTCCTGCAAAGCCAAAGGACCCAGGTTCGATTCCCCGGGACCCACGTAAGCCAGATGCACAATGGGGCGCATGCACCTGGAGTTCGTTTGCAGTGGCTGGAGGCCCTGGTGTGTCCATTCTCTCTCTGCATCTCTCTCTCTCTCTCTCTCCCTCTCTCTCTCTCTCTCTCTACCTGCCTATTTCTCTCTCTCAAATTATTAAAGGAAAATAAAATATTTAAAAAATGACTCTTTTTAGAGTTAATAACCATGGTGATTTGCTTATTACCCAACGTCGTAGTCTTTTTGCTTTTCCTGCACCTGTCAATCTCACTTTTGCTTGATCTTCCCAAAAGAAGCCTGATACATCTTCTTAATCCCTTGCTATTTCTAGCCACACCTTGGATTTCAGCTCTTTTTTTTTTTTTTAGTTGCCCTGGGCAAACAAATATATAAGGCTTTTCCTCTCTTTTAGCCTTAGCCTGAAGAAGATAGGCTACTTAAGCTAAACCTCTAAGTCCCACAATTCCACCATATTTTCAGTCTTTGTATAGTCCTGTTTCCTGCTAGATATCTTGTTCTGATTCAGCACTAGTTTGCTTCCTGACTCATTATTTCCTTTCCCACCCCATGCCCTTTTCTTTCTTCCCTGCCTCTATACTCCCTTTCTACTTCTTTGACCTCCTGTCAAACATATTTTTAGTAACACCCCCTGCCTGTCATGTTATTGTTGTAAACTTTGTTTACCACAAGTAAGTAGCTGCCATTTCCTGGGTGTTTACTATGTGTGCCAGGCACTGTGTTAAGCACATCCTGGATTTTCTTCTTTCCCCACTCTCATAAAGGAAGTACTATTAGATCTTTTTTTTTCACTTTACAGATGAAACCAAGAAAGGTTTAAGTAGTAAGATTATATAGTAACTGGTGACTCAGAATTTGAAGCCAAGCACTTAGGCTTCCAGAACCTGTACTCCTGATTCTCATAAAAGGCACTTGGGAGGCAGAGGTAGGAGGATCCACATGAGTTTGAGGCCAGCCTGAGACTACATAGTGAATTGAAGGTCACCCTGGCTGGAGCCAGACCCTACCTCAAAAAATAAACAAACAAACAAAAACAACAACAAAAAAGAAATGAGTCCTCCTCCCCCATGCTAGGGTTCAAACCCTGGCACTTGTGCATGAGAGGCAAACCCTCTGCCACTGAGCCTCAAGATGATAGCTTTAACATTAACTAGCTAATAATGTCACTATGGGCTAGCTGTGACTTTCAAATTTTCTCATTCATAAGATAAAATTGAGGCATAGAAATAATATAAATATAGGAAGGACTAAGCTGACCATAGAAACTCCATTTTGTTCATGTACTTTTGTTGACCTCCAGTTCCAGGAATAACCACAAGGTATTTCCCTGTAACTGAGCCAACCAATAGGAAGTCAGATCCCCTCTCAGAATACCCTCCATACTTGCCAACATCCTGGAACCAAAACAACTAGTTCCTTAGCTACAGTTACAAAGCATCTCTCCACCTGCGTCCCACCAATCCTGTTATTATTATTATTTATTATTATTATTAATTAGTTTTGTATTCAGCAAATACAGTCATTTTGGTGCCATTATTAGGCTCATCCATGACCTACCCCCTTCCTTTGGCCCCTCCTTGTTGAGGTATATGGGTCATGCATTGTGGAGTTAGCCCACAGTTATGGCTAAGATAAATGTCTCTGCATATCATGACCCAACATGTGGCTCTGACATTCTTTCCTCCCCCTCTTCCGCAAAATTTCCCTGAGCCATGTTGGGTTCATTTTTGGTCTGCTTCAGTGATGAGGTGTTGGGGGCCTCTGAGGCTCTGGCTCTCTGAGTTGGTAGGAGTTGACTTTTCTATGTGTTGATCTCCTTCCCCCTTGTACTGGTATCTGGTTCATCAGGAAAACAGCCCCCTTGCTTGTTTCGCCAATTTTTCTTAGTTTCAGCCGGGGCCCTTTTGAGGTATGATGGGGTGGCTCTCTCCTTAGGATCTACATCTATCTTTCTTTCCCCAGGATTTGCAGCGCAGCTAGGCAGTCGCCATCTTGGCCGGAAGTCTTCCCACCAATCCTGTTAAAAGTCACCCAAATTCCTCTCTGAAACTATTACTTTGTTTTCCTAGCACCTGGTTGTGTCTTTTTTTTTTCCTTTAAAAGGCCTGTGAGCCCACCCTTCCGGGTCGCAGTTCCAGCTCCCTAGTCTGGCTGCGTTCCTGATGGATCAGTTTTGTTTTGCCTTGGCTTTAATAAACTTCTTGAGCTCCAGCAGTCTCTGACTCATTATTTGCGCAACCCCTGACCCAACATTTTTAGTGGCTCGTCCGGGATCACACAATTTGGGAAAAGAGACCACTGGTCACTAGCCGGCCAGTAAGTGTTTTCAGGTTTCTCTTTTTGGTTTTCTGGTGTCTAGACAATCTGGGTAACTCTAAAAGTGGAGGAGCACCCTGTCGACTTCCTCATGGATACGAAGACTCACCATTCCATCCTCAAGTCACCCATGGGACCCTTGTCAGGAAAGCAGACCTGGGTCCAAGAAGCCATGGGCACTAATTTGTATCCATGGACTACCAAACATACTGTAGATCTGGGAAAAGGTAACGTTTCCTACTCTTGTATGGTTATTCCTGACTGCCCATACCCACTCCTGGGAAAAGATTTATTGAACAAAATGATGGCCCAGATTCATTTCACTGGGAAGGGGCTGACGATCTCCCCACTGCCTGAAGTGCTTTGCATCCTAGACATAGACTTGGAGAAAGAGTATCGCCTCTTCTCCAACACATTAGTCATTCAGCCTCAGGCCACTCTTTCTGAATTACAGCAATGGGTTCCTGAAGTTTGGGCTGAATCTAATCCCCCAGGGTTAGCGTTTCACTAAGCCCCTATGGTGGTGACTCTTAAACCTACAGCCTCACCTGTCCAGATTAAACAATATCCAATGACTCAGGAGGCCCGCCAAGGAATCTGCAAACATATAGATAGACTGAGACAATATGGTATAATAGTCCCTTGCAAATCTCCTTGGAACACACCGTTCCTCCCTGTGAGGAAGCCTAGCACTTCAGACTATAGGCCAGTACAAGACCTATGGGAAATCAACAAAAGGGTTGAAGATATCCACTCTACAGTGCCTAACCCATATACTCTCCTGAGCTTGCTCTCCCCAGAGCTGCAGTTCTACACTGTTTTAGACCTAAAGGACACCTTCTTTAACCTGCCGTTGGCCAAAGAAAGTCGCCTTCGTATGGCAAGATCCAGAACAGGGCTTCAGTGGCTGATTGACCTGGACTTATCTTCCTCAAGGAAGACTGGCTGACCAAGCTGCCAAGAAGGCAGCCATGAGGGACTCCAGCCTGCTGCCAGCTCCCACCTTGCCTGACACTCCTAACTACACTGCTACAGATGACCAAGACTTTGATACCTATCAGCACCCCTATATCAGAGATGGATGGAGATACACTCGGGAAGGACATCTTACCCTCCCAGAAAAAACAGCCATGGTCTTGGTTCATCAGATTCATAAGGGCACCCGCTTGGGTAAAAGGAAAATAAGAGTACTCTTTGCTTCTTCCCATTTCAAAATTCTCAGACTCAATACCATCATACATGAATGTGTTTCTAGGTGCCTACCCTGCCAGGTTACCAACCCAGTTGCTGGCCACCAGCCTCGCAATAGAAAAGAGAGGGGTATGACACCGGGAGTATATTGGGAAGTTGATTTTATTGAGGTAAAACCAGGTAAATATGGCTATAACTGTCTTCTAGTTTTTACAGATACTCTCTCAGGATGGACTGAAGCTTTCCCTACTAAGAGAGAAACGGCTACCACTGTGGCCAAGAAGATCCTAGAGGAACTCATCCCCAGGTATGGCTTCCCTACTGCTATAGGCTCAGATAACAGACCCACTTTTGTTTCTCAGGTTATACAGGGACTTATAAAAATTCTGGGGATTAATTTGAAACTTCATTGTGCATATCACCCCCAGAGCTGGACCCTGAAGGAGACCTTAACTAAATTAACCCCAGAAACAGGTGAGGACTGGATGGCCCTCCTAGCCTTCGCCCTTTTCCATACCCGAAATACCCCTTACATCTATGGCTTGACGCCCCCCTATGAAATTATGTTTGGGAGGCCCCCTCCTCTCCTCCCAAAGCTGCAGCCAGAATTGTTAACAGAAATATCTGAGTTTAATTTTCTCAAATCTGTCCAGGCACTGCAGACGGCCAAGGATAATATCTTCCCAATCCTGAGGCAAGTCTACAGGCTGCCCCCTGCAAAGCCACACGGTTACAAACCCAGAGATTGGGTCTGGGTCAAGAGGCATCACAAAGAAAACCTTGGCCCTCGGTGGAAAGGACCTCACACCATCATACTCACCACCCTACAGCAGTGAAAGTTGACGAAACTAAGACCTGCATCCATCACTCCCAGGTCAAACCAGTGCCAGACAGAAGGGCTGACGACCCGACACTAGATGATGAGCTCAATGACATCCGACTCCCTACGAGTCAAGTTGGTTCGTCAGTCATTGTGATTTTAATTTCTTTTCTCCTCCTAATACTTTCTTTATATCTCAAAGTGTCCTGATTCTCAGACTCCCCATACAGTCCCCAAACTTGTGACTGGAGGCTATCTAATCCAAAACCAGGAAAGGTCTTATCTAGCTTCTCTGCCAGAGGCCTAAACCAACAACCTACCTTTCTGGTAGACCTTGAAGACCTCTGACTTTCCATCACGTGGAAACTGCCCAAGGGCCAGAGACCCCCTGGGGGACTCAATTTACTCATATACACTTATGACCTGTGCCCCATGAATTGATACGTGGGCAATCGTCTCTGTACTGAGGGGACTAATTTTTGTGTACAATGGGGATGTGAGTCCGAGACAATGGGGCCAGGAAAATGGAAGGTCACCAATCCTGATACCGACCTCGCTGTCTCCTTTTCCTGCATCCAACCCTGTAGTTCAGACCATTGGGGTACATGTCATCCCTTTACCCTAATCATAGAAAGCTGGAATCCAGCCGACCCCAAGCCCTGGCAGACAGGAAAAACCTGGGGGCTGAGAGCTTATGTGGCCGGCCCAGACCCTGGAACTATCCAGTGTGTGCCACAAAGGGAATCTATCCCCAATCTCCCCATTGGACCCCTAGCCTCTCTACCTAGAGCCACATAGCCAAAGGCTCCCAGACCTCCCCCAGACCTAGCCTGTCCCTCTGTCACTACCCTAGTGGGCCTAGTTAACACCACATACTCATTCCTAAACTCTAGCCCTCCCTATACCACTAACTATTGCTGGCTTTGTCTGAACCCTAGACCCTCCTACTATATGGGGGTGGCCTTTCAGGACCCCCTTCCGTTTTCCAAACTAAAAACTGTTTCTTCTAATGACTCTCACTCATGCCCTTGGTTGTCCTCCATCACTGTGGGTGACTTCTTGGGAAATGGTACCTGCTTTCACTCTGACAACTACTAGTTAGGGGGCTCCCCCTACTCATCACTATGCCATCCCTCCTCCACCCATGTTGTTTGAGTCTCTAACTCCTGGGGAGGATGAGGTGAATACATTCTGTTAGTTGCTCTCATTGGGGCATACTTTGCTTGCACCCTAGGACTAACACCTTGCCTCTCAGTACTCTTCACAAAGAAAAATAGCCCTGGGGCAGGAGAGATGGCTTAGTGGTTAAGTGCTTGCCTGTGAAGCCTAAAGACACTGGTTCAAGGCTCAATTCCCCAGGACCCACATAAGCCACATGCACATGGTGGCACATGCATCTGGAGTTTGCAGTGGCTGGAGGCCCTGGTGCGCCCATTCTGTATCTATCTGCCCCCCCTCTCTCTGTTACTCTCAAATAAATAAATAAAAATAAAAACAAAAAAAATTTTAAAAAGAAAAAGAAAAATAGCCCTGAATTCTGTATCTTAGTTACAGTTGTACCCAGGATACTCTATTATGGAGGAGAAACGGGCCAACAGCATCTAATGTCTTCTCTCAGCCCTTATCGTTTTCAGAGGGCTGCTCCCACGCTAATCCCCGCCTTAGTGAGAATAGGGATAGCAGGGTCTACTGCCATTGGGGCCACCTCCTTGGCTCTTGGACTCTCTACTCATCAACAGCTCACTGAAGTGGTAAACCGGGACTTAATGCGACTTTGTGAGACGACAGCCTTATTAGAAAACCAAGTCAACGGCTGGAGAGATGGCTAACCAGTTAAGTCGTTTGATTACAAAGCCAAAGGACCTCAGTTTGATTCCCCAGGACCCACGTAAGCCAGATGCAGAAGGGGTGCATGCGTCTGGAGTTCATTTGCAGTGACTGGTGGCCCTGGCGTGCCCATTCTCTCTTGCCCTTTCTCTACCTTTTTTTTCTCTCTTTCCCTCTCTCTCAAATAAATAAATAAATAAACAAGAAATAAAGTTTTTTAAAAAAAGAAAACCAAGTTGATTCCTTGGCTGAAGTAGTCCTTCAAAACAGAACAGGCTTAGACCTCTTGTTCCTTAAGGAAAGGGGACTATGTGCAACATTAGGAGAAACTTGCTGTTTTCTAATCATTCCAGGGTCATTAGACAGACCCTAGAACTCCTAAAAGCAGACATAGAAAATAGACAAAAAGACAATGAATGGTCATGGTCTTGGTTTCACAAAATATTCAGCTGGTCCCCTTGGCTAACTACCCTGCTTACTGCCCTCGCCGGTCCATTAATTCTCCTACGGTTAAGATTAATCATAGGACCTTGCATCCTTAATTAGTTGATTGATTTATTAAACAAAGGATTTCTTCCGTAAAACTCCTGGTACTCAGAACTCAACATGACCCCTGGTCACAGAATTATCTGAGGGACATAATCTTGAATCAAAGGTATAATTCAGTCACAAGTCAAAGGGGGGAATGAAAGGACTAAGCTGACCATGGACACTCCATTTTGTTAAACATTCTCCATTTTGTTCATGTACTCTTGTTGACTTCCAGTTCCAGAAATAACCACAAAGTACTTCCCTGTAACTGAGCCAATCAATAAGAAGTCAGATCCCCTCTCAGAATGCTCTCTACACTTGCCAACATCCTGGAACCAAAACAACTAGTTCCTTATCTGCAGTTACAAAGTATCTCTCTTGGGCTGGAGAGATGGCTTAGTGGTTAAGGCATTTGCCTGCAAAGCCAAAGGACCCTGGTTCGATTCCCCAGGACCCACGTTAGTCAGATGCACAAGGGGGCGCACATGTCTGGAGTTTCTTTGCAGTGGCTGGAGGCCCTGGTGTGTGCCCATCTTCTCTCTCTCTCTCCGTCTTCCTCTGTCAAATAAATAAATAAATAAAAATAAAGAGAAATTATTTAAAAAAACAAACAAAGTATCTCTCCACCTGGATCCCACCAATCCTGTTAAAGGTCATCCCAACTCCTCCCTGAAACTGTTACTTTGTTTGCCTAGCACCTGGTTGTGGTTTTTTTTAGCACCTGGTTGTGGTTTTTTCCTTTAAAAGGCCTGTGAGCCCACACTTCAGGGTCGCAGTTCCAGCTCCCTAGTCTGGCTGTGTCCCTGATCCATCAGCTTTGTTTTGCCTTGGCTTTAGTAAACTTCTTTCTGGTTTTTGTTGAGCTCCAGAAGTCTCTGCCTCATTACTTGTGCCACTCCTGACCCAACAATATGTTATTTTATTATATAGCTTCCATACTAATCATGGAACACAAATACATACATATATATGTATTTAATTTATTTAAAAATTTTATTTATTAGAGAGAGAGAGAAAGAGGTAGATAGAGACAGAGAATGGGTACGCCAGGGCCTTCAGCCACTGCAAACAAACTCCAGAAGCATGCATCATCTTGTGCATCTGGCTTATATGGTAACTGGGAAATCAAACCTGGGTTCTTTGGCTTTTCAGGCTAATTTAACTGCTAAGCCATCCCTCCAGCCCTGTATTTAAATTTTTTCATCTTAAAAAAAATTATTTATTTATTTGAGAGAGAAAGAGGCAGAGAAAGAGAGAGAGAGACGGAGAGAGAGAATGGGTGCACCAGGGCCTCCAGCCATTGCAAACAAACTCCAGAAGCATGTGCCACCTTGTGCATCTGGCTTATGTGGATCCTGGGGAATTGAACTGAGATCCTTTGGCTTTATAGGCAAGCACATTAACTGCTAAGCCATCTACCCAGCCCCTTCATTTTCATCTTTTAAAAATTTTATTTTATTTTAATTTTTTAATTTTTTCAAATTTTTATTAACAAGTTCCATAATTGTAAACAATATCCCATGGTAATTCTCTCCCTTTCCCCACTTTCCCTTTTGAAACTCCACTCTCCATCATATCCCCTCCCCCTCTCAATGAGTCTCTCTTTTATTTTGATGTCATAGTCTTCTCTTCCTATTATGATGGTCTTGTGTAGGTAGTGTCAGGCACTGTGAGGTCATGGATATCCAGGCCATTTGGTGACTAGAGGAGCACATTGTAAGGAGTTCTACCCTTCCTTTGGCTCTTACATTCTCTCTGCCACCTCTTCCATAATGGACCCTGAGCCATGGAAGGTGTGATAGAGATATTGCAGTGCTGAGCACTCCTCTGTCACATCTTCTCAGCACCATGATGCCTTCTGAGTCATCCCAAGGTCACTGCCATCTGAAAAGGAAGCTTCTCTAACCAAAAGTGAGAGTAGTATTAATATATGACTATTAACATTAAGAGAAGTGCTTACTGGGCAGTTTGGTGAGCATAGTATATACATTTAGTCAGACACCAGCAGATATTACACCCCTAGGGCTCATGACTACCCCTATTGTAGGTTTTCAGTATCCGGGATGTATTCCATACATCCTCCATTCCAATTAGAGGGCAGTTGGTTTCCCCCATAACAGACGTGCCACCATTGCACCCGTTGGCTCATTTGGCCTAGCTGGCCAAATTTAAGGCTTACACTGTCCACTGTTGAGTATCTTCACTGGTGATTTCTCTCTCTCCCATTGAACTGCATGCAGCGTGACTTTTTCCAGTTTTCTGTCAGCTGGTCTACATGGAGGATGTTTTCAGCTCAGCTCCAGCAGGATTTCTCAGTGACTTTGCAGCCCAAGTATGTGGAGTCTTTGGCAATAGGGTCCTACCATCTACTCCTGGTGGGAAACCAAGGGCCTTGGCAATAGCCTGTAATGTTTTGGGGATACCAGGGACCTCCCTGGCCAACAACTCACTGGAAGATATACCATCCCTGGCGCTGAAAATTTTCTAGCAACAATCTATGGCTTCTGAGTGCTCCATTGTCCAAAAAAGTAGGTTTCCATATGACTTGTTTATATCCTCTTAGATTTTGATTAGCCCTCCTTCCACCTTTCCGTTACTCAATCTCTTCCCCTGACCTCACTTAGGCTGTTTCACCCCCAGTAATCTGTTATTCTACTTACATATATACAATACCATCCTATTAAGATGCCCCCTCCCTTTCTATTCCTTTTATATCTTCTTTCTAGCTTACTGGTCTCTGCTACTGAGTTTTATTCCTACTTATATAGATGTTCAATCATTTGTAGCTAGGACCCACATATGAGAGAGAACATGTCATGTTTGGCTTTATAATACTTTCTAGCCCCTTCAATTTCATCGTTTTAAAAAATTATTTATTTATTTGAGGGAAAGTGTATTTAAAATTTTTAATTTATAAAAGAGAGAGAGAATGGGCACACCAGGGCCTCTTGCTGATACAAATGAACTCCATTCACATGTGCCATGTGCTTTGGGCTTATGTGGGCACTTGGGACTTGAACCTGGGCCATTAGGCTTTGCAAACATCTTAACTGCTGAGCCATCTCCCCAGCCTGTGATATGGATATGTGTATGTATATATATACATGTATATATAATCTATTTCAAATAAATAATTAAAAATAAGATATACATATATATAAAATATAAAAGATATATATATAAACCAAATTTGAAAAACCAAAAAGAAATTAAAAATACGATATATATATAAATATATATAAATATATAAATAAGATATATATAAATAAAATATATATAAATATATAAATAAGATATATATAAATAAAATATATATAAATATATATAAATAAGATATATATAAATAATATATAAATTATATAAATATATATAAAAATAAGATATATATAAATATATATAAAAATAAGATATATATAAATATATATAAATAAGATATATATAAATAATATATAAATTATATAAATATATATAAAAATAAGATATATATATATCTTATTTTTAATTTTTTTTTGGTTTTTCAAATTTGGTTTTTTGGGTTTTTCAGCCCAGGCTGACCTGGAATTCACTCTGGATTCTGAGGATGGCCTCGAACTCACAGAGATCCTCCTACCTGTGCCTCCCAAGTGCTGGGATGAAAGGCGTGTGCCACCACTAAAATATTTTTTAAAAGGGCTGGACAGATAGATGACTTAGCAGTTAAAGCATATGCCTGCAAAGCCAAAGGACTCAGGACTGATTCCCCAGATGCACAAGGTGGTGCATGCTTGTGGAGCTTGTTTACAGCAGTTTGAGGCCCTGGCATGCCCATTCTCTCTATCTGCCTCTCTCTTTCAAATAATTAAATAAATATAAAATAGTTAAAAAAATATGTTCCAAGGCTCAGGGTCTATTGCAGAAGAGATGGGGGAAAGAATGTAAGAGCCAAAGGAAGGGTAGGACTCCTTACAACGTGCTCCCCCAGACACAAAATGGCCTGGATATCCATGACCTCACAGTGCCTGACACTACCTACACAAGACCATCATAATAGGAGGAAAAGATCATGACATCAAAGTAAAAGAGAGTCTGACTGAGATGGAGAGGGGATATGATGGAGAATGGAGTTTCAAAGAGGAAAGTGGGGGGGGGGGAGGGAGGGTATTACCATGGGATATTTTTTATAATCATGGAAGTTGTTAATTAAAAAAACTTTGAAAGTCGGGCATGGTGGCGCACGCCTTTAATCTCAGCACTCGGGAGGCAGAGGTAGGAGGATCGCCGTGAGTTCAAGGCCACCCTGAGACTCTATAGTGAATCCCAGGTCAGCCTGGGCTAGAGTGAGACCCTACCTCGGAAAGCCAAAAAAAAAAAAAAAAAAAAAAAGAAAAGAAAAAAAAACTTTGAAAAGAAAAAAATATATATAGGTTTTTTTTGTATTTTGATGTTTTTTGTAGTTTGTCTTTTGAGGTAGGGTCTCACTTTAGCCCAGGCATACTTGGACAGATGAATAATGGTTGAAACTGGCCAAAGGGTCACTGCTTTAAAACAGACTGGCCAAATCAAACAAAGCGTGGTGAATCTTCTGTGCCCAGTAATTATAATGTCAATCCTTTACTTTAACTCAATTATTCATTATAGCTATTCGTTATAGTTCAGTGAAAAAAATAGTATTTCAGCTTTCTATTCTGACAAGAAATCAGGCTCATAAGAGGATAACTAA
Organism: Dipus sagitta; assembly: GCA_036346955.1. Taxonomy (NCBI): domain Eukaryota; kingdom Metazoa; phylum Chordata; class Mammalia; order Rodentia; family Dipodidae; genus Dipus; species Dipus sagitta. The sequence goes on from CM070780.1 coordinate 20,004,747, forward strand.
TTTGTCTAAGATGATATACTTTATAGGCAGAGTTTTAGGCTCTGGTGCCAACTGTCTCTGAAAGTTACCTGAGTATGGGCATGGTGATATATGTCTATAACCCTGGCACTTTGGAGAGAGACCAAGGTGGGCAAAGAGACTTTTTTCAGACCAGCCTGTGCTACACAGTGAGACCCTGTCTGAAAACAAAACAAATACAACAAAAACAGTGGAATAAGAGGATGGGATGGAATTCAGTCATAGAGAGCCTGCTTAGCATATACAAGACCTGGTTCAATCCCCAGCACCCAAAAGAAAAAAAGGAAAGTACAAAAAGTTAGCTGAGTCAGGATATCTATTTTTCTTTTTCTTTAAACATTTATTTATTTGAGAGAAAGAGACAGACAGACAGATATGTATGTATGTATGTATGTATGTATGTATGAATGTATAGAGAGAGAGAGAGAGAAGAACGGGCATGCTAGGGTCTCCAGCCACTGCAAATGAACTCCAGATGCATGTGCCACCTTATACATCTGGCTTATGTGGGTTCTGGGGAATAGAGCCTGGGTCCTTAGGCTTCATACCATAAGTGCCTTAACCACCAATCTATTTTTCTTTTAAAGATTTATTTATTTATTTATCTATTTATTTATTTATTTATTTATTTGAGACACAGAGAAAGAAACATACACACACACACACACACAGAGAGAGAGAGAGAGAGAGAATGGGCATACCAGGGCCCCCAGCCACTGCAAATGAACTCCAGACGCATGTACCACCATGTGCATCTGGTTTACGTGGGACCTGGAGAATTGAACCTGGGTCCTTAGGCTTCACAGGCATATGCCTTAACCACTAAGCCATCTCTCCAGCCCGATACCTATTTTTTTACAACATCCTTCTGTCTGGTCCTCTTTATCTGCAATGCCTCACATACATTCATTCACTTAGTTACAGAGGGCTCATAGCTCATACATGCATCCAATTATATTTTATATGAAAAGGGCCCACACATACCTTGCTTTGCCTTATGTGAAGAAATGTACTGATCCATGATATAATATACCCCTTTGGTAGCGTTCTATGTTAGTAACATTGAGCTGCAATATAGTGATTTTAATATTTTATTGCCCTTTCAAATTTAAAATAGGAACTCTAGTGCATCAGGAGTTGAGTGTGTCAAATCATGTCTCCAGTCGTGTTAAATCATCTTTCATAACAGCACCATGTGAAGCAGCTCATCAAAATTCCAGACAAGAGGCCATGGATCACAAGCCTCCCATTATTACTTTACTGATGACGACAGGGATGGGATAGCTGGAAAGACAAAACTGAAAAACCGGTTCTCTGCCGTATTGCAAAATGACGTGGTCCCCTGGAGCTGGAAGAGATGACTGTGTCTGTTATCATTCTTCTTGCGCTGGGGAATCAAGCCCAGGGCCTTGTGTCTGCTGAGCAACTGCCCTACCACTGAGCTATGTTCCCCAGTCCCATTACATTATTCCTTTTAAATCACGGTATTGTTTCAAAAAAAGCATACCAAAAGATCCAAAAAAACAAAACAGAAAGGAAAAGGAGAAAAAGGTAAAGGAAGACTGTTTTCATGTCTGAAGTGTCGGTGTTCTCTGGCTGTATCCAGCGCCACTGTTAATGGCTTCTCTCAGTTACTCCATCTGTAGTCCTTTGCTCACTGAGCACCACCAACCCTACCTTGCAATGGAGTTTATATTAAAGGCGGAGGTACTACTGCAAATGTGGAAGGTGAGCCAGACACTCGCCTCAAAGAAACCCTAGATTAGAAGTGGTGTGGAGGAGAATAGGTATCCACAGTCTCTTCCTCTTTTCTTCCTTCTCCTCTTCCTTTTCTACACAACTTTCGAGTTTTCATAGAGACCTAGAAGAATTAAGCAGAACATTAATTTCTATTTAGTGTTGGCAAGATTCCTGTACTTGGAGGTGAGAAGGATTGAATGCCTATTGGCGTACAGCTTTAGGGTTATAATTAATTCACCCCAACATGGTCAAAAGCTTAGATGTGTGTTGGGAATGGGAGATGCATAGAGGATTCAATTCTAGGCATTAAGTGCCAGGTTTGGAATGACTTAAAAAAAAAAAGTTTGAGGCTCATAGATTCGGTAGGGGAAAGAAGGTCTGGTGAAGGGACCAATAGGTTAAAAAGTGTTGAGCCGGGCTTGGTGGTACACACCTTTAATCACAGCACTCAGGAGGTAGAGGTAGGAGGATTGCTGTGAGTTCTAGGCCACCCTGAGACTACATAGTGAATTCCAGGTTAGCCTGGGCTAGAGCAAGACCCTACCTTAAAAAAAAAAAAACACCAAACAAACAAACAAACAAAAAGTGTTGTAGCAGGAGAAAGTCCAGTGTATTCTGGTTTCTTAGAATACCCTAGTTTAGTGACTTTTGTTTCCCCTGAACTCCTTTGGCACTACCATTTGTTCCATTCTTCTTGGCTTGTGACATCTCCTCAACTACACGATTACAGTTTTTAAGTTTTGTAGAATACTTTATTTGTGAGGGCAGAGAGAAGGGGGGCAGGGAGCCAGAGAGAGAATGCGCGTGGGCACACCAGGGCCTCTTGCCACTGTAAAGAAACTCCGGCTGCACGCACAGCTCTGTGTGTCTGGCTTTACGTAGTACTGGGGAACTGAAGCAGGCTGGCAGGCTTTGCGAGCAAGTGCCTTTAACCACTGAGCCATCACTCCAGCCCCGCACAGTTACATGTGAATAATTCACCTTTTCTTTTAAAATCTCTCCTTAAAATAAATTATGATCTCTTAGATGGCAAGATTCTGCATTTCTCCAGAATGCCTAGAGGTGTTTTAGAGTGACTAGGCATCAATAACCATTGTTTGACAAAAAAATCATGTTTATATATATATTTTTCATTAAAAGTGCAAAGATTAAACTGGGCATGGTGGTGCACGCCTTTAATCCCAGCACTTGGGAGGCAGAGGTAGGAGGATCGCAGTGAGTTCAAGGCCACCCTGAGATTCCATAGTGAATTTCAGGTCAGCCTGTGCTAGAGTGAGATCCTACCTCAAAAAAACCAAAAAAAAAAAAAAAAAAAAGTGCAAAGATTAAAACTATAGTATTTTTATAAATCTACAAAGCAATATTTTGTGAGTAAAGAAGAATACATCTACATATTCAGATTTATTATATTTATCATATGCCAATGTGGAGAATAATAGGGTTGATAGTAGTTATTTTATTAGGTCCCATATAAAGACACATTTTAGATCAGGAATAAGGTTTTATTATAAATATTGAGAATAGTACAGAACAAAATGGACTTGAACTCCAAAAACTTGGATTTGAATTAGGGGTCTGTGAATTGTTATGCCCTTTGGCAAATTTTCATCTTTGAAACTTCTAAAAAATTTAAATATTTGTTTAAAAATATATTTATTTACTTATTTGACAGAGAAAAAGAAAGCGCGCACCAGCATAGGCATACCAGGGCCTTTTACCACTGCAAATGAACTCCAGATGCATGTACTACTTTGTGCAACTGGCTTTTACATGGGTACTGGGGAATTGAACCTGGGCCGGCAGGCTTGACAAGCAAGTTCCTTTAACCAATGAACCATCACTTCAGCCTCATTGGAGAGACTTCTTTTTAAGATTTATTTTTATTTATTTATTAGAGACAGAGGGAAAGAGAGATAGAGAACAGGTGTACCAGAGCCTCTAGCCACTGTAAATGAACTCCAGATGCATGTGCCACCATGTGCATCTGGCTTACATGGGACCTGGAGAATCGAACCTCGTTCCTTAGGCTTTGCAGGCATGTGCCTTAACTGCTAATCCATCTTTCCAGCCTACAGACTTTTTTTTTTTTTTTTTGAGACAGGGTCTCACTCTACCTCAGGCTGACCTGGAATTCACTTTGTGGTCCAGGCTGGACTTGAACTCATAGTGATCTTCAGACCTCAACCTCTCAAGTGCTGGGATTAAAGGCATGTGCTATCATGTCCCACTCCCTTTTGTGAGATAGGGTCTCACTCTAGCCCATAATGACTTGGAACTCACTCTGGCCTTGAACTCATGGTAATCTTCCTACCTCAGTGCTGAGATGAAAGATATGAGCCACCATGTCTGGTTTACATTTGAGTCATTTTCCTCATCTTTATTTTATTTTAATTTATTTGGGACAGAGAGAGAAAGAGGCAGAGAGAAAGAGGCAAAGAGAGAGAGAATTAGTGCCAGAGCCTCCAGCCACTGCAGAGGAACTCTAGACACATGTGCCACCTTGTGCATCTGGCTTATGTGGGTCCTGGGAAATTGAACCTGGGTCCTTAAGCTTCACAGGCAAGTGTCTTAACTGCTAAACCATTTCTTCAGCCCTTTCCTCGTCTTTAAAATGTAGTTTTCTATCTAGCCAAGCATGGTGCCTCACTTGTGTAATCCTAGTGCTCCCAAAAGCTGATGTAGGAGGGTCATAAATTCAAGGTAAGGCTGGGCTACATAATGTGTTCTATGCCAATCTGGGCTTCATTGGGAGATGCTGTTCCAACAGCCACCTCAAGAGGAGAAGAAGAAGAAGAAGAAGAAGAAGAAGAAGAAGAAGAAGAGGAGGAGGAGGAGGAGGAGGAGGAGGAGGAGGAGGAGGAGGAGGAGGAGGAGGAGGAGGAAGAGGAGGAAGAGGAAGAGGAAGAAGAGGAGGAAGAGGAGGAGGAGAAGGAGAAGAAGAAGAAGAGGAAGAAGAAGAAGGAGGCTGGAGAGATGGTTCAGTAGTTAAGGTGCTTGCCTATAAATGACCTGGGTTTGATTTCCCAGCATCCACATAAACCAGATGCACAAAGTAGCACATGTATCTGGAACTTGTTTGGAGTGGCTAGAGGTCCTGGTGTGCCCATTCTCTGGGTATCTCTTCTATTTCTCTCTGCTTGTAAATTAAGTAAATAAATCAATAAATAACAAAGAAGAATTTCAATTTTGGAAGATTATAAATAACGAATTTAAAATACAAGCCATGCAAGGTGACACATGCCTGTGGTCCCAGTACTCAGGAGGCTGAGGAAAGAGTATGGAGAGCTTGAAGCCATTTTAAGTTACATGAAGAAGTTCTTTCTCAAAACAAGAGCAATAACAACAGAAATACATATGATTGATATGGCATACAGACCCAATAATATGTTAGATCACTTTTTTACCAATTCATCCATTTGCTCACATACATCCCTAAGGCAGGCAGAGGCAGGATAGCTGCAAGTTAAAGGCCATCCTGGACAACATAGCAAGACCCTGACACAAAAAATAACCAACAGGGCTGGAGAGATGGCTTAATGGCCAAGGTGCTTGCCTGAGAAGCCTAAGGTCCTAGATTTGATTCCCTAGTACCCATGTAAGCAAGATGCACAAGATGGCATATGCATCTGTTTGCAGTGGCTGGAGGCCCTGGCACATCCATTCTCTACCTTTTTCTCTCTCTGAAATAAATAAATAAAATATATATATTTTTAAATAACAGCAATGGAGGAGTAGAAGTAGCAGCTGCAGCAGATCTACTTTTACCTTCAAATGAAAGGCCATTACAGCCCAGTGTAGTGGCGCATGCCTTTTAATCCCAGCACCCAGGAGGCAGACATAAGTAGATTGCCATGAGTTTGAGACCATCCTGAGACTACATAGTGAATTCTAGGACAGCCTGGGCTACAGCGAGACCCTTCCTCAAAACAAACAAAAAAATGGGGCCTGCAAAGCTAAAGCACCCAGGTTCAATTCCCCATGTGGAATCCCAGCACTCGGGAGGCAGAGGTAGGAGGATCGCCGTGAGTTCGAGGCCACCCTGAGAGTATATAGTGAATTCCAGGTCAGCCTGGACTAGAGTGAGACCCTACCTTGAAAAAACAAAACAAAACAAAACAAAACCCAGGGTCTCCAGCATGCTATGCAAACACTGAGCTATATCCTCTGACCCTATATTCTTTTTATTTATTTGCAAGCAGAGATAGAGAGAAGACTGAGAGAATGGGTTTGTCAGAGCCTTCAGCTGCTGCAAAGGATCTCCAGGTGCATGAGCCACTTTGTGCATCTGGCTTTACATGGGTACTGGAGAATCTAACTTGGGTCCTTAGGCTTTGTAGGGAAGTACCTTCGCTGCTGAATCATCTCTCCAGCCCACATCCTACTTTCTTTCTCCCTTTTTTTTTTCTTTTTCTGAGGTAGGGTCTCACTCTAGCCCAGGCTGACCTGGGATTCACTATGTCGTCTCAGGGTGGCTTCAAACTCATGGCAATTCTCCTACCCATGCCTCCCAAATGCTGGGATTAAAGGCGTGTGCCACCATGCCCGGCAGACCAAACTTCTAATGAGCAGGTAACCTCAGTTTCTCTATGTCTTATTATTGTTTATCACTTATAACCGATGAGATAGTATCTGCCTCTCAACGATGGTGTAACAATTTGTATGTTACAAAGTCAAAAGTATGTACAGACAGATGTTTTCAAAGACATGCAACGTTATAAATTAGCTTAGTAATTCCTTGTTATTGATAAAAATTACTTTTAAGTTAAAATGAAATAAAATTTAAATTTACTTTGTGTCTGGCTTTATATGTATGCTGGGAGTAATCTCCAGCCAGCAGGCTTGCATGCAAGCGTCTTTCACTGCTGAGCCATCTCCTCAGTTCCCTCCACTTGCTCTTGGTGAAAATTACATACTGGACTTTTTGGTGTCAGGTCCTATAGGGTGACTAAACTATCTCTGTTCACTTTTCAGTTTTAGCACTGTAAATCTCGTGGGCCAGTAAATTTGGGTCCTGAGCCACTAGTATGGTCAGTTTCTCTAGTAACCTGCCATTACCATGAGGTTTTCCATAGTTTACAGTTCCATTATCTGTAGTTAGAAAAAAAAAATCAGTGTTTATCTGAAATGTACTTGCATATTCTTCCTATTGGTATTTAGCTCATAATCATTTTATGATCATGTACATATTTATGAGGTTTTGTTCCATGAGTATTTTGCAAGTATATACCAATATTTTGTGAGTGGTTTTGTGGTCTTTGGTTTTTATGAGACAGATCCACTTACAGAACAGGCTGGTTTGAAATTCATGATCCTCCTGACTCTATCTTCTAAGTGTTGTGATTATAGGTGTGCCCTACCAAGCCACAGGATGTCTTGTTATGTTGTCTGGGCTGGTCTCAAGTTTCTGGGCAGAAGTGATTTTCCTGCCTCAACCTCCTTAGTAGCTAGGGTTACAGGTGTGCTCGACAGTGTTTGGTATAGCTAATATACATACACATAGGTATAAATATATATAAACTTATTAGGGTATGGGGACAATGGGAGTACTGAATTACCAACAGTGATTCTTCCAAGGAAGTAATGTTGTGTCTATTTCTTTCTTAAGGTCCTTGTCCTGCTGTTTACAGACTTTGCATTTCTACCCAGGACTCACCATACCTGAGAAGACAATAATACAGCAATACCTTTAAGAGCAAGTCAGTCTAATAAAGCCAAACACTGTATGTGGGTCATCTCTTGGCTAATTTGGGGCTATAGAGAAGTTGTTATACTGGTTTTCCTTAAAGAGCACCATGAGCTAACCTTAATCTAAGATAAATAGTTTCCAAAGTATGAATGGCATGAATATTAGTTAGCATCATGTGATTATGAAGGCTTATCCATGAGTAGGAGATGTACTCTGATACTGCTGATAATATTCATCAAAACATTCATAAGCAGCTGGAGGGATGGCTTAGTGGTTAAGGTACTTGACTTTGAAGCTTAAGGACCCAGGTTTGATTTCCCCAGGACCCACATAAACCAAATGCACATGGTGGCGCATGCGTCTGAAGTTTGTTTGCAGTAGCTGGAGGCCCTGGCATGCCCATTCTTTCTCTGCCTCTCTCTCTCTCCCTCTCAAACCAATAAGTAAAAATAAAATACTTTGGGCTGAAGGGATGGCTTAGTGGTTAAGGCATTTGCCTGCAAAGCCAAAGGACCCTGCTTCGATTCCCCAGGATCCCTAGTGAGCCAGATGCACAAGGTGGCACATGCATCTGGAGTTCGTTTGCAGTGACTGGAGACCCTGGTGCACCCATTCTCTCTGTCTTTCTCTCAAATAAATAAAACTTAAAAAATAAATATTTTCAAAAAAAAGCATTCATGAGGGCTTGGAATGTAGCACAGTTGGTATAGTGCCTGCCTACCATTCAGGATTCCCTAGGTTCACTCCTAAGCCCCATATAAACTGGGCATGCCAGTACACACCTTTAACCACAGCATTTGTAATTGAGGTGAGAATGGATATATACTTGGTTAAAATTTCCTGTACCAAACAACTTAGTGCATTCGTTTTGAATTCAGCCTCACTCAAGTTTTCAGGACATGGACAGAATGCATACATTTTTTTTTCCCAGAATGTAACATAAATGGTTTCTAGCTCAGTTTCTGAGAGACTGTTCCTCCTTAAAACCTCTTGAGCCTGACCTCCACTGTCTGCATTTCTCTTGCGGTTCTGGTCCTCCAAATTCTTACCAGAAGGGCACAATAAGCTGTTTATAGCATTCTAGGGCATCTCTAGGCCACAATTCCAAACTCTTCTGCATTCCTCCAGAAACCAGGTCAGAAGGCCCATGAAGCCACATGGTCAGGTTTATTACAGCAATGGCCCTACTCCTTGATACTAATTTCCTGTATTAGTTACTCTTATTGTTGCTGTGACAAAATAAATTTATTGGAGGAAGGGTTTATTCTGGCTCACAGTTTGAGCAGTTCATTGCAGTAGAAAAGGCATGGTAGCAAGAGGGTGGGCAGATGGTCACATTGTACCTTCAGTCAGGAAGCAGAGATGAATACTGGTTCTTCTATCAGCAAATCTGTTGGCTCTGCTTTCAAATCACATTGGAATCTGAACACATTGTGTTCAATGCCACAATCTACCTTAAACCATTATTACTATCCATCTGAGTTACTAAGATCATCTCATATTGGTCTCTGCCATTGTAGCCCATATTCTACAAAGCATCTAGAGTTATTTTTAAAAGTTTTTAATACTATTTTTAATAATTTATTTATTTTTTATGAGAGAGAGAAAGTGAGAGAGAGAGAAACAGAGAGAGAGAGAGAACTGGCATGCCAGGGCCTCCAGCCACTGCAATCAAACTCCAGATGTGTGTGCTTGTGCACCTTATCTGTCTGGCTTACATAGGATGTGGAGAGTCAAACACAGGCCCTTAGGTTTCACAGGCAAGCACCTTAACCGCTAAGCCATCTCTCCAGCCCTAATATTTTATTTATTTTGGTTTTGGAATAGGGTCTTGCTGCAGCCCAGGCTGACCGGGAATCACTATGTAGTCTCAGGGTGGTCTTGAACTCATGGCAATCCTCCTACCTCTGCCTCCCGAGTGCTGGGATTAAAGGGGTGCACCACCATGCCCAGCTTATGTTTTATTTCTTTATGAGAGAGGAGAGAATGGGTGTGCCAGGGCCTGTAGCCACTACAAATGAACTCCAGATGCATGCATGTACCACCATGTGCATCTGGTTTATGTGGATTCTGGGGAATGGAACCTAGGTCCTTAGGTTTTGTAGGCAAGCACCTTATGCTAAGCCATCGCTCCAGCCCTTAAAAAGTCTTCTTAAAAAGTTAATTCATTTGTGTGTGGGGGGGGATTGGGGGGAGGGCACATGTGTCATGGCTTATGTGTGGAGGTCAGAGAACACCTTCTGTGCTCCTCCTTCTTTCTGACAGGTTCTTCTTGCCATTGCAAACAAACTCCCAGGCTGCAAAGGAACACCAGACTAGCTGGCCCACAGTCTTTGTATTCTAGCTCTGCCTCCCAATTTTGTAGGCATGTTGGGATCACAAAGGCATGCATACACCACTTTGCATCTGGCTTCTCATGGGAGTTGCAGTCAGCTTTGAGTGGCTGGCAGAAAACACCCAAGAGCAGCTTTTGGGAGGAAAGGGTTCATTTTGGCTTACAGACTTGAGGGGAAGCTCCATAATGGCAGGGAAAATGATGGCATAAGCAGAGGGTGGGCATCACCTCCTGGCCAACATCAGGTGGACAAGAAGCAGGAGAATATGGCAAACACTGGCTATAACACCCATAAACCTGCCCCTTACAATACACTGTCTTCAGGAGGCTCCAATTCCCAAATTGCCACCAGTTGGGGGACCTAGCATTCAGAACACATAAGTTTATGGGTAACATCTGAATCAAATCACTACAATGGGTGTTGGGGAATTGAACCCCGGCCACCAGGCTTTGCAAGCAAATGCCTGTAATTTAAAGCAAATCCCTAGCCTCCAGAGATATCTTTAAAAAACTTTTTTATTTTTATTTATTTGAGAGCAACAGACAGAGAGAGAAAGAGGCAGATAGAGAATGGGTGCGCCAGGGCCTCCAGCCACTGCAAACAAACTCCAGATGCATGCGCCACCTAGTGCATCTGGCTTACGTGGGTCCTGAGGAATCGAGCCTTGAACCGGAGTCCTTAGGCTTCACAGGCAAGGGCTTAACCACTGAGCCATCTCTCCAGCCCCTCTTAGATCACATCATTTCACTCTTCTGCTGCAAACCCTCTAATGCTGGCCTATAATGCCCCGGTGGCCTTCTGCCCTGATGTAATTCCTCTAACTTGCTCAGCATGTTTCAGTCACATTGGTCCTAATACTTTCAATCTTCTCTGCGACTTATAGTCATCTGCTTTGAGAGGATTGGAAAGTGCAGGGTTGAAGTGCTTATCATTGTTTTTTGTTTGTTTTGTCTGAGTCGTGGTCTCCTTAGGTAGCCCAGGCTGGCGGGTTTCAAACTTGAATCCTCAGTCTCCACAATGCTAGCATTACAGGTGTGAGCCACCACACCTAGGAGGGTTGGAAGTTTGAAGAAACTGGCTTGCAAGAGTACCTTAGAGTGAGAGAACAATTCAATAAAGTTTAACAGGAGGGCTGGGGAAATGGGTAAGTGTTTAAAGACGTTTGCTTGCAAAGCCTGCTGAACAGGTTCAATTCCCCAGCACCCATGTGAAGCTGGCTGCAAAGTGGTACATGTGTCTGCAATTCATTTGCAGAAGCAAGGAACTTTGGCACATCAATATACACACATGCAATAAAATTTTAAAAAAATGAAAGAAAAGGATTTTCAGTCTTGACATGTTAATAATTTTTTCTGTAGCTGTAGTACAACAGGGATGGGGTAGAAAGAAAGGTGTTTATGTCTATGGTTTGTCCCAGTTGTGGCAACAACCTACAACTGGTAAATAAAATACTGACTTTAAAAGAACCAAGATAAACCGGGGGTAGTGGCGCATGCCTTTAATCCCAGCACTCGGGAGGCAGGGGCAGGAGGATTGCCGTGAGTTCGAGGCCACCCTGAGACTACATAGTGAATTCCAGGTCAGCCTGGGACAGAGTGAGACCCTACCTCGAAAAACAAACAAACAAAACAACCAAAAACAACAACAACAACAACAAAAAGAACCAAGATAACTCAGCACATTAGTTTGGGAGGCTAGGGCAGGATCCCAAATCCCAGTCTAGCTTTGGCTCTGGCCTATTTAGAGAGACAATGTCTTAAAAACAAACAGGTTAGAAATTGGTTCAGTGGATTTGCCTCCCACGTGTGAAGTCCCCAGCACCCATGTAAAAGCCAGCGGGGCATGGAGGCCTACCTGTAATGCCAGGACTTGACAGAGATGGAGATCCCTGGGGCAAGCTGGCTAACAAGACTAGCCTTATCTGAGAGCTCTGAGTTCAAGTGAGAAACTCTGCATCAGTAAATAAAGTGGACAGTGAGTGGAAGACACAAGATGTCAATCTCTGGCTTGCATGCACATATGCACCCATGTATATACACATGGACACCACGCATATACACAAAATAAACAGTCCTTGAATTTGTAAATTAAAGATTTTAAGAAATGTGATTAAGCAGGTTCACATGGTTCATACCTGTAATCCTAGCACTGAGAAGTAGAGGAGGCAGAGGGTATGTGCAGTTCAAGGAAGAAAAAGGAAGAAAGAGAGATAGAAAGGAGAAAAGTTTAATTGTTTGAATACAAAATGGGCAAATTAGTAAAGGCATATTTATATTATTTTACTTTGTTTTAAACCAGGTCTTTTTTAAAATTTTATTTTATTTATTTGAGAGAGAGAGAGAGAATGGGCACACCAGGGCCTCCAGCCACTGCAAACTCCAGATGCATGCATCTCCTTGTGCATCTGGCATAAGTGACTCCTGGGTAATTGAACCTGGGTCCTTTGGCTTTGCACGCAAGCGCCTTAACCGCTAAGCCATCTCTCCTACCCTACTTTTTTTTTGAGGTAGGGTTTCACTCTAGCCCAGGCTGACCTGGAATTCACTATGTAGTCTCAGGGTGGCCTTGAACTCATGGTGATCCTTCTACCTCTGCCTCCAGAGTGCTGGGATTAAAGACGTGCATCACCCGCAGGGCTCTTTTTACTTTACAAAATCAATCTCTAAATGGAATCTATATTTTGAGATCATTCAATAAATTAAGGATTCAGATGTTAAAATATTTTTTCAGGCTGGCCAATCCTTTACGTTATCAGAAGAGGAAGGCTTCTCCTGTCCTTTTTAGAGTCAAGTCCAGTCTTGGAATGGCACAATATGCTCTGACATGATCTCTGATTAATTTGTCCAATATTTTCCCACTTTCTTTCTGAATTTTTAGCTCCTCCACTCTTGACTACCATACACTGTCTGTGCTTTTGCTTCTGTTTTCAAACCAGACCATCTTTCTTCTTCGTTGAGTTCCTAGCCATCTTACCTACCCTCAGCTCACAGCACTCACTCCAGGTTGAGTCAAGCACTGTGTCTAGCTGCATTTGGTCCTTGTTGGCATCTGTATTATTTGCCTGCACTGTGCCATAGTATAATTAATGCATCCTATACACTATGTAATAGATATTATGTATCACAAAGCCTTTTGTCTGTCTCTTGGGGATTGAACCTAGAACCTTTGCACGTGTAGGGCAATCATGCCACCAAGTGGGCTACATACACCCTCATCCCTTCTTTCTCTTTTTGTGTCTCACGTATACAGTGGGTCCGGGGCTCAGTGACAATGAGAGCTAATGTACGGAAGGCCTTTAGTGACCAAGGAAAGCCCCGGGGCCCAAGTTCATATTGTTTGGGACCCTCAAGAGGGGCTTGTCAAGATGAGCTCAGGAAACGCCTCTTGGCCATGACGTCACTATAAGGAGAGCCTGGAGAATCAACCTCAAGCCTGGAACGACTTAAAAACTCAGGTTCGCCGGTCACGCCACTTAACGAGGTCCCGCGTACAAACACCTAGCAGTCAGTAACTCGGGCAACAGGGAATTTTAGCTCAGCAGCAGGCGGAGGCTTCCTGGAATGACCCCCGGGGCGGACGGGAGGGAAGTGCCTTTTAGGGGGGCCGGGTAGGAAGGAAGGAAGGAAGGGCGCCTTCCCAGGTGGACTGCATGTGGGAGCCGGCTTCCTATGGCCTGCGGAAATAACCTGCGCCTGGGCGGTCCCGGGGCCCTTCTCCCGGCGACCCGTACGCCCGCAGCCTCTCCTACGGCGTCTCGCTCGGGCCACAAGCGCGTCCGCGAACCGGACTGGGGGAAGGCGATTCCCGCGTCCGCGCCGCGTTTCCCTCCGCCTCCCACCACCACCGCCGCGGCCCCGGCCATCACCACCACCACCACCACCCCGACCCCGGGGCCGTGGGGTCTCCTCACACTGTACGCAGGGGCGGAGGGGAGGGGAGGGGCGGGGCGCCGTGACGCCCGGGGGGAGGGAGGGAGGGCGTGACGCCACGACGCAGCGCGACGCGGTGACGCACGCCCCTTTGTTGGCTCAGTAGCGGTAGCAGCGGGGCCGCGGAGGTGGCGCGGGGGGGGGGGACTGTTTTCCGTCGGAGGCCGGAGCGGAGCCGCGTCTGACTGGAGGCCGGCGGCGAGCGGCGCTCCGCTCCCTCGTGCGCCTCGCTTCCTTCCTACCCTTCCTCCGCGTCCTCTTCCTCCTCCACCTCCTCCACCGCCCCCGCCGCCGGCCGTCAACCGCCGCGCCCTGGGAGGAGCCGCGGCCCGCGGGGCCAGAGCCGCGGCCTTGCGTCGGGACATCCGTAGCCGGAGCGCGAAGCCGGGGCCTCGGCGTCCCCGCCCTCTCTCCCTCTCCCTCTCTTTCTCTCTCTCTCTTTCCGCCTCGGCCCAGCGTCCGCCGGGGGGGGTGCTCCTCTTCCTCCCCCCACCCCCCTCCTCCTCCTCCTCCTCCTCCTCCGCCTCCTCCCCCCCCCCCAGCCCCAGCGCGCGTCGCGCCATGGACTCGGACGAGGGTTACAACTACGAGTTCGACGAGGACGAGGAGTGCAGCGAGGAGGACAGCGGCGCCGAGGAAGAGGAGGACGACGAGGACGACGACGAGCCGGACGATGATAACCTGGATCTGGGCGAGGTGGAGCTGGTGGAGCCCGGCTTGGGCGTCGGCGGGGAACGGGACGGACTGCTGTGCGGGGAGACGGGCGGCGGCGGCGGCGGCGGCAGCGCCCTGGGACCCGGCGGCGGCGGTGGCGGCGGCGGCGGCGTCGGTGGCGGCGGCGGAGGAGGAGGACCCGGGCACGAGCAGGAAGAGGATTACCGCTATGAGGTGCTCACGGCCGAGCAGATTCTGCAACACATGGTGGAATGTATCCGGGAGGTCAACGAGGTCATCCAGGTGAGAGTTTTGGGAGGGTGGACGACGACGACGACGACCCCGACCGCGCTGTCGCCTGACCGGGGATGGGGTGCGGTGGGGGTGGGGAGGAGCGGAGTGCAGCAGCCCGCGCGGGCCCCGGGAGACAGGGCGCCCTTCTCCCCCCCCCCACCTCCTCCTGGGCCTGGTGCGCACTCCAGCCCGGTGCTTCCCGGGCCTGTCTTCTCTGCTTGGGGAGAAGAGAGTGGTGGAACGCGCACGTTAGGCCGGGGCGGGGTTTCGGGGGAGAGCCGGGGTGTAAGGGAGGTAGGCTGGGGCGGTGCTTCCCCACGTCCTGCCGTGGCGGAGGTCTGAGGACGGCTGAGCCTTTGGCCGGCAATCCCTGCCGGCCCTGGTTGTCCTTCCTCCGGCCAGGGCACAGGAGTAGGAGTGGGTGTGTGTGTGTGAAAGAGGAGTCACAGTTTGGGTCCCTTCCACCTGGGTCATCCCGGCCTTCAGTATCTTCAACAGACGGGATTAGGGGTAGGCCTAAGGGTGCTCGGTGTACGATTGCCCCAAGTGGGCACCAATTAATAAAGACACGGATCTCCTTGGCAGTCTGGAGTGGCTACTTAAAGGTGGGGGGAAGGGAACTGTTTCTCGCAAGAGGGGCTGATGTGGGACTCCTGTTCTTTGGTGACCTGCTATCACTTAATAGCAGTAGCTCAGAACTTGGAGCTGTTGGAATGGTTACTACAGATTGCCTGTCTGTCCTTGCAGCTACAACAACAATCAAACGCCCTGTTGTCTAATTGGACAAGACACTATTGTGATTTTGAACTTTTCTCTGAAAATTTCTATTTTGTGTTCAGTGAGTTAGCTTGGTTCAAGTCAAGAACTATATCTGAACCTTGGCCATCAGGTGTTGTGCTTTGAGTTACAGGAAATACATTTTTCAGTTGTTTGTCATGAAGGGTCGAGGGATATGATTGACAAATAAAATGAAGCCGGTAGTGCCAGCTCCTTGGGATGCTGAAGCAGGTGTATCCTAGTTAAAGATCAGCCTGGGCAATTTAGTGAGATCTTTTCTAAAAGTAAAGTCAAAAGACGGCTGGAGATGTATGTAGGCTCAGTGGAAGAGCACTTGCCTAGTATGTTGGAGGCTCAATCCCCAGCACTGCAAAAATAAAAACGAAATTTGACTCAGTACTACTTAAAGAAAACATGAGTTAAGTGGAAGGAAACTACAGAACAGCAAGTTACTCTTTCTTCCTTGCACATCACTCATTTTTTTCCCCCTGTAAAGTTGGTTGCTCAGATTTTTACCAGCAGATTATCAACATGTCACTGCCTACTTGTTGACTGGACGTTATTAACAGATTTTTATAGTATAGAATAAGCCTCAGTTTTGTAAATTGAGCCAACTATTAAGGCAGTACTTGACACAAGCTTTGAATAATAGAAAAATATTATCTAGTGCTGTTTCAAGATAGATACTGCAGTCTAAGAAGGAGATAGGTTGTAGAAGTTAAGTTTTATTGTTCTTTTTCTGATCCTAAAAATACAACAGTTCTTGGCCACTAGTTGAGAAATTTATTTCAGTGACAGAGAGAGAAAGGAGGGGGGTGAGGGCCATGCTAGGGCCCCTAGCCACTGCAAATTGACCCCAGACACATGCACCACCTTGTGAACAACTGGCTTTACGTGGGTACTCAGGGATCGAACCTGGGTCCTTTGGCTTTGCCAGCAAGTACCTTAACTGCTAAGCCATCTCTCCAACCCCTTCATCGTCTTTTTGTTGTTGTTAAGAAGCAAAATAATTGCCATTAATAACTTTTAGTAAAGCTTCGGATTCTTTGTCACTATATAAAATCTGATATTCTCAGAGTTTACTACTACTAGCAGCTACTTAGCTTACTGGAACTTAACTCAAGGTTACTTATGAATAACTTTTTCACTTATGAATGCTTATTTTACTATAGTTAGGTCTCATCCAGTTTTGTCAGTTGTTAGATTTTTTACAAAGGCTAGAAACATTCCTGTGTCATTTCTGGAATAGAAATGTAGCTGATTATTTCTTAGGTGAGAGGATAAATGCTGTGTCCCTAACATGGGGTTTTCTTTAAAAAAAAACCTATAATTTAATTTTATTTTGGGGGGGAGAGAGAGAGAAAGAGGCAGAGAGAGAGAGAGAGAGAGAGAATGGGCACGTCAGGGCCTTCAGCCAGTGCAAACGAACTCCAGACACATGCGCCACCATGTGCATCTGGCTTACATGGTACTGGAGAATTGAACCTGGGTCCTGTAGGCTTCGCAGGCACATGTCTTAACCGCTAAGCCATCTCTCCAGCCCTCATTTCCTAATTTTTGAGAAACTTCCCTTCTAGTCTGCTTCATTCTAAGAACATTCTTATCCCCCCCCCCCCAAGATAGGGTTTAACTCTAGCCCAGGCTGATCTGGAATTCACTGTGTAGTCTCAGGGTGGCCTTGAACTCATGGCGATCAATCCTTCTACCGAGCTCTGCCTCCCGAGTGCTGGGATTAAAGGTGTGCACCACCTAAAAATGTTAAGTACACTTCATGAGTGTGTAAGTTACATACCTTGTTTAAGGTTTGTATTTAGACATGTCAGAAAAATCCAAGGTAGTATCTTTCTCTGTCTTACTACATCTAAACTAGACTTGGTTTTATTTTTAGATTATGTTAATAGAGTTAGACTTGAATTATGCAGGTGGTAATGTGCACATTGTCAGAAAAAGCTTCCTGAAGTAAGAAAAAAAATTTAAAGACAAAGTGAGCCTGCCACCAGAGAGATAAACCAAAATGTGTGATTTTTTTCCTAGATCCTGCCTAGCTGTATATACATTTAAATTTTTTTTGTTTATTTTTTATTTATTTGAGAGCGACAGAGAGAGGTAGAGGTAGAGAGAGAGAGAGAGAGAGAATGGGCACATACCAGAGCCTCCAGCCACTGAAAACGAATTCCAGATGTGTGCACAACCTTGTGCATCTGGCTAACATGGGTCCTGGGGAGTCAGGCCTCGAACTGGGGTCCTTAGGCTTCACAGGCAAGCGCTTAACTGCTAAGCCATCTCTCCAGCCTTATATATACATTAAAAAAAAATCTTTATTTATTTGAGAGAGAGAGAGAAACGGAGGCAGATGAGGGAGGGAGGAAGAATGGGTATCCCAGGGCGTCTAGCCATTGCAAATAAACTCCAGACACATGTGTCACCTTGTGCATCTGGCTCACATGGGTCCTGGCGTTATTAAACCTGGGTCCTTAGGCTTCACAGGCAAGTGTCTTAACCTGTCAGCCATCTCTCTAGCCCTATATATACATTTTTTAAAAGCAATAGAATGATTTTATATGTTCTGTTTGTTTTCAATAGGGAAATAAAAAGCAGGTTATGAAACAGAAATCATTTGTACAGTCTATCACTGGTTTTTGGTTTTGGGTTTTTTGAGGTAGTGTCTCACGCTAGCCCAGGCTGACCTGGAATTTACTATGTAGTCTCAGGGTAGCCTCGAACTCATGGCGATCCACCTACCTCTGCCTCCCAAGTGCTGGGATTAAAGGCGTGTGCCACCACACCTGGCTTTATCACTGGTCTTTTATTTATAGTTTCTGACTTTTTTGTTCTATTTTGTTTTTATTTTTATTTTTCTGAGGTAGGGTCTTGTGCTAGCCTGGGCTGATGTGGAATTCACTATGTAGTCTCAGGGTGGCTTCAAACTCACAGCAGTCCTCCTACCTCTGCCTTCCAAATGCTGGGATTGAAAGTGTGTGCCACCATGCTGGGCTGTTTGTGACTTTTATAAATGTATGGTATCGTAGTATATTAGTGTTTGGATATGTCCAGTTAAGAGTTAAGAGAATTGGCTCATTTTCAGGGCTTTGATACTTGTTACCTTATGGCTTTCAGGTTGCACTAATTGTTGCGTAATTAGCATTAGTCAGTTTGTTCTCTCTCTCTCCCTCCCCCCCCCCTCGTCCAGGCTGATCTCAAACTCAGTGATTCTCCTACCTCAGCCTCCTGAGTGCCCATTCTCTTTCTCTGCCTCTTTCTCTCTCTCTGTCGCTCTCAAATAAATAAATAAAAAATAACCAAAAAACAACAACAACAAAAAGCCAGGATTAGAGCCCAGCATGGTGGCACACGCCTTTAAAAAAAATTAAATATTTATTTGCAAGGAGCCGGGAATATGAATGGATGAATATGGGCATACCAGGGCCTCCAGCTGCTGCATGAACTCCAGATACATGCACCATCTTGTGCATCTGGCTTTACGTGGGTCTTGGGGAATCGAACCTGAGTCTTGTGGCTTTGCCAGCAAGCACCTTAACCACTAAGCCTTCTCTCTAGCCTCTGTTTTTTTTTTTTTTTTTTTTTTTTGCAGATATATATAGAGAGGGGGGGGGAGGGGGAGAGAATGGGCGTGCCAGGGCCTCCAGCCACTGCAAACAAACTCCAGACGCGTGCACCCCCTAGTGCATCTGGCTAACATGGGTCCTGGGGAATCAAGCCTCAAACCGGGGTCCTTAGGCTTCACAGGCAAGCGCTTAACCGCTAAAACATCTCTCCAGCCCTTTTTTTTTCAATCTATCTCTTACTGGTGTATAAAAGTTCTTTATATTCATAGAGATCTTAAGTGTCAGGTTTCTAGATTTTCCACTGGAAATAAACCATAGAGTAAAGTGAGTTTAATACAACAGCACATTCCTAGCTAGCCTCAGCAGTGTGTGTGTTTTTGTTTTGCTGGAGATCACATGCTAGGCAAGCACACACTATCCGTGAGCTAACTGCCTGCTTCCAACCAACAACAAGGATTTTTAAAATTTTATTTTAATTTTTTTGTTTGGTTTTTCGAAGTAGGGTCTTGCACTAGCTGAGGCTGCCCTGGAATTCACTATGTTGTTTCAGGGTGGCCTCAAACTCAGGACAGTCCTACCTGTGCCTCCAGAGTGCTGGGATTAAAGGTGTGTGCCACCATGCATGGCTTTTTATTTATTTTATTGTTTTGGTTTTTCGAGGTAGGGTCTCACTCTAGCTCAGGCTGACCTGGAATTCACTGTGTAGTCTCAGGGTGGCCTCAAACTCACGGCGATTCTCCTACCTCTGCCTCCTGAGTGTTGGGATTGAAGGTGTGTGCCACCACGCCTGGCTTTATTTTTTTTAAATTTTATATATTTACTTTGAAAGCAAGTGTCTTTAACCACTGAGCTATCTCCCCAGCCCAGTAGTTATTTGAGAGATAGTGGGGGGGAGGTAGAGAGAGAGAGAGAGAGAGAATATATATGGGCATATCAGGCCCTCTTTCTGCTGTTTTTTAAAAAAAAAACTCCAGACACATGTGCCAAGTTGTGCATCTTGCTTTAAGTGCACACTGGATAATAGAACACAGGCTTGTAGGTTTTCCAAGCAAGTGCCTTTAACCACTGAGACATTTCCCCAGCTCCAAGAGCAGGTTTTGTCAAGTTCAAAAATAATAAATTTTACTTAGTTCACAGTAGAGAGCTTTTGGAGCTAAAATGCCAAAAAGTTTAAACTTCCTGCTTTCAGTGCTTTTTGGGGGGTCATTTATGTGCATGTTCATGCGTGTCAGTGCACATGAACATGTGTGTGCATGTGAAGGCCAAAGGACAATCTCCAGATGTCATCCTTAGGAACACTGTCTACTTTTTATAAAATTATTAAATTATATTTATTGAGGGAAGTACAGAACCAAGGAAAGGCACCCATGTGGCTAGAGATCCCATGTGGAGAGCCTGAAAAAACTGTGGAAAGAAAAAAAGTTCAAGGAGCTCTTGCCATGTGCAGAGGTTCAGGGGATAAAGAACCCATGTGGAGAATAAGGGCTGGGGGGAGGGCTGAGGGAAAAACTCACCCATAGCTGGAAGTTCCAAGTGGTCAGAGCTACTTTTTTGTTGTTGTTTTGTTTTTTCGAGGTAGGGTTTCACTCTAGCTCAGGCTGACCTGGAATTCACTCTGTATTCTCAGGGTGGCATTGAACTCACGGTGATCCTCCAACTCACGGTGATCCTCCTACCTCTGCCTCCCGAGTGCTGGGATTAAAGGTGTGCACCACCATGCCTGACTTCTAGAGAGCTACTTTTTTTTTTTTTTTTTAAAGATTTACGTTTGTTTATTACAAACAGAGAGGGAGTGGGAATGGGCGTGCCAGGGCTTCTGGCCACTGCAAACGAACTCCAGAAGCATGTGCCACCATGTGCATATGTCTTATGGGGGACCTGGTAAATCAAACCTCAGTCCTTAGGCTTCGCAGACATACATCTTAACCACTAAGCCATCTCTCCAGCGTGAGAGCTACTTTTTAGCATAAGTATTTTTTTTATTATTTTTATTTATTTATTTGAGAGTGACAGAGAGAGAAAGAGGCAGAGGGAGAGAATGGGCGTGCCAGGGCTTGCAGCCACTGCAAACGAACTCCAGACGCGTGCGCCCCCTTGTGCATCTGCTAACGTGGGTCCTGGGGAATTGAGCCGCGAATCGGGGTCCTTAGGCTTCACAGGCAAGTGCTTAACCGCTAAGCCATCTCTCCAGCCCAGAGCTACTTTTAATAAATATTTTTATTCATTTAATAGAGAGAGATGAGGGGGAAGAGAAGGAGAGCAAGTAGGTGGAGACTGAGTATGAGCAGGCCAGGGCCTTCTGCCACTGCAGAGGAGCTCTAGATGCATGCAACACTTTGTGCATTTCGTTTCATGTGGGTACTAGGGAATTGAACTCAGGTGGCCAGGCTTTGCAATCAAGCGCCTTTAACCACTGAGCCCTCTCTCCAGCCTTCTATCATCACACA
Source organism: Dipus sagitta (assembly GCA_036346955.1). Taxonomy (NCBI): domain Eukaryota; kingdom Metazoa; phylum Chordata; class Mammalia; order Rodentia; family Dipodidae; genus Dipus; species Dipus sagitta. The sequence goes on from CM070780.1 coordinate 20,026,194, forward strand.
GTTTTGAAGATTAAAGGATAGGCTGTATGGATCAATAAAGTGATGAGCCTGCTGATAACTCTTTTGGGGGGAGGTGGAGGGGGTTGAGGTAGAGTCTCAATCTAGTCCAGGCTGACCTGGAATTCACTATGGAGTCTCAGGGTGGCCTCTAACTCACCATGATCCTCCTACCTCTGCCTCCCCAGTGCTGGGATTAAAGGTAAGGGCCACCATGCCTGGCTCATTGTCTTCCTCTTTTTGAGACTATCATTGGCTTGAAACTCACCAGTTAGCCTAGACTGGTTAGCCAGCCAGCTCTAGAGATTCTCCTTTTCCTGCCTCCCCAATACTGATTGATTACAAGTATCTTGCCTGCTGCTTCTGGCATTTTACATGAGTACTAGGGATTGAACTCAAGTTCTCTTGTTGGCATGGCAAGCATTTTTTTTTTTTAATCCACTAAGCTATCTCCCCAGCCCCTACTTTTTAATTTGCAATCTGCTATGTTATTAGAAAATATGAAAACACATTTGGGGAAGAAAAGCTTGAAATGCAAAAAGATGACCAAGTTAATCTTTCCATATGAATTTTTTGGTGTTTTGAAAGTCTTGCTATGTACTTCAGAATGGCCTCCCAGCTCTCGAGCAGTCTTCCTGGGAGGAAGCCTTAGCCTGCCAGGTGCTGGGATTACTTACATGCATGTAGCGATAGGCTCAAACCTTTTAGTATAAACAAGATTAAAATAATACTGTATAATTTCTTAGAATTGGTAGGAATTTTGAATTCTCCAGCTATTTATTTTATTTTTTGGTTTTTCGAGGTAGGATCTCCCTCTAGCCCAGGCTGACCTGGAATTTACTCTGTAGTCTCAGGGTGGCCTTGAAGTCACGGGGATCCTCCTACCTCTGCCTCCCGAGTGCTGGGATTAAAGGCGTACGCCACCACGCCCGGCTTGTTCCAGCTATTTTTTTAAAATACTATTTTATTTACTTGAGAGAAAGAGGCAGATAGAAAGAATAGGCGTGCCTGGGTCTCTAGCCACTGCAAACCAACTCTAGATGCATGCACCACCTTGTGCATCTGGCTTTACGTGGTGCTGGGGAATTAAACCTGGGTCCTTTGGCTTTGCTGGCAAGCACCTTAACAACCAAGCCAGTTCTCCAGCCATTTTTTTTTAAAGATACTTTTCTTAGAGAATTACCATCCCAGGTCCTTAGCCATTGCAATTGAACTCCAGATATGTGCGCCACTTTGTGCATCTGGCTTATGTGGCTTCTGGGGAGTCAAACTTGGGTCCATTACTCCAGCCCAAGAGGAAGAAGCTGGGCATGGTAGCACATGCCTTTTAATCCCAGCACTTAGGACACAGAGGTAGGAGGATTGCTGTGAGTTCTAGGCCACCCAGAGACTACATAGTAAATTCCAGATCAGCCTGGGCTAGAGTGAGACTCTACCTCAACCCCATCTTTTCCAAAAAATGTATATCAGCAGGCTCATCACTTTATTGATCCATACAGCCTATACTTTAATCTTCAAACTTATGTACTGATAGAACTTAGTTTTTCTTTTTACAAATTTATATTTATTCGTAAGCAGAGACAAAAAAGAATGGGAAAAAAAAAGGATGGGACATCAGAGTCTTTAGCCACTGCAAATTAACTTGAGATGCATGCATGCTCTGGGTACTGGGGAATTGAACCTGGGTCATTAGGCTTTCCCGGCAAGTGCCTTAACCTCTGAGTCATCTCCATCTCACAGGATTTTATTTATTTATTTGGTCTTTCAAGGTAGGTTCTTGCTATAGCCCAGGCTGACCTGAAATTCACTATGTAGTCTCAGGGTGTCCTCAAATTCTCAGTGATCCTACTACCTGTGCCTCCCAAGTGTTGGGATTAAAGGGCATGTGCCACTATGCCTGGCTAGGATTTGATATATATATATTTTAAGTTATTTATTTATTTATGAGCGAGAAAGAGAGAGAATGGGCATGCCAGGGTCTCTAGCCACTGCATAGGAACTCCAGACATATGTGCCCCCTTGTGCATCTGGCTTACATGGGTCCTGGGGAATCTAACCCGGGTCCTTAGGCTTCACAGGCAAATGCGTAACCACTAAGCCATTTCCCCACTCCCCTAGGATTTGATATTTTTAAAAAAATACTGATTTGGGATGAAAATTTATTTTGGCTGACATTTGATGATTATGTATTAAATGAGAAAATGTTCATACTTTTTTATGGTTTTTCAAGGTAGGGTCTTACTGTAGTCCAGGCTGACCTGGGATTTACTTTTAAGGTGTCTGAATACAGGTGAAACTTTTTTTTTTAACTTTCTTATTGACAGTTTTCATAATTGTAGATAATAAACACGATAATTCCCTTCCCCATGCACACTTTCCCCCTCAAAAATCCACCCTCTGTCATATTCCCTCCCTCTCTCGGTCTCTTTTTTATTATTATTTATTTATTTGAGAGAGAGAAAAAGAGGGAGGGAGGGAGAGAGGGTAAGCTAGTAAGCGAGAGAGAGAAAGAAAGACAGTGGGCCCTCAGGGCCTCCAGCCACTGCAAATGAACTCTAGACGCATGTGCCCCCTTGTGCATCTGGATTATGTGGGTCCTGGAGAATTGAACCAGGATCCATTGGCTTTGCAGGCAAATGCCTTAACTGCTAAGCCATCTCTTCAGCCACTCAATTGGGTCTCTCTTATTTTGATGTCCTCTTTTCCTCCTATATGAAGATCTCTGTAGGTAGTACCACACACTGCAAGGTCATGGATATCCTGGCTGTTTTGTTTCTGGAAGATTGCATTGTAAGCAGTCCTATCCTTCCTTTGGCTCTTACATTCTTTTTTAAATTATTTTTCTTTCTTTCTGGTTTATCAAGGTAGAGTCTCACTCTAGCCCAGGCTGACCGGGAATTCATTATGTGGGAGGCCTTGAATTCACAGCCATCCTCCTACCTCTGCCTCCCAAGTGCTGGGATTAAAGGCGTGCACCACTACACCTGGCCTAATTAAAAAATATATATATATATATTTATTTATTTTTTGTTTTTCGAGGTAGGGTCTCACTGTAGCTTAGGCAGACCTGGAATTCACTATGTAGTGTCAGGGTGGCCATGAACTCATGGTGGTCCTCCTACCTCTGCCTCCTGAGTGCTGGGATTAAAGGCGTGTGCCACCACGGCCAGCTCTGATTTTTTTTTTAAATTGACAGCTTCCATAATTATAGACAATAAACCCTTGTAATTCCCTCTCCCCCCACTTTCCCTTTGCAAGTCCACTCTCTCCATCATATCCCCTCCCCATCTCAATCAGTCTTTTATTTTGATGTTGTCTTCTGTTCCTCCTATTGTGATGGTCTTGTGTAGGCAGTGTCAGGCACTGTGAGGTCATGGATATCCAAGTCATTTTGTCTGGGGGGAGCACTTTGTAAGGAGCCCTACTACCCTTTGGCTCTTACATTCTTTTGCCACCTCTTCTGCAATGGACTCTGAGCCTTGGAAAGTGTGATAGAGATATTTCAGTGCTGAGCACTCCTCTGTCACTTCTCAGCACCATGGTGCCTTCTGTGTCATCCCAAGGTCACTGCCATCTGAAAAGAGAGGCTTCTGTAACCAAAAGTAAGAGTATTAATATATGGGTATGAACATTAAGAAGTGCTTACCAAGCAGTTTGGTGAACATAGTATATACATTTAGCCAGACACCAGCAGATGTTTTATCACTAGGGCTCATGACTTCCCCTGTCATAGGTTTCCAGTATCAGGCATGTATTCCTTCCTGTGGAGCAGGCCTCCAGCCCAATTAGAGAGCAGTTGGTTTCCCCCAAACAGAAAAGCCATTATTGTACCCGTGGCTCATTTGGCCTGACTGGCCAGAGTTAAGGCTTGCATTGTCGATTGTTGTTTATCTTCACTGGTGATTTCTTTCTCTCCCATGGAGCTGCATGCAGCATAGCTTTTTCTAGCTTTCTGTCGGCTGGTCTACATGGAGGAGATTTTCAGCTCAGTTCCAGCAGGATTTCTCAGTGACCTTGCAGCACAAGCGTGTGGAGTCTTCAGTAATAGGGTCTTACCATCTATTCCTGGTGGGAAACCAAGATCCTCAGCAATGGCCTGTAATGTTTTGGGGGCATCAGGGACCTCTGTGGCCAATAACTCATTGGATGGTATCCCATCACTGGCATTGAAAATTTTCTCGTAACAATCTGTGGCTTCTGGGTGTTTGGCTTTTACATTTTTTTCTGCTGTATATGCTGCAATGGACTTTTGAGCCTTGGAATATGTTATAGAGATGTTTCAGTGCTGAAGACTACTCTGTCATTTGATTTTAGCAGTATGGTGACCTTGAGTCATCCCATTGGTCATTGCCATCTCAAAAGATACATGAAACTTATTTTTTAAATGGGAAAGAGTGAGGTAATTGGCACGCCAGGGCCTCTAGCCAGTACAGACTATAGACACATGCGCCAGCTTGTGTGGCTTACATGGGAATGGAGAGTTAAACATAAATCCTTAGTCTTTGCAGGCAAGCGTCTTTACTGTTGAGACATCTCTCCAACCCTGGATGAAACTATTAAAAATAGATCTTGGGCCGGGCGTGGTGGCACATGCCTTTAATCCCAGCACTGGGGAGGCAGAGGTAGGAGGATCGCTATGAGTTCGAGGCCACTCTGAGACTACATAGTGAATTCCAGGTCAGCCTGAGCTAGAGTGAGACCCTACCTCGAAAAAAAAAAATTCTCATTTGAGAGAGAAAGATAATGTGTGTGCGGACATTCCAGCGCCACCCACCACTGCAAATTAACTACAGTTGGATGCACCACTCTGTGTATCTGGCTTTACATGGGTACTGTGGAGTTGTACCCATGCCGTCATGCTTTGCAAGCAGCCCCTTTAACCCTTGAGCCATCTCTCCAGCCCTAGATGAAACTTGTATTTGCATGTAGTTCCCTGGTACTCTATATGAACTAAAATAGTGTTACCAATTGAGTCACTTTAATACACTGGTTCTCAAAGGATGGTCCATCAATATTGGAACTTTTTGCTAAGACTAGGACATTATTTGTGTGCATGTGACATTTGTATCAGACTATCTTAGAAGCAGTGGATGGGTAAAACTACTGGTACTTGGCACACTACTGATACTCATTCACTGCCACACTTTTGCAATGTTTGCACCATTTTCACTTTAAAAAAAATATTTTATGCTGGGCGTGGTGGCACATGCCTTTAATCCTAGCTCTCAGGAGGCAGAGGTAGGAGGATCAACATGAGTTAGAGGCCATCCTGATAGTACATAGTGAATTCCAGGTCAGCCTGAGCTACAGTGAGACCCTACCTCGAAAAACCAAAAAACAAAAAAAAATATATTTATATTTTATTTATTATAAATTATCTCTCTGTGTGTGTGTGTGTGTGTGTGTGTGTGTATGAATGAATGTATGAATGAGAGAATGGGCATGCCATGACCTCCAACCAGTGCACAAGATCTCCAGACGTGTGTGCCCCCTTGTGCATCTGGCTTACGTGGGTCCTGGAGAATCGAACCTGGTTCCTTTGGCTTTGCAGGCAAATGCCTAAACCCCTAAGCTATCTCTCCAGCCCCCATTTTCCCTTGTAATGGTATCATTTTTACTTCTAATGGATGATGTAATAAAAATGTTTTTTTTTTTTTTCGTTTGTTTTTTTGTTTTGGTACAGCTGCTTGCCTGGAAACTCACTATTTAATTGAAGCTGGCTGGCCTTGAACTTGTACTCCTGTCTCAGTTTTCCAAGTACTGGGAACAACAAAGGCATGCACTACCATTCCCCATGTAAGCCTGCACCATCTCAGTCAACTGTAAGAAAGTAAACAACATAAAGGGCTTCTACATGCAAAGTCTAATAGTTGTCTCAAAGAAAACATTATGTACACTTTAAAATTGCTTTGCAAGCAGAGAGAGAGAAGAAAAAGCAAAATAGAAAAATGTGGGGGCTGGAGACATGGCTTAGCCTTAGCAAAGCAAAAGGACCCAGGTTTGATGCCCCAGTACCCACGTAAGCCAGATACACAAGGTGGCACATGCATCTGGAGTTGATTTGCAGTGGCTGGAGGCCCTGGAGCGTCCATTCTCTCGTTCTCAAATAAATAGATAAACACATAAAATTTAAAAAGAGTATACCAGGGTCTTTAGCTACTATAAATGAACTCCAGATATATGTGCCACTTTGTACATCTGACTTTACATGGGTACTAGGGAATCGAACTCAAGTTAGGCTTTATAAGCAAGTGTCTGAACTGCTATGCCATCTCTCTGGCCCTGTGTGTGCGTGAGTGCTAGGATTATTCATATGTGCTGCCATGCCTGACCTATTTGATTCATTTTTACAGATTACAATTTTCTATTGATCTGTTTCCAGGTATTTTTGCTTCATTTTCACTAGACTGCTAATCATTTAATTACTTTTTTTCTGTTTGTTTGCTTGTTTTTGTTTTTCAAGGTAGGGTCTCACTCTAGCCCAGGCTGACTTGGAATTCACTCTGTATTCTCAGGGTGGTCTTGAACTCTTAGAGATCCTCCTACCTCTGCTTCTTGAGTGCTAGGATTAAAGGCGTGTGCTACCACGCCCGGCTTGATTTAATTACTTTTTATAAAAATTTATTTTTATTTGAGGGAGATTCAGAGAAAGAGAGGGAGATAGAGAATGGGCACACCAGAGCCTTCAGCCACTATAAAGGAACTCCAGATACATGTGCCACTTTGTGCATCTGTCTTACATGGATCCTGGGGAATTGAACCTGGGTTCTTTGGCTTCGTGGGCATGTGCTTTAACTGCTAAGCCATCCCTCCAGCCCACTTTTTTTTTTTTTTAATTCTTTTATGTGGTGGGGTCTCATGTAGTCCAGACTGCTCTTGGGATTTGGTACTAGGTGAGGGTGATGTTAAATTTCTGATACACGTGTGTCTATCTCCCAAGTGCTGGGTGTGTGGCATGTGCCACCACATCCATCTGTTTTGAAACAGGGTCTCCATAAATTGTCTGGGCTGCTTGTATTCCTCTTGCGTCAGCCTCCTGAAAACCTGGAATTACAGGCCTGTTTTACCTAGCTCATTTAGTTACTGTCAAGGTTTTGCCAGTGAAGAATGTTAAGTATGGTATCTGATCACCTAAGTCTCTTCTACCATCTGGTTCTTCCCCTTGGTCACCTGTTATTGTCACTTGACAGACTTTACAGTGTGCCATATATTGGCTATGAAATGCATTTAGAGATTCCAGATGATGAGAGATTGCTCCAGTGAAGATTTTCATTTTTTCCTCTGCTTGATATTATATATTATATTATATTATATTATATTTTAGAGTTGTGGATAAGCACATTAATTTGGTAAAGCTGAGTTTTTGCCTTGTAGTCTCTGATCTGCCTTTGGCCTTGTTTGTTTGTTTGTTTTTGAGGTAGGGTTTCATTCTAGCCCAGGCTGATCTGGAATTTACTGTGTAGTCTCAGGGTGGCCTGGAACTCATGGAGATCCTCCTGCCTCTGCCTCCCGAGTGCATTACCAAACCCGGCTCTGTTAGTCTTGAACTGAGAACTTGCTGTGCTTTTACTGGTCCCCTACTTTTTCATCATTACCTCCCTTAGATGACTGATAATATCACTCTAGGGTTTTTTTGTTTTTGTTTTTGTTTGTTTTGTTATGTTTTAGGCCCTGTGTAATCCCAGATCAACAAATATGGCGGACTGTTTATTGAGATACCTATTCAAATCTCAATTGATAAAAGCTCTTTTAGCCGGGTGTGGTGGTGCGAGCCTTTAATCCCAGCACTCTGGAAGCAGAGGTAAAGAGGATCGCCATGAGTTCAAGGCTACCCTGAGACTACATAGAGAATTCCAGGTCAGCCTGGGCTAGAGCGAGACCCTACCTCGAAAAACCAAAAGAAAAGCTCTTTTAACACTCCGATTGTTGCTCTAATAACTTACTATAAATTTAGTGGCTTAAATACAAATTGACTATCTTGGTGTTCTGAAAGGATTGAGTTGGAGCTCTGTAAGGCATTTCTGGCGCCTCTAGGAGGGAGTCTGTCTACTTGCCTTTTTCTAGACACCCTTGTGCCCCGTGCTTGCAGCAGCGCCTTCTTCTGTCTTTCAAGCTGGCTGTGTGACATCTTCACATTTTTCACTCTAACTTCTGCTTTTGCCTCCATCTTCCCGCTTTGAAGGACTGACCTGGATAATTAGGATAATCTCCTTATTTCGAGGTCAGCGGATTATTAACCTTAATTCTGTCTGCAAGGTTAATTTCTCCTTGCGTTATAATGGAACATATTCACAGGTTTTAGGTATTGGAATGTGAGCATCTTTGGATGCTCCCTACCATGTTGACTTTCAGCCACATCCCTTTCTGCTTTCTTTAAGAAGTATTGGGAGATGTCCTCTGAGTAAAGGCCTCTACAGATGTCAGATTGCCAGCCTCATAGTCTAGTAAGGCATACTAACTTATGATTTGATTATAAGGACAATAACTTGGGGCCCACTATGCCTCTTTATCTGTGTATGTCCTAGTTTCAATGATTTCTTGCTTCAGCACTTGCTGTGGCCTGATTTCCAAAGTTGAGAATCTTAGTATATTACCCCCAGCTTGTCATTCATTCATTCATTCTGCCAGGGATAGAAGCCAGTGCCCTCAGTAATGGTAAGCACATGTTCTACCACTGAAACTGTAATCCCAGCCTTTGGAGTATTTTTATAAGATGTCAACTCTGTTTCACTTTTGAATATTATCCCTAAATATTCAACTTAAGCAAAGCCTTATCCTCCAAATGGACTGGTTGGACTTCAGGGAAAAACTGGACAATCTAGACCTCTGTGAATAAATGCATTCTTGTTTGATGCTATTAGCAGTTATTACAAGGCTCTTCTAAATGTTGCAGAAACACGAAAAGAGTAGAAAGTGGATCTTTTTTAGTGTTGTTGACTTACAGTTAGTTACCACAGTGCTGAAATGTCCCCTCCTCTTAAAAAACAGGTTAATAATCTTTCTCAGTTTGTGACATTCTTAGAAGTGTTCGTATTTGCTCTGTATTTATAGCTTAAGTAAATAAAGTCATTACCATTTATGATAAGTGGGTGAGTGTTAAAGGGCTGGACAGAACAAGTAATGGTACCAAGTACCTACTTAGCAGTACATGTTCTAAAGCTCGATATCCCAGTAACTAAAGAATGCTGATTAGGATAAGATTCTTTGGCATAATAGATCAGCTTTTTTTTTTTTTTTATAGTTTTCCTTTGTCTGCTTTATCTGCCATTTCTTGACACACGTTTTAGGATGGCAAAAATATGTTACTTGTGAATTTTTAAGGGCTTTTAAGTACTTTCTTTTAAAAAATATGTTCTTGGGGCTGGAGAGATGGCTTAGTGGCTAGGTGCATGCCTATGAAGCCCAAGGACACATGTTCAGTTCTCCAGGTCCCACATAAGCCAGATGCACATAGTGGTGCATGCGTCTGGAGTTCGTTTGCAGTGGCTAGAGGCCCTGATGCACCCATTCTGTCTCTCTCTAACCCCCCGTCTCTAATCAATAAATCTTAAAAATACATGTTCTTATTTATGAGAGAGAGAATGGGCACACCAGGACCTCCAGCCACTGCAAACATACTCCAGATGCATATGCTGCCATGCACATCTGGCTTATGTAAATACTGGGGAGTCGAACTGGGTCCTTAGGCTTTGCAGGCAAGGGCCTTAACTACTAAGCCATCTCTCCACCCCTATACGTACTTTCTCCTGATAAATTCATTCATACTTTTAAAACTTACCTTAACAAAGCCATCTCTCCAGCCCCTCTTAAGTACTTTTCCTGATAAACTCATTTATACTTTAAGACTTACCTTAAACTTTGTTTATTCTCTGAATTCTTCCCTCCAAATAGGTCTCAGAATTTTCTTACTTTAATGAAGTTTTTCCCTTGTATTATCCTATTAGATAGACTCTACGCATTTTTTTTTTTTTTTAATTTTGAGGTAAGGTCTGACTGTAGCCCAGGTTGACCTGGAATTCACTATGTGGTCTCAAGCTGGTTTTGAATTCACAGTGATTCTACCTGTGTCTCCTGAGTGCACCATCACTCCTGGCTCTGCAATTCTTTAAGAGAGGACTAATATACTAACTTTGGAAATCTTATTTACCAGCACAACCTCTGGGACATAGCTGGTAAGCGTTGTTTAAATAGCCAAACATGAATTACTTATTTTAAAAATATCTTTAATTGCAAGTAGAGAGAGAGAGAGAGAGAGAGAGAGAGAGAGAGAGAGTGAGAGAGAGAGAGAGAGAGAGAGAGAGAGAGTGTGTGTGTGTGTGTGTGTGTGTGTGTTGGCACTCCAGGACCTCCAGCCACTGGAAACATAAGCTAGATGCATGTGCCACTTTGTGTATCTGACTTTATGTGGGTACTGGGGAGTCAAACCCAGGTACTTAGGATTAGCAGCCAAGTGCCTTAACTAACCTCTGAGCCATCTCTCCAGCCCCTGAATTTTTTCTTTTTCTTCAAGGTAGGGTCTCACTCTAGCCCAAAGTGGCCTATGTAGTCTCAGCTGGCCTGAAGCTTACGGTGATCCTCCTATCTCTGCCTTCTGAGTGCTGGGATTAAAGGGGTGTACCATTATGCCAGGCTGAGTTTTTTTTTTTTTTTTTTTTTTTTTGCTTTGTTTTGTTTTCCAAGGTAGGGTCTCACTCTAGCCCAGGCTGACCTGGAATTCACTGTGTAGTCTCAGGGTGACCTCGAACTCATGGCGATCCTCCTACCTCTGTCTCCCGAGTGCTGGGATTAAAGGCGTGCGCCACCACGCCTGGCCCAGGCTGAATTTTTGAAGTTGGTTTTGTAGATGATAATGTCTTAGTACTTATCCCTATTTTTTCTTTGGGAATTGTTCACATTAGTCTTTTGCTAACTTCACTAAATTAACTATTCTTATTTGCTAGCATACTTTTCTGGATTTTACGTTTAGCCAGTTATTTCAGAGTTTTAGGCATAGGTCCTTTGTGAAATAGATGTTATTAATGTGCCCAAGTTCACATAAATAGGTTGGAGCTCAGTGTATTTTTTTAATTTAACTTATTTATTTGTAAGCAGAGAGAGAGAGAGAGAGAGAGAGAGAGAGAGAGAGAGAGAGAAATAGAAGAGAGACAGAAAATGGGCTTGCCAGGGTCTCCAGTTCCTGCAAACAAACTCCAGATGCACCGGGGTCCTTTGTCTTTGCAGGCAAGTGCCTTAACTGCTAAGCCATCTCTCCAGTCTGGAGCGCAGTATTTTTTTTAAATCATTAAATTAAATGTATGAATCTTACAGTTTGTACTGGAAACTTTTGCTTCTCTAGAACTATCCTACCTTCTTTCTCATTTTGTGCCTCAGGAGACTGAATTGAACAGAGTGAGTTAAGAGGCTGTGACTTGTGACCTCATTGCTAGGACCTGTGAATCCAAATAATCAACAAAGGTGGAATAGAGTCAGAATTCTACATATTTAAGATTTTACATCTTTTGACCAGTTGTGGTGACATACATTTATAATCTCAGCATATGAGATGTGGAGGCAGGAGGATTGTGAGTTTGAGGCTACGCTAGTATATGCATAGTAAGTGCAAGCTTAGTGTGAACTATATAGTGAGACCTTGTCTCATCATCAAGGGTTGGGAATGTAAAGATCAGGAATAGAGTCCTTGCTTAGCATGCTTAGTGCTCTGGCTTGGTCTCCAGTACCACATTAAAAAAAAACACAACAAACAACAAACAAACAAACAAACAAAAATACAGGTTTTCGTACCATCCACAAGAAAATTTTAGACTAAAATTACTATCATAACATTTTTATTCCAACATAAACATTTAAAAGCACAATGTGTTTCAGAGGGGATTATTAATTTTTTTAATGCATTTGTATGCATGTATGTGGCTGGGAGGGCCAGAAAAAAACACAAAGATTTCATGTGTGTGTGTGTGTGTGTGTGTGAGACGTATGCACCTGTATGTGCCCTTGCGGCTCCCTGTGCGCTCATCTGCCTGCTGGGCATGGTATGGTTTACCTGAAGAGGCAGGATGGAAATGTCCAGTATCTTTCCTCCATTATGTTCATTATTACTGATCCTGAACCTTGTTATTGGTGTTTGTGAGCCCAGTGATTCTTCCATCCCAGCTCATCACAAGTCTATGGTTATAGCGGATACAGATTCTTGTGGCTGCTACACCCATCTGTTTATCTGGGTTCTGGGGATCTAACCCAAGGGGTCTTTGAAGGCCTCCTCATGCTTGCACAGGAAGTGTTTTTAACTGTTGAGCCATCTCTCCAGCCCACAGAGTTTAATATAAAATAATTCCACTGTTTGACAAAAGTTACAAGATGCATATATTATAAAATTTATTAATGATTTGTCTATGAAGTTTAAGATCTCCTGTTCTACAAATCTGACCTTAAAGGAAGAATAGCTGATTACTTATTTTACTCAACAATTAGTGCATAGCTCTCTATTGAAGATCCTAGATGAGTTTATTGCTGATATGGTTTCATCTCAAATATAAGAAAATGTATTATTCTAAATATTTTTATTTATTTGCAAGCAAAGGGAGACAGAAAAGAGAGAATGAATATGAATGGGTGCCCCAGGGCCTCTAGGCGCTGCAAACAAACCCCAAATTCATGCACCTCATTGTGCATCTGTCTTTGCATGGCTACTGGGGAATCCAACCAGTAGGCTTTGCAGGCAAGTACCTTAACCGCTGAGCCATCTCTTCAGCCCAGAAAATGTATTTTTCTTTTAACCTACTGTTTATTGGAGCTCTTAAGGGGAAAGGTTAGTGGACTTTAAGTTACTTGTCATTTAATAAGGACATAATCCTTTGAAAAAAGTTACGTATATACTTTGTCACTGGTTTGTTGCTGATTTTTTTTTGGGGGGGGGAGGTAGGGTCTTGTTATGTAGGCTAACTGGACTCCAAACTTGAAATGATCTTCTTGTCTCCTTAGTGCTGGGATTATAGGCATGCATCACCTGACTTTATTAGTGGATTTTTTTTTCTTCCCCCCCCCCCCCAAGGTAGGGCCTCACTCTAGCCCAGGCTGATGTAGAATTTACTATGTAGTTTCAGGCTGGCCTTGAACTCACAATGGTTCTCCTACTTCTGCCTCCCAAGTGTTGAGATTAAAGGTGTGTGCCAGCATGCCCGGCTATTACTAGATTGTATGTGTGTGAGAGATGGAGGGAGGGAAGGGATATATGAGTTGGTGCACTGGGGCCCTTTAGCCACTGCAGTCAAACTCTAGACATGTGGGCCATCTTGTGTGCATGTGTGACCTTGCATGCTTGTGTCACCTTGTGCACCTGGTTTACCTGGGATCTGGAGAGTCAAACATGGGTCCTTAGGCTTTGCAGGCAAGCGCCTTAACAGCGTAGCCATCTCTACAGCCCATAGAAACTTTAAAAAAACATTTTCTGTCTCTCTCTCTCTCTCTCTTTTTTTTTTTTTTTTTTTCTAGGTAGGGTCTTGCTGTAGCCCAAGCTGACCTGGAATTCACTATGTATTCTCAGGGTGGCCTTGAACTCACAGCAATCCTCCTACCTCTGCCTCTCGAGTGTTGGGATTAAAGACGTGCACCACCATGCCCGGCCTTCTTCTATTTTTTTTTTTAAGATTTATTTTTATTTATTTGAGACAGAGAGGGGTGGGGGAGAGAGAGTGAGAATGGGCGTGCCAGGGCCTCTAGTCACTGCATGCAAACTCCATGTGCCAACATGAGCATCTGGCTTACATGGGACCTGGAGGATCAAACCTGGGTCCTTAGGCTTCGCAGGCATGTGCCTTAACCGCTAAGCCATCTCTCCAGCCCCCCCCCCCCCCCCCCCCGCAAATAAAACTTTTAACGTGGAGTCAGTTTAAGGAATAGCAGAACAGGATGAGATTGGAAACCAGAGAGTAGTGAGAAGTCTTTTAGAATAATCCTGGCAGAAAGAAAGTGGTGAGGTTCGTGAGGCTCAAATGGAATGAATGAAGGGTAGCATTTGTAATATTACATTTAATTAATAAAAAGTGGTGAACTAGTTAATGAGGAGACAGAATAACGTAGTGGTTAAGCGTTTGACACCATATAGTCCTAAAATTTATTTCCATCTTTGCCTTCTTTTTACTTGTGTGACTTTGTATTATTTAACTTTAATGAATTGTTTTGTCATTTGTGAAATGAGTATCCTAATAGTATAACTAAACTTTAAACAGCATGTAGTAATCTGGTTGAATTATAATTGTTTTCTGTATTTACTCAATAAAACATACCTGTTTGATACTATTGCAAGCTCTCAGCTTTGTTGGATTCCTAGATAACTAAAATTAAATGGCAAAATAAACTTACCACAGTAGGCCTCACACAGTATTATACCATTTGTACAAAAAGTCAGAACGGGTAAAGACATAGATACAGTAATTCAGGCTGAGTTGGGGGGGGGGGATAGGAAAAGACAGTAATTACAGAGTTTATTTTTAGGATGATAAGATGTTCCACAATTAATCATTGACATTGTGAATACTCAATACCACTCAACCATGTTTAGAATAAATTTTTTAAAAAAATATTTTATTGTCATTTATTTATTTGAGACACAGAGAAAGAGGCAGATTGGGTGTGCCAGGACCTCCAGCCACTGCAAACGAACTTCAGACACGTATGCCACCCTGTACATCTGGCTTGCATGGGCACTGGGGAATTGAACCTGAGCCCTTTGGCTTTGCAGGCAAACACCTTAAGTGCTAATCCCTTTCTCCATTCCCTAGTTGTCCGTGCTCCCCCACCCCCATGAGGTAGGGTCTGCTCTAGTCCAGGCTGACCTAGAATTCACTATGTAGTCTCGGGGTGTCTTTGGACTCATGGTGATCCTCCTGTCTCTGCCTTCTGAGTGTTGGGATTAAAGGCATGAGCCACCACGCTTGGCTAGCGTTAATTTTTATGCATGTGAATTATCTCAGTAAAGTTGTTGTAAAAGCTACATGTGTATGACATACAAACTTCTTCACTTGTCTAACAGGTCTTTTGATTTTTTTTTTCTTTTTTTTGGTTACTAGGAATTGAACATAGAGCTAGACAAATGCCCTATTAATGTGTCATTTCCTTAGCCCCAATAGATCTTACAGGACTTTTTCTTTAGTCAATGATCATATGTTGTATTTGGTTATCATTGTCAAAGAAAAAAAAATTTTTTTTTTGGTCTTGTTCTTTTGTTGTTTTTGATGTAGGGTTTCACTCTAGCCCAGGCTGTCCTGGAATTCACTATGTCATCTCAGGGTAGCCTCGAACTCACGACAATGCTCCTACCTGTGTCTCCCAAGTGCTAGGATTAAAGGCATGTGCCACCATGCCTGGCCCTTCAAAGAAAATATTTTAATCTGAGCAAAGTATGAGTGACTGGATTCAGGCTGTCTTGAATGACTTGTTCAACTGGAAGTAGTTACATGAATTTCTTATAGTCAAAGAACAAAAGAAAATCAGTGCATTTACCTAATACATTAGTAGGAATGTCAGGCAGGCAGGTTATCACATCTAGGAAATCTGTGCTTCAGAAGCTATCTGAAAACAGTCTTAGCTTTTGGGTTTACCGGACTACCAGGCCACTAATAATTTATACATTATTTTGCCTGATAGTCAAAATAATATTAGGTCAAGATACAGAGATGGGTGGTAAATGACTATTAAAGGGACCAAAGATGGCCCAAGATAATTTTGATCTGGAACTGTAACATGTATTTTCTTTCTTTTTTGGGGGGTGGGAGGGAGGGAATTGGCGTGCCAGGGCTTCCAGCCACTGCAATCAAACGCTGATGTGGATGCCACCTTGTGCACATGTATGATCTTGTACACATGCATCACCTTGTGCAACTGGCTTATGTGGAACCTGGAGAGTCGAACATGGATCCTTAGGCTTAGCAGGCAAGTGCCTTAGTAGCTAAGCCACCTCTCCAGCCCACATGTTTTTTTTTAAATTTTTGTTTGTTTGTTTGAGAGAGTGAAAGAGGCAGAGAGAGGGAGAGAGGGAGGGAGAGGGAGAGAGAGTGGGCATGCCAAGGCTTCCAGCCACTGCAAACAAACTCCAGATGCATGTGCCACCTTGTGTATCTAGCTTACATGGGTCCTGGGGAATCAAAGTGAGGTCCTTTGGCTTTGTAGGCAAACGCCTTCGTTAAGCCATCTCTCCAGCCCTCCAGCCCACATTTTGACATTCTACAGTCAGGGAAATTCTGGTAATCCATTTGTAGACTCTTCAGCATAGGTGTGGCTTTTCTGGGTGCCTCTATGTTTGTTTGTATGTAAATAATGTGTGTGTGTGTGTATTTGATATTGGTTTTGATAGGTTACAGAGTCTTGATAGGTTACAGGGAAGGTCCAGTGATCGTTTGTATACTAGAGCATAAGTGTGGCTTCTCTAGGAGCCTCTCTTGTGTGTGTGTGTGTGTGTATGACCATGGCTTTGATAGGTTACAATGATAAGGAATGTACAAATGGTTAGATTCCCTAGAAATAGAAGGGGGAACATTTTTTCCCCCTTCAAACATGGAACACAATCTATTTTTTTAGGGTTATGCAAAATATAATATTAAAAGTATTTTTGCATGTACATAAACTTTTGCTGAGGACAAGTGAAATAAGCATTTAGGGTAGTCTGAGTGAAAACTTCTTTCTCTTTTTTTTTAGGGGAGGCAGGGTTTTGCTCTAGCTCAGGCTGACCTGGAATTTACTATGTAGTCTCAGGGTGGCCTGGAACTTTCGGCAGTCCTCCTAACTTTGCCTCCAGGGATTAAAGGTGTGTGCATGCCGCCATGCCCGTACTCTTTCTTTTTTTTTAAGGGAGGGTCTCACTCAAGTTGGCCTTTTAATTCACAGCAATCCAACTACCATACCTGCCTGAAAATTCCTTCATCAGTGTATAATACTTTTACCAAATTAAGCTATTATTTTCAAAATTCTACTTTAGAAATGTGCTTATTGGTTTAGACATTTGAATTTATAGGAGGATACTATGCCTTTTAGTGATATTAGTTCATTTTTTCTATTTATGTATTTATTTGAGAGAAAGAGACAGCTACAGAGAGGAAGTGTGCACCAGGGCTTCCAGCTACTGCAAGCAAACTTCAGACACATGTCATCTTATGCATCTGGCTTTACATGGGTACTGAGGAATCAAATTCGGGTTCTGAGGTTTTGCAGACAAATGCCTTAACTGCTGAGCCATTCCTTTTTAAAATTTTTTAATTAAAAAAATTATTAACAACTTCCATGATTGTAAACAATATCCCATGGTAATTTCTTCCCTCCCCCCACTTTCCCCTTTAAAACTCCATTCTCCATCATATCCCCTCCCCCTCTCAATCAATCTCTCTCTATTTTGATGTCATGATCTGTTCCTCCTCTTATGATGGTCTTGTGTAGGTAGTATCAGGCACTGTGAGGTCATGGATATCCAGGCCATTTTGTGTCTGGAGGAGAGGAGCACGTTGTAAGGAGTCCTACCCTTCCTTTGGCTCTTAACATTTTTTCTGCCACCTCTTTTACAGTAGACCCCTAGCCTTGGAAGGTGTTATAGATATTGCAGTGCTGAGCCCTCCTGTCGCTTCTTTCCAGCACAATGATGCCTTCTGAGTCATCCCAAGGTCACCGCCATCTGAAAAGAAAAGGTTCTCTACCAAAACAGAGAGTAGCAATAATATAAGGGTATGAACATTAAGAGAAGTGCTTATTGGGCAGTTTGATGATCATAGTATATACATTTAGCCAGACAGCAACAGATGTTTACACCCCTAGGGCTCATGACTACTCCTGTTGTAAGTTTTCAGTATCGGGGATATATTCCCTCCCATGGAGCGGGCCTCCAGTCCAGTTTAGAGGGCAGTTGGTTTCCACCATGACAGATGGGCCACTATTGCACCTGTTGGTGCTAAGCCATTTCTTCAAGCACGGAAGAGTTAAAGATTTCATATATGTATATATGTGTGTATGTGCATATATATATATATATATATATATATATATATATATATATGTGCTTTACTATTGTAATGGGCTGCAGTGGCACCAATATATTACTGTTTGAGCCTCCCAAAGTTATGTAGGTGTGGTGCTAGCAACCATATTTATATACTAAGTCAAGAAGTAGTAGAATGAGTAGTAGAATGATAGCATGCTTAAATGTGAGTTTCATTCATTTGAAGTTAATTACACAGATATTAGCATTAGAGCAGGAATTTTCTGAATGTAATAACTGGCATTTTAACTTTCTAGAAAATTTAGATGTAATAAATAATTTGTTGTGTATGGAAGAGCCATAGGAATCTGTGTTTGAAGAAACTGAGATGTTACCAAAGTGCCTACCATAAGTTAAACTGGTGGTGCTATTAAAACTGATGAATTTGGGCTGGAGAGATGGCTTAGCGGTTAAGGAACTTGGCTGTGGAGCCTAAGGACCCATGTTTGACTCTCCAGATCCCATGTAAGCCAGACAGAAAAGGTGAGACAAGTGCGAGATCGCATATGCCTACTAGGTGGCACAAGTATCTGGAGTTTGATTGCAGCAGCTGAGTCCCTGGTGCATCAATTCTCTCTCCTTCCCTCTCTTTCTCTCTCTCTAAAATAATTAAAAAAAAAACCTGATGAGTTCATTTTGCCTATTGCAGCAGTCCTATTATACTGTACTTGTAAGAAGTATGCAGTCACAGAATTTATTGAGAGCTGGGATATAACTTAGTTGGTAGATTGCTGTTCTGTGCCCCTGGGTTTGATCTTCAGCACCGCATAGAACCAAGCTGTGTGGCTCACACCCATATCCTGCCCTTGGGAGGTGGAAGATTAGGAGTTTCAGGATATCCTCCCCCCACCCAACACACACAAAGGTTTAGTGAGTAAGTGAATGGGAGAGTTACAAACACCAAGTTTTATGTCTTACTATATAGCATAGAGTTAGATGTTTTTTTCTTCTGGTTCCCCCCTCCCTTGATAGACCTTGATTTTAACTTATCAAGTCTGTTGTGTCTCTGGCCTTTGCCGCTGTGGCCCATTGATCTGTCCATCTGTCTGTTACAGTGCATATTGGGTACTTCCAGAAGTTTGAATTCAGTGATGCAAAGGACAGGCGGGCTGCAGCAGCAAAGGTAGGACAGAATCATTCCAAAGACAAGTCATTAAAGGATATTAAACACACATACTTATGTGGTTCTGTGTGCATACACATGCATTGGAAGCAAGTTCTTCATTTAAAGGTGTATCATTTATTTTGTAAATCTTTTTTTAAAATTTTCTGTTTTATTTATTTATTTGAGAGCAACAGACAGAGAGAGCGAGAGAGAGAGAGAATGGGCACGCCAAGGCCTCTAGCCACTGCAAACGAACTCCAGACACGTGCGCCCCCTGTGCATCTGGCTAATGTGGCTCCTGGGGAATCAAGCCTTGAACCGGGGTCCTTAGGCTTCACAGGCAAGCGCTTAACCGCTAAGCCATCTCTCCAGCCCTTCTTTTGTAAATCTTTATGGGAAAGTCTGTTCAGTATAACAAATCTGAAATAATTGTGAAGAGCACACTTTAGGCCAAAGTCTGCCTAGTTCCAGTGACAGAGCACTTGCCCAGCATGCACAGGGCCATGAGTTCAATTTGTGGTACTCAAACAATAAAAAAAATAAGTTGCATTCTGCAAAGAGCACCAGTGTATCTTTCTTTGTGTTGCTTGGGTTTATACCCACAGCATGCCACAAGTATTGTAAAACTACTATTGAGCTACTCAGCCCCATTTATTTTTTATTTTTTTATTTTTAAACAAAATACTACTACTTGGTGCTTAGACAGTGAATTGGTATTTACTAGTGTCTTTGAGTAATATAATAGATAATTTAATTGTGGATATTAATGATATTAGCTTGATTCATAGACCTGGTTATAGTGACAAATGATTCCACTTTAGAAACTAAGGAGGATCAGGAAAGATAGACTGAGCTATGTGTATATATTTATATTAAAGTCTTATAAGGAATTTTAAATATATGTACCACTTGCTATATTTTGGCAATTACAGTAGCAGTTCCTGGTTGCTGCTACTGCTTCTTTTTAAAAAATACTAATTAGAATGGGAGAAACATAATGTTTTTGTATTGGATTCTAAACCCTAAATTATAGGTAAGTTTTAAAAACTTAAGCTATTGCTGGGGATGTAGTTAGGCATTTGCCTAGCATTCTCACAGTTCTAGCACTGCTGATAACCCCATGAACCAACTAAAATTCAAAAACATTGGGCTATGCAATGCATACATGCAATAAAAATGAAATAGATGCCATAAAATAAGATTATTATGTTTATATCATTTTAGTATTGGCTATAATGCAGATGAACTCTAGATACATGCATCACTTTGTGCATTTAGCTTTATGTGGGTATTAGGGAATGGAACTTTGGGCTATCAGGCGTTGCAAGCAGGTGCTTTTTTTTTTTTCTCTCTGAGGAATGGTCTCAATCTAGCCCAGGCTGACCTGGAATTCACTATGTAGTCTCAGGGTGTCCTCGAACTCACGGCAATCCTCCTACCTCTGCCTCCCAAGTGTTGGGATTAAAGGCATGTGCCACCACGCCCGGCTTGCAAGCAGGTGCTTTTTAACACTGAGCCATCTTTCCAACCTAGGACTCAATTTTTTAAAATATTTATTTATTGGCAAGCAGAGAGTCATCATGAGTGCACCAGGGCCTCTAGCCACTGCAAATGAACTCCAAATGCATGCGCCACTTTGTGTCTAGATTTACGTGGGTACTGGGGAATTGTACCTAGGTCACTAAGCTTTTCAGGCAAGTGTCTAACTTCTGAGCCATTTCTCCGTCCTCAAGGATTTGAATTTTTTTTTTTTTTTTTTTGAGATAAGGTCTCATTCTAGGTCAAACTGACCTGAAATTAACTGTGTAGTCTCAGGCTTGCCTCAAACTCAAGGTGATCCTCCTACCTCTGTTTCCGAGAGAGAGAAAGAGTGGTTGCACCAGGGCCTCCAGCCACTGCAAATAAACTCCAGATGTGTGTGCCCCCTGTGCATCTGGCTGACATGGGTACCGAGGAATCAAGTCTGGGTCCCTTGGCTTTGCAGGCAATCACTTTAACTGTTAAGCCATCCCTCCAGCCAACATTTCTTTATTAGTGAGAGATAAATATTGGTGTGCCAGGATCTCTTGCCACTGCAAACAAAGATGCATGTACCACTCTGGCCAGTCAAGCTTTGCAAGCAAGTGCCTTAAACCACTGAGCAGTTTCTCCAGCCACAGGATTTGATTTTTTAATTTTGTTTTTAATACCTTATTTTTAAAAAATACTTTATTTGACAGAGAAAGAGGGAGAGAGAGAGAATGGGCATGCCAGGGCCTCTAGCCAGTGCAAATGAACTCCAGACACATGCATCCCGCTTGTGCATCTGGCTAATGGGGGTCCTGGGGATGTGAACCTGGGTCCTTTGGCATTTGCAGGCAAATGCCTTAACTGCTAAGCCATCCATCCATTCAGCACCAGGATTTAATTTAAAAAAATTTTTTTTTACTTATTTGTTATTTGAGACAGACAGAGAATGGGTGCACCAGGGCCTCCAGCCACTGCAAACAAACTCTAGATGCATGCGCCACCTTGTGCATCTGGCTTAAGTGGGTCCTGGGTAATCGAACCCGGGCCCTTAAGTGCCATAACCACTAAGCCATTTCCCCAGTCCCCCCAGGATTTTATTTATTTTTTTATTTTGTGTGAAAAAGAGGTTTATTTTGGCTTGCAGGCTTGAGGGGAAGCTCCACGATGGCTGGGGCAAACAATGGCATGAGCAGAGGGTGGACATCACTCACTGGCCAACATAAGGTGGACCATAGCAGCAGGAGAGTGTGCCGAACACTGGCAAGGGGAAACTGGCTACAACACCCATAAGCCCGCCCCCAACAATATACTCCTCCAGGAGACGTTATCTTCATGAGCTGGGAATCTAGCATTCAGAACACCTAAGTTTATGGAGGACACCTGGATCCACCCACCACAGTGGGCATAATCTATCCATTTAGCCAATAGCAATAGTTTTCCTGCCCAAGCCTTATGACCTCCCTAGTCATAGGCTTTTGATAAGGTTTTCATACCAGATATGAATTCCCTCCCTTGAAGCAGGCCTGAAATCCAATCCAAGGGCAATTAGTTTCTCCCGTAAGAGACATACCACCATTACACCACTTGGCACATTTTGCCAGACTGTCCAGTGGTGAAGCCAGCAGGGTCCACTGCTGGTTAAGACTGTAATGACTTCTCCCCCAACAGGCTACATAGGTCTTTCAGCATAACAGCTAGTCAACCAGGAAGACGCTTCTAGCTCAGCTGCAGTTTGATTTCTTGGTGTCCTGTAGCCCAAGCATGTGGCATCTTCAGCACTAGGGTCTTACCATCTAGTTCTGGTCGCCATCCAAGAGCCCTAGCAATAGCCTGTAATATTTGAGGGGCATTAGGAGTCTCCCTGGCCAACAGCTCACTGGAAGTTGCCCTATGCCTGGCACTGAAATTTTCTTGCAACAATTTATGGCTTCTGGGCACAACATTGTCCACCTCCAGGTGGTACTTTTGCTCAAGCTCTCTTTTTTGGTTTTTCGAGGTAGGGTCTCACTCTAGCCCAGGCTGACCTGGAATTCACTATGTAGTCTCAGGGTGGCCTCAAACTCATGAACTCATGTTGATCCTCCTGCCTCTGCCTCCCAAGTGCTGGGATCAAAGGCGTGTGCCACCATGCCCGGCTAAAACAGGGTTTTCTTATGTCAATGAATGTCAAACTCTCAGAATTTTGTTTGTGTGTTTAGTGATGCTGGGAATTGAACTTAGGGCCTCACATGGTAGGCAAGTGTTTTAACATTGAGCTCTGTCCTCATCCCTTACCAATAAATTCAATCTGCAATTGAATGTTTTATTTATTTATTTTATTTTTTGGTTTTTCTTTTTTAAAATGTATATATGTATATAATATATATATGTATGAGAGAGAGAAAGAGGTAGAGACAGAGGGTCCACCAGGGCCTCCAGCCACTGCAAACAAACTCCAGATGCTTGCGCCACCTTGTGCATCTGGCCCGTTTTTGGTTTTTCGAGGTAGGGTCTTACTCTAGTCTAGGCTGACTGGAATTCAACTGTGTAATCTCAGGCTGGTGTTGAATTTGAGGTGATCCTCTTAATCTCTGTTTCCCAAGTGCTGGGATTAATTAAAGGCGTGCACCATTACATCTGGCTCTATTTATTTATTTTTTAATGTATTGTTTTAGATGGAAATTGATGAGTCACGTTTGTACTTACTATTTTCTGGTCCAATTCCATTTTAATTCTTTAAGTTGCAGGTTTTTTTTTTTTTACTTCAGCAATATACTGTAGACTTAGCAATTGTATTATATTACCTTTTTTAATTTCTTGTTTACTATGCCCTCACATTGATTTTTCATTTTCACTGTTGGTCATTTAGTTGATTCTATATAGTAGATCTTCCATTTCCTTCTCTTTTGGTGTATAAATAAGGCTACATTAAAAAAAAAAAAGAGGTTGTGGGTGCATCCTTACACCAGTAGCATCATTGTGCTATTTTGTACATTTGCTGACAGTTATTAGGACATTCAAATTTGTTTGATAAAATATTACTTAATTTATTTTAAATTTGTATTTCTCCAAAATGCCATTTCTTATTTATGAGTGAGTGAGAGAGAGAGAGAAAATATGGAATTGGTGCCTCAGGACCTCTAGCCATTGCAAACATACTCCAGGTGTATGTGCCACCTTATGCATCTTGCTTACATGGGTTCTATGGAGTCATGCTTGGGATTAAAGGTATACGCCGCCACACTTGGTTTATATTGGAATCTTTTTTAAAATTTTTTTTATTTTTATTTATTTATTTATTTGACAGAGACAGACAGAGAGAATGGGCGCACCAGCCACTGCAAACAAACTCCAGATGCGAGCGCCTACTTATACATCTGGCTAACGTGGGTCCTGGGGAATTGGACCTGGGTCCTTTGGCTTTGCAGGCAAATACCTTATCCGCTAAGCCATCCCTCCAGCCCTATATTGGAATCTTTATGGACAACATTGCCTCCTTTATTCTCTATTGACAATAATCTGGTTTTCACTTTTTTGTGAATTTTTTAAAATAGTCTTGGTGAGACAAAAAGAGAAAGAGATGGGTGTGCCAGGACCTCCAGCCACTGCAAACGAGCTCCAGATGCGTGCACCCCCTTGTACATCAGCGTTACATGGGTCCTGGGGAATTGAATATGCAGCCTTTGGCTTCACAGGCAAACACCTTAACTGCTAAGCCGTCCTTCCAGCTCTGATTTTTCTTTTTGAATTTGTCTTTGTGTCTTTGGTGTTTTGAAGAAAGGTGTGTGAATTTTTAAATTTGTTGTTCTGTGCCTTTATTGAACCTCAACTAGAAAACTTGTGTCCTTTTAAATATTTATTTTTAAATTTTTAGAGAGAATTGGTGTTCAGGGCCTCAGCCACCGCAATTGAACTCCTGATGCTTGCGCTACCTAGTGGGTGTGTATGACCTTGCACTTGCCTCACCTTTGTGAGTGTGGCTTACGTGAGATCTGTAGAGTCGAGCATGGGTCCTTAGGCTTCCCAGGCAAGTGCCTTAACTGCTAAGCCATCTCCTCAGCCCTGTAAAAACTTGTATCCTTTTATAGCTTTGGTCCCACTTTAGCCCAGTCTCACCTGGAATTCACTATGTAGTTTAGGGTAGCCTCAAACTCATAGTGATCCAGGATTATATTTAAACATTATGTATCAGTAGCATCCCTCTTCCATTTATAGAAGCATCTTGTTAAAATTCATGTTTTTTAAGCCAGGCATGGTGGCGCCTGCCTTTAATCCCAGCACTCACGAGGCAGAAGTAGGAGAATTGCTGTGAGTTCGAGGCCACCCTGAGACTCCATAGTGAATTCCAGGTCAGCTTGGGCTAGAGTGAGACCCTACCTCGGGAGGAAAAAAAAAAAAAAAAAAAAAAAAAAAACACCTCATGTTTTTTAGAAGTAAAATCTCTAGGCTTCCAAACCTGGGATGACATGGAAGTAAGTACGTTCATTTTGAAATACATGATGCATGGACAAGCGAAGAACTCTGATGTCATGATGGGCCCTTGGCTAGGTGCATTAGTTAACAAGTTTTGGCACCTCAGGATTACTTTCAGTTCACATGCATACTTGAGCAAAATGTCAACTGAAGAGTCACAGATGTGCTGTGGCAGTACAGATACTTCATCAGATCTTACCAGTGTTAATTTTTTTTTTTTTTTAAAGAATGGTAAGTGAAAGTAAACTGTTGAAAGGTCTTCTGGAAAAGAGCAGTGGGAGATCTCGCAAGAATATTACTCTCAACTTTCCCCTTTTACCTTGCTTCTCCTGAGGTGGCTAAGAAATAGAAAGTAAAAAAATATATGTATATAGAAATAAATATTCTTTGATAATTAGTATTATTCAGTTGTAACTTGGTTGTGTGTGTGTCGGGGGGGGGGGTGTATTAAGGCAGGATCTCACGATACATAGCCCAGGCTGACCTCAAATTTTCCCGTATTCTTGTTGTCTCTGTCTCCTGAGCTCTGGAATTATAAGTCTGAACCACTGTACTTGGCATGCTTCCCTCCACACAGTGGTATCTCATACATACAGATTCATATTCATTCTCTCCCTGCTCCTCCAGGGTCTCATTTTGTAACACAGGCAGAACCCACTGTATAGCTCAGGCAGTTTTCCTGCCTTGGGCTCTTAAATGCTGGGATTACAAGCATGCACTACTACATCCAGCTCTTTTCTTGAACAGTTGTGTAATAAATGTGAACAGTGTGTGGTTTGTTGGCAATCTCTTGGAAAGCATTGGAAATGGAAAAATAATTTCCAGAAGATGGAGATGTGAAAATTTTTACTATTGAACTTCTGTACTTGCTTATGTCAGTTAGTTCCCTAGAAGAATTTCTATATCCTAGTTTGTATTCATTTAAATTTTTAAAAAATATTTATTTATTTGAGAAAGAGGGGCCAGCAGATAGAGAATGGGCGTTCCAGGGCCTCCAGCCACTGCAAATGAACTCCAGATGCCACCTTGTACATCTGGCTTACGTGGGTACTTGGGAATCAACCTCGGTCCTTAGACTTCGTAGGTAAGCGCCCTAACTGCTAAATCATCTCTCCAGTCCCTCATTTAAATTTTTAATCACTTTTGTCACAAAAGGTTTGCGGATGTTTTCATCTCAATGATACATACTTTAACTAATTTACAACACCTGTAGTACTGGATGCTATCACTGTTAAAAGGCTTAGACATAGTTGTAGGCTTAAAATGTTCATTGTATTAAGGAGGCTGAATATTTTAGTGTATATCTGGCAGTTTTCTGGGAGTTCATATGTTGCCCATTTTTGGTTGACTGACTTGTCTTTCATGGTTTCATATGCTTATTTTATTTTATTTATTTATTTATTTATTTTTTGTTTTTTGTTTTTTTTTTTTGTTTTTCAAGGTAGGGTTTCACTAGCCCAGGCTGACCTGGAATTCACTATGTAGTCTCAGGGTGGCCTCCAACTCAGGGCAATCCTCCTACCTGTGCCTCCCGAGTGCTGGGATTAAAGGCGTGCGCCACCACACCCGGCTTTCATATGCTTATTTTACCTTTTGCTTTAGGATTTGCACGTATTTAATATACAGATAATTTTTTACTTTGTGTCTGGAATTTCTAATGTTGTGTAAGCAGCAGTTCTCTGTAAGAGTTTGTAGATTAAACTAGATAGAACTGTATAAAAATGGGGCTGGAGAGATGGCTTAAGCACTTGTTATGCAACCACTTGAATCCCCAATACCCATATAATTGGTAGGCATGATAGCATGCCTGGGAGGCATAGGTGTATCCTCAAGGCAAGCCGACTTTGGTGAGCACTGAGTTCAGTAAGAGACCTTGCTTCAATAAATAAGGTGGAGAGCTGTTGATACTCAACTATGTTAACCTTTGTCCTTCACATACACACATATGCCTCCCCTTTGAATGTTCTTTTGTAGGAAAATCTTCAGACTGAGCTTCAAGGTGGCTCCTTTAGCCTATTTCATACTACTCGGGATCAAATTGTGAAGTAAATAAAATGCTAGGCTTTCTTTTATGTTTGTTGGAGTAAAAAAGAAAAAATTCTTTTGCTGTAGTATTTCAGACTACTACTCTCTGTCATAAGATCTGTTCATCTAACATTTATTTAGATTTCTCCTGAAATAAGGTTTCTTGAGAATTTTCTACAGACAGTTCCACTACCCATGAGAATGCCTTCAATAGCTTGGGGGTGAATCTGCATGGAGATCTGATTCAACCTTCCTAGTGCTGAGATTACACTTACACATGACCACATACCTTACTGTTTCTGTCGACTTTTTTTTTGTTGTTGTTGAAGGGCTGGGGTTGGAAGCCCAGTTAGGTGATAGACTGTGTTATATCTCCAGCCTTAAAATGCAAGCCTGTCTGTTTACATGCATGCATCTAGAATTGTGGTTCTCTACATTGACTACTTATTTGGAATTATCAGGAAGCTTCTGAATAATGGTAACATGTCTCACCCCTTCAGATATATTTGGCATGGGGTGTGGCCTGCACATCATTTTTTAAAACTACTCAGGTGATTCTTAGGTACTACTAAAACTGAGAAGTACTTCAAGGGGTAGGTGGTGATAGAGCTTCAATTAGATTTAGACTCATTAACTGTTTAAAAAGTGCAAAGTCAGGACTTTGGAGATATTTTCAAAGCAACCACTTATGCTTTAGCCCTGAACTGTAATTTTCTTCCAATTGCTAAATTACACTGCTGTATTCATATGGGAAATCTGGAGGCTACTTTTTCAGAACCCTTTGGGTCAGTAGTTGCCAATTTGTCAGCAAATTTTAAATAATGCTTACTTCAGCCAAATAACCCTAGGGAGGGTTGAATTCTCCTCATCTTCTCATTTTTACCATTTTTTTCCTTGGATCACACTAATATAGCTATTCTACAAACCCATTTTTAATGTTGGCTTGTTTTATCAATGCCATTTTTTTTAAGATTTAAGAAATATGATCTGGCTACAGATCATTTTTTTGTATGTGTGACTTGCAAATACTTTCTTCCATTCTAGTCTATCTTCACATTTTCTTTCTTTCTTCCCCTCCCTTATTTCTTTTGTCTCTTTGTCTTTACCTCTTTGTCCTCTTAGGAGTGTCTTCACTTTTTCTTTTAGGAAGGATCTCACTCTGCACCCAGACTGATGTGGTGTTCACTGTGTACCCATCACGCTGGCCTTAGACCTGTGGCAGTCCTCCTTCCCTGGCTTCTTGAATACTGGGATTATATTGTGAAGCTATTAAGCCCAGCTAAACAGTGTCTCAATTTTTGATGAATTCCAGTTTATCATTTTTGTCTAAAAGATTGTACTTTGAATGTGTCTGATTCATAGTCACCAAGGTTTTCTTAGTTTTATAGTTTGATTTATATTTAGGTATGATCCATTATTCGTTACGTATAAAATGTGAAGTGTAAAGCCGGGTGTGGTGGTGCATGCCTTTAATCCCAGCACTCAGGAGGCAGAGGTAGGATTGCCATGAGTTCGAGGCTACCCTGAGACTCCATAGTGAATGCCAGGTCAGCTTGGGCTAGAGTGAGACCCTACTTCGAAAAAAAGTGAAGTGTAAAGTAGATCAAAAAAATATTTTAGGGCTGGAGAGATGGCTCAGAGGTCAAGGTGCTTACCTGCAAAGCCTAACACCTGGATTTGATTTCCTAGTACCATGTAAAGCCAGATGCACATGTTGGCACATGCATCTGGATTTCATTTGAAGTGACTGGAGGCCCTGGTATGCCCATTCTCTCTCTCTCTCTCTCTCTCGCTTGCTAATAAATAAAATATTTTTTTAAAAATTTCATTGGGGCTGCAGAGATGGCTTAGGGGTAAGGTGATTGCTTGCATAGCCTAAGGACCCATGTTCTACTCTCCAGATCCCACATAAACCAGACACACAAAGGTGAGGCAGGTGCAACATTGCACATGCCCACTAGGTGGTGTGAATGCCTGCAGGGGCTGAGGCCTTGGCATGCCAATTCTCTCTTGCTGTAACATAAATTTTTTTTAAATTGACATTTAATTTAATTATATATGTGGTTGGATTTAGATTTAGATTTTCTTTTTTCCTCCTGCTGCCTTATTTTGGATAATTTAAAATTTTATGAATATTATAATTCATATATCTATTGTGGTCCCCCCCCCACCCCAGGTAGGGTTTCCCTGTAGCCCAGGCTGACCTGGAATTCTCTATGTAGTCTCAGGGTAGCCTCAAACTCATGGTGATCCTTCTATCTCTGCCTCCCAAGTGCTGGGATTAAAGGCATGTGCCACCATGCTTGGCTTGTTGTGTTTTTGTTTTTATTCATATTTATTTATTTATTTGAGAGTGACAGACAGAGATAGAAAGACAGAGAGAAAAAAAATGGGCGCGCTAGAGCCTCTAGCCATTGCAAATGAGCTCCAGATGTGTACGCCCCCTTGTGTATCTGGCTAATGTGGGTTACTTTTCACTGGTACCTAGTAGATGATTATTTATTTATTTATATGAGAGCAACAGAGAAAGAGAGAGAGAATGGATACATCAGGGCCTCCAGCCTCTGCAAAGGAACTCCAGATGAATGTGCCACCTTGTTCATCTGGTTGTTGTGGGTATTGGGGAATCAAGCCTCAAACTGGGATCCTTAGGTGTCCCAGGCAAGCACTTAACCACTAAGCCATCTCTCCAGCCCTAGAAGATGATTTTATATCTGTTTTAAAAGTCTTTGATCATCAGGCTACCCAGGAGTCATGTAGAAGTCAGCTTTTATTGTGTCCTATGAGAATTGGTAATATTTTCTTGTGTGCTAAGTCTAGAGAGTTGGATTCCATTTCGGACATTTTCTATTTTATGTGATGACATTTTGGATTCTATTTAAGTCCTTTGAAATATGTTGGAGACTTGATTGTTGTAGTATATAATAGCAACTCCAAGTTCTTTCTCATCTTAGGCAGATTTTCCATTTCTTTTTAATATTTATTTTTATTTATTTATTTAACACAGAGAATGGGTGCACCAGGGCCTCCAGACACTGCAAATGAACTCCAGATGCATGTGCCCCCTTGTGCATCTGGCTAATGTGGGTCCTGAGGAATCAAACCTGGTTCTTTGGCTTTGCAGGCAAATGGCTTAACCACTAAGCCATCCCTCCAGCCCCATTCCATTTTTTTTTCTCGATTTTTATTAACATTTTCCATGATTACAAAAAATACCCCATGGCAATACCCTCCCTCCCCCCACTTTCCCTTTGAGATTCCATTCTCCATCATATCCCCTCCTCTTCTCAATCAGTCTCTCTTTTATTTTGATGTCATGATCTTTTCCTCCTTTTATGATGTTATGCAGGTAGTGTCAGGCACTATGAGGTCATGTATATCCAGGCCATTTTATGTCTGGAGGGAGCACGTTGTAAGGAGTCCTACCCTTCCTTTGGCTCTTACATTCTTTCTGCCCCCTCTTCCGCTTTAGACCCTGAGCTTTGGAAGGTGTGATCGAGATGTTACTCAGTACTCCAGTCAGTTCTTTCCAGCACCATGATACCTTCTGAGTCGTCCCAAGGTCACTGCCATCTGAAAAGAGATTCTCTATCCAAAGTGAGAGTAGCATTAATATAATGGTATGAATATTAAGAGAAGTGCTTACTGGGCAGTTTGATAAGCATAGTATATACATTTATCCAGACATCAGCAGATGTTACACCCCTAGGGCTCATGACTACCCCTGTTGTAAGCTTTCAGTATCAGGGATGTATTCCCTCCCATGGAGTGGGCCTGCAGTCCAATTGGAGGACAGTTGGTTTCCACCATGATAGACGTGGCACTATTGCACCCGTTGGCTCATTTGGTCTGGCTGGCCAATTATAAGGCTTGTAGTGTCCACTGTTGAGTATCTTCCCTAGTGGTATCTTTTTCTCCCATTGAACTG
The DNA here is from genome assembly GCA_036346955.1 of Dipus sagitta. Taxonomy (NCBI): domain Eukaryota; kingdom Metazoa; phylum Chordata; class Mammalia; order Rodentia; family Dipodidae; genus Dipus; species Dipus sagitta. Next base: position 20,057,226 of record CM070780.1, read on the forward strand.
CATGTAGAGTGGCTTCTTTTGGCTTTCTGTCAGCTGGTCTACATGGAGGAGGTTATCAGCTCCGTTCCAGCAAGATTTCTCAGTGGCCTTGCAGCCCAAGTATGTGGAGTCTTCAAGCAGTAGGGTCTTATCATCTATTCCTGGTGGGAAACCAAGGGCTTTGCCAATGGCCTATAATGTTTTGGGGGCATCAGGGACCTCCTTGGCCAACAACTCACTGGGAGGTATCCCATCCCTGGCACTGAAAATTTTCTAGTAACAGTCTACGGCTCCTGAGTGTTCCATTGTCCAAAAAAAGTAAGTTTCCATATAATTTATGTATATCCTCTTAGATTTTGATTAGCCTTCTCTCCGCCTTTCCTTTACTTAATCTCTTCCCCTTACCTCACTTGGGCCTTTTCACCCCCATTAATCTATTTTTCTACTTACATATATACAATACCATCCTGTTAAGTCCTCCCTCCCCTCCCTTTATATCTCTTTTCTAGCTTGCTGGCTTTTGCTACTGAGTTTTCTTCCTACTCACACAGAAGTCCAATTATCTTTAGCTAGGATCCACATATGAGAGAGAACATGCAACGCTTGGCTTTCTGGGCCTAGGTTACCTCACTTAGTATAATCCTTTCCAGATCCATCCATTTTTCTGCAAATTTCATAACTTCATTTTTCTTTACCGCTGAGTAGAACTCCATTGTATAAATGTGCCATATCTTCATTATCCACTCATCAGTTGAGGGACATCTAGGCTGGTTCCATTTCCCAGCTATTATGAATTGAGCGGCAATAAACATGGTTGAGCACGTGCTTCTAAGGAAATGAGATGAGTCCTTAGGATATATGCCTAGGAGTGCTATAGCTGGGTCATATGGTAGAACAATTTTAACCTATTTTAGGAACCTCCACACTGATTTCCACAATGGCTGGACCAGATTGCATTCCCACCAGCAGTGTAGAAGGGTTCTTTTTTTTCCACATCCCGGCCAGCATTTATGATCATTTGTTTTCATGATGGTAGCCAACTGACAGGAGTGAGATGGAATCTCAATGTAGTTTTAATCTGCTTTTCCCTGATGACTAGGGATGTAGAACATTTTTTAGATGCTATACGCCATCCGTATTTTTTCTTTTGAGAACTCTCTATTTAGCTCCATAGCCCATTTTTTTAATTGGCTTGTTTGATTTCTTATTATTTAATTTTTTGAGTTCTTTGTATATCCTAGATATTAATCCTCTATCAGATATATAGCTGGCAAAGATTTTTTCCCATTCTGTAGGTTGTCTCTTTGCTATATTCATAGTGTCCTTTGCAGTACAAAATCTTTGTAATTTCATGAAGTCCCAGTGGTTAGTCTGTGGTTTTATTGCCTGAACAATTGGGGTTATATTCAGAAAGTCTTTGCCAAGACCAGTATGTTGAAGGGTTTCCCCTACTTTTTCCTCTAGCAGTTTCAGAGTTTCAGGTCTGATGTTAAGGTCTTTAATCCATTTGGACTTAATTCTTGTGCATGGAGAGAGAGAAGAATCTATTTTTATCTTTCTACAGATAAATATTCAGTTTTCCCAGCCCCAGTTGCTGAAGAGGCTGTCTTTTCTCCAATGAGTATTTTTGGCATTTTAATCAAATATCAGGTGGCTATAGCTACCTGAACTTGTATCTGGGTCCTCTATTCTGTTCCATTAATCTACATATCTACTTTTGTGCCAGTACCATGCTGTTTTTGTTACTATGGCTCTGTAGTATAGATTAAAATCAGGTATAGTGGTACCACCAGCCTCATTTTTGTTGCTTAGTATTATTTTAGATATTCGAGGTTTTTTGTGATTCCAAATTAATTTTTGGATTGTTTTTTCTATTTCCGTGAAGAATGCTGTTGGAATTTTGACGGGGATTGCATTAAATGTATAGATTGCTTTTGGTAAGATTGCCATTTTCACAATATTGATTATTCCGATCCAGGAACAAGGGATGTTTTTCCATTTCTTAGTGTCCTTTGCAATTTCTCGCTTGAGTGTTTTATAGTTTTCATTGTAGAGATCCTTTACTTCCTTGGGTAGGTTTATTCCAAGGTACTTTATTTTCTTTGGTGGAATTGTGAATGGGAGTGATTCTCTGATTTCATTCTATGTGTTTGTTGTTAGCATATAGGAACGCTACTGATTTCAGTGTATTTATTTTGTATCCTGCTACGTGGCTGTAGGTGTTTATCAGTTCTAACAGTTTGCTGGTAGAGTCTTTAGGGCCCTTTATATATAGAATCATGTCATCTGCAAATAATGCTAACTTGATCTCTTCCTTTCCAATTTGTACCCCTTTTATGTGCGTCTCTTGCCTTATTGCTATGGCTAAGACTTCCAGTACTATATTAAATAAAAGTGGGGACAGTGGACACCCTTGTCTTGTTCCTGATTTTAGTGGAAAAGCTTCCAGTTTTTCCCCATCTAGTAATATGTTGGCTGTAGGCTTGTCATAAATAGCCTTTATTATATTGAGATATGATCCTTCTATTCCTAGTCTCTATAGGACTTTTATCATGAAGGGATGTTGGACTTTGTCAAATGCTTTTTCTGCATCTAATGAGATGATCATATTTTTGTCCTTCAGTCTATTTATATAATTTATTACATTAATTGATTTGCGTATGTTGAACCATCCCTGCATCTCTGGTATAAAGCCTACTTGATCCGGGTGAATGATCTTTCTGATATATTCTTGTATTCTGTTTGCCAATATTTTGTTGAGAATTGTTGCATCTATGTTCATGAGGCAGATTGGTCTGCAGTTTTCTTTTTTTGTTCTATCTTTGCCTGGTTTTGGTATCAGGGTGATGATGGCTTCATAGAAGAAGTTTGGTAGGATTGCTTCTTTTTCTATTTTATGGAAAAGCTTAAGAAGCAATGGTGTTAGTTCTTCCCTGAAGGTCTGGAAAAATTCAGCAGTAATCCATCTGGGTCTGGGCTTTTTTTAGTTGGGAGATTTTTGATAACTGCTTGTTACAGGTCTATTTAAGTGATTAATCTCATCTTGATTTAATTTAGGTAGGTCATATAAACCAAGGAAATCATCCATTTCTTTTAGATTTTCATACTTTGTGGATTATATGCTTTTATAGTATGTCCCTATGATTTTTTTGAATTCTGTGTCTGTTGTGATGTTACCTTTTTCGTCTCTAAATTTATTAATTTGTGTCTCTTCTCTCTTTCTTTTGGTCCGATTTTCTAAGGGCTTATCAATCTTATCCTTTCAAAGAACCAACTCTTTGTTTCATTGATTCTTTGGATTTTTTTTAAATTTTTTGGTTTCTATTTCATTAATTTCTGCCCTAATCTTTATTACTTCTTCCCGTCTACTGATTTTTGGTTTGCCTTGTTCTTCTTTTTCCAAGTCTTTAAGGTGAAGCATTAGTTCGTTTACTTGCAACCTTTCTAATTTCTTAATATAGACACTTAAAGCAGGTATAAATTTACCTCTTAGGACTGCCTTCATTGTGTCCCATAGATTTTGGTATGTTGTGTTCTCATTATCATTTGACTCTATAATTTTTTTGATTTCCTTCTTGATTTCTTCATTGACCCATTCATTATTTAGTAGTGTGTTGTTTCGTTTCCATGATTTTGTGTGTGCTCTTATAGCCTTTCTTGCTATTGATTTATAGTTTGATTCCATTGTGGTCAGATAGAATGCAAGGAATTATTTCAAATTTCCTGTATTTGTTAAGATTTGCTTTGTGTCCAAATACATGGTCTATTTTAGAGAATGTTCCATGTGCTGCTGAAAAGAATGTATATTCTGTAGCATTTGGATAAAATGTCCTGTATATATCTGTTAGGTCAATTCCTTCTATGACCTCGTTTAGTTCAGATGCCTCTCTGTTTATTTTTGCCTGGATGACCTGTCATTTGATGAGAGTGGGGTGTTGAAGTCACCCACTACCACTGTGTTTGGTGTTATCTGTCACCTTAGTTCTAATAGCATTTGTTTGATGAATTTGGGGCCCCCCATGTTAGGTGCATATATGTTTAGTATTGTAATGTCCTCCTGTTGGAGGGTGCCTTTACTCAATATAAAGTGACCTTCCTTATCTTTCTTAACTAATGTTGGATTGAAGTCTACCTTGTCAGATATTAGGATAGTAACCCCTGCTTGTTTTCTAGGTCAGTTTGCTTGAAACACCGTTTTCCAACTAAGATAGTGTCCATCCTTTTTAGAAAGGTGGTTTCTTGGAGGCAACAAATTGAAGGATTGTGCTTTTTAACCCAGTCTGCAAACCTATGCCTTTTGGTTGGGGCATTGAGGCTGTTGATATTAAGAGATACTATTGAAAGGTTTGTATTGATTTTTGACATTTTTTTTGGTAGTTCTTCCAGTTTTACCTTTGCTCTCTTGTGTTAACTAGTATTTGAGTATGGTTTGTTTTCTCACGGTTCTTTATATGTGTGCATTTCTTTTTCTTCAGCATGGAGGATTCTTCCAAGTATTTTCTGTAGAGCTGGTTTTGTCTTCAAATACTCCTTTAGCTTGCTTTTGTCGTGGATTGCCCTTATTTCTCCATCTATTTGAATGGATAGCTTTGCAGGATAAAGTAACCTTGGTTGACAATTGTTATCTTTCAGAATTTGGAATACATCACTCCATGCCCTTCTGGCTTTTAAAGTTTGTGTTGAGTAATCTGCTGTGATCTTGATGGGCTTGCCTTTGTAGATAACTTGATTTTTCTCTCTGACTGCTTTCAATACTTTTTCTTTGATTTGTGTGTTTGGTAGTTTGATTATAATATGGCGAGGAGAGGTTCTTTCCAGGTTTTGTCTGGCTGGTGTTATAAAGGATTCCTGTATCTGCATTGACACCTCTTTCTCAATTTGGGGGAAGTTTTCTTCTATGATTTTGTTGAAGATGCCTACTATGCCTTTGGAGTGAAATTCTTCTCTTTCTACTATGCCCTGAATTCTTATGTTTGATCTTTTCATAGTGTCCGAATATCTTGAAATTCCCACTCATACTTTCTATTAGTTTGTCTTTCTCTTTGTTGGACTGTATTAGATCTGCCACCTAGTCTTCTAGCTTTGATATTCTGTTCTCTCCTTCATCCATTCTACTGCTGAGATTTTCTACAGAGTTTTTTTATTTCATTAACTGTGTTCTTCATTGCTAGTAATTCTAACTGGTTTTTCTTTATTATTTCTATTTCCTTATTTATGTCTAGTATTGACCTCTTTATTTCATTAATTTGTCATCTTGTGTTTGCTTTGCTTTGATTTCTTCTTTGAGTTCTTTGAACATATTTAAAATCATTCTTTTGAAATCTTTCTCAAGCATTTCCTCTAACTCGTTCTCACTGGAGGTCATTTCTGATGCATTAATACTTTTCAGTGGATTTATATTGTCTTGATTTTTGGTGTTTCTTGTGTTATAATGTATATATTTTTGCATCCTGGATTATTTAATGATTGGAGTTCCTAGTTAGCTGGGTATTATTAGATGTATCAGTCAATCTGCTGTTATATAACTTCAGGGTAGGAGCTTAAGGCGTTAGGTGTGGCTCTCAAGACTCTCAGAGTATCTACAAAAGTGACCCTAGGTGTTGGATTTGCCTGCTATGAGAGTATTCAAGTAGGCTGAGTGGAACCAAATACAGATAGTTTCTAAAATTAACTGAACAGTGTACACTTTCAATGAAAAACAACACAGTATTTTTCCAAGAGTAGGTATTGTGACAGCCAGACCCTCTGTCTGAATAGTGCCTCACCCACTCCCTTAATCCTGACAATAAGGAGGTTAAGATTTCTGGTCTGTAGAGGGTCCCAAGTCAGCTTGTGACCAGGTGAGACCCTTCCCTAATGTATAACAGAAGAGGAAACAAAGCCAGTATAAATCAAGAAGCAACAAATAACAAGCCCAAAATACAGCTTATTTAAGAATGGCAAATTTGAGCATCAATCCGATTTAGCATATAATTTATCCTGATATGGAAGGTACAATTAGCACTTCCAGTTCAGGCCTATATACCAGGTTTATTAGGCGGGTACTGACCTGGTGTACTCCCAGTTACCTTTTGGGATGATTTTGGTCTCTGCTAGTGCTTGAATTCCGTGAATTCCGCTGTTGGTTCAAGTAGGTGTGGCTGGGTCCCTGGACAGCTGCTCTTATTCTCTCGCTGTTCCACGTTTTCTTCTACCTTGTGATCTGCTCCTCCGTAGTTCACTGCCATTCTCCCTTCACGTTTCTTGAGTTTGCGGAGAACTCCGGCGTGAGTGGAAAGTCCCCTCACCTGGCTTTTCCTGCGGATCAAGCCGAGCCTGGAGGCTGGCTGCTGCCATCCCATGGACCTGCTGGAGCCTCTTCTGCTGGCCTGTGTGGGCTGTGGAGGATCTGGATCTCTCCTACTTCTCTGCTGCTGTTTCAATTTCCTGTACACCTCACTTTTTAGTAAAAATGTGTATTTTGCTGGTTTTTTTTTTCTTTTTGCCCCCGCCCCCCCCCCCCCCGGCTGCTTTGGTGTGGTTCTTAGGCCCCATCTTTTTTAAAATTATTTTTTATTTATTATTTATTTTTTGTTTATTTTTATTTATTTACTTGAAAGTGACAGAGAGAAAGAGGCAGAGAGAGAGAGAGGGGGGCGGGGGGGGGGGAGAATGGGTGCGCCAGGGCCTCCAGCCATTGCAAATGAACAACAGATGCTCGTGCCCCCTTGTGCATCTGGCTAACATGGGTCCTGGAGAATCGAGCCTTGAACTGGGGTCCTTAGGCTTCACAGGCAAGCATTTAATCACTAAGCCATCCCTCCAGCCCTAGGCCACCATCTTAACCAGAAGTCTCCCATTCCATTTTTTAAAGTTGGTTTTCAGAATCTTTGCCATATTTGGGTTTTTTCCTCCAATTTCCACTTAGATTGATTTAGGATTTGGGTAATAATTTTTTTTTTTGGAAGCTTCTCTTAAAATTCTCAATTTCTTTTGTGTGTCCTACGTATGCACAGCTTCAGACAGACCGACCAATAGAGGCATCTTCTTTCCTCCCAGGAATTTAGTCTAAACTCTTTGGAGTCTAGGTCTGGGGCCCTTTCTTTATTCCACTAACCAGAACCATAGAGTTCTTTTAGTTTCACAGTTCTGCCTGGTACGCTTTTTTTTTTTTTTTTTTTTTTTTTGTTGTTGTTGTTGTTTTTTTTGAGGTAGGGTCTCACTCTAGCCCAGGCTGACCTGGAATTCACTATGGAGTCTCAGGGTGGCCTCGAACTCATGGCGATCCTCCTACCTCTGCCTCCCGAGTGCTGGGATTAAAGGCGTGCGCCACCACGCCCGGCTTCTGTTATGCTTTTGGATTAAAATGGTAAGAGAGGGCTGGAGAGATGGCGAGCTGTTAAGGCGTTTGCCTGCAGAGCCAAAGGATGCTGGTTTGATTCCCCAGAACCCATGTAAGCCAGATGTGCAAGTGGCTACATGGGTCTGGAGTTCATTTGCAGCGCCTGGAGGCCCTGGCATGCCCATTCTCTCCCTCTCCCTTTTTCTTTTCCTCCCCCCTCTTCCCTCTCTCTTTTTCTCTATCTCAAATAAGTAAATAAAATATATTTAAAAAATGGTAAGAGAAAAAAAAATAATAGGGACTCTACCACATTTTTCTCAAAAACCGTAGCCCACTTCCTGATTTTTGGGGTTCTTTTCTCTTGGGCTTTTCTGTGGGACTCTGCAGAGGTACGGTTTTGTTACTGAGAGTGTTCAGAACAGACAGAAGAGGAAGCAAGTATTCTCTCTATATTCTCTAAGAGTCTTTACCTTTCTCTGGCGAAAGGATGCATTTGCCAGTTTGTACTGAATAGTTTCTTTTGGCACAACCTTGGGTCTAAGCTAGGAACTGAAAAATTACAAAGTATTCATCACTTTGTGGGTGGGTGTGCACATTGTTGAGTATGGAACTTGAGTTTTTCATGTGCTAGGCAAGCATATCACCATTAAGTCCAGCCTGCCCTACCCCAAATGTTTTTACCCAAGCTATCATTAAACTTGTGATCCTTCATTCTCATCCTCAAGAGTTGCTGCTACTATTTATTGTGTACTTGTGCCACCAGGCCAGGCTTCAGCACTCTCGTTCCCGTACAATCTGTCTACTGTTATTTAATTTTCAGTCTTCTGTTTACTGTACTTTATATTTTACTCATAAATTTTAGATGTCGATGGTAGATGAAGATAACTCCAATGAGCTTGTTGCTCTTGCATAGCTGGAATCAGAAGTCAGATTGATTTGTTTTCAAGAATATCACCATTACAGTGGTCTCTGTGGTTTTGCTTTCTATCCTATAGGTGCCTACTGTCAACCATGTTATGAAATTATCAAGTGAAAAAAAAAATCCAGGAATAATTTGTAAGTTTTTTTGTTTGTCTCACTCTAGCCCAGGCTGATCTGGAATTTACTCTTTAGTCTCAGGGTGGCCTCAATCTCCCGGTGATCTTCCTACCTCTGCCTCTCATGCGCCACCACGCCCGGCTGTAATTTGTAAGTTGTAAATTGAGCACTCTCCTGTATAGTGCGATGACATTATACAAATTGCACTTGGAATATATGAATCATCCCTTTGGTGAATCACTCTGGTTATGTACCATTCCATTAGTCAATTACCCTCTTACGTATCAGCAAGTGTGGAAGACTTACTGCATAGACTCTAATGCTGTCTGCAGTTTCAGGCATCCATTGAAGATTTTTTTGCAATGTATACTCCATGGATCAAGAGGCTGCTATATGGGTGACTTTAATGTGACTAAATGCATGTATAACTTGTGTTTGAGAAATGTGTACTTTAATGCCCCTTCTGATTCCACTCATGAGTATTAGATCCAGATTCCCTTCTTTCCCTTTCTTTAGAATTTTCACAACTGTTCCACTTAACCAGTTGCATGAGATTAATTTTGAAACCTAGTTGTATGTAGTTTTCTCTTATTTTAAAGGGCGTTGAAGTTAGTTGTGGTAGTGTGGCTCTAATCCCAGCACTTGGGACACTAGGCAGGATAATCTCATGTTCCTTTGTAGCTTGGGCTGAATACAAGATACTCTACCTCAAAAACCAAAAGCAGAGGCTGGAGAGATGGCTTAGTGGTTAAGGCATTTGCCTGAGACACTTAAGGACCCAGGTATGATTCCCCAGTACCCATGTAAGCCAGATGCACAAGGTGGTGCATGCATGTGGAGTTCATTTGCAGCAGCTAGATGCTCTGGTGCCCCATTCTCTCTCTGTGTGTCTGTCCTCTCTCTTCTTGCAAATAAAATATCTTTGAAAAAAATACAAAAAAATAAATAAAAATAAATGAATAAAATAAATGAAGGCAGGCATGGTAACACATACCTTTAATCCCAACACTTGGGAGGCAGAGGTAGGAGGTTTGCTGTGAGTTCAAGGCCAGCCTGAGATTACATAGTGAATTCCACGTTAGCCTGGGCTATGGCAAAACCTTACCTCGATCCCTCCCCCGCCAAGAATAAATAATTAAAAAAATATATAAATGAGCAAAACAAACCCAGGTTTGAGTTTCACTTCTGACAATATAAGTAGGTCTTATATTTTTGGATGAGTCTGGTCATTGATCTCTTAAGCATTTTGGGGGCTTTCAAAGGGTTTCATTGTATAACCTAGGTAGGCTTGGAACTCACTATGCAGCCCAGGCTGGCCTGAAAGTCACAGCAATTGTCCTGCCTTAGCCTATCAAGAGCTTGGATTACAGGTGTGTGTGTGAACCATCCAGCCTAGGCCTGCTCTGTTTTTAAGTTTTAAAAAAAATGTACTCATATAGTAAGCTTTATGGGAAATGTAGGTATTTGTAGCATTTGTGGCAATAAAGTTTGGTTTATATCATAATGTTAACTTTTCCTTCTAGAAATGAAAAACCAGCCTAAGAGTACACATTATATGTTATGACATGGTACAGATATTTTGTAGTTTGTTTAAATACCTCTGAAGTATACTCTTATAACCTAAAATTCTTTGGGATTATGAATGAATGATTAACAACACATAAGTCTTGAGAATTTTTTTTCTTCTATTTACTGTACTGATATGGCAGTTTGTTAAGTTAATTAGTGCCAACTTTACTTTTTAGATAGCATCTTCCCAGGCTGGCCTCAAATTCTTTATTCTCCTGTCTTAGCCTCCTATGTGCAGAGATTATAGGCATGGGAAAACACATTTGTCTTATTAACTGGTTTAATAACCAGTCATTTGTCATAATCTTGTTTCTGTTTTTGGTAGGTGGGGGCTTTTTCTGAATCCCATAAAGCCTGAGGCGTTGTATGGCAAACAGTTTTTGAAGTAGTTCTGATCATATAATTGAATTTTTATACCCTAATAGAGGTGGTTGGCAGTAGGAATCAATGGTAGAGTGGTTATCTAGCACTACCCTCTCTCCCACGCCAAAAGAGACAATTTTTGATGAGTTATTATAGAAATTTGTTACACATTTGATGTATAGCATGGTATGTATATGCTAATATGCTTGGAAGATAGAGAACAACCTTGGGCATTATCCTCAGGTGTGCTGTCTATTTCTTCAGTGGCCTGGAGCTCATCAATTAGATTAATTTGGCTAGAAAGCTCCAAGGATCCTCTGTTTCTGCCTTTCCAGTACTGAGATTATGGACACATGCCACCATGCCCAGTATTTTTGTGTGAGTTCTGGAGATCAAAGTCATGTCCTCATGTTTGTAAGGCAAGTGCTTTACCAACTGAACTCTCTCTACAGCTCCTCTAGAAGATTTTTGTTGTTGTTGTTGGTCAGTGAAATGGCTGGGTATAGAACATGCTTTATAATCCCAGTGCATGGGATGCTGAGGCAGGAGAATTGTGAGTTAAAAATTACCCTTACTAAACAAAACCTCGAGTCCCTACATTCCCCCCTCCCAAAAAAAAAAAAACAATTAAAGAAGGAAGTGTGTAATACATTTACTTTAAAATGATTTCTTTCCCCTCCTTCCTCAGAATCCAGCAACTATCACGAGAATACTTCTTAGCCACTTCAATTGGGATAAAGAGAAGCTAATGGAAAGGTAAGGAACATTGTTAGCTTTGCACTTAGAGGTGTCAGAGAAAGCCTGTTGAGCTGAATTTATAAGTAAGTAAGGAATTCATTTATATACTAGTATGTGAACAAACCTGTGTGACTGCTTCAGTTTCTTGTATTCTTCCTATGCAAATGATGGAATAAAATTAGTGTTAGGAAATTCAAGCTTAATTTTAATTCATTTATTTAGAATGCTTTATTTATTTAGTAGAGAGAGAGAGAGAGAGAATAGGCACACCAGGGCCTCCAGCCACTGCAGACAAACTCCAGACATGAGCACCCCCTTGTGCATCTGGCGAATGTGGGTCCTGGGGAATCGGACCTGGGTCCTTTGACTTTGCAGGCAAACACCTTAACAGCTAAGCCATCCCTCCTGCCCTATTTTTATTTTATTTTATTTTATTTTATTGAAGTTTTATTTTTTTTTAAGTATCAAGAACTAAATATATTTTTGGGGAAAGTACTTGGTACATAAGTAGAGCACATAAATAAGATATTCCCAGTTAAACACTTAAAAATATTTGTTCTCGAACCTTTAAATCTGTGTTAGCCGTCAAGTTGATGTTTGTTCAGTAGAACGAAAATGGAGGAGTTGCTTAGGGTTTCTTGGCTACTAAACCAGAGCTTGGACATGTTCTGTGACTTTAGAGCTGGGTTCTCTTCTGTTAGGTGTTTTATAAATGTTATCTCTAAAAATTCTTCTAGATTTAAAGGAGAAAGTAATTGGGACTGGATTGGCAGTATTAATGCCATCCTTAATCTTTTATTCCTTAGATTGGAAATTTGAGGCACTTGTTAAGTTGGCAGGGTAGTTATCTTACAATTATTGTCAGCCTTATTCCATTAGTAATCTTAATTTTAATTAAGAAGTTGCTATATGTAGCAGGTTATCAATAAGAAGATGTTTAAAATTGCAGCTAGTTGTTGGGAACTGAAAATTCAATTGTGAGAAATAAGTAGAAAATATAACCCATTTGATTTTAATACTCAGAGTGCTTTTAAGTCAGATATTAAATAACAGGAATACTAGTCTGTTTCACAGAATTTGTGTCCCAGTTAAACTTTAATACTAACAATAGTAAGGACCCATTATTCAGTACTGTATTAAACATTATTTGTTTCTAGCTCACAGATTTGTGGGACTACAAACCATTTTCCCTGCTTACAGTCAGGCTCAAGTTCTTTCCAGGTTGGCTTTAATTTAGAACAGTTTTCCTGCCTCTCTGTTTTTCCGAGGTAGGGTCTCACTCTAGTCCAGGCTGACCTGGAACTCACTGTGTAGTCTCAGGGTGGCCTTGAACTCACGGTGATCCACCTACCTCTGCCTCCAAAGTGCTGGGATTAAAGGCGTGTGCCACCACGCTCGGCTACATTCTTTTTTTTTTTTTTTTTTTTTTGGTAAAGATATTTATTGATTTATGTAAGGGGGAATTGGCATAGCTAGGCCCCTTTCTTACAAATGCAAACAAACTCCAGACATGTGTTAGGCTTTATGTGGGTACTGGGGAATTTAACCTGAGCTGGAAGGCCTTGCAGGAAATCGCCTTTAACCTCTGAGCCATCTCCCCAGCCCTCTTGTGCCTCTTGAATACTGGGATTACAGACCTGAACCACTTTGCATGGCTGTCAAATACTCATGCACCAAAATAATTAGAACAAAATAAGAGTACATACAAATAAATGTGAGGTGTTTCTGAAGATGTACAGAGAAATTATCATTTTTGAATATCATAAGAAAAATAACGTAAAATTAGAACTAAGCCTTTAAAGCAAGAAATTAGAGCTGGGCGTTGGCGGCACACATTTAATCCCAGCACTTGGGAATCTAGGTCAACCTGGGCTAGAGTGAGATCCTACCTGATAAAACAGATACCAGGGTTGGAGAGATGGCTTAGTGGTTAAGGCATTTGCCTGCAAAGCCAAAGCACCTCTGTTTGATTCCCCTTGGCCAGATGCCCAAGGTTGTGCATGTATCTGGTGTTTGTTTGCAGTGGCTGGAGGACCTGGTGTGCCCATTCTTTCCCTCCCTCTGCCTCCTTCTCTCTCTCAAATAAAAACACAATAGAACAAAAACCAAAAATAAAAGAAATTAGACGAATAGGTACTGGGGAGAGGGCTTCGCTATTAAAGGAACTTGTTCGCAAAACCTAATGGCCTGGGTTCAATTCCCACTACCAACATACAGCCAGCTGCATGAAGTAGTGCATGCATCTGGAGTTCATTAACAGGGGCAAGAGGCCTTGGCGTATCCATGCGTGTGTGCATGCACGCACTCTGTCTAATAAATAAACATTTAAAAAAGAGAAGAATAAAATAAAAACAGATGTAGGACAGATATTTACAATAAAAGCAGACATTACTTAAAGACAACAGTCACCCCTAAAATGATAATCACAAAACTTTCCAGTGAATTTTAAAAATACAAATATCAAAAGACTAAGAAGACAAGACATAAATTGGGGGGAAAAAATCCAAAACACTTATCTGTGTTTGGGTCAGGCCTCTTACCCAAAATATATAGAGAACTCTTACCCCAATAACAAAACAAACATCCTGATTAAGAAATGGGGATGGGCTGGAGAGATGGCTTAGCTATTAAGCACTTGCCTGTGAAGCCTAAGGACCCTGGTTTGAGGCTTGATTTCCTAGTACCCATGTAAGCCAGATGCACAAGGTGCCACGTGTATCCTGAGTTAATTTCAGTGACTAGATGCCCTGGTGTACCCATTCATTCTCCCACTCCCTCTCCCTCCCCTTCTCTGTCCTCAGGTTAATAAATAAATTTAAAGTAAACTTAGGGCTGGAGAGATGGCTTAGCTGTTAAGGCACATGCCTGCAAAGGACCCTGGTTTGATTCTCCAGGTCCCCTGTAAGCCAGGTACCACCTGTTTGCAGTGGCTAGAGGCCCTGGCATGCCCATTCTCACTCACTCACTCTCTTCCTCTAATAAATAAATAAAAATTAAAAAAAATTAAGATTATGGCATCTGGTAAAAAAAAAAGCGTTATTAAAATAGAATTTTAAAAAAGGGCTATAAGCCAGGGGTGTTGGTGCATGCCTTTAATCCCAGCACTCTGGAGGCAGAGGTAGGAGGATCGCTGTGAATTTGAGGCTACCCTGAGACTACGTAGTGAATTCCGGGTCAGCATGGGCTACTGCAAGAGACCCTACCTTGAAAAACTGAAAAGGGTGACAGCAACATTGCACTCGTGGCCACAAGTGACTATTACTTGTGCAATATTTGAGTCTTAAGCTTTCTGTCAGGGATGGTTGACGTAATCATTACCCCCTCCCCCCATCTCTTCCTTAGTAATTACTGGCAGAAAGTGGCCTATGGGAGCAGGAGACATTTTATTCAGTGGTGTGTATCCACTGGTGGTAAATTATACATATTCTGCTAAATTATCCTCCATCCATGCTCCTGGAGGAAACCCTAACTAAACTCAGTGGAGAAACACACACACACACAATCTCAATCTCTTGTCTCTCTCTTTCTCTCTCTTTGAAATCATGCCAGGCTTGGTGGCACATGCCTTTAGTCCCAGCACTCAGGAGGCAGAGGTAAGAGGATCACTATGAGTTAGAAGTCATTTTGGGGTTACAGAGTGAGTTCCAGGACCTACAGTGAGCCTTACCTGGGACACCCCCCCCCCAAAAAAAAAAGAAAGAAAAAGACATCAAAGTAGAAGAGGGGCTCAGTGGTAAGAAGGAGTTCTGTGGAAGGGGAGGGGATTGTTATCAACATACTTGTATAAAAAGTGTCAAGAAAAACTTTTAGAAAGCACACAAAAAAAGCCAAGCATAGTTGGGTGCTGAGGCAGGAGAATCAAGAGTTGGGGGCCTTGGTCACAGCGAGTTCCAGACCAGCCTGGACTACAGAGACAAGAATAGCACTGGTTCCAAAGTCACATGCAGCGTGAATAAATCACCTTTATTATAAACATAGCTGTTGTATTAATAAGGTCAATTTAATTGAACAAATTGATGGCTGATATTTCTCTTAGGAGTGTAGGAGCAGATCATCATTAAGGAAAACACTCACGTACATATAACATTGATTAAATAACAGATTAATGAAGAGTAGCCAAAACATAAATACCCCTGGGCTGGAGAGATGACTCAGGGTCAAAGTGCTTGCATGCAAAGCCTACAACCTGTCTTTGATTCCCCAGTACCCATGTAAATCGCTATTCATAAAATGGTGCATGTGTCTTGAGTTTGTTTGCAATGGCTGGAGGCCGTATGGTCCCCATTCTCCTATTCTCTCCCCTCCCTCTCTTTGCTTGCAAATAAAGAAAAAATTTTAGGGCCGGAGAGATGGCTTAGCGGTTAACTGCTTGCCTGTGAAGCCTAAGGACCCCGGTTCGAGGCTCCACTCCCCAGGACCCACGTTAGCCAGATGCACAAGGAGGCGCACGCCTCTGGAGTTCGTTTGCAGTGGCTGGAGGCCCTGGCGCGTCCATTCTCTCTCCCTCTCTATCTGCCTCTTTCTCTCTCTGTCTGTCGCTCTCAAATAAATAAATAAAACATAACAAAAAAAATTTTTTAAAAAGTTTAAAAAAATTAAAAAATAAATTTTTTTTTAAAATTACTGCTTACAAAGTTGGTAAAATTGCATAGTTACCCATGGTTCTTAGCAGGCTGAAAAGATAATTTTTCAGCTTGATAAAGGAAATATCCAGCAGTGTGTAGCAAAATTATAGTTAGTACTGAAACACTAGGAGCACACAAAGAAAACAAGAAACATCAGTTTGCAAGCTTTTCTCTTTTAGTCTTTGGCTCTTGTGACTTTTTTTTTTTTTTTTTTTTTGTGGTGCTAAGGATCAAGCCTAGGAAGGTTTGCCTATGTTAGGCAAGTGCTCTACCACTGGGGTTTTTCTGTTTTTGAGGTTTTTCTTAAATTCCTCTGGATGACACACACAAAGCAGAGTAGAGCAAACTGTAACAACTGCTCTGCCACTCTGTTACCATAGTATTTGTGGGATACTTCCTCCATTGTTTTGTCTGTCATACCTTAAACCTCTTTCTTTCCTATCCTATCAGTCAGAATTTGTAGTCATAAACTAAGAGATTAAGTGAAAACAGCGTGGATTATTGAGAATCATCCAGGTCACATGGTCAGTTCCCAGTTACCTGGGAAGCTGAGGCAGGAGGATTTCTTGAGTTTATGAATTTGAAGTACACCTGTCCTTTGTCTTAAAAAAAAAATTTAGCCAAGCCTGGTGACACATGCCTTTAATCCCTGTACTTGGGAGGCAAAGGTAGGAATCACCATGAATTCAAGGCCACCCAGACTACATAGTGAATTCTAGGTCAGCCTAAGCTAGAACAAGACCTCGGGAAAAAAATAAGAAATTAAAAATAGAGAATCAGACATGAAGGTTGTGTTAATAGGAAATTGTCACAGTACCAGGTCAAACTCTTTTCGTGGAGGTACTGTTTCCACAAAGGCACAGACATCAGTGCTCACTGGTGTCCTCAGTACTGTGGCATGGAGCATTCAAGGCAGTGTTGTGGCCTTGAATCTTCTTGAAGTGCTGAGTTTTTGATTAAACTACTGCAGCATGAATCCTCCTTAGCAGGCAGGCAGCAAAATTGAGTTGTCCCTGTTTCTCCTTCTGTTTATGACAGCAAGACTTAAAAAAGTCCAGCATCTATCTAATTTTTTTTCTTTTGGTTTTTCAAGGTAGGGTCTCGCTGTAGCACGGGCTGACCTGGAATTCACTATGGTAGTCTCAGGGTGGCCTTGAACTCACAGTGATCCTCCTGCCTCTGCCTCCCGAGTGGTGGGATTAAAGGTGTGCACCACCATGCCCAGCTCCACCAAGCTCATTTTTGTGCTGGAAACATGTTCTCAACTTTGCATATATGTTTGCTTTTAAATAGTTGTCCTTCAGATATAACCATAGGTTTTAAACAACCCAGCTACAGAGTGCATTTTTAGAATTGTACTTTCATTGCCTTAGGGCTGACTTAAACTTGGAGCAGTTTTCTTCCTTAGTTTTTGGAAGTGTTTTTCATAGCCAGGTGTTGTTAGCACATACCTATAACCCTAGCATTTGATAGGCATGAGGACTAAATTCCAGGGCATCCTGGACTCACTAAGGAAACCTTACCCTAATCTACAGCAATCAGAAAAACCCAAATTGGTTTTCTTGTATCTACGCTGTTTTTAGTTTCTCTGCTTCCTCAATACTTCATAAATTTCAGTAACTTTTTAATTATCAACTGTATGTAAAATACAGAGCAAAACATTGGTCATCAAAGCAATGTGTCACAGTCTATATTCAGACAGTGCTTAAAGTTTGGGGTTTTTTTGTTTTTTGTTTTTTGTTTTTTCAAAGTAGGTTTCACTCTAGCCCAGGCTGACCTGGAATTCACTATGGAGTTGTCTCAGGGTGGCCTTGAACTCACAGGGATCCTCCTACCTCTGCCTCCTGAGTGCTGGGATTAAAGGTGTGGGCTACTATGCCCAGCTGGAAAATATTTATTGATGAGCAGCATTTGCCTGGGTTAGGAAAAACAGAAGAGATGAAAACTTGGGCACTTCAGGTTCAGAAACAAAACCATGTATGGGAGAAATGTAAGATATGCATATTGAACAGTGATGACATTCAGTGGGATGAAGAAATAAGGAGAAAATGCTTGGAAATGCTTAATCAGAGGCGCATAGTGGAGGGTTTTGAATTCTAGGCAATTGAAAAGTAAGGTCTTCCTCTAGCCCAGGATGACCTGGAATTCACTATCTAGTCCCAGGCTGACTTTGAGCTCTCCACCAGCCTGGGATACAAATAGTGAGTTCTAGGCCAGGCAGAGCTACAGAGTGAAAGACATTGTCCAAGAAATCTCAGATTTTTTAAAAAATCTATTAATTTAAAAAAAGTAACATCTAACAGCTGGTGGGGTTAGCTCAGCAATAGAGTGATTGTCTGACATGCCAAAGGTACTATGTTCATTTCTGAGTATTGGTGGGCATGATTGACTGCTTCTGAACTACATTGCCTTTAGGTTCAACTGTAAATGGTTTTATGTTGCACTTACGGTTGGTTGGTTTTGTTAATTTATTCATTTTTTTTTAATTTAAAGTATTTTATTTACTTGAGAGAGAGAGAGACAGAGAGAGAGAGACAGAGACAGATA
Source organism: Dipus sagitta (assembly GCA_036346955.1). Lineage (NCBI taxonomy): Eukaryota > Metazoa > Chordata > Mammalia > Rodentia > Dipodidae > Dipus > Dipus sagitta. The sequence goes on from CM070780.1 coordinate 20,075,406, forward strand.
GAGAATGAGCAAGCCAGGGCCTCTAGCTGCTGCAAAGGAACTCTAGAAACATGCACCACCTTGTGCATCTGGCTTATGTGGGAACTGGGGAATCATACCTGAGTCCTTAGGCTTTGCAGGCAAGTGCCTTAACCATTAAGCCCTTTCTCCAGGCATCATTAATTTTTTAAAAAAATACATTTTTTGGATTGTTCAAGGTAGGCTATTTCTTTAGTCCCGGCTATCCTGAAATTCACTATGTAGTCTCATGCTGTCCTCGAACTCACAAAGATCCTGCAACCTTTGCCTCAAGAGTGCTGGGATTAAAGGCATGCACCACCATACCTGGCTCATTTATTTATTTTTGGCTTATTTATATTACTATTTTTGTTTTTTCTAGGCTCCTTCCACTCTAGCTCAGGCTGACCTGGAATTCACTGTGTATTCTCAGGGTAGACTTGAACTCACGGTGACCCTCCTACCTCTGCCTACTGAGTGCTGGGATCAAAGGCATGCACCACCACGCCCGGCTTAAAAAAATTGAAATTTCAGCCCGGGCGTGGTGGAGCACATCTTTAATCCCAGCCTTTGGGAGGCAGAGGTAAGAAGGTTGCCGTGAGTTCAAGGCTACCCTGAAACTACTTAGTGAATTCCTGGTCTTCCTGGGCTAGAATGAAACCCTACCTTGAAAAACAACAGCAACAACAACAAAAATTGAAATTTCATAAGGAAATAGCTAACTTCTCTGAAGTATGCCTAAAGTAAAGGAATTTAGATAGACAGTAAATACCTTAAAATACCTGAAAGCCAGTTTGCTGAAATATTTGCAGAGCTTACTTAGTGGACAAAGTAAAAGTACTGAGAAAAAAAATTATAATGGTAGATTTAAAGAGTTTATTCTTGGCTAGAAAAACTTTCTGTTGTAGTCAGTGTCTATATATTCTCAATATAATTGTAGTGAAAGTTCCAACAGAAGTGTTTTAACCTTTAACCAAACAATATAAACTACCTTGAAAAAATAAATAGGAATAAAAACCAAGAATTGTGATAAAGTGACCCCTATCAAAAAATACTGCAAATCTGTCAGAAGCTATAAGAACAGGAAAGTTAATAAAGAGTCTAGGAACTTATTTATCTTACAGTGGAAATGTAATAGGTAGCTACAAGGATGTTAATAGAGTTAGATCACTCTTTAAGAAATTGAGTGCATTGTAAGACACTTTTAGGGGATGGTAGCTCAGTGCAGAAAAAGGGTGCTTCTAGACTCTGGTGCTATAGCAATAAAGTAGTGCCCATGAGGTATATTTTCTAGCAAAAATTACCAGCAATACTGAATATAGTCAGTTAACATTCTGCAGAATAGTACAAAGTACCATTAGGATGTAATACAAAGGGACCATATATACTTAGTGACAACAAACTGTCAGAGAAGGCACATTTCAGAAAGGGAAGTAGGAAAAAGTATTTGAGACAGATGAACCACATGTCAATAAATGATTACCTCTTTGAATTAAAATGAAATGGAATTCTACCTTTTTCCCACATTATGCAAGAAAATGTTCCAAGTGAACCAGTAATTATAATGGAGACAATTTAAAGAAAAAAAAAGTCATGAATTGGCTCTTTTTTAAAAAAAAGTCTTTGGGAATAAAGAACAAATGTCATGAAATCTAGAAATTGAAATGACATTGCATGATAAATTTGCCTACATAAAAATTTAGAGTGGGGCCTGGAGGGATGGCTTAGCAGTTAAGGTGCTTGCCTATGAAGCCTGAGGATCCATGCTCAACTCTTCAGATCCCATGTAAGCCAGACACATAAAGGTGATGCAAGCACAAGGTTGAACATGTGCACGAGGTGGCGCATACAGCTGGGTTTTGATCCCAGTGGCTTGGTGGCTCTGGCACCCAAAATCATAATTCTTTCTCTTTCTCCCCTCCCCCTCACATGTCTGTCTGTCTGTCTGTCTCTGTTGTATAAAAAAAAAGACCAGTCTGTTGTGCTTGCCTCAAAAAAAAATAAAATAAATAAAATCTGAGTGGTAGGTGCTATGCAGGTGGCTCAGTGAGCAAAAGTGCCTGTATGCAGGTGTGACAACTGGAGTTCAGATTCCCAGGACTCATGCAAAATGCTGATAGTGGGTGCCGGGCGCCTTTAATCCCAGCACTCAGGAGGAAGAAGTAGGAGGATCTCTGTGAGTTCAGGGCCGCCCTGAGAATACAGAGTGAATTCCAGGTCAGCCTGGGCTAGCGTGAGAATCTACCTCGAAAAAAATAAAGCAGAGCAAACAAACAAACAAAAAGCTGACAGTGGGATTTCCCTTTTGACCCTTCACACACTTCATGCTGCCCCACCCCAACAATCCACAAAAATTAATTCAAAGTGGTAATTACACAACATTAAGCAAAGTTAAAGGAAAGGTAGAAACTTGGGGCAAAAAGCATCACCAAGACAAAGGATCATTATTTTTACATAAAACAATGTTTGACCTCAGTAGTAAAGGAATACCAATCAAGATATTTTCCCTCTTTATAAAGGACCAAAGTTGAATTCAGCATTCTAAGTCTCCTTCAGGTTAGATTCATTTGAGTATAATACAGTGGAGTATTATGGTAAAATGAAGTTATGTAGATAAATGTTGATTAACATAAAAAGATGTGTGTTAAATATTGTTAATGATGAAAGGAAGTTACAAGCCGCAGAGTATGGAGTTATAGACTCATGTCTTTGTGGTTGTGTATGCATAAAATGTTGTCTGGAATGTTAAAACAAGTCATCAACTCCATATACTCACATTTTGGATAACCAAACTATGTCTTTTCTTATAAACATGAATACTTTTTTTAGGACAGGTTGTTCATTGCTTTACAGATCCGTATTTATTGTTAGCCTCATCTACTTTCTGCTTTTCAGGTAAAACTCTACCTCTTATGTTTTCTGAGAGATAATATTTATCGGGAAGCATTCGTTTTCTCTCTTGAATTATCGGAATCACTCATGGCAACTGTATAGGTTCCTGACAGTTTTAACTTTATGAGTTCCCCTTTAAAGTGTGCTGGCATTTCCTAAGTACTTTGACTAACAGTTTATTTCAATGAAATATTCAAATTATCAATCAAAATGGGAGTAGTATGATTTGTTCTTTGATAAGTGTTTGGTTTTTTTTTTTTTCCCAGAGACAAAGTAAGGCTTGACACAAAGACTGAAGAAAACCCTCATTCAGTATATTGGTGATCTGTTGATTGTTTTTAGATTGAAAATGTGCTTATTTATCAAAAATGTTACTGGGGGGCTGGGGAGATGGCTTAGCCATTAAGCGCTTGCTTTTGAAGCCTCAGGACCCCGGTTTGAGGCTCGATTCCCCAGGACCCACGTTAGCCAGATGCACAAGGGGGCGCACGCGTCTGGAGTTCGTTTGCAATGGCTGGAGGCCCTGGCATGCCCATTCTGCCTCTTTCTCTCTCTGTCTGTCGCTCTCAAATAAATAAATAAAACAAAAGAAAAAAATGTTATTGGGTTGGAGAGATGGCTTAGCCATTAAGGTGCTTGCATGCAAAGACTAAGGACCCGGGTTTATTAACCCAGTACCTACATAAAGCCAGATGCACAAAGTGGCGTATGTAACTTGAGTTTGTTTGCAGTGGCTGGAGGTCCTGGCGTGCCCATTCTCTCTCTGCTTGCAAGTTAAAATAGATTCAAAAAAAGAATGTTAAGAGCATTCTTGTGTTAAGCTAGAACATAATTGAGCAGCTTTTATATTAATATTTTGCTGGTTGTATTGATTCACAAATTTGAAAGTTTGAGGGTTTTTTTTTTCCCCCTCAGCTTGTTTGCCTTTAGAATATTAGGATATTTCAGTAGGCTAAGGACCATGTTGTTGGAGACATTGTACTAGGTATGTATTTACCACTGTCTCCTGTGAAGTTGACCATTTAGTTAGAACACCGTAAGTAGCACTTGGCATGCTTGTGTATCTGTTGGTATATCAGAGGTTCTACTACTACTTCATTATGTATGCATTTGATGTAACTGTCTTAAAAAAATCACTTTATTTGTGAGCAGAGAGAAAGAATATGGGTGTGTCAGGGCCTCCTGCCACTACAAAGGAACTCCAGATGCATGCACCACTTGTGCATCTGGCTTTACATGGGCATTGAGGAATCTAACCTGGGCCAGCAGACTTGTAAGCAAGCACCTTTACTGCTAAGCCATCTTGCCAGCCCTGATGTAACTATTTTAAGATATACTCTTATTTCTTCCTTCTTCACCTTTCCTAGTAAATTAAAAAGACAACTCAAAAGGATAAGTAGAAGCAAGTCAAATTTGTAGAATGAGATATGTAATGGGGTAAAGTTTGTGTTGTAAGTAGATATAAAAGCTAATGTATTTGAACTAGTTCAACTAAAATTAGTGATTAAATATCTTCATTGGTTTTTGATACCAATACTCTACATACATAACAGTAGCTAATAACATTCATTCTAAAGTTTCTTACATTACTATTAAAATGTTAGTGGCTTAGTCTCCCAGAACCCCTACTTAAAAACAGAGTTAAAAACAAAGCAGCAAAGCCTCAGTATACTATGATCTATAAATATACACCCCTTCTTTTTGCCATCATTTTAGCTATACCATCTCTTCTATCCTCACAGCAAACAATTTCAATCTTGCTTTATTTTAATTTAGTTAATTGCTTTTTCCCTATAGAAAATTACTATTTTTTTGAGAGCTCTGACTGTGCTATTGCTGGGCTCTCATCCTTTCTGTTTAAATAATGCAGGTACTTTGATGGAAACCTGGAGAAGCTCTTTGCTGAGTGTCATGTAATTAATCCAAGTAAAAAGTCTCGAACACGCCAGATGAATACAAGGTCATCAGCACAGGATATGCCTTGTCAGATCTGCTACTTGAACTACCCTAACTCGGTGAGTATCTGGTAGTTTAAGGCTAGCACCGACACTATATTTTAAAGGGTAAATCCACTTTCAATATTTAAACAAAGGAAAATCTTGAGTTCTGGGAGCCATAAGCTATATAACCAGCCTATTAATGTATTACACATAAGGAAAGGAATAGAAGGAATCAACACTAAGTTCTTAAAACTTGTATAGTTGTCATTATCTGCCTAAATCTTTCTAGAGTTTATTTGAACACTATTTGGAGAATTGTGTAACAGGTAGACAGTAAATTATTTTTTATCCAAATTAAAATACTCAAAACTTGCCAGACATAGTGGTACAGTCCTTCAATCCTAGCACTTGGGAGGCAGCAATAGGAGAATTACAATAGGAGGATTATACAGTGAATTCCAGGTTAGCTTGGGTTAGAGTGAGACCCTACCTCAAAAAAAAAAACAAAAACAAAAACCCAAAGGTAGCCTGGCGTGGTGGCACATACCTTTAATCCCAGCAGAGGTAGGAGGATTGCTTTGAGTTCGAGGCCATCCTGACTACGTAGTGAATTTCAGGTTAGCCTGAGCTTAGAGCAAAACCCTACCTTCAAACACCCCCCCCCCCCCAAAAAAAAAAAACCCAAAGGGGAAAACACTCAAAACTTTCTTGTCTTCATTATCCAAAACCCATGTAAAATGCATTTTATATTTGTTAGGGAATTTTCAGAATGAGATTTGTCATTCATAAAAATCTATTTTGATCGAGATTATTTTTTAAATTTCAATCCTTATTTATGTGTTAACAGGGAGAATGGGTGTACCAGGGCCTCCAGCCACTGCAGACAGACTCCAGATGCATGTGCCACTTTTTTGCATCTGGCTTTACTTGGGTAATGGGAATCAAACTCTTGCATTCTTTGGTTTTGCAGGCAAGCACCTTAATCGTTGAGCTGTCTTCAGCCCTGTGGAGATTGTTAAACATGGCAAGTGTTAACAGAATTAGATCACAGAATAGAACCAAATAAAGGGGTGTTTTCTTAAAAAATAAAAATAAAAAACTCAGGATTTTATTTAAAATAGTTTACTTTGGAATGTTTAATAATAAAATTTAGGTTTAAACCATTCTATGATGGGATTACTTTATCAGGAACTATAGGAAAATTATATTTGTGTGTAGTTACTTGAAATTCAACTTCTAAGATGTTTCAGTAATATCTAAGGAATCATTTAATACAACAATAATTAGAACTATCTTATTTTCTGCTTTTAATAGATGAGCAGTTCTTTCTAGTAGTTAACTATGTACCAGGTCTTTCTTACCAGAATAATAATTATGTGTTTTGACATATTAAAGATTGTTTACCTTAAGTCCTAGATGTATGTCTCTAAAGTTATCCTTTTGGAAAGATAATTTGTTTAAATGTGTAACTGATCAAAAAGAATTTTTGAAAAGACAACAGTCTTAGAGAAATAGAATGATTACTGTATTAGGTAAAGTGTAGAACTAGATTTCTGAATTCCCAGGTTCTGATCATGTTTCTCATACTGAGTTAGCCTTGTGGACTGGTAAATCGCCACATTTCATTTGAGATGACCTTTGAACAAAAAAATTGAAGCCGGGCGTGGTGGCGCACGCCTTTAATCCCAGCACTCGGGAGGTAGAAGTAGATGGATTGCACCCTGAGACTACATAGTGAATTCCAGGTCAGCCTGAGCTAGTTGAGACAGTATAGGGAACAAAGAAAATTGATGTCAGGCTGGAGAGATGGCTGAGGGCTCATGTTTGACTCTCCAGGTCCCATGTAAGCCAGATGCACAAGATGATGCAAGTGTGTAAGGTTGCACATGTGCACAAGGTGGTGCATGCATCTGGAGTTTGATTATAATATCTGGAGGCCCTGGCTCACCAATTCTCACTTCCGTCTCCCCCCCCAATAAAAAAGAAGGGGTGCCGTCTATTGGTCTTGCCTCAAAAAACAAAACTGATCTAATGAGCTGATTTATTCCTTCAGATAGCTTCCAGCCTGAGAACTATTGATTTTCCTCTCCTCAAGTTATAACCCTAATGAGTGTTTTTTTTCCTAACAAGTATGTATGTATGTATGTATGTATGTATGTATGTATGTATTTATTTATTTATTTATTTATTTATTTTGGTTTTTTGGGCTAAGGCCTGACTTGGAATTCACTATGTAGTCTCAGGGTGGTCTCAAACTCTCGTTGATCCTCCTACCACTGTCTCCCGAGTGCTGGGATTAAAGGCATGCACCACCATGCCCTGCTTCCTAACAAATATTTTTGAAAACAAAACAATCAGTATTACTATTAAAATACATTAAATTTGGGTTGTGAGTGCTTTATTGTCTTCAACAGATTCCTTGCCAGTAGACAGTGATATTGTGCTTCTAGGTTACACATGTTTCTATGACTGTTATACATGGTTTCCTCATTCTTTCATGTTTTTCCTCATGCTCTAGTTATAGCCAACTTTCCCTTCATTTAAATCTTAAATCTAATATGACTACTAAAGATAGCTGCCCTTGATATTGTCTAATAGCCATAACAGAGTTAAAAATTATAGCTTGACACTTGCAATGAACTTTTAAAAGTATTTTATTTATCTATTTATTTGAGAGAGAGACAGAGACAGAGAGAGGGAATGGCTATGCCAGGGCCTCCCATGCAAATGAATTCCATACACATGAGCCAATTCCATACACATGAGCCATCTTGTGTATCTAGATTACATGAGTCATGAGTACTGGGGAATTGCACTTTGGTCCTTAAGGTTTGCAGGCAAGCGCCTTAACTGCTGAGCCATCTCTCCAGCCTGCTATGAACTTTTTTGTTTTGTACTTGCAACTAACTAATGAAGGAGAACATAAATAATTCATCATTTAACATGGAAGAATCTGTCCTAAATTCTGAAAACTTAATACAAACTAAGTACATAATTTGTTTTTCACAGATTAGCTGGGCAAATAAATAAAAGGACATTCAGAAAGATTGGTAGGTAAATTAAGTGGCAAATAGAAGATATGATACTGAAGATGTTGTCAGAGGAAAATTGTATGCATTGTAAGTTACTTTGCTCGTTGTTGTGACCACATACCTAACCAGAAATAAGGGAAGATGGATTTACTTTGGCTCATGGTTTGAGAAGATACAGTCTGTCAAGAAGGGAAAGGAGTATGAGGCATCTGTCTGGTCATATTGCATCCACACTCAGAAATCAGAGAGTGATGGATACTTGTATTATTCTGGTGCTCACGCTGTCCCTTCCCTCCCTCCCCCCCCCCCTTCATTCTGGACCCTCATCCCATGGAATTGGGCCCCCACTTGAGGGTGGGTCTTTTTCAGTTAATCTTCAAAATGTTCCTGACAGCTTACTATATATAGTTCTTTGGAGTCTCAGCTTTGAATTTGCGATGACTTTGGGGGTAACTTTGTAATTTAATACATTCACTGCCATTACTTGTGTTGGGCCATACACAGCAGTTTCTTAATCTTGGCAGTAGTTACTTGTTTTGACTCAAAGTAGTATTGTTGTGTACTTACCCATCATTCTACGAGAAAATGTCACATAAGCTATTAATCACTTACTGCCATGAAGTAAATGATTTGTATTTTCTAAGAAAAAGATATGTTAGTTGCATGCTCCCACCCCCACTTTGAAGCCCTATATGGAATGTTGGTGCTCGGGGCGCCAAGCACCAACAATACTGTTAGCATCTCATCAAGGTCCAACCTTATGTTTTCGTTTTAAGCTCCTGGGAGAACTTTGTTTTTATAAACAAAGTGACTTTAATTTTAGAGATTATATTGACAGCTTCTAATGGAGGAAAGATGATTCTGCTGAAGTGTTCTTTCTGCTATTGAACATTAGTTCCTATGTATGAAAAGTAGCAGAGATGAATGAAAACTCGAATGAATGCCCTTTTAAGCCCTTTAAGATTATTAATGTTATAGATAATACTCCATAGGTTATTAATGTATTTTTGTTTGATTTTATTTGCAGTAGAAGCAAAGATAAGTTTACTGAGTAGGTAGCATAATCCTCTTAGTTAGGGGCAAGCCAAGGAGTCAAGGATGTTGAACATGTAGTAAGGGACAGATAGGTCAAAGGAGAAAGGAAAGGAAAATAGACCCACCAGGTGGAAAATACCCAGATGACATAATAATGACACACATTTCTTTTTTAATTTTTTTTTATTTATTTGAGAGTGACAGAGACAGAAAGAGGCAAATAGATAGAGAATGGGCGTACCAGGGCCTCCAGCCACTGCAAATGAACTCCAGATGCATGGGCCACCTTATGCATCTTGCTTATGTGGGTCCTGGAGAATTGAGCCTCAAACCGGGGTCCTTGGGCTTCACAGGCAAGCATTTAACGCTAAGCCATCTCTCCAGCCTGACAGGTTTTTATTTTTATTTTTTTATATGTAGTACAGGCTGTCTTACAACTTAATATTATCTCAGGCTGGTTTCTCATGATCCTCCTACCTTAGCCACTCAAGTTCTAGCACTATTGGCTTGCAGCACAGCACCTTGGCATTATATGACATTATATACACTTATAATGGACCCTGGACTAGAAGTCAGTGTGGTTTAGGACATTCAGTATTCACTTAGTAACATTGTGACCATTAATCTCTCAGTCTTAAGGATTTTTTTTTTTCATGGCTGTGAGGTAAACTGAACAGCACACAAACTCTATTAGAGATTTCATAACAAATTATTGTCAATTTCTTTCAGTGATGTTGACTTAATAAGATTATACTCTTTGGTACAAATTTTACTTGTGATTCTCTTTGTAAAACTAGTTTCACAACTGGTGTACATTTTCTTACAGGGCTATTTCTGTGAATTTAAAAATATAGTTGATGTGCTATGTATAGAATTTTCGGTCTTCTAACTCTTTGCATTTAATGTGAACATCAGAAGTTTCATAAGCATATTTCATTAATAGCTAATCAGAAAATAAAGTGAACTTTAAAAGTACTCATTGTAAGAGCCACAAAAGAATAAAAAGACCAGAAATAAACTTTATAGGAAACATGTGAACGAAAAGAATACAAGTCCGATGTGGTGGCACACACCTTTAAATCCAGCTCTCGGGAGGCTGAGGTAGGAGGATTGCTGTGAATTTGAGAGTACTCTGAGACTACATAGTAAATTCCTGGTCAGCTTCGGGTAGAGTAAGACTCTACCTTGATAAACAAACAAACAAAAAAAGAATACTTGAAGTACTAGTAAGACAGATGACTTGAATGAATATTTGGGAAGATGGAGCAATAGAAAAATGCTAAAGAAAAATAATAGGTTTCAGGGAGAGAAAGCAGAGTGAGGACTACTCTACGAGACATAGAACAGTGGAACCAAGGGAGTCAAATGTACATAAAAGAGAAAATGTATTATAAAATAGGAATTTAAAGTGAGGTGGCTTACTCAATATATGGTGTTGAGACAACTTGGCTAGCTCTCTGAGGAGTAGAAACAGATTTCTAATTAGAGACATAAATCAAAGTAGCTGAATTTAGAAACCATAAATTTGAAGACTGATGCATGGCACTATAAATAAGTGCTTTTGCATGCAACAAAATTTAAACACTGAGATTGAAACTGAGAAAATATATTTCATAACTGTAAACATCCATTTTAGGGGTTTTTATTTTTTTACTTAATTGCGGGTGTGCACATATGCGTGTATATGGGTGGGGTATGTCAGGGTTTCTGGCTGCTCCAAACAAATGCCCATTTGGCTTTACATGTGTGGCTTGGGGATTGAACTTGGGCAGACAGGCTTTCCAAACAAACCAATGCCCCAGCACTTCTGTTCTCTTAAATAGGTAAAAAGCCCCATACATTAAAAAAAAAGTCAGTGAAAAATAAGGAAAATATGTCATGAGAATGTGCAGAAAAATAAATAGGCAGCTTTGTCTTTTCTCAGCAAACTTGGAAACAAGGGGGCTGATTCATGGCTCAGACTGTAGAATGCTTGCCTCGAAAGCTTGAGGACCTGAGTTTGAGTCCTTGGCATTCCACATATAAGCCCTGGGAAGGTGATGACAGGAACATCTCGGGCTTGCTGACCACCTAGTTTAGCTGAATATTATCCCTGATATGTCATGTGATTGCAGAGGTGTATATGTGGTCACTGTGATAGAGAAATGGGGGGGGGGGGAGTCTAAATGTCCACTAATGAACTGCAAAAAATAGTAGAATCTTTTTCTACATACTTAAAAAATGGGTAAACCAGCCAGATGTGGTGGCTTATTCCTATAATCCCAGTACTCTAGAGGCTGACATAGAAAGGTTGCTGTGAGTTTGAGGTCAGCCTGGGTTACTGTGAGACCTTGCGTCAATAAAACCATAGGTAAACCAGTGTACAAGTATGGGGCCATATCAAAATAATAAAGCCTGCTGAGTGCGGTGGCACACGTCTTTAATCCCAGCAGAGGCAGAGGTAGGAGGATTGCTATGAGTTCAAGGCCACCCTGAGACTACGTAGTGAATTCTAAGTCAACCTGGGCTAGAGTGAGACCCTACCTCAAAAATAAAAAATAAATAAATAAATATAATAAAGCCCAAAACAAACAGCAAGATAAGAGCATATGAGGTTCACTTATTTGTGTATATTAGAATACCTCTAGAAGAACATGTGCAAAATGGAAATAGCAATTACTTTTAGGTGGAACAAACAGAACCAGAGGTAGGAACAAGGGAGACTTCTATTTACTTATTTACTGGGGGGAAAATGGAAGAGAGAGAGAGAGAGAATGGGCATGCCAGGGCCTCTAGCCACTGCAAATGAACTCCAGACACATATGCCACCTTGTGCCTCTGGCTTTACATGGTCACTGGGTAATCGAACCTGGGTCCTTAGGCTTTTCAGGAAAGTCCCTTCACCAGCCTTCTCTCTAGCCCGGGGTTCATTTTTTAACATAAACTCATACTGTAATAGACTTTATGGTACTGTATGTAGTTCAAACTCTTCCTGGGCAGAAAGGATCCTTCTGTCTCCCAAACAGCTGGGAGTACATGTGCATGTCACTGTGCCAGCCTCTGTTTAAAAAATTTTTTTAGCTGTATTTTACTTAATTAAAAGTAATTTAGCAGTAAATATTTTACGTTTTCTTTTTATAGTCTGGGGAGTCTAACCCAGGGCCTTACACTTTCTAGGCAAATGATCGGCCTCTGAAGTGGTAGGTACCTCCAGCCTTATAAAATTTTCAGAAACTAGGGCTTGAGAGATGGGTTAGTGGTTAAGCACTTGCCTGTGCAGCCTAAGGACCCCGGTTGGAGGCTCCATTCCCCAGGACCCATGTTAGCCAGATGCACTGGAGGCCCTGGCATGCCCATTCTCCCTCTTTCTCTGTCTGCCTCTTTCTCTGTCTGTCGCTCTCAAATAAATAAAAAAATAAATAATTTAACTTCTGAAACTAAAACAGGTTAGCCTCAAGTCTTTATAACATATTCATAATTGTCCAGACTGTTGAATATTATTATTTTTTTATTTTTTATATTTTACTTTTATCTATATTTGAGAGAAAGAGGCAGATAGAGAATGGGTGCACCAGGGCCTTTAGCTGCTGCAAACAAACTCCAGATGCATGTGCCACATTGTGCATCTGGCTTATGTTGGTCCTGGGGAGTGGAACCTGGGTCCTTTAGCTTTGCAGGCTAGCGCCTTAACCACTAAGCCATCTCTTCAGCACTGAATATTATTTAAAGTAGTTGAGTAATGTCCTATTATAGAATGTAGTGTACTTCATTTATCCATCACTCAAGTTATTAACTTTTCAAATCATTTTGAGTATGAGAGCAAAATATTACTATTCTTTTTTGTTTAGAGACCTAAGATGAGGCTCCGGTTGGCCTAGAACTGTCTACCCTCTTCTTTCAGCCTCCTCAGTGCTCAGATATAGATGTGTGTTAAAATGCCCACCTTTTTCTACTATTCTTAGCTTATTTAGACTAAATCTTTATGTGTGTGTTGAGGGTGGGGCGGGGCGGGGCGGGGCGGGCCGGTTATTGTGCATATGATTATGCATGTATGTGTGGAGCCCAGAAGACAGTTTTGAGAGGCTTTCCCCAGGAACATTTCTGCCTCTCTAGCACTGGGATAACAAGATTGCACTACCATGCTCAGCATTTTTACATGGTTCTAGGGGTTGAACTCAGGTTATTCTGCTTGGAAGGCATTCACTTTATCAACTGAGCTAACCCCTAGCCTGGAACAAATCTTCCTTGTTATTGCCATTTTGAGATAGGGTCCCATGTAGCCACCTCCTATATGCTAGGATTATAAATGTCTGACACTACACAGTTTGAGAATAAATCTGATTTTTTTAACAAAATTTCATTTGTTGTCTAGATTGACTATATCTCATATAATCCCATGAAGTCCAGCATTTCTATAACATTTATCAAATAATAAGATGATAATGATGATCATTAATATTTTGAAAGACAATCTCCTGCTGCCCATTCTGGCCTTGAAAATCTTATTCTCTTACTCCTCCTAAATGTTGAGACTTTTGACATGTACCATTATACCCAGTTTTTTCACCCCCCAAAATTCTGTACTCTTTTTTTTTTATTCACTCCTCATTTCTCTATCAGCCCGTCAGTCTAGACAGCCATGCACGTTTTCTTTGTCTAAGAGCTTGCCTGTTTTGGACTTTCATGTCAGTGGAACCATACTTCATGTGGCCTTTTATCATCGACATTATTCTGTTGGTGTACTGTTGTTCAAATTGAGATACATACTTTCTGTTACTAAATATTCCATTGTGCATTTTGCATAATTGTCCATCAGTTGATGAATATCTGTTTTTTTCCCCCTAATTTTTGGCTATTACGAATGATGTTACCTACTATGAACACTTTTCTACAAGTTTTTTGAATAATATACCTTAGGAGTAGAGTGGTTGGGTCATATAGCAACTATATTTAATATTTTGAGGTATTTATTACCTGATTATTTCCCAAAGTTGCTGTACCATTTACATGTAATAAACAGTATATTGGAACTTGCTTCCAGTTTTCCTGCATCCTTGATTGTTCATCTTTGTAATAACAGCTCTTCTGCTGGGTGTAAAGTGGTATCTCATGTGGTTTGATTTTTATTTCCATAATGGCTACTGATATGTAACATCTTTTGTACTCAGTGATATGCTTATAGTATATTTAATATAAACTCATTGATTTTTGCCTCCTGAAATGCCAATCATAGAGGCATTTCTTTGTCTCCTCCCCCGCCCCCCGTGATAGGAATTCGAAATGTAGTTTCAGGATAGTCTCAAACTCATGGTGATCCTCCTACCTCTTCCTCCTGAGTGCTGGGATTAAAGTTGTGCACCACCACACCCAGCAGAGAGAGAGAGAGAGAGAATGGGTGTCCCAGGGCCTCTAGTCACTGCAAATGAACTCCAGATGTATTTACCACTTTGTGCATATGGCTTTATGTGGATACTGGATAATGGGTAATCGAACTCGGGCCATTTGGCTTTGAAGGCAAGTGTGCTTTAACTGCTGCTCCTAATTTAAGGGTATTTTTTTTCTTAAATGTATTTGCATGTCTAGATTTCATCTTGTAGAAATTAACTTGAGCTTCTTTGTTCTTGTCAAACTGGACATTTTAGTCACAGTGAGGTATGTGACCTAACAAAGCCTTGAAACATTATGTGTACTATTAAAAAATATATTTATTGAAATTTTTGTTTATTATTATTTTGCAGTATTTCACTGGCCTTGAATGTGGACATAAGTTTTGTATGCAGTGCTGGAGTGAATATTTAACTACCAAAATAATGGAGGAAGGCATGGGACAGGTACAGCGCCATTTTTTTTGTTGTTGTTGTTGTTGAATTTCCTGTTGTGTTTAGATCATTTCATAAATATTAACAGGTGAAAGTTCCAGAATTAAGCACTTTATTTTTTTTCTGAAGCAACGTCTCACTTTAGCACAGGATGCCCCAAATTAACTCTAGTCCAGGCTGCCCTCGATCTCACAGGAGTCGTCCTACATTAGCCTCCTGAGTGCAAAGATTAAAAGTATGCCCAACTTGAAAACACCTTTTTCAAGCTTAAAAAACTTAACGGATTGCTGGGTTTTTTCCTATTTTCAGTATGACATTTTATTTAAAAAATCTGACCTAGGTAGTTTCCTCAGGAGGCATCAGCCATAGTATCTGTTAGTCTGAACTTGGTGGACAATTTCCTCAGGGTCCCTCACCCCCCAAGGTAGGGCCTCAGGGTCTCATTGTAGCCCAACTTGACCTGCAATTCACTGTGTAGTCTCAGGGTGGCCTCAAACTCATCGTGACCCTCCTACCTCTGCCTCCCAAGTGCTGGGATTAAAGGCATGTGCTACCACACCTGGCTTTTTTTTTTATTATTATTAATATGGCAGATTTATTTTATTTTTGAGAGAGATCGAACCTGGATCCTTAGGCTTTGTAGTCATGTGCCTTAACTGCTAAGCCATCTCTCCAACTACCCCCTTTTTATTAAAGAACAATTACAAGGACAGGTATACACATGCATATTCCCTTTGATAGGAATGGATTGAGATCTTACAAACATTAAACTAAAGTCATGTGTTGTGGCACATGCCTTTAATCCCAGCACTGGTGAGCAGAGGTAGGAGGATCCCTGTGAGTTCAAGGCCACCCTGAGACTACTACATAGTGAATTCCAGGTCAGCCTGGGCTAGGGCAAGACCCTACCTCAAAAAACAAACAAAAACAAAAAAAAAAAAAAAAGAAAAAGAAAAAGGAAAAACAATCATTAAACTATACCTAGAACCTAGCAAAAACCTGGCAATTGTAAATATGTAGTTAAACACTTGTTGAATGAAGCTATAGTTTAAATTTAATCTTTTCCAGACTATTTCATGTCCTGCTCATGGTTGTGACATCTTAGTGGATGACAACACAGTTATGTAAGTATTTTGTATATAATCTGTAAGTAGACTACAAATAAGCAGGTTAAGCCAAATTAACTTTGATTTAGTACCTCAAAGGAAGTGAATTCTGTGAATCCTGAAGAAACTTTTTGACTTATATACGTTTGTAATACAAAAAGACACATGTAATCTTGTTAGGTGCACAATCACTATTCAGGTAAATGTGGCAACACATTATATCTAGGTGTTAGTAAATCTTCGATTTGGAGAATGGATTAATTGGTATCCTCTGGGAATAGAGGTTAAAACAGAATTAAGAAATTATGATTGAGGGCTGGAGGGATGGCTTAGTGGTTAGGCGTTTGCCTACAAAGCCAAAAGACCCATGTTCGATTCCAGGACCCACATTAGCCAGATGCACAAGGGGTGCGCCCGTCTGGAGTTTGTTTTCAGTGGCTGGAGGCCCTGGCATACCTATTCTCTCTCCCTCTTTCTCTGTCAAATAAATAATAAAAATACTAAGAAATTAAGATTTAGAGGCTGGGAAGCTCAATGGT
The DNA here is from genome assembly GCA_036346955.1 of Dipus sagitta. Taxonomy (NCBI): domain Eukaryota; kingdom Metazoa; phylum Chordata; class Mammalia; order Rodentia; family Dipodidae; genus Dipus; species Dipus sagitta. The sequence continues at coordinate 20,091,745 of CM070780.1, forward strand.
ACATGATTACCTAGCATGCATGAGGACCTAGGTTGATCTCCAGCCCAAGAAAAAAATGTAGGGGGGGACTGGATGTGGTAGCACATGTCTATAATCCCAGCACTGGGGGAGGTGGAGGCAGGAGGATCAGAATGGCCTAATAACTATTTTTTTCTTTGTTTGCATATGCATGCACGCTCACACACATTCCTATAGCCTGTTGTTACTGCAAACGAATGCGAGACACTTAACATTGCATTTTGTACCTGGCCTACATGGGTGGCTTGTGAATTACACTGGGGCTTTAACAACTGAGGCATTTTTCCAGCGCAGCTTTCAATACAGGCAATGTAATAGATTTGTGTCAGAATTAACATATAAATGACCAGAAGTTGAGTTTATTTTGAGAATACTTATTCTCAGGGTTGGAAGGCCACATTCTTCTTGCCTGTCATAAGATAAAATAAGGTTGGAAACATTAACATAGTAACTTAGCTGATGTTAGTTCTTCGGTCTTTATAAGACATGCCAGGTTTATAGATAGCTTTGTAGTCTAAGAAGTCACCAGTTTGTGATGTCAAAGAAGCATACAGATAATAAGATATCTGAAATGTATTTAGGTTCCAGAATATCTGACTTTGGGTCACATGTTTTGTTTTGCTGATCTAAAATCCACATGTGCAGCTAAGGAGGTAGCTCAGTGGGTAAAGTGCTTGCTGCAGCAGCATGAGGACGTAAGTTCTGATCTCCACATCCATGTAAAATGGTGGTGGCATGGTAGTGCACGCCTGTAATCTCACTGCTGAGATGATAGCAAAACGTGGATCCCTAAGGCTTGCTGCCTAGCTTGTCTAGTGTAATTGGTGAGCTGCAGGTTCATGAAGAGACCTTTTCTCAAAGAATAAGATACAGAGTGACTGAAGAAGGCACCAGTCATTGACCTCTGAACTTGGCACACACATGCAAAATAAAATCTACCTGATAATCCCAGTGCTCGCTGGATCGCCATGAGTTCGAGGCCATCCTGAGACTGCTGAGTGAATTCCAGGTTAGCCTGGGCTAGAGCAAGACCCTACCTCAGAAAACCAAAAAACAAAGCAAAACAAAATCCGCATGACATAAATGCAAACATTTTAGTATTTTAAGGCATATATAATTCCCTGGTACTATCATGACCACTATCTAATTCCAGGATTTTTATAGAGACCAGGTCTTGTTATGCAATACAAACTGCACTGCAACTCCAAATCCTTCTGCCTCATCTCCTCCTAGCTGCTAGGGTTATAATCACTTCTAGAATATTTGAATGTCCCGTATACATTCAACTATTCTCACCCACTCATCTGGTTTATGTGTGTATGGATTTGCCTATTCTGGAAATTTTATGGAAATGGAATCATAATCATAACGTGTATTTTGTCTGGCTTCCTTCACTTTGCATGATTTCAAAATCCATCCGTCTTGTGGCATGAGTCACCACTTTATTCCTTTATATTTGGGTAGTAGGATCTCACTCTAGCCCAGGCTGACCTAGAATTCAGTATAGTCTCAGGATGGCCTGAAACTCACAGCAGTCCTCTTGCCTCTGCCTCCGCCTCCCAACCAAGCCTGGCCTTCATTCCTTTTTATTGTTGACTGACGTTTTATTTTATCGGTATTCCTAGTTTTAGAAAATACTTGTTTTATCAGTATATGAATGTTATATATACAAGTTTTCATTTGGACATTTTTTCCCCCCGAGATAGGGTCTCACTGCAATTCAGGCCGACCTGGAATTCACTATGGAGTCTCAGGGTGGCCTTGAACTCAAGGCGATCCTCCTACCTCTGCCTACCACGTGCTGGGATTGAAGGCGTGCGCCACCACACCCTGATCATTTGGACATGTTTTTAATCCTCTGAAGTGCATATATACTTAGGACGGGAGGTTACTCACATTGTATCATAATGCTATGTTTAACTTTTGAGAAACTGCTAAGTGGACTAATACGAAGGTTCATTTATTTCAAAAATATTACTGTTAGGTTAGGTGCTGAGCTGGATATAGGAGTTCTTCAAGGACCTTATTGTTTGGGGATAAGGCAACAGGAAGATAGCTATCTAATGATTACAAATGATTATGCAGATAACCACCTAATTAAAATTAGGTTAAATTCTTTAAAGAACATATGTAAGATGCCTAGCCAGGCATGTTGTTGTGCACCTGTAGTCCCATCACTTACGAGGTGTAGGCAGGAGGATCAGGAGTACAAGATTACCTTTGGCTTCATAGTGATTAGTTTGGGCTACATGATACCCTTCCTCAGAAAACAAATAAAATCTACAACAACAACAAAAGGTGTACATGCTGCATAAGACAGGGCCCTCCATTTAGACTGTTTTCAGGAAATGTCAGAAAACACTTCCTTGAGTGAGTAGCAGTATGTTTAGTGCTTAATATGTATTGAGTATTTACTATTTGCCAGTTGCTGATATAGTACTACAAATTTTTATTTCTGCTATCTGTTGTGCATTTTACTAACCTCCGGAACAGAGAAGTCAAAGATCTTTACCTCAACTCATAGCTAATTTGTTGTGAAATATGTATTTGAATGTAAGCTGTTCCACCTCAAGGCTCCGTAATGAATTCTCCTCCTCTTTCCTTTCCAAGAGAGGCAGTCTTGTATAACACCACTGAGGAAGGATAGTGCTCACTTTTTTCAGCAAATATAAGAATATGGTGGGGCGTGGTGGCACACACCTTTAATCCCAGCACTCGGGAGGCAGAGGTAGGAGGATTGCCATGAGTTCGAGGCCACCCTGAGACTCCGTAGTGAATTCCAGGTCAACCTGAGCTAGAGTGAGACCCTACCTCGGGGGAAAAAAAATGACTCCTGGTGCTAGGAAAGGGCCTTAGTAAGGTGCTTGCCATGTAAACATGACCTGCTTGCAATCCCCAGCACCTTCTTTAAAGGCATGAGAGTAGATGCCTATATTTTCAGCACAGGGTAGACAGAGATAGGAAGATCCCCTGGGCTAGGTAAATTGGTGAGTTTCAGGCTTAGAGACCCTGTCTCAAAAAAAAAAAAAAAAAAAAGAAAAAAGAAAAAAAAGGTAGAAAGCAACTTAGGAAGATAGCTGATGTCAGACTCTGGCCTCCACACATGTGTAAGTGTATGCACATCACACACACTTGCACCAAAAAATAAAATAAAAAGAAAATACAGCTTACATCTGTAGTAGCAACAACATGGGAAGCAGAGGCAGGAGGATTGTTTCAAGTATGAGGCCAGCTTGGTCTGTAGTAGCAAGTACGCAGCTGACCTAGGCTACAGAGTGAGACCTTGTCTCAATTTTCCAAAATATGGTTTTGACAGGAGCACACTGAAAGTAGCATAGGTCACAGTGGGGTCTTGAGAAAAAAGAGTGGTAGACTATGAAATTCAAGAATTAGATGAGGGCTGGAGAGATGGCTTAGCAGTTAAGGCGCTTGCCTGCAAAGCCTAAGGACCCATGTTTGACTCTCCAGATCCCATGTAAGCCAGACACACAAGGTGGCATATGCATCTGGAGTTGTTTGCAGTGGTTGTAGGCCCTAGTGTGCTGATTTTCTCTCTTTCTCGAATAAATTTATTTTTATTTATTTATTTGAGAGCGACAGAGAAAGAGGCAGAGAAAGAGAGATAATGGGCACGCCAGGGCTTCCAGCCACTGCAAACAAACTCCAGACACGTGCACCCCCTTGTGCATCTGGCTAACGTGGGTCCTGGGGAATCGAGCCTTGAACCAGGGTCCTTAGGCTTCACTTAACCGCTAAGCCATCTCTCCAGCCCATCAAATAAATACACATTTTTTAAAAGAATTAGATGGAGCTAGAGTATACAGAATAGTCTCCTGAGGGGATTGGACTATGTGATTGTTCAATATAGTTATTCCTAGCTTTGTCATTGGTTGTGCTTCACTACCACTGGTTTTAACATTGTGTTTGCATGGCTGGGGATTAAACCCAGGGCCTCACTTATGCTGGGCAGACTACTACTCGGCTACATCCCAGCCCTTATGCCACTTTTTATACATGTAGGAAATACTCTTGGCTAAAAACTTCTTAAACTTCTTTATTCTTGGTTTCAGGCGCCTGATCACAGATTCAAAAGTTAAATTAAAATATCAGCATTTAATAACAAATAGCTTTGTAGAGGTAAGTGTTTTGTTTTCCGTGAAATTCTGTGTATGGATAGAAATACAAGTTTTTAAAACAGCAAAAAAGGAGCTAACTGTGGTGGTACACATCTTTTACTCCCAGCCACTCAGGTGGCTGACTTAGGAGGATTGCTGCCTCCCAAGTGGAGTGCTAGGATTAAAGGTGTGTGCCACCACACCTGGCTTAGAAAAAGATTTTTATCTTGTGTTAGAGATCTCTTAACTAGGAAGTAGCATATTTTGTATATTTTCTGAAATTATCAATGCAATATTTTGTTTTGTTTTTCAAGGTAGGATCTTGCTGTAGCCCAGGCTGATCTGGAATTCACTGTGTAGTCTCAGGCTGACCTCAAACTCACGGCGACCTACCTCTGCCTTCTGAGTGTTGGGATCAAAGGCTTGTGCCACCATACCTGGCATGGAATTTTTATTACTATTTATTTGGTAGTACTACAGACTGAACCCAAAGTCTCTTACAGGGTAGATGAGTGGCTATAGCACTCTGTTATATCCTCAGTTCTTGAGTAGACTTCCCCCACCCCACCTCACCCCTGCCCCACTCAGCTAGTCCTGGCTGAACTGGAACTCACTCTATAGCCCAGGCTGGCTTCCAAGTCAATGGTGGTTTTTGTTTTTTTTTTTAACCTTAGCTTCCTGAGTGCTAGGATTAAAAGCATGCATGCATGGACTTCTGAAGCTTGGTTCAGAATTTTACTTGAGCAGTGTTTCATTCCACAAACAGAATACTTCAAAATTTATATTTCAGTTAGGCAGGGTGGTTGGTACACACCTGGGATCCCAACACTTCAGTGATTAATGCAGGAGAATTTCAAGTTTGTGTTTGGCTTGGGCTACCTTGTAAGATATTTCAGGTGATGGGGAGTTGGTTCACTGGGAGTAGTAGTTGTCACACAAGCTTTAGGACCTGAGTTTGGATTCTCAGCATTCATATGTAATTTTGGGTGTGGTGGCATGTCTCTAATCCCTGTGCTGGGGGAAGGGTAGGTGGAAACAGAATTCCTCAGGCTAGCCAGCTGGCTTGTCTAGCTGAATCTCAGGTTCATTAAGGGACCTTGTCTCAAAATGAGGTGTTGGATGACTGAGGAAGTCACTCAACATCAACCTCTGGTTTATGCGCACATACACATGTGCTTGTGCCCATATGCAGATACACAGAGTAAAATTAATTGATGTTTGGAATCAGTTTAAAAGACATTTTCTGGGCTGGGGAAATGGCTCAGTGGTTAACAGCTCTTGCTTACAAAACAAAGCCTGCTTGCTTTGTTGGATTCCCCGTTACCCACATAAAGCCAGATGCCCAAAGTGGCATTTATCTGTCGTTGGTTCACAGCAGTAAGATGTCCTGGCATGCCAATTCTCTCTGAAGTAAATGAATAAATTAATTAAAAGATTAAAAGTTATGTTTTCTTTTGAGGAATTAAGATATAGTCCTTTCCTATAGCTTAAGAACTGTCTTTTGTTCTTGCTATGGCTAGAGGAAGAAATGACACATATATCCATTAGCTGATCTCAGACTACTCTGTAGCTAAATATCTTTTCCAGTTAGGAACATGTGTAGTTCTCTTAAATCTTACCCTGAAATAAAATATACATATAAATTGTTGTTAATGATCAGAAAATTGGTAACTTAAAACTTTCTGAGCTGGGCATGGTTACTTACAATTGTAATTTTATCATTTGGGAGGCTAAGGCAGTAGGCTTGCCATGAGTTTGGGGCCAGCCTGGGTTATAAGCAATAATGCATATATTTTATAAAACTTGGGTCTTAAAGATCAGTAATCTTGAGACAGCAGTGCATCCAGAAACAACATTGTAGAAGACTATAGCAGAATTTATATGCTTGTTTCATTTGCGCTTGCACTGGGTATGTTAGGAAAATTTGCATGATGATTTAGTTTACTATTTTAATTTTCTTAAATAATTTTTTTTTTCATTGCAAGGAGAGAGAGTAGACACAGAGAGTGAGTGAATAACTATGGGTGCTCCAGGGCCTTCCGCCACTGTAAGCGAACTCCAGATGCATGTGCCTCTTTGTGCATCTGGCTTTATGTGGATACAGGGGAATTAAAACCGGGACACCAGGCTTTGCAGGCAACTATGTTTAACCACTGAGCCATCTCTCCAGCCTCTATATTTTAATTTTTAAACTTGTCTTTCAGTGCAATCGACTGTTAAAGTGGTGTCCTGCCCCAGATTGCCACCATGTTGTTAAAGTCCAGTATCCTGATGCTAAACCTGTTCGCTGCAAATGTGGTCGCCAGTTTTGGTAAGAAAAATAATTATCTAAATGAGAGTCGTTCATGTAGCTCTTTCTTTTTTGGGGGGGGAGGGGAGAGTAGTAAAATAGGGGCTGTTACTCAAGATATATGATAGTAGTTTAAATTTGTGTATATTTCTTTGAGGTAAGATTGGATTAAAAAATCACACCTTAAATTTTCCTTTTGGCTAAGTGCTGTATCATTTGGAGGACTGGATGTGTGTGTGCATGTGCATGCATGTGCATGTATATTTTTGTTTTGTAAGTGTCTTCCTATATATCCCAAGCTGGCTTTAAAGTCATGACAGTCCTCTTTTCTCAGCTGGGTGTGAACTACTGTGCATAGCCCTTTCTCTTACTGTTTTTTAAAAAATATTTTATTTATTTGCAAGGAGAGGGAGGTAAAGAGAATGATAATGTGAATAGGTGTGTGCCAGAGCCTCTTGTCCCTATAAAATGAACTCCAGAAGCTTGCACCACTTTGTGCATCTGGCTTTATTGAACTCAGGCTGTCAGGCTTTCAAGGAAGCACCATTAAGTACTGAGCCCTCTTTTCAGTCCTGTTTTCTGTCTTTTAAATACATTGGCCAATACCATATCTTTCTACAGGGCTGAGGTTAGTCTATTCATATTGTTATTATGTGCCTATTTGCTCGCTGTGTATTGTTTATGCTGTATTAGTATAAAATTATTATTGTCCTACAGAATCAGGCTTTACTCTTCAATTGGTGTGCTAAGTAAGATTGAACATGTATTGATGAAAATAGTAGATGCTACTTAACACAAATCTAAGGCATTTTTAGAACAGCTACTGTGACACTACTGATTCATGTCTTCATCCTTCTAGCCATTTTCCATGTCACATGAGTTTTGTATCCTTTACTTGCTAGTCCTGATACACACTAAGTTCTGTGCAATTCACTGTAAGATAGAACAGGCACGCTCCTTACCGTGGTATGCTTCAGTCATTAGGAACTTACTGAGCAATATTAGGAAACTCTAAAGTGTGAAATGGTTTGTTTGTTCACAATAGGTAGAACTTAATTGTTTTAACTCTTTGTATCACTTAACAGCTTTAACTGTGGAGAAAATTGGCATGATCCTGTTAAATGTAAGGTGAGATTGATATTCTTTCTTTTAAATAATGGGGTGACATTTCTGAGACTTGATTGATGATAATAGCTGATAACTTTACTGTCTGCATATTAGTTAGTAGATTTTATTGTACCCTTATTTCAAGTAGTGATTGCAGGTATTCATGGAACATTGCTTAGGATAAGTCCTAGGTTGCATTTTTAGGTTAGCCATAGTTAAGGCAGCTGTCTTGTCAAACTTTTTTTAAAAAAATTTTTTGTTCATTTTTATTTATTTGAGGATGACAGAGGCAGAGAGAGAGAGAGAGAGAGAGAGAGAGAGAGAGAATTGGTGCGCCAGGGCCTCTAGCCACTGCAAACGAACTCCAGACTCGTGCGCCCCCTTGGGCATTTGGCTAACGTGGGTCCTGGAGAATCTAGCCTCGAGCCGGGGTCCTTCAGCTTCATAGGCAGGCACTTAACTGCTAAGCCATCTCTCCAGCCCCGGACTTTGTTTTTGAGAGAATAACATGGGCTTTAGCTTGGCTTCTCCTCAGGCTCTTGGCTCCCATTCAGCTTCAGTTAAGAGAAAAATCCTTCTTTGGTTGATCTTAACGTGGACTAGGTATTACATCTGTAAGAGGTCCTTTGCTCAAGATTTGCCTGGTGATAATCGTGTTCTTTGACTTTCACATTTAAATCCTAACTGTACTTAATGCTGCAGTAATTTTTCTACTGGTTTTAAGTCTTTTTTTAAACTAACAGTTGTCATTTTCAAACAGTGGTTAAAGAAGTGGATTAAAAAGTGTGATGATGACAGTGAAACCTCTAATTGGATTGCAGCCAACACAAAGGTTGGTGTTTTTCTTCAGTGACTATTGGTAATTAAAACTGATGAACATAGGTCTTATCAAGCATTAGCCACAGCAGTAAGTTCACATAGGTGTTGGGCCTTAAGACACCTTTTTTCCTCCATCCTTCACAATAATTACCTACTAGCACTTTTTTTTTTTAATGGTTGAAGTTTTGGATTTGTCTTACTGAGTAGTTAGTTCATTCCTATAGAATTGAGTAGTTAGTATTACCTATAGAACGAGAAGCTGTTAATTTTTCTAGGCTAAGGCTTGTTCTATATTGCCTTTTGTATATAAACGTAAAGGGTACTCAGTCTTGTTACTGTTAGGCTAATAAACATTTCTACCTACAATCACTGGACTTTTACTTTTTTTTTTTTTTTAAGAATGGGAGTTTCTTTCTTTATTTTTAAGTTTATTTATTTATTTGCAAGCAGAGGGAGAGACAAGAGAAACAGAAAATGAGTGTGCCAGGACCTCCAGTCACTTGAAACAAACTCCAGATATATGTACCACTGTACCACTTTGTGCATCTGGCTTTACATGGGTACTGGAGAATCAAACTAGGGTTGGGCTTTGCAGGCAAATGCCTTAACCACTAAGTCATCTCTCCAGTCCTGGAGTTTTACTTTTAAGAGCATCTTTTGAGGTCAAGATTGTAGCAAGGTAACTGAACAACTATTATGTTTTTATTATGTAACAAAAATAAGCTTAACAAAACAATTTCTATGAATTTATGTCATGTTGAACTTTTAAAATATGATTAGTTAAGAAATTAGACTGTGGGCTGGGCGTGGTGGCGCATGCTTTTAATTCCAACACTCGGGAGGCAAACGTAGGAGGATTGCCGTGAGTTCGAGACCACCCTGAGCCTACATAGTGAATTCCAGATCAGCCTGGGCTAGAGTGAAGACCCTTTCTTGAGAAACCAAAAATAAATAGAGTTTAGACAGAAATACCTGTAGGGATGGATAATGCTGCACCCAGAAGCCATGTTACAGAAAACACCCAGTGCAAAGGTGGGATATCTCCCAGTGAGTTGTTGGTCAGGGCGGCTCCTGAAACCCCTAAAACAATACAGGATATTGCCTATCATGGCTGTAGACGTCAAATTCAAATACAGTCAAAAAATTACAAACTTTCACTACATGAAATATAATTAATATGTTTTTTTTTTAAATTTTCAGAAGTAAAAAATGACTTACATGACAGTTTCTTCAACTTACTAATCACTAAAGCCAGACAAATAAGCATTTGTCCATAGAATATTTGGCCAAAGATTCATGGGGCAGGGTAGTAGCTTAGTTGGTCACTCCAGTTAGTCTCCAGTACAGGATAAAACCAGCTGTGATGGCATATAACCATAATCATGTGGAAGGTAGAGAGGGAGAAGGATGATCTTTGACACATAGCAAGATCAGTGCCATCCTGGGCTACATTGGACCCTGATTCAAAAAACTTTTTTTAGCCAGGTGTGGTGGCTCATGCCTTTAATCCCAGCACTTGGGAGGCAGAGGTTTGGAGGATTGTCGTGAGTTCAAGGCCACCATGAGACTACATAGTGAGTTCCAGGTTGGCCTGGGCTAGAGTGAGACCCTACCTCGAAAAACAAAAAAAATTTTTTTTTAAAGGGGGAGGTTGGAAATTCAGTATGAATTTATCAGTCAAGGACTGATTTCCTGCTTGCCTGAATCTGGAACTAGATTCCTTGAATATGGGTTGTGTATGACCTAGTATTCATTTCCACTGTAAGGATTCTGAGTTGCTTCATATGAAGTACTAAGAAGAGTACATACATAGATAGGATGTGCTCTGTAACTACATGGAGATAATTTAAATGAGCAAAAATAGTTCATGTTCCGTAAAGTGGATATTGTTTATATGATTAAAACTATTTGGGGCGGGCGTGGTGGCACATGCTTTTAATCCCAGTACTCAGGAGGCAGAATTAGGAGGATTGCTGTGAGTCCGAGGCCACCCTGAGACTACAGAGTAAATTCCAGGTTAGCTTGGGCTAGAGTGAGCCCCTACCTCAAAGAACAACAACAACAACAAAACACTATTTAGAATGTTTTTATGCCCTCACCTCACTTTAAAATCTAGTAATGATATAGTTCATTTTTAGTGGTGCTTGTTTCATGTTTACAATCATCATTATGTGTGTTAACTACAACAAATAAATGAAATGTAGAATTGGCTTCTCCTGAATGGTAGTAATACAACTTAGTGTAGCATTGACACCAACTTTATAGTTTCTCTTCATAGGAATGTCCCAAATGCCATGTCACAATTGAGAAGGATGGCGGTTGTAATCACATGGTCTGTCGTAACCAGAACTGTAAAGCAGAGTTCTGCTGGGTGTGTCTTGGCCCTTGGGAACCACATGGATCTGCCTGGTAGGTTGGGGAAATGGAAGGATATGTTCATGTAGTATATGATAAGTACCCAATTATTACGAATAATTTCTACCTTGACAAGATTACCACCTAATGGGAGCTAAATAAATATTAGTGTGTAAGAGAAGTATGTACAAAATATCCACAGGAGGGATTTGCTGGACATATTTCTCACAGGGGTAAACAAATGACATGAACTTTTGGACTGCAATTTCAGTGGTTGAAACAGTAGTTATAAATATATTTAAGGCAAAGGAGCACCCAAAGATAGAATTACATGAAAACTATGTGGCTTTTTCAGTTACATTGTCTAATATGTCTCTGTTGACAAAAGTTGTAACTGGAGTCTGTTGACAAAAATCCATCCTGTGTGTTTTTCTTGGTCTGTTAGTAGTCAACAGTCTTGTCCCAAACTTTAAGTAATCACCTAGACCTGGTAGTAACCCTTGCGATGGGCCTTTACTTTTCAACTCAGTAGGCTTCCCCAGGACTGAGGAGGAATGTCAGCTCTACGTGCAGTTGTTCTTCAGCATCCCATAGAGATTCTAGCATGCACTGTTAATACCACTGTCTGTGAGGGCTCGAGTCCATTTTATACAGTATATTAGTATTTACATATACACTAAGTATACCCTCATGAATATTTTATTTAGATCATCTGTAGCTTATTTGTAATCCTTAGTACAGTATAAATGCTCTATAATTGTTAAGCTGTATTATTTAGGGATTGGTGACAAGTTGCAAGAAGTCTGTATTTGTTCATACAGATGTATTTTTCCCCCCACATATTTTTGTTCCAAATAGTAGGTTGAGTCCATAGTTGCATAACTGTTAGATACAACTGTATTACATGGCACATTCTTTTGGTTTTCATTTATTAGTGATACATCACTTTATTCATTTATATTTCTTACTTGGGAAAATGCACGTTAGACTGTGGGTGAGTTTTGATAAAATTGGAACTAGCACATACCCTGTTAGAAGTGAAAATGTGTATGAGAGCTACAATATACAAATGATCCACTTTATTAATTTGTGTTATTTCCCTGTCTACTGTTGGCATTTAAATTTTTGGCACCTGGCAAAATGTGGGGAATAGAGATTGTGGTGTAAAGTGATGTTACCATGTGGTTTTAAGTAGAAGTAACATGGTTAGAGCTATTTAGATGAGAAGGATCTGTATTTTGTGCTCTATCTACATTATCACATAATTCTGGTGCTTTGTATGGTACATGGGAAGGGAAGGATGGCAGATAAGACAACGACAAATCTTTCCTTTTAGATACATTGGAACTTTTATTAATTGCATTAGTTGGAGATAGGGATTATTTCTGAAATTTATTCCCATCCAGGTAAAAACTGATTGGTTTGCTGAAAATAATGAACGTACGCCATTGTCAGAGCTAAGAAAGGGTATTTGTTCTTAGCCAGACAGTCCACATTTTAAGCAGGAAGCTAGAGGATAAGTTTTCCTACAAATGAAGTTCTCCCTGTGCTGAGCATAATGAACGGGCTAAGGGAAAGAGAATAGAGAAGAAGAGGTTTTGGGCTTGAGAGATGGCTTAGCAGTTAAGACACTTGCCTGCAAAGTTTAAGGACCTAGGTTTGACTCCCCAGAACCCATGTAAGCCACATACACATGAGGCACATGCTTCTGAAGTTCATTTGCAGTGCCTAGAGGCCCTGGTGGGCCCATTCTCATTTATATTTCTCTCTCTTTCTCTCACTCATAAATAAATATTTTACAAACAAGAAGAGTTTTTAATTGCATATATTTGTGTGATGACATCTCTACTCACTACTGAGATTTTAAATGAGCTGCACTAAAACCTGAAAAGGAAACAAAATAAGTGACAAAGAACAATGAACAATGACCTGGACAAGGGTCTGAGGGATGCTGCTATGTCTTTTTGCCTGTTGACATAAGGGAATTGTGCTTTGTTTTCCATGTACATCTTAGAATGCTTCTGAATTGTTAGAGCAGCCGTGCATGTAGCTCTGTCAGGGAAAAGCCTGTCTTGAGATGAGGCCTTTGAATACTTTTTTTTTTTTTTTCCAAGGTAAGGTCTTTTACTCTAGCCCAGGCTGACCTGGAATTCACTATGTAGTCTCAGGGTGGCCTTGAACTCACAGTGATCCTCCTACCTTTGTCTCCTGAGTGCTGGGATTAAAGGTGTGCACAACCATGCCCGACTTTAAATACATTTTTAAATAGCCAAAAAGAAAAAGTTTGTTAGGAGATAGGAAGAGGACAAAGATATTAATAGTTGACAAGTAGGTATCAAGGGGAGCAGTCTTAAATACTTTAATGAAAGAAATTAAGATCAGTATGGGTGAAAATTAACATGAAATATCTTAACCCACTTGACTTGTTAACTTAAGTTATTGAAAAAACTTGAAGACAAATTGTTGGTTATTTGTAACTATGGAAAGTAGAGCAGTATTAAAGAATGCATGCAAATAAAATGTAATCTGAAAGTTCTGAAATTTACGGCTTAGTTCCAGAGACTATATCTGAACCATGTAACATTTTTTCTATCATAGAATCCCAGCATCAAATTGTTAGGATGATTCATTATGGGATGTATTTATTAGTTCGTTCCTTCCTTCCTTCCTTCCTTCCTTCCTTCCTTCCTTCCTTCCTTCCTCCCTCCCTCCCTCCCTCCCTCCCTCCCTCCCTCCCTCCCTCCCTCCCTCCCTCCCTCTTTCAAGGTAGGGTCTCACTCTAGTCCAGGCTGACCTGGAACTCACTATGCAGTCTCAGGGTGGCCTTGAACTCACAGCGATCCATCTACCTCTGCCTCCCGAGTGCTGGGACTAAAGGTGTGAGCCACCATGCGCTGCTAATTACTTCTTAACTGTGATAAAAATACCTGACAAAACCAATTTAAGGAAGGGAAAGGTTTATTTTGACTGGCAGTTTGAGAGTCCAGTATAGCATGGCAGGGAAGGCACAGCAGCAGGAGCTCCATGTAGCTGGTCATAGTTCAGCAGCATCCAGGAAGCAGAGGGCGCAGAGAATGTACGTGCAGCCCACTCTTCTCTTTATACAAGACCCTCCCCATGGATTGGTAGTGCCCACAGTTAGGGTGGCTCTTTCCCTCACTTAACTTAATATAGAAACTCCCTCACAAACAAGATTAGTTTGAAGTTTGTTTTTACTATAATTCTAAATCCTATCATTTTGATATGATAAACCATCACAAGATGTTTTTTGGATTTCATCAAGGGATTTCATTGTGGGCTGAAGTTTTTGGCTTATGCAATGGATATAAGCAAGGATGTTTTGGATGGATTGACCATGTCCTGGAGCACACATAATGTTCCTTGGGAAGACCTTCAAACACTTGCTTCCTTTTTATAGTCCCTCAGAGTATGCTTTCTTGGTCAATATCCTTGATGACTTGCTTAAACTACTGTAAAAATCATATACACATTTTCAAAGAAAATGAATACATATTCACTATTACATGTCTGAAGAGATTGTGGTATAGTTTAGTGGTAGAGCACTGTCTGTGAGGTCCTGGATTCAGTGCCTAAGTAGTACCATGTGAACACCTTCACACCTCATTGTAACCCTAAAAAACAACCCTGAACAACTTGACAGGCTGCAACAGCAGCTCTAATTCAACCATGTTATGTTGAATTTAACAAACTCTCTCTTCCTTTAGAATGTAGTGTTGAATAGGGTAAATTGAATTTAAACCTCTCTCTTTAGAATGTAGGGTGGATGGGGTTCAAAAGAAAAAAAAAAAAGCTGGTCATAGTAGCTCACTTGGAAGACTGAAGAAAAGGATTAGGAGACTGAAGTAGAATTGCCATGAATGTGAGGCTTGCTAGGGTTACAAAGTGAGCTCCAGGTCAGTTAAGCTAGAGGGAGAAAAACCCTTTCTCAAATAAAAACAAAACTAATGGGTTGGAGAGATGGCTTAGTGGTTGAGACGCTTGCCTGCGAAGCCTAATGACTCATGTTCGACTCTCCAGGTCCCACATAAGCCAGAAACAGTGACACAAGCATGCATTGTTGCACATGCACCCAAGGGTGGCACACGTCTGGAGTTTGATTGCAGTAGCTGGCAGCCTTGGTGTGCCAATTCTCACTCTCTCCCTCTCCTCTTCTTTCTCCTGTTTAAAAGAAAAAGGCCATTCTGTTGGGCTTGCCTCCCCCCCCCCCAAAAAAAAAATCATGCTTTATATTTAAAATAAGAAGTTAACTATTGGGGGTGGAGAGATGGTTTAATTGTTAACCCTAAGGATGCAGGTTCGATTTCCCAGTACCCATGCATGCCAGATGCGCATGGTGACACATGTATCTGGAGTTCGTTTGCAGTGGCTAGGGGCCCTATCACACCCATTCTCATTCATATATTCTCCCCATAAATAAAAACAAGTTTTTAAGTGAAATGTTAAAAGATTCTAAAGATGTCAGCATATGAATGTGTTCACTATGAAAAACATGATCTAATTCCCTGCTATGAAACTTTTTCCACTGATCTATCACTTAAATGAGGACAATACATATTTCATGAAGTGCATGAAGGGATTAAATGTCCTCAGTAAGTACATGGTATGTGTAGTAAGTACTCAATAAATAAATAAGTCACTCACAGGGTGTAGGCTCTCATAAAAGAAATATAGTAACCAAAACAAAAATTATCCCTACGCTGATCTTATTTCTCTGAACATGTCCCCCCCCCTTTTTGTTTGTCATTAACTTTTTTCAGTGCCAGTTAATAAACTACAACAGCATGTAAAGTACGTAGTACCTATTAGAGAATGTCAACTGTTCTGTCTGGCTTACAGAGGGCAGATCAAGTGAATAATGGAAAATTGAAAATACAGTTGGTGCTTGAGTAACAGATGGTTTAAGGAGATAAGACCATCTTTTTCTTCAAAAGTTAAGTTCGGGGCTTAGTGGTCAAAGATGCTTGCTTTCAAGAAAGCCCACCAGCCCTTGTTCGATTGTCCAGCACTTGTGTAAAGCTGAATGCAAAGTGGAGCATGCTTCTGTAATTCTAATAAGCCTGGGCCTATGACACTGGGAGGCTGAGCAAGAAAATCTGAAGCTCATGGGCCAGGTAGTGTTTTGTTCATTCACAGTAGCAAGAGACCTTGTCTCTAAGAAGATGGAGTATACACTTTGAGGTTGTCCTCTAAACCTTCATGTGTGTGTCCATATACATCAACTCACACAAAAATTAAGTTAGAAGTTCAAATTACAGATAATAAATGAAAGTTGTAGAGTGCCTGTGTTTTCTAATGATTATAGGTTATCTGTTTGGGCATGAACTGCCTCAGTAGGTGGGAGATTTCCTATTACTTGACAGAACTGATCCAATATTACAAAGAAGATTGAAATACTAGGTGTTTGAGTTAGATTTTACAACTTTCTCAGTTCCTTGTAGCCTTGTAATTCTGTCAGTATAACAGTAGAACCCTTTTTTAGTTTTTTGAGGTAGGGTCTTGCGCTAGCCTAGGCTGACCTGGAATTCACTGTGTAGTCTCAGGGTGGCCTCAGACTCGGCAGTTCTCCTGCCCCTGCCTCCTGAGTGCTGGGATTAAAAGCATATGTGCGCCACCACGCCCAGCAGAACCCTGAATTTTTAACATCTGTTTTTCTGTTGTAGAATTAGAATATTAGTTCTGGATAATAACAAAACCAGGTTAAAAGTCTTGTGATCTGTGTTCCATTTTTATTGAGCTATATGGAATCCTCTTACTTTATTTCAGGTACAACTGTAACCGCTACAACGAGGACGATGCAAAGGCAGCAAGAGATGCACAGGAGGTAAGTGCACTTCTTACAGGATGACAGTTGACTAGGAGAGCACCTAATACTTTTTTTCTTTTTTTTTTTTTTTGGTTTTTGGTTTTTTGAGGTAGGGTCTCACTCTAGTTCAGGCTGACTTGGAATTCACTATGGTGTCTCAGGGTGGCCTTGAACTCACCGTGATCCATCTACATCTGCCTCCCAAGTGCTGGGATTAAAGGCATGCGCCACGACGCCCGGCATCCTGATACATTTTTTTTAGGGAGTAATTTAGTAGAAGCCTTTAATTCTGAAATATTTGTAGTAAGACATTTCAATAAATACTGCATAATTACCTACATCTGGAAAGGAAATCTTATTGATAAATACAGATTAAGAATATTCTTTTTTTAAATTTTGTTTTCTGAGACAAGGTCTTTCCAAGTGCTAGGATTATAGAAGTGTGCCACCATGTTCAACCTCCCCCCCACCTTTTTTTTTTTGAGGTAGCGTTTCATTCTAGCCCAGGCTGGCCTCAATCTCATAGCAGTCCTCCTACTTATGCCTCCCTGCTTCTCTCCCCACCCCCCGTTTTTTTGTGCTGTTTTATTGTTTATTTTGAGATAGGATTTTTATGCTAGACTTGAATTTCATAATCTTCCTGCCTCAGTCTGGGATTGTAGATGTGTGCTGCTATACCCTGCCACAAAAGCAGCCTTACTAATTTGTTTGCTTCTTTTAAGTTAAGCTAGTTATGTTGCATAATTTCAGATTTCAGTAGTATCCTGGCATCAGTACTGACCTCTGCATCCTGCTTACCCAGAAAGCAGAGTAGAGGATCAACTGTAACGTGATCCTACTTCTGTACTATGTTAGGCAAGATACCTCCCCCCGCCACACACATGTATATGGACAGGTGTGCATGTGTGTATACGGAGGGCAGTGGTCAACATTAGGGGTCTAACTCAGTTGCTCTCCACCTATTTCTTTTTTTTTTTTTAATTTTTTTATGTAGTTACTTGAAAGTGAGAGAGAGAGAAAGAAGCAGAGAGAGAGAGAGAATGGGCGCGCCAGGGCCTCTAGCCACTGGAAACGAACTCCAGACGCATGCGCCCCCTTGTGCATCTGGCTAATGTGGGTCCTAGGGAGTCAAGCCTCGAACCGGTGTCCTTAGGCTTCACAGGCAAGCGCTTAACCACTAAGCCATCTCTCCAGCCCCACCTATTTCTTTTTATTTAGAAGAGTCTTTCACTAAACTTGGAACTTACTGATTAGCTGGCCAGCAAACAACAAGGATCCTCCTGTTTCTACCTCCTCAGCATTGGGATTACAGCTGCCTACCACCATGCTCAACTTCTATTTTATTATTATTTTTTTATTTTAAGTATGTTTTATTTATTTGAGAGAGGGAAGGAGGCAGAGAGAGAGAAACAGAATGGGCATGCCAGGGCCTCCAGTCCCTGCAAACCAACTACAGATGCAGGCGCCCCCTTGTGCATCTGGCTTATGTGGGTCCTGGAGAGTCAAACTGGGATCCTTTGGCTTTGCAGGCAAACGCCTTAACCACTAAGCCATTTCTCCAGCCCTTATTTATTTATTTTTGAGAGAGAGAGAGCGCGCGAGCGCACATGCCAGGACCTTCAGCCTGCTGTGAACAAACTCCAGTCATGTGCACCCCCTTGTGGTACATATGTGCAACATTGTACACTTGTGTCACTGCTTCTGGCCACATGGAATCTGGAGATTTGAACATGTGTTCTTAGGCTTCTCAGGCTAGCACTTTAACTGCTAAGCCATCTCTCCGGCCCTTTTTTAAGGTGTTTTTTTTTTTTTTTTTTTTTTTTTTTGAGGTAGAGTCTCACTGTAGCCCAGTCTGGCCTTGAACTCACAGCTTATCCTCCTACCTCTGCCTCCCAAGTACTGGGATTAAAGGCGTCCACCATTGCGCTCAGCAACCATGCTCTATTTTTATGTGGGTAGTGGGGATCTACACTCAGATCCTCATGTTGCAGGCCATCTCCCTAGCCCCTCTCACTTGTTTTTACCTCATTGTTCCTCATGCAATTATAATGATTAGAGGTGAGCCGATTTGAATCAGACTGTCACAGGAGCTGGGAAATAGATATTAAGGGATAAGAAAATAACTTGCCTAATATAGAAGGAATTAAAACACTAGTTGTGGATTAGATTTCAACACTATCAGTTTCTTTTAATACGGGTAAGTCTTAACATGGTTGGAGACCCTTTGAATTTGGTAGTAGTCTCCCCCCCCCCCCCCCCGGATTTTTTTTTTTTGTTTTGTTTTGTTTTGTTTTGATGTCGGGTCTCACTCCTGGAATTCACTGTGTATCTCAGGGTGGCCTTGAATTCATGGTAATCCTATCTTTGCCTCTCAAGTGCTGGAATTAAAGACGTGTGTTACCACACCCAGCTCTGAATTTGTTAGTTTTATCCATTGTGAACTCCTGGGAACACAGACCTGTTTTGTCAAATGGTTTTCCCAGCTGGATGCAATTTAAACTGTCATTTACATCATTTTATCATTATTCAGTTTTGTCAGATTATTTCTTTAAAATTTATTTTTACATTGTTATACCTGGTATGGTGGTGCATACTTGGGAGATCTCAAATTTGAGGCCAGTTTAGACTATATAGAGATTCCCTTGCTCCACCCCAATTAGTTTCTAATAGAAAATACCATTAACACAAATCTATATATTATTTTAGATTGTCACATTGGTAGAAAGTAAAGTACCATGTCTTTGTTGAGTATTTGATAGTCTTGCACAATATTTTGGGGAGTGTGAATTGGGTTGTTTGAGGTAGGTTTTTTTTTTTTTTTTTTTTTTTTTTTTGAGGCAAGGTCTCACTCTAGCCCAGGCTGACCTGGAATTCACTATGGAGTCTCAGGGTGGCCTCGAACTCACGGCGATCCTCCTACCTCTGCCTCCCAAGTGCTGGAATTAAAGGCGTGTGCCACCACGCCCAGCGTTTGAGGTAGTTTTAAGACTTAAGATTTGCTCAGCTATCTTCAGCTAGGGTGTTCCTTGAGGGCAGGACAGTGCTTATTCATTGCTGTGAACTGGCTGCCTAAGCACAAGGAGGTCTTCAAGGTCAAAACTAATTTTCATGACACCAGCATGATGCCATTTTTCATTCTCCAGGATGCAACACCTATGTGATATTTAGTGGTGACAGTGTTACTAATGTTAATAAATGGTGCTGAATGCATAGTTCTGCATTTTCTCAGGTGACTGTTAGGGTTAGGCATGAATATTTCTTTTTATAAGTCAACTTCCATTTTAGGGTATGTCTTAAATAATTTATGCAGTCTCAATGTATGAAATGGTTATTTTAAAATTCTGTAGCTTGCTTTGTGCCCAAGGGTAAATATAGATATATTTGGGGGCTGGAGAGATGGCTTAGCAAGGGCCCAAGTACAGTTCCACAGTGTCCACGTAAAGCCAGATGTACAAGGTAACACACATGTTTGCAGTTCATTTGCAGTGGATAGAGGCCCTGGTGCACTCATATTTCTTTCTCAAATGAAAATAAACTTTTCAAAAAAAAAAAGACTAAGACTTTTTATTGGATGAAGAGAAGGAAAGAGAGCTGCTTTTGATTTTTTGAGGCAGGATCTTGGCTGTTTGTGTATCTGAAACTGGCATTACAGGTTTTTGCTGGGATGGTGGGCAGTTTGAGGTAGGGTCTTGCTCTAAACCAGGCTGTATATATTCTCAGAGTGCCCTCGAACTCTTGCCAGTCCTCCTACCTCTGCGTCCCAAGTGCAGGGATTAATGGTATGAATGGTATGAGCTACCACACCCGGCCAGGATGCTATTTTGGTCGTTTCAAAGGACAAAAAAATGCTCACAGATTCCAGTTTTTGGTTTTAATATATATACTTAATATATATTTAATATTTATTTGAGAGGGAAAAGGAGAGATCATGGGCATTCCAGGTCCTCCAGCCACTGCAGATGAACTCTAGATGCATGCGCCACCTTGTGTATCTGGCTCAGGTGGGTCCTGGGAATCAAACTGGTCCTTAGGCTTCACAGGCAAGCCCCTTAACCACTAAGCCATCTCTCCAGCCCTGGTTTAAATATGTTTACTATAGTATCTTGAAAATATGTATAAATGTAAATCTAGCTATAAATTACTATTCTTATGCTTCATTATAACCAAACCAAGAGAACTACACAATCAGTGAGACTTAATTAGAATAATTAAACATTTGATTTAGCAGTTACGTGCTGAAATGAAATGACTATTGGTGGGCTGCTATATGGCTAGTTTCCTTTTTGCTTTATTGTTTTATAGCACTGTCATGTGATAACTTGGTCTGCCAATTACCTATATTTTGGCTATTCCTATAGAACTTCTTGATTGGTTGTTTGAGGCCAGATTTTAGCAATTTCACAAATAATAAGACCTGAAATTAAATATCATTTTTCTGTTAAAAGAAATTTATTCAGCTGGCCATGGTGGTACGCACCTTTAATCCCAGCACTCAGGAGGCAGAAGTAGGACATAAGGCTGACCTTAAACATCCTGATCCTCCTGCCTCCCTCCCAAGTGCTGGGATTACAGGGGTGTGCTACTAACCATGCTCAGTTTATGCACTGCTAAGGATTCTAGGGGTTTCATGCTATGCAAGCATTCTACCCTCTGAACCACATTCCCAACCCTCAGTTTTCTTTAAAAAAAAAAAAATCAAAATTCATGGTACGCTGAGACTGGGTTCTACCCACTCTTATCTACTGACCCTCAACTTTTATTTGTTTATTTATTTATTTGAGTGTGAGGGAGAGAGAATGGGCACGCCAGGGCCTCTAGCCACTGCAAACAAACTCCAGATACATGTGCCACCATATGCATCTGTCTTACATGGGTACTGGGGAATTGAACCTGGGTCCTTAGGCTTTACAGTCAAGTGCCTTAACTGCTAAGCCATCTCTCCAGCCCAGACCCTTAGCTTTTAACCTAAAATGTGTCACTTCCTAATTTTTCTTTTCATCTCTTGGTATATTTTTTGTTTTGCTTTTTCTGGTGTATATGTGTTTGTATGTTCATGCATGTGAGTGTGGGATTGTGCTTGCCACATTGTATATGTAGAGATCAGAGGTCAACTTGCAGGTGTGAGGCCTAACTTTCCACCTCTTTTGAGGCAGGGTCTCTCATTTGCTATTTGTTTACTGTTCTGTTTGCCAGCTAGCTGGTCCAAGAGCTTCATGGAAATGCTCCTGTCTCTACCTCCTATTTAGCTGTAGGCAAGATGGGATTACAGAAGCCCTCCATGCCCTCTGGCATTTCTATGGGGTCCAGAGTTCCTAACTCAAGTACTTAGTTAACTGAGCCATCTCCCCAGCCCAGCCCTTTCCTCTTGCTTTTAATTCCACTGAAATACAAGGCCATATATTTTTTTGATATTCTTTTCAGGTCTTTGGGGGCCCCCTGTCAAGGTGGGCTGACCTAGTCCTTGAACGCATAGCAGTCCTCCTGCCTCTGCCTCCTGAGTGTTGGTGTTAAAGGCATGTGCCACCATACCTGGCTTTTTCAGATTTGATCTTTTTTTTGAATTAACAAAGAAGTGTTCTTTTTCTTCTCTACTACAGTGTATTCACTTTTTATTTTTAGAGAGACAATTGGTGCGCCAGGGCCTCACCACTGCAGTTGAATTCTAGATGCTTGTGCCACTCAGTGGGCATGTGCAACGTTGTGCTTGCCTCACCTTACGTGGGCTTATGTGCATCTGGAGAATTCAACATGGGTTTTTAGGCTTCCCAAGCAAGCACCTTAACTGCCAAGCCATCTCTCCAGCCCTGCAGTGTATTTTTAATTACCGTGGTGGACTTTGGCTGCTTCTTATTTTGAATGATGAGTAGTCTGGCCATAGTACTTAAATGACAAATAGTCTGGCCATAGTATTCATCCCCTATTACTTTGTTTTGATGACCCCACTATCTCAGTTTCATTACCTAATTAATACAAGTTTTGACAGGTTCAAGCCACATTGTAACCATAGTACCTGGTGGTGCATTCCTGTAAGCCAACTACTCTTGAGTGTTGATAAAATCCTGTTCTAAGCTCTTAAGGCAGGATGAGATATTGTATATAGCTTGTAAGCTAATTTCTTCTATTATACTGTTAGCTAAGATACATTGTTTTTCTAGTATATGTGTATGTTAGACTGACCTAGAATCATATAAAATCTTAGGTTGATTTTACATGTGTAGCCTGTTTGTTGTGGACAGTGCTAAAAATAAATTGAAAGTGTAGGTATACTCAGTATGATGATTTTTTTGCGGGGGGGGGGGGGTTATATACCTGGACATGGCAGGGCTGTATCATATGATAGTAATGTTTTGGTTTTTTGAAGAACTTCCACATACTTTCCATAGTAGCTTTACTAGTTTACATTCCTGTCAGTAGTGGTGAAAGGAAATGTATCCTCACCAATACCTCTTTGGAGAAGAGCCATCCTAATAGGTGTGAGGTGCTATGTCATTGTGGTCTCATTTGATATCAGCTTTGGTATATAATACATACAATTATCTGACCTTTACTTTTCTTAATGGATTAGCGATCTAGGGCAGCCCTACAGAGGTACCTGTTCTACTGCAATCGCTACATGAACCACATGCAGAGCCTGCGCTTTGAGCACAAGTTATATGCTCAGGTGAAACAGAAAATGGAGGAGATGCAGCAGCACAACATGTCCTGGATTGAGGTGCAGTTCCTGAAGAAAGCAGTTGATGTCCTCTGCCAGTGTCGTGCCACACTCATGTATACTTATGTCTTCGCTTTCTACCTCAAAAAGAATAACCAGTCCATAATCTTTGAGGTAGGAGTAGCTCCTGGATGGGGCAAAGGCCAGCTCTGTCATAGATCTACTTAGTCTTTCATGGTAAAAATAGAGTTTTTAATGTGGTTGTCTGCTTAAAATTGTAGGTGAAAATGCCCTTATCAAGATAAAGTTCTAATCCTTGTACCAAACAATTTAAATTGATGTGATTGAGCCAGCTGCTAATGCACATGCCCACTGAGTTGGCACAAGCATCTGGAATTTAACTGCAGTGGCTATGTTTATAGTGGCTCTATAATAAACCCTAGATTAGAATCTTTGCTTTATTACTTTTTAGCTGTTGATTTTTGTTGTTGTTGTTGTGGTTTTTTTTGAGGCAAGATCTCTCTCTTGTAACCCAGGCTGTCCTCAGACTCGGCAGTCTGCCTGCCTCTTAACTTCTGAGTCCTAGGATTACAGAAGTGACTCATCACACACGGCTAGTATTTCTCTGTTTTAAAGGGATTATTAACTACTTTAGGATATTATGTGGTTTAAATAAGATGATCCATATGAATTTGACATATTGTAAGTTTTCAAGAAGTGTAACACTAACCTATAGTATTAGTAATATGGTGAAGATAACTGTTATCAGTAAAGATTTTTTAAGTAAAAATGTTCTTTTAAAATCAGTGTGTGAAATACTGATGTCCACAAATGAGTAGGCAATAGGAATAACAAATGGAAGCCGGGCACTGGTGGTGCACACCTTTAATCCCAGCATTTGGGAGGCAGAAGTAGGCGGATTGCTGTGAGTTCGAGGCCACCCTGAGACTACATAGTGAATTCCAGGCCAGCCTGGTCTAGAGTGAGACCCTACCTCGGAAAAAAACAAAACAAATCAACAACAAAAAAAAAACCCAGTAGAGCCAGATGTGGTTGGTGCACACCTTTAATCCCAGCACTCTGGAGGCAGTGGTAGAGGGATTGCCCTGAGTTTGAGGCCAGCCTGAGACTACATAGTGAATTCCAGGTCAGACTGAGCTACCCTACCTCAGGGAACAACCAAAAAAAAAAAAAAAAAAAAAAGAAACGTAGATGGCTTGTGTAGAACTGGTAGCTGTAGGAGCAAGGAACTGAATTGTACAGTTTGAATCTTGTGCTCAGTGTTTTTTGAAAGATGTGTTCAGTTGTATGTAATAGCTGCAGCCAAGGAAAGCAGTAACAGGGCTTTAACCTTTCAAGTTTTCTTGTAAGTTTTGAGCAAGGAGCAACTCTCAGATCTAGAAGAGTCCAAAAGACTTTCAAATTGGGGCTGGGGAGATGGCTTAGCAGTTAAGGCGCTTGCCTACAAAACCAAAGGACCTAGGTTTGCTTCCCCAGGGCCCACACAAGCTAGATGGACAAGGTAGTACTTGAATCTGAAATTCGTTTGCAGTGCCTGGAGGCCCTGGTGTACCCATTCTCATTCTGTCTCTCTATTTCTCCTAAATAAAATAATAAATAAAGACTTTCAAATTGTTCTCAATATTCTTCCAGAACAAATGAGTAGGTCCTTAACTCTTTAAACATTTAAAAAAATTTATTTGCCGGGCGTGGTGGCACACGTCTTTAATCCCAGCACTTGGGAGGCAGAGGTAGGAGGATCGCCTTGAGTTCAAGGCCACCCTGAGATTACATAGTGAATTTCAGGTCACCCTGGGCTACAGGCGAGACCCTACCTCAAAACAAAAACAGAACAAAACAAAACAAAAAAGACATTGTTATTTAGTAAGAATTGTTATAAGTGAAAGCCATTTGAGCTTTATAAGTATAGTTAAGCTACTTACCAAAATTATACTATTATTGTTGACAGCATTTTTAGGCAGCACACCAGCTTAAAATGATTTATAACCCTATTTTGGAGCCAGAATTTACTTTGTATTCTTTTTCTTGCAGAATAATCAAGCAGATCTAGAAAATGCCACAGAAGTCCTTTCTGGCTACCTTGAAAGAGATATTTCCCAAGATTCTCTGCAGGACATAAAGCAGAAAGTCCAAGATAAATACAGGTGAGATTTTAATAGCTGCTGGGCAAGAATTTCTGCCTATGGTGTTCTAGAATGTCTTAGTGGTGAAATTCTTTGTGGTGGTACTGGGGTTTACATATCCATTAAATTACCTGCCTTGTTTCTCATTGATTGTTTCTGTCCATTGAGCAAGAAGTTGCAAAGAGTAACACTGGTGAAGTGCAGAGAAGGAATTAAGTCCTTTCTTTTAATGGCTGATTCTATTTCATTTGAGTTTTAACTATTTAATCACTACACTGGAACAAAGAAAGTTTAAAAAGGGCAAGTGTTCATTAGGATGAGGGGATGAAAATAAAACAGTGGATTTGTCCAGGGAATGTTGTGGGTCATGGTTATTTACAAGTGAACTCTATAAAGTTAAATTTTTTTTTTTTTTTGAGAGAGAGAATGAGAATGGGCACACCAAGGCCTCCAGCCTCTGCAAACAAACCCCAGATTCGTGCACCCCCTTGTGCATCTGGCTTACATGGGTCCTGGGGAGTCGAACCTGGGTCCTTTGTCTTTGCAAGCAAGCGCCTTAACTGCTGAGTCATCCCTCCAGCCCCCTATATACTTAATTTTTATAGAATTGTTAGGTTTTTAAAATTCTCAGATTCAACTAATACACTATCGGAGCAAATATGATACTTCAAGATATGATGCCCTTTAAGCTAAAGATGTAAAATCTTTTATTTCTCAACATAAAGCTCTTTAAAAAAAATGTGTTTTTGAGTGTGAGTCAGGGTCTCACTCTTGCCTAAGCTAGCTTGGAACTCAGAGGAATCCTTACCTTAGCCGCCTCCTGAGTGCTAGGATTAAAGGTGTGAGCCACCACACTGGCCTCAATGTAAAATTCTTTCTTCCAAAGTTTTTCAGCTTTATAATAGAGTATGAAACTGGGGATTTAGTTCTAATATTTTCACTTCTCTTGGCTAATTGTAGCTACTACATTAGGTTTATGATAACAGAATTTATAGATGTGAATACCATTAAATGACTTGTTTCTTAAACTCTTATGAATCTGTAGAACTAAGGGGTTTGAATTAGGATTTCTGAGGCCCATCAGAACTTCTAATATATTATGACCCCAAAATTAATTTCCAGAGTTCAAGGCCACCCTGAGATTACCTAGTGAATTCCAGGTCAGCCTGGGCCAGAGCAATACCCTACCTTGAAAAACAAAAAAACAAATCAACAGAAAAATTTAATTTCCAGAACTAAGATTCATGACTTGTAAAAACAAACAAACATACAAAAAACTCTTTAGCTCAGTAGTAGAATGTTTGCCTAGTATATATGAGATACTCGATTTGATCCTTGGCACTAGTAAAAAGAAAGAAAAAGGAGACCTCAGAACAGTTAGAAGCAGATTGATGTGCCTATATATTTAGACCTAAAAATGTTCCTACTAAGACAGGTGTTTTGTTCCAAGTGTGGATAAATGTAAGGGTTTCTCAAAAAACTAAGAAAATACCTCTCTTTTTTCCATTATCAGGGGCTGACAAGGTTTGTTATTATTATTTTTTTTTCTCTTTGACTGCAGATACTGTGAGAGTCGACGAAGGGTTTTGTTACAGCATGTGCATGAAGGCTATGAAAAAGATCTGTGGGAGTACATTGAGGACTGAGAATGGCCCTGCATAAAATGAACTCTGAAAACTTTACCATCTAGAGTGCTCATGCAATTAAAAAACAAACAAACACAAACAAGGAGGCACTAAGCCTATTCTGACACTGCTGGTCTGTAGTACCAGAATTCTGTTTTGTTAACGGAAAGTTTAAGTAAATTATATTGTAATAAAAAAGGTAGATAAACCATTGTACAACAGTATTCTAGGCCGCCAACAAAGTGTGACAGACACACTAAAAGCCCTCCAACTTTAACTTGTAACGTAGCTTCATTCTCAAAGCTGACTTCTTTTTTTCTTTTTTTCTTTTTCCTGAGTGTAGTACAGTTAAATTTCAAATAGTTCATTGACACTGCTTTTCATGTCCAAACCAGCCATTTTGTTGTACTTTGGTAAAGGATCTCTTCCCCTTCCTCCCCTGCACATACAAATACACCCACATACAAATTGACTCTTTCTCTCTCACACCCCAAGGTCATGAGTGAATGATGATTATTAGCTACTTCTAAAGAGAAAATTCTTGGGAGGGGGATAGGAGTAGGCAGCGAGAGGATTAAACAAACAAAAAAACCACATAAACTTTGTATATGACTTTTAAAACAAGAGGACAACACAGTATTTTTCAAATTGTATATAGCGCATATGCATGGACAACGCAAGCGTGGCACGTGTTTGCATAATGTTTAATTACAAAAATATTTATTCTTTAAAAATCTTCAAGATTACGTCTATTTGCTGTGCATTTTCTTTCAGTTGGCTTTATTTTTCTGGGGTTAGGATACAGATGTGAAGACCTAACTAGAATGTTTCAGTTCCCCAGTCTTGAGGTTACTTTGCCCTTTGTGATTTTGGTATGCCTTTTGCTGGTCATGGGCCTCATGCCTTGTATTTATTCCCGACATTTGATCAGGAACAGGGTGGTCAAGTTCTGATTAAATGTCATGGCCGGCTAAAGACTACAACAAGGAATTTTGCTGTTCCAGTTCATGAATGATCCTTCCCTCACCCTACTCCACCATGGCCTTATGCCTCTGTCCCAGCCCCTGTGTGCCCAAGTCATGCACACAGCTGTAGGCTTCCTAGAATCCCCACCACATCTGGAGGAAGCATTTTAAGTTTCTTTTCCTGTTTTGTTTTCCCTGAATTGCTGCTTTGAGCCTTTTCAGATTTTAGTTAGGCTCACCTCTCATCCTTTTTCTGTGTTAGGGTGTTGAATACAAATGTTTTTGCTTTAAATATAAATAAATAGCCATTCACTTAGTCTCAGATTGTGAATTTAAAATGGTGGATACTGAAATTGCTTGTGTGCGTTGCAGTGGGCTGTTTGAAGGCAAGCATCCCAGAACATGATAATACCATCCAGTGCATTTAAGTAGAAATCACTGAGTTTGCTTCTTTTCTATTGTCAGCAGATAGGAGAATTAATAATGCATTTTAGCTGTGATGTCCATTTTTAAGAAATTTCTACTAAAAGCTATGTTAAAAGTAAAGGATGGTGGTGGTTTTAAATAACTATGTACCTGCTTAGGCCATTCTGGCTAAGGTATTTTTCAACAGGTCAGCATCCCTGAATCTGTCAATTTTGTATAAGAGTGCAGAGTGAACTAGGCAACTAGATTAAGAGGTGTAACTATTAAATACCAGTTTTGGCTGAGGACCTCTTTGTCTTCCTTTAACTGTTTTCGTGCCTAGGGAGTGTTTACCTTTTGTGAGGCAGCTTTGTCTGCTCTTGCATTGTACATCTTATTACTCCATTGGGAAGTAGGTTCACTTTCCTCTGGCCTTTTGCCTAAGTTAGGCTTTGCTGAATCAACCCTACTTTTCCTTTTAGAAAAGGTTGTTACAGGAGATGGACTTGCAACTACTTTTCCCATCACAAGTCAGTGAGTGAGTGCTGAGTACATTATGCTGCTTCCTTAAACCACGTGTTGCTTTAGGATCAACTTGACCTGTTTGTACCTTTTTTTTCTTCCCCTTCCTTGCCGCCTCAATGTTTGCTTCTTTCATATTCTCTTTGCCTCTTTCTTCCCCCATCATCCATTTGACTTTGACTTTATTTTACATTAAATAACTGCATCACTCTTAAAGAAATCTATCAAAACCAAGGAGATTTTTTTCTTAAAGAAAGTTCAAGTAAGTTCCTTTCCCTGGTAACTTTGAAAAGCAACCAGAATTGTTATATAGATATATGTGGTCCCTTAAAATGCTTTGTATATATGGTGTTCTAAAAAAATTACCAGTTAACTTTGCAGTATCTAGATTTTGAGTGTCATACATCCTCTTCACATGCCCCCTCGTAACAAGTATCCAAAAAGTGTGTTGCGCTTTATAGTGTCAGCCCCCCCTCATGGAGGAGTAGTGCTTTTTAGTTCCAGTGTTGGCATGCGACCTGAGGGTATTGGCAGTTGTGGGTGCACTCCCTAACTTGTATGGTTAAGGTGAATTAGCCCGTCTTGCTACTTCCAAGCTTTTATAGCTGTCTCCATATTTGACAGAATTAATTGCTTCTGTTAGTAGTTTCAGTGCCCCCAGCTGAGATAGGCAAGCCATATTGTATGACAGCTTCCCTATTTCACCTACCTAATTCTACCAGAGGGCTCTATTTAAAGTGAGCACCAGGGGTCTCCCTGTCATGCAGAGGTTAGTTACTTTGTCTTGAAAGTGCATGCTTCATTTGATCAGTTCATTAAGCAGCAGATGGACTTTCAGTGATTTACAATAACATTTTGATCCAAAGCTCAGGACACATACCATAGTGGTAAAATGGAGTAGCATATAATATCACCAGGCTAAATTCTGTGTAATTTGCTGCAACTCAGATTGTATGTTTTATGTGTGTTTAAATAAATTTATTAAATACACATGTGTATACATACACCCATATATATATATATATATGTAGGTATATATATATATATATATATAACAGATCCAAGACTGACTTGATTTGAAATGATTGAATCTGCTGTGTAATATGTGGTTCAGCTGTGATTAGGAGCTGAAATTTAGTACAAGAGAAAAGGACAATATAACAAACAATTTAGCTATATATCCCGGTATAGAGCACTTGGGGGAGGGCGGGGTGGGTTGGTGAGACAATCAGATCAGTAAATTGATGACATGCTCCTGACCCTGTGATTTTTGTGCATAGAGCAAGCACCCTGTGCTGTGCTGTGGAAATAACTGTTCTTAGATTTTCATTGTAACTGGACTGTTCAGGTTGCCCACAGGGAAAGAACATTCCTAATTCTAATAAAATAAACTTTTATTTTGTTATTCCATTAGTTACTTACGTTTATTTTTATAGTTGACAATGACGACTAGGTGGCCAAAAGCCACCTGTGTAATGTGCCTTGTTCACTGTTCCTACTTAATAAAATGTCAAGATTTGGTTCAGAATTCTTGCTGGGAACTGTGAATGAGAGACCATCTACAACATTTAACTTGGCTAATGAAACCTTCGGAGCATTTTCTGAAAGCTTTCTGACATCTCAAACACTGACGTTAGAGTATTGTTTGTATTGTAACAGTAACACATACTTGATGCTCAGTAGATCTTTTTTATTTTTTGATTTTAAATATATTCCAAGTTATTTTCATCCCACAAAAGTACTTCCCATTACTTCCATTTAGAAGCTGGTATTTCCCATGGGAATAGAGAGAAAGCTGTCATCAAGAAGATCTTAAAAGTTGAAGACACTTACTTTTGTTATTTATAACCAAGGCCAGACTTTAGTAGAACAAATTTAATATGGTCTTATTGGATGTGTAATTGTAATATTTCATTTTTATCATTTCCATCTTCAAAACACTTAAGTATATATCACATTCTAAAAGACATGAGTAAAAATTGATTTGTCTTACAATGAGGAAAATAAGGTTCAATAATCTGTAAGTAATGTGTCCAATGTTTCAGTTTATTTTTTCATGAACCAGAGCAGTATATGACTACCTCTGTATAATTTTCTCATTCTGGTCTCAGAATGATCCAGTGTTCAGGACTGGAAAAGGTAGTTTTTATAGTGCTTTTAAACCACACATCAAAGGCTACATAAATGTCTATCGGTACTATTTAGAGAATTACCATTTCTCTGAACTTTAGTTGCAGAATTTGCAACTGATGTAGTCTTGTTTTGCCTCATTGTTGGAAACCAGTCATGAATAGAAAAGCCTTCCCAGCTTTCAAATTAAAGCAGTCAGTCCCTGTGTAAAGATGATCACATGTGATAGTTGAGGTTTAGCATGATTTATTTGCAGTTGATATAACCTTCAGTTTGAAAAATATTGGAGAGTTCACAAAAACTTGTTACAGAATTTAGTATAGCAACCATTTGGTCTCAGCATTTCTTTGGAACTGGATTTCATTTAAAAGGGGAAAAACTCTGGCTACTTGTGGCGATCCTCCTGCCTCTGCCTCTCAAATGCTGTGACCTCAGGCATGTGCCCCATGCCCATTCGTCAAGCTGCTAATACACAGCACAAGGGGGAAATCCTGACTCTTTCAGAAGCAGGACAATCTTTGGACAGAGCTTTCATATTCCTAGGATAAAGTTGGTATATTTATTTATTTTTGGAATATACTTTCCTTATTTAAGATGAAATAGCCAATTCAGAAATCCTCAGTTGGAAGTCAAATTCTACTGTAATAGTGAACAGGAAACTTTTTTAATCCTTGGGGATTTAAAATCCTGCCTCCCCCCTCCCCCCCATAGGGTTTCACTCCAGCCTAGGCTGACTTGGAACTCACTCTGTGGTCCCAGGCTGCCCTCAAACTCACAGGAACCCTCCTACCTCTGCACCAGAGTGCTGAGATTAAAGGCACGCATCACCACACCAGGCCTGTATATAGTCTGTATTTGAGAGTGAAGAGGTGGCTAGAAAGAAAATGGATGCACCAAGGCTTCTAGCCACTTCAAAGAAATTCCAGAGTCATGTGCCACTTTGTATATCTGGTGTTAACAGGTACTGGGGAATTGAACTCAGGTCCTTAGGCTTTGCAGGCAAGCACCTTAACTGCTGAGCCATCTCCAGCCCCTAACATGTTTTCAGGCAGCAGCTAATCTTGAAGCATTTAGAATGGGAGAAGTAGTAAGAGATTCTTGTGTAAAGCATTTTCTGGCTGTTATGGTTTGGAGGCATAGATACGCTTATTCAGTGCCATTTTCCCTAGAGTAGCTTCTTTATAAACTAATCACATTGATAAGGAGCAACTCTAAAAACGCCCTCAGGGATACTCAAACAGTTTGGTAAAGACCAGAATGCCCTCATTGAGGTGGGGTATAAGAAGAAGTGGACTATCATCAATCACAGGAAAGGTACACATTGATGAATTCATAGTTGGGTCACGTTTATCTGATTCCATATAGTCATTCTACTGTGCTATGTTGTCATTTTATAGCAACATGAGAATCAAAGAAAACTAATGGGAAAATCTGGTTATAAGCAATAAGTATACCATTGCTAACTTCAGCATAAATAGAGCTGTAGATTCTCAAAGGCAGGATAAGATTGGACCTGGAAATCAAAAGGCCATGTGAAACCCCTTAACTGGTAGTACCTACCACCTGTACCCCAACTTTGCTCATTTGAGCAGTTGCTGCTTCCTTCACTGCCCCACAGCTCCATGTGGTGGTAACTGTTGCAGACAACAATAACCATGGGGTAGGATTATCATTACAAAGGCTCATGAATGCTTCCCCCAGTGGATTGCATGTCATGGCTAACTGCATAGAAAATAGCTTTGACCAAATAGAAATGCCCAGAAAGTTTAAGGGAATGGGGAGAATGAGTTCAAGAGCTGGGAAAATTGTTCAGTGGTAGATGTTTACCTAGCATGTGTGAGACCTAGGATCAGTTTCCACCACGATACCCACACAGAGTTATATTAACTCCTCCTCATGACTAAGTTTGGTTGACAATAACTTTGTTTCAACTCATAGTCTAATTAAACAAGTTTCCTTTTTTAGAAATAGAGATTCAGAGAACGATCATTTCCCTGAGGTCATCTTGTTAGCTTAAAGTGGTGAAATGAGGTTTCAAAACCTCGGTTCCTTTAACACTTGGGCACTAGAGTACTGCAGCAAACCAGAGGTCTTTCGAAGCTCAGCCATGATTTTTTTAAAAAATTAATTTATTTGAGAGAGAATTGACGCACCAGGGACTCCAGTGACTGCAAACGAACTCCAGACGTGTGCACCACCTTGTGCATCTCTGGCTTATGAATGGGTCCTGGAGAATCAAACTGAATCCTTTGTCAGCCACAAATTGTTAATACAAAATGACCCAGCCAGCTAAGAGAGGTAGAGCCACACAAGTTGCTTTGCAAACAACCTAAAAGCACCTTTAAAAGTTATAGACCGATTTAACAGCTTCCAGTCTTAGATTGCCTTGGAAACAAACTCCAATGACCAACTCCTTTTTGATCTGTTTTGTACTCAAAGCAGATATCACTTTTGTTGATTAAAAAAAAAAAGTATGTTTTTGCCCCCTGGTAAATTTTTTTGTTTGTTTCAAGGTAGGGTCTCATCCAGCCCAGGCTGACCTTGAATACACACACACACACACACACACACACACACACACACACACAATCAATGTATATAAAGTAATATATTTCTTGGGTGACATTTGGTATCTTGACACTTGTAAATCCTCCACTTTCTACATCTGGGCAAAACTTTACACACATTTCTTTAGTTGAGATGAAAAAAGAGGCAGTGAGTATAGGTGTACCAGGGCCTCCTTCCACTGAAACTCCAAATGCATGCACCACTTTGTGCATCTGGCTTTATATGGGTATTGGGGAGTCAAACCTGGGCTGTAGGCTTTGCAGGCAAGGCCTTTAACTGCTGAGCCCTAAAAGTTTCTCCAGCCCTAAAAGTTTACTTTTAAAGCCATCACCACCTGCCACAGTTTATTCAAGTTTCACTTACTAGGGTGGTTATAAAAAGATAAAACCATTTCTATAAAGAGCACAATTTATTCCCCATTAATCTCTTCAGGCTGAAAACTTGAGTCTATACCATTTAGAATCCTTACTGATGGCTAAAATTTGTTTCCACATGTTAATACCTACAAGCCACTTACCATCAAATAGCTACTTGGATTTTTAAACATTTTATTTATTTTATTTATTTGAGACGGAGAGAGAGAGAGAATGGGCACGCCAGTGCCTCTGGACTCTGCAAACGAGCTCCAGATGCATGCGCCACCTTGTGCATCTGGCTTACATGAGACCTGGAGAATCGATAATGGGCCCTTATGCTTCACAGGCAAATGCCTTAACCACTAAGCCATCTCTCCAGCCCCAGCTATTTGGATTTTTAATCTGTAGCTTGTTCATTGTGAATTTAGCTGGATAGAAAATTGGTCAGACTGGGATTTCTGAAAACTAAGCAAACAGCAGAATTTCGTTCTAAGTATTTTTTAGGAACCCTAAAAAAATTATGTTAATGTCTCAGTTTGCTCTTACAGGGGAAATCTCTGTGTGTACTCCCATTCTGAAGGTCAACATTTTCTTGGTATGTAGTATAAAATGATAATCAGCATATCTATATTTGGGCAGTAGACATTCAAATGAACTATTTCAAAGTTGTTAAATTAACCACATCTGCTCTCAAAGCATTTATAACCTAGTTATCTTCCTGATATGAAAAAAAATGTTTGGTTACTAATAAAATTTTACCACATACCTTGACTTGTGGTTCATTTCTACCTATCCAGGACAAATACTAGATTTTTTTACATAAGGGATCTGAGTGTTTACCTGTTTTGGAAAGGATACCTACTTAGAATAGGAGAATTTTTTTGAGACAGTGTCTTGCTGTTGTAACTCAGGCTGGCCTCCAACTTTTAATCTTCCTGCCCCAGACTTCCAATATTGGGATTATGTCTGTATACTATTATGGCCTGCCTAGCTAAAGGTTATGACAGTAAGTACTAGAATATACAAGTAATGAAATTGCATATATCTCCATGTTCTTCATGCCCATTTTAAGAATTTGTCTATTATGTTGACTAGCGTGCCATAAGCTAACTATTCTACTTTAAAACGACCCCCATGATGTATTCTTATAAAAACTTAATACAAAAGCCGGGCGTAGTGGCACATGCCTTTAATCCCAGCACTCAGGAGGCAGAGGTAGGAGGATCACTGTGAGTTCGAGGCCACCCTGAGACTACATAGAGAATTCCAGGTCAGCCTGGGCTAGAGTGAGACCCTCCCTCGAAAATCAAAACAAAAACAAAGTCAGTGCCTTAAAATGATCAACTGTTTGCACACTAACGGAAATAAAATTGCTGGTTCCACAAAATGGATTCACACACCCCAAATGCTATTTCTTTAGGATATGGGATTATATGGCTCTTAAATTCCATAATCAAGGGGTTAGCCCAACAGGTTATAGCCCAAAAACTAGTAAATACAGAGTTGAAAACATGCTCCAGGAACAAGAATTCTTTACTTACATTGTTTTAAACTGACATACAGAGATTTATATATGATAATTGCACACATCTTAGGTATTTGGTTAGATGTGTTTGTTTTCTTTTTCGAGGTAAGGTCTCACTCTAGCCCGGGCTGACCTGCAATTCACTATGTAGTCTCAGGGTGGCCTCAAACGCACAACGATCCTCTGAGAGAAAAAGGCACAAAAAGAGAACGGGCATCCCAGGGCCTCCAGCCATTGCAGATGAACTCAAGATGCATGTGCCACCTTCTGCAGCTGGCTTACATGGGTCCCAGGGAATCAAACCTGGGTCCTTAGTCTTCATAGGCAAGCACCTTAACCACTTACATTTCCAGCCCCTGGCTCTTGGTAATTTTTTATTGTTTTTTCAAGGTAGGGTCTTGCTCTAGCCTGGGCTGACCTGGAATTCACTATATAGTCTCCAAGTGGCCTCAAACTCACGGCAATCCTCCTACCTCTTTCTCCCAAGTGCTGGAATTAAAGGCGTGTGCCACCATGCCCGGCTCCAATATATTTCTTAATTTTAGAGCAAGAGAGAGGGAGAAACAGACTGAGGGGAGAGAGAGAATTTGGCTTGCCAGGCCCTCGTTCACTACAATCACATTCCAGACGCACGTCACCTAGTGGGCATGTGCACCCTTGCACCTGCCTCACCTTTGTGCATCTGGGTAACATGGGATCTGGAGAATAGGATATGAGTCCTTAGGCTACGCAGTTAAATGCCTTAACCGCTAAGCCATCTCTCCAATATTTATTTTGTTCGCTTTTGAATTTATGTACTCTAGGATCTGGCTTCTTTCATTTCTGCTTTCAAGACATCCATATTGTATGTATCAATAGACCATCCAATATTGCTGAGTGGTATTTTATTTTATAAATATAACTTGTTTATCCATTTTATTTTAATAACTTTTACATTTCCAGTCTGTGGCAATATTTTTTGTGCATATATGCTTTCATTTCCCTTGGTTAAATATCTAATTGCAAAAAAATAGAGTAATGTTTTAACCTTACCTTTAACTTTGTGAAGCTTTTGTCATTTTATTTTAATTAATTATTATTATTATTATTTTTTTGAGGTGGAGTCTCGCTTTAGCCCAGGCTGACCTGGAATTCACTATGTAGTCTCAGGGTGGCCTGGAACTCATGGGGATCCTCCTACCTCTTCCTCCATAGTGCTCAGATTAAAGATGTGTGCCACCACGCCCGGCTTACTTTTGTCATTTTGCATGTCTGTCATTGATGTACGGAAGTTCTAGTTGTTCTATATTTCTTTCAACCTTTCCTGTTGTCAGTGGTGGTTGTTTTTTTTTTTTTTTTTTTTTTTTTTTTTTTTTGAGACAGGGTCTTGTCTGGTTAAAGCTGGCCTCATATTTAAGATGCTCCTGCCTCAGCCTCCTTAATGCTGGGATTATAGATGTGTACCACCACACCTGCTCTATCAGTACTCTTATTATACTAATCATCTTAGCAGGTATGAACTGTGATTTTCATTTGTATTACTTTTATTTTTTTTTTCCTTTGGTTTCTTTGAGGTAGGGTCTCATTCTAGCCCAGGCTAACCTGTATTCACTAGGTAATCTCAGGGTGGCCTTGAACTCATGGCAATCCTCTTAACTCTGCCTCTCGAGTGGTGTGATTAAAGGCGTGCGCCACTATGCCCAGTTCATTTATATTACTTTTCTCTGTTAATTAATACTCTGTATATCTTTCACAAGGTAACTTTCATGTCTTTTCTGTTTTTTTATTTTTATTTATTTGAGAGAGGGAAAGAGGCAGAGTGAGAGAACGGGCATGCCAGGGCTTCCAGCCACTGCAAGTGAACTCCAGATGCATGTGTCCTGGGGAACTGAACCGAGGTCCTTTGGCTTTTCAGGCAAACGCCTTAACTGCTGAGCCATCTCTCCAGCCCTGTCTTTTTGTGTTTTAAAGTTGCTGTCTTTTTTTGTTTCAGTTTTTCTTTGAGATCTCTGTAATATAATCCATGTCCAAGTGCTGGGATTACAGATGTGCACCAGCATCCATGTTTGATTTATGGCAATCTTTTAAGACATTTTATTTGCAAGGAGAGAAAGAGAAATAGGGATGCACTACTGCAAACAAATGTCGGAAGCATGCACTGCATCGTGTATCTGGCTTCACGTAGGGACTGGGGAATCAAACCTGGTCTCCCACACTTTTCACGTGACCACTTTTAACCTCTGAGCCATCTATCCAGCCCTATTGGGATCTTTTCATAAGCAGGAAAAAAATTGTTTTTAGGCAGGGCTTCATTCTAGTACAGACTGATCTGGAACTCACTTTAGTCCAGGCTGGCCTCAAATTCATGACAGTCCATCCAAATTAAAATTAGCTTGGCTTGTTTTACACAAAAGTTGCCCTTGGAATTTTGATGGAGGTTGCATTGAATCTATAGGAAGAATTAATCTTTATTTTAGAGAGAGCATTGGCGTGCCAGGGTCTCAGCCAGTGAAATTGAACTCCAGACGCTTGTGCCACCAAGTGGGCATGTGTGACCTTTCGCTTGCCTCACCTTTGTGCATCTGGCTTACATGGGATCTAGAGAGTTGAACATGGGTCCTTAGACTTCACAGGCAAGCTCCTTAACTGCTAAGCCATCTCTCCAGTTGGGAAGAATTAATATTTTAATTCAGTGAATATGATATACCTTGC
This sequence comes from Dipus sagitta, assembly GCA_036346955.1. Lineage (NCBI taxonomy): Eukaryota > Metazoa > Chordata > Mammalia > Rodentia > Dipodidae > Dipus > Dipus sagitta. Next base: position 20,129,856 of record CM070780.1, read on the forward strand.
CATTTTTCTTCCCTCCCTCCCCATTCCTCTTTCAGTCCAGGTTTGTGTTGAACCAGTATGTAGTTTAGGAGGACCTCTGTTTTTCCAGCCTCTGCTTCCCACGTGCTGGAATTACAGGCATGTGCCACCATGCCTGGCTATTAGGTTTTCTTTTTTTCATTGTAGTGTTTCATAGCTGTCATTTTATGATTGGCATATATTTTAGATTATTATTGTTTTGGTTTCTCGAGGTAGGGTCTTGCTGTAGCCCAGGCTGACCTGGAATTCACTTGGTAATCTCAGGCTAGCCTCGATCTTATGGCAAGCCTACTACCTCTGCCTCCCTAGTGCTGGGATTAAAGGTGTGTGCCACCATGATGTGCCTCTTTTAGATTTTTTTTTGTAGGTAATTTTTTTTTTTTTTTGGTTACATTTGTGGCTAGTATTATTTTTTTTCAAGGCAGATTTTCACTCTAGCCCAGGCTGACCTCAAACTCCATAGCCTAGACTGGCTTTGGATTGTCTTTGATCCTCCTACCTCAGCCTTCTCAGTGCTGGGCTTATAGGCATCCCAACACACCTGGCTTTTTAATTTTTATTTATTTTTAATATTTTTATTTATATATTTGAGAGAGAGAATGGGCATGACAGAGCTTCCATCCACTGCAAACGAACTCCAGATGCATGTGCCACTTGTGCATCTGGCTTATGTGGGGTCCTGGGGGTGGGGGTTAACCAAGGTCCTTTGGCTTTGCAAGCAAGCGCCTTAGTCACTAAGCAATCTCTCCAGCCTTGGCTTTTTAATTTTTAGTGTAATTGGTTTTCTTTCTTTCTTTTTTTTTTTTTTTGAGTTAGGCTGTCACTATATAGCCCAGGCTAGCCTCAAACATGCCATCCTCCAACTTGAGCCTCTCCAGTGTTGAGGTGACAGGTGTGTAAAACCATGGACTGAAGATGTAATTTTTGTGTCTTTTCTTCCCACACAGGGTTTCATGTAACCCAGATGCCTTGAACTTACTATGTAGCTGAGGATGGCCTTGAATTCCTGATCCTCTTGCCTCCATCTCCTGAGTGCTAGGAATGAAACCCAAAGCCTCTTGTATGACAGGCAAGCAATCTACCCACTGACCTCCCACCCTCTTATTGAATTTTTTAATGTTAATTTTTGTTCCATTTCCATTTCTGCTACTTTAAAGAAATAAGAATTGACTTTATGTACTGACCCGAAAACCTTCCTTTTACTAACAGTTTCTTTATTCATTGTAGAAACAGTTCTGTTGATGCCTATAGTTTCATATATGCAAAAATCATGTGTTCTGCAAATAACATTTTAACTTCATTTTCGATTTTGTGCCCTTTTTGTTCTGCCCTGGCTACAAAATCTAGTATAGTTTTTAATTAAGTGGCAAGAATGACATCTTAGCCTTGTTCTCATCATTAGGGTTAAAGATATTACTGTTTTTCCATTAGGCATAATGGTTCATGAAGTTTTTATTTGAGGCCTTCTCTAACCTGAGGAAATTCATTTCTATTCCTAGTTTTCTGAGTTTTTGTTAGGAACAATTGTTAAAATTTTCACCTGCCTTTTCTGTTCCTATTATGAGTATCACATATTAAAAATATTATCTATGAGGACATGATCTCAAAAAAAATTTTTTTTAAACTGGGGCTGCAGGCCACAATCGAATTATGGCCCAGCCTTCCCTTTTGCAGTGTACTAACTTTTTTTTTTTTTTTTTTTGGTTTTTCAATGTAGGGTCTCTCTCTAGCCCAGACTGACCTGGAATTCACCTCGTAGTCTGAAGGTTGTCTTGATCTCACGGCGATCCTCCTACCTCTGCCTCTCAAGTGCTGGGATTAAAGGTGTGGGCTACCATGCCCAGCTTCTCACTAAACTTTTTTTTACAAATTAAAGTTGTAAGATCTAAGAGGGAGGAGATTTGTAAAATCTAAAGTATTCCCACATTCTTTTACCTCTCTAACACCAGTGTCCAAATTAACTGTCTTATGATAATAGGAACATACTCTGAGCTGAAAACTATGGTATGTAATTATTGGCCACTAAGCGATTTAGATGTGGCTACCACAAGGGGAATTTTTTTTTTTTTTTCCACGGTAAGGTCTCGCTCTGGCTTGGGCTGACCTGGAATTCACTACATAGTCTCAGGGTGGCCTCAAACTCACAGCAGTTCTCCTACCTCTGCCTCCTGATTGCTAGGATTAAAGAAAGATGTGCATCACCACACCCAGCTACAAGTGGATTTTTAATTTCAGTGAATTTACATTTTGACGGGCTGGTGGCTACTTTTGGGACTGTGCAGCAGTAACATATCTTGTGCTTGTATTATTTTATGTGTAACTTATACATATGAAACCCTGAATACTTAATTATTTGCTATACCATTGAGGTTTGTCCAAGTACACTTAGGATGTTTTTTCACTGAAGAAATGGTCTAACTGCATTTCTCAGAAAGTATCTAATTAGGCTACACATGATTGTGTTTGATTGTATAGTGGATACTTTATATATTATGAAAGACACTGAAGTAAATATTATTTATCCACAAAATGGGTATGCCCATTTTTGTTTCAGACAACTTAAACAGTGGCTCAATTAGTAATGTATACTTGATATAGAGTTGGTAGCTTTAGTTTCATTTAGTTTACCACTGCCTTTAAATATTTTTAAAAAATATTTTTACTGCCGGGCATGGTGGCGCACGCCTTTAATCCCAGGCAGAGGTAGGAGGATTGCCATGAGTTCGAGGCCACCCTGAGACTCCATAGTGAATTCAAGGTCAGCCTGGGCTAGAGTGAGACCCTACCTCGAAGAAACAAATTATATATATATATACTTCTTGAGAGAGAGGAGGAAGTATGGACATAACAGAACCTCTTGCCACTGCAAATGATCTTCAGACACATGCACCACTTTGTGCATCTGGTTTTAAATGGGTATTGGGGATCTGAATCTGAGCCAGCAGGCTTTGCAAGCAAGTGCCTTTAACCACTGAGAAATCCCCCTTCAAATATTTTGAGGGGAGAATGAGAACTTTCACTTCAGCAGAGTATTCGTGTGAGGTACCAGTAAGCTAACTGCTTAATACCCAAGCCACCAGTTTATGGAAAAGTCTTCTCTCCCTGCTTGATAATCTGGCTGGCAGGTTTTATTTGATCACTGGGAAAGGAGGCAGGATAGAATTTCTCCCTTGTGTGCTAGGCCCTTAATCATTTTTTTTTTTTTTTTTTTTGTCTCACTCTAGCCCAGGCTGACCTGGAATTCACTATGTAGTCTCAGGGTGGCCTTGAACTCACGGCGATCCTCCTACCTCTGCCTCCCGAGTGCTGGGATTAAAGGCGTGCGCCACCATGCCTGGCTGCCCTTAATCAGTTTTAGAGAAATGACCACAATGTCTAGGGAATAAACCTGCTCTTCCAAGCCAGCCCCTTCAAGTCCTCACGACTGCCAGTGGCAAGTTCTTAAGCCCCCTTGCCTTGCCCCTAATTTTAAAGAGGTATTTAGCATATGGAATACATCTTAATTTACCTCAAGGTGATTTTTTTTTTTTTTTTTTTTGGTTTTTGAGATAGGGTCTCACTCTAGCCCAAGCTGACCTGGCATTCACTATGTAGTCTCAGGCTGGCCTCAAACTAACAGCAATCCTCCTCCCTCTGCCTCCTGAGTGCTGGGACAAAGGCATGCACCACCACCACACCTAGCTCAGTTTATTTTCCCCCAATATCGACGTCCAGTGATACTCAATTTGGTGTACTGCAGCCCTATACTTGCTGAAGAGCCAAGCGCTTTCCTCTTTTTATTTGGTTCAAGATATTAATGTCCTGCTAGTCTTTATGAGGCTATTAAAACTATGTAAACTGGGTGTGGTGGTGCATGCCTTTAATCCCAGCACTGGGGAAGCAGAGGTAGGAGGATTGCAGTGAGTTCAAGGTCAATTCCAGGTCATCCTGGGCTTCAGACCTTACCTCAAAAAAACAAACAAAACAAAAACTATGTTAAATTCAGTAGGCCTCTCTTTACTTTCCGTAAAGTAGATCATTTTTCCCTAGCAGAGTTTAACTGTGAGCAGCCATGGAACCCTTCTCGCCAATAAAGTCCTTGGAATTTTCTTGAATTCGGTTTATTTAGGTTTGTGTCCAGAGTTTGCTTGCTTTTTTCCTTTTTTTTTTTTCGAGGTAGGGTCCTGCTTTCTAGCCCAGGCTGACCTGCAGTTCACTATGTAGTCTCAGGGTGGCCTTGAACTCATAGCAATCCACCTACCTCTGTCTCCTGGGATTAAAGGCGTATACCACCATGCCTGGCTATGTCTTTCTGATGAGTTAAAAATATTTGTAATTTTCTAGCTAAAGTGATGAAACTTTATTTAAAAAAAAACAGCACTTCAAATAAATTACAAGGGACAACCATCAAGTGTTCAAATTGTGAAGAAATATTTGAAAACCTAGAGATTCCAAGCTGCAGTCTTCTTAACCTCATTCTTTGTCCAATGGCAGAGCCCATGCAAAATGGCCCTTTTTTGTTTGCTATAGGGAGTTGTATTCTCTAGTGATTTTCCCTACACCTCTGTATTTCAGGAATTTTCTGAGTTGAAAATGTTTTTATTGATGTACTTTTGTTGTTGTTGTTTTTCGAGGTAGGGTTTCATTCTAGCTCAGACTGACCTGGAATTCACTACGTAGTCTCAGGGTGGCCTCGAATGCGTGGTGACCCTCCTACCTTTGCTTCCCAAGTGCTTGGATTAAAGGCATGCACCACCATGCCCAGCCTTTATTAAGTACTTTCTAAAATAAAAGTACATGGATAAAAAGTTAAATTTTATGGTATTATAATGAAAAGAAACACTCTCACATTGTAGGTCCCCTAGTCCCTTTATTCTCTCCCTGAGGATAATTACCTTACCAGTATATTCCCATAATTCTATTTATAAAATATGTAACTGTGTTGTCTCCTAGGTTTTTAAAAATACATTTTATTTATTTATTTGAGATAGAGAAAGAGGCAGACGGGGGAGAGAATGGGCACTCCAGGGCCTCCAGCCACTGCAAATGAACTCCAGACGTATGCACCACCTTATGCATGTGGCTTATGTGGGTCCTGGGGAATCAAACCAAGGTCCTTTAGCTTTGCAGGCAAATGCCTTAACTGTTAAGGCTTCTTTCCAGCCCCCTTGTGTTTTCTTCTTTTTCCAAGGTAGGGACTCTAGCTCAGGCTGACCTGGAATTCACTATGTATTCTCAGGGTGGCCTCAAACTCACCACGATCCTCCTACCTCTGCCTCCCAAGTACTGGGATTAAAGGTGTGAACCCCCATACCCAGTACCCCCCCTGCTTTTTTTTCCCTTAAAGTATTTTTTTTTATATATTTGAGAGAAAAAGATAAATAAAATGGGTATGCCGGGCCTCCTCCAGCAAATGTAAACGAACTCCAGAAGCATGTGCCACCTTGTGCATCCAGCTTTACCTGGGTACTGGGGAACTGAACCTGGCTTGGTACTTTGGCTTTGAGGGCAAGCACCTTAACCACTAAGCCATCTCTCCAGTCCTCCCCTTGTTTTTTTTTTTTTTTTTTTTTTTAACCACAAATGGAAGCATACTATATTTCTCTACTTTTCCACATATCCTTTTTTCTAACCATCTTTGGAAAACTGTCTAATAGATCTTAGTGGAAAAAACATTGATTCATTTAAACAGGCCTTGGTGATGGACATTAGTTATGTATCTAGATTTTTTTTTCTCACCAGCAAGCAATATGTATACATACTTTTGTACACATTTCCCACTGATTTTTCCTATTTGTATTGTGAGGAATGGGCATATTTAAAATACTTCATGAAAGTTTATAAATAACAGGAATACTTTATATTGTTTAGTGTTGTTTTCCAAAGGGTCGAATCAAGTCTCATTATTAGTGGTTTGGGTTTGCAGAGGACTGGGTACTTCAAAAGAGGCATGAGCTGAGTAAGTGGCCCACATCTTTAATGCCAGCACTTGGAAGGCAGAGGTAGGATGATCGCTGAGAGTTTTAGCCAGCCTAGGACTACAGAGTAAGATCTAATCTACTTCAGCATAGACTAGACCCTGCTTCAAAGAAAAAAATAAAAAGGCATGAAGTGCTAGAAGGTTGCTTAGAGGGCAACACTGAACAGAGCTGTACCTTAATAAAGTGCAGATGACATTAAAATATGAAAATGGAGAAACCCAGTTATAGCTCCTCTTTTATTTTTATTTACTTGTTTTTTTTTTTTTTTGGTAGGGGCTCACTAACCCAGGCTAACCTGGAACTCACTCTGTAGTCCCAGGCTAGCTTCAGACTCACAGAATTACTCCGACCTCAGCTTCCCAAGTGCTGGGACTAGAGGTGTGTGCCACCATGCCCAGCTTTGTAAATATTTTTCTTTTTTTCTTTTTTCTCTTTTTCAAGGTAGGGTTTCGCTCTAGCCCAGGCTGACCTGGAATTCACTATGTAGTCTCAAGGTGGCCTCAAACTCACAGTGATCCTCCTACCTCTGTCTCCCAAGTGCTGGGATTAAAGGTGTATGCCACCACACCTGGCTTAAGCATTTTTCTAATTACCTAATTAAAGTATGTAAGTGTTGAATGTGATTTGAGAAACCAATGTACTTTCTTATGAAAAAGGCCATTGCATTAAAAAAAGTGCACTGCGTTACTCCTAGTAAGTTCTGGGGTTAAAAGAGAAGTTAGGCTGGAGAGACGGCTTAGTGGTTAAGGCACTTGCCTGAGAAGCCTAAGGACCCAGGTTTGATTCTCCAGGCACATGGTGGCGCATGTGTCTGGAGTTTGTTTGCAGTGGCTAGAGGCCCTGGCGCACCTACTCTCACTCACTCTCTATCTCTAATAAATAAATAAAAATAAAAATGTCTTAACAAAAAGAGAAGTTAAAACATGCAATAATGATGGCTTCTACTTATGAAAGATTATCAATGAGTCCTCACAAGGTCCTTCAGGAAACAGGCTCATGAACTTTTTACTAACATCTTTTTTTACTAACATCTCAGTTACATAAAATCATTTTTTGGGGGGTGGGAAGGTTCGAGGTAGTGTCTTGATGTAGCCCAGGCTGTCCTGGAATTCAGGGTCGCCTCAAACTCACATCAATTCTCCTGCCACTGCTGGGATTAAAGGTGTGCACCACCACACCTGGATTTTTTTTTTTTTTTAAGGTTTTTGTGTCCGTGTGTACAGGCACCAGGGTCTCTTGCTGCTGCAAACAAATGCACTTGGCTTTATGTGACTGGCTGGAGGAATTGAACCTGGGCCAGCAGGCTTTCCAAGCACATACCTTTAACCACTGCAGCATCTTCCCAAAGGAGATACCTAGCAGTATTCCTTTGACATGATTCATTTCCCAGCTTCAGATTCTGTCACAAGAGGTCTTTCTTTTTTGAGATTGGGTCACAGTATGTAGGTTTGGCTGATTTAGAACTCCATGTAGACCAAACTGGCCTTGAACTTGTGGTGATACTCTGTCTTTGCATCTTTAGAGCTGGGATTACAAGTGAGTACCACCATGTGGATTCTTGCTTTCTCCCTTTCTTCCCTTCTGGTATCTTCCTGCCCCCTCCCCACCTTAACCCAGGGGAAGCCTGTAATACAACATGTATCCTAGGCTGGCCTCAAATTCATGGTAATCCTTCTGCTACAACTTCATGAGTTCTGGCCACCTCCCCCTCCCTTTTTTTTTTTTTTTTTTTGAGACATGATCTCCTGTAGCCAGGCATGCTGACCTGGAACTTCCTATGTAGCTGAGGGTGTCTTTGAAATTCCCAATCCTTATGCTTCCGCCTCCCAAGTACTCCAATTATAAGCATGCAGCACCACGCCTGGCTCTCCATTTAGTTTGCCATCTCTGGTCCAAGCACACTAGTCACTATTCTTGTCACACTCAGTTCATTCTCCGCTCATTAACACAAACTCTCTGAAGTGTTCATGTTAACCATGCCATTCATTCCTTGCTCAAAACTCTCTAGTGCCTTCCCATTACCCTAACAATAAACTTTCTCATATGTCCTTTGCGGATCTACACCATCAGTCTGTACAGCTTCTTCACTTACTGGAACTGACACTTACCCGTGTTTCTTTCTTACTTGTCCTCTTTTTGTGCTGCAAGCTGACCAAGCTTCTTCCACCAGGGCCTTTGCACAAAGTCTTCCTTTGCCTTAGGATTGATTCTTCCCTGGCCTGCATGCTTCCTGGCCCCTGTCCTCCAGCTAATGCTTCATTCTTCAGATTTCATTTGTAGCATCTATTCTGTAGGCAAACCTCTCTAATCTAGGTTGATCCCCTAATTATTGGTCCTTACTATACTATATTAGCTTCTTAGCATTTATCACAATTTTAATGCTATATTGTACCTTTCATTTATTTTTCTCTATCACTGGTCTAAGTAATATGTCGACATAATATAAAAATTGTACAAAAGGTGTAGAGTAAAAAAAGTCTACTTCTGTTCCTTGAACCCCTTGGCTACCCAATTCTCCTCTTTAGAGGTAACCACTTTTAGTATTTGAATATCCTTGCAGAAATATTTTCTGAGTAAATAATTGTGTACATAATATTCCTCTTTATTTTTGCCTTTTTTATCAACAGATACTATATGCATTTTCTGCACTTTGTCCTTATCTTTTAATAATGTATCTTGGCAATTCTGTCAACATGTAAATAGCTGCCTCTTTTTTCCATGTGTCATATACTATGAACTTACAACTTGTTTCTACTGTTGGGTATTTAGCTGGATCTCAGGCTTTGGTTTATTCCAAACAATGATGCATTGGACACCTTTGTATGTAAAGTTACTTCCCACACTCACAGCTATAGAATAAACTATAATTGGTCAGTTAAAGTTGATGTGCCTTTTTAATTTTGTTAGTTATTGCTAAGCTGCCCTCAATGGAGCTTTGACCAACTCATGTTTCTACTACTGTTGAAGAATGAATGCATGCTTCCTTACAACTCTGTCGTCAAGAATTTTTGTTGTCAATGAGACGGAGCATATTAATTTGCATGTTTTATCTCCCATGCAGTTTTACTTTCATGTTTAAAGCAACTTGTATTTATTTAGTAAACTGTTTCTTCATAAACTTTGCTTACTTATCTAATGTTTGCCTGACCTGCTATACTTCTAACGTCGTTCCCAGGGGGTGCAGAGATTCCCTTATGTTTTCGGACATTAAGATGAATGAGGCTCAAAACAAACAAAAACAACAAAAAACCACCTGTCAAGGGGCTGGAGAGATGGCTTAGCGGTTAAGGTGCTTGCCTGCAAAGCCAAAGGACCCAGATTCGATTCCGCAGAACCTACGTAGGTCAGATGCACAAGGTGGCCCTTGTGTATTGGAATTCATTTCCAGTGGCTGGTGGCCCAGGTGGCCATTCTCCAGCTGTCTCAAAGAAAAAAATAAATTTTTATTTTTTTAAAATATATTTTTAAAAAACTCGTCTTAGTGCATACTATAATAAAAATTAGAACTCATGTGGTTCCAGTTACCAGGTTTTGTTTTTGTTTTTGTTTTGTTTTTTCCCGAGGAAGGGTCTTATTTTAGTCCAGGCTGACCTGGAATTCACTACGTAGTCTCAGAGTAGCCTTGAACTCACGGCGATCCTCCTGCCTCTGCTTCCCAAGTGCTGGGATTAAAGGCATGCGCCACCACGCCCAGCTTCTTCATTCAGTTCCTTTCGACGGTGGGCAGGTTACTCACCTGTAATGTGATGTAAATGTAATGTGAGCAGGGACCTGAGGACAGTGGACGCAGGGGAAGTGTTTACAACTCACGCCCACTTTCCTCGCAGGCAGGGATGCAGAGGCCCTGCGTTGGCTCTGTACCTGGCGGCCAGATTTCTGGCGAAATCTTTACAAACAACTTCAAAGTCCAAGCGAGACCGCGAGCTCAAGAGCTGCGCGTGCGCGGCGGGTTTACAGCAGGGCGCCCAGAGCTGACCCGGCGAGTCCCTCGGGCGCACGGCGACAGCCGGCGTGGGAGCAGGCCCCGCCCCGCGTGGCCGGAAGTCCCTACCACGACGTGCAGGGAGTCCCGCGAGGGCGGCTCAAGGCTCGGAGGAAACGGGGCGGGGGGGGGCCAGCACCGCGAAGCCGTCGCCGCGCCGGGCCAGGGCGGACCTTGCACTCGGCCATCTACTACTTTTCCCTGCTCACGTTCCGCCCACTTCCGCCTCGCGCCTACGACTTCCGTTTCCAGCGTCGTCCGGGAAACGACCGACTTCCGGCCGCGGTGGGAGGAGCCAAGATGGCTGAGGGTCAACTCGCGACGGTGAGCGCGGAGATGGTCCTCGGCGTCCTAGGGGGCCTCGTCAGGGGAGGGCTGGGCGGGCGGGACGACGCCCATGCTCCTCGGGAGGGAGCAGCGGGGCGACAGTCCCCGTCCTGGCCGCCCGCGACGCCGCCGTCCCGGCTCGCTGGGAGCCCTTTGCCGCGCTGGGGCTTCCCCGGACCGCGCTTCCTCGCGGGGTGCTCGGCGCAGGACAGGCTTTGTGCCGGCTCCCCGCTCTCCCTTCCGCCTGGGCCTGACAGTTGTGGTCGATCCCGCGGATGAGGACGCGGCCTGGCCTGCCCAACTCCCCCCCCCCCCACGCACCTACGCACGCACGCACCTACGCACCGCGCCTGCTCCGTGCGGAGGGAGTTTTAGAAAGTTAACTGGTCTGGAATTCAGCTGCTCTGCGTTGTGGGTCCGTTCCTCCGCATTCAGGATGAGCCCTTCGTTATTCTGGGGAGCGAACCTTCTTGCGTGGCAGGTTTATTTGTTGATTCGTTTATTTATTACTTACACAGGGTCTCACCCTGTAATAGACCAGGCTGGCCTTGAAGTCGAGGCAATACGAATATCAGCAATCATGTCCTCCAGTTCCACCTACGTTGCTGCATTACAAGGCTTCATTCTTTCTTATGGCTAAATAATGTTTGACTACACACATAGCCTGCCTTAATCTCAGTGCTGGGATTACAGGAGTGCACCACTATTACTGTTAGTTTTTTTTGCTGCTGCTCTTTTTTCAAGATAGGGTCTCGAGACTGACCTAGAATTCACTATATAGTCTCTCAGACTGGCCTCGAACTCATGGTCCTCTGCCTCCTCAGTGCTCGGATTGAAGGCGTGTACCACCAGCCAGGCTAGGTTTTTTTTTTTTTGGTAATTGACATACTTGTGTATTTACGAGATATAGTGTGCTAGATATAGTGTGATATAGTGGCCAAATCAGGGTAGTTAGCATTTCCATCTTAACATTTATTTTTTGCTCATGGGAACCCCTTCTTTATAAAATATATAATAAGTTGTTGTGAATGGTTTTCACCTTACTGTGCTACAGAACACAAGAATTCCTATCTGAGTCGTTTGGTACCTGTTATCTCTACCTCCCTTCCCCTCCTTTATAAACTCCACCCTTCCTAACCTCTAGTGACCACCTTCTTACTCTCCTTCCATGAAAATAACATTTATAGCCTGGTGTGGTGGCCCACGCCTTTAATCCCAGCACTCGGGAGGCAGAGGTAGGAGGATCGCCATGAGTTCAAGGCCACCCTGAGAGTCCTTAGTGAATTCCAGGTCAGCCTGGGCTACAGTGAGACCCTACCCCCCCCCCCAAAAAAAAAGAGAAAACAAAAAAGAAAATAACATTTATCTTCCGCATATCAGCAACAGCATGCTTTATCTTTTGTTGTGTGGCTTATATCATTTAGCAAAAATGTTCTCTAGTTCCACCCGTTTTGCTGCAAATTACAAGACTTTATTCTTTTTATTGGCTAAATAATTACTGACTAAACACACCACAGTTTATTATCCATTTGTTGTTTTATCGTTGGACACCTCCATTGGTTCCAGACTTAGGTACTGTGGGTACAGGCATCTCCTTGATATACTGATTTTATTTGCTTTGGCACCGGTAGAGTAGAATAGTACCCAGTAGTAGGATAGCTGAACTGTAGGGACTTCTTTTAATTTTTTTTTTTTTTTTTCCTGAGACAGTCTCACTGTATCCTAAACTGGTCTAACTCACCATTCTCTTGCCTCAGCCCCTGGAGTTTTGGGGTTACTATCTGGCTGGACTTGACAATTTTTAGCTTTTTTCTTTCTTTCTTTCTTTTTTCTTTTGGTAGAACTTTATTTTTTGGTGCATATATTAAAGAGAGCAGCCTGGTTCAATGAGAAGTGCTTAGATAAAGCTTTTGGAATTAAAGGTTTATTAGGAGAGTTACAGCACCATGACAAGGTGGTATGATGGGGTCAGAAGCCAGAGAGAGAGAGAACTAGAGGCTCTTAAAATCTGAGGAACAAAGGGGAAATGTTCCATTTTATGAGTTTCAGGGTGTGTGTATGTGTCCGGATGCAGACTATAGGAGAGAAGTCAGAGGCAGCGGGGAGAGAGCTGGAGATGAAGACGGCCTTTGGTCCTTCAGTCCCTAAGGAGGAGGCACTGTTCTATACTGAGCTGCAGGAAGTGTGTCCTTTGTCTCACTGGCCTGGAGCTCACCTGTGAGGCTAGGCTGGCAGGATCCATTCCTGTCTCCGCCTCCCCAATGTAGGATTGTAGACACATGCCACTATGCCTGGGTGATAGAGGAAGTTCCTGGTCAGCCTGAGCTAGATGAGACTGCCTCAAAAACAAAACAAAACAAACAAACAAAAAACCTCAAGTGACTACACCTATGTTCTAAAAATTCACATTATTAGGTTCAGGACTAGCCTGGGTTACTGAACAAGTTCCAGATCAGCATAGGCTGGAGGGAGACCTTGCCTGAAAAAGTAAAAACTACACATAGGGATGCTTTAACACAGATGACTTCTTTCATTTCAGAAAATTCAGTTTCCTGCTGAATCTGCTGAATCTCAAAAATCCAGGCAGAAAAAAGGTCTGTATGCAGTTTCCTTATCTATGCGTATAAGTTTCATTGTCCCATTGATTCTGCTTATCTCATATATACCAAAACTTTTTACAGTGTTCTGGGAAAATCAGTAATAGTCTAACTCTTGAAACATTTAGTTTTTATTTTATGGAGTTGTTAGATGTTATTGACCTATAAATGTATTTTTAAAAATAGTTTAAAAAATACTTATTTATTTGAGAGCTGGGCATGGTGGTGCACTACATAGTGAATTCTAGGTCAGCCTGGGAGTGAGATCTTACCTCCAAAAACCAAAAAAAAAAAAAAAAAAAAATTACACACACACACACACACACACACACACACACATGTTTGAGGGAGAGAGAGAGAGAGGAAGATAGAATGAGAGTACCAGGGCATCCAGCCAATGAAAATGAACTCCAGATGCATGTGCTACCTTATGCATCTGGCTTACATGGATACTGGGGAATTGAGCCTGAGTCCTTAGGGTTTGCAGGCAAGCACCTTAGCCACTAAGCCATTTCCCCAGCCCTTGTAAATGTGTTTAAATGGTTCTTGGAAATATATAGTACATTTTTTGATTTGTTTTGTTTTTTGAGTTAGGGTCTCACTCTAGCTTAGGCTGACCTGGAATTCACTATGTAGTCTCAGGGTGGCCTTGAACTCACAGTTATTCTCCTACCTCTGCCTCCTGAGCGCTGGGATTAAAGGCGTGCGCCACCATGCCTCGCTTTATACTACTTTTCTATTTGCAGGAAAAAAAACACTGAAGTCTGATAGTACAAATCTGAATCAATTAATCTTATGTATATGTTAAATAAGTGTAGCATTTCATTTTATTTTTTATTTTTCTGAGACAAGCTCAACAGACTGGTCTTGTGTGTATGTGTGTGTGTATGAGATTTCAGATGCGTGTGCCACGTGTGACCTTGCACACTTACATCACTTTATGCATCTGGCTTACGTGGGACCTGGAGAGTTGACCATGGGTCCTTAGGCGTCGCAGGCAAGCACCTTAATTGCTAAGCCATCTCTCCAGCCTATCATTTTTATTCATTTAAAAAAAATTTTTAGCCGGGCGTGGTGGCACACGCCTTTAATCCCAGCACTCGGGAGGCAGAGGTAGGAGGATTGCCGTGAGTTCGAGGCCACCCTGAGACTCCATAGTGAATTCCAGGTCAGCCTGGGCTAGAGTGAGACCCTACCTCGAAAAACCAAAAAAAAAAAACCAAAAAAAAAAAAAAAATTTTGTTGTTTTTTTGAGGTAGGGTCTCATTGTAGCTCAGGCTGACCTGTAATTCACAATGTAGTCTCAGTGTGGCCTTGAACTCATGGCGATCCTCATACCTCTGCCTCCCGAGTGCTCGGATTTAAGGTGTGTGCCATCATGCCAGTTTTTTTTTGAAAAGTAGTTTTCACCTTTTTAAAAAAAATTATTTATTTATTTGCACAGCCAGAGATAGAGAGGAGACAGAGTGAATGGGTGCACCAGGGCCTCTAGCCACTGCAAACAATCTCCAGATGTATGCACCCCTTCTGCATCTGGCTTATGTGGGTCCTGGGGAATCAATCTGGGTCCTTTGGCTTTGCAGGCAAGTGCCTTACCCGCTAAGCCATGTTTTTTTTTGTTTTTTTGTTTTGGTTTTCCGAGGTAGGGTCTCACTCTAGCCCAGGCTGACCTGGAATTCACTATGGAGTCTCAGGATGGCCTCGAACTCACGGCGATCCTCCTACCTCTGCCTCCCGAGTGCTGGGATTAAAGGCGTGCGCCACCACGCCCGGCTAGGCCATGTTTTTTTGAGGTAAGGTCTAGCTCTTAACCCCTCTTCTCCCAGTTTGTTTTTAGCCTGAACTGGACTTCAATGGGATCACAGGTGTGTTTGATTTTACAAAAATCTACTTTGGAAAGCCTAATTGTGGGAGGCCCTACACTGTAAAGAACAGCCTTTTATCTGATAGATAAATTTTATGAACAGGATTCCTTCATTTGTTAATGTTACATTTTAGGAGGGTTGATATCACGTTGCAGGTTACCAAATTGTATATTAACCCAGGTCTGAAGGATTAGTTGGATGACCCTGCTGATACTCATCAAACATTCAATACCTATTTTCTTTTTCTTTTTTTTTTTTTTTAAGTTTTTCGAGGTAGGGTCTCACTCTATTCCAGGCTGACCTGGAATTCACTATGGAGTCTCAGGGTGGCCTCGAACTCACGGCGATCCTCCTACCTCTGCCTCCCAAGTGCTGGGATTAAAGGCATGCGCCACCACGCCCGGCTTTTCTTTTTCTTTTTCTTTTTTTTAAAGCACACAGCAATTTAATTTAGAACAGAGTTTTTCTCTTTTTTTGAGAACAGGCGTGCTGGGGCCTCCAGCCCCTGCAAACAAACTCCAGAGGCATGGGATACTTTGTGTATCTGGCTTTACTTGGGTATGGGGAAACTGAACCCAGGCCTTCAGGCTTGGCAGGCAAGGGCCTTACTGCTGCACCATCTCTCCAGCCCAAGGACAGAAAGTTTTTAAAGGCACTTAGAAACACAACAGCACAAATACACTTTTATTTGTTGACTTTTCTTAAATCCTTGAAGGGTACAGCATCACACATATTCTGTGTCCAATGGGCTTGGCAGGAAGGTTGCTTCGGAATTTGGCTCGTACCATGCCACTGTTTCCATGGGCTCGAGTTACCTTTCCCCAGATGACTTTTGTTTTATTAGGTTTGCCACCAGGAGTCACTGTATTGTTTTTTGCTTTGTACACTTAAGCACATCTCTTGCCCAAGTAGAATTCAGTTTCATGTCGGGCATAAACACCTTCAATTTTAAGAAGCGCTGTGTGCTCCCTTTGGTTCTGGAGACCCCGCTTATAGCCAGCAAAAATGGCCTTGCACCAGAGCCTGCGTGGGAGCCAAGATGGCGGAAAAGAGGACGGCCAGGCCCCACCGCCAATACCTATTTTCTTTTGTTACTGTTTTGTTCTGTTTTTTTCAAGGTGGGGTCTCGGTGTAGCCCAGGCTGACCTGAAACTCACTCCGTAGTCTTAGGCTGCCGTCGAACTCAGCAGTCCTTCTGCTGCCTTGTGAGTGCTGGGATTAAAGGCATGTGCTGTCATGCCCAGCCCTAAATACCTTAAATTTGTCATTACTAGGGAAAACAAAACAAAACAAAAAAACACTCATTTATTCATTCATTCATCTGTTTTGTCACAAGCAGGACTTACGACTGCTGTGAGTTACCATGCAAAAGTCAGTACTTTGTGAACCACACAATTTATTTAACACTTCTCACCTGACAGTTACACTAATGGCATCATAAGTTAATAGCCCTGTGGTTTCTGCCTGTAGCTAGGCCTTGAGCAGGTGGAACTGTTCCACCTGGTTACCCAGTCAAGTAGCTGCCCAATCCAAGGGTTCATAATAGAATTAGGGGAGCTCCCAGGGTGAGCTCTCCAGAGTCTAGTTTCCTAACTGCACAGCTTTGGCAGTGAGATGGGTGGCCAGGGCTCAGGTGATACCTCTCTTTTGTAGGTGGTCAGTGGCGGGCTACCAGCAGGATGTCCAGAATCAAAATTCCATGGAGTCAGCTAATGGACATCATTGGGGTACTGGGTCCCAGTTGTAGGTGTGCCAAGGGGCCATTTTTTTCCCCTGAGGTAGGGTCTCACTCTAGTCCAGAATGGCCTGTAATTCACTATGTAGTCTCAGGCTAGCCTCGAACTCACAGTGATCCTTCTGCTTCATCTTCCCAAGTGCTTGGATTAAAGGTGTGCACCACCATGCTTTGCTCCTCAGTCTTTTTATTTTGAGACAATGTCTCACTAATTGCCCAGGCTGGCCTGGAACTCACTCTGCAGCCCAAGTTGGCCTTGAATTCATGATTCTCCTGTCTCTGCCTCTAAAGTAGCTGAGATTTGTGAAATTCAAATGTAATGCTGACAATATCTAACATACTTGCCAATATTTTTTATATTATTTCTGGACATGAGAATCATCTTGCTGTCATATCTGTCACTTCATTTAATAACTAGAGTGATTTGACTAGTTAGGTAGGGCTAGTGTATACCATGATTGTTACTCCAATATTTATTCCGCCCTTCCTATAGTCAAACCCTGTGAATCATTTGACTTCAGGTCTAGGGAAGGACTGTATATCAATCAAGAATTGGTATATGTCAATTCACCTTAATGAAATATAGAGTATATACATTTGGAGAAAAGAGAGACATTTGATATGTAATGCTATAAACTTGACTAGTGCTGTAGAACTTCTAAATCCTGGAGCAGCCAACCTCCCTAGCCCTTTCTTTAGCTGGCTTTTCCTTGTGTAACCCACTCTGACACCTCTGTGTCTATTTGAAAAGCAAGCAATGTCTGATTCCTATTATGCAGTTTCTAGTCCACTCTGATTGTTTTAAAAAAGATTTATTTAAGCCGGGCGTGGTGGTGCACGCCTTTAATCCCAGCACTCGGGAGGCAGAGGTAGGAGGATTGCCGTGAGTTCGAGGCCACCCTGAGACTCCATAGTGAATTCCAGGTCAGCCTGGGCTAGAGTGAGACCCTACCTCGAAAAACCAAAAAAAATAAAAATAAAAATAAAAAAATAAATAAAAATAAAAATAAAAAAGATTTATTTATTTTTACTTATTTATTAGAGACAGAGAGAGAGAGAAAGAGAATGGGCACACCAGGGCCTCCAGCCGCTGCAAACGAACTCCAGATGCATGTGCCACCTTGTGCATCTGGCTTATGTGGGTCCTGGGGAATCGAACGTAGATCCTTTGGCTTTGCAGGAAAGTGCCTTAATTGCTAAGCAATCTCTCTAGCCCTCCACTCTGATTTTTATTAGGTGTTCTTGTTCTTGAAGCCCTCATAAGTATGAGTTCTTAATGTTTTAGGATTACTATGAAGATTCTGATTAATGATTTTATTTTATGTGAAAAACTGACATTTTAAGCCATAAACCTCAAGAAAAATATGTACCCAATGTGTAATAGCAGGATGAGTTTCTCATAGTTTAATAGTCTATATATTCTTGAAGCAATATAATGTATTTTGTGGTTAGCAGAATGGAGACTGGAATGTGGTATTGCAAGTAGGTTACTTTAGGCAGGAGGACGTGCTAAAGGAAGAAATCTAACAATAGTGTTTGCTTTGTCAAAATGCAGCTCCAGAGTTTCCTATATTGGAGAAGCAGAACTGGTTGATACATCTGTACTATGTCCAGAAGGATTATGAAGCATGCAAGGTGAGAGACCGCAGTGCTAGAGGGAATGAGAGGCAGCCTGTTTGGTAGGCAGCTAATACTGTTTGCAACAGAGTGTGGCAATTGATAGCCCACTAAATTTGAAAATTACTTCAAATTTTCATTGACCACCTGCCAATAGGCAGATATTTATTAATAGCTCACTGGATGCTAGATTGGCTATGGGTTGGATCAGGTTTGATGGTAGAGTGTAATAGGGTTCAGGTATGTTCTTTGGGTCATCTCACATGAAGATGAAGCTGAGAGGACCATCATTCTGTAAGATTTCTTGGTCTCCTCCCAGAGGCAGGTATTCAACTCAGCTTGTTACCTATTGTTTTGATTTTTGGATAAATGAGAAATGATATTTCATTGAGCTTTATAATTCTCTATGATGGTTGAATTTGTATATTATAAGTCATTTGTGTTTCCTTTTCTCTGGATACAGATGGTATAACATATATGTTACAACTTGCTAAAAAATGGTGGTGATATTAATATGCAAAATAGAGCCAGACACTATAGTGCATTAGCTACAGGAGGATCACAAATTTGGGCTAGCTTAGGCAACTTAGACCATGTCTCAATTTATTTATTTATTTATTTGGTTTTTTTGAGGTAGGGTCTTTCTCTAGACCAGGCTGACCTGGAATTCACTATGTAGTCTCAGGGTGGCCTTGAACTCATGGTGATCCTCCTACCTCTTCCGAGTACTGGCATTAAAGGCATGCACCACCATGCCCGGTTTATTTATTTATTTTTTGTAATTTTTACTTTTTGGTTTTTCAAGATAGGGTTTCACTCTAGCTCTGGCTGACCTAGAATTAACTATGTAGTCTCAGGGTGGCCTTGAACTCACGGCAATCCTCCTCCCTCTGTCTCCCTAGTACTGGGATAAAAAGCATGTGCCCCATGCCTGGTTATTTATTTAACAATCTGGGCCCTTAGGCTTTGTAGGTAAGCACGTTAACCAATAAGCCATCTCTCCAGCCCTCAATTTTATTTTATTTTATTTTTAAGGACCTGAGGACCAAGGGAGGCAGCTCAGTGGTACTTACTTGCTGCCTATTATGTGTTCCATCCCTAGTGCTGGGGGAAAAAAACAACAACACATTCTTGGCTTTTTTTTTCTTTTTTTGCTTGTGTGTGTGGTGTATGCAGATTGATGTGCCCATGCTATGCCCCATGCACTTGCCTGTGATAGGGTGTGCTCACCTGTGGTAGCTGGAGCAGAGCATCACTCCATGGTTCTTCTGCATTTGAGCCAGAGTTTCTAGCTCTGGTAATTCTCAGGTAGTTAGTTGCTCCCATATGGGACTGGGGAAGTGTATGACCATGCCCAGTTGTTTATGTGGGTCAGGGTCTCCTCAAGTCCTTATGCTTACATAGGTAGTGTTCTTTAATACTGAGCAATCTTTCCAGCCTCAGGTTGTCTTACCAAAACACACACGCACGCGCGCGCGCACACACACACACACACACACACACACACACACAAAAAGAGCTTTTAAAATTCTAAGGTTGTAGGCTGGAGAGATGGCTCAGCAGTTAAAGGAGCTTGCTTGCAAAAACCTCCCATTCCACGTATGAGTCAAGTACCCTCATAAAGCCAGATGCACAAAGTGGTGGATGCATCTGGAGTTCGTTTCCAATGGCAAGAGTCCTCACTGTGCCCATATTCTTTTTCTCAAATAAAAAAACTTTTTTTAATTTAATTTTTTTATTGACAACTTCCATAATTGTGGACAATAACCCATGGTAATTCCCTCTCTTCCTCCACTTTCCCCTTTGAAACTCCACTCTCCATCATATTCCCTCTCAATCAGTCTGTCTTTTATTTTGATGTCATGATCTTTTCCTCCTATTATGATGGTCTTGTATAAGTAGTGTCAGGCACTGTGAGGTCGTGGATATCCAGGCCATTTTGTGTCTGGAGGAGCACATTGTAAGGAGTCCTACCCTTCCTCTGGCTCTTACATTCTTTCCACCACCTCTTCCTCAAGGGACCCTGAGCCCTGGAAGGTGTGATAGAGATATTTCAGTGCTGAGCGCTCCTCTGTCACTTCTTAGCACCATGGTGCCTTCTGAGTCATCCCAAGGTCGCTGCCATCTGAAAAGAGAAGCTTCTCTAACCAAAAGTGAAAGTACCATTAATATATGGCTATGAACATTAAGAGAAGTGCTTACTGGACAGGTTGGTGAGTATAGTATGTACATTTAGCCAGGCACCAGCAGACATTACACCCCTAGGGTTCATGATTACCTCTGTTGTAGGTTTTCAGTATCCAGGATGTATTCCCTCCCATGGAGCGGGCCTCCAGTCCAACTAGAGAAAGGTTGTTTTCCCCCATAACAGGCATGCCACTATTTTACCTGTTGTCTCATTTGACCTGGATGGCCACATTTAAGGCTTGCAGTATCAACTGTTGAGTATCTCCACTGGTAAATTCTCTCTCTCCCATTAAACTGCATGCAGTGTAGCTTTTTCCAACATTCTGTCAGCTGGTCTACATGGAGGTTTTCAGCTCAGCTCCAGCAGGATTTCTCAATGGCCTTGCAGTCCAAGTCTGTGGAGTCTTCAGCAATAGGGTCTTACCATTTATTCCTGGTGGGAAACCAAGGGCCTCGGCAATGGCCTGTAATGTTTTGGGGGTACCAGTGACCTCCGTGGTCAACAACTCAAAGGTATCCCATCCTTGGTATTGAAAATTTTCTAGTAACAATCTATGGCTTCTGAGAGTTCCTTTGTCCAACAAAGTAGGTTTCCTTATGACTTATTTATATCCTCTTTTTTTGTTTTTGTTTTTTGATTTTTTTGAGGTAGGGTCTCACTTTAGCTCAGGCTGACCTGGAATTCACTATGTAATCTCAGCGTGGCCTTGAACTCATGGCGAGCCTCCTACCTCTGCCTTCTGAGTACTGGGGTTAAAGGCGTGTGCCACCATGCCCAGCTCCTCTTAGATTTTGATTAGCCTTTCCTCCACCTTTCCTTTACTCAGTCTCTTCCCCTGACCTCACTTAGGCCTTTTCACCCCCACTAATCTGTTCTTCTACTAACAAATGTACAATACAATCCTATTAAGTCCCCCCCCCCTTTTCTGTTCCCTTTATTTTGTATTTTATTTTTTGTTTTTCGAAGCAGGGTCTCACTCTAGCTCAGGCTGACCTGGAATTCACTATGTAGTCTCAGAGTGACCTCGAACTCATGGCGATCCTCCTGCCTTTGCCTCCCAAATGCTGGGATTAAAGGTGTGCACCAGCATGCCCCACTTCTATTCCCTATATATCTCCTTTCTAGCCCCTTTCTAGCTTACTGGCCTCTGCTACTGAGTTTTATTCCTACTCACATAGAAGAAGTCCAATCATTTGTAGCTAGGATCCACATATGAGAGAGAACATGTGACATTTGGCTTTCTGGGCCTGGGTTGCCTAAGTATAATCCTTTCCAGATCCATCCATTTTCCTGCAAATTTTGTAATTTTCATTTTTCTTTACCACTGAGTAGAACTCCTTGTGTAAATGTGCCACATCTTCATTGTCCACTCATCAGTTGAGGGACGTCTAGGCTGGTTCCATTTCCTAGCTATTGTAAATAAAATGGCAATAAACAAGGTTGAGCAAGTATCTCTAAGGCAGTGAGACAGGTCCTTAGGGTATATGCCTAGGAGTGGTATAGCTGGGTTATATGGTAAATCTACTTTTAGCTGTCTCAGGAACCTCCACACTGATTTCCACAATGGCTGGACCAGATTGCATTCCCACCAACAGTGTAGAAGGGTTCCTTTTTTCCGCATCCTCGCTAGCATTTTTAAAAAGGTCTAAATTGTGGCTTTTAATTTATACCTAGGGCATTTATAACTATGTCAGGGCATAGAACTAATGATATTTAGTACTGGTAGGAATCTTGAAAGATTCTGCTTGTTTTTCTTTGGTTGCTATATTTCCTTTTGGGGGGGGGTTGAGGTAGGGTCTCCCTTTAGTCCAGACTGACCTGGAATTCACCATGTACTCTCAGATTAGCCTTGAAATCTCAGCGGTCCTCCTACCTCTGTCTGAATGCTGGGATTAAAACTGTGTGCTGCTTATCTGGCTTTAATAGCTTCTTTGTCTTCTTTTTCTTTCTTTTTCAAAAGATATTTTATTTTTATTTATTTATTTATTTGACAGAGAAAGAGGGAGAAAGAGGATGGGCATGCTAGGACCTGTAGCCACTGCAAACAAACTCCAGATGCCTATGCCCCCCTTGTGCATCTGGCTAACATGGTTCCTGGGGAATTGAGCCAGGGTCCTTTGGCCTTGCAGGCAAAGGCCTTAACCACTAAGCCCTCCATCCCCCCCCCCCCCCGATTTTTTAAAAAAGGTCTTGGGGCTGGAAAGATGGCTTAGTGGTTAAGACACTTGTCTGCAAAGCCAAAGGACCCAGGTTTGATTCCCCAGTATCCACATAAAGCCAGCCAGATGCACAAGGTGGCACATACATCTGAAATTTGTTTACAGGACTTAGAGGCCCTAGCATGCCTATCTTCTCTATCTGCCACTTTCTGTCTCTCAAATAATAAATCTGTTCTTTTAAAAAAAGCTCTTTAAGATCATTATTAGCAGAAATGTCCTGTAGGCTTATAAGATTGCTTACTCCATTCTGCAGTAATCACATCAAGGTTTGACATGAACAAAAATTCTGAAGAAACTTCATTAGTCATTACTCAGTATACTGCTTTTCATATATGCTCCTTGTCTCTTTCTACCATTTCCTAAAAACACATAACCAGTACTCAGAGGTGTCTTTTTTTTTTTTTAGGCTGTTATCAAAGAACAGCTTCAAGAGACTCAAGGGTTATGTGAATATGCTATCTATGTCCAAGGTAAGACGCATTTATATTTCTTTTCTTACTGTATAAATACACTTGGCCTAGGTTTTTGGTGGTGGGGAGACAACTTATAAAATACTTAAATTCAAGTAAATGTTCTACGAAAGTCTTTTTGATTCAGTATTTTTTGAAATATGAATACAATTCTTTTACTAAATTTAAGAAATGGCTAGTAGTTTTTAAAACTTTACTGCTGTGATTATCCCAGCTTTAGTTGTGGCTAGTTTCCCAGCATAGATATCTATAGTCTTTGTCACATTCAGTGACCTCAGGGCCAGGATGCTTTTGGAGGACTTCCTTGTAACCACACTAAATGGTGAGGAATCTGTGAGGCAGGAAGGCTCAAGCTGTAATGTGAAACAGGACAGGGAGAAGTGGCCTGGAGACATGCAAGATGCAGCAGAGGACAGACGAGAATCCTCAGAAGCCAAATAAGAGAACCATATACTTTAGTTTTAGTCTGTTTTAGTCTGACGTGCTGTAAGTGGCATCCTTGTATTCCAGGAACTCTGTTTGTTTCTTTTGTGTATGTGGTTATTTATTTATTTATTTATTTATTTATTTGGTTTTGTTTTGTGTTGGTTTTTCGAGGTAGGGTCTCACTGTAGCCCATGCTGACCTAGAATTTACTATATAATCTCAGGGTGGCCTCAAACTCATGGCGATCCTCCTACCTCTGCCTCAGAGTGCACTACCACGCCTGGATAACTTCACTTTACTTTTTTTCTCCCCCCAGAAAGGGTTTTGATGTAGCCCAGGCTAACCTGGAATTTACTTTGTAGTCTCAGGGTGGCCTCAAACTCATGGTGATCCTCCTACCTCTGCCTCCTGAGCTGGGATTAAAGGTGTGCCACCACACCCAGTTAGGAACTCTGTTTCTAACTCTGATATAAATGATTGTTTTTGCTTAGCCTTCATTACTTTTATAGTCTTCAGGTTTATATATAATTTTCTATATATATAGTTTTTACACAAGTAAGATATTCTCCTATTTCAGATATTATGAGGCAGGGGAGATGGCTTAGTAGACAAGGTGCTTGCCACTCAATCCTGAATACCCAACTTCAGTCCCCAAAGCCTACATAAAATGCTGGAAGCCATGGCAGGTTTCTGTAGTCATAGCATGCTGACAATGAGATGGGAGGTGGAAACAGGAGAATCTCTCAAAAGTTCGCAGTGAGCCTGGGAAAGAACAACAGCGGAGAGACCTAGAGAGAGAAAACTTGCCTCCAATGAGGTGGAAAGGTGAGGACTGGCCACCAAGTTGTCCTCTAACCTTCACAAGCACACTGTGGCATGCATGCATCCACACTCACACAAAAAGACATCGTGAGAAATTGCCCTTTTATTTCCAGTATTGCTAATTCCGGACTTTCAATGTCTGATAGATTCTTCTGAAAATTTAGCCTAGGAAGAATTATTGGTGTGATTGGTTGAAAAGTAAAGCCTGAAATATTATTGTGTTCTTTGCCAGAATCCCTTTACTGGACTTGAGGTATTCTTTCTGTAAACTCTCAATGAAGTTGTCACAGTACTGCATCTGATAGGAAAACCTACAGTATTCTTACTGTGAAGTGTCTGTGATGATTTGCAGAAAGATCATTTACCTGTGGCAGATGCTGAGAATAGAGGAGTAGGTAGGTTTAAGGTGTGTGTTGCAAGAAGTGTTACTTTAACAACTTTGCTTGTTTCCACTGTCTGAAGTGACACCTGATTGGGTTAAAGATACAATTATCCAAATGATTTCTTTGGTGTGGTTTTTCATTGTTGTTGTTTTTTTTTTTTTTTGTCGTTGTTGTTCATTATTTTTATTATTTATTTGACAGCAACAAACAGAGAGAGAAAGAGGCAGATAGAGAGAGAGAATGGTCGCCCCAGGGCCTCCAGCCACTGCAAATGCGCCCCTTTGTGTCTGGTTAACAAGGGTCCTGGGGAATCAAGCCTTGAACTGGGGTCCGTAGGCTTCACAGGCAAGCACTTAACCACTACGCCATCTCTCCAGCCCTGCTGTTTTTTTTTTTTTTTTTTAAGGCAGCCTCACTCTAGCCCAGGTTGACCTAGAAATCACTGTGTGGTGGTTTGATTCAGGTAACCCCCATAAACTTAGGTGTTTTGAATGCTAGGTTCCCAGCTGATAGAGGTTTGGGAATTAACGCCTACTGGAGACAGTGTATTGTTGGGGGCAGGCTTATGGGTGTTATAGCCAGTTTCCCCTTGCCAGTGTTCCTGTTGTCCACCTGATGTTGCCCATGAGGTGATGCCTACCCTCTGCTTATGTCATGGTTTTCCCTGCCACCATGGAACTTCCCCTCAAGTCTACAAGTCAAAATAAACCTTTTTTTTTTTTCCCCTACAAGCTGCTCTTGGTCAGGTGTTTCCTGCCAGTAGTGCGAACCTGACTGCAACACACTGTGAACCCCAGGTTGGCCTCCAATTCACAGTAATCTTCCTACCTCAGCCTCCCAAGTGCTCAGTGTGGTGGGCTTTCTTACCTCCTTCATTTCCAGTTTATTTTCTGTATTTATTTTCTGTTTCTTGGCAGCATTGATTTTTCGTCTGGAAGGAAATATCCAAGAATCCCTAGAGCTCTTTCAGACATGTGCTATTCTCAGTCCACAGTGTGCTGACAATCTCAAGCAAGTGGCCAGATCTTTGTAAGTACTGGAGCCTGGAGGTCCTAGAGTGGATATAGAGAATGACATAAAATGTATTCTTTGGTAAAGGAGAAAAGAGGCTGGATAGGTATAATGGATTCATTTTGAACCGCATGTATTATTCTAGAAATATGAAAATGACTAGTATTCAGGAACTACTTCCTACTTGACCAAAAAGTACTGATATTGCACTGATATTGCTTATCACATGATGTTACTTTTTTAAAAAATTAATTAATTTATTTATTTGACAGAGAAAGAGGAAGGGGTAGAGAGAGAAAGAGAGAGAACAGGGATGCCAGGGCTCTAGCCATTGCAGATGAACTCCAGACACGTGCATCCCCTTGTGCATCTGGCTAACGTGGGATCTGGGCAATTGAACCTGGGCCCTTTGGCTTTGCAGGCAAATGCCTTAACCACTAACCATCCCTCCAGCCCTAATGTTACCTTTTGCCATACTTCTAATCATATTGGCAACCCATAGAATTATCCTGCTATTCCAATACTTAGCACAGTATTTGATATACAGTAAGACTTAATATTTGTCAAGTGAATGCCCTGAGGACTCCTAAACGAAAGCACTTCCAAAGTCTTTAAAGCTATGGGTGTATTTCTTTTCTAGGATAGTAAAGTATGCCATGGAATCCCATCTCCCTCTTTCTTTCCTACATTGTCATTCATACCTGCATTGCTTTTACATAGAACCCAGTTATCTACCCTTTCCCCCTTTACACTCATGACATAGAGAAGAAACTTAGATTTGGGAGGAAAAAATATGTCCTCATTGGATGATGTCAGTAAATTATGGTAGTTAATTATTAATGGAATATCATGTGGCACTTTTGGTTTTTGTTTATTTTTTGTTGTTTTTTGAGGTAAGGTCCTGCTCTAGACCAGGCTGACCTGGAATTCACTATGTAGTCTCAGGCTGCCTTTGAACTCACAGTGATTGTCTTACCATTGCCACCCAGGTGCTGGGATTAAAGGTGTGCCCCACCTTGCCTGGAGATTGTTTTGTTTTTGGTCTATATTTATAG
This sequence comes from Dipus sagitta, assembly GCA_036346955.1. NCBI lineage: Eukaryota > Metazoa > Chordata > Mammalia > Rodentia > Dipodidae > Dipus > Dipus sagitta. The sequence goes on from CM070780.1 coordinate 20,156,531, forward strand.
TATATTATAAAAAAAAATTACAGAGGAAGACTTCTATTGAAGTTGATATTTAATGAAGCTAAGGCCTTGGAACAGCTGCCAGTGCAGTCTCTCTCACAAGTTCTGCACTGAGTGCTCAGCAGTGACCTTGGCCTTCCCAGCACAAACAGTCAAGATAAAAATGGCTTCTAAAATAACCAGCTCTGTGGAATATGTATAAAATATAGACTAGTAGAGTTAGTCTTAGAAGAATTGTGAGGTTAGCTTAGCATGGTGCCACATGTCTGTAATCCCAGCATTCAGAAGATGGTGGCAGAAGGATCAGGACCTGAAGGCCATCCTGGCCTATAGAGTGAGTTTGAGGCCAGCCTGTGCCACATAAGAGCCTATACCAAAAAAATAAAAAATAAAAAATAAATAAATTTTGAGGTAATAATAGTAGGAAAAATGTATCATTCACAGATTCCTTTTGGGAAAACATAAAGCTGCGGCTGAAGTTTATAATGAAGCAGCTAGACTTAATAAGAAAGACTGGGTAAGTAAGGAGCTTTCAGTTCTTCCTTTTAGTAAGCATATTAATGGTTTCTTTTATAAAGTGGCTGTCTTAAGTTTTTGTAGAAATTTTCGCAGACTATCATCTACCATCTGTCAAGTATTAAATGTGCCCAGTTCCTAAGCCTGAGAAAGAAGCAGAGAAGAAAACGGAATTGGGAGATAGAACAGATCATGCCTCCTGCAGGAAGGCAGGAAGCAGAACACTTAACTCTGATGTTCCCAGCCAAATGCATCCATATGAAACATGAATTTTGGAGTTCTTTTGCCAGTGCACCATGTACACCAATGCACTGATATGATACAGGAGTTTTGGGGTGTCCCTGGATTCTTGTCTTATGAATTCAAACAATTGAAACCCACAGAACAGGGTGTAAAATTTAGAGATATCCTATTAAATTAAGAGAGGGAACGAGGAGAGAGTACAGAGAGCTCCTGCCCATGAGATGGCAGGAGGGGGTAAAGCCCCCTATTATTAGTATAGAATCATTATTATTATTATTATTATTTGTTTATTTATTTATTTGAGAAGTGACAGAGAGAAGGAGGCAGAGGGAGAGAGAGAGATAGAGCGAGAATGGGCGCGCCAGAGCTTCCAGCCTCTAAACGAACTCCAGATGCATGTGCCCCCTTGGGCATCTGGCTAATGTGGGTCCTGGGGAATTGAGCCTCGAACTGGGGTCCTTAGGCTTCACAGGCAAGCGCTTAACCACTAAGCCATCTCTTCAGCCCTAGAATCATTATTATTAAAAAATTATTTTTATTTAATAGAGACAGAGAGAGTGAGAATGGGCGTGCCAGGGCCTCTAACCACTGCAAACGAACTCCAGATGCATGCGCTACCATGTGCATCTGGCTTACACGGGACCTGGAGAATCGAACCTGGGTCCTTAGGCTGTGCAGGCATGCACCTTAACCACTAAGCCATTTCCCCAGCCCTAGAATTATTATTTTTAAATTTTTATTTATTTATTAGAGAGAGAGAATGGCATGCCAGAGCCTCCAGCCACGGCAAACCAACTCCAGATGTGTGTGCCCCCTTGTGCATCTGGCTAATGTGGGTCCTGGGGAATCGAACCTAGGTCCTTTGGCTCTGCAGGCAAGTGCCTTTACTGCTAAGCCATCTCTCCAGCCCAGAATTATTATTTTTTTAATTTGTACATTCATGTTTATTGTAATATCTAATGAGGGAACTAGCTTACATATAATCAACACATAAATGGGTAAATAAAATGTTGTGTCTCTTCACAATGGAGTTTTTTTTTCCCTTGGTAGTTGTCTTATTTTTTTTTTTAACTTTTTTTTTATTGACAACTTCCATACTTATAGACAGTAAAGCATGACAATCCCCCCACCTTCCCCTTCACAAATTCACCCTCTGTCATTTCCTCTCTTCCTCTCAATTAGTCTCTCTTTTATTTTGATGTCATCATCTTTTCCTCCTATCATGATGGTCTTGTGTACTTAGTACCAGGCACTGCAAGTCATGAATATCCAGGCCATTTTGTATCTGGAAGATTGCACTGTAAGCGGTCTCACCCTTCCTTGGGCTCTTACATTCTTTCCACCACTTCTCTCACAATGTAATGGACCCTTTGGAAGGTGTGATAGAGATGTTTAGATGCTGAACACTCCTCTGTCACTTCTTCTCAGCAGAATGGTGCCCTTTGAGTCATCCCAGTGGTCACCACCATCCAAAAAGAAGCTTTTCTAACCAAAAGTAAAAATAGTATTAACATATGGGTATGAACATTAAGACAAGTACTTACAGGGCACGTTGGTGAGTATATAATATATATATATATGTATTTAGCCAGTCAACAGCAGGCATTGCTCTCCTAGGGCTCATGACCTCCCCCACCATAGGCTTTTCTCTCTCCTTTTTTTTTTTTTTTTCAGGGTAGGGTCTCACTCTGGTCCAGGCTGACCTGGAATTAACTATGTTGTCTCAGTGTGGCCTCAAACTCCTCCTACCTCTGCCTCCCAAGTGCTGGGATTAAAGGCGTGCACCACCACACCTGGCCCCACCATAGGCTTTTGACTATATTTTCATTATCAGGCATGTATTCCCTCCCATGGAGTGGGCCTCCAATCCAATTAGAGAGTGGTTGGTTTCCCCCATAACAGACATGCCACTATTGCACCCATTAGCTCATTTTCCCTGGCTGGCCAAATTTAAGGCTTGCAGTGTCCACTGTTGAGTATCTCTACTGGTAAATTCTCTCTCCCTCCCATTGAACTGCATGCAGTGTAGCTTTTTCCAACATTCTGTCAGCTGGTCTACATAGAGGTTTTCAGCTCAGCTCCAGCAGGATTTCTCAGTGACCTTGCAGCCCAAGTATGTGGAGTCTTCAGCAATAGGGTCTTACCATCTATTCTTGGTGGGAAACCTAGAGCCTTGGCAGTGGCCTATAATATTTTGGGGGCATCAGGGACGTCCCTGGCCAACAACTCACTGGAAGATATCCCATCCCTGGCACTGAAAATTTTGTAGTAACCATCTATGGCTTCTGAGTAAAACTGTAGTATTTTGATATACCTAAAAGATCTTTATTTGCCTCTTAGACTTTATGGATAATATGACCAAGTATAGGATAAAAAAAATCATGTTTCCTTATAACTTTGAGGACTTTACTACATGGCTTTCTTGCTGTTAGAGTTGCTGATGAACAGTTTATTAACAGTCTGATTCTTATTGGTTATTGCAGTTCTATTCCAGCTTTTGGAATTTTCTGTTTATCACTGGAGTTTCAAAATGTTAGCACTGGGGCTGGAAAGATGGCTCAGAGTTTAAGGCACTTGCTTGCAAAGCCTAAGGACCCAACTTACTTACTTTCTTTTTTTTTTTTTTTTTTTATTCCCCAATACCCATGTAAAGCCAGATGCACAAGGTGGTACATGCGTCTGGAATTTGTTTTCAGTGGCTGGAGGCCCTGACATGCCCCTTCTCTCTCTCTCTCTCTGTCTGCTCTCTCTGTGTCACTCAAATAAATAAATATTTTTAAAATTAGCAGTAGATTTGTTCATTGCATTTTGTTTCTTTGTGCCCTGCTATCTGCTTATTTTATTCTAAAAATCTGTGCCTTTCTTGGATCACAAAAACTTCAGGTAGTTCTTTCATTATCTTCCCCTCTACTTTCTTTCCTTCTTTATTAACATATGTTTCATTATGACTTTTTGTTTTGTTTTTGTTTTTTTTGAGGTAGGGTCTCACTGTAGCTCAGGCTGACCTGGAATTCACTATGTAGACTCAGGGTGGCCTTGAACTCACGGCGATCCTCCTACCTCTGCCTCCTGAGTGCTGGGATTAAAGGCATGCACCACCACGCCTGGCCTTCATTATGATTTTTTTTGTGTATACAAATAAGTTTTTGTAGTATTGTGGTATGGTTTGTATACCATGTGAATCTTTTTTTTTTTTTTTTGTCTTTTTGGAATCGGGTCTCATGTAGCCCAGGTTGGCCTTGAACTAGCTTTGTAATCAAGGGTGGCCTCATACTCCTGATCCTCGTATCTCCATATCTTGAGTCTTTAAAGGCAAAAGTGAAGCTATGGGCTGGAGAGATGGCTTAGCGGTTAAGGTGGTTGCCTGCAAAGTGTAAGGACCCAGGTTTGATTCCCCAGTACCCACATAAGCCAGATGCAGAAGATGATACATGCATTTGGTGTTTGTTTGCAGTGGCTGAAGGCCCTGGTGTGTCCATTCTCTCTGTCTATATCTCCAATAAGTATTATTTATTTATTTATTTATTAGAGATAGAGAGAGGGGTGGGGGAGAGAAAGAGAGAGTGAGAATGGGCACGCCAGGGCCTCTAGCCCCTGAAAATGAACTCAAGATGCATGCACCACCCTGTGCATCTGGCTTACATGGGACCTGGAGAATCAAACTTAGGTCCTTAGGATTTGCAGGAGTGTGCCTTAACTGCTAAGCCATTTCTCCAGCCCTCCAATAAGTATTTTTAAAAAGTGAAGCTACATATGAGAAAACTTTGAGCTAGAGGCACAGTTTAGGAAGGCCCCTCAGTTCAGTCCCAAGTATGCAGGCATACATACAATAGTCTTGTGTGTGTGTGCATGTATGTATTATAGGCATGTGCTGCCAAGTTATATGTGTGGAGGTCAGAAGACAGCCTTGGGTAGTGTGTTGGTTTTCTCCTACCTTGTTTGGTAAGGGTCTTTTATGTTTTTTGCTATAAATGCCACAGTATCTGGCCTGCAAGCTTTGGCACTCTTCTGACTCTGCCTGCGATTGCTATAGGTGTGTTGGGCTTACAGATGTATGTGATACTGGCATTGAACTTTAGTTGGGTTCTGGGGATTCAAACTCTGGTCTTTAGGCTTGCACAGCAAGTGCTTTTAACCACTGAGCTATCTCCCTAGCTCCTCGGTAACTTTTTTTTTTTTTTTTCCTGTTGCTTTTGTTTTCTCTCAAGGTAGGGTCTTACTCTATCCCAGGGTGACCCAGACTCACTCAGTTCCAGGCTGGCCTCACACTCACAGTGATCCTCTTAACCTCTGCCTCCATAGTGCTGGGATTAAAGGCATGTGCCACCACACCCTATTCATTTACTTTTTTTTTGTATTGACAACTTCCATAATTGTAGATGATAACCCATGGTAATTTCCTGCCTGCCCCCACTTTCCCCTTTGAAACTCCACTCACCATCATACCCTTCCCCCTTGCAATCAGTCTCTCTTGTATTTTGATATTATCATCTTTTCCAACTATTAGGATGATCTTGTATAGGTAGTGTCAGGCACTGCAAGGTCATGGATATCCAGGCCATTCTGTGTCTGGAGGCACATTGTAAGGAGTCCTACCCTTCCTTTGGCTCTTATATTCCTTCTGCCACCTCTTCCTCAAGGGACCCTGAGCCTTGGAAGGTGTGATAGAGATATTTCAGTGCTGAGCACTCCTCTGTTACTTCTCAGCTCCTGGTTTCTTCTGAGTCCAAGTTCACTGCCATCTGAAAAGAGAAGCTTCTCTAACCAAAAGTGAGAGTACCATTAATATACAGCTATAAACATTAAGAGAAGTGCATACTGGACAGCTTGGTGAGCATAGTATATACATTTAGCCAGATATCAGCAGACATTACACCCCTAGGGCTCATGACTACCCGTTGTAGGTTTTCAGTATCTGGGATGTATTCCCTCCCATGGAGCGGGCCTCCAGTCCAATTAGAGAGCAGTTGTTTTCCCCCTATAACAGACATGCTACTGTTTTACCCATTGGCTCATTTGACTTGGCTGGTGAAATATAAAGCCTGCAGTATCCACTGTTGAGTATCTCCACTGGTGATTTCTCTCTCTCCCATTGAACTGCATGCAGCATAGGTTTTTATAGCTTTCTGTCAGCTGGGCTACATGGAGGAGGTTTTCAGCTCAGCTCCGGCAGGATTTCTCAGTGAACTGGCAGCCCAAGTATGTGGAGTCTTCAGCAATGGGGTCTTACCATCTATTCCTGGTGGGAAGGGTCTTACCATCTATTCCTGGTGGGAAACCAAGAGCCTCAGCAGTAGCCTGTAACTTTTTGTGGATATCAGTGACCGCCATGGCCAACAGCTCACTGGAAGGTATCCCATCCCTAGCACTGAAAATTTTCTAGTAACAATCTATGGCTTCTGAGTATGTTTTTTTTTTTTTTTTTTTTTTTTTTTTTTTTGAGATAGGGTCTCACTCTAGTCCAGTCTGACATGGAGTGAAATTCATTGTGTAGTTTCAGGGTGGTCTCAAACTCACGGTGATCCTCTTACCTCTGCCTCCCAGGTGCTGAGATTAAAGTTGTATGCCACCACTGCCCGGTTCATTTAGTTTTTGATTCAGTTATTCTTTCAGCAAATTTCCACTGTGCACCAGACACTGAGTTCTGTCTGGAGATACAAATATGGATCAGTCGATTATAGAAAACTAAACTGGGAAAGCAGGGAATATTAGAAAGAAAAGGGGTGTAGTGATGGTAACAAATCAGTTAATTCCTGTCTTCCAGAAGACTTTGTACCTGAAGAGTTTTTTGTTTTATTTATTTATTACTATTATTATTTTTTGGTTTTTCGAGGTAGGGTCTCACTCTGGCCCAGGCTGACCTGGAATTCACTATGGAGCCTCAGGGTGGCCTTGAACTCACGGCAATCCTCCTACCTCTGCCTACCGAGTGCTGGGGTTAAAGGTGTGCGCCACCACTCCCGGCTATTATTTATTTTGATTTTCCGAGGTAGGGGATCACTCTACCTCAGGCTGACCTTGAATTCACTATGTAGTCTCATGGTGGCCTCAAACTCATGGAGATCCTCCTACCTCTGCCTCCCAAGTGCTGAGATTAAAGGTGTGTTCCACTATTCCTGCCCATAATGAGTTTTAGATTCTGGTAGGATACATAGATTGAGATATGTCCATGGCATGGTTGGGTATAGAAATGAAACTTATGTGCTCTGGGCTAGGTATGTATATTTTGGAGTCAATAAGATAAAGAGACATAAAGGGATTGGATGAAATGACTCTATACTGAGTTGTGGATGGAAGAGGATGGAATGGGGTGGGAAGTGGAGGAGGTTTTGAGGGGATAAAAAGAAGAAAAGAACCCTTAGAGGGAGATGGGGAGGAGTTGAGTCAGAGCTCAGGGTCAGCTCCATCCCATGGAAAGTACTGATGTGGTATTTTTTTTTCTTTTTTGTTTTTTTTTACGAGGTAGGGTCTCACTGTAGCCCAGGCTGGCCTGAAATTCACTCTGTAATCTCAGGTTGACCTCAAACTCACGGTGATCCTCCTACCTCTGCCTCCCAAGTGCTGGGATTAAAGGCATGTGCCACCACGCCTGGCTTCATGTGTTATTTTTGACTCGCTTAGGATATCTATTCATTTGTCATCAGTGAAAGAGATCACTCCCCAAACAGATAACCACCTTACACTTACATGATTCATAAATGCAGCAGAAAACCCTGAAGCCTTACTTGAACTCATCTATGTTCCCTAGTCTGGCTTGAAACAGGGTGTAGCAGACAGCCTCAGGTCACTAGAATGAACTTTTAAACCAGGCACAGTTATGGAAGAAGGGAATTTATTTGTAGCTTACAGATACAGGAGAAGTTCCATAATGGCAGAAGAAATGGCCCCCCTTTACATGCCCATGTAGAGAGAAAGCCAAAAGCACCACCACCAGCACATGCAAGCACACTTCAAGAACTCAGGCAGAACTCACGTACTTTGTATATCTTTAACTGGAAATTTTAAATTAACCCCCAGACCTAGGGCTGAACTTAGGATCTGCCCACAGTGACACCTCTTCTAGCCAGGCGGCTGGAGATCTAATTTACAAGTTTTAATAAACTGAATAAATTGGGGAACATCCATTGAAACCACTACATTCCACCCTTGGCCACCAATAGATTTATAACAATCTCATATCGTAAATTGTATTTAGTTTAAACTAAAAGGTCGTCCCCACAGTCTTTACCAACTTTATATAGCTATAAAGTCCCAAGTCTCATTTCAGATTTAAGACTGTCTCTTAACTGTGGAGTCTTGTAAAATCAAGACAGGTTATATACTTCTAATATATAAAGGCACACAGTAAACATTTTTAACTTGTACAAGGCATAGCAAGGAGAGATTGGAACAATGTAAACTTAGTATCCTTCAAGTAAACATCAAACTTCTGTAGTTTAAATTTAATATCATAACCAATGACTAACGTCTCTGGATTTTTAAATTCTGCCCCCCCAGCTGGGCTGAGTAGCCAGGGAAAACTTCCATCTCTAGCCATCAGCCTCCATGGTAGCCCTTATATAGTTTTGGTATATCTAAACATTCTTGGTTCACCACTGCAAACCACGGTCTATCTTCCAATGGATTTGTCAGTCTATTAGGGTCACCATGCCCTGCCTCATGCCATGTCTCAGCAGCAGTTCACCATGTGTACTTTATGACCCACTCCACACATTTTTGTGTTTGTGTGTTTTGGGCTTTTTAGGCAGGGTCTTTCTCTAGCCCAAACTGACCTGGAACCCAAACTAAGTAGCAAGTTTAAATGAGGGATGAAATAAATCATAACCTTGACAAGGTTTCTTCTCTAGTCAACTCTTTTCCAAAAGAGTTTGTATGTCTATTGTAGTCTTTTTTCAGGCATCTTTTCTATTGTTTTAATGTAAAATCGAGCCATCTTTCTTCCAAATGTTAATATATTTGACAATAGTAGCTTTAGCAATCAGTCTCTGTGCCAGTAATTTTATATTTGTTTGAGGATTTTCCACTTTAAATCTTAAATTTTTCAGTTCTGTATCTTAGCCAAGTGTATCAGTCCATTACAAATTTAATCTTGATCAAACTCTGTGGCACAGGCAACAGAACATAGTCAGGCCTTATGGCAGTAGCCCAGTTCCAACAAAGTCCTTTGTAGTCTTTCCTTTCCCTTAGAAAGTTCATAAGTCAAGCCTCAAATATAGTTTTTCCCCATACTTACATTTTTAAACTCTTATCATAATAGTCCATAATAATTAAGTTACCATTCTTGAAGGTATCTTTAGTTGCAAGTACCAAGTCCATGCCTCTTCCTCCAAAACAAAAGTTTCAAAAGACCAAAATACACCTGATCAGAATTATCTCAGCAACCCCACTCCTGGTACCAAATTCTGTAGCAGAAAGTCTCAGGTTGCTGGAATGAACCTTTTTTTTTTTTTTTTTTTTTTGTTTTCAATGTAGGGTCTCATTCTAGCCCAGGCTGACCTGTTATTCACTATGTAGTCTCAGGTTGGCCTTGAACTCCTGGCGATCCTTCTACCTCTGTCTCCCCAGTGCTGGGATTAAAGGCATGCGCCACCATGTCCAGCTGGGATGAACTTTTTTTTTTATGTACAACATTTTATTTTATTTTTCTCAATTTTTATTAACATCTTCCATGATTATAAAAAATACCCCATGGTAAAACCCTCCCTCCCCCCCCCACTTTCCCCTTTGAAATTCCATTCTCCATCATATCCCCACCCCATCTCAATCAGTCTCTTTTATTTTGATGTCATGATCTTTTCCACCTCTTATGATGGTCTTGTGTAGGTAGTGTCAGGCACTATGAGGTCATGGATACCCAGGCCATTTTATGTCTGGAGGGAGCACGTTGTAAGGAGTCCTACCCTTCCTTTGGCTCTTACATTCTTTCTGCCACCTCTTCCGCATTAGACCCTGAGCCTTGGAAGGTGTGATTGAGATATTATTCAGTATTCCAGTCACTTCTTCCCAGCACCATGATACCTTCTGAGTCGTCCCAGGTCACTGCCATCTGAAAAGAGAAGATTCTCTACCCAAAGTGAGAGTAGCATTAATATAAGGGTATGAATATTAAGAGAAGTGCTTACTGGGCGGTTTGATAAGCATAATATATACATTTATCCAGACATCAGCACACGTTACACCCCTAGGGCTCATGACTACCCCTGTTTTAAGTTTTCAGTATCAGGGATGTATTCCCTCCCATGGAGCAGGCCTCCAGTCCAATTAGAGGACAGTTGGTTTCCACCATGATAGAAGTGCCACTATTGCACCCGTTGGCTCATTTGGCCTGGCTGGCCAATTATAAGGCTTGCAGTGTCCACTGTTGAGTATCTTCCCCTGGTGGTATCTCTTTCTCCCATTGAACTGCATGTAGAATGGCTTCTTCCAGCTTTCTGTCAGCTGGTCTACATGGAGGAGCTTATCAGCTCAGTTCCAGCAGGATTTCTCAGTGGCCTTTGCAGCCCAAGTGTGTGGAGTCTTCAGCAGTAGGGTCTTACCATCTATTCCTGGTGGGAAACCAAGGGCCTTGGCAATGGCCTATAATGTTTTGGGGGCATCAGGGACCTGCCTGGCCAACAACTCACTGGAAATTATGGGATGAACTTTTAAACCAGGCACAGTTATGGAAGAAGAGAATTTATTTGTAGCTTACAGGTCCAGGAGAAGTTCCATAATGGTAGAAGAAGAAGGGCCCCTTTTACAGGCCCTGTAGAGAGAAAAGCCAGAAGTCACCAGCACTAGCACATGCAAGCATACTTCAGGAACTCAGGCAGAACTCAAGTACTTTGTATATCTTTAGCTGGAAATTTTAAATTAACCCCCACATCTTAGGGTTGGGCCCTAGGATCTACCCACAGTGACACCTTCTCTAGCCAGTTGGCTGGAGGTCTAAATTACAAGTGTTTTTTTTTTTTTAAATAATTTATTTATCTGAGAGAGGGTGGGGGGAAGACACACAGAGAGAATTGGCACACCAGGGCCTCTAGCCACTGAAAATGAACTGCAGATGCATGTGTCACCTTGTGCATCTAGCTTTATGTGGGTACTGGGGAATCGAACCTGGGTCCTTTGGCTTTGCTGGCAAGTGCCTTAACCAGTAAGTTATCTCTTTAGTCGCTAAATTACAAGTTTTAATAAACTCCTGAATAAATTGGGGGACATCCATTCAAACTATCACAAGGGGAATAATAATTTGTCCTTAGTTGTCTTTTCAAACAACTGCAAAGTAAGAATTCCTACCAGTGTCAAGTGAGGAAGCTGAGGCTCTGGGAGATGGAATGACATGCTTAAGGGCACAGCACCCTGTAGACTCCAGGATTGCTTGCTGTAGACCTCTGGTTGTTCTGCTGTACCTGCTGCCTTCTCAGGAGGTTGGCTGCATTCCCTTACCTCAGAAAAGGTAGGAGTTAAGGTGTGGTGGTGCATGCCTTTAATCCCAGCATTTGAGAGGCAGAGGTAGGAGAATCGCTGAGTTTGAGGCCACCCTGAGACTACATAGTGAATCCCAGGTCAGCCTGGGCCAGAGTGAGACCCTACCTTGAAAAACAAAACAAAAAAACTCAGATGGCAAATGATTGAAAAGGTTAGGGAGTACTTAGCCTTCAGGACATCTAAAGGATAGGAAAGCTGACATTTGTCCCCTTCACTTTCTTGTGTACATTCTTACAGTATGATGAAGTAGAAAGTGTTGGAAAGCTTTTAAGTTTTGGTGCAAGTTTGAGGTTATGGCCCAGTGCTTTGTAATGTGGATATGATTTGAATTGTGTTTTTTTAAAAAAAAGTAATTAAAAAAATATATATATATGCAGAACTACTTGGAGAGAATAAAGGGCCTAGTAAAAGAGGAATGGCTAGCAAGAGAAAGAATTGGGAGGGAATTTGGATCAAAATACATTATATATGCATGAAAATTTGTAATAAAAAATTTTAAAAGGGCTGGGGCGATGGACCAGTTGTTAAAGGCATTTGTTTGCAAAGCTTGCTCACCCAGATTTGATTATCTAGTATCCATCTAAAGTCAGATGCACAAAGTGGCACATGTGTCTGAAACTTCTTTGCAGTAGCAGGAAGTCCTGACACTTCCAGGCTCCTTCTGTCTCTCTGTGCTTGCAAATAAGTAAAGATATTTTTTAGGGCTGGAGAGATGGCTTAAGTGGTTAAGGCACTTTCTTGTGAAGCCTTAGGACCCACATTTGACTTCCCAGATCCCACATGAGCCAGGCGCACACGATGATGCATTCATAAGGTTGTACATGCGCACAAGGTTTCTAGACTTCAATTACAGTGGCTGGAGGCTCTGGCACACCAATTCTCTATCTCTTTCTCACTTGCTTGCTCACTTTCTCTCATTTAAAAAAGGCCAGTCTGAAAATAAATACATAAAAATGGCCAGTCTGTTGGGATTGCCTCCAAAAAAAAAATATTTTTTAAAAGTTAACAAAGAGACCTGGAGAGATGACTTAGTGGTTAAGGCACTTGTCTGCAAAGCCTAAGGAACCAGATTCTGTTCCCCAGTACTCACGTAAAGCCAGATGCACAGTTACACATGCAGAGGCCCTGACATGCCCTTTCTCTCTCTGTCTGTCTCTCAAATACATAAACAAACAAAACACTTTAAAAAGTTAACAAAGAAAAGTCATTTAAAAATGTGAAACTAGCCGGGCGTGGTGGCGCACGCCTTTAATCCCAGCACTCGGGAGGCAGAGGTAGGAGGATCGCCGTGAGTTCGAGGCCACCCTGAGACTCCATAGTGAATTCCAGGTCAGCCCGGGCTAGAGTGAAACCCTACCTCGAAAAACCAAAAAAAAAAAAAAAAAAAAAAAAAAAAAAAATGTGAAACTGCTGGGCGTGGTGGCGCACACCTTTAATCCCAGCACTCAGGAGGCAGAGGTAGGAGGATTGCCATGAGTTCAAGGCCACCCTGAGACTACATAGTGAATTCCAGGTCAGCCTGGGCTACAGTGAGACCCTACCTTGAAAAAGTAAAAAAATAAATAAAAACAGAAATAAAAATGTGAAACAGCTGGAGAGATGGCTTAGCAGTCAAGGTGCTTGCCAAAGCACCCGAAGAACCCAGGACCCACATAAGCCAGATGCACATGGTAGTGTATGCATCTCGGTTTGCTTTGCAGTGGCTAGAGGCCCTGGCACTCTCATTCATTCTCATTCTCTCTCTCTCTCTCTCTCTCTCTCATATCTATATCTCTCTGCCTCTTTCTCAAAAAAATAAATAAAAATAAAAATGTGAAACATGGGTGTGGTGGCACATGCCATTAATCCCAGCACTTGGGAGGCAGAGGTCGGAGGATCACTGTGAGTTCAAGGCCACCCTGAAGTTACATAGTGAATTCCAGGTCATCCTGGGTTACAGTGAGCTACTACCTAAAAAAAAAAAAAAAAAAAAAAAAAAAAGTGAAACATTTATGGAGACAATTGGAAATATGAACATAATTAAATGTGACATAAAAACACTTGTCAGACTTGATAATATTATTGTGGGTATGTTTTTTTTTTAACAACCTTATTATGAGAAATACTGAAATATTTGTGGACAAAATGTTATACTGTCTGGTACTTGGGTATAAAAAAAATAGTAGGACTGGGCTGGAGACATGGCTTAGTGGGTAGGGCGCTTGCCTGCAAAGCCTAAGGACCCAGATTCAATTTTCCAGGACCCACATAAGCCAGATGCACAGGATGGCACATACATCTGGAATTTGTTTGCAGTGGCTGGAGGCCCTGGTGTGCCCATTCTCTCTCTTTGTCTCTCAAATAAGTAAATAAATAAATAAATAAATATTTTTAAATAGATCCCAGCACTCAGGAAGCAGAGGCAGGAGGATCACCGTGAGTTTGAGGCTATCCTGAGACTAAATGGTGAATTTCAGGTCAGCCTAAGCTAGAGCGAGACTCTACCTTGAAAAAAAAAAAAAAAAAAGGAAAAAGCAGGGCTGGAGAAATGGCTTAGCAGTTAAGGTGCTTGCCTGCAAGTTACCTGCAAAGCTTAGGAACCCAGGTTCAATTCTCTAGTACATGGATCTGTAGTTAATTTGTAGTGGCTAGAGGGCCTAGTGTGCCCATTCTCTCCTCCCTCCGTCTCTCTCTCTTTCTTTGCAAATTAATTAATTAAAAAATAGAAAAAGTAAGCTGGACATGGTGGTGCATGCCTTTAATCTCAGCACTAGGGAGGTAGAGGTAGGTAAATCACCGTGAGTTAAAGACCACCCTGAGACTACAGAATGAATTCCAGGTCAACCTGGACTAGAGAGCTAGACTCTACCTTGAACCCCCCCCCCACACACACAAAAAGGCGGGGGGGGGGGTGGTATACACAGATTTCTTGGATAAACTAAAGAAATATATATATGAAACATTTGACTTTTGACCTAGTACCTATCATATATTAGGTGCTCAACCAGTGTTGGCTGATTTGTTGTTGTTTTAGGAGATTTGCAAAACATTAGTTATTGTCTGTGAGTCCCATGGTCTGTTCCTGGGACAGGGACACATCCCTGCTACAGGCTGGTCCTTATAATGTTCCCAGGAGTATCTTCCTAAGAAAGGCAGGAGCACATATGACCTCCGCTTGAGACTGCACAGACTGGCTCCACTTACACGTGTTCCACCATAGCAGCCTCCAGATGGCACTGTCTTTCCCAGGTCCACGTCCAGGGAATTGTGTGTTTGCAGCCAGCTGTCTGGTGTTCAGAGACAGAAAGATGGGATTTTCTTAAGAGTGGGTCTGAGTGGCTAGCAAACCTCTAAGCAAGGGCTGTAGGTAGTCTCTTCTAAGAAAAGGCACCACATATGTAGGTAGTAGGCATTTCTTACAGAAACACAATATGGAGGGATGGGCTAAATGCAGAGCAGAGGAAACTACACAGGTATAGGAAGATCCCTGTCTATTCTGCTTCTCTCTCATAATCTGTAACTTAAAAAATACTTATACTGGGCATGGTGGTGCATACACTTAATCCCAGCACTTGGGACGCTGAGTTCCAATTCAGCCTGGACTAGAGTGAGACCCTGCCTCAAAAAAAATTTTTTAGGAACTTGTTTTGTAGAAACATGTATTAATGAACCTAAAAAAAAAAAAAACAAAAAAACCTATGATACATGTTTTCAAAGTTCACACTTTGCTGAGTAATACAATTTCTATTTTCTGTTATTTTACTGTAATGTTCACCATGGAATCACACCCAAGCCTTTTTTCTCTTTCTTTTGTGTGTAGGAGATTTGCCACAACTTGGGAGTGTGCTACATTTATCTAAAGCAGTTCAACAAGGTAACTTCTACACGTGCTAGTTGTGGTGGGTAGGGTTTCACTGAGGATACACGCGTTACGGAGGGGCACTGCTCATTTTGCATTGTCTAGAGCTTATTGACCTTAGTGGAAGTAAACATTGTCTTTCATGTTTATTCCCATTTTAGTGCTCATTTGTCATTGCTTACTTTAATTCCTACTTTTGATTCAGAAAAATGAAAAGCTCTAGCAATATTATGAATGGCAGCCTAATTGCTATCTCCTCTCTCCTTTCTTTCCCCAGTTTAATATTTCATTATACAAACAAATGTCCAGTAAGACAGATATCAAAACTGGACCTGTGTAGGCCATGGTAGTGCATGCATACAATCCCACCACTCAGGAGGCTGAGGCAGAAGGATCTTCAATCTGAAGCCAGCCTAGGATACCTATTGAGACATCTATCTCAAAAGTCCTGATGGTGTAATCAAGACCATATGAACTGTTACGCTCTGTCAGCACCTGACTGCTGTTTTTTTGTTGCTTATTTTTAACTTTTTATTTGTTTATTTGAGAGAGGGCATGCCAGGGCCTCTAGCCACTACAAATGAACTCCAGATGCATGTGCCACCTTGTGCATCTTCCTGGGGAATTGAACCTGGGTCCTTTGGCTTTTCAGGCAAGCGCCTTAACCACTAAGCTGTCGCTCCAGCATCCCCCCCTTTTTGGGGGGTTTTTTTGAGGTAGGGTCTCACTGTGGCTCAGGCTGACCTGGAATTCACTATGTAGTCTCAGGGTGGTCTCGAACTCATGATGATCCTCCTATCTCTGCCACTCAAGTGCTGGGATTAAAAGTGTGCACCACCACGTCTGGCTTCTGACTGCTGGTCTTAAGCAAGGAAAATGAATTTTAAATTTTAAATAGAGCTAATTTATAGTTTTAACTTTTTGGTTCTTTTTCATAATGAGAACTTTTTTTTTTTTTTTTTGAGGTAGGTTTTCACTCTAACCCAGGCTGACCTGGAACTCATTATGTAGTCTCAGGGTGGCCTCAAACTCATGACAGGATCCTAGTTCTGCCTCCCAAGTGCTGGGATTAAAGGCATGTGCCACCACGCCTGGCTCCATAATGTTTATTTTTATTTCATTATGACTAAGCTCTAGGCACTGAGACCTTAATATCAGACAAAGCTCTTTGAGCTTAACTGTTACTCTGATACATATAATTTTTTTAAAAGATGAGTCTCATTCTAGTCCCAGGCTGGCCTCAAACTCATGGTGATCTTTCTACCTCTGCTTCCCAGTGCTGGGATTAAAGGTGTGTATCACCATGCCTAGCAACAGATGCAACTAAAAAAAATTTTTTTTAAATATATTTTATTTATTTGAGAGAGAGAAAGAAGCAGAGAGAGAGGGAGAGAATAGGCGCACCAGGGCCTCCAGCCACTGCAGACGAACTCCAGATGCATGCGCCCCTTTGTGCATCTGGCTTATGTAGGTCCTGGAGAATCGAACTGGGATCCTTTGGCTTTGCAGGCAAACGCCTTAACTACTAAGCCATTTCTCCCACCCCAACAGATGCCATTTTTGACTTGTGAAAGGTAGTGATGTGATTGGATAGCTCCCACTTACTGACTATGAAGTTTTATTCTTCTTTCTTTTTATTTGAGAGGGGGAAAGAGGCAGATAGAGAGAATGGGCGTGCCAGGGCCTCTACCCATTGCAAATGAGCTCCAGATGTATGCACCCCCTTGTGTATCTGTCTTATGTGGGTCCTGAGGAATCGAACTGTGATCCTTAGGCTTTGCAGGCAAATGCCTTAACTAATAAGCCATTTCCCCAGCCCTTATTCTTCTTTCTTTATCACCACTAAGACTTACTCTGAGTTTGTTAGCACCATTTGACAATGCTTTTGTGTTTGTGTCTGTCTGCAATGTTTGTGTCTTACCTGTAAGCTGGTATAACCTAGGCTATCCCTCAGGGATATGAAAAAAAACAAAAAAACCCTTCACATCAGCAATTGAAATGTAAGAATAACCTTTTCTCTGTGAGGGAGATAGTAGAAAAAAAAATATATGTATGTATGTATGTATGTGTGTATATATATGTGTGTGTTTGTGTGTGTATATATATATATATATAATGAAAAATACATACTTAGTGGACTCTTAGGTTTTCTGAATGAATCTATAGTTTTGTTTGGTTGGTTGGTTTTTGAGTTAGGGTCTTGCTCTAACCCAGACTGACCTGAAATTCACTGTGTAGTCTCAAGCTGGTCTCAAACTCAGAAATCCTCTTACCTCTGCCTCCCAAGTGCTGGGATTAAAGGCGTGTGATACCACACCTCGCTGGCTCTATAGTTTTAGATAGCTGATTAGATTTTTTTTTTCTTCAGAGAATATTTTGAGAGGGTTCATTCAGTCAGGGGAATCTTTGGACTGTAAAGCTAACAGGCTAAGCAAATACAATATCTGGCACTTATAGGCCCTTGTTGAATCAGTGAATGGACAGAGTCCTTTTGTCTGTCTGCTAAGATGTAGCTCTACCAGAGCAAGGAGTGATTGTTTTGTGGTGCTGGAGATGGAACCCAGGCCCTTCAGCATGCTAGACAAGTGTTCTACCACTTAGCCTCATTCCTGATCCTTTAAAAATTTTTTTAAAAATATTTTTGGTTACCTCCAGTATACCCAGCCCCTGGAACAGCAAGCACTCAGTGAACACAACTTTTTCACTCACCATCATACTGATGAAGAAAATGAGGCCCACACTGGCACAGTCTGTGTAGGTGGTCACAGTGTGGCTGGGATAGTGTTTGGGTGGGAATCTACACTGTACCATGATGTCTCTTTGGGGTTATGAAATATTCACATGGATGTGAATGTCAAGCAGGAAACACTCAAGCTAATCAGTGTATGAACTCTCCCTAGTGGCTCCAGAGGCAGGTAGTCCATGTCAATGAGGGCAGCTTGGGCGTGTTTGGATTACGGTGCTACTTGCTGAGTCATGATATTCCCACATCTGTATACCAGGATCTCTGTCCTCTTTCACCATAGAAAACCATTGTCCTTCCACTGGTAGTGATTTAGTTCTCTTTACTCCATTAAACTTACTAGGCACAAGACCAGTTGCACAGTGCCCTCCAGCTTAACAGGCATGATCTGACTTACATAATGCTGGGGAAGATCCACTTACTGGAGGGAAACTTGGACAAGGCCATTGAGATCTACAAGAAAGCAGTGGAGTAAGTCTGTGTTTCCCTTGGAGCAGATACTTGAACTCCAAAGCATAAAAGAGAGCACGTGTGACTGACTACTAGTTGTATTAGAGTTCAAAGCTAAGCTAAAGTTTAGGGTAAGAGCTCCCTAGAAGGGCTTCTGTGATGGAGGTTTTTTCTCCTGTAAAGATGGCTACTCTCCACTATCTGGGCATGAAGATGGCTGCTCTTAGGCTATCTGGCCAATTGGATTCACCTGCAGAGTTGAAGGTGAAGTAACTGCACCCTGTATGCTCCAGGCCACGCTGAAGGAGATGGAACTTGAAGCTCAATAAGGAATCAGCATCTGCAGTTTTAAATGGCCCAGAAATTGCACACATGATTGTTGCTCATATTCTGTGATTTGCAATGAGCTACAAGGGAAGTGGGCAGACACGATGCATGCAGCAAAATTGCGGGTCAACTGGCAATCTGCTGTTCTGGATTTTACTTTATATCAAGTCTTGTGTTTCCAGAGATGATATTAGGGATAGAAATCTCTTGGTTCAGTAGCAAACATCTGGTTTTATTTGCCTGAGACTAATGTCTTGCTGGCTCCTGTTTTATTGGGGTGGGGGAGGCATCTTCTGTGTCTGTGCATGTGTGCCCACTAGGACTAGAAGCCAGGGCCATGCTTATGGTTACCACAAACAAGCTCTATGACTAACCTACACCCAGCTCCAAAATCTTGTTTTTTAAAAACATCATTAGGGAGTTGGGCATGGAGGCTTGCAGCTATAATTCCAGATCTTTGTGATTTCCAGATAAGCCTGGGGTAGCATAAGACCCTGCCTCAAACAAACAAACAAAAAAAAAAAAAAAAAAACAAAGAAAGAAAAATCACTAGGACACTCCAAATCTCTGTTGGTAATAGACCAGATTGATTTTCTCATGATGTCATTTTATGTTTCTTCTCTAGAGACACATGCTGTGACACAATACTTTTATGTGTCTCTTGTTTGATCACCTAACAGAATGTCAGACGGTCTGTGGTTCAGGGACCAAGATTCTGAACTAAACTTAGAGTTCATTTATTCCTTTTGTCTTTTATGGTGAATATTTTATGGTTCTATCAGTTACAACACTGTTTTCTGCATTTTCTTCCACCACACTTTGTGTCTAAAAAGACTTAGAAAAAGATCTCTTGGTTTTATAAGCTACAGAGACTTCTGAATTCAAGAGGTCAAGTTTACATGGGCAAGGAGGAAGGACCCACCTCTATCATGCTGGGTGGTATCCCTGTTCTTGTCCGTGGTCTTAAAGAAGCTAGCTTGTTTACATAAATCCCAAAGAGAGTGTTCTTCCAGTGACCACTCAATGACTAAGTCACCAAATTTCCCAAAGGAGAAAAGGGGACAGTTGAGATTTGAATCCCAAGAAGGTAGGCTTGTGATTGGAGCATAGACAGAAGTTATTCATGGGGAACAGATAGATGCTTCCAGAATAACAGCAACTACATGTGGTTTGTGAGGGAAGAGACCAACAGAGAGCTCAGTGTACCCTGGCAGGGCTTGCACTCTCCTATGCTGGGCTTCCTACAGGTAACACGTGCCCTCCCAGCAGGAGACTGTTAATGCTGTTTGGTGTTTCAACTGTTGGCATTGACTAATGATCCTGGAGTCTGATGGCCCAACTGTGGGTTGCTTTGTCTTTTTAAAAAAATACTTTTAGGGCTGGAGAAATGGCTTAGCGGTTAAGCGCTTGCCTGTGTAGCCTAAGAACTCCGGTTCGAGGCTCGATTTCCCCAGGACCCACATTAGCCAGATGCACAAGGGGGCGTACACATCTGGAGTTTGTTTGAGGTGGCTGGAGGCCCTGGTGTGCCCATTCTCTATTTCTCTCTATCTGCCTCTTTCTCTGTCACTGTCAAATAAATAAATAAAAATAAAAACAAAAAAATTATTTAAAAAGATACTTTCAGCTGGGCGTGGTGGCGCACACCTTTAATCCCAGCACTAGGGAGGCAGAGGTAGGAGGACTGCTGTGAGTTTGAGGCCATTCTGAGACTCCATAGTGAATTCCAGGTCACCTGGGATAGAGTGGGACCCTACCTCAAAAAAAAAGGAAAAAGAAAAGAAAACCTTTCATTTAATTATTTGAGAAAGAGAGAGAGTATTGGTGTGCCAGGGTCTCCTGGTGCTGCAAATGAACTCCACACTTAAGTGCCACTTTGTGTGTCTAGCTTTATGTGGTATTGGGGAATTGAACCCAGGCCAGCAGGCTTTGCAAGCAAATACCACTGAGCCATCTCCTCTGCCCTGCTTTGGCTTTTTTTTTTTTTTCATAATTCATTTTTTTAAAATTTATTTGAGAGCAATAGACAGAGAGAATGGGCATGCCAGGGCCTCCAGCCACTGCAAACGAACTCCAGATGCGTGCGCCCCCTTGTGCATCTGGCTAATGTGGGTCCTGGGGAATCGAGCCTTGAACCAGGGTCCTTAGGCTTCACAGGCAAGCGCTTAATGGCTAAGCCATCTCTCCAGCCCCTGCTTTGGCTTTTTGACAAAGAAATATTGTGAGACTGAAAATTCACATAAAACTTTACTTGGGCCAGTGGCTAATTCTTTCCTATGGCTGGTATGTGCCTTCCTTCCTTCGTTTAGTTTGGCTATTTAGAATGGCATTTTGTTTAATTTGGAGAGCACAGCAGATGTTCAGGCCGTAAATTAAACAAAAAATTATTCTGCCTGGTAGTGTGAGCACAGTGGAAGTAGAAAAAAAAAGAAAAGAAATCCCATAAAAATTAGCTTAAACTATGTATGCTTCTGAATGACTTGGCTTAAAACTTTTATCATTGTAATCAAGATAGTCACAAAATATTCCACACATTCTTTTTTAGGATGTTGGTCCAAAGAAAGGCCCTGAAAAAAGGAATCTGGGTTCTTAGTTTCTTGCTGAGCAATTCCTCCCTGTTACTCTTTTTTTTTTTTCTTTTTGAGATAGGGTCTGACTCTAGCTCAGGCTGACCTGGAATTCACTCTGTAGGTTTAGGGTGGCCTGGAACTCACAGTGATTCTCCTACCACTGCCTCCTGAGTGCTGGCATTAAAGGCATGTGCCACCGCGCCTGGCTCCTCCCTCTTACTTTTGAAAGAAATTCTCAAATTCCTTTCAGGAATTTACATGGGGTTAATTGGAGGCCCAATAAAGCGTTTCAAGTGTTGCATGAAGGCCAGGCTATGCAGGTCTTATGTGTCTTGTAACCATGGTTTCCTTGTGAGCATCTTTGTGTTGCAGGTTCTCACCAGAAAATACGGAACTTCTGACAACTTTAGGATTACTCTACTTGCAGGTAATGCAACTGTTCACTCATGCACTCACAGGGCTTAGAAATGCTGCATTTGTGCATATGGTGGTTTCCCTGCATTTGGATATTTTCATATTGTTTTGTTGCTGGGATCAATTTTTTAAAAACTTGTGTGTGTGTTCACCACGTGAGCCGCCGTGCATGTGTGGAGGTCAGAGGACAACTTTTTGGTTTGTCCACACCTGTCCACATCATTTGAGGCAGGGTTTCTCACTCCAGATTTTCATTTTTCTGTCCTTTGCTGGGCTCACCTTGAGCTTCTGGGAAATTCTCCTGTCTCTGCCTCTCATCTTGCCATCAGTATCAGCATGCTGGGGTTACAGAAGCCCGCCAGTTTCCAGATTTTTACATAGTACCTAGGGATCAAACTCAGGTACCCGGGCTTAGTCAGTGAGCACTTTATTCACTGAGCCATCTCTCTAGCCTCCCCTTCCCCAGCACTTACTTATTTATGGTCATAGGAAACACAGGAACCTTTCTTTGCAGGGAAGCATCTCTATCTTAACCTTATTACACTTATATTTCTTACCCACCAGAGAAAGAACATGTATGAGAAACAACTCTCTGGCTTTGGGGGCTGTTATTTTGCGGTGGGGCAGAAACCCATATACATTAACACTTTGTGGGGTTATGAGGCAAGATTCTTTCTTGCAGCCAAGGTCCTGAAGGAGAGAAGGCAAAGGACACTGCCAGGAGTACCCTGTCATCTCCTTGAGTCCTGAGTGTGACTGGGAGTCTCTCTCAGCCGGAAGACCCAGGACCCAGGGAGCTCTGAGTGCTCTTACTCTGCCCACCCCATGAAGCCCCCTGCTAAGCTGATTCTGCTGCAAATTCTGCCTCTGTGGTAGGCTTTATGATTATTTCTTTAAGAGGAAGCAGGAACTTAACCCTGGGTGTTTGGGCTTGTAAGCAAGCCCACAGGGACATGAAGCGAACCAGCTTAATTATTGCCAGGAGAAGTGTGGCTGAAATGGGTTTGTGGCAAGTAAAACTAAGTAAACCACAAACATTTGGTTTTCTTTATCTGGTATATCCTTTTTGTTTATTTTTTAAAAGTCAAGAGAACTCAGAAATGGGACTGGGGAGATGGCTCAGTGGATAAAGTGCTTGCCATGCAAGCATGAGGACCTGAGTTCACATCTCCAGAACCCACATGAAAGCCGGGTGCTATGGTGGGCATCTGCAATCACTACATACCTATGGCTAGAAGGAAGGCCTAGACAGAATTATTTCTGGGAGGTCACGGGCCAGCCAACCTGCAGAACGCATGGTGAACAGGAGACCCTGCTACAAACAAGGTGGATGAGGAGGACTAACAACCTGAAGTTGTCCTCTAACCCCCACAGGCACACTGAAGCAACACATGGGCCCACACTCAAGCACACGAATGTTCACACACCCATTAAAAAAAAGAAGAGAGCAAGTGACTGGACATTTCCATTCAAGTGCAGTTGGCCAGATACCTTAATTGTCATCGCCTCCTGAAGTAATTTCTCTGGTTTATTCTTTTTTCCCCAAGCTCGGCATTTACCAGAAGGCATTTGAACATCTCGGAAATGCACTGACTTATGACCCTACCAACTACAAGGTATTGCGACGTGAAACAAAAGCCTCATGACACAGACCTTGAAAGAAGGATACTTCCTCATTTAATACTAAAAGTGTGTGTGAGTGTTGTGTGTGTGTGTGTGTTGTGTGTGATCCAGACCTCTACATTGGCAAGTGAAGACCCACAACTTTCTTTAAAAACAATTTGACCGGGCGTGGTGCGCACGCTTTAATTCCCAACTCTGGAGGGCCAGAGGTAGGCATGTGCCACCGCGCCTGGCTCCTCCCTCTTACTTTTGAAAGAAATTCTCAAATTCCTTTCAGGAATTTACATGGGTTAATTGGAGGCCCAATAAAGCGTTTCAAGTGTTGCATGAAGGCCAGGCTATGCAGGTCTTATGTGTCTTGTAACCATGGTTTCCTTGTGAGCATCTTTGTGTTGCAGGTTCTCACCAGAAAATACGGAACTTCTGACAACTTTAGGATTACTCTACTTGCAGGTAATGCAACTGTTCACTCATGCACTCACAGGGCTTAGAAATGCTGCATTTGTGCATATGGTGGTTTCCCTGCATTTGGATATTTTCATATTGTTTTGTTGCTGGGATCAATTTTTTAAAAACTTGTGTGTGTGTTCACCACGTGAGCCGCCGTGCATGTGTGGAGGTCAGAGGACAACTTTTTGGTTTGTCCACACCTGTCCACATCATTTGAGGCAGGGTTTCTCACTCCAGATTTTCATTTTTCTGTCCTTTGCTGGGCTCACCTTGAGCTTCTGGAAATTCTCCTGTCTCTGCCTCTCATCTTGCCATCAGTATCAGCATGCTGGGGTTACAGAAGCCCGCCAGTTTCCAGATTTTTACATAGTACCTAGGGATCAAACTCAGGTACCCGGGCTTAGTCAGTGAGCACTTTATTCACTGAGCCATCTCCTCTGCCCTGCTTTGGCTTTTTGACAAAGAAATATTGTGAGACTGAAAATTCACATAAAACTTTACTTGGGCCAGTGGCTAATTCTTTCCTATGGCTGGTATGTGCCTTCCTTCCTTCGTTTAGTTTGGCTATTTAGAATGGCATTTTGTTTAATTTGGAGAGCACAGCAGATGTTCAGGCCGTAAATTAAACAAAAAATTATTCTGCCTGGTAGTGTGAGCACAGTGGAAGTAGAAAAAAAAAGAAAAGAAATCCCATAAAAATTAGCTTAAACTATGTATGCTTCTGAATGACTTGGCTTAAAACTTTTATCATTGTAATCAAGATAACCAGCAGGAATTCATGGTGTCTATTTTTTTTTTTTTTTTATATCATTTTTCTTTTTACACAGTCCTGTTACACAGTCTGAGAGGGATCCCTCATCCAACTCTCTGGGTGTGTCTCTGCTAATGCCAGACTTGGACTCAGTATCTACTCTGCTACTCAGGCAGCTAATTCCCAGGTCCATGTAGCACATGTTTTCACTTTCTTGCTTAGTGAAGATGGCTCTACTTAGGCAGCTTGACTTTTGTATAACAAGAAGGATCTCCAAATGACCAGTTATTGCAAAGCCCCAGCTTCCTAGAGTCCCTGTCTCTCTGCCACAGATGTAACCCTTTAGTAAACCTGAACTACGCTGTCCTGATGTACAACCAGGGGGAGAAGAAGGGTGCCCTGGCCCAGTATCAGGAGATGGAGAAGAAGATCAACTTTCTTAAGGACAATAGCTCTCTTGAATTTGACCCCGAGGTATGTTTCTATTAGCTGCCAGCTATTATTTAAGCAAGTTTTTAGTAGATATTTGTATCTAAAAAATAAAAGCTCATGGATCTTTTTAGCTTTGATGTTCCATGCAGCATGAGTTCATAAGTTATAGTCCAAAATAAACTTTCCTAGAAGAAAATAATAATAAAAGAGGGTTAGGAGATGGTTCAATGGGTAAAGTGATTGTGCAAGCCTAAGGACCTGAGTTTGGATCCTTGGCATCTAGTAAAAACTGAACTTGCCGACATAAACCTGTAATCCCAGTGCTTGGGAAGTGGATACAGTCGGGGGACTCCTTATGGTTTGCTGGCTGGTCAAATTGGTGAGCTCTAGGTTCAATGTGAGATTCTGCTTCCAAAAGTAAGGTGGACCTGGGCGTAGTGACGCATTTCTTTAATCTCAGCACTTGGGAGGCAGAGGTAGGAGGATTGCTATGAGTTTGAGACCAGCCTGGAACTAGAGTGAGTTCCAGGTCAGTCTGGGTTAGAGTGAGACCCTGCCTTGAAATCCCCCCTCCCCCCAAAAAAGTAAGGAGGAGAGTGACTAAGGACACTGAACATTCACCTCTAACCTCCACATCTAAGCACAGCTGAACACATGTGCACCCATACATATGGACTTGCATGCACACAAAATAATAAAGAAACTTCATGCTTATTGTGCTATTTGTTATCACTAATACAGTTCATCTCAGTTGAGGTATGGATCTCTTTGTACCTTTCTCCTACTTCCCTTCATGAAGGGACTGTAGAGTTTAGCCAATAATGCATCAGACTTGAATTGTTGGGTTTTGAAGTCCTGTATGCATTCCCTTGCCATCCACTAAGAGCAGCCTGTATTCTCTGCTGTTTGAGAATGATTTTCTTAGTCTAGCATACTGACACATCCCTGTAATCACAGAGCCTGAAAATGATCTCATGTTATAAGTACTTCCTCCCTCAACGACTGGTATCCACCCTGGGGAAGGCCCCAGAATAAGGCTGATTTTTTTCTGCTGGTCTTGACAGTTAACTCTTGTTTTTTCTTCTCATGTGGGCACAAGATGATAGAGATGGCTCAGAAGTTGGGAGCTGCCCTCCAGGTTGGAGAGGCACTGGTCTGGACCAAACCAGTTAAAGATTCCAAAGCAAAGCCCCGGACCTCTTCAACCAGTAAACCTGCCACTTGCCCACAGCCTCTAGGCTCTAATCAAGCTCTCGGACGGGCAATGTCATCAGCAGCTGCCTATCGAAAGCTCCCTGCAGGTAGGAGGCTATACAATGCTCCATGAAGACTTAGTGGGGATAAGCCACCTGTGCCAGCAAAGATCATAGCTCTTTTTTTTTTTTTAATTTTTAAGAATTTTATTTATTTAAGAGGGAGAAAGAGGCAGATAGGGAGAGAGAGAGAATGGGCACACCAGGACCTCTAGCTAATGCAAATTAACTCCATAAGTATGCACCATCTTGTGCATTTGGCTTACATGGGTACTGGGGAATTGAACCTGGCTCCTTGAGCTTCACAGGCAAGTGCCCTAACCGCTAAGCCATCTCTCCAGCCCGAGATCATAGCTTTGAATAAGGCTTGTACTCTTCAGACTCATAACATGACCAATTCAGAACAGTTGAAGAAGAAAAGGCCCAAGGCAGCCAAGCTGGCACTTATCTCCATATGGCAGTTATGGAGTAGGAGGTAACACTACTGGCAGGCCTCGTTGGATGGCCAACACACCAGGTCTTTGTAATTTTCAGGCATAGAATATGTTACTAAGTACATTCTGTATAATGCACTTCAATGCTACCGAAGGCAAACTTGACATTCCTTTGTTTCTTCAGTTATGGTCTTCCATCCTAGCTGCAAATACACTATAGTCCTGTTAGTCCAAGAAAATAAGGGGTTCCTCTTGATTTTTTTTTTTTTTTGGTTTTTCAAGGTAGGGTCTCACCCTAGCTCAGGCTGACCTGGAATTCACTATGTGGTCTTAGGGTGGCCTCGAACTCACAGTGATCCTTCTACCTCTGCCTCCTGAGTGCTGGGATTAAAGGCGTGTGCCACCATGCCCAGCTTCCTCTTGAAATTTAATAGAAAAAAATAATGATCTCTTCTGGAATGGTGAAACTGAGAACTGAAGCTCTTTGTTTTGTTGCTAGGTACTGGAGGAACCCAGCTCGCAAAGCCGCCATCTCTTCCTCTGGAGCCAGAGCCCACTGTGGTAGCAAGTCCAGCAGAAGCATCAGAAGATATAAGAGAAAAATAGGAACCAACAAGAAAAAACCAGGATCAGAACAGGATGATCCTGGACCTTGGATGAAGCTGTATAGGGTTGAAGGGCAAATGACCAGGCAGATGGAGGCCAGCACCGTTCCATGGGTGGACACTGCAGAGATCATACAGATTTCAGGGTATGTTAGGAGGAGGAGCATGAAGCCCCTAAAGCCCATGTAGCCCTTGGTGGCCCCATCATTCCAGAAAACAGGGAGAAGACAGGCTAGATGACAGGCTTGAGGCTCTGTGAACATAGGTCTAAGAGTCAGCAAGGCACAGGATCGAGGGCCATCACTGTGTGAAGGACTTGTATCTTCTGGCTAACCTGAATCCTCCTTTAGTAAGGAAAGACAGATCTTTGATCAGTAGCCCTGAGATGATGCAGTCTTGGTCTTAACTGGGGTGCTGTTGGACATATCAGTCCCCACAAGAAACACAACCATAGATTAAGAACCTAGTTACATTTGCAAAGAAATGAAAAACCAAAATCCCTAAGTTGAGACCCAAACTAAGTATCCCTGCTGCATTTGCCATAGGGAACCTAGAACATGTCCCTGTAATTCTTATAAGAGGTCAAAGTCTACAGCCAGATCATGTCAGCATAAGAAGTAGGAGCCCTGGGCTGGTCTGGTATCAGCTCTAAGGACTTAAAAAAAAGAGACAGGACTGCAGATGTAGCTCAGTACTGGAGCACTTGCTTAGGGTTCCATCCCTAGTACCACCAGAAGAAAAAAGAGGAAAAGCTTCTTAGCTAAGGAATTTTAATGTAAGACAATCAATGTAATAACATATCCTTTTTAAAGATTATGTACATTAGCCCTTTGGGGGAAGTGGTTACTCAGGTAAAAAATAAGAGGTCATATTAAAAACTTTTTTAAAAATAAGAGGTCACATTAAAAACCTTTTAAGAACTACAACCAGTCTTTCTTCTCTTAACCTGTTTCAAAACTGGAAGAACCACCTCAAGACCAAGTTCCTGTTTGATTGTAGCACAGTCTCTGCTGTTTTTTGAGGCCATCAGTTCACTTTTTGAGGGCCAGTTACCATTTTTCACTTATAAAGTGACTGATACCATAATTGGCAGGTAGAAACTGACATGCTACCAAATCAAAGTGTGGAGTTTTTTATATTACTAATGGGTCTGATTTGACCCTAAAGAGACCGCTAACTGAGCAGGAGCAATCTTCAGTTCCCATAGCTCAAAAAAGAGCAAAGCACCAAGTGACATATGTTAGAGAACTGGGTTTTTACACTGAGCAATAGAGAAAACTCACTTTTGTATCAGCACAGGGGTTCTTGTTCTAGACTTAGCTGGCTTAGTTACCAAGACTGAAAAACCTCAGAAATAATAATGGTGGGCTGGAAAGATGGCTTAGTGGTTAAGGTGTTGCCTTAAAAAAAGAGCCAAAGGGCCAAGGTTTGATTCCCCAGGATTCACATAAGCCAGATGCACAAGGTCTGGAGATGTGTCTGGACTTTGTCTGCAGTGGCTGAAGGCCCTGGCACACCCATTCTCTTTCTCTCTCTCTGTCTCAAATAAAATAAAAATAAAACTCACTTTAAGAAAAAGAAGAGCCGGGCGTGGTGGCGCATGCCTTTAATCCCAGCACTCGGGAGGCAGAGGTAGGAGGATCGCTGTGAGTTCGAGGCCACCCTGACACTCCATAGTGAATTCCAGGTCAGCCGGGGCTAGAGTGAGACCCTACCTTGAAAAACCAAAAAAAAAAAAAAAAAAAAAAAGGGTGTAAACTAAGATGAATAGGATGGAGACGTGAAAGAAATCTAAAAGAGGACAGGAGGGTTGATGGAAGGCAGCAAATGAGAAGAGAGATTGTAGGGTAAGTACTCATTTCTGACATAGAAGACAAATCAAGGAAAATGATATGAGGGACCAGGTTAAGGGCTGACTGTGGAGTCATTTGAGACGCCTGTTTTGAGGCATCCCAGTGATGACATCCAGCAGACACCCGAGTTACTGTACTTGAGTGAAGTCTGGTTTGAAGGTACAGATGCAGGAATCATGGATTTGCATGATACCTAAGAACAGCTTTGAAAGAAGTCCTCAAAGGAAAGCTAGGATTAGAAGCTGGACAGCCAAAGAAAGAAAACAAGTATTTAAGGAAAAAAGAAAAGATACAAGCAGTATAAGCAAGCAGAAATTCCCACAAAAAC
Source organism: Dipus sagitta (assembly GCA_036346955.1). Lineage (NCBI taxonomy): Eukaryota > Metazoa > Chordata > Mammalia > Rodentia > Dipodidae > Dipus > Dipus sagitta. The sequence continues at coordinate 20,185,828 of CM070780.1, forward strand.
CAGAAGACTGGTGCTATGGAAGGTCAAGGAAGAAAGGGTTCACGAACGTAATGGTTGGCCTCATGGAATGCTTCCAACACAGAATTGCGGTGTAAGGAAGCTGTGGTGGGGACAAATTATTGAAGGTAAGATCCAGGCTGTACCTGAATTTGAACCCAGGTCTGGATACAGAGCCCCTGCTTTTGTGCATCTCTATCAAGCAGTGATATATCTTTAGGAGGCAGCAGTGGTAACAGATACTGAAGATGCAAAGGTCAGACTGTTCTGATTTCATATACCTTCTGAGTAGAGGATGAGGTGTTTTTTTTTTTAAATTTTTTTTTTTTTTTTTTTTTTTTTGAGGTAGGGTCTCACTCTGGCTCAGGCTGACCTGGAATTCACTATGTAGTCTCAGGGTGGCCTCGAACTCTCGGCGATTCTCCTACCTCTGCCTCCCGAGTGCTGGGATTAAAGGCGTGCGCCACCACGCCCGGCTTTTTTTAAAAATTTTTATTTATTTGAGAGTGACAGAGAGAGTGAAAGAGAGAGAATGGGTGCGCCACGGCCTCCAGCCACTGCAAACGAACTCCAGACGCATGCGCCCCCTTGTGCATCTGGCTAACGTGGGTCCTGGGGAATCGAGCCTCGAACCGGGGTCCTTAGGCTTCACAGGCAAGCACTTAACCACTAAGCCATCTCTCCAGCCCGAGGATGAGGTTTTTAGCGGGGACAACTGAATTATTTACTCTGATCTAAGAGCTTGCTTTTTTTTTTTTTAAGTAGGGTCTCTTTCTAGCCCAGGCTGACCTGGAATTCACTATGTGGTCTTAGGCTGGCCTTGAATTCATGGCATTCCTCCTACCTCTGCCTCCCAAGTGCTGGTATTGCCAGGCGTGTTGGCACATGCCTTTAATCCCAGCATTTGTGAGGCAGAGATAGGAGGATTACCATGAGTTCAAGGCCACCCTGAGACTACATAGTGAATTCCAGGTCAGCCTGGGCTAGAGTGAGACCCTACTTCGAAAAAAAAAAAAAAAAAAAGACTAAGACTAATTGAGGGATCGAGGGATATGATGGAGGGTGGATTTGTGAAGGGGAAAGTGAGGGTTGAGGGAATTATCATGGTTTACTGTCTATAATTATGGAAGTTGTCAATAAAAAAGTTAAAAAACCCCACGTCTAATCTCTTTGTACTAAATACACTCTATTTAGTCTCATTTTCCCAAAATCTGTTAAAAATTGTGATATGAGTAGCACCCATACTAGAAAACAGAATAACTTATTTTCTCTAGAGTGAATGAGAAACTGTAAATCCCAGTACCTAGAATACTGGATATGAACAGCCTGGTTATGTTTTAAGAACATCTATGGGAAGCACTGCTTCTTGATTATAGTCTTGCACAGAAGGTACCATGCTGCCCACAATGAGTGTGGAAAATGGAGCAGCTCTGTGTCTGTCTTTACTTCTACCATACTTTTCTTAATGAGAAAAGGACCTGTATGCTTACCTATCGTTAAATTTTAACCAGATGTGGTTTATACCTGTAATTCCAGCACATGAAAGGTAGAGAGAGGAGTTCCTGATTATGAGTTTAGGATCATCCTTGGCTACACGGGCTACATGAGACCCTGTGTCAAAAAGATAAATTTTTGCCTTTAATCCCAACACTTTTTTTTTTTTTTCACAAGGTAGGGTCTCATTCTAGCTCAGGCTGACCTGGAATTCACTCGGTAGTTTCAGGGTGGCATTGAACCCATGGTGATCCTCCTACCTCTGCAGTTGGTTTCCCCCATAACAGACATGCCCCTGTTGCACCCATTGGTTCATTTGGCCTGGCTGGCCAAATTTAAGGCTTGCAATTGTCTATTGCTGTTTATCACTGCTGTTGAGTTCTGTCTCTCATAGGGCTGCATGCAGCGTAGCCTTTTCCAACTTTCAGTCAGCTGGTCTACAGGGAGGAGGTTTTCAGCTCATCTCCAGCTTGAATTCTCAGTGACCTTGGCACACAGGCATGTGAAGTCTTTAACAATAGGGTCTTACCATCTGGTTCTTATGGGAAACCAAGGTCCTTGGCAATAGCCTGTAAGGTTTTGGAGGCAACAGTGACCTCCCTGGCCAACAGCTCACTGGAAGGTATCCCATCCCTGTTTCTGGAATTTTTCTAGTAACAGTCTATGGCTTCTGGGGATGCCATTGTGCAAAAAAGTAGGTTTCCATATGGCTTATTCACAATTTATTTTTATTTTTATTTTATTTTATTTTGTTTTTGTTTTTCAAGGTAGGGTCTCACTCTGGCCCAGGCGGACCTGGAATTCACTGTGGAGTCTCAGGGCGGCCTCGAACTCACGGTGATCCTCCTACCTCTGCCTCCCAAGGGCTGGGATTAAAGGCGTGCGCCCCCACGCCCGGCTTATTCACAAATTTTGATTAGCCTTCCCCCACCTTTTCTTTACTCGATCTCTTCCCCTGACCTCATTTAAGCCTTTCCACCCCCCCCCAATAGTCTGTATATCTAGTTATATATGTGTACAATATCATCCTCTAAGTCCTCCCCTTTCTTCCTTCCCTTATAGCCCCTTTCTAGCTTACTGGCCTCGGCTACCAAGTTTTTACTCCAACTCACAAGTCTAAACATTTTTAGCTAGGATCCACATATGAGAGAGAACATACAGTGTTTGGCTTTCTGGGCCTGAGTTACCTCTCTTAGTATAATCCTTTCCAGATCCATGTTTCCCTACAAATTTCATAATTGCATTTTTCTTTACCACTAAATAATTTTACTATTGTATAAATGTACCACATCTTAATTATCCAGTCATCAGTTGAGGGACATCTAGGCTGCATTGTGAATAGAGTGGCAATAAACATGGTTGAGCAAGTATCAGGTGGTGAGAAGTCTTTAGGATATATGCCTAAATGGAACGGTATAGTTGGGTCATATGGTAAATCTATTTTTAGCTGCCTCAGGACCTCCACACTGATTTTCACAATGGCTGGACCAGTTTACATTCTCACTAACAGTGTAAAGGGTTCCTCTTTCTCTGCCTCCTCACCAGCATATATTGCCATTTGTTTTCTTGATAATAGCCATTCTGACAGGAGATGGAATCTCAAAGTAGCTTTTCTTTCTTTCTGTTTTTGTTGTTGTTTTGTTTTGTGAGGTAGGATTTCACTCTAGTCCAGGCTGACCTGGAATTCACTATGTAGTCTCAAGGTGGCCTTGAACTCAGTGATCCACCTACCTCTGCCTCTGCCTCCTGAGTACTGGGATTATAGGCATGCATGACCTCACCCAGCTGTCAAGAGTAGTTTTAATTTGCATTCCTTGATGGCTAAGGATGTAGAACATTTTTTTTTAGATGTTTATAGGCTATCTGTATTTCTTCTTTTGAGACTTCTATAGTTCCACAGTCCATTTTTAATTGGGTTCTTTGATTTCCTATTAGTTTTTTGAGTACTCTGTATATCCTGGGTATTAATCCTCTGTCAGATGTATAGCTGGCAAAGATTTTTCCCATTCTGTAGGTTGCCTTTTTGCTCTATTCAGTGTCCTTTGCTTTACAATAGCTTTTCCATTTCATGAGGTAGGTCCCAGTGGTTGATTAGTGTTTTTATTTTCTGAGCAAATGGGATTATATTCAGAAAGTTGTTGCCTATGCCAATATGTTGAAGGGTTTCCCCTGCTTTTCCTCTAGCAGTTTCAGGTCTGATATTAAGGTCTTTGATTCATTTGGACTTAATTCTTGCGCATGGAGAGAGGTAAGAATCTATTTTCATCCTTCTATATATACATATCCAGTTTTCCCAGCGCCATTTGTTAAAGAGGCTGTCTTCTCCAATGAGTATTTTTGGCATTTCTGTCAAAAGTCGGATGGCTGTAGCTGCCTGGACTTATATCTGGATTCTCTATTCTATTCCATTGATCTACATGTCTGTTTTTGTTACTATGGTTCTTTAGTATGGCTTAAATTCAGGCATGGTGATACCACCAGCCTTATTTTTGTTGCTTAAAATTGTTGGGCAATTTGAGGGCTTTTTGTGCTTCCAAATGCATTTTAGGAATTGTTTTTTCTATTTCCTTAAAGAATGCCATTGGAATTTTGATGGATTGCATTAAATATGTAGATTGCTTTTGGTAAGACTGATATTTTCACAATACTGTTTCTTCCCATCCAAGAACATTGGATTTCTTTCCATTTTCCTAGTGTCTTCTGCAATTTCTCTCAACTGCTTTAAAGTTTTCATTGTATAGAACTTTCATTTCCTTGGTCGGGTTTATTCCAAGGTATGTTGTTATTTTTTGAGGAAAGTGTGAGAGTGATTCCCTGATTTCACCTCAGCATGTTTTTTGTTAGTATATAGGAAGGCTACTGATTTCTGTGTGTTTATTTTTGTATCCTGCTAGGTTGCTAAAAGTGTTTATCAGCTCTAAGTTTGCTGATAAGAGTCTTTAGGGTCTTTTATATATAGAATCATATCATCTGCAAATAATGATAATTTGATTTTTTCTTTTCCATTTTGTATCCCTTTTATAAGGTGTGTCTCTTCCTTTACTGCTATGGCTAAGACTTCCAGTACCATATTAAATAAAAGTAGGGACAGTGGATACCCTTGTCATGTTCCTGATTTTAGTGGAAGAGCTTCAAGTTTATCCCAATTTAGTATTATGTTGGCTGTCATAGCCTTTATTATGCTGAGATATGTTCCCTCTATTCCCAGTTTGGGGCAAGATAAATTCTACCTTGAAATATTTTTTTCTGTAAATAGAACTTCCCAACTTTTTTGTTGTTGTTTTTTGAGGTACAGTCTCACTCTAGCCCAGGCTAACCTGGAATTCATTCTGTAGTCTCAGGGTGGCCTCGAACTCACAGTGATCCTCCTACTTCTGCCTCCCAAGTGCTGGGATTAAAGGCGTGCGACCATGCCAGGCTTTCCCAGCATTTTTGTATGAGGCCAGTAAAATCCTGATGGCAAAACTAGACACAGGCATTACAACTCTGTAAGGGGTAGATTCAGCTCAGTGGTAGAGCACTCACCTGACATGTACAAGGCTCATTTCAATGCTTAGCACAAAACAGAAACCAAAAACTCAAAACCACATTACCAGAACCCTACATGAACATATGTCTATTCTTAGCAAAATACTAGCAAATCAAATCCACATTTAGAAAAAAAAAAGTTATGGCCCAGTTTAATGTTATCTTAGGAATTGAAGCACGGCTTAATATTTGAAAGCCACATGTATTAACAAAAGAAAAAAAGTCATATGATTTCAATAGATCAGAAAAGACAATTTTAGAAATGTTATCCTGTAAAAGACTTATCTGATAAAATAGTTACTCAAAGTATACAAAAACCTCTTAAGTACCTAATGAAAAAAAAAAAAAGGTGGACTGGTTACTGGGAAGATGGGGCAATGACTTGAAGGTGCTCGTTGGCAAAGCCTACAGACCAGGGTTTGACTCCCTAGCACCCAGGTAAAGCTGGCACAAAGCAGAAAGTGGTGCGTGTATCTGAAGCAGCATGAATGTACAAACACCGCACGTGTCGCAGTCAGGTCCGCATTGCTGACCAAGAGCAGCTTGTAGGAAAAAGGTTTATGTTGGCTTACAGGCTTGAGGGGAAGCTCCACGACGGCAGGGAAAACGATGGCATGAACAGAGGGTGGACATCACCCCCTGGCCAACATAAGGTGGTCAATAGCAACAGGAGAGTGTGTCAAACACTGGCAAGTGGAAACTGGCTATAACACCCATAAGCCCGCCCCCAACAATACACTCCCTCCAGGAGGCTTTAATTCCCAAATCTTCATCAGCTGGGAACCTAGCATTCAGAACACCTAAGTTTGTGGGGGACACCTGAATCAAACCACCACAGCATGCCAATACATTTTTTAAAACAAATGTGCCAAAGAACTTCACCTCACCAAAGAAGATACGATACACATATCATAGATAGGCCCGTGAACGATGCTCACATCTCAGGTCATGAGAGAAATAAAAATGAAAACAAGACACCACAACACAAATCAGTGTGACCCAAATCTGGGATGCTGGCACCACCAAATGCTGGCAAGGGTGTGGTCTACTCATTTTGGAACATAACTTGTCAGGTTCTTTTAAAACTAAACATACTTTATATGACACAGATGTTTCTATAGCAGCTTCCTCTTCCTCATCAATTGCCCAAACTTGGATACAACCAAAATGTCCTTCAACAGGTGAGTGGATAAATAAACTTCATTTATAACCAGACAAAAGAAAAAAGTGCTAAAAGGAGCTATTAAGGGCTAGGGAGATGGTTCAGTAAAGGTGCTTGCTCACAAGCCTGTTGACCCAAGTTCACTCCTCACTAGAACAATGGACAGCAGAGCCAGGAGAATCCTGAAGTTCAAGGGCCAGCTGGTCTGGTGTACGCAGCATCAAGAAACAAGAGACCATGTCTCAAAGTGGAAGGAGTGGATGGATACCTTTAGGTTGTTCTCCGACTGTCACGTATGCTGTAGGCACATACACACCCATACACACAAAGCTATCAAGCCATGAAAAGATATGGAGAAAAGTTAAATACGTAAGACTAAATGAAAGAAGCCAGGGCCCATATAAACAGCTGGGTGCAGCCATGTGCATCTGTAAATCCAGTTCTTTAGGGGAGCAAAGACCTGAAAATTACTGAAGATTGTGACAAAACAGCAAGCTCTGAGATCAGTAAGACTTCAGCTCAAGAGCAGGCGAGTGGAGGCGCATGGTAGGAGGATTGCTGTGAGTTCAAGGCCACCTGGAGACTACATAGTGAATTCCAGGTCAACTTGGACTAGAGCGAGACCCTACCTCGAAAAATCAAAAACAGGCAGCCTGCGGTAGAGTGAGACCCTACCTCAAAAACAACAAAACAAGTATCAGGTGGTAGAGTTGGAGAAACAAAATACCAGACAAGGACTTCTGTCCAGAATACATGGAGATCAATAATTAAAAAAAAAAAAACAAAAACCGAACACCCAACTGGGAAAGAACAAAGTTGCACACTTTACAAAGATTTATGAATGGCCAATACACACATGAAAATATGACAATGCTTGTCACATGGGAAATAGAGAAACCACAATGGAATACCCATAAAAATGGTTAAAAGACAAATCCACATATGGGCAAGAATGAGGTAGATTAGAACTGTCACACACTGCTGATGGGAGTGTAAAATGGCCCAACCAGTTACAAACAGTCTTTTACCCAGAAATTCTACCCATGGAGCTTTTTGGAGAAGAGAAGAATAGACACAAGACACGTTGACAAGAGCGTCGTTCACCTCAGAGTCTCCATTGACAGTGGGATGCTGCTTAGCCATAGGAAACTGAACCACATGCAACATGGGTTCATCTCCAAAACCTCATAGTCAAAGAGAGTCTTGATGCAAAGAACCAAATAGTGAATGACTCCTTTGATAAATCCCAGAACAGGCAAAGCTACTTATTCATGGTGAAAACATGGTTGGCCAGAGCTGAGGGTTGGAGATGGAGTGACTTGGACGAGGAATGGAGCAATGACCTGGGGTGATACAATGGTCTATCTTGGAAGGCAGTTGGGTTAGAGAGGAATACACATTTGTCAACTTACCAAATGGTGCTTAAAATTTGTGCAGTTTCAGTGTATAAGTTTACCTAAACAAAAAAAGATTTTTACAATAACTTTTAGATAACCTTAAGCCAGGTGCCTTTAAACACTGAGACATCTCCCCACCCATGTCTCACATAACTTAAAATAGTCTTAAAGAGACAGGAATTGCTTACTAACCTTAGTGTTAAGCAACAGTTATTAAACTTAGGTCATATGGCGGTCAGAAGGGAAGTACCAAGATAAGGAAGGGAGGGTAAGCCAAGGTAACTTGACCAACACCACACAGCACTTACCACCTCAAAAATCCTGCGTGGATTCGGATTCTTTTTGTTGTTGTTTTGTTTTTGAGGTAGGGTTTCACTCTAGCTCAGGCTGACCTGGAATTCTCCACGTAGTCTCAGGGTGGCTTTGAACTCATGGTGATCCTCCTACCTCTGCCTCCTGAGTGCTGGGATTAAAGGCATGCGCCACCACAGCTGGATTTGGAGTCTTCATGCAGATGGCTGTCAATCACCACCTCGCTCAAGCCTGACAGTGGAGTGAAACGCAAAGCAAATCTGCGTGCTAAGGAGGGTGCACTTCTAGCTGCATACTTACCTCGCGGCGGTGTTCTGTGTGCTGCAGGCTCTTCTTAGGCTAAATCAATTGTAGGGGCATGCAAGAGGGAGGGTACCAAGCTGTTGAGAAGCGCACTTGATTTCCTAGGCCTCCATTTCTAACTAGGGGACTTTAAATCTTTTTATCATTTAAATGTCCATGTGGAAACCTTTTTAAAAGATAGTTCACAGCAAAGGACTAAGGACTAGAGGCCCCCGCCCCCACCTGCTCAGCTCCACCTCGCTTCTGTATAGATTCGAGTCACTTTTACAGTTTAGCCTGCTTCCCAAAATGCGCACGTTCTGCAGACACATGGAGGGCTACCTTTCAGGTTTCCTTACATTCACTCAGACATGAACGTTCTATAAAACAATACTTATACCACTTCCTTGTAACACGGGTCTTATTGTTTCGTGCCAGCCACTGACTTGTCTTGGCGGACCCTAGTAGGTCAAGATTCATCATCTGAAATGCTTCTTCTAGGAGATGAGGCAGCAGTTTAGGGGTACAGTGCTTGCCTAGCACACAATAGGCCAGGGTTAGATTCCCAAGGGGAAACAGCAAACGTATTGTAGGGTACGTGCTCAATGCATTTCCTAACCTAGTCTTTACTGACATAAACAACAAAAATTGGGGAATTTTGTGAGAATATACGCTCAGGGCAGAGGCTAAACAAACAGACCATAAAAATGATGGCATCACAAAGGAAGGGTAGGACTCCTTACAACGTGCTCCCTCCAGACATAAAATGGCCTGGATATCCATGACCTCATAGTGCCTGACACTACCTACACAAGACCATCATAAGAGGAGGGAAAGATCATGACATCAAAATAAAAGAGAGACTGATTGAGATGGGGAGGGGATATGATGAAGAATGGAATTTCAAAGGGGAAAAGGGGGGAGGGAGGGTATTACCATGGGATATTTTTTATAATCATGGAAAAGGTTTTTAAAAATTGAGAAAAAAATAAAAGAAAAAAATGATGGCATCAATAAAGTTCGGTTCTAACAAGTCTTAGGTTTAAAAGCTTTAGAAATGAAGCCAAGTACGGTGAAGCAGACCATTAATCCCAGCACTTGGAGACAGACAGGAGGCTCTGCCACAGGTTCAAGACCAGCCTGGTCTATGTAGCGAGTTGAGTTCCAAGCCAGGTAAATAATTTTGAAATGATTATTACTCCAATTCTTCGGAAAATAGGAATCCTTTCCTGCTTAAGACATTTTTTTGGGGGGGGGGGTTCAAGGTAGGGTTTTACTCTAGCTCAGGCTTACCTGGAATTCACTATGTATTCTCAGGGTGGCCTCGAACTCACAACAATCCTCCTACCTATGCCTCCTGAGTGCTGGAATTAAAGGTGTGCGCCACCACATGCAGCTAGATTTTTCTTAACTTTTAAAATTTGGTGTTTGTGAACAAGCATGTGTGGAGGTCAGAGAACAATTTTCAGGTAGGTCCTCACATTCCATTGTTCTGTGATAGTCATTTTTCACTCAAAGCAATTCTCCTGTCTCTACCTCCCCTTCCACCACAGGCACATTGGGATTATAGAAACCCTCCATAGCTCCTGGCTTGGCTTTCATGTGGAGTCCAGGGTTCTAAACTCAGGAACTTGAAGCTGGACAGCAAGTACTTTATCCACTAAGCCATCTTCCCAGTCTCCTCAAGGAAGCTTTTCTAATAAAAACAGGCTAGAGGGCTGGAGCAATGGCTCAGCGGTTAAGGTGCTTGCCTGCAAAGCCAAAGGAACCAGGTTCGATTCCCCAATACCCAGGTAAAGCCAGATACACAAAGGGGTGCATGCATCTGGAGTGTCTCCAGTGACTGGAAGTGCCGGTGTGCTCATTCTGTCTCTCTCTGCCTCCTTCTCTTTCTTAAATAATCAATAAATAAGGTCGATTTATTTAAAAAAGCAGTCTGTAGTCAGGCATGATGATACATGCCTGTGATCCCAGCACTTGGGTGTGTTTTGACTACAAAAGAAAAAAGGCTAGGAAGTTGACTGAGCGTGAGCCTGGAGGCAGAGGCTGGAGTAGCAGCCAGAGATGTCCTTAAATGACATACTTGCTTTCAGTTTCAATCTGCAGCATTCTGTAGGCTTGTTTTCCAAAATGAGTAAGCTTTCCTTCAGACCCAAAGCAGGGAGGGCCAGTGACAAGTGAAAAAAACTTGAGAGCTGGAGAGATGGCTCAGCAGTTAAGGCACTTGCCTGCAAAGCCTAATGACCTAGGTTTGATTCCCCAGTACCCATGTAAAGCCAGATGCAAAGTGGCGCATGCATCAGGAGTTTGTTCTCAGCAGCTGGAGACCCCAGTATGGCCATTCTCTCTCTCTCTCTCTTTTTTTTTTTTTTTTTTTTTTGAGGTAGGGTCTTACTCTAGCCCAGGCTGACCTAGAATTCACTATGTCGTCCCAGGCTGGCCTTGAACTCACAGCAATCCTCCTACCTTGGCCTTCCAAGTGCTGAGATTAAAGGTGCACACCACCACACCCTGCTTTCTTCTCTCTCTGCTTGCAAAAAAAAAAAAAAAAAAAAAAAAAAAAAAAAAATTACAAAAGGAAAAGCTTGCAGTTACTTTGAGATTTCAGAAGCTGCTGGCAGGTTCTGGTGTGAAGTGCTGGCCTCTGCACTGGGAAGGCCTTCCACCAGCTACCACAGACATCCGCACTTTGAACTGTTCACTCACTGAGACAGCTGTGCTCCAACCCATCTTCACGTGACTGGTTTCTTCTCTTGCTGGAGCCCTTTTGGGCTCTGGTGACAGGGAGAGAGAAAACACCCCAACAGCCAAATAACATGGGAACCACAAGATCAATCCAGAGTGATGGGGTACAAAATCAATTACAGACTTAGAATCCCTGAAATGTAAATTGTTTTTAATATTTTTAAAAGCACACAGAAGTCTTGGTTTATAAAAAAATAAATATATAATGACAAATTCATTATGATCCTGGGCTGTGATGAGGTCAAACTGCTCAACAGATGTGCCAAAGAAACACAAAAACACACATGATCTGTTATAAACACAGAAGCACGTTCCAGTTGTAAAAGCAAGTTCCTTCAAGGCTCAGAGTAAACAAGCATCAGTCTTCTGTTGCAAAGAGGTTGAGCGCAGGCCACAGCAGCCTTCAGCCGGTCAGCCCACAGTCAGAGGAGCTGAGGCGGGAAGGCAGGGTCCCTCAGCACGCAACGCCACCAGGCATCCACACACGCGCACGGTGAGCTGCTAGCCAGCCTCTGCAATCATTAGGCACAGGAAGGACAGTTTCGGCCTTACTTGTGGCTCTGACCTAAGTGTGAGAGGAGGAGGCTGAGAAGGTATGCTCATCAAATACTGTCATTGTAACACTGAATGGGCACCCCGATTCTGTCCATGAGGGCTGAGCTGAGACACGAGAACCTGACATCAGACTTACGACCGCCCATACTTGTAGGTGAGTGGCTAGACAAGCTCTTCAGGGCAAAGTTTGGCTTAAAATGTTTCATGGCGTTGCATAAATTGGGGATTTGGGAATTAAAGTTTTTAACCCCTGTAACAACATAAAAAAACAACAGCAACAAAGATCCAGTCTCATTAGTAGATGACTAAATTTCAATTAAAACTTGAAATGTTTTTATGCATTCGCCAGCAGGCGGGAATGTATCTGTACAGTTAGATCTGCTGTTATTTCTTTGGCTGTCTTCCAGTTAGATCTAGGAACTGTTCTGACACCCACAAGCCTATTTGCAAACTTTTTCCTGAAATTCTTGAGTTGGCTAGTTCTTCCTCAAAAAAAACAAAACAAACAAAAAATCCCCAACCTTCCCTAATAATCAGGGTGCACTTCTGAATAGAAGAGTCCTTCTGCTGAAATGGCATCTCCAAGGCCCACAGTTCGAATTGGGTCTTTGCACACCAACACTGGCGTGAAGTGGAAGGATATCCCCTCCCTGTGCCATTCCACCACTGGCTTGTTTGGGTTGAATACAATCCTGGAGCCTGCCTCTGAATGAGAAGTCATGAACTCTTGGGGTGCCCGCAAGGACACCCGGCTGGCATCGATGGCTTTGGTGGCACAGGCTTGTGTCCCGGCTACTCGAGCTCCGGCAGCTACGGCTGCGAGCTGGTTGGCCCAGTGTCCATCCACAGTTGCCAGGATGTGGTAGACCAGTGTGTGGAAGTGGATCCTGGTGAGGTCCGAGGCTCTGCTTTTACTCCTCCCATGTTCTTTCAAGATCCAGAAGAGAATGTCACTGACCATGCCCACGTCAGGAACGCCATTCCAGGAGGAGAGAGAAGCGTGAGGTCCCGATGCTGACTGGCTGAGAAACAGCAGCTCCTGCTCATTCAGCCCAAGGGAAGTCACTGCAGGAAAGACCTGCTAACAGAACAACGACAGGTCTCTTTCTGGGGGACAAAGCCTGGGACAGCTTAGGACACAGCCAATGACTAAATGCTGGGGAAGACAGACAGGCACAGTCTGCCTTACCATGACTTCCTGAAGCCATTTAGTCATTTTCAGCTATTACATCTCAAAACCTGTCCACCTTCATGATCACTTGGGGAGAAACTGCAGAGTTGCCCTAACACAGGTTCAGTCCCATGTGCCACTGTGAGAAAGGGGGCAGGAGTATATATTTTGGAGGTCCTCCCACATTGTCTTTTTTTTGGTTTTGTTTTGTTTTTTGTTTTCCAAGGTAGGGTCCCTCTAGTCCAGGCCAACCTGGAATTCACTATGTAGTTTCAGGCTGGCCTTGAACTCACAGCAATCCTCCTACATCTGCTTCCTGAGTGCTGGGATCAAAGGTGTGCGCCACCATGCCCAGCACTGAATCCATTTCTATTTTCTTTCTTTCTTTCTTTCTTTCTTTTTTTTTGTGAGGTAGGGTCTCACTCTAGCTCAGGCTGACCTAGAATTCACAATGTAGTCTCAGGGTGGCCTCAAACTCATGGTGATCCTCCTACCTCTGCCTCCTGAGTGCTGGGATTAAAGGCGTGCGCCACCATGCCCGGCTCATTTCTTATTTTAGAGGGTACTACTATGTCTCCTCACTTAAAATTTTTGGTGTATGTGTTTGCATGTGGCGTAGGCATATGTGCACATGTGTGTGTAGATGTGTGCCTTGTGTGCATGCAGGGACCAGAGGACTTCAGCGTCCCTCCCTACTGCTCTTAGGCTCTATCTTGTGGAGATGGGGGCTTTCAATGAACTGAACTTGGACTTCTCTGTTTTATAGCTAGACTGGCTGACGAGCGAGCTCCAGCAATTCTCCTGTCTCTGCCCCTTTCAACACCAGGGTTGCAGGCATTAACTGCCACACCTAGCTTTTGGTATGTGTGGAGACCTGAACTCTGGTCCTCAAGCTTGCACAGCAAGCACTCTTACCCACAGAGGCACTTCCCCAGCCCCCTCTTAGTGTTTCTTTAAGCATTTCTTTCTTTAGAACCAGGCAAAGACTGGGTTCCTGCACATGTACATGTATATATGCATGTGCATAAAACCTTAAAATCACCAGAAAAAAGAAAGAAAGAGAAGGCCCAGGCACGGTGGGAGGTAGAAGGATCACTGTGAGCTTAAGGCCACCCTGAGACCACATAGTGGCTTTAATAATCTGCTGTATGTTCAGTACCAAGCAACAAGCTAAGAGCTTTCTTCCTATAATTATTCCCTTGAAGGAAGAAGTGACTGCCTTCAATTCAGAGACCAAGCCTTGTAAAGCTAGATGCACAAAGTGACACATGCATCTGAGGTTCGTTTGCAGTGGCCGGAGGCCCTGGTGTGCCTCTATCCCACCTTACAAATGCATAAATATTAAAACAAAACAAAACAAAATAAAACAAAACAAAAAAACAAAAAAACGGTGGGCTGGAGAGATGGCTCCATGGTTAAGGTACTTGCCTGCAACACCTAACAACCCAAGTTCGATTCCCCAGTACCCATGTAAAGCCAGATGCACAAAGTGGCACTTTCATCTGAAATTTGTTTGTAGTGGCCAGAGGCCCTGGTGTGTCCATTCTCTTTTTGTCTCCCCCCCACCACCACTCTCCTTGCAAACAAATAAATAAACTTTTTTTTAGAAAAGAGATGGCTTAGCAGTTAAGGCTCCTGCCTGCAAGGCAAAAGGACCCAGGTTTGATTCCCCAGGACTCACGGTAGCCAGATGCACAAAGTAGCGCATGCGTCGAGAGTTCTCTTGTAGTGGCTGGAGACTCTGGCATGCCCATTCTCTCTCTATCTGCCAATCTCTCACTCAAATTAAAAAAAATAAAATATTTAAAAATAAAAAATTTTTTTTTAAAAAGTGTCAAGTGTGAGCCCAACTATCAGAGTGATAAGACCGTGTCAATGTAGGTCCACTGGTTATAATAAATGTACTCTGATGAGAGATGCAAGCTTGTGTAAGGGTAGGAAGCATGTGAGAACCCTCTGCACAGCCTGCTCAATTTGATACAAACCACACACACACACACACACACACACACACACACACAAAATCCAGCTAGGCTGTACTGTAACAAGGGAGGAAGGAAGTGAGGATGTGGCTCAGTGGTCAAACTCGTTCCTGACATGAGACCCTCGGTTTCTTCCCCAGTACCACTAACTAAATAAATAAAACCAATCAATGGACCAAATAAATTAAGAACCACTAAAATAGCACTTTTCACCTGCTAGAACAATATGAACTCTAATTCTTCTTTTTCGGGTTTTTTTTTTTTTTTTTTTGTTATTGTTGTTTCTTGCTCTTAATTAAGCCAAAGTTGACTTATTATAGATCTTAGGCTGAACTCAAACTTAGGATTCTCTTGCAACATTTCCCCAGTCCTAGGATTACAGGTAGGCACCACCATATTTTGGCAAGGAGGATACGAAGTAAGAAGCACTTGTAAATCCTGCTAGTGGGGAGTAGACTGGAATAATTCCCCTAGAGCTCAAACTTACAGTAAAATGCTTTCTTGGGCTCCAATCCAGCAATCTTGACCTCTGAGAATTTAGCATACACGTATGTACTTGCTCACAGGCAAAATAAAGAAATGTATCACATTATTCATTGCTGCATCCTAGGTACAAGCAATCAAGATGGCCATCTGGAGGTGCAGATTAAACTGCAGAGCACCCACACATTCACTTTAAACTCAAAAACCTGAAGATGCTCCCCGTGGAACAAGACTCATCTGTTGAGGAAGGGCAGTGAAATCTGGGGCACTCAGTATGCTCTGTTATCTTTTCAGGTAAAAGGGACCAAAAAAAAAAAAAAAAAAAAAAAAAAAAGATGTTTGAATGGATGCCCCCCAATTAATTCAGAAGTTTTATTAAAGCTTCCTGGATTTCCAGCTACCTGGCTGGAGAAGGTGTCACTGGGTGGATCCTGGGGTCCAGCCCCAAGGTATTTGTTACTGGGGTCAGATCTGAATTCCAGCAAAGATGCAGAGAGCTTGAGCTCCGCCTGAGGTTCCTGGAGTGGGCTTGCTTGTGCTGGTGGTGGTTATTTTTTCTCTGTGTGTGGACCTGTGAAGGTGGACCAGCTTCTTCTGACACTATGGAACCTCCCCTGGATCCATAAGCTTCAAATAAATCCCCTTCCTCCACAACTGTGCCTGGTTTGGAAGTTCATCCCAGCAAGGTGAAGCTGACTGTGACAGACGCATTTCCATGTTTTCTTATACATGTACAAAATTTCTCTGGAGAGATACCGACGAAACTGACGAGAAGGTTACCAAGAGGGTGACCAGGTAGAGGAAGGGGAAGAGCTACAGAGAGGGAGATTCCTGTTGTGTAGCTTTTAATACACTTGGTTTGAGGTCAGACACTACCAATCAACACAGTAAAATGAAAGCTGAACTACCTGTCCAAGTCCCTAAAGCTAGTAAAGGGGGGGCAGGCGCGCCAGCGCCGGGCTTTTAAGGTTTCAGTTCTTCTGCCTCACTCACCGGGATTTACCCTAGCCACTCCTGCTGTCCAACAGACAAGCGCCCAGAGGGCTGGAGAGATGGCTTAGCGGTTGAGGTGCTTGCCTGTGAGGCCTAAGGACCCAGGCTTGATTCCCCAGAACCCATGTAAGCCAGATGTGCAAAGTGGCTCATGTGTCTGGAGTTCATTTGCAGCAGCTGGAAGCCCTGGCACACCCATTCTCTCTCTCTGCCTCTTTCTCTCTCTCTCTCTCTCCCAAATACAAATAAAAAACATTTTCGTTCATTTATTTATTTGAGAGAGGGAGGGAGGGAAGGAGAGAGAAAGGGGAAGAGGCAGAGAGAGAGAGAGAGAGGGAGGGAGGGGGAGAGGGAGAGAGAGAGAGAATATGGGTGTGCCAGGGCCTCCAGCCACTGCAAATGTACTCCAGATGCATGTGCCACCTTGTGTATCTGGCTTATGTGGGTGTTAGGGAATCAAACCTGTATCCTTAGGCTTTGCAAGCAAATGCCTTAACCACTAAACCATCTCTCCAGTCCATATATATATATATATATATATATTTTTTTTTTTTTTTTTTTTTTTAAAGCTCCTAGATACCTAGTAGAGGGCCAAGTTCACCCAATGTTTGTGTTTCTTAAAAAAAAAATTTTTTTTTTGGCCAGGTACGGGGCAGACACCTTTAATCCCAGGACTTAGGAGGCTGAGATAAGAGGACCACCATGAGTTTGAGGCCAGCCTGGGTTAGAGTGAGACCCTACCTTGAAAATACCCCCAAAAAATTATGTGTGAGTGTGGAAAGTATGGGCATACCGGGGTCTCTTGCTGCTGCAAATCGAGGGCAGCAAAGTGCTGCACCCGGGATGGTGGTGGATAACTACTTTTGTACATCTGGCTTTATGTGGGTTCTGGGGACTGAGTCCAGGCCAGTGGGCTTCGTAAGCAAGCGACTGCTGAGGGCCTCGTCTCCAGCCTTCCTGGTGCTTCTTTAAGTTTAACTGAAGCAGCTGAACTGGATTCTCAATCCTTCCCTTTGAGTTCTGTAAAAACACCATTTACTTTTAACATCCCCACTCCAGAGGAGGAAATGACTCAAACTCAGCTGCATGGTCACATTTCTAACCTATTCCAGAACAGTTCTGGATCTTCTCTGGAAACCCTGGACTCGGGTCTCATTGCCACAACACCTACATGTCAGTGAGTCAGCAGGAGCCCAACACCTGGTCTCTCAGGAAAAAGGCTGGAGGGGCAGGGCCAGAGGCGGCCTGCGCGTGGTCATGTGCTTACCTGATGCACAATGCTGCTCATGAGCTCCCTGTTGGTCATACTGGCCAGCTCTAGGTGAACTGGAATACCAGTGGGGATGTCAGAAATGGAGGTCACAACCTGCAGAGAGGAGAACAGCAGTGTCATTAGGATGGAAGGAAGTCAGTCAGGAGGGAAGGCAAGATCAGGTCCTAAGCAGCCTGGATGTCCCCTTGTAAGTGCTTTCTTTGCATCCTTAAGAGAGTTACAAGCAATGTGGGTCCCCACCGCCTCTGGACATGGTTACTTTTCCCAGTAGAAACCTATAGCTTACAGGAAGCCACCAGGGCTGTAGACTCAGAGGACAAGGAACTTCCCCATGTGTTTATGCTGCCAGCCTATCCGTGGGACCTAACGAACAGCTGGCCTCAACTGCTGTACAGATGTACAGGGAGCACAGCGTGGCTGGTGTGACGTGAGACGGTACAGATAACACAGAGGACACAACTACGAACCCTGCAGCTTGCAGCCACACTCAGTTAAGCACAGGATGCGGAGGCCCAGGCAAGATGTTCTGACCTGTCCTGATACCGCTGCTGACAAGGTTATGTCCTTGAGGCCAGGATCTAAGGCAAGGCAGTAACTGCTGCAGAGGCCAAAAGGCAGGAGCCTGAGGAAAAACACCAGCCAAGGGCTGTGGGATTCTGTGACAGCGCTATTACCTCCAAGAGTCTCTTCCTCTGGAGCTCCTTGCTTTGTCCCTCCATCATGTGCAATCCAGAGAGGACCACCAGGTCAGGCTGGAACTCCTCCAGGCTAGACACAAACACCTCCAGCATATTCATGGCCCCGTTGGAGAGGTCGTGAGAGAAGATGAACCGGTTGGCATGGGGAGCTTTAAACGGGCCCCACTCCTCCCCTAGAAAAGCCCAGTCAACACAATGGGAAGAAAAGGAAGAGGCTTTCAGTCTCCCAAATGTGGGACACCTGCAAGTGCCTCCCAGAGCCTTGAGCAGGCTGGCTTCCGGCCGAGTAGGCCCCGGCAACAAAGGCCTAAGGTCAGCACGGTCCTGCATCCAGGATGGTGGTGGATAACAAAGAAACAAGCTGAGAACTTAAATCCAACCAAGAAACACAAAACATGGCATGAGGCTATGCCTGCTAAGGTGCTTTCCTTCTCAAGGTCATTAGCTCCCCCTGAGGTCCAGGAAAGCTCTGTGGTCAGCAGAGCTCTCAAATACAAGGGCACAGTAGTCACAGAGCACATGACTCCCAAATACCAGCACACAGTACATACATGCACAGCCCATAGACAGAGCCGGCTGCCTTCTCAAAGGCAGTACCCTGAGAGCCTTCCTCTGATTTGGAAGCTTATAGGCTGAAACCCCAAAAGCCACAATGAATGCACCTCCTCCCTGCTGCTCCCTGGTGGCTTCTGAGCACCTGATCCAAAGGGTAAGACTATCTGGCTGCTCCAGCAATTTCTGTGTGAATTACTTTGGAGTAAGGACTGTTCGGTGCCAAGTTCAAGGGCTACTTCCTCCTTAAATGTGCCGTAAAATCTGCTCCCAGCCCCAAGATTTGATTACTTCCGCAGGCACTAATACACCCCATTTTAGGACCTGGTTCACAATTTTAGGCTGTTCAAGTGTGTAGCTCCTATCGTAAACTAGGCACTGTGCCACCTTTGGCCCTTGCATCCTTACTGCCTCATAAAGCACCTGGCACACAACCACGGGGAAGAGTTAGCAAAGCACAAGGGAGAAAGAAAGTGGACAGATGACCTAAATGACCATGATGATAAAAAAGATGGGTATGAGCTCTAAATCCAACATTTCCCAAGGCAACAAGATTTTGTACAATGGGAAAAATACACTATGTTGGTATTCCCCATGGAGCAAGGCAGGGGCCCTACGCTTAAGGAGTGACGATAACTGCTAGGAAACAGCCGGGAGAAGAGAGCCACACAGCATTCAGACAGAGTCGTCTCTTCAGGGAGGGACACAGGCAAAAATTAAGAGGTTTCTGCACAGCAGGACCAAGAAAGAATGTGCAGAGCTCCTCAGGGTTTCCACAGGACACAGCACTGACAGAGCGGCCTGAGCAGCAAACAGAGCTCAACACGTAACAGCACTTCATGCCCCTCTTCCCTCACAAAGCCTAGTACTTATTTATTTATTTTTATTTTCTGAGGCAAAGATGGAAGCTTTTATTCGGGGAAAAAGAAAAATACGGAACACTTCACGAATTTGCATGTCATCCTTGCGCAAAGGCCATGCTAATCTTCTCTGTATTGTTCCAATTTTAGTATATGTGCTGTCGAAGTGAGCACTTAGTATTTATTTTTGCAAGTGACATCTTTCAATTTGTCATTCTGCCCTTTAGCCAGTAAGCCAGCAAAACCTTTACAGAGTGACTCACTGGATTCCCAGCCCCAGCATGAAAATGAACTACTTTGAGGTGGTCTGCTGAGGGAAAACCACAACAACAAAACAAAACAGAAAACCCAGCTGACAAATCCTGTCAGAATTTCCCCATCTAATCTAGAGAGCGCCAGGGATGCACTTCACTTAGGAAGGCTGCCCCGAGGCTGCTATCACTGGACTGTCCCCTTCTGGGGGCCTACGAGAAGCAACCAACGTCACATGAAGTTTAATAATGGAAGTCACTGCTCAGTACAAAGAAATATTAGGCATAGAAAAGGAAAACTGAAATGTGAGGCTTATAAAAAAATAATGAGGACAGAGGAAAATCTTATTTGTTTTGTTTTTTCTTTTTTTGAGGTAGAGTCTTGCTCTAGCCCAGGCTGCTGGAATTCAGTATGTACCTTCAGGGTAGCCGAGAACTCACAGCGCCCCTCCTACCTCTGCCTCCTGAGTGCTGGGATTAAAGGTGTGAGACACTACACCCAGCTATGAAAAATCTTTTTTAAAGAAAAGTTGAGGTCTGGAGAGATATCTTAGTGGTTAAGGCGCTTGCCTGTGAAGCCTAAGGACCCAGGTTCGATTCCTCAGTAGCCACATAAGCCAGATGCAGAAGGTAGTGCATGCATTTGGAGTTCGTTTGCAGTGGCTAGAGGCCATGGCATACCCATTCTCTCTCTCTCTTCCTCCTTCTTTCTTTCTCTCTCTCAAATAAATTTTAAATTTTAAAAAATGAGGACAGAGAAAAATCTCTTTTTAAGAAAAGCTGAGGGCTGGAGAGATGGCTTAGTGGTTAAGCATTTGCCTGTGAAGCCTATGGACCTGGGTTCGAGGCTTGATTCCCCAGGACCCACGTTAGCCAGATGCACAAGGGGGCGCATGCGTCTGGAGTTCGTTTGCAGTGGCTGGAGGCGCTGGTGCGCCCATTCTCCCTCGCTCGATCTGCCTCTTTCTCTGTCACTCTCAAATAAATAAATAAAAATGAATAAAAAGAAAAGAACAAGAAAAGCTGAGGGCTGGAGAGATGGCTTAGTGTTTACAGCACTTGCCTGGGAAACTTAAAGAACCAGGTTCGATTCCTCAGTACCCATGTAAGCCAGATGCACAAGGTGGCACATGAGTCTGGAGTTCGTTTGCAGTGTCTAGAGGCCCTAGTGCAACCATTCTCCTTTTCTATCTGCCTCTCCCTCTCTGTCTCTCTCAAATAAGTAAATAAATAAAAATATTTTTCAAAAGAGCTGGAGGGATGGCTTAGTGGTTAAGGCATTTGCCTGCAAAGCCAAAGGACCCAGGTGCGATTCCCCAGGACCCACATAAACCAGATGCAAAGGGGGGCACATGCATCTGGAGTTCGTTTGTAGTGGCTGGAGGCCCTGGTGCAGTCATTCTCTCTTTCTTTCTACCTGCCTATTTCTGTATCTCTCTCTCTCAAATAAAAAAAAAAATAAAGAAAGAAGGAAAAGAAAAAAAAGTCGAAAAACCAAAAAAGAAAAAAGAAAGTCAGGCGTGGTGGCGCATGCCTTTAATCCCAGCAATCGGGAGGCAGAGGTAGAAGGATCGCCATGAGTTCGAGGCCACCCTGAGACTACATAGTGAATTCCAGGTCAGCCTGGGCTACAGCAAGACCCTATCTCGAAAAAACAAAGAAAAGAAAAAGAAAATCTGAGCCAGTTCTGTAATGACACAGAAGGCAGAGGTGCCAGGCACAAGACCATGGTCTTGCTGAGACACTCGTCTCCACACTGTGTAGTCACTATGGGAAACGATGGACTGCCATGGGTGCATATGGGGAGGAGGGGGAGAAGCAGGAGACGTGGAACTGGCAGCAGAGCCTCAGAGGCACGCCTTAGCTGTGCAGACCCTTCCGGGCAGCAGTCACATGCATCAAACCACTCACAACACTAAACACACTAGTGGCTTGCGCCTCACCGCCATGTTCTGGGGTGTAAAGTGCCTGGCTCATTTCCTACCTGGGGAAACTAAACCCAGAGGAACTCAAACCTTGTGCATTATTAAATGTAAATTTCCTACTAAAATATTCTGCTCCTAATTATCCATCTCATGCTCCCTACATTCCTTACTATTCCTACTAAGTACCCAAAAGAGAATGCAAAATAAACAATTCCTTCTTTATACTTGGAGAAAAGTATAATTTTCAAGAAGCAGATATTTCATATCTTATATTATAGTTAGTTATGAAGAGCACTAAATAAGTACTGCTTTAAGATACCAGTTAGTCTCTTGGGAAGCTTAGTCCTTAATGTGAATATTGTGTCGAATCAGAAACTCAGCAGTGAGTTCTGAGCAGAGGAAAAGTCACACAAGCAGTACACAGAATCAAAGTATGTCCAAGTATTTAAGATTCTTACAGAAGTCAGACCTTTAGTCTTTAAAAAAATCCATTGGAGTGGGGTTAATTTGGATTTACAAACACTAGAATATCACATAACAGGAAGAAACATAAGTAACACTAACTATAAAACACTTCTACTTCACCCCAAGGCAAAAATTAAATGCACTAAAGAAAGTTTGCCAGAGGCCTGGAACCAATCCCAAGCAGCCAAGGCAAGTAGGGCAAGAAAAGGCCTGGGCAGGCTCCAGTAGAGCGGAGTAAACGCTAGCTACCCCTTTCTGTTCTTACTGAAGGAGAGTGCGTGCTTAACATATCCTCGCTTTGACTCCAGATGCCTGACTTCCCTGGGGCTCAGACCAGTGCTCAACACTGTCACCTCCCTTGAGGTGAATGCCAGTATCAGCTCCGTGGGCCAGTGAGTCGGGAGACCTCTGGTACAAGGGGCTCAAACAGGCTCCTGCTAATGTTCAAGGATGAATTTCTGACACAAACAGAAAACTGGCATTCCCTGGTCCCCACCCCATCTTGCCACCAGCACTTACTTATTTCCCTTACCTGCTTGGTACTCCAGGATGAGGTGGAACTCATCGGCTTCCTGCAGTGACTCTGGTGGAACAAATACATTGTCATCCAGAAGTTCATGTAGCTTTGGACCAATTGGACCACAGAGAAGAACCTAGAAGCAAGCAACATGAACAGGACTGTTCCTTCATCCACAGACCCAAGTAGTGAGCAGCAAGGGACATTCATTTCAGCAAAATCCTGGAATCCAGTCTAATTTCTAATTTGGTTTGGGGATATGAAGCACAGGGCATTACCGGAGCTTGGGTTTCTAGATAGCACCGTCACAATATACCCAGAAAGTCAAGGGTCTTTTCTTCTAACAGATCTTTCTTTCTTTCTTTCTTTCTTTCTTTTTTGGTTTTTCAAGGTAGGGTCTCACTCTAGCTCAGGCTGACCTGGAATTCACTATGGAGTCTCAGGGTGGCCTCGAACTCACGGCGATCCTCCTACCTCTGCCTCCCGAGTGCTGGGATTAAAGGCGTGCGCCACCACGCCCGGCTTCAAGCCCACTTCTTATACCTGACTTTTACATGACCAGAGCAGCCTTTCAAAGCAGGGAACTAATTAACAATTCAGGAAGTTTATGGGGAAGTCCTCTGCAACTTTTCCAGATTGGCTGTACCACAGTTTCAATGCACTGCTATTCTTGCCACATCCCTCAAAGCCAGGCTCATACTCAGAACCCTATGAGGATTTAAAGAAAACCTCTAGAAGTTGTCAACCCTATTTTAGATGTGATGTGCCCCACTCAGAAACTTCAAAAGGCATTCTTTTTTTGTTGTTGTTTATTTTTATTTATTTGAGAGCAACAGAGAGAGAAAGTGAGAGAGAGAGAGAGAGAGAGAGAATGGGCACTCCAGGGCTTCCAGCCATTGCAAACGACCTCCAGGCGCATGCGCCCTTTGTGCATCTGGCTAACATGGGTCCTGGGGAAATCGAGCCTCGAATCGGGGTCCTTAGGCTTCACAGGTGAGCGCTTAACCGCTAAGCCATCTCTCCAGCCCTCAAAAGGCATTCTTACCTGCTAATGAGCTCCTAACTTGCAACTGTTTTATTTAGAAGTACCTTCATGTATCTAATTAAGAATCTCAGCTTTGGGGTAAAAACATACCTTTCTCCCCCTCTTTCTACCTTGACATGTGCCTATTATTTTCTGATTCTGAAAATTCGTGGCCCTGCCACTTTATTTCCTCTTCTAATTCTTGACTACAATTACACTTTTGAGATTAAGGCTTGGATGACTGAAACAGCAAAAAAGAAAACAAAATAGGGCTGGAGTAATGGCTTAGCAGTTAAGGCCTGTAAAGCCTAAGAACCCAGGTTCAGTTCCCCAGTACCCATGTAAGCCAGATGCACAAGGTGACCGTGTGTCTGGATTTCTTATGCAGTGGCTGGAGGCCTGGGTGTGCCCATTCACATTCTCTCTCAAATATATAAATAAATTTTAAAAAGAAGTACTTTAAAATAAAACAAAACAAAATAGCTGAATATGGTGGTGCATGCCTTTTATCCCAGCACTAGGGAGGCAGAGGTAGTAGGATCACTGTGAGTTCAAGGCCACCCTAAGACTATCTAGTGAATTCCTACCTCAAAAACCAACCAAACAAATAAATAAAACTAAATATATGGATTTCAAAACATCTGGACATTAGGCAAAGGACAATGATCCCTATAAAGTGGGAATCTACCCAGTGAGCCCTATAAATGCCCTGTATATGCATATTACTATGAAAGAGCTTACAGACTGACCAACATCAGGAATGAAGACAGATCTTAAGGGGATAAAGAAATATCCTTTTAATGTAGATAGAATGGAAAAAATCTATGGTAGATAGAAAAATCAAAGCTCACTTAAGAAAAAGAAATATTGAGGTTGTCATCAAAAACCTTCCTCTACTACCATGGGATAATTTTTATAATCATGGAAAATGTTAATAAAAATTGAGAAAAATTTAAAAAAAAAGGAAAAAAAAAACCTTCCTCATTGAAAACCCTAGGTTCAGATATCAATGGTGAAGTCCACATAAGGAAGACAGAATATAATAGTATGCAAACTCTTTATATAAAATGCTTCTCAGGGCTGGAGGGATGGCTTAGCGGTTAAGGCATCTGCCTGCAGAGCCAAAGGACCCAGGTTCAATTCCCCAGGACCCACGTTAGCCAGATGCACAAGAGGGCGCATGCATCTGGAGTTCTTTTGCAGTGGCTAGAGGCCCTGATGAACTCATTCTCCCCCCCCCCTTTTTCTCTGTCAAATAAACAATTAAAAAAAATACTTCTCAGGGCTGGAGAGATGGCTTAGCAGTTAAAGTGCTTGTCTGCAAAGCCTAAGGACCCAGGTTCGATTCTCCAGGTCCCACGTAAACCAGATGCACAAGGGGGTGCATGCATCTGGAGTTTGTTTGCAGTGGCTGGAGGCCCTGGTGTACCCATTCTCTCCCTCTCCCCCTCTGTCCCTTTGTATCTAATAAATAAATAAATAAATAAAATGATTTTTAAAAATTAAAAAAAAAATACTTCTCAGCTAAAGGTAAATTACTAACTAAATAGCAAAACCAGACAGACATTTTAAGAAAAATACACATCAGTATCTCTCATCTATAGAATACGTTATATATATAAAGTATTAAAGACAATGCCAGGCACATGGTAACACCCAGCAAGTACTAGTTACTGCTCTCTCCCCAGCAGCAAGTGACCCATAAATTGAATCAAGAAGAAATGTCCATGCCTGCTCTTTTTTTTTGGTTTTTCGAGGTAGAGTCTCACTCTAGCCCAGGCTGACCTGGAATTCACTATGTGGTTTCAGGGTGGCCTTGAACTCACAGCAATCCTCCTACCTCTGCCTCTTCAGTGCTGGAATTAAAGGCATGCGCCACCATGACTGGCACACCTGCTCTTAAAATTACTGAAACAATGGGCTGGAGGGACGGTTTAGCAGTTACGGCACTTGCTTGGAAAGCCAAGGAGCCCAGGTTCGAGTCACCAGGACTCATGTAAGCCAGATGCACAAGGTGGTACATGCAAACGGAGTTCGTTTGCAGGGGCTGGAAGCCCCCAGAACACCCATTCTCTCTTGTCTCTCTCAAATAAATAAAAATAAACATGTTTTTAAATAATTACTGAAACACTTATCGGACATTACAAGTTTTTATTTTGATTTTTTTTAAGGTGCATGCTTTACTGTGGAAGTGTGACTTACCTTTAAATCTGAGTTGGATGCAAATTTTTGCCCAATTAAAGCTGCATTTCCTCCTACATAGTGCTGTAAGACAGTTCAAGGATATTAACATTTTAGCACAAATATGTTATTACACAACTGCAATAATTTCTAAGGTTAAAAATTTAGTTCACTCTCCCCACCACCACAATTTTTTGTTTTGTTTTGTTTTAAAGCAGGGTATATCACTCTAGCCCAGGCTGACCTTGAACTCATGGCAATCTTCCTAGCTCAGTCTCCTGAGTGCTGGGAAGAAAGCTCTGAGCCATCACATACATATGGATCCAAAAATGCTTTTATATATATATATATTATGTATGTATATATATACATAATGTATGTATAATCTATAAATATTATATAATGTTATATACTATAATATATATACAAATTACACACACACATATATACATACAAGTTTTTTTTTGAGGTAGGGTTTCACTGCAGCTCAGGCTGACCTGGAATTCACTATGTAGTCTCAGGGTGGCCTCAAACTCATGGTGATCCTCCTACCTCTGCCTCTCAAGTGATGGAATTAAAGACATATGCCACCATGCCTGGTTTCTTTTCAATACTTTTTGTTGTTGTTTGTTGAGACAAGGTTTTGAGCTGGCCTCAGATTCACTCTGTGGAGAGGTGGTCCTCCTACCTCCACTTCTCAAGTTCTAGTATTACAAACATATATCACTAAGGCCAGCTCCCCCAAAATGTTCTGAAGTGACTTTATAACAGAAAACACAGATGAGGTGAACACAACATAGAGACAAGCAGTAATAAGGAAAGGTAAAGAAAATAAATATGCTAACCACAAAAATTAGTATGAGTGCTTGAACTATAGATCAAATTTGGCTTTGAGCTTTTAAGCAGCCAGAACAGGTATTAAAACACCAATGGGAGCCGGGCGTGGTGGCGCAGGCCTTTAATCCCAGCACTCGGAAGGCAGAGGTAGGAGGATCAGTGAGTTCGAGGAGTGAATTCCAGGTCAGCCTGAGCTAGAGTGAGACCGTACCTCAAAAAAAGAAAAAAAAAAAAAAACCACCAATGGGGGTTGAAGAAATGGCTTAGCAGTGAAGGTGTTTCCCTACGAGCCTAAGGACCCCAGTTTGATTCTCTAGTACCCATGTAAGCCAGATGCACAAGGGGGCACATGCATCTAGAGTTCATCTGCAGTGGCTGGAAGCCTTGGCACACCCATTCTCTCTCTCCCTTTCTTACTCTCTCAAAACAAATAATAAAAACTTAAAAAAACATGAACAGTATGACGAGGTCTTATCTTCTATGCTAGAATTCTTTTTTTTTTTTTTAATTTATTTGAGAAAGAGGGAGAGAGAATATGAGAATGAGTGTGCCAGGGCCTCTAGCCACTGCAAACCAACTTCAAACGCATGAGCCACCTTACGCATCTGGCTTTACATGGGTGCTGCGGAATCGACTCTGGGTTCTTTGGCTTTGCTGGCAAGTGTCTTAGCTGCTAAGCTAGCTATCTCTCTAGCATCATACACTGAAATTCTTTACATGAGCATATGATTATGTCAATCTCCTTTTTCAGCAGGGCTGGAGAAATGGCTCAGTGGTTAGGGTGCTGGCCTAAAAAGCCTAACGACCTGAGTTCGATTCCCCAGTACACACATAAAGCCAGATGCGCAAAGAGGCGCATACATCTGAAGTTTGTTTGCAGTGGCTGTAGGCCCTGATGTGCCCACTATCTGTGTCTCTCCTATCTCTCTCTGCTTGTAAATAAATAAAATAAAAATATTTTTTAAAAAATCTTTCAGGCCAGGCGTAGTGCACACACCCTTAACCCCAGCACTTGGGAGGCAGAGGTAGGAGGATCACCTATGAGTTCGAGGCCACCCTAAGACTACATAGTGAATTCCAGGTCAGCTTGGGCTAGAGTGAGACCCTACCTTCCCAACCCCCCCCAAAAATTTTTTTTTCAGTAGATGAACTTTTTTCTTTACAGTGTTGGGGGTGGAACCCAGAGCCTTATGCATGCTGGGCAAGTGCAGATTGTGTTTGCGGGGCTTTTGAGATAACTTATTGCTATGTAGCACAGGCTGGTCACAAACTTGTAATCTTCCTACCTCTTTTTCCTGGGTGGTGATAGGGTTATAAAGCATTCACTATCATCTCTGGCTCTAAAATGTAACTTAAATTTTTTTTTTAATTTATTTGAGAGAGAGGGGGGGGGTAGATAGAGAGAGAATTGGTGTTCCAGGGCCTCCAGCCACTGCAAATGAACTCCAGATGTATATGCCACCTTTGTGCATCTGGCTTACATAGGCACGATAGAATCGAACCTGGGTCCTTAGGCTTTGCAGGCAAGCCCCTTAACTGCTAAGTCATCTCTCCAGCTTCTGAAATGTAACTTTTAGTTTTGGGTCAAGTAGCTATATATAGTCTTGCTAAATATATCTCAACTGGCTATAAACTTGCAAGAATTCTCCTGCCTCAACCTCCAAGAATGCTGGAATTACAGGTATGAGGCCCTGTGGTGGTTTGAATAGATGCCCCCCAATATGTCTGCTACAGAACTTGGTACCAGGAGTGGGCTGAGATGAACCTGACTATGTGGATGTTGATCTTTTGGAACCTTTGTTTTGGAGGAATAGACATGGACTTGGTGCTTGCAACTGAAGATGTCTTCTGGAGGGGTAAGCCAAGCTTTATGGACTATTCTGATAAGAGCCTGAGAATGCTAAGTGCAGACAGCATTGACCTTTGAGGCTTGGCTTATGACCTTTCTAAGGGGAAGGAAAGACTGCAGAGGACTTTGTTGGAACTGGGCTACTGACATAAGGGCTGGCTGCGTCCTGCTGCCCAGGCCCAGAGAGTTTAATCAAGGTTAAATTTATAATGGATGTGCTTGGTTAAACTGGACTGAGAGATTTAAGATTTTAAGCTGGAAAACCTCAAATAAATTAAAATTACAGGCACTGAGACTGGTTTTAGGTTACTAAATCTGCTATTGTCAAACATATCAGCAATCTTAAAAGAAGATGGTCCAATTGATTTACCATGGAAAGGATGCCTGAGGAAAGACTATCATAGAAATACAAACACTTTTAGCTGGGCATGGTGGCGCACACCTTTAATCCCAGCACTCAGGAGGCAGAGGTAGGAGGATCACCGTGAGTTCGAGGCCACCCTGAGACTCCATAGAATTCCAGGTCAGCCTGGGTGAGAGTGAGACCCTACCTCAAAAAAACCAAAAAAAAAAAAAAAAAAAAAAGAAAGAAATACAAACACTTTTGAAAAGAGTTGACTGGAGAAGAAACCTGCTTTTCAAAGCTATGATTTGTTTCACCCTAAATTAAGAATATGGCTGTGTCCTGCACAACTGGTATTGGTTTCAGAAGCATAAAAAATGCGAGCAGTGGTTGTGAATTGCACACGGTTCCAGGAGCTGCTGCTAAGATGCAACATGAGGTAAGGCCTGATGCCCTAATAGGCTGAAAGAGCCTTTGAAAGATGGACCGTGGTTTGCATGGGCTACCATAGAGTGCACTGTTGGCCTAAGATGGAAGTGTTCCCTGGCTACTCTGCCCAGCTGGAGGGGCAGAATTGAAAAATCAGGAGATGTCAGTCTCTGGTTATATTGAACTTAAACTGCAGAAGTTTGATGTTTGTTTGATGGTGGTTGAGTTTGCATTGTTTTAGTCTCTCCTTGCTATGCCTTATACCAGTTGAAAATGTTTACTCTGTGCCTTTATATGTTAGAAGTGTTTAACTTGTTTGATTTTACAGGTCTTAATATCTTAAATTGGTCAAGACTGTGGGGACCTTTGAAATTGAACTGAGTACAATTTACAATGTGTGATGGCTATAAATCTATTGGGAGCCAGGGGTGAAATGTGGTAGTTTGAATAGATGGTCCCCAATTTATTCAGTTGTTTATTTGTTTGTAGTTTGCATCTGCTGCCACCTGGCTGGAGGCAGTGTCACTGGGTGGATCTTAAGGTGTGGTGGTGGGTTTCAGGTTTCAATCTAAAGATATGCAAAGTGTGCCTAGCTGGAGTTCCTAAAGTGTGCTGCGTAGCTTTGGCTTGTGCTTCTCTCTCTGCTTGGGCCTGTGAAGGCAGGCCAGCTTCTTCTACCATTATGGAACTTACTTGGATCTGTAAGTTTCAATAAGTATCCCTTCCTCCATAACTGTGCCTGGTCTGGAAGTTCATCTCAGTGAACCTGAAGCTGTCTGCTACAGCCCCCATTCCCAGCTTAAAAGGTAACTTTTTAGCTAAGCATGGTGGCACACACCTTTAATCTCAGCACATGGAAGGCAGAGGTAGGAGGATTACTGTGAGTTCAAGGCCACCTAGAGACTACATAGTGAAATAGTGAATTTTAGGTCAACCTGGGATAAAGTGAGGCACTACCTTGAAAAAACAAAAAAAAAAAAAAGAAAGAAAGAAAGAAAAAGGCAACTTTTCTTTTCCTCTCAAAGCACAAGACCAGGTGTGTTCAGGGTGGTATGGCTGTATACCATGTATGTATTTGATTAAGTCCAATGTCCAAATGCAGGTAAGCTTTGTTCTGCTTGGTTCTAATATGCATCGTTACCTCCACTTAGTTAAGTAATAAACTCTGGTCCTCCAATAACATAGCTTAAATCCCTATTTCTGTGGTAAAGTATAGGTGACTGCATCAAGTGCGAACTCTACCTTTGGACTTCTCAGTTCCCACGTTCAATCATGCACAGACATGTGTCGGTACGGGTGACGAGTCACATCACTTCCTTCATGGTCTGTGCTCCTGACAGTCACTTCATCCGTAACAGCAAAGCATGGAGCTGTGTTGCTGCCTTTAAATTTTTTTTAAAAAAATATTTATTTGAGCTGGGCGTGGTGGTGCACGCCTTTAATCCCAGCACTCAGGAGGCAGAAGTAGGAGGATTGCTGTGATTTTGAGACCACCCTGAAACTACAGAGTGAATTCCAGGTCAGCCTGGCCTAGGGTGAGACCCTACCTTGCAAACCAAATAAAATAAAATAAAATAAAATAAATAAATAAATATCTATTTGCCGAAAAACCAAAAAAAAAAAAAAAAAAAAAAAAAAAAAAAAAGCCAGGCGTGGTGGCGCACGCCTTTAATCCTAGCACTTGGGAGGCAGAGGTAGGAGGATTGCCGTGAGTTCGAGGCCACCCTGAGACTCCATAGTGAATTCCAGGTCAGCCTGAGCTAGAGTGAGACCCTACCTCGAAAAACCAAAAATAAATAAATAAATAAATAAATAAATAAAATAAAAAAAATCTATTTGCGAGAGAGAAAGAGGCAGACAGAAAGATAGTAAATATGGGTGCACCAGGGCTTCCTGCCACTACAAACAAACTCTAGATGCACGCAGCTTTGTACACCTGGCTTTATGTAGGTACTAGGGAAGTGAACCCAGGCTGTCAGGCTCTGCAAGCAAGCACCTTTAATGCTGAGTCATCTCTCCAGCCCTGTGCTGCTTTCTTGTCTCCCAGGGTCAAATCTGTATGAGGTGTTACCAGATGACTATTTTATAGAACATGCAGGAAGGGAATGAAAAGTGACCAACACCGGAAGTGAACAAAGGTGTAACTAGAAGTATCACAGAGTCACACCAGCAGTAACACCAGCCAAGTGCGTTATAGTATGCAGCTAGAGAAGTATGATTCTTGTGTGTGTGTGTGCACGCGTGCATGTGTGTTGTGTGCATGCATGTAGGGACAAGGATCTATGTGTATGGAGGCCAGAGGTTAACATTGGGTGAACTCACTTTGTAGTTCCAGGCTGGCCTTGAACTCACAGCGATCCTACCTCTGCCTCTGCTGGAATTTAAGGCATGCACCACCATGCCCAGCCTCCTCTTTATTTTTATTTCAAAATACTTTTATTTATTTGAAGGGAGAGATGGGCATGCCAGGGCCTCTTGCTATTGTAAACAAACTCCAGAAACATGTGCCACTTTGTGTATCTGGCTTTACATGAGTACTGGGGAATCAAATCCAGTCTAGCAGGCTTTCCAAGCAAGTGTCTTTAACCACTGAGCAATCTCCCCAGACCTCCTCTTTATTTATTTATTTTTAAATATTTTATTTATTTATTTAAAAAAGAGGCAGAGAGAATGGGCATGCCACAGCCTGTACCTACTGCAAATGAACTCCAGACACATTCACCACCTTGTGCATCTAGTTTACATGGGTACCGGCGAAACCAACCTGGGTTCTTAGGTTTCACAGGCAAGTTCCTTAACCACTGAGCTGTCTCTTAAGCCCTCTTTACTTTTTATTGAGGCAGACTCTCACTTGAGCCCAGCTAGACGACTGAGTTTAGCTAGGCTGCTTGCTCTAGATTTCCTCCCACTACTGGATGATAGGTACATTACCATGCCCACCCAGCATTTACTTGGGTGCTGAGAACCCAAACTCCAGTCCTTATAGGCTTGCATGACAAGCACTTGCTCCATTGAGCCATCCCATCAGTCCCAAGAGAAACATAGTTCAATTTAATTTAATTTTTTTTTGGGGGGGGGGCAAGGTCTCACTCTAGCTCGGGTTACCTGGAGCTCAATCAGGCTGACCTCTAACTCATGACTCATAATCATTCTTGTGATTAAAGGCAGGAGCCACCAAGCCCAGCTCTAGGAACAAAACCCTGAAGCGAGGCCCACAGCCTTTCTTGCTTTTTCTCTTCCATCTACTGACTTGGCTTCCCTTCCAGCGCCGGCTTACAGTTCTCCCAGGTCAGCCTTCCCTACAGGGTCTCTGAGCCTGTAGCAGTTTCCTGTGACAAGACACCCTACCCTTCTGCACTCCGTAAGCCCTGGTCCCTTTTCAACTGTCAGCTGCAACACTACCTCTTCTATGATGCCATTGCTGTTCCCCTTTCCCTACTGACGTCTCAGCTTCTAAAACTGTCCTCCCCAGACAGGCCTGCAGATCCCTTCCTACCACTCTAACCCAAACAACCCCTAATATGGCCCTGTGCTTT
Source organism: Dipus sagitta (assembly GCA_036346955.1). Classification (NCBI taxonomy): domain Eukaryota; kingdom Metazoa; phylum Chordata; class Mammalia; order Rodentia; family Dipodidae; genus Dipus; species Dipus sagitta. The sequence continues at coordinate 20,218,669 of CM070780.1, forward strand.
GACTATAAACATCTGGGAACATAACTAGCTCCTTCAGGGCGAGGGTAGTTTTGTTCTCAGAGGAGGTATTTGTTGCTGAATTTTGCGAGAGGAAGGAAATACACTGATGTGTTGTGTTGGGAAATGCAGAACCTAGCCTTGGAGCAAGTTCTAAAAGGCAACAGCCCTAGCTCGGGGCAATTACTGTCCTCTACACACCACTTCTGTCACCTGGAGAGCAGACAGTCCCAGCTGGCATTCCATGTTGCTAAGGATGGATCTGGGTGCCTTGGAAACCTGGGAAGCAGGCAGCCCAGCTCTGTTCTAGTCTGAAGGCTGAGAAGCCTCCTCAGTAGTTCTGTCTGGGCGAAGATCCCAACTTCCTTGTCCTCAGCCCACGCAAGGCAGAGACTAAACAAGTAATTCTAGATGCTGGACAGGACTCTCATCCCGTGGTTCGGGTCAATCATGGCTTGGGGTAGGAAAGGAACACCTTCCTACAGAAAAATTAGAGTCAAATTTGGCCTTTCAACATATTCAGCTTAATGTTTTACTTTACTGTGATGATTAGAGGGATTTACAAAAAATTCCTGAGGGAATATATTAAGAATTCTACAAAATGGATATTGGGTTTTTCACATAATAGGTATTAACTTAGCTATCAGGCAACCTCTCTTATAGTTGGAAGGAGTTTGAAAAAGCACCACACTGAGGTGTCAGGAGAAGCTAAGTAAAACATTTTTGTTTTTATAGTGTTAAATAACTTGGAAGCCCGGCATGACGGTACATGCTTTTAATCCCAGCACTCGGGAGACAGAGGTAAGAAGACTGCCATGAGCAAGGGCACCCTGAGAATACATAGTGAATTCCAGGTCAGCCTGGGCTACAGTGAGACCCTACCTTGAAAAACAAACAAACAAAAAGAGAGAGAGAGAGAGAGAGAGAGAAAAGAAATAACTTGGGGCTGGAGAGATGGTTTAGCAGTTAAGGCACTTGCCTGCAAAACCTAAGGACCCAGGTTCAATTCCCCAGTACCCAAGTAGACCAGATTCATAAGGTGGCACATGTGTCTGGAGTTCGTTTGCAGTGGCTGGAGGCCCTGGCGTGCCCATTCTCTCTCTATATATATCTGCCTCTTTCTCTCTGTCTCAAATAAATAAATAAATAAACAAATAAGCAAATAAATAGTATTTTTTTTAAAAAAAATAACTTGGACCACCAAATTGCAAGATAAAGCTTCTATAAAATTTTACTTTTTCATTATGGTAGAAAAGCTTAAAGCAAAGAGGACAGCAAGCAGAGTAGTGGTTTAGACACCAGGATCAAAAACTCTGCACAAGCCGGGTGTGGCAGCGCACGCCTTTAATCCCAGCACTCGGGAGGCACAGGTAGGAGGATCGCAGTGAGTTCGAGGCCACCCTGAGAATGCAGAGTGAATTCCAGGTCAGCCTGAGCTAGAGTGAGACCCTACCTTGAAAAACCAAAAAAAAAAAAAAAAAAAACTCTGCACAAGGACATATGTCATAACTCAAGATTCTCTCCTGAGGAATGAGACCCACTACTGTCAGCCGTCAAAATCACCACAAGAATTAGAACAACTTGTTCCTTCCTTTAGGAACCCAGCTGGCTAATATCTCTCTTCCCACTTCTAATGTTCATATGGGCAGCCACAAAGGATTGGAAAAACCTAAAATTAAGTCTAAAGTCATCAAAATGGTCACAAAGATTTGCTTATGAAAGGAACCAATTAAAAAGCACTAAGGCAGCCAGGCATGGTGGCACCGGCCTTTAATCCCAGAGGCAGAGGTAGGAAGATCGCCATAAGTTCGAAGCCACCCTAAGAATACAGAGTGAATTCCAGGTCAGCCTGGGCTAGTGTGAGACTCTACTTTGAAAAACAAAAAACAAAACAAAAGCCCGAAGGCGGGAGGCTGAGAGATGGCTTAGCAGTTAAGGCGCTTGCCTACAAAACCAAAAGATCCAGGTCCCCAGGACCCATGTAAGCTAGATACACAAAGTGGTGCACGTGTCTAGAGTTCGTTTGCAGTGGCTGGAGGCCCTGGCGTGCCCATTCTCTCTTGCTATCTGCACCCCCTCAAATAAATAAAAATAAAATATAAAACATTTAAAAAACAAAAAATAAACTAAAAAGTTTTAGAGGGCTGGAGAGATGGCTCAGTGGTTAAGGCGCTTTCCTGAAAAGCCAAAGGACCCAGGTTCGATTCCCTAGGACTTATGTAAAGCCAGATGCACAAAGAGTTTGTTTGCAGTGGCTGGAGGTCCTGGTGCTCCCATTCTCTCTCTATTTGAGTCTTTCTCTTTCTCTCTCTCAAATAAATAAATAAAGTGGGTCAGCATGCATGCCAGGTGAGGCAGAGGAGCCAGGCTGCATCTTGGTCCCAGCACTGTCACTCACTCCATGTGTCTCAAGGATGCCGTGCCCATATGATGCAGCCTCCAGGGCACTGTTTGACTATGAGCTGAGCTTAGGGATCAATTAAGTTCCCTCCATCCCTCATCCCTGATATGTTGCACCCTACAGACCAAGGGCTCTCAAAAGAAGGTCCCCGGCTGAGTGTGGTGGTACACTCCTCTAATCCCCCAGCACCTGGAGGCGGAGGTAGGAGGATCACCATGAGTTCAAGGCCACCCTGAGACTACAGAGTGAATTCCAGGTCAGCCTGAGCTAGAGTTGAGACCCTACCTCGAAAAACAAAAAGGTCCCAAGACCAATAGCAAGAACCAGGAAACCTGCTAGAAAAGTAAACTCTTGGTTTCCAACCCACAGCTACTGAACTGGAACCCAGGGCGGGGAGGGGGGGAAGGGATCAGTAGCCTGTTTCAACAGCCCCTCTAAGTTGTTCCGACATACCCAAGTGTGAGAATCCACAATCCAGACCAAAGCTTTCAACCAGGTGTGACTTGCTGCCCTCCTCTTCCCCACCCAGGAAACACTGGACCATGTCTAGAGACATTCTGACCCTCACAACCGGGGAACTAACGGAGCAGAGGCCAGAGAGACAGTTTGACATTCTACAACACATAGGACAGCCCACAACCATGATGTCAACAGTGTCCTGGATGAGACACCCTGCTCTGGATGAGCAAAACAAAGGTGAGGACCAACTCTCCTTCTCCCATGTGAAGACTACATCAAGTTCTCTGTGCCTTGGCTCTCCAACCCTATTAAGGTGACTGCAAATTATAAACAAAAACAAGCAGTATAACCCAGACCAGTTAGGAGAAGCTTGTTTCCTATAGTTAGTCTGGGTAGCATGAAACAAGAAGGGAATTTAATGGATGAAGGCAGAACAAATCTTTTAGTAAATGGGTTTCATTAGCAGTGGCTGACGTGAACAGAAGTAGGAAGAACAGTCTGTAAAATATCAGATACACGGTTTTGAAAAAAAGGGAACAAAACTGAAGAATCAGATTTTCCAGTGGTCAGCATCTTAGGACCAAATGGAGGAGAAAGCTTCCACCAGGAACCACATGACAAGGGTTTCTTTTCTCATCATCTTAGTGTACTACTGGGGAATGGGACCGACCTGGGCTCCTGGGAACTCTGACGCCACCTGGGCAATGTCATGAAAGGCTTCCTTGTCGCTGAAGAAGCGCTCAGCAGCTGCTCCCTTCCCCATGAAGTGAATGAAGGTTTCCTCCAGGTCACTCCTTGAATGCAGAATGGCATGATCTCTTCCACTCCCAGGACTCAGGCCAAGTGCCTGCAAGAGCTTCACGCCTGACAGCACCACATCGACACACGCGTTCACTCTGGAAGGAGGAGAGAGAGGTATGAAAGGAGGCAGCTCGTTGGGGGACAGGCATCAGGTAACTGTATTCAAACATGAAACAGAAGTAGGTTTGACACCAGAGCAGGAAAGCAAACAGAAGGTGGACATGGTGGCACATGCCTTTAGTACCAGCACGCAGGAGGCTGAGGACGTTGGCAGCAAGATCAAGGCCAGCCTAGAGCTAGAGTGAGTTCCAGGTCAGCCTGGGGTTAGAGTAAGAGACCCTGCCTCAAAAAAAAAAAAAAAAAAAGAAAGAAAGAGAAAGCAAATATGTGGCGAAAGGAAAATGACATTACCTGGATGTATGCTAGGATCAGAACACAGAACTCTTTTACCAGTTACAAGCTGAGAAACTGACACTTCATTTTGGAACAAAGCTACCATGGTAACAAATGTTCATCTGAGAAAATGCTGGCAAAGCCACCCTGTCTGGATTCACACTGGTTATGTGACTTTGGCAAGTCGCTTAGGTTCTTTGTATATGAAATGGCAATGATCTGAGTTGTTAAGGCCTAGAGCTGCAGTGAAGACTAAATAAATTAATGTATGCTCAGGACCAGGGCTTGGCACAGAATAAAGTTCTGGTCAAAAGTTAGGTCTAATAAACACCTGAAGGCTGGGACACTACTGGCTGAAACCACTAAGGAGCTGGGTGGGGTTATGGTGACCCAGACACACTTGAGGCTTAGAAACTCATCACGTGGCCAGTAAGCACAGGACTGATCCATGAACCTCAAGGGGCTGGTGAGACACCAGTGCGGCACCACCTGATTGGTGCTGTGAAAATTAAAAGCAACGAGGTTGTCTGGCATGGCTTCTGTGCTGTGTAAGAGGAGGATCTGGCTTACATGCCTTTGCAGTTTCTCTGCTAGAAATCATCTCTCTTTTGTATTTTTAAATTTTTCATTTATTTACTTGAGAGAGAATGAGAGGCAGATAGAGAGAATGGGCACGCGAGGGCTTCCAGCCACTGCAAACAAACTCCAGACACATTCAGCACCTTGTGCATCTGGCTTACATGGGTACTGGGGAATTGATCCTGGATCCTTGGGCTTCGCAGGCAAGTGCCTTAACTGCTCAGTCATCTCTCCAAACCCTCATCTCTCTTTTAAAGAGAAAGGTTAACACACTAACAAAAGCAGTATGGTATGGGCACAGACACACAGATAGAAGATCCAAAAATAAGCCTACATGGACAGAGCCATCTGATTCTCAACAAAGGTGCCAAAACACACTGAAAAAAGCCTCTCTAACAAGTGATGTGGGGAGACTGGGTATCCACATGTGGAAGACTGAAGCTGGGTCCCTGTCTCCCTCTGCACAAAATGAACTCAAAATGCATCAAAGAGGGTTGGAGAGATGGCTTAGCAGTCAAGGCGCTTGCCTGTGAAGCCTAAGAATGCATGTTTGAATCTCCTGGTTCCACACGCATGCGTCACAAGGGGTCACACGCATCTGGAGTTCATTCACAATAGCTAAAGGCCCTGGCACACCCTCTCTCTCTCAATGTTCTTTTTCAAAAAATATTTTAGGGCTGGAGGGATGGCTTATCAGTTAAGATGCTTGCCTGCAAAGCCAAAGGTTCCAGGTTCAATTCCCCAGTTCCCATGTAAGACAGATGCACAAAGCAGTGCATGTGTCTGGAGTTCATTTGTGGCAGCTGGAGTCCCTGGTGTGCCCATTCTCTCTCTGCCTCTTTCTTTCTCAAATAAATAAATAAAATTTTTTTAAATGTATTTATTTAGTTGAGAGAGAGAGAATGAATGGGCATGCCAGGGCCTCTAGCCATTGCAAACAAACTCCAGACACATGTGCCACCATATGCATCTGGCTTAGGTGGATACTAGGGAATTGAACCTGGGTCCTTAGGCTTCATAGGCAAGCTCCTTAACTGCTAAGGCAGCTCACCAGACCCCTACATGTTTGCTGCAATGTGACCAAGGTGTGACCTATGCCCCCACTCCCTTTAAACCAGGTAGAACTGAGATTCTTGTAAAACTAATTCTATATACTTCTGCTGTTAAACTGTAAGACATTAAGACTTCTGCCCGATCCTCTTCTGACATTCTCTCTCCTAACCCGGTCTTCCTGTTGTGAGAAACAAAGACTCCTGAAGGTGGGAAAACGCCAGGTGATGTTCCAGCTACAACCAACCTTCACGAACCTAGTCCCAGTCACCACCTGACTACAAATGCATCAGATCCCAAGTCTGAACTCCCCAGCTGAACCCAATCAAATCGCAGAACAACAAAGGAGCATAAAGCGGCCATTGTTTTAAAAACTAAGTTTCGAGGTGATTTATTGATACATGGCAGTAGTAAGGAGAACATCTTGGAACTTCTTCTAATGTTCCATTAAGTGAAGAATCAATAATCCTTCTTCGGGACACTTGGATGCTTTGCTCTGAACATTAGTTGACAAACTCCTTTTCATAATGTTATGTTGAAATCCTAATTGCTAGTGTGATTGTATTTGGACTTGGAGCCTTTAAGGAAGCACAGGTTAAATAAGGTGACACACATGGGCTCGAATCCAACAGGACTGGTGTCCATATAAGCGGAAGAGACTTGTACAGGGGAAAGGCCACGTGAGGACGCAAGGAGAAAGGCCATTCTGCAAGCGAGGGGAAACAGCTTCAAGGGGAACCACCCACTCGGGCACCTTGATTTTGGACTATAAGCCTCCAGAACCTATCTCTGTTGTTTAAGCCATCAGTCTGTGGCCATCTGTTCTAGCAGCCCAAACATTAATGCAATGATGAATATATCTTTATCCAACAATGACACCTTGCTTCCCCCAGCATAATGCAAGGGAAGACCATTATGAAGCTCACACAAAGATGTGGGTGAAGAGAGCCTGAACTCTGGAAGAAGTAAAAGTGGGGAGCAGAGACCAGAGACCGAGCCAATGGACTGTAGCTTCAGGCTGAGGGAGAGATGCTGTCTCAAGCAATATGCTCATAAGCATTAACAGAAGGAACACCCGACACTCTCCTCTGGCCTCTGCACACATGGGCACGGGGCATGCACATGTACACACACACAGAGATGCTACACACACAAAAAAAGGTCAACATAATACTAGGTAGATTACATGATTGTTTCATTTAATCTTCACGTTAACTTTTCTCTACCTTACCCCTCCTGGCCACAACACTCACATAGAGTAATAGGGTTTTTGGACACTCCTGTAATCCAGGGAAGGCAGTGGCAGGAGGATCAAGTTCCAGGTCAGTTATGGCTACAAATAGTGACTTTATCTTTCAAAAATCAAAACAAGAACAAAAAACCTGGGATGGAGATGGCTTAGCAACTAAAAGTATTTGCATGCAAAGCCTCATGGCCTGAATTCAATTCCCTAGTAATCATGTAAAGCAGATGTACAAAGTGGTGCATGTGTCTGGAATTTGTTTGCAGTGGAAGAGACCCTGGCATGCCCATTCTCTCTTTCTCCTTGCAAATAAATGAATAAAAATGAATTGAAAAACAAAACAAAACAGAAACCAAAAAAGAAAAGGAAAGCCTGCTTCTGTATGGTGCTTTTAGCGAGGGCAAGAAAATCAAGTCAAACTGAGGGAGGGACTTACTAAGAGTAAAGGAAATTATTACATTTACATTTTTACAAAGGTAAACAAATCACAAGATTTGGAAGAACCTTAAATAAAGTGAAGCCCGGGGAAGAAAAGTTTCAAGGGTAATAAACGTGTAGAAGCCAGATGCACAAAGTGGCATAGACATTTGGAGTTCGTCTGCAGTGGCCAGAGGCCCTGGCACACCCATTCTCTCTCTCTCTCTCTCTCTCTGGCCTCAGAGGTAGAGTCTCACTGTAGCTCAGGATGACCTGGAATTTACTCTGTAGTCTCGGGGTAGCCTCGAACTCACAGTGATCCTTCTACCTCTGCCTCCTGAGTGCTGGGATTAAAGGCGTGCGCCACCACGCCCGGCACAAATAATTTTTTTTTAATTATAAAAAGAAGCGTAAAGCAGTAAAAGTCGCTAAAGGCAGAGACCATCTTCCCGAAGCTGAGAAGCTTGAGCGCTGTCAAAATAGCTGAGACCAAGCATCTCTGACTGCCAAAGATCAGTGGCCCCAAGAACAGGAGGGTTCAAAGTAGGGATGATAAAGCAACCTTAAAAACAAAACAAAACAAACAAACAAACAAAAACGGTGGCCGGCCGAATGGCACGTCCGGGGCCGGTTTTACAACGAGGAAAGCGCGGCGCCAGGGGGACCAGCCCAGTTGAGAAAGTCTGCGGAGTGAGTCCCTGCAGCGTGGATGACAAACGCACGTCTCCCACGTCCGACACTTCTCGGACACGAGGACAACGCGGACAAGCAGCGCCACCCCGGGGACCTCGGCTAACCAGCGTCCCTGCGTGGGCTCTAGAGTCCCGGGAGGACCCCGGAGCGTGCCCACGTCCCGGAGCGCCAGGCCCCAGCCGGCTCGCGTTCTCTCGCTCTCTCTCTCCCCTCACTCACCCCACAGCCACGCGGCGCCAGCGCCGGGCGGGCTGCACGATCAGCGCGTCCCAGGCGGCCGCCAACCGGCCCTCGGGGGAGAGAGGTCCCGGCGGTACGGGCGCGGGCCCCAGCCGCAGCGAGCTCCAGAGCGAGCGCAGCGCCGAGCCCGGGAGCTCCGGCTCCAGCAGGAACACGCAGCCCACCGCCAGCGCCAGCAAGCCGGCGCACGCAGAGCCGCGCCACAGCGCCATCGGGGGGACTGACGCGCCGCCAGAAGCCGAGCGAGGAGCCTGGCGCAGCCCGCGCCTCTTCCGGGCCGGGCGCGCGCTGATGACGACGAGGGTGACGTCACACCAACACCCCGCCCCCTCGGTGGGCGGGGCGAGGCGGGGGCGGGACGCTTAGTCCAAACCGTGGCGGCTTGGCTACGCGTTTCTCTTGGGTGGAACAAAGGCGTGGGTGCGGCCTCGGGCCCTGCACATACATCCTCCCCGAGCTCCATCGGTACACCGACCCCGACACAGAGTGGCGAGAATACTTTTTTTAAATTTTTTTGGTGGGGGCGATATAGGTTCGATTCTCCAGTAACCACGTAAGCCAGATGCAGAAGGTGGCGCATGCATCTGGAGTTCTTTTGCACTGGCTATAGGTCTTGTCGCGCCCATTCTCTCTCACTCTCTCTCTCCCTCATAAATAAAATTCAGTATTTTTTTTTAAAAGAGAAAAAGGACTGGAGACATGGCCTAGCGGTTAAGCACTTGCCTGTGAAGCCTAAGGACCACGGTTTGAGGCTCGATTCCCCAGTACCTACATAAGCCAGATGCACAAGGTGGTGCATGCCTCTGGAGTTCGTCTGGAGTAGTTGGAGGCCCTGGTGCACCCATTCTCTCTCTCTCTCTCTCTCTCAAATAAGTAAATAAATAAAAGGAAAACCATTTAAAAAGAGAGAAAATACATTTTCTTTCTCACAACAGAACGGGCTGGACTAATATATGAGACACTGTCCCAGTGACAGGAATCACACCCCTCTCCCTTTAATCCGTCCCTCCATCAATGTCTGATCTCCGTGGTTTTTACTAAACCCGTCCTCTTCTAGGTCCTGCGCTGGTCGCACCCAGGAGGAATCAGACGGCAGCATTGTTCCCAGGAGCTCCTGGGGTGCACTCCTGAGACAGGGGAATTGATTCTACCTCTGGTCAGGGCCTCAGCTGAGACTGATGAGGGCCCTTTGAGATCGTCCTCATTTAGATGAGCAGATGCAACATTCAAACCTTAAAATAACCCCTTTGAGGGTGCTGGGCCTTTGAACAACCTCCAGAAAAAAAAGTGCAGAAGTGCACATTATCATGTGCACAACACAGAGGGGTCATGGACCTGGGTTTAAGAAACACTGATTCCTCTTGCGATATTACTCCTTTATAAATATTTAAGAGAGAGAAAGCATCAGTGTGCCAGAGGTCCCGACCACTGAAAATAAACTCCAGAAGCATGCATGTGCCACTCTGTCTGGCTGGCTTTACGCAGATACTGGGGAATTGAACCCAGGCTGTAGGCTTTGTAAGCAAGCACCTTTAACCACGGAGCCATCCCTCCAGCCCAGCCATCCCCACCTTTTTAATTTTTTTTTTTTATTTGAGACAGAGATTGAGAGAGAGAGGGAGGGAGGGAGGGAGGACGCACCAGGGCCCTAGCCACTGCAAATGAACTCAGTGAACTCCAGATGCATATGCCACCATATGCATCTGGTTTACATGGGACCTGGAGAATCAAACCGGGATCCTTAGGCTTCACAGGCAAGAGCCTTAACCATTAAGCCATCTCTCCAGCTCTGTTTTTGTTTTTTAAGGTAGAGTTTCATGCTAGCTCAGGCTGACCTGGAATTCATGATGTAGTCTCAGGGTGGCCCCGAATTCACAGCGATCCTCCTAGCTTGGGATCTGCCTCCCAAGTGCTGGAATTAAAGGCGTGGGCCACCACACCCGGCACTTTTTTTCTTAAGGCTCACTCTATCCCAGGCTGGTCTGGAACACTGGAGCCCCCAGGCCGGCCTTGAACTCATAGAGATCCTTCTACCTCAGCCTCTTAAGTGCTGGGATTATAGGTGTGATCCACTAGCTGTACTTTCACTCACCCGCTCTTTCTTTTTCTTTTTAATTCCTTCTTTCCTTTATTTTCTTGGTTTTATCTCATGCTAGCCCAGGCTGACCTGGAATTCACCCTGTAGTCCCAGGCTGGCCTTGAACTCACAGTGATCCTCCTACCTCTGCCTCCCAAGTGCTGGGATTAAAGGTGTGTGCTATCCCACCTGACTGTCCGGTCTTTCCTGATGTGACACTTCTGCTTGGAAGTCTAGGTTAAGAAGAGTGCAGCTGGCCTTGCTGGCACTTCATTCTCGGCAGCCACCGTGCCCTGCCTCATCTTGTTCTCTGGCCCACTTCCATCTTTCCAGTTCTGTTGGCTCTTGACCTTGGCTGTGTGTGCAATTTTCCACTCTGCCCGTGACCTTTGGCAGTGAGCGTTCATTTCCTTAGCTTTGATCTTGGACGCTCGTCTTTATTCTCCCCAGCACCACCTCATCAGCTCGTCCCCATCCTGGATCTGTCTTTCTTCTCTACTTCACCCCACCCAGCTTACCTCAACCTTGTCGAAGGAGAGATTCACACACAGGAAAATTTACACATGAAATTTGTGTGAAGCCATGGAGGCCATCTTTCCTTAAGTTGCTGGTCTTTTCTCTCTTCTAAATTGGTGGGAGCATGTCAATCAGTTCCCAGGGAAATTGTGCCTCCCTTGGACCTCAGTTTCAGGTTTCCCTCAGGTGACTGAATCTAACTCCAAAAACAGCAAATCCACTGCTTGGTCAGAGGAGGTATTTTTCTTTTTACTTCTTCTTCTTTTTTTTTTTTTTTTTTTTTTTTTGGTTTTTCAAAGTAGGGTCTCACTCTAGCTCAGGCTGACCTGGAAAATTCACTCTGTAGTCTCAGGGTGGCCTCGAACTCACGGCGATCCTCCTACCTCTGGCTCCCGAGTGCTGGGATTAAAGGCGGGCGCCACCACTCCTGGCTACTTCTGTTTTTGAGACAAGGTCTCATGTAGCTCAGGCTAGCCTTGAACTCACTATATTCTTTTTTTTTTTTTTTTTTTTTTGTTTTTCGAGTTTTTCGAGGTAGGGTCTCACTCTAGCCCAGGCTGACCTGGAATTCACTATGGAGTCTCAGGGTGGCCTTGAACTCACGGCAATCCTCCTACCTCTGCCTCCCGGGTGCTGGGATTAAAGGCATGCGCCACCACGCCCGGCAGAACTCACTATATTCTTGAGGCTGGTCTTGAAATCCTGATGCTCCTGCCTGCACGTCCCAAGTGCCGGGGTTACAGACATGGGCCACTACACCTTGTTTATGCAGTATTGGGCATGGAACCCAAAGCTTCCTCCATATGAAGCAATTACTGTACCAACTGAGCTACATCCTCAGCCGACTGTTGACTGAAAATTTGAACAAAGGAGCAGGTGTTTATAATCCATGGATCTGGGTGGTAAGCTGGCAACGTCACACGTGGTTGAAAGCCAGGTAAAACCCGATGAGTTTCCAAGGCCAAGTTTAGGGGGAGTGGAGGAAGCTGAACAGTAGAAAAGTCACCGGGGCCACAGGCTCACACATCGAAAGCTCTTCTGGAGTGCTGAGGGGGTTCCAGCCCTTTGCACGTGATTCTGCTTCTACGCTTGCCAGGCGTTTTGGTTTTGGAGACAGGGTCTCTCTGTGCAGCCCAGGCTGGCGTCAGACTTGAGGTGCTCCTGTCTCAGCCTCTCAAATGCCGAGGTTCCAGGTGGGTGCTACCATGCCAGCTTGCCAGAACTGTCGTTGCTTGGTCTCAGAGACTAAATGACAACAGCTTGATCAAAAGGGAAGTTTATTTCTCATGTCAAAAATACAGAGGCAAAGCCGGGCGTGGTGGCGCACGCCTTTAATCCCAGCACTTGGGAGGCAGAGGTAAGAGGATCACTGTGAGTTCGAGGCCACCCTGAGACTCCATAGTGAATTTCAGGTCAGCCTGGGCTAGAGTGAAACCCTACCTTGAAAAACAAAACAAAACAAAAAAATACAGAGGCAGGGGAACTGGGGAAATGGCTTAGCAGTTATGGCACTTGCCTACGAAGCCTAAGGACCCGGGTTCGATTCCCCAGGACCCACGTAACGCCAGATGCACGAGGGGGCACATGTGGCTGGAGTTTGTTTGCAATGGCTAGAGGCCCTGACGTGCCCGTTCTCTCTCTGTGTCTCTGTCTCTTTCTCTCTCATAAATAAATAAATAAAATATTTAAAAACTAATACGGAGGCAGGCTACAGCAGCAAGCTGGGCCCCATCTGGGTCTCCTCCTGATGGGTGTGTAATATAGTCGATGTGTGTAATTCGAGGCAAGACAAGGAGGCAAGAGCTGAGCTCGATTCCAACTATTCCAACTGCACACCGAAGTCAGGAGCTACCGGAGCTGAAGCCCAACACGCAATAGAACCTGGTGTGACTTCTGGCCACATACGCCATCACCTCAGCCATAATTCCTTTTCTTTTCCTTTCTTTTTTTTTTAATTTTTTTTTGTTCATTCTTATTTATTTATTTATTTGAGAATGACAGAGAGAGAGAAAGAGGGAGAGAGAGAGAGAGAGAATGGGCGCGCCGGGGCCTCCAGCCACTGCAAATGAACTCCAGACGTGTGCGCCCCCTTGTGCATCTGGCTAACATGGGTCCTGGGGAACCGAGCCTTGAACCGGGGTCCTTTGGCTTCACAGGCAAGCGCTTAACTGCTAAGCCATCTCTCCAGCCCTCCTTCTCTTTTCTTAACAGAGCTCAGGAGCAGGCATTCAGTCCCCTTGTTACTATAGTCCTTTGAAGTATTTCCTTAATGGAAAATAGCCACTTCACATTCTGATTATCTGTTTGACATTTGCAATGTTTTGTAAGCCAGTTGTTTTTCTAGAAATTAGATTTCTGGGGACAATTATGCAAAACAGGCCTGAGCGAGCAGCTGAGGCCCCATTGCCTCGGCTGAACAAGAAGAAAAGGACTGAGGGCCTTACACCCACTCCTCCCCCACCCAGATTGCTTCCAGACATGGCCTTTGATATTGGTTCTCTCTCCTAGGACCTCAAAAATGAGAGACAAAAGTAATTTGGTTCCAGAGAATTCGAGACCAATGGTGTCTCCAGGTGTTTCATCCAAAACTCCAACCTGGGAGGCCAGAGAACAGCCCCGGACTCAGATGGGAATTAGTAGGGTCCCATTAGAACATCAATTAACAACACCCACATAATCTGAAAGCGTTCCAGGGGCGAGTCTGTCACCCCATTGGAGCAGATACTAAAGTGGGACCAAACAGTCCTTGTGAAAACTGGGCTGACCCAATTTTCCCGTAGCAGCTCAGGGCCTTCATCCAAGCTGCTTTCTGAAAGCACACTGTGTCAGGTGTTTGTTGATGCCTGGGGCATGACCAAGCGCAGGCCATGCCCAAAGACCAGTGCCAGAGCACTGCCTTAAAAGTTACAGGAAAAACAACAACAACAACAACAAAAAAACCAACCTCCAAAGGGACAAGAGAAGAACGAACAGATCCCAAGGTCCCAGACAGCTCTCGGTGATGAGCGCTGTCCTTTCTATCTTCTACTAGAAGGGCACTGGAAGGGTTCAGAAGATTGCATGAGTCAGGGGCATGACCAGAAGAACATCAGTAGCAAGATTTCTTACATAGATTAGAATTGGGGGGGGGGGTCCTTTTAGGTTAGCGGAGGAATGACCATTCACTGGTTCTGGGTTTCAGCTTTTTGGAATGAGCTTTATTTGGGTGGGAAGTGCTGAGCCTGGGGAAACCAGGAGGCTCTGGCTGAACCCAGGAGCTTTATAGGACAAGGAAACAAGAGGTGGGTGAAGCATGGAGTTCTGCACAGGGCATTCTTGGAGTCTCAGGCTGCCCGGAGCATGGCCATCAGGCTGCCATCGGAAAAACCTTTGTGCTCATAGGCTCTCCTGCTTGGGCAGGCCTCAGCCAGTGTGGGAACCAGCCATGCATGGCACAACTGTTGTGGGGATCTGGGCTGTGTTTCAATAACACTTGCTGTGCATGGAAAGAAATGGAGAGTGTGCCTTCCAACTCTATCTTTTTAATATATATTTTATTGGTCGTGGAGAAACAAACCGGGATCCTTTGGCTTTGCAGGCAAATGCCTTAACCACTAAGCCATCTCTGTAGCCCCCAACTTTATTCTTTCGTTTGTTTGTTAGTTCAAGACAGGGTTTCCTTATAGTCCAGGCAGCACTCTCTGTTGCCATGTAGCTGAACATAATCTTGAATTTCTAATCCTCCAGCCTCTGCCTGCACCACCACCTCCCAAATGCTGAGATTTCAGGCGTTAGCCATCACTCCCAGTTTTATGCAGTTCTGGGGATGGAGCCTTGGGCTTCCTGCATGCTAGGTGAGCACTCTTCCAATTGAGCTTTACGCCTAGCCTTCTATTTCCTTAAAAAATTTTTTTTCTCATTTAAAAAAATTAGGGGGCTGGAGAGGTGGCTTAGCATTTAATGTGCTTGCCTGGGAAGCCTAAGGACCCAGGTTCAATTCCCCAGGACCCACGTAAGCCAGATGCACAGGGTGGCACATGCTTCTGGAGTTTGTTTGCAGCGGCTGGAGGCTGTGGTGCACCCATTCTCTCTTTATGTGCCTCTCTTTCTCTCTCTCAAATAAACATAAAAAATATTTTTAAAAACTTAAAAAATTTTATTGACAACTTGCATACATGTAGACAATACATCATGATCATCATTCCCTCCCCTTCTCCCCCTCTCCCATCCCTACTCCACTGATTCCCTTCTTTCCAACTAGTTCTATTTCGTTTATTTTTATTTTATTTATTTATTTGAGAGAGAGAGAACGGGCGCACCAGGGACTTTAGCCACTACAAACACGTTCCAGACACAGGTGCCATCTTGAGCATTTGGCTTTTGTGGGTCCTGGGGAATTGAACCTGGGTCCTTAGGCTTCTCTGGCAATCACCTTAACAACTAAGCCATCACTCTGGCCCCATAATTTTATTATTGTTATTATTATTATTATTATTATTATTATTTTGGTTTTTCAA
Organism: Dipus sagitta; assembly: GCA_036346955.1. NCBI lineage: Eukaryota > Metazoa > Chordata > Mammalia > Rodentia > Dipodidae > Dipus > Dipus sagitta. The sequence goes on from CM070780.1 coordinate 20,234,031, forward strand.
GGTAAGGTCTCACTCTAGCCCAGGCTGACTTGGAATTCACTATGTAGTCTCAGGGTGGCCTTGAACTCACAGCGATCCTCCTATCTCTGCCTCTCAAGTGCTGGGATTAAAGGCATTTATTTCTTTTTTGGTAGAAGAATTCTAACAGCTATCGACATTGTTTTCCAGACTACAAGAAAGAAATAAAAAGCAAAACTGTTCAACTAATACAGCGTGTTGGCACTGAGAGCCCTCCCTCAAGGGTGCAGGCTTCTTTGCTTTGCCATCCCTCAGGTGATAGCACAGGGGAGAGGGAGTATCCTGACACAAGCAGGCTTCTGAAAGGAAGGAGAGGAGTAAAGGGCTGTTGCTGGGCGATCACCTGCCTGTACTTTCATGGAAGGAGGATGGGATTGGAAAGCCATGTGTGGTGGCTGTGTTGTTACCCGAGTCCTTGGGAGGCTGAGGCAGGAGGACTGTGCATTTGAGGCCAGCCTCAGCTACATAGTAAGACCCTGACAGGTAAGGTTTAATACCTGGTTTCAAATAATCACTTCTGCCTCCCACTATCTTTATGGCCTCAGGTAAGTCATTTAACTTCGCTTTTATTTAGTTTTTAAAAATATTTTAAATATAATATAATATACATATATATATATAATTTATTTATTAGAGAGGGAGGGAGGGAGAGAGAGAGAGAGAGAGAGGGAGAGAATGGGCATGCCAGGGCTTTCAGTTGCTGCAAATGAACCCGACACATGTACTACCTTGAGCATCTGGCTTATGTGGGTCCTGGGGAATTGAACCTGGGTCCTTAGGCTTTGCAGGTAACCACCTTAACCACTAAGCCATCTCTCCAACACAGGTTTTGTGTGTGTGTGTGTTTTTTTTTAATTTGAGAGTGACAGACAGAGAATGAGGCAGAGAGAATGAGAGAAAGAGAAAGAGAGAGAGAGAGAATGGGTGCACCAGGGCCTCCAGCCACTGCAAATGAACTCCATATGCATGTGCCACCTGTGCATCTGGCTTACATGGGTACTGGGGAATTGAGCCTTGAACCAGGGTCCTTAGGCTTCACAGGCAAGCACTTAACCACTAAGCCATCTCTCCAGCCCCTAGTTTTTGTTTTTTTTTTGTTTTTTTTTTTTTTGAGGTAGGGTCTCACTCTGGCCCAGGCTGACCTGGAATTCACTATGTAGTCCCAGGATGGCCTTGAATTCATGGCAATCCTCCTACCTCTGCCTCCCGAGTGCTGGGATTAAAGGTGTGTGCCACCACGCCTGGCTTTTTTTTTTAAATCTGCATAATAACTCTCACTCTAGGAAATGGATGTGGGAAGTAGAGATACCAATAGGAGCTTACAGTGCCTATGATATAGCCCTAGGTATTTCCTGAGTGACTAGGACACAAGCACTGCAGGCTTCAGAAAGCCTCTCTTTCTCTCTCCGACCTTCTCCTGCCCTTTCACACATTCCTTTTTCTGGAGGCAAGTCATAGATATCCTAATATTCCCGTGCCTAGGAGCCACAGGTCATAAAGAACTGTCTGAGATCGTGTCTGATAATAGCTGATAAAACTTTCCTGTTCAGAAGGGGTCTTGCCCTATGACTTTGGGAGAAAACATGCTGTATTAGACACCTCATTGTGGGGACAAAATACATGACAATGGTTTAAGGGAGGAAGGTGTTTTCAGTTTACAGTTCCAGGTTACAGGAGAAGGCATGGTGGCAGAGCCTGAGGCGGAGCTGGTCACATTCAGCACCACGAGGAAGCAGAGTGAGGAATGTTGCTGCTCAGCAATAGCACTGTCCTCCTCCTCCTTCTTCTTTTCAAATTTTTATTAACAACTTCCATGATTACAAAAAATATCCCATGGTAATACCCTCCCTCCCCCACTTTCCCCTTTGAAACTCCATTCTCCATCATATCCCCTCCTCATCTCAATCAGTCTCTCTTTTATTTTGATGTCATCATCTTTTCCTCCTCTTATGATGGTCTTGTGTAGGTAGTGTCAGGCACTGTGAGGTCATGGATATCCAGATCATTTTGTGTCTGGAGGGAGCACGTTGTAAGGAGTCCTACCCTTCCTTTGGCTCTTACATTCTTTCCGCCACCTCTTCCGCATTAGACCCTGAGCCTTGGAAGGTGTGATAGAGATATTGCAATACTGAGCACTGCGGTCACTTCTTTCCAGCATCATGATACCTTCTGAGTCATCCCAAGGTCACTGCCATCTGAAAAGAGAAGATTCTCTACCCAAAGTGAGAATAGCATTAATATAAGGGTCTGAGCATTAACAGAAGTGTTTACTGGGCAGTTTGATAAGCATAGTATATACATTTAGCCAGACAACAGCAGACTGTAGTTCGTTTACAGTGGCTAGAGACCCTGGTGCACCCATTCTTTCTATCTGCCTCTTTATCTCATTTTAAATAAATAAATAACAAATTTTAAAAACCAGTGGATAGCGTTTCTGAGGAATAGTACCCAAGATTGTCCCCTGGCCTCCACAAGCATGCACACACACATACACTTGCACACATGCATACATGCACACACACACAAGCAAGATAATAAACATATCGAGCTGCTAGGACTGGTGGCATATGTCTATAATCCTGGCACTTGGGAGGCTGAGGCAGCAGGATGATCAAAGGTTTGAGTCCTGCTTGGGCTACATAGTGTTATTCTGCTAAAACATTAAAAGTGGGGCTGGAGAGATGGCTTAGTGGTTAAGGCACTTGCTTGCAAAGCCAAAGGACCCAGGCTCAATTCCCCAGGACTCACATAAGCCAGATGCACAAGGTGGCACAAGTGTCTGGAGGTCGTTTGGAGTGGCTGGCATGCCCATTTTCTCTAACTGCCTCTTTCTTTCTCCAACAAATAAAATAAATAATTGAAAAAATTTTTTGAAGAGATGACTCAGCAGTTAAGTTTGCCTGCAAAGTCTAATGAATAACTTGGGTTTGATTCCCCAGTACCCACGTAAGGTCAGATGCACAAAGTGATGCGTGCCATCTGGGGTTAGTTTGCAGCTGCTGGAGGCCTTGGCATGCCCATTCTCTCTATCTCCTTGCAAATAAATAAAAGTAAAAAGTGGGCTGGAGAGATGGCTTAGCGGTTAAGCACTTGCCTGTGAAGCCTAAGGACCCCATTCAAGGCTCAACTCTCCAGGACCCACGTTAGCCAGATGCACAAGGGGGCGCATATGCGTCTGGAGTTCGTTTGCAGTGACTGGAGGCCTTGGCGCGCCCATTCTCTCTCCCTCTCTCTGTCTGCTTCTTTCTCTCTCGGTCTGTCGCTCTCAAATAAATAAATAATAATAACCAAAAAATTTTAAAAAAAAGTAAAAAGCGAAGTAAATAGGGGTTGAGGAGATGGCTCACTGGTTAAAAGTGCTTGTTTGCAAAGCTCGCTGGCTTGGGGTTCAATTCCTCCACAGCCTCATAAAGCTGGATGCAAAACGATGCTTTCCTAAGTGCTTACAACAACAGGAGGTAAAGCCAGGGGAACTGAAGCTCACAGTCTAACATTTATTTCCACTCTGGCAGTGTGTTTGCAGCAGCAAGAGAGTCTGTGTCAAGAAGCTGGGGTGCAGACACCTCTAAATTGTCCTTTGTCCTCCATACGTGTGCCACGGCTCATATGCCCCCCCCCCAGCACAAGTAAAATAAATACAAATTTAAAAATAACAGTAAACAAACAAAGTATTCATTAACCCCTAGAAGTTTCTTCAGTCAATGATCATTTTCCATTACTAAAGATCAGTTTACACCTTCCGGAAGTTTATACAAATGGAAACTTACAGTGTGTGGTTTTGGATTGGACTTCTTTCATGGAGCATGAGGATTTGGACATTTATCTGGGCTGTAGTGTCTTTCAACCGTTAATTGCTTAAAAAACCTTTAACTGAATTTCAAAATAGAGACTCACAGGAAGTTTCAAAAACAGCAGTCCGCCAGGCGTGGTAGACCATGCCTTTAATCCCAGTACTCTGGAGGTTGAGGTGGGATGATCGCTGTGAGTTTGAGGCCAGCCTGAGACTAATTCCAGGTCAGCCTGGGGTAGAGCAAGACCCTACATCAAACATAAAAAACAAAACAAAACAAACAAACAAACAAAAAAAAACAGGGCTGGAGAGATGGCTTAGCAGTTAAGGCAATTGGCTGCAAAACTGAAGGACCCAGGTTCAATTCCCCATGACCCACATAAGCCATATGCACAAGGTGGCGCTTGAGTTTGGAGTTTGTTTGCAGTGGCTGAAGGCCCTGGCACACCCATTCTCTCTGTGTGTGTCTCTAAAATAAAATAAAATATATAGTGAAACAAAACAAAACAAAAAATTAAGAGAGTCCCCAATTTCCCTTACCCAGGTTTCTTCTTATTTATTTATTTATTTATTTTAATTTTTTTGTTTATTTATTTGAGAGCAACAGAGAGAAGGAGGCAGAGAGAGAGAGAGAGAGAGAGAGAGAGAGAGAGAGAGAATGGGTGCGCCAGAGCTTCCAGCCTCTGTAAACAAACTCCAGATGCGTGCACCCCCTTGTGTATCTGGCTAACGTGGGTCCTGGGGAACTGAGCCTCGAACCGGGGTCATTTGGCTTCACAGGCAAGCGCTTAACCGCTAAGCCATCTCTCCAGCCCAGGTTTCTTCTTATATATAATTACAGCATGACATCAAAACCAGTAAGTTGCCACTGGTACAATATGTTTGTGTAGTTCTCTCATTTCTTCATTTGTGGAGGCTGGGTAGCCACCAATCAAGGGGGACTATCCTGCTGCCTCACAGATCTCCCTCTTGTGACCCCTTGCAGTCAAAGCCACTCCCATCCTCCACTATCCCCAACCCCTGGCAACCGCTAATCTGTTTTCCATGGCTATAATTTTGCCATGCTGGGAATGTTATAAATGGAATCATACAATACGCGGTCTTTTAAGACTGGCTTTTGTTATGGTTTGGATATGACTTGAGGGTATTCTCTCCCCTCCCCCCACAGGCAAGGGATAGATATGTTGAAATTTAATCTCCCTTGTGAGGTACTGAGGGTGGGAACTATATACCCAACTATAGCATTTAGAGGCTGAGCCTTTGGAAGGTGATTAGGATTAGATGAGATCAGCCAGGTGGAACCTCATGAGTGAATGTTGGTGACTCTGCAAGCAAAAGCCCATAACTAAATGTATCCCCTTGACCTTGAACCTCTAGAACCATGAGATGGAATAAACTTGTTTTTTAAAAAATATTTTTATTTTTATTTATTTATTTGAGAGAGAAAGAGAGAGAGAGAAAGGAAGAGAATGGGCGCATCAGGGCCTCCAGTCATTGCAAACAAACTTCAGATGCATGCACCACCTTGTGCATCTGATGTACATGGGTCCTGGGGAATTGAACCTGGGTCCTTTGGTTTTGCAGGCAAGTGCCTTAACCACTAAGCAACCTCTCCAGCCCCTTATATTTTAGTTATTTATTTCTTATGAAAGAGAGAGAGAGAGAGAGATTGTTCTACCAGGGCTACCTGAGGTAGGGTCTCACTCTAGACCAGGCTGACCTGGAATTCACTATGTAGTTTCAGGGTGGCCTTGAACTCATGACAATCCTCCTACCTCTGCCTCCCAGGTTCTATTCCCTAGGACCCACATAAGCCAAATGCACAAGGTGGTGCATGCGTCTGGAGTTCACTTGCAGTGGCTGGAGGCCCTAGTGTGCCCATTTTCTCTCTCTCTCTCTCTGTGCCTCTTTCTTTCTGTCAAATAAATAAATAAGTAAAATTATTTAAAAATTATTTATTTATTTGAGACAGAGACATACACACAGAGAATGGGCACACTAGGGCCTCTAGCCACTTCAAATGAACTCCAGATGCATGTGCCACCTTGTGCATTTGGCTTACATGTGTACTGGGAAATAGAACCTGGGTCCTTAGGCTTTGCAGGCAAGCACCTTACCTGCTAAGCCATCTCTCTAGCCCAACCATGAGTTTTGAAGCAGGGTTTCACTCTAGTCCAGGCTGTCCTAGAACTCACTCTGTAGCTCTAGGCTGGCCTCAAACTCATGGTGATTTCCCTACCTCGGCCCCCCAAGTGCTAGGATTAAAGGTGTGTGCCCCATACCTGATTTATTCCACTAACTTTTGAAGCAATTTATTAGAAAACAAAAGCTACCTGATACCCTTCCTGTGGGTCTTTGTTCTAGCTTTTGTGTCTACCTTGGTTGCTGCGTACCTTCTGTCATTCACACCTCTTCTCAGATACAGTCTGTTCACCAGCCCTTCCCTGACTAACCAATCTGCATAATTCTCCCTGCCTTCTTTTCTTTGATAAACGTTTTTATTTATTTGCACATATGTGTGCAGAAGGGCCTCTTGCTGTGCAAACAAATGCCTGTCTGGCTTTACCTGGGTGACTGGGAATTAAATTCAGGGCAGTGGACTTTGCAAGCAAACACCTTTAACGACTACTAAACCATCTCTCCAGCCCTCCTACTTTATTTTCTCTCTAGTCTTACCAATACCTGATTGATGTGTGTATATATATATATATATATATATATATATATATATATATATATATATTTCATTTACTTACTTGTTTATTGTGATCTCACTCAGTTAGAATATGATGACCATAAGAACAGGGAGTCTGTGTATTCTAGTCACTGACTGGATTAGTGCCTGGCATTCAGTAATTGTTGAACAATACAATTATGAATACTCCAGAAATCACGTGACATTTGTCCTCTTCATCGTACAGATGAGAAAGTGAATTGGTAAAGCAATGCGATTTGCCTCAAACTACCATTTATTTTTATTTATTTATTTATTTTAATTTTAATTTATTTATTTGAAAGTGACAGAGAAAGAGGCAGATAGAGAGAGACAGAGAATGGGCGTGCCAGGGCCTCCAGCCACTGCAAACACACTCCAGACACGTGCGCCCCCTTGTGCATTCGGCTAACGTGGGTCCTGGGGAATTGAGCCTCGAACCGGGGTCCTTAGGCTTCACAGGCAAGCATTTAACCACTAAGCCATCTCTCCAGCCCTCAAACTACCACTTATGTATAATAGAGGTTGTGGGGAGATAGAGTGCTGGGATTTTCAATTTCAGGCTCTCAAAGATCCTCTACACTTTGTTTTAAAATTCTTTTAAAAAGTATTTATTTATTTATTTGTGATTTAGTTGAGAGAAAGGGAGAGGTAGAGGCAGATAGAGAGAGAACGGGCATGCCAGGGCCTCTAGCCACTGCAAATGAACTCCAGACGCATGCTCCACCTTGTACATCTGACTTATGTGTGTTCTGGGAAATCAAACCTGGCTCCTTTGGCTTTGCAGGCAAGCGCCTTAACCGCTAAGCCATCCCTCTAGCCCTTGTTTTTCAGTTCTGACCCAGGAAAATTGACAGACTGAAACTGGATGGAGCTGTCTCCTTCTCTGGCAATGGCTCATTGTGCCACAGACCCAGGCCGGGGCCAGGAACAGCTGACACCTCGTTGGGTTCTGGGCTTCAGGAGCAAGGGAAGGGCCTGCAGGTCCCCATGTAGATGTTTCTCCTGACCTCCCAGAGAGAGCAGGCGATTCACTCCTCTGCGTTTGTACTGATGAGACCCCCCCCTCCAGTGAATTAATACTGCTAATAGTTTATTTATTTCTACATCTTCCTTTGAAGAGACATTACAATTCATTATAATCTATTGCAAACAGGCTTCTTTAAGGGAGTCAGTCCTGAGGTTGAAAGCAAAGTAAATTTTTTTTTTTTTTTGGTTTGGGCATTATTTATTGTTTTCGAACAATAGAGAATAAATTCAAAAATACAAAGTGGATGGCACTTTGCTGAGAAAATAGTGTAATAAATATATGACATTTTCACACCAAAAAAAAAAAATGACTTATGTTTGGTTAAAATTCATTTCCCCAGAGATACAGGAGTAAGAAGTCATGATGAGAGAAGTTAGCTGGGTTTTCCTGAGGAATGAAATTGAAAACAGACTTCATCGCTTACTTGCACCAAATTCCACTTTGCTGAGTGTCAGAAGACAAAAGACAGTTTTAGTGTTGTCCCTGTGCCTAGAAGAATCTGGGGGACCTGCTCCCTTGTGACAGCCTGCTTTGTCTCCATGGAATCCATTAGAATGATGGCTTCGTCTCCTTGAATAGCCTAGAGCTGCCAACCCGGTGCAGAAAAGAGAAATCATCTGTCTCTTTGCTGGAGCTCCACCCGTGTGTTCTGGTTGGTGTGCATGGAGCAAGCACAGGAAGGGAACCCCATCTCTTACTGCACGTTTGTAAGCATTCTGCAACAAAGACTTGGCACATTCATCCATTACTTGACCTATTGCAGCCTGAGTAGCTCCTGATCTCTCTTTCGTTCCTTCCCTCCCACCATCCCTCCTTCCTCTTCTCTCTCTCTCTCTCCTAGTTCTTTTTGTGTATGTGTGCTTTATTTTATCTTATTTTTGTTTTCAAAGTGGAGTCTCACTCTAGCCCAGGCTGACCTGGATTTCACTATGTAGTCTCAGGGTGGCCTCGAACTCATGGCAGTCCTCCTACCTCTGCCTCTCGAGTGCTGGGATTAAAGGCACTAAAGATTAAAGGTGTGAAATGTACCCATAAATGAACCTGGGTCCTTAGGCTTTTGCAAGCAAGCCATCTCTCCAGCCTCCTTCTTTTCAATTTAATAGCGTCAACACCTCGATGCATCACTAAAGCTGTTTCATCCAACGTGAATTTCCCTGTCCGCATAGGACACTATTTACTTAAACAACGGGTCAGTGGTTGGACTGTGCACAAAATTGGGCACTTGTAAGCACAGGATAAACATTTGTAGAGCAAAATCCTGGCTGAGTTTCTTAGTGAGCGTCCTTAGTACAGTCACACGGGTGAAATCGCTAGGCCCAAGGGCGCACCCCGGGCAGTGAAGTTAACGGGCCCTCCCCAGTAGTGGGCAGGCACGTGCCCAGCAGGTACAGGTGGACAGACAGGCTGGTCCCTAGTTTACGATGAGAGTCTCCTGTAGCTAGGCTCTCGGCCAGCAGGGGGCGCCGCGAGTCCACGTCCAGAACGGCCGCGGCGCGGCGCGCGGGGCGTCGCAGCGGGGGGCACCAGGTTCTGAGCCTCATGGCTCCAGGCCCTGCATCAACTTAACCCATCCATGCATGGAGGCCTTGGCATTGTTGTTGTGGTGGTGGTGGTGGATCCCACCTGGGCCCAGCAGTGGTTGCCAGGACTGGGCTTAAGGTCTCTCTGCTCCAGAGTGTCACATCATAGCGTCAAGGTCACCACCTCTGGGCAGCCTTCCTGGACTTCCAGGAAGGATGAGTCTTGCTTGGCTGCAGGGCCTCACCCCAGAGTCACTCTGGTCCCTGGCCTATGGTTATAAGCAAGGGGGTCACCTGTCTCCCCGCGTGCACAGGGAGGGCCTGCTGGAAGGGGGGGGGGGACGCTGCTTCATTCCCAGCCTTTGGCCCCTCTGAGATGAAAGAGCCCAGGGCAGACTTGGAGGTGGCAGGGCTCTGGCGCTGTGTGCTGTGTGTCAGCAGGGGCCTGTTGATGCCCGTGGGCGTGAGTGCTTGCATGTGGGAGCCTGTGTGCATTTGTGGGCAAGCATCTTCTAAAATAACCACATGTCTGGCTGGGGTAAGTATTCAAGTCAAATGAAAAACTATTCAGGTTTTGTTACTTGGCCACGTCCCCCCCAACCCCACAAAACCAGCTGGTTTAAGAGTCTGGGGCTCACAGTGGAAGAACTCCCCAGAAAGACAGAATCTCTGCAAGATTTCTAACTCAATTGGTCTTCTTCGTTCCTCTTTGTTTTAAAACAAAGTTTTTAAATTTAAATTTTAATTTTAATCAATTAATTAAGTAAGTAATTTTTTGGTTTTTCCAAGTAGGGTCTCACTCTAGCTCAGGCTGACCTGGAATTCACTATGCAGTCTCAGGGTGGCCTCCCGAGTGCTGGGATTAAAGGTGTGTGCCACCATGCCCCGCTAATTTTTATTTTTTTGAGGCAGGTCTTACTGTAACCCAGGCTGATCTGGAACTCACAGCAATCCGCCTACCTCTGCCTCCTTGAGTGATATGTTTGTAGGCATGCCAGGTGCCAGGCTTGTAAAACATTATATATATTCGAGGTAGGGTCTCACATTAGCCCAGGCTTATCTGGAACTCACTCTGTAGTCCCAGCCTGGCCTCACACTAACAGTGATCCTTCTACCTCTGCCTCCAGAGTGCTGGGATTAAAGGCATGTGCCACCACACCCGGCCTTAAGCATAGTTTTTTTTTCTATAATTTTTATTTCGAGGTAGGGTCTCTAGCCCAGGCTGATGTGGCATTCACTGTAGTTCCAGGCTGGCCTTGAACTCACGCGATTCTCCTACCTCTGCTTCCTGAGTGCTGGGATTAAAGGCGTGCACCACCACGCCTGGCTCCTGTATAATTTTTTTTTTTTTTTTGGTTTTTCGAGGCAGGGTCTCACTGTAGTTCAGGATGACCTGGAATTCACTATGGAGTCTCAGGGTGGCCTCGAACTCATGGCGATCCTCCTACCTCTGCCTCCCGAGTGCTGGGATTAAAGGCGTGCGCCACCACGCCCGGCCTGTATAATTTTTAAAGAGAAAAAAAAAGGTGCTTTTTGTGGGGGTTGGGGGACTACCTCAGTGGTTCAAGGCACTTGCTTGCAAAACTGGCTTCCTGATGTAAAGAGGCTTATGCATCTGTGATCACAATGCCCCAACAACAAAGGGAGGCAGAGTCAGGAGAATTCAAAGTTTAAGGGCCCTTGCAGTCTGATAGTTTGTTTGCAGCAGACCCTGTTTCAAAGAAGGTGGAGCACGGATTCCTTGCAGTTGTTCTCTGATCTCCACATGCACGCTGTGCCTCTTGCACCCCCCCATTTAAAAATGTGCCACTTATACAAATATAAAATAAACACTTGTGTCTACGATGTTATTTAACTCACTAATGGAACCAACGATACACTTCAAAGGATATAGACAAGATATACAAATTGACAGGGGCGATTGTAAAATGGACCAAATGGGCTTCTGGGCCTGGGGAGATGATGGCTCAGCAGTTAAAGGTGCTTGCTTGCAGAGCCTGCCAACTTGGGTTGAATTCCCCAGCCACCCATGGAAAGCCAGACAGGCATTCGATTGCAGATGCACACACACACACACACACTCACACACACACACTGCATCTGCACATAAGTTCGTAAATTTGAAAAAACAAAACAAAACAAAACAAAACAAAAAAAAAAAACAACTGGGGCTGGAGAGATGGCTCAGCATTTAAGGCACTTGCCTGTGAGGCCTAAGAACTCATGTTCAAATATCCAGGTCCCACACAGCCAGATGTACAGTTAGGCAAGAGTGCAATGTTGCACATGCACACAAGGGAATGCACACATCTGGACTTTGTTCGCAGAGGCTAAGTCCCCCCCCCCCCGCCTCTTTCTCCCCCACCCGCCGCTTAAAAAAAAAAAAAAACTAGCTTCTTTCATAGTCAAGGAAGAATGACCCTCCTGCATGAAGTTCATTGGTATTACCCTAGCCAAGAGTAATTTATAATATTTTCCGTTTTCTTCCAACTTAGTCAAAGACAATGAAAGCTGGAAATTTCTGTGCAATCAGATAAGCTGGAAGAACACCCCAGCCCACTATTTATTCTATAGGGCACTTTTTTCTTCCTATTTCAAAAGTCCATCCCAATTTTTTCCTGGCTGTTTGCACAATAAGATTAGGGTGCATGCAGGTTACTGAAAACTTATTAGCACGTCAGATTCTTTTTCTAAGTAAAATCCTATAGGAAATGCTAGGGTTTTTTTTTTTTTTTGCATGAGTATGTGTGTATGATGTGTATGTGCACATGTTTATATCTGTGTGGGTGCTCGTGTGTGCACATGCATGTAGAGGGAGGCCAGAGGTCAACATTGGGGTGTCTTCCTCTCGTTCCACACCTTATTTATTTATTTTGAGGCAAGCCCAACAGACTGGCCTTTTACGAGAGAGAGAGAAAGAGAGAGAGAATTGATGTGCAGGGGCCTTCAGCCACTGCAATTGAACTCCAGACGTGTGTGCCCCCTTGTGCACAGGTGGGACCTTGTGTGCTTGCATCACTGTACGTCTGGCTTACATGGGACCTGGAGTGACGGACATGAGTCCTTAGGTTTCACAGGCAAGCACCTTAACTGCTAGGCAATCTTTCCAGCCCTCCACCTTATTTTTAAAAATACTTTGACTTGTTTATTTGAGAGAGGGAGAATAAGAGAAAGACAGAGAGTATGGGAGTGCCAGGGCCTCCTGTCCCTGCAAACAAACTGTAGACAGATGCACCACTTTGTGCATGTGGTTTTATGTGGGTTCTGGGAGTTGAATCCAGGCTGGCAGGCTTTGCTAGCAAGAGTCAAACCACTGAGCCATTTCACCAGTCCATTTCCCTTTTGCTTTTCTTTCTTTAATTTGATTAATTTATTTGAGAGAAAGAAAGAGAAAGAGAATGGGCATGCCAGGGCCTCTAGCCACTGCAAACAAACTCCAGATGCATGTGTCACTTTGTGCATCTGACTTACATGGGTACTGGGGAATTGAACCTGGGTGCCTTAACTGCTAAGCCATCTCTCCAGTGCCTTCAAGCGGTTGACATGGACAACTAATATTCCATGTGGTGTACTTTCGAGCAGTGGTGACAACTTAAGGCTTATTTTGGCTCATGGTTTCAGAGGATTCAGTGTCTTGCTTGCTTGGCCTCATGCACTTGGCTGGAACATCATGGTGTTGGGATTGCATGTCCTATGGAGGACAGGAAGTGGAGAGAGAAAGGAAAGGAAGGGAAGGGAAACCAGGTTTAACCTACAAAAGCCTGCTCCTAGTGACCTACTCTTTCCAGTTCAGCCCCACCTCCTAACGTCTCCAGAATCTCTTAAAATAGCACTACCAGTTGTTGACCAAGTGATTAGAACAGAAGCTTGCTGGGGGCTGGGGGACATATTTCATATTTAAATTGTAACATGTGCTATAGATGTATCTTCTTTTACTCATTTGGTTAGGATTCTATTAATGAACCCTTGTTTTTTTTTAGTGTTTCAAATATTATGGTATTATTAATGAATGCTATAATGAATTTCCTTAGTATGTTTTTTTGTTGATTAAGAAAAGTTGTTTTCATGCATGTGTGCCTACATATGTGTGTGCACGTGAATGTATACGGGCACTCCAAGGTCTCTTGCTAGTATACACAAACGCCAGGCCCATTCGCCATTTTCCAACCAACAACTTTTGCTTGGGTTTTAGGAATTGATCCCAGGCCATCAGGCTTTGCAAGCATGTGTCTTTAACCACTTAGCCATCTTCCCCGTCATTTTCTTTGTTTTTTGTTTTGTTGAGTGAGTGAAGGTCTCACTGTGTAACTCACTCTGGCATGCAATTTGTGATTTTCCTGCCTCAGCTTTCTAGACACTAGGATTATAGGTGTGCACCACTACTCATGACTTAATCAGTGTGTGTGTGTGTGTGTGTGTGTGTGTGTGTGTAAAGTTTTGGCAGTAGAATCTTTGGGTTTATAAGGGCAGCAGCATATAACATCTTGACATATACTGCTGAGTTACGAACTCTAGAAGTTAGAATTATTGACTATTTTCCCCAGCCAAATGGCATTTTTATGTCCCTACCTGCACTGTACACTATCAAACTCTTAAATCCTTGCCAATCTGATAGAGGGAAATGACAGCTCATAATCTCAGCACACTTTTCTATAATTATCTATAATGATCTCTAGCAGTAACAATACCTTCTTTGGGGTTCAGTGGAGGCTGAACAGGAGAATGGGGACAAAAGAGGCTGGTGTGAGGAGATTATGATCAGGATACATTGTCTATGTGAATGGAAGTTGCCAATAACAAGTTAGAAAAGCTGGGTGTGGTGGCCCACACCTTTAACCCCACCACTTGGGAAGCTGAGGTAAATTCGAAGCCAGCCTGGAGTTACGCAATGAGTTCCAGGTCAGCCTGGGCTAGAGTGAGAACCTACCTTGAAAACAAACAAACAAACAAACAAACAAAAAGGAAAAGAAGTTAAAAATAAAATTACTCTCTTTGGCGAGAAACTGCTTCCTTATCATGTGATCTCATCACGTGTCCTGGTTGGAAACCCTGGGCATGATAGGGCTCCCTGGGATCCCTCTGTGGTTGCCCCCCTTTTTTTAAAAACAATTTTTTCAAGGTAGGGTCTCACTCCAGCCCAGGCTGATCTGGAATTCACTATGGAGTCTCAGCGTGGTCTTGAACTCATGGCAGTCCTCCTACCTCTGCCTCCCTAGTACTGGGATTAAAGGCATGAGCCACCACACCCAGCATAAAATACATTTTAAAATTTGTTTATCTACAAGCAGGGAGAGATAGAGAGGAGAGAAACAGATAGACAGAATGGACGTGCCAAGGCTTCCAACCACTGCAAACGAACTCCAGATGTATGTGCCAACTTTGTGCATCTGGCTTTACGTGGGTACTGGGGAATTGAACTCTGGTCCTTAGGCTTTGCAGGCAAGTGCCTTAACCGCTGAGCCATCTCTCCAGCCATATACATGTATTTTTAATTTTTTTTTCATTTTTATTTTTATATACTTATTTGAGAGCAACAGACAGAAAGAGAAAGAGGCAGATGTGAGAGAGAGAGAGAGAAAGAGAATGGGCGCGCCAGGGCCTCCAGCCACAGCAAACCAACTCCAGACGTGTGCGCCCCCTTGTGCATCTGGCTAAAGTGGGTCCTGGGGAATCCAGCCTCGAACTGGGGTCCTTAGGCTTCACAGGCAAGTGCTTAACCGCTAAGCCATCTCTCCAGCCATATACATGTATTTTTAAAAAGTGACATACACAAAGGATCTTCATGAGCGAGTTCTCCTTCCACATAGGAGTTCTCGGTCTTACTAGTGACATTTTGGTGATGAAATCTCTCAAAATGAGGATCTCTAACATCAAAACAAAGGGGACTCTTTTTCCTCTGGTGTCTCCATGTGACGGTAGCCTCAGGCCTGGGTGGGACTATGGGAATGGCAAGGTCTGCCCCTGCGCATCCTCACCTTGCCTCTGGTTGCTGGCTTGGCTGGTAATGGCAGCCACGGCTGTGTGAGCTCCGCACTGTGATGCTGGTTCACGCCTCCGGCCCTTTGCCGTGCTGTCTTATCTCCCTGAGCCCCAGTGTTCTCCCCGCACTGCGTCACGTGGAAGATATCTACCCAGACCTCAAGCCGCACTGTTTCATCTAGCGTATCTGGCTGTCTGTCTGGAAGAGAGTCAAAGCGAACCTTTGTATTTGACCATATGCAAAAAATAAATTCCAGGAGCTGGAGAGATGGCTTAGCGGTTAAGCGCTTGCCCGTGAAGCCTAAGGACCCCGGCTCGAGGCTCGATTCCCCAGGACCCAAGTTAGCCAGATGCACAAGGGGGCGCACGCGTCTGGAGTTCGTCTGCAGTGGCTGGAGGCCCTGGTGCGCCCGTTCTTTATTTCTCTCCCTGCTTGCATGTCAACAAGTTAAAATAATAAAAATTAAAAAAAATTAAATTCCATAGTCTGAGGAGATGGCTCACCTGGGAAAGTGCTCGCCCTGCAAGCATGGGGTCCTGAGTTTGGACCCCAACCCCCAACTGACGTGAAAGCTAAGTAGAGTGATATGCATCTGTAATCCCAGTACTGGGAAGGAGAAAATGAGATCTTCTGGGTTTATTGCCTGGCTAGTCTAGCAGAATCAATGAGTTCCAGGCTCAATGAAAGACTGTCTCAAAAATATAAAAAAAATAAAAATAAAGAAATAAATAAAGTGGAGGGCTGGAGAGATGGCTCAGCAGTTAAGGCACTTGCCTGCAAAGCCTAAAGACCACACACACACACACACACACACATGCGTGCGCGCAGAAAAGAAAAAAAGAAAAGAAAAATCTATTAAAGATCTGGCAAGACAAAACACTACACAAGACCAGCACACACACATCTCCCCCACCCTCCAGAACGGCCAAAATGAGAAAGTCAGGTGATGTCAGGTGTGGGGTGACTGACTGTAGAGCAACTAAAACTCCCTTACATTAGTGGTGGGAGTGTCACTGGTACAAGCACCGGGTGCCTGTTTGGCAGTAGCCATAAAAACTGAACACGTGCATCCCCCACCACCCAGAAACTGCGCCCCTGGGAATTCTACCCAGCAGAAATGCAGCTGTCCACCCTCCAATGAACATGCACAAAGAGGCTCGGAGCAGCACAATTTGGAAGCGACCCAAATTGTCCTTCAACGGTGGAAAACATCCTGTGTGAGTAAGTGTACACCGGAGAAGAGTGCGTGGCAGTGAGACCGGAAGAACCACAGGGGGAATTAACAGGATGTTGAATTCAAACAGAGGAGTGTGGGCGCATGCGGATGGTTCCTTTAAGTCAAGTTCAAACAGTTAGCTATGGCATGAGATGTAGGGCGCACTTAGTTTGGGGAGAGGAAGTGCTGGAGGGGACAGAAAGGGCATCAGCTGCCAATGAGGGTCTCTCTGGATCTGGGTCCTGTTTCATTGAATGTGCTCACCTTGTCTAGCACCCCCTTCGTTTCTTTTCTTAGTTTTCTTTTTTTAATATTTTATTTTGATCTAATTATTTGCAAGCGGGGGGGGGGGGGGGAGAGAGAGAGAGAGAGAGAGAGAGAGAGAGAGAGAGAATGGGTACACCAGGGTCTCTAGCCACTGCAAATGAACTCCAGACACATGTGTCACCTTGTGCATCTGGCTTTACGTGGGTACTGGGGAATCGAACCTGGGTCCTTAGGCTACGCAGGCAAGCTCCTTAACTGCTGAGCCATCTCTCCAGCCTCTTTAAAAAATTTTATTAAGAATATAGTTTGCATAGATACATCATATTTTAGTAACATATTTTTCCCCCCTCCCTGCTCGCATCCCACTGAGGGCCCTCCTCCGTGGGATTGCTGGTATTCCCTATGTGGCTGTGGGTTATGAGTTGTGAGATCATCAGTCAGTCATTTTTTGGGTGAGGGGAACAAGGTCTGTGGGTATGACATCCCAACCTGTGGCTCTTACAATCTTCCCACCTCCTCTTCCTCAAAATTCCCTGAGCCTTGGCGGATGTGGTTTAAGTCCTCTTCAGTGATGAGCTCTTAGAAGCCTCTGGACTTCTGCTTTAGTAGGTGTTGCATGTCCTCAGCGTCTGTCTCCTTCACCCTGGTGCTGGCTGTCAGACTCGTCATGGAAGCAGCACTCTGGCTTCTTTCCCCAAATCCTCTGTGGTTTTGCCTGGGCCATGTCTGAAGTGCGAGGGGTGTTTTATCTCCTTGGGTCTCACCACCTTCTGAAAAAGAAAGACAGATTCTGCAATGGAGAAGGAAGTCAGCATAGGTGAAATGGGAGAAGCATTGTTAATTTGGGGAGATTTTGATGGATGTAGCCCTTTTTATGGCCAAAGACTAGTGGGGAGCTTGTTGTTGGAGACCCTAATCTTGGTCTCCAAAGGATTCTGACCTGGCTCCCAGCTCCGGCTATGGGTTCCTTTCCACTGAGCGGATCTCTCAGCCAATCAGA
Source organism: Dipus sagitta (assembly GCA_036346955.1). NCBI lineage: Eukaryota > Metazoa > Chordata > Mammalia > Rodentia > Dipodidae > Dipus > Dipus sagitta. Next base: position 20,251,565 of record CM070780.1, read on the forward strand.
AAGCCATTGGTTACCCACCAAGGCTGGGTGCCACCATGGCGCTGGTTACACATTGTCAGGCTGGTTGCTTCTGAGTTGCTTAGACCCCTGCTTGCTCACACTGTTGTTGACCTCTTCCCGACACTAGATGGGCTAGCCGTCTGGGGACCAGCTGCCTTCCGGATTCCAGCTGGGTCTCTTAGTGCTCTGGGTCAGCAGCATATGGTGTCTTCAGCAATTACCTTGTACCTCGGCGTTGTGCCTCACCCTTCTTGCAGCTCATGGAAGGGAAGGGTTTACTGCAGATGGCAGTGTCAAGGGGAAGTTCCGTCATGGTAGGGAAAGCCTAGTGGGGCTGATGGCCAGAGTGTCACTTGTCACAGCAGTAGAGGAGAAAGCAGGAAGAGTGAGCTAGCTTCCAACACACAGAAGGCTGGACCAAGGAATCTCAAGGTCTGGCCCCAGTGACACACCTCCTCCAGCAAGGCTCCACCTCCCAAAGTCTCCATCAACTGGGGGGTCAAGTATGAGGCCACACTACAAATACATGAGGCTATGAGGGACATTTTACAGTCAAACCACCACACCTTGTAAATTCATCAATCCATAAGAACATGTGCATGCACGTTTCATATTATGTTATACATTGATAAACATTTTGGCAACAGAAAGGTTAGAAGACCTTCTCAAAGTCAGGTTGGAAACCTGGTTCTAAGAGGTAGTTTGGGGGCTGGAGAGATGGGTCAGCTGTTAAAAGGCACTTGCTTGCAAACCTGAAGGCCCAGGTTCAGTTCCCCAGTACTCACGTAAAGCCAGATGCACAAAGTGGCGCATGTATCTGGAGTTTGTTTGCAGGGAGGGAGGGCCTGGTGCCCCCATTCTCTTTCTCTCTCTCTATGTGTGTCTTTCTCTCTCTGCTTGCAAATAATCAATAAATATTTGGGGGCTGGAGAGATGGCTGAGCAGTTAAGGCACTTGCCTGCAAAGCCAAAGGATGGAGGTTTGATTCCCCAGTGCCCATGTAAAGCCAGATGCACAAGCTAGCGTAAGCATCTGGAGTTCATTTGCAGTAGCTAGAGGCCCTGGCGCACCCATCCTTTCTCTCTCTCTCAAATAAATAAATAAAAAAAATATTTTTAAAATGCATTTTTTTTTTCTTTCTGAGGTAGGGTCTTGCTCTAGCCTAAGCTGACCTAGAATTTACTTTGCAATCTCAGGGTGGCCTTGGATTCACAGCGATCCTCCTACCTCTGCCTCCTAAGTGCTGGGATTAAAGGTGTGTGCCACCACGCTCAGCTGTAAGTATATATTTTAATTCGCTTTGTGGTAAGGATGCTTGATCTAAGCAATGCCAAAAGACAAATAGTAAATTTGGAAAAAGTATTTGCAATGCAAATGATAGGCAAAGGTTAATCACTGCAATATGCAAAGAGCTCTTAAAAAATGATAAGAAAATCCAGTGGAGAAATAGGTGAAATTGTATGAATAGGCAGTTCAGAGGAGAAAAATATCCAACTCTATGGAAAGATGCTCAAATTCATTAGAATTCAGGGAAATGCAAATTAAAGTAATAAAAGATACTCATTCACACCCTTCAGGCTGACAAAATTAAAAAAGAGCTTCTGCACCAATTGCATGTGAGGGGGAAAGCCCATCTCCATCATTGCTGGTAGAGTTGTAAATTATTACAAGCATCTTTTTTTTTTTTTTGGAAATCGATCTGGAAGAATCCATTAAAATTAAAAATACATATCGCCCTTTCACCCAGCAATTCCACTCCTGAGATACTTGTGCAGGGAAATGAGAGAGTTCACGTAGAGCTCAGGCATGGGGGTGTTTACTGCAGTGTTCCTGGTGCATGCTCGTGCAATGGAAATACACAGTGGAGACAGAGCCACGGCGAGCGGGGAGATCGTACAAAGGACAGCGCTTTCCCTCAGAGCTCAAGGCCACAGGCCCAGGGCCATGCTTTCGACTTTTCAGTCCATATGAGCCAGTCACCTGGGGCAGGGGTGGACAGTGGGTGACCAGAAGTCCTCTCTCTGGCTTTAGCCACAGCATTGACTTTAAAGCAGGGTACCCAGCTGGCTCCTGGAGACTTCAACTAAGGGTTCCACATAGAATGGCTTTCTTGGGTCAAGGCTACTTATGTCTGAAGACTAAATGAGACATGGAAGTCAACTGCAAACCTACCTTTATTTATTTCTCTCTCTCTCTCTCTCTCTCTTTTTTTTTTTCCAAGGTGGGGTCTCACTCTAGCTCAGGCTGACCTGGAATTCACTATGTAGTCTCAGGGTGGCCTTGAACTCATGGCGATCCTCCTACCTCTGCCTCCCGAATGCTGGGATTAAAGACGTGTGCCACCATGCCCGCCTAGCCCTCATTTCTTTGAAGTAGGATCTCATTCTATCCCAGGCTGACCTGAAACTCACTCTGTAGCCCAGACTGCTTGAATTTATGGTGATCTTCCTGTTTTAATCTCCTGAGTACTGGGATTAAAGGCATGTACCACCGCACCCAGCCTGTAAACAATTCATTTCTAAAAAACATGTTTCTCTACTTTTGGCTACCCCATGCAGGCCTATCAGGACCATAGGGCATGTCTGGAATGTTTGGGATTATAAACCAAGCCACTAGGAAACACTGAAGTGTTCTATGTCATTTTACCTTGAAATATATACTTTTGTAAGATTAAAACAATTGCAAGTACAATATAACACAATGGTTTTTATTTGTTTTATATTTATTTTGGTTCTGGGGATTGGACCCAGGGCCTTGTATATGCTTAGTGTATACTCTACTATTGCACTACATCCTTAACTTGCTCTGGAACTATGTGGGGTTTTTTTGTTATTGTTTATTTGGTTTGGTTTTGATATTTAAAAAAATTATTACAGAGGGAGGGAGGAGGGGAGAGAGAGAGAGAATGGGCACACCCGGGCCTCTAGCCACTGCAAATGAACTCCAGACTCATGTGCTTCCACGTGCATCTGGCTTATGTGAGTGCTGGGGAACAGAACCTGGGTCTGTAGGCTTTGCAGGCAAGCGCTTTAACCACTAAGCCATCTCTCCAGCCCTGGTTTTGATTTTTGTTGTTGTTTTGAGGCAGGGTCTTAGTCTAGCCTAGGCTCACCTGGAACTCACTCTGTAGTCCAGACTGGTCTCAAACTCATAGTGATCCTTTTACCCTTTCCCTGAGTGCTGTGATTAAAGGCATGAATCACCACACCCAGCTTCCACCTTATTTTTAAAATATATTTTATTTACTTATTTGAGAGAGAAAGAGGGAGGGAGGGAGGGAGGGAGGGAGAGAGAGAGAGAGAGAGAGAGAGAGAGAGAGGAGAGAGAGGGAGAGAGGAGGGACAGAATAGGCATACTAGGGCCTTCCAGCCACTGTGAAGGAACTCCAGATGCACACGCCCCCTTGTGTGCATGTGCAACACTGCATACTTGCATCACTGTGTCAGGCTATGTGGGACCTGGAGATTCAAACATGTCTTCTTTTTTTTTTTTTTTCCATGAGTATATCTTTATTAAAAAAAAATCATCCTCAGAGATCACAGAAAGAACATGTGATTATAGAACGGACAAACTAAGTTTTCAATGTGCGGGGAAAATTATTTAGGATGGTGTTTCTCAAATTTGGCTTCCTTCCACACAGTCTTTGGGGAGTGTCCTGATAATTTTGCAGCTCACATTTTAATTTTTCCAGTTGTCTAGATCAAACTGACACTCAGCTGCTCTGGGTTTCTGGACAGCCATCTTCTCTTGCATATTTAAACATGTATTCTTAAGCTTCACAGGCAAGTGTCTTAACCACTAAGACATCTCTCTAGCCCCCACCTTATTTTTTCAAATATATTTTATTTATTTATTTGTGAGAAAGAGCGAGAGAGAGAATGGGCACGCCAGGGCCTCCAGCCACTGCTAACAAACTCCAGATACATGGTCCCCCTTGTACATCTGGCTAATGTGGGTCCTGGGGAATCGAACCTGGGTCCTTTGGCTTTACAGGCAAACACCTTAACAGCTAAACCATCCCTCCAGCCCCAGAGCCATCCTTTTATAAAGATCCAAGGGAAAATAAATTACTAGAAAAGTGAAAAAAAATTCAAATTCATATAAATCACTATTACTTTTTTTCTAAATTTTTAAAAAATTTATTTATTTGAGAGCAACAGACAGAGTGAGAAAGAGGCAAAGAGAGAGACACAGAGAATGGGTGCGCCAGAGCCTCCAGCCACTGCAAACGAACTCCAGACACGTGCGCCCCCTTGTACATCTGGCTAACGTGGGTCCTGGGGAGTTGAGCCTCGAACCGGGGTCCTTAGGCTTCACAGGCAAGCGCTTAACCGCTAAGCCATCTCTCCAGCCCACTATTACTTTTTTTGTTTGTTTGTTTTTTGAGGTAGGGTCTTGCACTAGCCCAGGTTGACCTGGAATTCACTATGTAGTCTCAGGAGGGCTTTGAACTCACAGCAATCCTCCTACCTCTGCCACCCAAGTGCTGGGATTAAAGGCATGAACCACCACGCCCAGCCCATCTTCCTTTAAAAAAAAATTAATTTCAGAATTCCCCGGGGTCTGATGGAGGTAGGTTGTGTCTCCATTTCATCTATCAAATATTATATATATATATTTGGTTTTTCAAGGTAGGGTCTCACTCTAGCCCAGGCTGACCTTGAATTCACTATGGAGTCTCAGGGTGGCCTCGAACTCATGGCGATCCTCCTACCTCTGCCTCCTGAGTGCTGGGATTAAAGGCGTGCACCACCATGCCCGGCAAATATTATTATTTTTAAATTTTCTTTTACATTTTATTTATTTATTTGAGAGTGACAGAGAGAAAGGAGAGAGAGAGAGAGAGAGAGAGAGAGAAAGGGAGAGAATGAGCACACCAGGGCTTCCAGCTGCTGCAACTGAACTCCAGGCACATGCGTCCCCTTGTGCATTTGGCTTTATGTGGGTCCTGGGGAATCGAACGAGGGTCTTTTGGCTTTGCAGGTGTGGTAGTTTGAATAGATGTATTGAATAGATGAATAGATGTATTCAGAGTTTTATTAGTTCGTAGTTTGTATCTGCAGCCACCTGGCTGGAGGTGGTGTTACTGGGTGGATCTTAAGGTGTGGTGGTGGGTTTGAGATTTCAATCTAAAGATATGCAAAGTGTGCCTAGCTGGAGTTCCTGAAGTGTGCTGTGTGGCTTTTGGCTTTTAGGCTTGTACTTCTCTCTCTGTGCTTGGTCCTGTGAAAGGCAGGCCAGCTTCTTCTGCCATTATGGAACTTCCCTGGATCTGTAAGCTTGAATAAATCCCTTCCTGCATAACTGTGGCCTGGTCTGGAAGTTCATCTCAGCGAACCTGAAGCTGTCTGCTACAGCAAGCAAGTACCTTAACCACTAAGCCATGTCTCCAGGCCATTATTTTGTTATTGTTATTAATTATTATTATTTGACAGGGCCTCGTGTATCACAGGCTGGCCTTGAACTTGCTGTGTAACTGAGGATGATGTTGACCATCCAGTCCTCCTGACTTCTAAGCGCTGGGATTACAGATGTAAGCCACCATGTTTGGTGCTGGGGGTCGAGCCCAGGGCTTCATGCACTCTAGGCAAGCACTCTATCAACTGAGTTACATGCCCAGTCTCCCACCAGCAAACTTGAAGTCCACACTGAATACAGTTACACTGCCCATAGTGAAGCGAGCCCACTGGTTCTACCCCCGTGTAACCTCCCTCCTGAATGGCAGTAGGCTGAGGGGAGGCCCTTGATGGACTCATGCTGCTTACTGCTGGTCTAGACAAGCACAGAGGCTGTGTGGAATGTCCCTTCCAAGGGTGGGAGTTTGGGCATAAATGAAGAGAAAGAAACATAACAGCTCAGTCTAAAGGAATGAGCAATTCAATATATCAGCCTAGAAAGAGGTTTTCAGCAAGAGACAACATTGCCTCATAGCACTGGCTTTAAGTATTTTATTGATTTATTTTGGGGGTGCTTACAATCATTACTTATTAACAAAGTGCAAATCAAAACTTCCATAAGATGGGAGTAAAAAAATGTTGCCCACGACGTGGGGAAATGGATCCTTACGCGCATGTTTTGAGGATTGAGTAGAGGTACAATTATATCAGTTTCTACGAGTAACTCATGAAGAAGAGGCAGTGAAGCAGGTGTGGTGGTGCACACCTGTAATCCCGGACCTTGGCAGGCTGAGGCAGGAGGGTTACTGTGTTCCAGGCCAGCCGTGGCCATGGAGTGAGTCCAAGGTCAGCCTGAGCTACATAGCAAGACCTTACTTCACCATGGCCCTCTCCAAAGCATTTCAACAGTGTGGAGACTGTCTTCTGGTCCCAGACCACACACTGCCTTGGTCCCGTAATGAGGGTCTCTCTGCCCAGGTGCCATTGGTAACTCCCAGGCTGGCACCTGCCACACGGTCTCCTTCAGTGTCTATGCAACTCTTCCCCCTCTCCCCATGTCACCTGGTTCCAATGTCAGGCCAGGTCCTCTGTTCTCCCACCGTCCTTATGCAGGTAAGATTTCCCCCAAGGTCTACCATCTCCACAAGCCCAAACTTGGGCAGCCTCACAGCCGTGTGTCACAGCAGAATGCAGGCGTTGCCCGGATGCAGATAGGACCTCTCCTGGGCTTGGCAGTCAGCACCACAGACCGTTGGAACAGGGAGGAATGGTTCAGGAAGGCTCCTGTAGTCCTGGAGCTGTGTCAATATACCACATCTGTGGCAGAGCCTCCAGCAGAGGGCAGAGCCTCCTGCAGAGGGCAGACTGGTTCCTGGAACTAGGGGTGTGGCTACTCAACCTGGCCTCGCTAGTGGGGGCTGAGGCTGGAGTGTGGGGCTGGACTGTCCCAGCTGCTGTCTCTGCTGGAGGACTGGGGACCCTCATTCAGGGCAAATGGCCTCTTGCACTTTAGGGAGCAGCAGATGGTTGAATTTGGCGATTTAGGATGATCAGATCAGAAAGCCTATATAGCCAGACCCAGACAGGCAGCTGGTGGAAAGCAAGCCATGGCTTAGGCAGAGCTGACAGGGCGCTGGGGACTCCCATGGAGAGGGAAGCAGGCGGGAGGGCATCATGTTCCCACAATGCCTTGGGCTCTCTCCCCAGAGGTAAGGACTCACTCTCACCCCACCAGGGCTCAGCACCCATTCCAGAGCTGGCCACGTGCTCCCAGGAAATCCTACCCAGACAGAGATACATGCTTCTAAAACTGTCAACACTTTTTTTTTTTTGCACCCATGACCCAATTTAAATTCTCTACTCTTATCATTCCTCCTTCTTGTGGATACATTTTGCAGTGGACTTGACTACACTCATTATCAGCCATTGCCAATTCATTTAAGCTCCCACCTTTAAAGCTGTAAAACCACAAAGCAATCCAGGGTTACATAACACCGAACTTCATGGTCCCTGCAGTCCTGAGCTTTTCAGCCCACTCCTAAGAGCTAAGGGCTTGTGTGTTTACAAACACCTGTCTCTCTCATCACTCAGACAGGAGGAGGCAATGTCCTGGGCAGCCCTGTGGGGGTGGCCAAGTGGAGAGGAATTGACTCCTCTGGCGAACAGCCCTGAGTAGGTTTGGAGGCAGCTCCTATAACTGGCCCAGGCTTCCGGTGTCCAATGTCCTGAATGCAACCCCTGAGAAAGAGAGTCAGGGCTACCCTGAGGAGCCCCTGGCCCTGTGACTTTGTACCGTAAATAAGAGAGTTATTATTATTTTGTTGTGTTTTCAAGGTAGGGGCTCACTCTAGCCCAGGCTGACCTGGAGCTCACTCTGTAGTCCCAGGCTGGCTTTGAACTCACAGCGATCCTCCTACTTTTGTCTCCCTCCTACATGTACCACCACGCCCAACTAAGTGGCATACATTTTACCTGCTAAATTTGGAGATAGTGTGCAATGTAAACAATATGTTTCATTTCTCTCCAATGTCTGCACCATTTTTTTTTTTTTTTTTTTTTTTAGTTTCCCTCTATAGCAAACCTCTTAAATAAAGAGCTGTGTGTACACCACCCAAGGCTCAGGGACCATTGCAGAAGAGGAGGCGGAAATAATGTAAGAGCAGATGGATGGGGAGGAGTGCTTTAGAATGCTGTCTTCCAGACACAAGGTGGTCATTGTATTCATGATCTCGCAGTGCTGATGATACCTGCACAATACCTGCATAATATGAAGGAACAAATGATGACATCAAAATAGAAGAGGGAGGCTGGAGAGATGTCTGAGTGGTTAAGGTGCTTGCCTGTGAAGCTTAAGGACTCATGTTCCACTCTCCAGGTCCCACATAAGCCAGACGCACAGTGACGCAAGCACGCAAGGTTGCACATGTGCACGGGGGGGGGGGGAGCATGCATCTGGAGTTCGATTGCAGTGGCTAGAGGCCCCGGAGCACCAATTCTCTCTGTCTTTTTCACTCTTGCATTAAAAAAAAAAAAAAGAGGCAGTTTGTTGGGTTTGCTTCAAAAAAAAAAAAATCTAGGGCTGGAGAGATGTCTTAGCGCTTAAGACACTTGCCTGTGAAGCCTAAGAACTCATGTTTGACGCTCCAGGTCCCACGTAAGCAGATGTACAGTGACACGAGTGTGCAATGTCACATGTGCGCCACAAGGGGATGCATGTGTCAGGAGTATGCAGCAGGCTGAAGGCCCTGGTGCACCCATTCTCTCTCTCTGCCTCTTTCTCTCTCTCAAAATAAAAATAATAAATAATGCTTAAAAATGGAAGAGGGATTAGTTGGCAAGAAGAAGGGGTTCAGTGGGAGAGGGAAATGGGAGGGGGGGGCAAAGAAGGGTGGTGGGAGGGGATTGTGATCAGGGAACACTGTGTGTATTGTGATTGTCAATAAAAGCAGCCATAAATATACTAATTGCCTCTCTTTCCTCTCACTCAGTTTGGTCTGCTCTGACCTGTTGGTTAAGTCCCACTGTATGTGTGAAAAGCATGTTCCAGGAAACACTAAGTTCTACTTAGTTGAAATTTTCTTGTTCACCCCTCCCCAGGATGAAGAGTCCTATGCAAGTGACTTACTAAGAAAGTGCTTCCGGGCTGGAGAGATGGCTTAGCGGTTAAGTGCTTGCCTGCGAAGCCTAAGGACCCCGCTTCGAGGCTCAATTTCTCTAGGACCCACTTAGCCACATGCACAAGGGGGCGCACGTGTCTGGAGTTCATTTGCAGTGGCTGGAGGCCCTGGCAGCGCCCATTCTCTCTCTCTCTCTGCCTCTTTCTCTCTCTGTCGCTCTCAAATAAATAAATAAAAATAAAAATAAATAAAATAAAAAAAATTGGGGAGCAGACAGAGAAGGGGGGAAGTCAATAACAGTGACGTTTCAGGTGAATGTTCAAGTCTCAGACTGATCCTGATGGCTCCGAGCAAGTCACACCTCAAGGCTTGTTTTACCTTTCAGTAAGAGGGCAGGCTCTCCCACGCCCATGGTGCTGACCATTGTGCTGCTTGTGGCAGGGGATGTAGGTAGAACCCCCCCCCCCCCCACCAAACACTTCTGGCAATGTTCTGGTACAGGAGAAGAAATAGCAAGCCTCAGAAGGTGATCCCAGGTGCGTGCTCTTAGAATCAAGGCACCTAGACAGAAGCTGGGGCATGGGAGACAGTGCCACGGTGCTGGGATCACCATCCAACCAGACACAGTTCACGGGAGGAACGAGATTTATTTCAGGCATACAGACTCAGGGGATGTTTCATCAACGGTGAAGGAAACTGCCCCCTTTCACAGATCCAAGCAGAGAGAAACCACCAGCAGCCAGAAAACACCAGAAAGCAGCTAGAGTGAAAGGGCAGCATGCAGGACCCCGAGAGCTTCCATTGCTGGAATCAGATCCACCCCCAAACACACCTTTGGGCTGGACCCCAGGATCCACCCCCAGTAACACCTCCTCTAGCCAGGAGGCTCCACACCCAAGTTATAAGCTTAATTTTTATTTGCTTGAGAGAGAGAAAGAGGGAGGGAGATAAGGAGGGAGGAGAGAGAGAGGAGGAGAGGAGGAGAGAGAGAGAGAGAGAGAGAGAGAGAGAATGAGTGTGCCAGGGCATCCAGCCACTACAAACGAACTCCAGACTCATGTGTCTCCTTCTGCATTTGGCTTATGTGGGTCCTGGAGAATCCAACCAGTATCCTTTGGCTTTGCAGGCAAATGCCTTAACTGCTAAGCCATCTCTCCAGCCCCTACAATTTTAATTTTAACACCTGAGTCATTCATGAGAACCTGGTATGGTGGGAGCACATATTACAGTGAAATATCATGCATACCTTGGTCAACCTTTGCTATGCACCTAACCCCTCCCCAACCATGACAGCTTCAGATATCAGTTATCTTCTATTTTGTAACCGACTGGGCTCCACTCAGTCCTCCTCACTTGGGTCTCTAGTGCAGTTGTGGTGAGAAGTTGGCAAGGACTAACGACATCTGTGGGAATGTCCAGGAGGCTCATTCACATGGTTGGCAGCTGACACAGGCTGTTTTTCGAGGTAGGGTCTTGCTCTAGCCCAGGCTGACTTGGAATTCACTATATAGTCTCAAGCTGGCCTCAAACTCACAGAGATCCTCCTACCTCAGCCTTTTGAGTGCTGGCATGAAAGATGTGTGTCACCCCTGGACCACTTCTTTTTATTTATGTATTTATTTGACAGAGAAAGAGGGAGAGAGAGAGAGAAATGGGCACACCAGGGCCTCTAGCCACTGCAAACGAACTCCAGACACGTGCGCCCCCTTGTGCAGCTGGCTCACGTGGGTCCTGGGGAATCGAACCTGGGTCCTTTGGCTTTGCAGGCAAACGCCTTAACCGCTAAGCCATCCCTCCAGCCCCTGGATCGCCTCTTAATACGATTACACTGAGGCTTCAACATATAACTTGGAGAGGAGGAGGGTATAGAAGCCTCCACTCCATATTATTAGGTTGGAGTCCTAGGCAAGGCTTTGTTCTTCTGCAATAAAGGTTCTCCCAGATATCCAACAGCTCAGAATTGCAGTTGAATGTAAATAAATCTCCATGCCCCATGTGGCCTAGGCTTGACGTAATACCACACGCAAAGCACCACAGTTCATATTCACCATGCCGTCCATATCTGCTCCTATAGGACGTGAACTTCTTTCAGAGGGGGTTGTCAGTTATTTACCCAGGGAGCTTCCCACCTACTCAGGCAGCTTGTGGTGGTGAGATGGCCCCCCTAGCTTGGTGTGTTTGTTGTGATGAAGCTTCCTACTCAATCTCCAGCTGGTGGAGCCTCTGGGAGGTGGAGCCTTGCTGGAGGAGGCGTGCCATTGGGGGGTGGGGCCTTGGGATGTGACACTCCAGCCCTGTAGGGAGCTCACTGCCCTCTCTCCTCTCCTTGCTGCCCTGGAAATGTAAACGTCTGACTTACTGGCTTTTGCCAGGGTTTCCCGGCCATGATGAAACCAAGCTGGAAATAAATCCTTGCCTTCCGTAAGTTGCTGCTTCTTGGGTGTTTTGTCCCAGCAATGAGAAGGTAACGGCCACGCAGTTATGACTTTAGGGATTGGCCAAGCTGTTGGGCTACCCTAGGATGCTTGAGACGGGCTGTCAGGCACCCTCCACTGTCAGATGAGCCAGGGCTAGAGAAAGTGGTGTCCTGTTGTTGAAAGGTAGCATTTCAGCCACCTCATTGCCTGTCTGCATGTTCTTGCAAAGGTCCCCAAAGAGCTTCCTGGCAAAGACATTTCACACTTTTTAACTGCTTGGCAAGTGGTTTACAAATCCTTCTAAATACAGCAGATTAGTCAGTGGAAATCCCAAAATTTTAGAAAAAAAAAATTAATTGAAAGAGCTATTGAATCGAGGAGGTTTTGCCTGAGTAAATATTTTTCTCTGTGGAATTCTGATCTATTCATTTAGTAATCCTAATGACGGTTTTGCTAATTTAGGGGTCGTCCCAGAGAAAGTGCCCTATTCCATCAGGACTGCTACTGGGGTTAAGAGGATTTGGGTTCTCATTCGGGATGTCTCAAAAGAAATTCATTCTCGCAGCCGCTTTAGCCCTTCTTGGCTCATGTCTGCTACCTTGGTGTTCAAAGTTGACAAGAAAATACCTCCATTTTTGTTAGTTGCCATGGTGGCCTGTCCCTTGTATGCAGGCCACATTCTACCTGTCCTCCTGGGGGCTTGTTACAGATACATGCAGGGGTGGCAGTACAGCTCTCCCAGGAGTTCCTTCCTTTTTTTCCTCCCCCCGAGGTAAGGAAAGGCTAGAACCTGGAATTCACTATGTAGTCTCAGAGTGGCCTCGTACTTACGGTGATCCTCCTACTTCTGCCTCCCAAGTGGATTAAAGGTGTGTGCCACCGTGCCTGGCTCTTCTTCCTTTTTATTGTCTTTGAAAGAGTGACTGGTGAAATGGCTTAGCTGTTAAGGCGTTTGCCTATGAAGCCTAAGGATCCCGGTTCGATTCACCAGGACCCACATAAACCAGATGCTCAAGGGGGCGCATGTGTCTGGAGTTCATTTGCAGTGGCTAAAGGGCCTGGCACATCCATTCTCTCTTTCTCTCTATCTGCCTCTCTCTCTATCTCTCTCTCAAATAAATAAAATATCAAAAAAATTAATTTAAAAAAAAGAGTGGCTAGCTGGGTATGGTGGCGCACGCCTTTAATCCCAGCACTCAGGAGGCAGAGGTAGGAGGATCACCGTGAGTTCGAGGCTACCCCGACACTACATAGTGAATTCCAGGTCAGCCTGGACTAGAGTGAGACCCTCCCTTGAAAAGCCAAAAGAAAAAAAAAAAAGAGTGGCTAGATCGAGCAGGAGACCGGGCCTCCAGGGTCTTGGGGTCTTTGTGTACTGAATGCCTTTCTGCCGAAACTCTCTCTGTCTCTTCTTCCTCCTGGCATGTTGGATTCTCAACTCAGGTGTTGCTCCTGGGGGAGGCGTTGCCTGATTCTATGATCACAGCCATAGCTTCAGCCTTGTCTTCAGTTCTCTAGGTGAGCTTGTTACTACTACTACTGGATATTTCCAAAAGCACTTCACATTCAGTCTGCCCCAAACTGAATGCATCACTGGCCCCCTTACTTCCGGCATTTTTCTCCTCTCTTCTAAACACACTTCATCTCCTGGGCTCAGTGTCTGCAGGCAGGCCACTGTGGCCCATCAAGTAACCAGTACAAGAAGCACAAGGCTTATTCCAGAGAATTCCCTCTCCACAGTCCCCACATATCCTTCAATTCTACTCTATTCCTCAATCTAGCAGGTACCATATCGTTAAAAAATATTATTTATTTATTTGACAGAGAAAGAGGGGGAGAGAGAAAGGGAGAGAGAGAGAGAGAGAGAGAGAGAGGGAGAGAATGGGTGTGTGAGGGTCTCCAGCCACTGCAGACGGACTCCAGACACGTGCGCCCCCTTGTGCATCTGGCTAACGTGGGTCCTGGGGAATCGAACCTGGGTCCTTTGGCTTTGCAGGCAAATGCCTTAACCGCCAAGCCATCCCTCCAGCCCAGATACCATATCTTAAAGCTCTCTCAGATCTACTCTCGTTTCATTGTTCTTTCTTGCCTGGGAAGCCATGATCATTCACTTGGATTATTGCATTTGTGTCTTAGCTAGGTCTCCCTGCCTGTGGTCTTATCTCTCACCCTGGCCATCCTTGTGATCTCTGTGGTGGACTGTATAAATCAGGGGCTTTCACTCCTTGCTCTGGATGCTTCATTTCCATAACATCGACCCATTGGAAACCACCTAAATTCTCTCTGACTCTTGCTGACTTGTCTTCTGTCACTTTGGTCCAGTCCAAGCTTTTTACATTGCCTGGAACATAAAATCCAACTCAAATTGACTTAAGCATAAAGGGAACTTATTGGTTTGTATAAGTGGAGATCCAGGGATAGATCTGGCTTGGTTTCAGGAGCATCTCCGTCCAAGGCCTCAACAGTGCCGTTCCAAAGATATCTCCCACTTCAGCTTTCTTCTGTTAGTTCTTATGCTGTGACAGGATAACCACCAGCAGGCCCGGAATGCTTCATTCTCACAGGAGCAGACCCAGCATCCCTGTAGCATGGGTGCGTGAGCAAAGTTCTGGGGTTAGCTGTCATTGGACGTGATGAAGGGCCCACCCCTTCACCCGTCCCATAAGGGAGGAAGGCAGGGCTCTCATGGGCCTGTGGGAGTTGTATGATGATGGACTGAAGCACGTGTGGGCTGCAGAAGCTTTTCAGAGGAACATGGGGAGCTGGCTCTGGGAGAAGCTGGAGGGGACACTGTGGGTCAACATAGACCTGTACAGCCCACTGTTGTCCTTATAGGATGGCTCCGACTGCCAGCTTTCCTCACTGGCTTCTATTCTCTCCTCTCCTCTCCTCTCCTCTCCTCTCCTCTCCTCTCCTCTCCTCTCCTCTCCTCTCCCCTCCCCTCCTCTCTCCTCCTCTCTCCTCCTCTCTCCTCCCCTCCCCTCCCCTCTCCTCTCCTCTCCTCTCCTCTCCTCTCCTCTCCTCTCCTCTCCTCTCCTCTCCTCCCCTCCCCTCCCCTCCCCTCCTCTCTTCTCCCCTCTTCCCCTCCTCTCCACTCTCCTCTTCTCCCCTCTCCTCTCCTTCTCTTCTCTTCTCTTCTCTTCTCTTCTCTTCTCTTCTCTTCTCTTCTCTTCTCTTCTCCTCCCTCCTCTCCTCTCCTCTCCCTTCCCCTCCCCTCCCCTCCCCTCTCTTTTCTCTTTCTTTCTTTCTTTCTTTCTTTCTTTCTTTCTTTCTTTCTTTCTTTCTTTCTTTCTCTCTCTCTCTCTCTCTCTCTCTCTCTCTCTCTCTTTCTTTCTCTCTCTCTAACTCTCTCCTTCTTTCTTTCTTTTTTTTTTTGAAATAAGGTTTCTATCTATCCCTGGCTGACCTGGAATTAGTCTCAGGCTAGCCTCAAACTCACAGTGATCCTCCTACCTCTGCCTCCTGTGCTGGAATTAAATGCATGTGCCACCATGCCTGGCCTGCTTCCCCCCCCCCCCCCCCCCCCCCGCCAAGTTACCAGTCTAAGTGCTACCTCCTCTAGGACCCGTTTCCTAACTCCCCTGAGAGGTGGATGCCCCTTGTCCTTCCATGGCTCCCATGCTCTGTTGCTGTACAAGACTGATGCTACCTTGGGTTTGCACACGTCTCTTCCTCTTGGACTATGAGTTCCTTGAAGTCAGGGCCCTCTGCATTTTGGTATTGCCTGTACCTGGTTCAGATCTTGGGCTAAGGTGATAACCCGTGACATGAGGAATGAAAGAAGCCTTAAGGATAATGCAGATGTCACATGGGCCTTAACGCTACGTGCCATCAGAGCAGGAGGAATAGCCAGGGACATGGGTAACAGAGTTAAATCCAAAAAGGAGCTCAACCAGCATAGAAAAATGAAAAAGCAAAGGTTTGAGCAGGGTGTGGTGGCACACGCCTTTAATCCCAGCACTGGGGAGGCAGAGGCAGGAGGATCACTGTGAGTTCGAGGCCACCCTGAGAATACATAGTGAATTCCAGGTCAGCCTGGGATAGAGTGAGACCCTCCCTCAAACACAAACAAACAACAACAACAACAACAAAAGCAAAGGTTTGGGGATAGGGTTGAAGTGGCAGAAACACCTGGAAAACGTGCCCTGTGGTCCTTGCGTGGCCACATAAAAGTACTGACATGTTCTTAGGACATATCAATAATCTCTGTTCTTCAGTTTCTAATTCTTGGCACATCATTAGCATCAGTCAGTCCACAAAGGCTTCCTTCTCATTTGTGTTAAAGCTGATTTTCTTCTGTCTCCATGGGACACGTTCTTCCCGAGTGTATGCTTTCTTCTACTCACATAGTGTGAATTGCTGTTGTGTTTTTGCATGTATATAAGTGACCTGGTGTCAGTGAGCTCTTTTATCTTATTTTTTATTTTTCAGTGTAGGGTCTCACTGTAGCCCAGGCTGACCTGGAACTCACTATGTAGTCTCAGGGTGGCCTTGAACTCACGGTGATCCTCTTACCTCTGCCTCCTGAGTGCTGGGATTAAAGGTGTGTGCCACCATGCCCTGCCTATTTTATTTATTTATTTATATATTTTTTGAGGTAGGGTCTTGCTCTAGCCCAGGCTGACCTAAAATTCACTATGTAGTCTCAGGCTGGTCTCGAAATCACAGCGATCTTCCTACTTCAGTCTCCCAAGTGTTGGGATGAAAGACGTGTGCCTCCACGTCCAGCCCCTATTTTATTTTAGTGTATGTGTGCATGTGTGCACACGCTGTGGCACATGTGGAGGTCACACTACAGCCTCAGATGTCAAATCTCACCTTCTACCTTGTCTGAGGCACAATCTTGCTGCCCACTGCTGTGCTCGTCAGGCTGACTGGCTCCCACGAGCGGGAGAGTCTGTTTCAATCCCCTTTAGGGGCTGGAGAGGTGGCTTAGCGGTTAAGGCATTTGCCTGCAAAGCCAAAGGATCCAGGTTCGATTCTCCAGGACCCACATAAGCCGGATGCACAAGTGGGTGCATGCATCTGGAGTTCGTTCTCAGTGGCTGGGGTCTCTGGCTCACCCATTCTCTCTTTCTCTGCCTCTTTCTCTCTCTTCAAATAAATAAATGAATAAAGCATATTTTAAATCCCCTTTAGCTCCCAGCTCTGGCTGGCCTCAGCCTTCTGGGCCCTACAGGAGTCAGTCATGTACCTGCAGGCCATGTAGACAGTCTGAAGGCAGGAGAAGGTCCAGACACCTCCAGGGTAGCGGTAGAAGAGAGAGAGGAGGAGCGGGGGTGGGGGGTGGGGAGGGAAGAGCTTCCTCTCTGTGGCCAGAGAAGAGATCCGGGGAGCGAGCAGAGTTACAGAAACCTGGGCAGATAGAGATGTTGCACAGGATCAAAGGAAAGAAAGCCACCACGCTTCATGGAGACATAAAGAAAAAAGAGATTGCAAAATGTCCTCTTCTCCATAATATACAAGAAGGATTATGACCAGCCTTTAAGCCTAATGGAACAGATGAGAAACTCCAAAACTGTGCATGGAACTTCAAACTAAAATATTTGTACTTCTAAGTCTGGTGGTTATTTGGGGAAAAGATCAAAGAAGTTTGTTCAAGGACATAAAGTATCCATGAAGCTTTTTTTGTTTGTTTGTTTTTCAAGGTAGGTCTCACTCTAGCTCAGGCTGACCTGGAATTCACTATGTATTCTCAGGATAGCCTTGAACTCACAGTGATTCTCCTACCTTTGCCTCCTGAGTCTGGGATTAAAAGCGTGCTCCACCATGCCTGGCCATAAAGCAGTTTTTAAAAAAATATTTGTTTATTTGCAAGCAGAGAGAGAGAGAGAGATAGAGATAAAAGTGAGTGAGAGAGAGAGAGAGAGAGAGAGAAAGGATGGGAGCCAGGACCTCCAGCTGCTGAAATGAACTCCAAATGTGTGCACCACTTTGTGCATCTGGCTTTACATGGGTACCAGGGAGTTGAACCCAGGTTGTTAGGCTTTGCAGAATAATACTTTAACCACTGAGCAATCCCTCCAGGCCCCACAGGGCCTTCCTTTGTTGCTTGTAAGGGTTACTTTCATGGAAAGATGGTACTGGCCTTCTGGATGTCCCCATGAGCAGTGAAACGGAACACTCTGGTACAAAAGCCGCAAAACGTTTTATGAATGGGAGCCAGGGCTGTGCAGCTGGGTCAGTTTTGGAGTTCGATCACCAGCACCCCATGTAAAAAGCTAGGTGTGGCAATGAATGTCTGTAACCCCAGCACTGAGTAGTAGGGCAGAACTAGGATGATCACTGGGGTTCATTGGCTAGTCAGTCTAGCTGAAAACGGTGAATTTTGGATTCAGTGAGATAAACTGTCTCAAGGAAATAAGGCAATAGAGTGACACCCAGTGTTCTCCTCTGGTCTCCTCATATGTGTGCATGGGGTGCATACATCTGCACGCACATGTACACACTACATGCACACACACAAACCACATACTACACACACAGAGGAAGAGAGAGAAGAAGAGAGAGAGAGAGAGAGAGAGAGAGAGAGAGCGCACACCTTTCTCCTTAGAAAGGGTCTGGTTAGGATGTCTCTGTATTTCTAATTACAGAGAACGTGGCTTCATGTCAGACTTATGGATTTCAAAGACATGTGCCAAATTTTTATTTTCTTTTTTTAAAAAAATATTTTATTTATTTATTTGAGAGAGACAAAGAAAGAGGTAGATAGAGAGAGACAGGATGGGCGCACCAAGGCCTTCAGCCACTGCAAACGAACTCCAGATGCATGCACCGCCTTGTGCATCTGCCTTATGTAGATCCTGGGGAATTGAACCTGGGTCCTTTGGCTTCGCAGGCAAATGCCTTAAACCGCTAAGCCATCTCTCCAGCCCCCAGTTTTTCTTTTCAAAGGGAGGTAATTGTAGCTTTTTTCTTTTTTAAATTAGTACTAATGAAGGACACAAGAAAAGCACCATTTCCTAAGATAAGGAAGGACATCATTGAGGATAAACAACAGTTCTTGGAGGGGAAGGAGCCCATCTAGTTTTAGGAGGAATGCACGGGACGGAGTCTGTTATTTTCCATGTCTACATGGGAGCACAGCGCATAGACAGGATCTCATGGGTCATTAGCAAGTCATGCACATTTTATTGACGATCTGATGAAGGGATGGGAGGGGGAGTGACCTTGCAAACCACCAAGCAGAATTTAAAGTGCAACATCCTTTGGTCCCCAATCTCCCCTGGGGCCAGTTGCCTCATCTCTGTCTCCTCATTCCTATGGTGTCTTCCAGAAGGGCTGAGGGGAACCCAGAATGCCAGTTGTCAGCTTTCTAATGAAAATGTGCAGACCCAGGGAGCAAACTTGTTGACAGTTGTAATCCAGATATCTCAGCATTCCAGCCTACTAGGGTCTATTTGGGAATAAAGACTCCGTTCTGCTGTCAATCCCCCCCCCTCCCCCCGAGTGCTGTCATCCAGAGATGTCTGGCCTCAGAGGTGAGGGAGGAAGCCTGCTGGCCATCTTTTCTTTTAGATCTCCGTCGTCTTTTCTTCTTGGTGGGACCCCTTTCTCCGGGTTACCTCCTGGGACAGTTCCAAAACTTTCCTGCATTTATTATGTGATGCAATTTAGCTCCCTCATTTCTCACCCTCTGGCTTAGAGCAGCCGAAGGGCCTTTCTCTGCATAATTAAAAGATCCATTATGGTATTTTCCCAAACAAAAGAGCCATTCTCTCCCTCAGAGGATTCTGCCATCCTCTCAGGACAACTATCTCAACTGCAGTCAGATTTTAAAATCAATCTCTCCCTCTCTCTCTCTCTCTCTCTCTCTCTCTCTCTCCATGTCAGAACCTTCTCAGTGTCTGTGGGTACAGGGGGATCCTGGAGGCAGAGGACAGGATGTTGGGGGTCTCCAGTCCTGGGTTAGAGACCAATGCGCTTCAGGTCTGCAAGAGATCCTGGTTTGCTGCTCCCAGCCTGCACCCCCTTCACACACAAATCTCCTCAAGGCAGAAAACCCAGTGCCTTGTTTTCTGTTTGTTTGGTTTTTGCTCTGTTTGGGTGGGCCCTGTCATTTTTGCCCTGCATGACTCTTTTCATTCCGATTCTTCTTCTTTTTTTTTTTTTTTTCGAGGTAGGGTCTCACTGTAGCCCAGGCTGACCTGGAATTCACTATGTAGTCTCAGGGTGTCCTCGAACTCATGGCGATCCACCTACCTCTGCCTCCCGAGTGCTGGGATTAAAGGCGTGCGCCACCACACCCGGCTCCGATTCTTCTTTTGAACTTTCCCTTTTGGAATTGTGACACAAAGGTGAGGAGAGGCCATTGCTTTGGACTGAGCTCCTACACCAGGTGCCAACAGAGCAGACAACCTGACATGGCGTCACTTACACTAACTGCCACGTGATCAAACTGAAACTTGAAGGAAGGATATAGATTCCTAAACTGACTAGTCTTTCTAGTTTTTTTTCCTGAAAATAGGGGATCCAGTTAACCTGACTCAATAAAATAAAGTCTCCTCTGCTTTTACCTTTACAAAAAAAAAAAAAAAAAAAACTAGTTGGGTTGGGGAGATATCTCAGTGGATGTAGCTCTTGCTATATAACTATGAATATCTGAGTTCAGATTTCTTGGTCCCATGGAGTTTCCTGAAAGCTCACAAATGGAGTGGAGAACAAGAGACCTAACCCAAAAGCTGTCCCAACCACATACGCGCTGTGACACACGTGCCTGCACTCGTGAACAAACACACGCACACATCAAGTAAGTAAATTAAGGAGATAATAGCTAGTTAAAATAATAATTAGATTATTAATCATCGTTTCCCTGTGGTTCTGTTTCCTTGGCCCGACCAGTCTCACTTGGCCGTCTGTCTTGCTGTTGCACAGTGGGAACGCGCTCCCTAATCCTGTCGTGTGGAATGCAGGATGCCTGAATCATAATCACCACCCGTGAATAAGAGCCAGTTAGTCTGTAACTACAGGGAACTCTCTCTTAGGATCTTCTGGACGACCCTAAGGCACTTTAGTACCTCAGTGCAGGCTATGGGGGCGGGGAAAGGTGTTGTCACTTTATGCGTGGGGGACCCTCCTTGCTCCTTGGGGTGCTGGCTGTAGGGCTTAGCTAAGTCAAGCGTGGTCCTCAGGGTTGGGAATCATAGCCAGAGTGGGTCCCCTGTTCTCTGGGGTTGGCTCTGGATGCTGTAAGACTTCCTTTCAGTTTGTGCTGGGTGCAACACACATCTCTTCTCTCTCTTTTAAATTTATTTTATTTATGAGAGAGAGGGGAGGGTGAGAGAATACGAGCATACAGGGCCTGTTGCTGCTGCAAATTCCAGACGCATGCATCATTTTGGGCATCTGGCTTTACGTTGGCACTGGAGAAAGTGAACCAGGGCCATTAGGCTTTGCAAGCAAGCGCCGTTAGCTGCTGAGCCACCTCTTTAGCCCCAGGAATCCCTTCTTTCTTTTACATCTTTAGTCTTCACTTCCCATGGAAAAGAAGCAGATGTGTGGTGGGAAATGAATATTGATCTCTGCCCTTGCTCATTTAGAAGAGTTATCCAGAGCTGGTCTCAACCCTTGGCATAACCCTCTCTGATCGTGAGAGACAGTGGATCTGGCCTCACTTCAGTCTCTGTTGCCGACGCCCACGGGCTCATGTCTGGATGCAGAGGTGCGAGGGAGGGGATGGGTAGGATGGCCCTATGGTTTGCATGTGTTTTGTCCCAAGGAGTTTTACGTGTCAGAAACTTAGTCCTCAGTGCGGCAATGTGGACAGGTGGTGCTTAGTGGGAGCGAGAGTACCACTCTCAGGAGGAATGAGTGTAGTTCACATGGAGCCCGAGTTACTTCTCATAGAGAGTGACCCCTGACTAACTCCTGTCTTATCATGTGATCTCCTCCTTACAGGTACTCCAACATGCTGTCATGCAGTCCTCACCAGAGGACTATGGTACCATGCCCTTGAGCCTCCAGAACTGTGGGATAAATAAGCCTCCCCCCTTTTTATAGTATTATTTATTTGAGAGTGTGTGAGAGAGAATGGGTGTGCCAGGGCCACCTGCCTCTGCAAATGAACTCTAGGGACATGTTCCACTTTGGGCACCTGACTTTATGTGGATGCACACAAGTGCCTTTAACTACTGAGCTGTGTCCTCAGCCCTAAATAAACCTCTTTATAAAGCACTCAGGCTTGGGTATTTTGTTATAGCAACGGTCAATGACCATCAATCCAGATGGTTGGAACTGCAAAAGTCATTTCCCTAAAATTCCGTGAGGTCAGGAGTGGGACCCAAGCAGCCGTGATCCAGACACCAGGGCGGCATGGCACAGGGCTGGGGAGGTTCTCTCCACTCTGCACGGCTGTGGGGACAGCTTTGCATCTGGGAGAACTGATAGCTTCTCAGACGTGTCTGGTGCCTACCCTGAGTGGCCGTGTTAGGCGAACCCAGGGCCCAGCACAAGGGGAATAAATCTGTAGCTGTCACAGAGCGCAGATAGGACCCCTCCTGGGAGTCCACGAAACATTTAGGAAGATTTGCAGGCGATGGGGTCCTGCTTGAGTAAAGGAACCAGTGTCCCCCCCTGCTTTCTTCCTCTCTAGAGCTTGTCAGTAGCCTTTGGGGGCCATGGGAAGAAAAAGAAACCAGTTGTTTTATAGAAGAAAACAAAACCTCACTTTTGTCTCTGGCCAGATGCACAAAGTTCTGAGCAGCTGCTTTCTCTAGAAAGGATAGGCCTACAGGTGCCAGCCGGGAGGGGAGACAGCTCAGCAAGGACGCTTGTTTGGGGGGCGTGGGGGTGTCTTGGGGCTGGGATCTGACCCTGAGCGGCACAGACAGAGCGTCTGCCACCAGCACCTGCCATTCTTCAAGGTGAACCTCTCTCCCGCGGGTCATTCTGACGGCGTCTGAGTGGTATTCTGCCCAGGGGAATCATTTATTTCTGGTGTCAGGGAGGCCCAGGGTGGCTTTTTTTTTTTCTCCCACTGACTGTAAATGCTCTGGGCATCATCGATTCCTCCCATCCTTGGAAATCTGCTGGAGCAGCAAGTCTGTGTCTGGGAGTCCTAAGCAGGAGAGGGGTGGGGGAGGGGAAAGCTGGGATGGCTTTGTTCCCTCCCCTCTCAGTGGAGGCAAGCATACTAAAGCCTCCTAGGGTGGTCTGAATCAGATGAGCCCCATACATTCATATGTTTCTGAATGCTTGATCCCCAAGATTGTAAGCCAAGATAAATCCTTTTCTCCCATCGTTCGCTTTTGGTTGGGCGTTTTGTGCCAGCCATGAGCAGGTAACCCCGGAAGCAGCCCGGTGATTGCTGTTGGAGTTTCCCCGGGTCTGCAGCTGGGTGCGTGTGGCTGGCTGCACAGCCCCGGGATGGCAGTGCCACCTGGCACTGGCCTTGGAGCCACATGACCCCAGGCTCGCTGAGTGTGACTGGGCCTTGCTGAAGTCTCCAGGAATGCATTGCCCTGCTCCCTTCATGAGGCTACAGACCTCTGTAAGCTCCATGCTGTCCTAGGCTACAGTCCCCACCTAGGTAGAGACTGTGGGGAGGGGCACAAGCCAGCTTCAGAACTAGCGTGAAAGGCGTGCCTCACATTGTGGTTATAAGACTTCAGAAACCTCATGGAAACTTGCCTACGTGACTGTGTGTGTGTGTGTGTGTGTGCACACTCTTTTTTTTTTTTTTTCAAGGTAGGGCCTCACTGTATCCCAGTCTGACCTGGAATTCACTATGTAGTCTCAGGGTGGCCTCGAACTCATGTCAATCATCCTACCTCTGCCTCCCGTGTGCTGGGATTAAAGGCGTGCGCCACCACGCCTGGCACTCTTATTTATTTTTATTTTTTTCGAGGTAGGGTCTCGCTCTAGTCCAGGAGCCCTGGAATTCACTATGTAGTCTCAGGGTGGCCTCGAACTCATGGCGATCCTCCTACCTCTGCCTCCCGAGTGCTGGGATTAAAGGCGTGCACCACCACGCCCGGCTGTGCGTGCACACTCTTGGTATGTGTACCAACCACATGTCTGTGTCCACACACTCATGGCGTGTGTGTGCCATTGTCCTTGGGCATGTGTGGGTTCATGGCACGTACGTGCCCTTGTCTGAGTGGGACACGTGTGGTGCTTTTGGGAGGCATGAGGATGTCTGTGGGTGCGCCTCTCTTCAATCCTCCCTTTCCGGTTAGTCCTTTCCTCGGGGTCACCCAAGGATTTATGGAAAAGTTCCAGGGGTGGAGTGGTGGCTGCGAGGGAGAACCTCAGATATGGACTTACTGCTCCCACAACCTCTCTGGAGCCAGAGGGGCAACATTTCTCAGACCTTAAGAGCCTCTCCTGAGAGGAGTGCATCCATCTTCCTGTCAGAGGGAATGGCCTTTTGTTCCGGTCTGGAAGGACCTAAGGGCAGGGCTGGGCCTCCGTAAGTGACTGGTGACCACAGGGAAAGCTGGCTGTGCACCCAGAGCCTGGCACAGGTGGGAGGGTCAGGACAGTGGGGAAAGGGGCCTGGGTAAGGTTGTCCCTCGACTGCCTCAGTTGGCACTTTTGGCAGTGGGCTTGGGACATTGTGTGAGGATTGAGGAGGATCACCGTGCCATATTCTTTCTTCCTTCTTTCTTTCTTTCTTTCTTTCTTTCTTTCTTTCTTTCTTTCTTTCTTTCTTTCTTTCCTTTTCCTTCCCTTCCCTTTCCTTCTTTCTTTCTTTTTGGTTTTACGAGGTAGGGTCTTACTCTAGTCCAGGCTGACCTGAAATTCACTATGTAATCTCAGGCTGGCCTTGAACTCACAGCGATGATCCTCCTATTTCTACCTCCCGAGTGCTGGGATTAAAGGTATGTGGCACCACGCCCGGCATTCTTTCTTTCTTTGTTTTTATTTATTTATTTATTTTCATTTATGAGAGAGAGAGAGAATGGGCACGCTAGGGCCTCTAGCCACTGTAAGTCAACTCCAGATGCATGTGCCCCATGCATCTGGCTTACGTGGGTTCTGGGGAATCAAACCTGGGTCCTTAGGTTTTGCAGGCAAGTGCCTTAACTGCTAGGCCATCTCTCCAGCCCACCATGTCTTTTTCGATGGTCTGGGGGAAAACATGACAGGCTCAGGAACTAAAGACACCCCCAGCTGGGATCCCACATCACAGGCCCTGCTGACCTCAGGTCAGTCTGGGGAAAGACTCCGTGTGGGGCTTCCCTGGGGGAAGAGACAGCCTCCCTTGTGCCCTGTGCTCTTCATTCCAGGCCCCACAGAAAAGACGCTCTTCTTCAGGCAGCATCTATTGGGTGACCATGTTGCTGAGTTGCTGGACCTTTGGTGCTTGACCCCAGGCCTGAGACTCCTCTCTGGATCTCTGTTTCCGCCTGGATGTTTGACAGGGCCTGGCCTGCTCTTCTCACCTATGAGTGGACAGACCTTCGCGGAGCAAGACAGCGGTGGGGACAGTCTGGCACATTCTCTTGGCCCACTTTTTATTCTTTGCCCAGTCGTCTGTCCCTGGCTGGCCCCGTGGGGCAGCTGTTATATAGTACTACTGAGCCCCAGAACCGAGTCCCTTCCTGTCAGGCTGATCCAGTCATTGTGACGCCCGCGCAGCAAGTGGACAGATGCTCACTGGAGTTGATCAAGTGGTCGTCCTGGGCTTGCCCCACATCTAAGGGCGAAGGACCCGCAAGCTGGGGTCTACAGCAAAGGAGCGGGGATACCAAAGGGCAGGCTATGTGATTCCTCCCTCCTGGTACAGGTGACTTTTGAACCAGTAAGGAGGGCGCATGGTCATTTCGTTGGCTTGTCAAACACCCGAGGCTTGCTCTGGGCCAGAGCCTCTCTTTTGCCTGGAGAGTCCCCGATCGTGTGATCTTTTAGCCTCCTGGTATATTAAGAAATGAAGCTCTTAAATTCTTGAATTCCAGTGTCTATGTCGTTTTTCCCCTGGGTTGACTCTAGGATGGCTTGTGACCCCCCTGCCAGGCAAACAGATCACAGCAAAAAGGGACAAGGGACATTGTGTAAGTTCTGAGTTTTGATCCTTAGGGGACCTTGCAGGCTGCCTGTCTTTCCAACTCAAAGGAGCTCCTGCAGGCTCACTGTGCAGAGCAAGCTGGCCAAGCCCACACACAGTCCTGCCAGCCATGCCAGCTGAGGCCCACACACGAATGAAGTGGTCTTGGTTCCTCCGTCCCCAGTTGAGGTACCAGCTGGCAGCAATGAGAGGAATCACTGGAACTATGTGTTGTGGAGAGAGATTGCCCAGCTGAGCACAGTCAGGAGTTTTTAATTTAAATTTAAATTTTAATTATTTATTTGAGAGAGAGAGAGGGAGAGACAGAAAGTGAATGGGCACTCCAGGGCCTCCAGCCACTGCAAACGAACTCCAGATGCGTGCGCCCCCTTGTGCATCTGGCTTACGTGGGTCCTGGGGAATCGAATCTGGGTCCTTTGGCTTTGCAGGCAAGGCCTTAGCCACTAAGCCATCTCTCCAGCCCACAGTCAGGATTTCTGATTTCAGGACCTTGAGTTTGTGTGTGTGTGTGCATGTTTGCATGTTTGTGAGTACACATGTGTGTGCAGGTGTTTTTGCATGTGTGCGCACGTGCGTGTGGGGGGCCAGAGGTCAACATGGGATGTCCTTCTTAGTTGTTCTCTGCCATATCTCAGAGACGGGGTCTCCCACCGAACCCTCAGCTCACTGATTCAGCCAGACAAGCCCAGTAAGCCCTGGGGATCTGCCTGTCTCTGCCTTCCCGGTGCTGCTCCCACGGGTGTGTGCCACCATGCCCTGCATCACATGTGGGGGCTGACGCTCGGGTCCTCGTGCATGGCAAGCGCCCTACCCACTGACTCATCCCCCCAGGCCCTTGGGGTGGTTTTTATTTTGTATATTTTTATTTACTTATTTGAGAGGGGGAAAAGGAAAGAGAGAGAGAGAGAGAGAGAGAGAGCGAGCGAGAGCACAAGCGCACCAGGGCTTCCAACCACTGCAAATGAACTCCAGACGTATGCGCCACCTTGTGCATCTGACTAACGTGGGTTCTGGGGAATCGAATGAAGGTCCTTTGGCTTTGCAGGCAAGCGCCTTAACTGCTAAGCCATTTCTCCAGGTCCTGCGGTGGTTTTTACATTAATTTATTATTTATTAGAGAGAGAGAGAAAATGAGTGAGCCAGGGCCTCTAGCATGTGCCTCTGTGCCTCTGGCTTTACGTGGATACTGAAGAATTGGACCTGGTTCCTTAGGCTTTGCAGGCAAGTATCTTAACCACTGAGCTGTCTCTCCAGCCAAGTTTATTTACTTACTTTTTGTTTTTTTGAGGTAGGGTCTCACTCTAGCCCAGGATGACCTGGAATTCGCTATGTAGTCTCAGGGTGGCCTTGAACTCATGGTGATCCTCCTGCTTCTGCCTCCCAAGTGCTGGGACTTATTATTTTTTTAAGCACTGCAGAGGCTAATTGAAATAGAACTGTGTACAGAGGACTAGAGGTGGTTCCAAAGCAAAACTTTCCAACATGTTGGCTGATTTGGAGACTGAGTAGAATTTGGAAGCTGGAAGTTTGGCGGGAACATTGTTATTGGAAAAAAGGGCAACCTGTATTATTTTGTGGTAGAACAATTAGTGTTATTTGGAAAAGAAAAAAAATGTAGGTAGTGACCCTGGCTGATGGGTCTGGTTAAGGAGATTTCTGAGAACAATACTGAGCTTGTCCATTGGTTTCTTTTAGCAGCAGCACAGAATAAGCATTATAAGAGAGAAGAACTCAGGGCTGGAGAGATGACTCAGCAGTTAAGGCGCTTGCCTGTAAAGCCTAATGACCTGGGTTTGATACACTAGTACCCACATAGTTGCAAAAATGGTGCATGCATCTGGAGCTTGTTTGCAGCAGCTAGAGGCCCTAGCATGCCCATTCTCTCTCTCTCTATATATACATCTATCCTTGTAAATAAATAATATATATATTTAAAATATTTTTATTTATTTATTTGACAGAGAGAGAGAGAGAGAGAGAGAGAGAGAGAGAGAGAGAGAGAATGGGTGTGCCAGAGCCTCCAGCCACTGCAAACAAACTCCAGACTCATGCGCCCCCTTGTGTATCTGGCCAACGTGGGTCCTGGGGAATCGAACCTGGGTCCTTTGGCTTTGTAGGCAAACACCTTAACCGCTAAGCCATCCCTTCATCCATTAGAATATTTTTTAAAAGAGAGTGAAGAACAGTTCAGCTTGCAGCTGAATGTAGCAGCGACAGACACGTCCAGGAGAGCCTTCTAGTAGAGCCGTCTCGAAACAAGAAATGGTCTCTGAGTGAAGAGTGGATCTGTAAGATTCTGCCTGGACTTTAGGGACGTTTAAGATGGCACCTTGTAAAGCTTGTCAGCTAGACAAATGAGCTTGTAAAACAAACCTGACACTCACCCAAAGCAGAGAGAGGCATGGCTTGGAAAGTATGACCAATGTGGCTTTTGCAATGCGGACTGGCTCCAAACCAGATTTATGGGAAACCCACAGAATTTTAAAGAAATTTTCCTAGCAAAAAAAAAAAAAAAAAAAGGTTAAAAGAGCTATAAACAGTAAAATAAAAAGAGCTCCTAAGGCTTCCAACTTTCCGTAGGTCAGAAACTATGGAGAGAGAGAGAGACAACGAACTATGCAGTCGAAAATATGATCGGTAATCTTTGGGAAAGTTGTCTCAGATGGTGTATTGCAGGGGCTAGAGTGTAGAACTAAGAATCAAGAGCAGTGGAAGTCAGGCATGGTAGTGCAGCCCTATAATCCCAGCACTCAGGAGGTAGAGGCAGAAGGATCATGATTTCAAGGCCAACATGGGCTACATACTGAGTTCCATGCCTACTTAGTGCCTCAAAAACAGAATAAGTGCTGGAGACTTAAAGATGCTTGCTTGCAAAGTCTGCTGGCCTGGGGTCTGATCCACCACTATCCATGTAAAGCCAGATGCACAAAGTGACACATGCATCTGGAGTTCATTTGCAGTGGCAAGAGACCCTGGGGCTCCCATAGTCTCTCTTTCCTTGCCAATAAGTAAATAAATAAATAAATATATTATTTAATTATTATATATATTAATATATTATTTATTTTTATTTATTTATTTGAGAGTGACAGACAAACAGAAAAAGAGGGAGAGAGAGAGAGAGAATGGGTGCATCAGGGCTTCCAGCCACTGCAAACTCCAGATGCATGTGCCCCCTTGCACATCTGGCTTGCGTGGGTCCTGGGGAATCAAGCCTCGAACCGGGATCCTTAGGCTTCACAGGCAAGTGTTTAACCGCTAAGCCACCTCTCCATCCCATAAATAAGTATTTTTAAAAAGAAAATAAATACAAGCAAACAAAACAAGAAACAAAAACAATGGAAGCAGCTCCAGCAAGCAGAGAGAGGGTCTTGGGCTGAGGTGACAGCTCAGTGATTAAAGGTGTTTACCTGTAAAGTCTGCTGGCCTGGGTTTTTAATTCCCTAGCACTGCGCAAGGCCAGGCGCAAAGCGGTGCACACCTCTATGATCTCAATGCGCCTACCTCGAAGAGAGGCGGGGCCAGGAGAGTCTGAAGTTCATGGAGCAGCTAGTCAGGCGTTCATTTGCAGCCTGGCAATTCATCTGTCTCAAGGAGGGACTCTGTCCCAAAGAAGGTGGAGCATAGACACCTTGAAGTTGTCCTCTGACCTTTACATGCCCATTGTGGCACACCCCCCTCACACACCCACACCCCCCCCCACCCACACAGAGGGAGAGAGAGAGAGAGACAAAGAGAGATAAAAATAAAAAATGAATAGGCGCTAGTAAGGGGATAGTTACTATTTCTAGAGGTGGGGGGAAACTGGTGACATCCACCCAACTAAATTTCAAAATTTCTATGGGGCTGGAAAGATAGCATAGCAGTTAAGGCACTTGCCTGTGAAACCAAAGGACCCAGGTTTGATTTCCCAGGACCCATGTAAGCCAGATGCACAAGGTGGTGCATGAGTCTGGAGTTTGTTTGCAGTGGCTGGAGTCCCTGCATGCCCATTCTCTCTCCCTCACTGTCTCCGTCTCTGCACCTTCTCTCAAATAAGTAAGTAAATAAATAAAAATTTAAAAACCCACAAAATTGCTATGGCTCAGTGACTACATGCCCCCCCATTTACCCCCTTTTATTTTTTCCTATTTACCCCCTTTTAAAATGGGGGCAGGGTTTCTTGGGGATATCCTATCTCTGTTTCGCCTTGTTAAATGTGTTGAATTCAAACAACTCGTCTTCATCAGTCTCTGCTCAACAAGAGTCCTGCCAAGGCCTCCATTCAAAGTACTCCATCATTCTCTGTTTCTGGGGTATGTGTGGGCAACCAGAATTGCTGTTCAGGACCTTGGTCTTTTGGGGTACCACGTCCTATAGGGGAAACAGAGTCAGCCTTGTTGGTTTCAGTGACACCTCAAGTCACTCTTTTCTTTTGATTAAAAAATATATAATTTTTTCCCAGCATTCGGGAGGCAGAGGTAGGAGGATTGCCATGAGTTTGAGGCCACACTGAGACTACATAGTGAATTCCAGGTCAACCTGGGCTAGAGCAAGACCCTACCTTGAAGAAAAACAAAAAAATTAAAAAAAAATCTATTTATTTGCAAGAAGAGAGAGAGAGAGAGAGAGAGAGAGAGAGAGAGAGAGAATGGGCATGCCAGGGCCTCCAGCTGCTGTAAATGAACTTCAGGCGCATGTGCCACTTTGTGGAGAATTGAACCTCAGTCGTTAGTCTTTGCAGGCAAGCACCTTAACCGCTGAGCCATCTCTCTAGCCCCTTCCCTCCCCTTGTCTTTTTTTTTAAATATATTTTATTTATTTGAGAGAGAGAGAGAGAGAGAGAGAGAGAGAAAATGGGCGTGCCAGGGCCTCCAGCCACTGCAAACAAACTCCAGATGCATGCACCCCCTTGTGTATCTGGCATACATGGGTCCTGGCGAATCGAACCAGGATCCTTTGGCTTTGCAGGGAAATGCCTTAACTGCTGAGCCATCTCCCCAGCCCCCTGTTCCCTTTTCTTTGTTTTAAAAATTTTTTTGTTCATTTTAAATTTATTTATTTGAGAGCAACAGACATAGAGAGAAAGGTAGAGAGAGAGAGAGAGAGAGAGAGAGAGAATGGGTGCGCCAGGGCCTCTAGCCACTGCAAATGAACTCCAGACACGTGCGCCCCCTTGTGCATCTGCCTAACGTGGGTCCTGGGGAATCGAGCCTTGAACTAGGGTCCTTAGGCTTCACAGGCAAGCGCTTAACCGCTAAGCCATCTCTCCAGCTCCCTTCCCTTTTCTTGAAGGGCAACACATGTTAACAGCTGAGGAGCTCTTCTCCCTGCAGAGGCTCAGAATTCCGGAAGCCTTCCTTCATTTTTGTCCTGTCTCTGCCTCTTTCAGATGAAGGCACTAGTGTCTCTGGTGGTGTAACGTTTTCAAAATCCTGGTGGATCTTCTATGTATGTCCATATCATGAGACACAGATTTCTCTACAGTTCCGTCCTGGATAACCCCATCTCCACTCCTGGCAGCTGCAGAGTCACACAGTAAATCTGTCCAGTAGAAGGTTGGGCAGGCCCTCTACAGAGCCATCCTTTAAAAAAATGTTTAATGAAAACTTCCATAAGTATAGACAATATACAGTAGTCGTAATCTTCTCCATCACTGCCCTTCCCCCCTCCCAAATCTCCTCTCTACTGAATCCCTTCTTTCCAGCTAGTCTCTTCTTTTTTGTTTTATTTTTTAAATTTATTTTTATTAGTTTTGGACATACTTACTATGTAAACAACACGTGTTGGTACCATCCTGTCCCTCATCCCTGCCCCTTTTCTGAAGAGGCCCTCCTCATTGGGGATGCAGGTCCCCATGGGGATTGTGGTTTGTACATTATGGGGGCAGCAGTCAATTATGGGGGAGAGACAATGTCTCTGTGCATAATGTCCCAACTTGTGGTTCTAACAATCTTTCTGCCTCCTCTTCTGCAAAATTCCCTGAGCCACTTTGGATGCATTTTAAGTCTACTTCAGGGGCTGGAGAGATGGCTTAGCAGTTAAGGCGTTTGCCTGCAAAGCCAAAGGATCACGGTTCAATTCTCTAGAACCCACGTAAGCCAGATGCACAAGGGGATGCAGGCATTTGGAGTTTGTTTACAGCAGCTAGATGCCCTGTGCCCATTCTCTCTCTCTCTCTTCCTCTTTATCTCTCATAAATAAATAAATAAAATATGATTTAAGTCTACTTCAGTGATGGGCTCTTAAGAGCCCCTGGATCTCTGGTTTGGTAGGAGTTGAGTGTCCTCAGTGTCTATCTCCTTTTTTTTAATTTTTTTTTGTTTATTTATTTATTTGAGAGTGACAGAGAGAAGGAGGGAGAGAGAGAGAGAGAGAGAATGGGCACGCCAGAGCTTCCAGCCTCTGTAAACGAACTCCAGATGCGTGCGCCCCCTTGTGCATCTGGCTAATGTGGGTCCTGGGGAATTGAGCCTCGAACCAGGGTTCTTAGGTTTCACAGGCAAGCGCTTAACCGCTAAGCCATCTCTCCAGCCCAGTGTCTATCTCCTTTATCCTTGTGCTTATATCAGGTTCACCAAGAAAGCAGCACTCTTGCTCCTCTTGCTCATTTCCCCAATTCCTCTGTGGTTTCAGCTGGGGCCAGGCTGAAGTGCTATGGGTCATTTATCTCCTCAGGTCCTACTCCAGTCTGAAAAAGAGAAGCAGATTTTCCAACAGACAGTGAAGTCAGCACAGGTTAAATGGGATAAGCATTGTTAATTTAGAGAGAGTTTAATGGGTGTAGTCCCTCTTGTAGCCCAAGATTAGTGAGAGCTTGATATTGAAGAGCAAAATGATTATCTGGATATGTTTCTGACTTGTTTCCCAGTTCCAGATAAGGTTCCTTTCCACTGAGCACATCTGTTAACCAATCCAAGAGCAGTTTGTTACCCACCATGGCTGTGTGCCACTATTGTACTTGTGTGAGCATCACATCAGGTTGTTTGCTTCTGAGTAGCTTAGACCTCAAATTGCTCAGACAGATGTTGGCCACTTTCTCCTGGTAGCTCATGTAGCACCTTCCAGCACTAGATGGGCTAATTGTCTGGGGATTGGCTCTCTTCTGGATTCCAGCCATGTCTCTCCATCCCAATTAGTCTCTTCTATTTTTAAAATTTACATATTTATTTGCTAGGAGAGAGAGAGAGGAACGCATGGGCATGCCAGGGCCTCTTGCCAGTGCAAATGAACTCCAGATGCATGTGCCACTTTGTGCATCTGGCTTTATGTGGGCACTGGCAAAGGGAATCTGGGGTGGCAGGCTTTGGTAACAAGTGCCTTTAACTGTTCAACTGTCTTCCCAGGCCCATCTCTCCTCGATGTTGATGTCATCATTTCCTCCTGTCCTGTTATGCAGATCTTGTGTAGGTAGTGTCAGCCACTGTGAGGCACTTTGTGTCTGATGGCAGCATTGTAAGAAGTCCTCCCCCTCCTTTGGCTGCTTACGTTCCTTCTGCCAACTCTTCTGCAATGGTCCCTGAGCCCTGGAGGGTGTGATAGAGATGTCTCAGCGCTGAACACTCCACTGTCACTTCTCAGCATGATGGCAATTTATTTTTAAATGAAGTAGAGACTTTGTATGAGCACATCATGTGTTGGTACCATCATTTCCCTCCTCCTTGTCCCCATTCCACTGAGTCACCCCGGTGGTCACCACGATCTGAAGAGAGAAGCTTCTCTAACGAAACGTGAGTGAAGTATTAACATATGGGCATAAGCATAAGCGCTTAGAGGGCAGTTTGTCCACAGCCAACCTTAACACATCTTTTATACTATGGATAGGCTGAGAATGTCCCAAATCCTCCAGTTCCTTATAGTTCCTTTAGTAGTTCCAAAAAAATTTTCTCTCACATTTTATGACAAGCATCAAGCAGAAAGCAGGGTGTACCCTCCATATTTTGTTTGGAAAACTCCCCAGATAAAGATCCCGTGTGTCCCTTCATTTCTATCAAAACCATGGGTGGAGACATCTTTAATGTTCATATTTTATTCCTTTTTCCCCTTTCTTTCTTTCTTTCTTTTTTCTTTTTTGTTTTGTGAGATAGGGTCTCACTCTAGCTCAGGCTGACCTGGAATTCACTATGTAGTCTCAGGGTGGCCTCGAGCTTGTGGTGATACTCTTATGTCTGCCTCCAGAGTGCCAGGATTAAAGGTGTGTGTCACCACGCCTGCCTTAATATTCTACCAACATCCTGGGTGTGCTGATTTACCATCTAGACTCTGGGATGTGCCATCTGATCTGCTCTTCACTTCCTTCAGAACCCTCACTAGAACACCACCAAATACCCATATTCCTACCAACAATATCTTTTTTTTAAAAAAATAATTTTATTTATCTGAAAGAGAGCAAGAGAGAAGAGGCAGATGGGGGTGGGGGGAGAATGGGCATGCCAGGGCCTTCAGCCATTGCAAACAAACTCCAGACACATGTGCCACCTTCTGCATCTGGCTTACATGAGTCCTGGGGAATCGAATCTCTACCCTTTGGCTTTGCAGGCAAGTGCCTTAACCGCTAAGCCATCTCTCCAGCCCACCAACAATATCTTTAAGACAATCCAGACTTTTCCTGTCATTTTCCTCAAAATTCTTCTAGTTTATACTCACTCTTTTTTTTTTTTTTCCCTAGGTAGGGTCTCACTCTAGCCCAGCTGACCTGGTATTCACTATGGAGTCTCAGGGTGGCTTTGAACTCATGGTGATCCTCCTACCTCTGCCTCCCGAGTGCTGGGACTAAAGGCATGCGCCACCATGCCCAGCTCTTTTCTTTTTTTTTTTGGTTTTTGCTTTGCGAGGTAGGGTCTCACTCTAGCTCAGGCTGACCTGGAATTCACTATGTAGTCTCAGGGTGGCCTTGAACTCATGGCGATCCTTCTACCCCTGCCTCCCAAATGCTGGGATTAAAGGCATGAGCCACCACGCCGGAACTCACTCTGTAGTCCCAGACTCTCACTCTGTAGTCCCAGGCTCCCACTCTGTAGTCCCAGGCTCTCACACTGTAGTCCCAGGCTGGCACTGAATTTATAGCTATCCTCCCACCTCTGCCTTA
The DNA here is from genome assembly GCA_036346955.1 of Dipus sagitta. Taxonomy (NCBI): domain Eukaryota; kingdom Metazoa; phylum Chordata; class Mammalia; order Rodentia; family Dipodidae; genus Dipus; species Dipus sagitta. The sequence continues at coordinate 20,286,070 of CM070780.1, forward strand.
AAAAAAAATTATTAGAGAGAGAGAGAGAGACAGACAGACAGACAGACAGACAGACAGGGAGAATATGCATGCCAGGGCCTCCAGCCACTGCAAAAAAACCCCACAAAAAACAAAAAACTCCAGACACATGTGCCACCTTGTGTATCTGGCTTATGTGGGTCCTTTGGCTTTGTAGGCAAGTGCCTTAACCGTTAAGCCATCTCTTCAGCCCACCTCTGCCTTTTGAGTGCTGGGATTAAAGGCATACTTTTGTGGGCAAGAAGCCCATTCTTTTCTGAGTGAAGTTTGCTCTAAGTTACTTAGTGAATCATTAGGAGAGGCAGGGTCAGACCCCCCAGAGTCCTTGCTTTAAGCCCTATGGGTCTGACGAGTCTCAGACTTTTGGGAAGTAATTGGGTGGTTGGTGGCTGGAGGTAAAGATCAATTAGGAATTGGGATGCTCTGTGGCTGTCACTGACCTGCTGAACCATCTTGATACCTCTGATCCCTCTCTCCTGCCCCTGGCTCCATGACCTCAGGCCTCGTTTGCTTGGATGTTTGGAAGGCAAGTGACTGTCTTTCCTGGCTCTTATTCCTCCTCTCTGGGCTGTGGGAATTAAATACTTTGAATTGCATGGAGGAGGGTGCCCGCAAATCTGAGGATGTTATTAGTAAAAAGACACTTCCTTTGAAAGCAGAGATTGCAATATCACACAATCTCTCAACCACAGGGTGGAATTAATGAGGAATTTGCTCAAGATTCACAGCTTCAAAATGATCTTCCAGGTGGCCAAAGGAAATTCACATTTACACTTCAATGGAAAACCCTTAGGTAGACTGTAAAAGGGGGAGGGTCTAATGTTGTGAAATCAGGAACAACTGCCCCCTTCCTGAGAAGAAGAGGGACCTGGATAAAGACCGCCCTGTATCTGGGAACCCTCCCGCTAATTAGAAAAGTGAATCTAATTTCACGGATTTCAGCTCCTATTAATTTATTCTGGGCTTGTTGGTAATGAAGCCATGTGTTTGTTTCTCAAGAAGGAAACATCAGAGAGGAAAAGAAAGGCTGCGAGGCGGTGCTGTTGAGCCCCCCCACTGTCGTTCTGTTAATTGAGGGAGCAACATATCACTTAATATATATTACACCGCCAAGGAGGTAGCATGGTGTTCAGCTATTGACAGGCCCTGTATAGTTAGCCCCAAAATGGGAAGTCCGTTTTAACACGACCAAAATGCAGATTGGGCCTGGGTGACAGCCTGAGTTGAGATCCTCAGAATGCCCGTAGTGTGGGCAGCTGTACTCCCAGCACATCTATGGTGAGAAGAGAGGCAGAGACAGGAGAATCCCGAAGCTCACCGGCCAGCTAGCCTGGCGAACGCAGCAGTGAACAAGAGAGATCCTGTCTCTGAACAAGGTGGGAGGCAAGGCCCCATACTCAAAGCCGACCTCTGATCTCCACATGCATCCTGTGGCATGCGTGCGCCCACACTCACATACATAAACATGCACATACACACATCCCTCCCCCCCCCAAAAAAAACCAAACCATGGATAATACCACCCTCAGTGTTGATCAATGTTGGCATAATTGTTTCCAGAAACATAATCCAATCAAGCCACTCCGCTCACATTGTTAGCACTCACATTCCTCTGGTGTGATCGGTGAGTTTCCCTTGGGACTGCTGTTGAGCAAATCTCCCACTTACAGCTTCAGAAGCAAGTGGTGAGGGGTGGGTACACACTGGGACTTAACACTTCCATCTACAGCCCGACTCCGCTGGCTGCTCCCACGATACCCTGGGCTGTATCTGCCAATGAGATTTCTCATCTTGGAAGCCAGAGCCTGTACTTTTCCTGTAGTTCCAAGTTTGTCCAGATCTGGTTGAGACTCGCCTGCTCTAGAGTTTTTCATTTCTCTATACACTTATTGACTTTTGCTAACTTGTACTGAAAACCATTATGAATAAATACCCTGACACCCAGGTGGGCCCAGCCCTATAATGACTATAGAAGGTTGATGAAGGAAGGGTCAGATGAGTCTCTATGGCTTGAAGTTTCCTACCTAACTGGCCAACAACATAAATACCTGGGAAGAAGTATAGAATGCCCTACATAAAAAGTATTTTTACTTATTTATTTATTTGAGAGAAAGAGAGAGAATGGGCACACCAGGGCTTCTAGCCACTGTAAATGAACTCCAGACACATGTGCCACCTTGTGTATCTGGCTTATGTGGGTCCTGGGGAATTGAACCTGGGTCCTTAGGCTTCACAGGTGAGCACCTTAACTGCTAAGCCATCTCTCCAGCCTCCCTACACTTTTTTAGATCCTCTACCATTATTATAAATGAACAGCAATTTTTATTATTTATTTGAGAGGGAGAGACAGATATATACATATATATATATAGAGAGAGAGAATGAGCGCACCAGGGCCTCTAGCCACTGTAAATGAACTCCAGACACATGTGCCACCTTGTTCATCTGGCTTTACATGGGTACTGGGGAATTGAATCTGGGTCCTTTGGCTTTGCAGACAAGTCCTTTACTGCTAAGCCATCTCTCTGGAAATGAAAAATAATTTATAACAGTTATTTAAGATTAAGATTAAGTTATCTAAGATTGTCATCTATAGATTCTAAAATCCTTGTCTGTCTGGTCCAAAGTCTAGCTCATCTGGAACTTGGGGAATGCACAACAATTATTTGTTGAGGACTGCAGGAAGAGTGAAGCAGTAGAAACTGATAAAAGTAAGGATGTGGGCTGGGCAGATGGCTTAGCAGTTAAAGGGTGTGTCTGCAAAGCCTAATGACCCAGGTTTGATACCCCAGTATCCACGTAAAGCCAGATGCATTGGCACATGCGTCCGGAGTTCATTTGCAGCTAGAGGCCCTGGCATGCCCATTCTCTCTCTCTATTTCTGCTTGCAAATAAATAAATAAATAAATAAATAGGGATGCAGGCTGGAGAGATGGCTCAGTGGTTAAAGGCACTTATTTGCAAAACCTGACAGCCTGAGTTCAATTCCCCAGTACATGGACAAAATGGCACATTTGTCCTGAGTTTATTTACAGCAGCAAGAGGTCCTGGCATGCACATTCTCTTTCTCTCTTTCCTTGAAAATAATTTTTTAAATATATTTCACTTTTATTTATTAGAGAGAGAGAGAGAAAGAGAGAGAGAGAGAATAGGTGAACCAGGGCTTCTAGCCCACTGCAAATGAACTCCAGCTGCATGTGCCACCATGTGCATCTGGGTTACATGGGTTCTGGGGGATGGAATCTGGGTCTTTAGGTTTTGCAGGCAAGTGCCTTAACAGCTAAGCCATCTCTCCAGCCCAAAAAAATTTTTTAAAAAGGGTTTTAAAAACTGAGGATGTGTAGCAGTATTCACTGGCCACTCCCCTATCACTTATTCCTGCTTTCTTCTCTCTTTGTTGTGTATATATATATTTTTTTCCTGGCATATTCATATTTACCACCCATTCCAATCCCTTCTGTCTGGCCTAGCTCATTTTATTTTGTTATATTCTTTATTTATTTGCATATGTGTATGTGGATAGGGGGCTTGCTAGGATCTTTTGCTATTGTAAACAGATGCCCATAGAGTTTATGTGGGTGGCTGGGGCATTGAACCTGGGCCAGTAGGCTTTTCCAGCAAGCTACTTTAACTGCTGAGCCATCTCCCCAGCCCCTTGGCTGGCCTTCTTATGCTAGAGAAGCTTAAACACTATAAATATCTCCCAGAATCCCTTGTGGCAGGATTCTGCAGGTCCTGTAGATGTAGATCCTGCCAGGTACCATTTGGATATGGGAGTGAGCCATGGGAGGGGCAGGCTGAGTCAAGAATGAGTGGAATCTGAATTAGTGGGCTGTAGTTTCCATAAGTGGTCACAACCGAGTGCTTTCTTGTATGTTCTTCCAGAACTTACCATTGCTTCATCAAGAGGTGGATCTTGTTCCATTATGCAAAGGAAATTTAAATAAAGATCATCAACCGGCATATATCCATGATTTTATATGTATCACAGCCTTAACTAAAACCTTATAGTTATCAATTATAAAAAAGAAGGAAAGAAAGAAGGTGGATTCTGTGTCACCCTTCTTGAGGCTGGGAGGACCTTTGTTTCTGCTTGGATGAATAGAATGTGTTACAAATGTCACTGTATGACTTCTGAGACCACGTAGTGACATTGCTTTCTTATTTATTTATGAGAGACAGAGAGAGGCAGATACAGAAAGAACGGTCACACCAGGGCCTCTAGCCACTGCAAACAAACTCCAGATGCATGTGCCACCATGCGCATCTGGCTTATGTGGGTTCTGGGGAGTCGAACCTGGAGCCTTAGGCTTTGCAGGCAAGCACCTTAACCGCTAAGCCATCTCTCTAACCCAGCATTGCTTTCTTTATGGGTTGGATCTTAAATGACCCGTAAAGGCCATGTACTAATATAGGCTTAGTCTCAGCCTTTGGTGCTGTTGGAAGTGTAGAACCTTTAAGCGGTGGATCCTGGTGGAGGAAATTGGTTTACTGGTGGGGGTGTTCTTAAAGAACACCTCTTCCTGCATCTTTCTTTGCTCCCTGGCTGTCAATAGATGAACAATTTCCTTTGCCATCAACACCCCCACCCCACCGCTCTGCCAATCATCATGGTATACTGTGTGGCCTAAAGTAATGGGGCTAAGTGACCATGGGCTAAGACGTCTGAAACCATGAGCCAAAAAAAGTATCTCTTCTTGTAAGGTTGTTTATCTCAGGTATTTTTCACAGCAATGGAAAGTTGACTAAGTCTCTTTGTCCTTGTCTGTGTTTGTCTTTTTAAAAAGTATTTCTTTATTTGCAAGTAGAAAGGGAAGGAGAAAGAGACAGAGGCGGGGGTGGGGGGTGGTGGTGGTGGGCATGCCTGCCTCTAGCCACTGCAAATGAACTTTAGATGCATGTACCACTTTGTACATCTGGCTTTATGTGGGTACTGGGGAATCGAACCCAGGCTGCCATGCTTTGTAAGCAAGTGCTTTAATTGCAGAGCCATCTCTCCAGATGCTGTGCTTGCCTTTTGATGCTGGCCCGCAGAAAGCAGCCTCTATGGTGTGAGGAAACCCTGGCCATGCGGAGGAGCCACAAGAGGGGAAGTCTACAGAGCGACTTTTTGGGAAAGCGGTGCTCATATCCAGTGGATGGCTTCAGAAGGATGAGGTGTGTCTTATCATCCAGGGATAATGCCTGGAAATTCTGTGGCTATCTTGTTCCTTGCCCAAACATATTGGATGGATGCAGTTCTCAGAAAACCACTGAGAAACAGAGTTGATATGCTGAAGTACTTTATCTCACCTCTCTTCCCGTGTCTGGACGTGCTCACAGTCAGGTAACAAACTTTAAAAAAAAAAATATTTATTTGAGAGAGAGAGTGTGAGAGTGAGCATGCTAGGGCCTCTAGCCACTGCAAACAAACTCCAGACACATGAACCACCATGCACATCTGGCTTCATGTGGGTACTGAGGAATCGAACCTGGGTCCTTAGGCTTCACAGGCAAGTGCCTTAACTGCTAAGCCATCTCTCCAGCCCAACTTTCTTGCATGTTTAAAGTGCTTTGACATAAGACACCGCTAACTAACTTGAACTAACTTCCTGATGCCTGCGATCAGTCCTGTCCTCTCTGAGGTCTGGAGACCTGGTTGTTCTAGAAGAACCCTCCTCAGGAAACCTGGAGGGTCATGTGGGGGTAGAACCATGCCCTACCACACACAGGATTTTGCAGGAGGCTTCTGGGGTTCTGATGCATTTTCTCTTTCACTTCTTTATTTGAGGGAAAGGGGGAATTGGCGTGCCAGGGCCACTGCAATCCAACTCCAGACACTGGCGCCACTTAGTGAGCGTGTGTGACCTTGTGCTTGACTCACTTTTGTGCGTCTGGCTTACTTGGGATCTGGAGAGAGATCGGACATGGGTCCTTAGGCTTCACAGGCAAGCACCTTAACCACTAAGCCAGCTCTCCAGCCCACAGGTGCATTTTCTAACCATCTTTGTGATTTCAGCAGGACTGCCTTTGCCCTTTCTCCTGTGGCTGCCCGTGTGAGCTGAGCCTGTGTTACTGTCAAGGTCATCCTGTGACAGGAGTTGAGCAGGAGGCAGGGAGTTTCCCTTCTTGACATTATAGCCCCAAACACAGGTGACACCAAAGACTTCCTTGATGGCACAGGATGGAGTTAAGGGGATCCACCTTTGCAGTCACCAAGATCCCTTTGAATTCTGACTTCTTTCTCCCAGCTTCATAGGCCTTAGATGAGTCACTTCAATTTACTTACTTTTTGTTGTTGTTGGTTTTTCAAGGTAGGGTCTCACTCCAGCCCAGGCTGACCTGGAATTCACTCTGTAGTCTCAGGGTGGCCTCGAACTCACAGCGATCCTCCTACCTCTGCCTCCTGAGTGCTGGGATTAAAGGTATGCGCCACCACTTTCTAGTTCTCACCTGCCAAATCTGAAAGGTGGAGAACCAAGACAACTTCAGAGGCTGTAAGCAGAGGATGGAAGCCTGGTTGGGACAACTATATTTGATCAACTGAAGTGTGGCATTTTCCATATTTGATTTTGTTCACAGCTGCGTACAAATGTCAGAGCACACCAAACTGCATGCTTCAAATGCATAGGGTTTATTTTATGCCAGGTAGACCTCAATGACGTTGTTTGAAGGGAGTATAGTTATGTAGGGCTGGGGATGTAGGTCAGTGGGTAGAGTGCTTGACCAGCATGCGTAAAGCTCTGAATTTGATCTCCTACCCTCCATAAACCAGGCGTGGTGGCACATAACTGACATCCCAGTCCTCAGAAGTGGGGGCAGAAGCATCAGAAACTCAGTCATCCTTGGCTACATACAGAGTTTAAAGCCAGCCCAGCATACACATCTCAAAGGGAAAAAAAAGGAACGAGTTTGTACTTACAAAAGGCTGTTGAAGGTTCTTGCTTGTTTGCAAAGCTTGCCAGCCAGGGGTTTGATTCCCTAACACCCATGTAAAGCTGGATGCCAGGTGGCTCATGGGTCTGGCATTTGTTGCAGTGGCAAGAAACACCGGCATGTGCGGGCACACACGTGCACGTGAATGCACACAAATATGTAAGTAAAATTTAAAACCACTCCTAAAAGCCTTAAAATATAGGAGGTTTACCTAAAACTCTGCAGTTTGGGTTTCTCTGAAAAAGAAGCATTAGGGGGCTGGAGAGATGGCTTAGCAGTTAAGCGCTTGCCTATGAAGCCTAAGGACCCCGGTTCGAGGCTCGATTCCCCAGGACCCACGTTAGCCAGATGCACTGGGGGCGCACGCGTCTGGAGTTCGTTTGCAGTGGCTGGAAGCCCTGGCGCGCCCATTCTCTCTCTCGCTCTCTGCCTCTCTATCTCTCTCTGTCACTCTCAAATAAATAAATAAAAATAAACAAAAAAATTAAAAAAAAAGCATTAGGACTGGAGAGATGGCTCAGTGGTTAAAACACTATCGCAGTCAGGTTCGCATTGCTGGTAGAAATCACCCAACCAGGAGCAGCTTGTGGGAAAAAGAGGTTTATTTTGGCTTACAGGCTCAAGGGGGAAGCTCCACGATGGCAGGGGAAAACGATGGCCTGAGAAGAGGGTGGACATCACCCCCTGGCCAACGTAAGGTGGACAATAGCAACAGGAGAGTGTGCCAAACACCGGCAAGGGGAAACTGGCTATAACACCCATAAGCCTGGCCCCAACAATACACTGCCTCCAGGAGGCTTCCATTTCCAATTGCCATCAGCTGGGGAACCTAACATCCAGAAAACACAAGTTTATGGGGGACACCTGAATCAAACCACCACAGACACTTGCCTACAAAGCCTAAGGACCCAGGTTCCATTCCCCAGTACCACATAAAGCCAGATGCACTAGGTGGCACATGCATCTGGAGTTCCTTAGCAGTGGCTAGAGGCCCTGGTGTGCCCATTCTCTCCCTCTCTCTCTCTGCTTCTTTCTTTCATACTCAAATAAATAAATAAATGAATAAAGTTAAAATTAAAAAAGAATTATCTGGCACTGCCCTGCCGATGTGGCAGCAGCGGGTTCCCTTGTTGGAAGGCCACGCCTGCTCCCATTTCCATAGTCCCACCAGCACCTCTTTGCTGTCTTGGTCACTTTGGCTGCCCCTCACCCCTGGGACGTACTGGCTCTATGACTTCCGGCCTGCCTCATACATCTGCTCTGAGCCTCCATGCTCAGAGTGTGGTGGCAGAACCTGCCTCAGGGGAGCTTGTGGGAGGTGCAGAGTTTCACTGTAGAACTCCTGAACCCAAACCCACTTTCTTACAAAGAAATATATTTTAAAAAATATTTATTTATTTACAAGCGGAGAGACATAGAGAGAAGAGTGACAGATAGAATGCGCACATCAGGGCCTCCAGCCGCTGCAAACAAACTCCAGATGCATACGGCTTTATGTAGGTACCGGGAGGAATTGAACCCAGGTCATTAGGCTTTGCAGGCAAGTGCCTCAACTGCTGAGCTATCTCTCCAATCCCCCAAGTCCACTTTAAAAAATTTTTATTATTTATTTATTTGACAGAGAGAAAGGAAGGTGGGGGAGAGGGAGGGAATGGGTGCACCAGGGCCTCCAGCCACTGCAAACAAACTCTAGATGCATATGCCACCTTGTGCATCTGGCTCATGTGGGTCCTGGGAATTGATCCCGGGTCCTTTACCTTTGCAGGTAAGCGCCTTACCTGTTAAGTCATCCGTTCAGCCCATCCCCCCTCCCCAATCCATTGTTTAAACTGGATTCCATGGTGATTCTGCACAAAGTCGTTTGAAGAGCACTGGCTCTGAAGTGTCTTCTAAAACCGCCTTTTCATGTCTGGAGAGATGGCTTAGCGGTTAAGGCACTTGCATGCAAAGCCAAAGGACCTCGGTTCAATTCCCCAGGACCCATGTTAGCCAGATGCACAAGGTGGCGCACGCGTCTGGAGTTCGTTTGCAGTAGCTGGAGGCCCTGGAGCTCCCATTCTCTCTATAGGCCTCTTTCTCTCTCACACATAAGTAAATAAAATAAAAATATTTAAAACCTGAAGGTGAACTGTGTCCTGTGATCTTGGTATGCCTCGTTGTGGGGGCAGAACTCTTAGTTCCATTCATAGCCAACAGGGGGCAGAGCTGGGTTCCACATGCAGCCGGGTCTGACTCAAGAGATTCTGAGCTTTGGAGCGAAACCGCATTCCCTGGTGAGCTTTGAAAACCATGGATTCCCCCGCCTAGTTCTGGAGTTAAGATGAACTAACCCCACAGAACTGGTAGCAGGTTTTTTCTGGGGCTGCACCAAGTCTTACTCCTCTTTCCCAGTGCCTGGTGTGGAGTATAAGCTTCTGGGGAAAGAAAGAGGAAAGGAACAAGGTAAGAAAGAAGATCAAACAGGCCTGTCCTCAGTTACTTTCCTCAGGTAAAGGGTGACTTTATCAGGTAGGATTTGCATTCAGTTGAGAGCAGAGCTGGAAAGATGTAAGGATTTATTATCCCACCCCCACCCACGGGGCAAGAGCGAGATACGTAGTGGTGTGTTAGTGGTTCAGTGAGACTGGGTGTATACTCTGCTTTTATTGGCCAGTTCTTCTTTTTGTGGTCATCAGATGGCTGCTTGTCGCTGTATTTATTCTGTTATATGCAGGAAAAGAGATGAATTCTTTCCCCGAAATTTGTTTTGTGTACTGGCATGTTGCTTCTGTCAACAACTTGCTTTCATTACTATTTGGGTTCAGCTTACGTGGGTGGCTTGATAATTGAATCTTGGGTGGACAAGTTTTGTAAACAGGTGCTGAGACATCTCCCCAGCCCCCAAAGTAACACGTCTTTAAATTCTTGTTTTATTTATTTGAGAGAGAGAGAGAGAGAGAGAGTTAGACACAGTGAGAGTAAGTATGGGTGTGCCAGGGCTTCCTGCTACTGCAAACAAACTCCAGATGCATGCACCACTTAGTGCATTGATATGGTTTTAAGTGGCTTCTGGGAATCGAACTCCTGTCCTTAAGCTTTGCAGGCAAGCACCTTAACCTCTGAGTCATCTTGCCAGCCCCCAAAGTAACACTTTTAAAAGAAACGTTTAACTTCTGTCTTATTAGCTAGAACTGGGATGGGAAATGTAAGGTTTTCGTTTAGTTATTTTTAAAATTTTTATTTATTTATTTACTTGAGAGAGAGAGTGAGAAAGAGGCAGAGAGAGAGAGGAGGGGGGGGGAGAGAGAGAATGGGCACACCAGGACCTCCAGCCACTGCAAATGAACTCCAGATGCATGTGCCCCCTTGTGCATCTGGCTTACATGGGTCTTGGGGAATCAAACTGGGGTCCTTTGGCTTTGCAGGCAAATACCTTAACTGCTAAGCCATCTCTCCAGCCCAAGTAAGGTTTTTTTAAAAATATTTTATTTATTTGCCAGCAAAGAGAGAATGGGCACACCAGGGCCTCCTGCCGCTGCAAACAAATTCCAGATGCATACACCACTTTGTGCATGTGGCTTTACGTGGGTACTGGGGAATCAAACCAGGGTTGTTAGGCTTTGCAGACGAGTGCCTTAACCACTGACCCATCTCTCCAGTCCTTAGTTTTGTTTTTAGCTAGGGTTCTTTGTTGTGTTGACCTTTTCCTGCCCCCTCTTACCATCAAATATTCTATTAATAAGAAAGAGAGAGAAAAGAGGAGGGAGGAAGCGAGGGAGGGAGGGAGGGAGAGAGAGAGGGAGGAAGGAAGGACGGAAGGAAGGAAGAAAGGAAGGAAGGGTCATTGAATAGATATCTGGCAGTCTGCCTCAAATGGGAAAACAAGGTCTAACTCCTGATTTCTGGATAAACTCATGTAGATCCCCAGATTTGGGGTGTCTTTTACCCTTTCGGGGACCAGCTTTGCTTCAGGAATGAGAAGCTGCCCTGCTTGTGTCTCTCCCTGCCAGGACCACCCTCACCCAGTGAGTGTGCTGGGGGGCCTAGAATTCCAACGAGCCCGTTGGAGAGAAGCCATGCTTGTGTGGACAGCTGGGCCACAGCCTCTGCGCCCTGGCTGCACACCTGTTGGGCGTTATATTTAGCAAGGCAAATCTCAGAAGCCAAAGAAGAAAAGGAAGAGAAGGACGCAGCCCAGATGGCATGTGATCCTTGAGTGGCAAAGTCTTGGCCTCCCTCCGGGCTGGTCCTTAAGAGGGAAGGGAGGCCAGTGGTTGTGGGGGCAGGGCTTGGAATAAGCAAACATGGCTGACGTGACAGGGGAGGTGTCCACGCTGTGCTGGCACAAAGCCTCTTCCGAGAACCATGAAAAAAACAAAAAAGTCTTCTAGGGGCTGGGAAGATTGCTCGGTAATTAAAGGTGCTTGCTTGCAAAGCCTGCTGGCCCTGGTTCAGTTCTCCAAGCACCCACATAAAGCTGGAACCCAAAAGTGGTGCAAGCATCTGGCATTGTGGTTGCGGTGGGAAGAGGCCCTGGTGCATGTACACTCAAATAAATATAAATGAATACATATTTTAAAAAATCTCCTCTAGGGCTGGGGAGATTGCTCAGTTGTTAAAGACGCTTGCTTGCAAAGCCTCATGGCCTGGGGTCTATTTCCCTGGTACCCACATAAAACCATGCGCACAAAGTGACACATGGGGAACCCTTCTACACTGTTGGTGGGAATGCAATCTGGTCCAGCCATTGTGGAAATCAGTGTGGAGGTTCCTAAGACAGCTAAAAATAGAGCTACCATATGACCCAGCTATAGCACTCCTAGGCATATATCCTAAGGACTCATCTCATTACCTTACAGATACTTGCTCAACCATGTTTATTGCTGCTCAACTCACAATAGCTGGGAAATGGAACCAGCCTCGATGTCCCTCAACTGATGAGTGGATAATGAAGATATGGCATATTTACACAATGGAGTTCTACTCAGCAGTAAAGAAAAATGAAGCTATGAAATTTGCCAGAAAATGGGTGGATCTGGAAAGGATTATACTAAGTGAGGTAACCCAGGCCCAGAAAGCCAAGTGTCGCATGTTCTCTCTCATATGTGGATCCTAGCTACAAATGATTGGACTTCTGTGTGAGTAGGAAGAAAACTCAGTAGCAAAGGCCAGTAAACTAGAAAAGAGATATAAAGGGAAGAGAAAGGAAGGGAGGGGGGTACTTTATAGGATGGTATTATATGTATGTAAGTAGAAGGATAGATTAATGGGGGTGAAAAGGCACAAAGTGACACATGGGTCTGAAGTTTGTTTGCAATGGCAAGAGGCCCTGTCATGCCCCCTCCCACACCCATTCTTTCTTGTAAATAAATTTAGAAATGAAAAAAATGAGTGTAGCCTAATGGGTATATGACCAATATGCAATATGTTAAAAAGAAATAAATACAAAAATAAATATTTATATTTAAAAATCTCTAGAATTGGGGCTCCTAAACTGTTCCATTGTGGTCCTCATATGCAGGATTTATGACTTGGAGTTCCCCCTTTCCCTCTAGTTTCCTCTGGGGAAAAACTCAAAGATTACAAAGAATGGAAAGACATAAAACAGGTTGGATTTATCATGCTCCTAGCAACATAAAATTGTCACTTGTTAGTCATGCTAGTAAAACATGAACATGCTAAAGATTGATTTTTAAAAAAATTTACTTATTTATTTATTGAGAGAGAGAGAGAGAGAGAGAGAGAGAGAGAGAGAATGGGTGCACCAGGCACCTCCAGCCACTGCAAACGAACTGCAGGTGTGTATACCACTTTGTGTGTCTGGCTTTATGTGGGTATTAGAGAATTAAACCTGAGTCCTTAGGCTTCGCAGGCAAGTGCCTTAACCACTAAGCCAGCTCCTAAAGATTGATTTTTTTTTGTTGTTGTTTGTTTTATTTGAGGCAGGGTCTCACTGTAGCCCAGGCTGGCATTGAACGCACAGTTGATTCTCCTACCTCTCAGCCTCCCAGGGGCTGGGATTAAAGGCATGTTTCACCACAACAGGCTAGGATTTTTTTTTTTTTTTTAATTTCAAGGTAGAGTCTCACTCTAGGTCAGGCTGGCCTTGAACTCACATTGATTCTCCTACCTCAGCCTCTCAGGGGCTGGGATTAAAGGCATGTATCACCACGTCAGGCTAGGATTTTTTTTTCCCTTTGCTTTTTCAAGGTAGAGTCTCACTCTAGCCCAGGCTGACCTGAAATGCCATCCTCCTACCTCTGCCTCCCTAGTGCTGGGATTAAAGGTGTGCGCCACACACCTTTTATATTATATTATTATATATTATGAAGATAATATCCTGAAAAGTTAAAAATGACTCAATAATTGTATTATATTTATTAAAGCAGACGAGATTCACAAGCAGCCCATCACATATGACATTTCCTCTATAGGCAATGGAGAAATGAAGGATTTGCATTTGTACACCAAACTTTACATGGCCTCGAGACCTAACATGGGGAAATGATAGGCTAAACATTATTGATGCAAATCTGAATTGCTGAAGACCATGACATTAACCTAACAACCCCGTAGGAGCTACGTGGATCGTGTCAAAGCCGAATTAGAAGACCGCTGCTGTGCAGACAGCAGGGCTGTCAGTAGTGGAAAGAAGCACAGCTGGGTTGGGGTGACACCGATGACGGACTGACTAGGAACCCTCCCCGCAGGTGGAAACCCCAGCAGTGGTTTACAGTGTTGCACAGCGCCGTGTGGCTGTCACGTGTCTTAGCACAATCAGAATCCTGGGTAACTTTAGTGGATGACCAGAACGTTTTAATGACCTTCCATGACGAACTCACCAGGTTACCAGTAAGTGACCTTTATTTATTTTAATTTTTTAACTTGAATTTTTTTGTTTATTTTTATTTATTTATTTGAGAGCAACAGACAGAGAGAGAAAGAGGCAGATAGAGAGAGAGAGAGAATGGGCACACCAGGGCCTGCCAGCCACTGTACACGAACTCCAGATGCGTGCGCCCCCTTGTGCATCTGGCTTACATGGGTCCTGGGGAATCGAGCCTTGAACCGGGGTCCTTAGACTTCATAGGCAAGTGCTTAACCACTAAGCCATCTCTCCAGCCCTGATTTTAATTTTTTAACTTTTTTATTTATTTGAGAGAGACAGAAAAAGAAGTGAGAGAAAGAGAGAGAGAGAGAGAAAGAAAGAGAGAGAGAGAGAGAGAGAGAATGGGCACGCCAGGGCCTCCAGCCACTGCAAACAAACTCTAGAAGCATGTATCACCTTGTACATCTGGCTTATATGTGGGTCCTAGGGAATATAACCTGGGTCCTTAGGGTTTTTTTTTTTAAATAGTAGTCTTCACTTCTTTTTTTTTTTTAAAATTTGTTTTATTTTTATTTATTTATTTGAGAGCAACAGACACAGAGAGAAAGAGGCAGAGAGACAGAGAGATAATAGGCGCGCCAGGGCCTTCAGCCACTGCAAACAAACTCCAGATGTGTGCGCCCCCTTGTGCATCTGGCTAATGTGGGTCCTGGGGAATCGAGCCTCGAAGTGGGGTCCTTAGGCTTCACAGGGCAGGTGCTTAACCGCTAAGCCATCTCTCCAGCCTCTGGGTCCTTAGGTTTTGCAGGCAAGTGCCTTAACCAGCCAGACCATATCTCCAGCCCTGTAAGCGACCTTTAGTAGACCCAAAATGTGAGCATCCACAGAAGTATGAGTCACTGGCCTGCAAGAATAAAAGAAAGGACTTGCTCTTGTGGTCAAGCTCCTGTGGCCTTGGCAGGGAGTTACAGGCCACGTGTGGAAGCTGCTCTGACAAGTGGGTCTCGCCTACTGGAGGGCTTTTCTCTCTCATTAGCTTGTCTTTGGACAGTACAGCATCACCCTGAGTCTTCTCTCTACCAGGTCATTCCCTTCAGCACGCAAACAGGCTGTATTGATTTCCATCTTAGAACTTGCTTCCTTGACCTCACAACCCCTCCAGCTACGGCCAATAATTCTCTCCTTGCCTCTGCAACAAAACGTCTCAAAAGAGCAGTTTATACCATGGGTCTTTCTAACCACAGGTTTAACCAATGCACAGATCAAAAGTACCTGGAAAACAAAAAGGGATTCTCTCTAACATGTAGAGACATTTTTGTTGTCATTGTTCCCTAACCAATATAGTACTACAGTTTGTAAAGCAATAGCTATTCTCAGCAATCTAGAATTAATCTATTCTGCTGGAGGGTGTGTGGGTTATGTGCAAATGCTATATAAGAGACTTTGGGATCCAATGAGGTTCCTGAAACCAATTCCTGATGAATTCTGACAGATAAATGTAATGTTCCCAATTCTTCTATTCTGTTTTGACCTATTCTTTTTTGCTTGTTTTTATTTTTTGACCTATTCTAAAAGGTTTCGATCTCTGGCATTCCACTAAAACAGCATTGGCCAGGTTGCCATTGGCCACCACAATAGATGTCCCTGTCATTCTTGTTAGTGTCATTCATAGGGTAACCAGTGTATTCCTGTTTGTCCGGGACTTTCACAGGTTTTAAAATTCCAAGTCTCATCTACAAATTCAGACAAAGGCTCACCCTTGACCAGTGGTCCCCCGTGTTACCAAGTCCTTTGGTGCATCGCTAATCCTGAGCTTACAGCAATATGTCACAGAGCAACTTTATTCAGATAATATTTTTTTTGTGTGTGCACATGTGTATGTGGTATGCATGGATGCATGTTTGTATATGTGTGGGTGCATGTGCACACGTGTGTGCATGTGGGTTTCTGCTGAGGCTAGAGGACAACTTTGAGTGTTTTTCCTCAGATGCTGTCTCTCTCTCTCTCTCTTTTTGAGGTAGAGTTTCACTCTAGTCCAGGCTGACCTGGAATTCACTATGTAGTCTCAGGGTGGCCTTGAACTCATGGTGATCCTCCTACCTCTGCCTCCCGACTGCTGGGATTAAAGGCGTGTGCCACCGCTCCCGGTTTATCTGTCTCTTTTTGAGACAGGGTCTCTTATTGGCCTGGAGCGTAGCAGTTCGGCTAGACAGGAAGCCCCAAGGATCTGCCTTTGTCCACATTCCCAGTGCGGCAGCCACATCACACTGGGGATCAAATTCAGGCTCTTATTCTTGGGAGGCAAGCTTGTTGTCAGCTGAGCTAACTCCCTAACCCCTTAAGAGATACTTAAATTTTTTTTCTTTCTTCCTTCCTTTATGAGAGAATGAAAGAGAGAGAAAGAGAGGGAAAGGGAGACTGGCGGGGAGGGGGTGGGACTGGGCAAGCCAGGGCCTCGAGCCACTGCAGACAAACTCCAGATGCATGCTCCCCTGTGTACACCTGGTGTACATGGGTACTGGGGAATCGAATCCGGGTCCTCAGGCTTTGCAAGCAAGTGCCTTAACCACTGAGATATCTCCCCAGCCCTAAGGTATAGCTTTAAATCAACAATCTGATCATATATATATATATATATATATATTTTTTTTTTTTTTTTTGGTTTTTCGAGGTAGGGTCTCACTCTAGCTCAGGCTGACCTGGAATTCACTATGGAGTCTCAGGGTGGCCTCGAACTCACAGCGATCCTCCTACGTCTGCCTCCCGAGTGCTGGGATTAAAGGTGTGCACCACCACGCCCGGCTCTGATCATATTTTAAAAAGCATGAATTTTACTAAGTTTTGGCTTTGCATATACTCAGGAAGCCATGACATCAAGCAAGGTCATGGGCATATCCATTGTCTCCAAAAGTTTCTTCTTGCTCATTTACAATCCCTCTCTCCTGCCTCTCACACTGGCATACTATTCACAGATATATTAGGTTTTTTTTTTTTTATTGCTGTGAAACAAATATTTTCCCCCAATTTATCAGAATAAAACAACAAACATTTATCATCTCCTGTTTGGTCTGGGTCAAGAGTGTGGATCTAAGTAGCCTGGGGGCCTCCGCCTCAAAGTCTCTCCTTGGTCTGTGATCAGGTCATGTGCTGGGGTAGTGATCTCATCCGACAGCTTGACCGGGGAGGCTCTGCAGCCAGATTCACAGACATGGTGGGTTCCTCACAAGCTGTTGGACGGAGGGCTGCATTTTCCTACTTGTGGTTTATTGGAGGCCTCACTCAGTTCTTTGCTACATGGACCTCTCCTTAGAGCAGCTTACAACATGACAGTTGACTTCACCAGAGATGGAGTGAGGAGGAGGAGAAAAGGGGAAGGGAGAGGGGAGACAGGAGGGAAGAAGGGGGGGGAGGCTAACGAGAAACATGGAGGCCACCATCTGTTTATAACTTAATCTTAAGTGTGAAATTGTTTTTACTACATTCTGTTCATTAGAAGTGAGTCGCTGTAGGGAGCTGGGGAGATGGCTTAGCGGTTAAGCATTTGCCTATGAAGCCTAAGGATCCCGGTTCGAGGCTTGATTCCCGAGGACCCACAAAAGCCGGATGCACAAGAAGGTGTGCATGCATCTGGAGTTCGTTTATAGTGGCTGAAGGCCCTGGTGCACCCAATCTCTCTCTCTCTCTCTTTCTTTGTCTCTTTCTTTCTCTATCTCAAAAAAAAAAAAAAAAAAAAAAAGAAGTGAGTCGCTGTAGTGCCCAGTGCATGCTCAAGGTGTGACTATCAGGAGGTTGCAATAAGAATGAGTCATTGGAAAAGTTGCCTAGCACACCAGGTAACCATTGATCTGCTTTCTGTCACTATAGGTTAGCTTGTCTTTTCTAGAATTTGTTTTAAATATTAATTTAATTTATTTATTAGAGAGAGAGAAAGAGGGAGAAGATAGAGAAAGGAGGGAGACAATGGGTATGCCAGGGCTTCTAGCCACTGCAAACGAACTCCAGATGCATGCACCACCTTATACATTTGGCTTATGTGGGTCCTGGGGAATTGAGCCTGGGTCCTTAGGCTTTGTAGGCAAATGCCTTAACCACTAAGCCATCTCTAGACTTTTATTTTATTTATTTATTTATTTATTTTGATTTTTCAAGGTAGGGTTTCACTATAGCCTAGGCTGACCTGGAATTCACTATGTAGTCTCAGGGTGGCCTCGAACTCATGGTGATCCTCCTACTTCTGCCTCCCAAGTGCTGGATTAAAGGCGTGAGCCACCATGCCCAGCCTGTTTTTTTCTTAATATTTAATTTATTTATTTGAGAGAGAGTTAGAATGGGCCGCCAGGGCCTCCAGCCACTGCAAATGAACTCCAAATGTATGCACCATCTTGTACATCTGTCTTATGTGGGTACAGGGGAATTGAACCTGGGTCCTTATGCTTTTCAGGCAAGTGCCCTAACCACTAAGCAACTCTCCAACCCCGATTTTTTATGTTTTTTTTTTTTTTTTTTTAAAAGAAGGTCTCACTCTAGCCCAGGCTGGCTTGGAACTCTTGCCCCAGGCTGGCCTTGAATTTATGGCAATCTTTCTACCTCAACCTCCCAGGTGCTAAGATTAAAGACATGTGCCATCATGCCTGGCATACTTTTCCAGAATTTTATATAAGTGTCGTTACATAGTATGTGTTCTTTTTCAGTCTGTATTTTTTTTTCACTCTGCATACTATTTCATTTATGTTGTTTGCATTTATCAATCATTCATTCTTTTCATTGCTGAGCAGCATTCTATTACATGAATATATGAATCTGTTCATCACTTGCTGGTGGTCATTTATAATTTCTGACTGTTACAAAAAAGTCTGCTTTGAACATTGATCTATAAGTATTTGTATGAACGTATGTTTTTATTTCTTTTGGGTGACTATTAGGAAGTAGAAAGTCTGGAATGTATAGTAGATGTCTATTCCCATTAGTCCTCTGGTACGAGCACATATGGTGGTATATGGTACCAGAGGACTAAAGGCATTTGCCACTATGCCCAGCATTTGCCAACTTTTAATTAGGTCATTTGTTTTCTGACTTAGTTTTGAGAGTTGTTTGGATGCATGTCCGTTACAGGGTGAATCTGCAGTGTCCACCACTGACTTGTGCTTTGAACCCTTGTTCTCCAGAAGTATTTAAAATACTTTTATTTATTTATTTGTAAGGGGAGAAAGAGAAAGAGAGAGCACGAGCGAGCATTAGGGCCTCTTGTGACTGCAAATGAACTCCAGACGCGTGCGCCACCTTGTGCATCTGGCTTTACGTGGGTCCTGGGGAATTGAACCTGGATCATCATGCTTTGCAAGCAAGCGCCTTAACTGCTGAGCCATTCTCTAGTCCCATATTCTCTTCTTTTTTTCTTGCCATTTTTTTCTTTAAAAACTTCTTGACGATTCAATCTTTTTAATTTTTAAAATTAATTTTCTTAGCATAAAGAATGGCTTTCATTATGACCTTTTCACAGAGCATATTTTACTGTGCTGATATTTGCTCCCCACTGCTCCCTTTGGTCCTCCTCCTGCCCTCATGCTGGTCCCCGTCATCCTCCCAAATACATAGTTTCCTTTTCAAGAAACCAACAAACCATTTTCCATAATAGCTGCACTATTTCACATTCCCATCAGCAGTGCATGAGACCTCTAGTTTCTTCTTATCCCTGTAAACACTTGCTATGAATAGTTCCCAAAAGTTTATTTTAGGGCTGGAGAGATGGCTTAGTGGTTAAGGTGCTTGCCTGTGAAGCCTAAGGACCCATGTTCTATTCTCCAGATCCCACGTATATCAGATGCGCAAGGTGATGCAAGCATGCAAAGTCGCATATGCCCACAAGGAGGCGCACGTGTATGGAGTTCCATCACAGTGGCTGGAGGCCCTGGTGTGCCAATTCTCTCACTCTCGTTCCTACTCTCTTGCATATAAAAAGTCCTGTGTGTTGGGCTTGCTTCAAAAAAAAAATAATAAAAAGAGTTTATTTTAGGGACTGGAGAGATAGCTTAGTGCTTAAGGTGCTTGCCTGCAAAGCCTAAAGACCCAGGTTCAATTCCCCAGTTCCCATGTAAGCCAGATGTACGAGGGGGTGCATGCGTCTGGAGTTCATTTGCAGTGGCTAGAGGCCCTGGAGTGCCCATTCTCTCTCTCTATCTACCCCTTTGTCTCACTGTCTCTCGCAAACAAATTAAAAAAAAAGTATTTTAAAATAGTTTATTTTACTTATTTTTTTCATTTATTTTTATTATTTATTTATTGGAGAGCAACAGACAGAGAGAAAAGAGGCAGATAGAGAGAGAGGGAGGGAGGAATGGGCGCGCCAGGGCCTCTAGCCACTGCAAACGAACTCCTGACACATGTACCCCCTTGTGCATCTGGCTAACGTGGGTCCTGGGGAATCGAGCCTCGAACCGGGATCCTTAGGCTTCACAGGCAAGCGCTTAACCGCTACGCCATTTCTCCAGCCCCTATTTTACTTACTTATTTATTTATTTTTGGGATGTGCTGTTGTGGTGCTCTGGGGGCTCACCTGTGGCAGGTAGAGAGTTTTGAGTGTCCCCTTCTATCAGTCACCCATCTGATTCTCCTTGTGATGGAGTCGCTTACAGATTCTATAACTTGCCCTTTGCAAACCCCAGTGATTCTCTGGTGTCCACTCCCCCACAGGATTGTGGTTGCATCCAGCTATTCACTTGGGTTCTAGGGATTTGAATTCTGGCAATACTAGGCTGCCTTAGATCCTTGTGCTTGTGTAAGAAGTGCACTTAATGGCTAAGCTCTCTCTCCAGCCCACAACGTAATCATTTCATAACAATACAGTGATAACTCACTTTAGCTTTTTCATATCCCTAGTGATATTGACTATCTTCATGTGTTTATTTGCTACCCACGTATGTTCTTTGGTGAAGTGACTGTTCAAGTCTTTTGCCTTTTTTTTTTTTTATATTTAGAGAGAGTGAGATAGAGAGTGAGACACACAGAGAGAGACAGAGAGAAAGAGACAGAGAGGGAGAGACAGAAAGAGAGAGAGAGAGAATTGGCATACTAGGGCCTCAGCCACTGCAACTGAACTCCAGATGCTTTCACCACCTAGTGGACACATGTGACCTTGCTCTTGCCTCACCTTTGTGCATCTGGCTAAGGTGGGATACAGAGAGTTGAACATGGGCCTTTAGGCTTTGCAGGTAAGCTCCTTAACCACTAAGCCATCTCTCCAGCCCTCTTTTGCCTTTCAATATTACTGTGCTTTTTTTTTTGTTTGTTTGTTTTTCATGGTAGGGTCTCACTATAGCCCAGGCTGACCTGGAATTCACTCTGTAGTCTCAGGGTGGCCTTGAACTCACGGTGATCCTCCTGCCTCTGCCTCCCGAGTGCTGGGATTAAAGGCGTGCGCCACCACGCCCGGCCTCTGTGCTTTTTTTTTTTTTTTTTGAGGGTCTTGCTCTAGCCCAGGCTAACTTGGAATTCACTATATAGTCTCAGGCTGGCCCTGAATTCATGGTGATCCTCCTATCACGGCCTGCTGGGTGCTGGAATTAAAGGTGTGCACCACCAATGCCCAGCCCACTCCCCCCACTTTTTAAAATGTATTTTTGAGGCGGGCTTCCATTCTAGCTCAGACTGATCTAGAATTCACTCTGTATTCCCAGGCTGACCTTAAGTGTTTCTGTACAGTATTGTTGCAGGCATACGATTCGTGGACTATTTTTTCAGTCTGTTGTCTCTTATTTTCTTAGCACTGTCTTTGAAAGAGAAAAAAACTTAATGTTTTGAAGTCTCATTTGCCAATTTCTCTTTTACAGATTGTCATTTTGGTCTCATATCTAAGAAATTTCTGCCTTATCCAAGGACACAGTGAATTTCTTCTATGTTTTCTTCTAAAAGCTTTGTAGTTTTAGTGTTTGCATTTAGACCTATGATTCATTTTAAGTTGATTTTTGAAAATGATGCAAGGTGTGGATTGAAGTTCACATCATTGTTTTCAAGGCAGGGTCTCATTCTAGCCAAGGCTGACCTAGAATTCACTCTGTAGCCCCAAGCTGGCTTCCAACTCTTGGAAATCCTCCTACCTCAGCCTCCTAAGTGCTGGGATTAAAGGTGTGCACTATATGCCTAGCTTGAAGTTCATATTCTTGTATATGGACAGTGAATTGGTCCTATATCATGTGTTGAAGATTATCTTTTCTACACTGAATTTCATTTGGAACATTGCTGAAATCAGTTGTTTATACATATGTGGGTTTACTTCTACATTCTGTTTTCTCTTTCAGGGAACTATATTATTACATCATATTTTTAAAATATTTTGTTTTTATTCTTATTTATTTATTTGAGAGAGAAAGGGAGAGAGGGGGGAGAGAGAGAGAGGAGGATAGTGAGAGAATGGGCTTTCCAGGGCCTCCAGCTGCTGCAAACGAATTCCAGACGCATGTGCCACCTTGCGCATCTGGCTTAAGCAGGGTCTTGGGGAATCGAACCTAGGTCCTTTGGCTTTGCAGGCAAGCTCCTTAACCACTAAGCCATCTCTCCAGCCCCAGTGTATGTTTTTTAATACTTAAAAACTTTTTTATTTGAGATAGAGAGAGAGTGAATGGGCTCACCAGGGCTTCCAGCTACCGCAAATGAACTCCAGACGCATGTGCCACCTTGTGCATCTGGCTTTCGTGAGTCCTGGGGAATTGAACCTCCGTCCTTTGGCTTTGTAGGCAAGTGCTTTAACCACTAAGCCATCTCTCTAGCCCACAGCATATCTTGATAACTATAGTTATATAGCGAAATATTTTGTCAAGAACTTTCATTTATGAACATATTGCAAATTGGTCATTTTCCCATCAGGTTATACTCTTATGTCCCCTCTCCCTCTCCCCCATTCCGCTTAGGGCCCTCCTCAGTGGACTTATCAGTAATCACTCTGGGGTCATGTATGCATCAGTCAGTCCCCGTCAGGGAGCAGGACAATGCCTCAGAGTTGTATAGCAAATCTTGAGATCATGTAGTGTTAACCCCACAGCTTTGTTCTTCCTTTAGAAACCTGTTTGGGTTTTTCTTGGTCATTTGTATCTCAGTATGAATTTTAGAGCCAGCTTATCTATTTCTAAGGCAAAAGCCTGCCAGGAGTTTGAATAGGATCACATGGAATCTATACATTGATTTGAGGAGAACTAACACTTTGAATTTTGCAACTCACGAACACAGACTCTCTCTCTCTCCCTCCATTTATTTAGGTTTACTTAAAATTTTCTCATCTATAAATTTCAGTTTTTAAGACGTTAATATATTTCTTTCTCAGATTTATTCCTAAGTATTTCCTATTTGTTTATGTTATTGTAGGTGGTATCTTTAAATGTTCACTTCTGATTGTGCATTGTGATCTAGGGCTATAATTGATTTTTTTTTGCATATTGATCTTATATCTTGCAACTATGCTAACTTGTTATTGATTCTGGTAGGGATTTGATTTGTAGATTCCATTAGATTTTCTATATAGGAGAAAATACCACTTATACCTAAAGATTAGATGCTCTTATTTCTTCTCTTAGCCTGACTGCACAGGCTAGGACCTCCAATTTAATACTGAATAGAAGGAGTGCGAATAGACATTTTTGCTTTGCCCCTGATCTTAGTGGGGCAAAGTATTCTGTTTGACCCCATTAAGTATCACATTAGCTGTAGTTTTTTCAAAGATTTTTCTTTTTCAAGCTGAAGAAATGCCTTTTATCCATACCTTGCTGTTTTCTTTTCTGTAAAAGAATGTTGAATTTTGTCAAATTATTTTCCTACATCTATTGAAGTGATCACATTTATTTAAATATCAATTAAAAATTAATTTTGTGAGTCACAATGGTTGATTTTCAGATGTTAAACCTAATATTTGTGTTTTTTAAAAAAATTTATTTATTAGAGTCAGAGAGAGAGGGACAGAAAGAAAGAGAGAGCGAGAGTGAGAATGTGCATGCCAGGGCTTTCAGCCACTGTGAGTGAACTCCAGATACTGTGTCCCCTTGTGCATCTGGCTAATGTGGGTCCTGGGGAATTGAACCTGGGTCCTCTGGCTTTGCAGGCAAGCACCTTAGCCACTAAATCATCCCTCCTGCCCTGTTTATTTATTTTTTTAAATAAACTCCACTTGGTCATGATGTATTTCATCCTTTTTTGTGTATCACTGAATTTTACTTGCTTAAGTAAATTTTTGTTTAGGATTTATATATTTCTATTTGTATGGATATTGGTGGGTGGTTTTCTTCTCTGCGATGTTTTCAGTTTTGGCATGAGAATAATGTTAGCCTCATAGAATGAATTGGAGACATGTTTCAGATTTCTAAGGGTTTGTATAGACTTAGTAGTTGTTCCCTCCAAAATGGCTAGTGGATTTAAATCCTCTTGTATCAGGTGAAGCCACCTGGGCTAGGGTGTTTGTAGCAGTTACTTTCTCATTGCTGGGACAAAACAACCGGCCAGAAGCAGCTCATGGGAAGACGGGGTTTATTTCAGTTTACAGTTTCAAGGAGAAGTTTCATCATAGCAGGAAAACCACGACAGGCCAGGATAAGAAGCCTGGGTCACTTCTCCACACCAGCAGGAAGGAAGGAGCCTGGAGAGCTCATGGCCAATACACAGTGGGCGGGGCTAATAAGCCACAAGAACTGCCCCTAGTGACACACCTCTCCCAGCAAGGCTCCACCTCCCAAAGCTCCAGTCGCTGGGGGTTGAGTAAGAGGCTTAATCACAAACACATGAGGCCACAGTTTTCTTTGTGGAGATTTAAAATATTTATTTATTTATTTGTAAGGGAGAGAGAGAGAAAAAGAGAGAGAGAGAGAGAGAGAGAGAGAGAGAATGTTAGAGCTTCTTGTCACTGCAAATAAACTCCAAAGGCATGCATCAGTTTGTGAATCTGGCTTTACATGGGTACTGGGGAATAGAACCAAGGCCATGTTAGCCCATCAGGCTTTGCAAGCAAGCCTTTAATCCCGAGTTATCATTCCAGTCTCCTTTGTGAAGACTTTTCTTTTTTGAGGTAGGGTCTCATTCTAGCCCAGGCTGACCTGGAATTCACTATATAATCTTAGGGTGGCCTCAAACTAACAGTGATCCTCCTACCTCTGTGTGCCCCACCATGCCCATCTTATGGAGATTTTTAAGACTAAAAATTCAACTTATTTTTATATATAAGTCTATTCATGTTGTCTGTTTCCTCTTGAGTGAGCTTTGGTATTTTGTGTCTTTCACTGAATTTGTCACTTTATCTAAGTTACCACAATATTGTTTATACTATTCCCTTTCTCTCTCTCTCTATGTGTGTGTGTGTGTGTGTACACGTATGTATGTAGTGTTATCATTTCTCTCATTTCCATTGGTAGGTTTTATATTTTCTGTTTTTCTTAGCAACCTAAATAGAGATTTATTGATTTTATTATGTTCCTTGCTTTTTTTCTAATGTTTTTCTGTTTTTTATTTATTTATTTTTTATTTGGTTTCAGGTTTCTAGTTCTCCCATTCTTCTTACTTTGGGCTTAATTTGCTCTCCTTTTTAATTTCTGAATGTAGATGTGTGTCTAACTTTCTAAGTGCTGCTTTAGCTGAATCCACATATTTTCATGTTATATTTCTATTGTTGTTCAGTTCAAAAATAGTTTTGATATTCTCAGATTCTTAGCTCTTCTCTTCACTCTGGGGTTTCTAGAAAGCTCTGTCTGAGTCCGCCCTTCCTTTTCATGTTCTGGAAACTCAATAAGTGGGAAAACAACATGGTTTATCTTATTTTTTTAATCTTAATTTTCAAGGTAGGGTCTCACTCTAGCTCAGACTGACCTGAAATTCACTATGTAGTCTCAGGGTGGCCTTGAACTCATGGTGATCCTCCTACCTCAGCCTCTAGGGTGCTGGGATTAAAGGCATGGGCCACCACACCGGGCCTGTCTTACTTATTTTCTGTGATTTAGAGAACTGTCCATTTCTTGGTGCCCAGTTTCTGTTGTGTATGTGAAACTATTGTTTTGTTATACCCAGATCGTGGAGTCTCCAAAGACCACCAAGACAGTCAGACACCTATGCAATAGCAAATAGCTTTATTTTGGGCTTAAGCTTGGGCTCCAGACTTTACCAATGCAGTGGGTCTGTCCAAGAGCCCCAAATGGCATCTGGGAGGAGCTTTTATTAGTTCAAACAAAGAAAGGGGGAATTTTCAACGTAGCAGTTACATGATTGGTTGACATTTAGCAAGAGTGTATATGTTGCAAGCTGATTGGTTACATAGTAGCTGAGAAACATTAAGCAAACTTATCTATAGTCACAAGAGCCACAGGAATGTATAACATTTACTTGGTCCTTTTTGATTGGCCCATTACAGGGATTATTTTGGGTACTGAGCAGTTTGTGGTTGTTTTTCCCAGTAACTGCAAAGTGCTGTGTCAGTAATTTGGGCCCCACAGGGAAACAGAAACTTAGGCCTATTAATATAATTAAAGCCTGTCATGGCGTTACTTTGGTTTGGGCTCTTCAGTTTCACATATTTCCTGGTGCATTGGGTTATTTCAAATAAATGAATTCTATCAAATATTAACCAAATAATAATATTTTTTTCAAAATATATTTTAGGAAAGAGGTTGAGAGAGAGAGATGGGTTTTCCAGAGCCTCTTGCCACTGCAAACTCCAGTTGCATGCACCACTTTGTGCAGTTTTATAATGGGTACTGGGGCATTGAATTGGGCTGTTAGGCTCTGCAAGCAAGCACCTTTAACTGCTGATCCATCTCCCCAGCCCCCAGAACAGTAATTTTAAGGCGATATAAATTCTTCCTAGATATAGAAGATAGAATATTCAAACAATGTTTATGACTCTTGTGAAACCTTGATTAAAGAGAAAAACCAGACAGGACTGGATGACAAAGTCAAAATTCCAAACAGAACAGTAGCAAACAGAATCCCATAGTGATGGGTGTATTAGTCAGGGTTCTCTAGAGGAACAGAAGCTGCTAGAATGAATTATTATAAAAAGGGAATTTAGAGTTTTGAAGAAAATAAATGAATAAATAAATAAAATAAAAAGGGAATTTGGATCCGACCTCTGGGTTGCAGACCTGCTGTACCAGCTTTCTTCTTTTTCTTTCTTTTTTACCCAATAAAACTTTGTCTCACATTCTGTGAGTCGATGGTCTTACTTGTGCAACACTGGACCCCATAACGTCTGGGGGGCTCACCCTAGGTCCACATTTCAAGACCCCTCTCCCTGGCTCTGGGGCCACTGAACCAGGGAAGGATGCTTAATCTTGGCCTGAAACCAGATCTCCATCCGTTTGCATGTTCCTGGCTTTGGAATTGGTAGCAAGCCACTGACAGGGAACTTTTGCCTAGGACTGCAGGCCCTTCCTTTATGGGCTCTGTGACAGAGTTAGGATCAAGAGATGCCATATTGGGATGTTGGAAGGGCCCCCACCAGATCATCCTAGCCACTCCAACGGCCATGAGGGTGGAGGGGACAAAACAGAAGAGGATTAAACGTACTTTTTATGAAACAAGGGGGCCTATGTATGGCTTTAGGTAAAACTTGTTGCTTTTATGTCAATCAATCAGGAATAATCCGAAATACACTGGCTTTAGTTAGAGAAAATCTCAAAGAAAGGGAACTTCAGACACAGGCCACTAGTAATTGGTTTCAGTAGAAGGAAAGAAGGGGCTCTTTTCACCCAGAGCTTCCTTATATAAAGTCCCCCTGTGAGAGGGGGGCCACCTGCTCTGGGGGAAGGGCTCACTCTGGGGGAAGGATTTCCTCTTTCAGTTAATCCTTCCTGGAAGCAACCTCAGGGACCTACCCGAAAGGGGTTTCTGTGGATTACTAAACAGATCAGGTTGACAACACCTTCATCATCACAGTGGGTAAAACAGAATGCTTATAATATCAGTGCTTAGAAGGTAGAGACTGGCCAGCCTATTTGGTGAACAACAGGCCAATGAGAGACCTTGTCTCAAAAAAAGTTGCTTGGCTATTTCTGAGGAGTGAATGACATGCATGGTCGTCCTCTAGTCTCCACATGCACACACATAGGTGTGTACCTTTACACACATGAACAGGTATACACACACACACACACACACAAGCATGCATAAATAAAAGAACTGGGGAGATGGCTCAGCAGATAAGAGCACTTGTCATAAGCACGAGGACCTGAGAGGGCCTGAGTTTGATTCCTCGGGACCTACATACATGGCTGGGTGTGGCCATGAATGTCTGTAACCCTGGTCTTGCGGGGAGCAGAGATGGGAGAATTGCTGGGGCTCCTGAAAACTACAGCTCAACATTCAGAGAGACTCTGTCTCAAGGAAATACGCAGATGAGTGATAGAGGAAGGAGACCTGACATCCTCCTCTGGTCTTCAGGCACCCGCGAACACATCTGCACATACATGTACATATACCACACACACACACACACCACCACCACCACCACCTCCACCACACATACTAACATGGGGGAAAAACCTCCCAAAGACCTGAAGGACTGGCACGTGGGAAAAGAAAAAGTTGGATTTTCTTCATGCAGCAGTGAGCACCCTGCCTGCCGTGAGCCTCTCTCATTGCTGTCAGCTGTATCCTCCATCCCTGTCACCAATCCTCCAACCTGTCATTCAATCCACACCGCTCTCCTGGGCCCCCCAGACTCCAGCTTCTCGTCTTCTCCATTCTATAGTGAAACCCTTTCTGATTTGGAGTTCAAGGCTGGACAGATGGCTTAGCAGTTAAGACACACTTGCCTACAAAGCCCAAGGACCCAGGTTCGATACTCCAGTTACACACATCAGCAACATGCACAAGGTGGCGCATGCGTTCGTTTGCAGTGGCTGGAGGCCCTAGAGCACCCATTCGCTCTCTTTCTGTCTGCCTGTCTGTCTCTCTTTCTTTCATAAACAAATAAATAGCTTGGAGTTGGACCAGTCAAGGTCTAACAGCTGGTATACACCTTGAATGTTTAAAACATTCTCATGCATGCAGAGAATTTGTTACACAAGTAGAAAGAAAAGGCTGAGAAATGAAATGGGGCAGTGGCATACCTCAAATGACTGACAGCACCCCAAGTTGGAGGACCCAGAAAGGGAGAGAGCTGGAAGCACTGGGGAGTGGCCTGGCAGGAGCCAAGGGAATACAAGAGCCACAGCACCTGCTGGAGATGCCGTCAAAGCAGGGAAGAGAGAAAGCAGCCTGGTTCCCCTCTCCATCCCCCTCCGGCTTCCTGCCTGTGCTCCTTGATAGCCCGCAGTGCCCTACCACTACCAACTTCCGGCCACTACTCCTTGACCCCTAGAGATTTCTCCACTTTCTCCACAGCACCACAGGCTGGTGACCAGCCTTTAAGACGTGAACCTTTGGGAGACACTTAAAACCCAAACCAGGGCAGGAGAGATGGCTTAGCAGTTAAGGTGCTTGCCTGCAAAGCCAAAGGACCCACGTTCAATTCCTCAGGGCCCACATAAGCCAGATGCACAAGGAGTGAGGGGAGACACACCCATCTGGAGTTTGCAGCCACCAAAAGCCCTGGCATGCCCATTTTCTCTCTATATATCTGCCTATTTCTCTCTCTCAAATAAATAAATAGAAATAAATCCTAAAAAAAAAAAAATCCAAACCCTAGCAGAGGAGCAATCCTTGTTCTGAATTTTGGAGGATGAAATGGGTACTTTAGGTGGCTGAGTAAGAAGAGAATTACAAACGGGGGAAGAACATGGACTACAGCCTGGAAGAGGGGGAACATGATGAATTTTGGGAATTTCAGGTTATTCAGTATGGCTGGAGCCCTAGATGTGAAGGTAGCACCTTTATTAAAAGACTGGATATAAAATAAAACATGTGAATGGATTTTATGTGGAGTGAGGAGGGAAGGTGGTGATGGCACTCAGTGTCATGGTCATGGAGCTTGCCCAGGCTTTGGGATGCCAAGGATGAGAAGGAGTCTGGGAAATGGTTGCATGTATGAGCCATAATCTTAGGGAACTAGGCTAGTCTGAAGATGTTGACTTGCAGATCTGTGGAGGTTGGTCAAAACTTTGGAGGTCTGTGTGGCTATTCTGTGGACATTGTGCCAAGTAAGGCAGTATTATGCAGAAAGTGTGTCCCTTGGAAATAACACCCCTTAGGTAGCAGATAGAGGAAGTAGAGTCAGAAGAGCTGGGGGAGGAGCCAGGAGCAAGCTCTGTAGACCCAAGGGAGCCATCTCTTTCTTGCTGGACTCCTGACCAATACAAGGGTCAAATGAGCTCACTTGGTTTGGCAGTGAGGAACTCATGAATGAGAGCTATGTCTAGGAAAAGGTGGTGTGGAAACCAGGATACAGTGGACCAAGGAGTGATTGGCAGGTGAGAAAATGAAGTGAGGGAGGATAAGCTGGTTTTCAGAGGAGGCTGACTATGAAAGATGGCCACTGTGAATACATTTTTTTGTGTGAATATCTTTTTCATGTCTCTTAGGTTTTTTTCATTTCTCTAGGCACTCGGAATAAAATTGCTAAATTATATTAATTAAATTATGTGAACTACGTTTCACATTTTCAGAAACTGCTGAACAGTTTTTCTAAAGTGGCTGCGCTAATTTCCATTTTCACCCACAATGTAGAAAGTTCCCAATTTCTCCACATCTCATCAAAACACTGATCTTGTCTACATTTTTTTTTTCTTCAGTTTTCCGAGGTAAGGTCTCACACTAGCTCAGGCTGACCTGGAATGCACTATGTAGTCTCAGGGTGGCCTCGAACTCTCGGCGATCCTCCTACCTCTGCCTCCCGAGTGCTGCGGTTAAAGGCGTGCGCCATCATGCCCGGCTTGTCTAAATTTTTGACACCTACTAGCCGTCCTAAGGAAGTGTGAAGTGGAATCGTGGTGTGGTTTTGACTTAGATGTCTCTAATGATTATGATGCTGAGCAACTCTTCACGTGCTCATTGACCATTTGTATACCTTCTTCAGAAAAGTGTCTGTTGAAACCATTTTCCCACTTAAAAACTAGGTTATCTTCTTATTATGGATCTGGAAGAGTTCTTTTTTTTTTTCTTCTCAAGGTAGGGTCTCACTCTAGCCCAGGCTGACCTGGAATTCACTATGGAGTCTCAGGGTGGCCTCGAACTCACGGCGATCCTCCTACCTCTGCCTCCCGAGTGTTGGGATTAAAGGCGTGCACCACCACACCTGGCCTGGAAGAGTTCTTTATCTACTCTGGGAATTGTCACATACATAATTGGAAACATTTTCTTCCATTATGTGAGTTGTCACTTCATGTTGTTTATGGTGTGCTTGGAAGATTTTTTTTTTAGTTAAAAGTTTTTTTTTTTTTTTTTTGGTTTTATGAGGTAAGGTCTCATTCTAGCCTAGGCTGGCCTGGAATTCACTATGTAGTCTCAGGATGGCCTCGAACTCACGATAATACTCCTACCTCTGTCTCCCAAGTGCTGGTATTAAAGGTGTGTGTCACCACACCCAGCCCTTTAAAGTATTTTTATTTATTTATTTTCAAGCAGAAACAGACAGACATGGGGGAGGGCGGAATGGACATGCCAGGGCTTTAGCCACTGCAGATGAACTCCAGATGCATGCGCCACTTTGTGCATGTAGCTTTACATAGGTATTGACTAGCACCAGGTTGTCAGACTTTGCTGGTGGGCACCCTAACCACTGAGCAATCTCTCCAGACCAAGTTTTTTTTTTTCTTATTTTTATGGAGTCTAGTTTATGTATTTTCTCTTTTGCTACTTGGTGTGAATTGAATTATGTTCTCTTAGACTTCATATTTTGGACACCTAAGCCCCTCATGTGACGGAATTTGGAGGTGGCGCTTTCAGAGGTTATATGACTGAGAGGAGGGTGTGACAGCGAGGCTCTCATGAAGGGATTAGCGCCAAGATCCTT
The DNA here is from genome assembly GCA_036346955.1 of Dipus sagitta. Classification (NCBI taxonomy): domain Eukaryota; kingdom Metazoa; phylum Chordata; class Mammalia; order Rodentia; family Dipodidae; genus Dipus; species Dipus sagitta. Next base: position 20,317,722 of record CM070780.1, read on the forward strand.
GTCTTGTTCCTGATTTTTGGGGAAAAGGGCATTCAGTATTTCTCTATGAAAATATGTTAGCTGTGAGTATTCTTTTAAGTATCCTTTATCTTGGTGAGGAAGTTGTCTTCTGTTCTTTTCTGAGTAATTATACCATGAAAAGATTTTAGATTTTGTGAAATGTGTTTTCTTAGTCTATTGAGAAGATCACGAGCCTTTAGATCTTTGTTTATATAGTGAATCACACTGATTAATTTTCTAATGTTAAGCCATCCTTTCATTCCTAGGATAAATAAAAACTTATCGCCAGTATTTTTTCTCATTACATGTTGTTGGATTCAGTTTGCTGGGACTTGTTAGAATTTTTGCACCTATGTTCATAAGGGATGTTGTCTGTAGCTTTCCTCCTGGGTTATTTGGTATTTGCTTCAACAATGGGGTAACACTGGCCTCACAGGACAGTATGGGAGTATCTACTTGAACTCCTCTATTTTTAATTAATTAATTTATTTTTAGCATTTTTATTTATTTTTGAGAGAGAGAGAGAGAGAGAGTGAGGGAGAGAGCAAGCGCACCAGGGCATCCAGCCACCTCAAACAAACTTCCAGTGCATGAGCCCCCTTGTGCATCTGGCTTACATGAGTCCTGGGGAGTTGAACTTGAGTCCTTTGGCTTTGCAGGCAAGCATCTTAACCACTAATCCATCTCTCCAGCCCTGAACTCCTCTATTTTAAATAAATATTTTATTTACTTACTTATGAGAGAGAAGGAGTGAGAGACACAGAGAGAGAGAGCCTGAGAGAGCCTCTAGCCACTGCAAATGAACTCCAGACACATACATCACCTTGTGAATCTGGCATTACATGGATATTGAGGAATCAAACCCAGGTCTTTAGGCTTTGTAGACAAGTACCTTAACCACTGATCCATCTCTCCAGCCCTGAACTCTTCTATTTTGTGGAAGAGTTTCGCTAGGATTACTTTAACTTTTCTTTAAAGATTTTGTAGAATTCACCTCTTAAGTTACCTGGCTTGGATAGCTTCAAGAAATTTCAAAACTTATCTTCAAGTTCCAAATGTTTCAAAACCACTTAATTTTTTTGTACCCTTTATGTCTTCAAATTATTTGATCTCAACTCAGTTAACCTTGAACTTGGAAACTGTCAAGCAGCTCATTATTTTTTTTTCTCTCTCTCTCTCCTTGAAATCGCTGCTTCTCTCAGGACATTTATTTTACTTTTGTCTGTACCTCCTGGCTACCACAGTTTGAGTCCCTGACTCCTCATGACCTTCTAGTTTCACTGACCACTGATAACCAATTTGATTTCTAAATCATTGTTCTAAATCCCTGAGAAGAATTTAACTGGCTGTGCCTGAGCCAGGCATCCACACATGTGGATTTTGCTGTGATGGAGGACTGACATCCCATGGTTCACACAGCTGCCTTCTCTGGGGCTGTGGGAGGAGCTGGGACACCAGAAGACATACCCTCAGAAGCAGCCTTGGAGCCAGAATTTGAGTGCAAGTGGTTTATGAACGTGTTCTAAGGGGAATCATCCAGAAAAAGGGGGACCGCAATGCCAGAAGAAGAAGTCAATGAGAGGAGAGAATTCTGGTGAAGTCTGAAACTCTATTTGCTTCCTCCAGAGCTCTGGGGTATGAGTGGCCCTGGAGTGCTCCTTTACCCCACTTTGTCTTTGCCAGGGATGGGGAATAAACCAGAAGATGCTTCTAGACTCCGTCTGTGGCTATGTATATTACAGTTCTAGGGGCCCAAGGGCAAGCCCCTGGAGGAGGTCCCAGGTAACAAAGCACACAGAAGCTGAGATGGGACACCAGTTCTGGACAGGAGAGGGAGGGGAGACTGGTAGGTGTAGTAGTCAGCTCCACAATGCTGGGACGAACATCCAACCACATGCAGTTTAATGGGAGGAAGGGATTTATTTCAAGCGTACAAATCCAGGTGAAGTTCCATCATTGACAGAAACAGCTGCCTTCCATTCATAAATCCAAGCACAGAGAGAAACCACCAACAGCCAGCAAATCCCAAAAGCAGCAAGCTGGGACTCCCCCAGAGCTCAAACCTCCCTGCATGCTTTTGGGCTGGAATTCAGATCTGCCCCCCGCCCCCACCCAGGGACACGCTCCCTGTAGCTGTAGTCTACCTGCTAAGGGCTAAAGCTGCAAACTCAATTTTAATAAAATTCCTGAGTCTATGGGGACATACAGTAGAAGAAGGAGAGAGTCCACTAAAAAGCATGAGAAAGTGCACACCTTTAATCCCAGCACTCAGGAGGCTGAGGTAGGAGGAAGGCCATGAGTTCAAGGCCACCCTGTGACTACATAGTGAATTCCAGATTAGCCTGGGCTAGAGCAAGACTCTACCTTGGAAAACAGAAAACAAAATAAAAAGCATGAGGGCAGGGAGGGGTGATAGAAATCACACGACAGCGAGGGAGGCAGAAAGTACACCACCTCCTTTCTTAGAAAGGTGTTCGTCCCTCCCAGAAACCATACTGATTGGACCAGGTAGCCATTTTGCTCCTTAACGCATGGTGCCACAGAGAGAGATGGGTGAAAGGTTGTGTGGGCAGGGGTGGGTGTGAGAAGAAGAGGTTTCTTCTCTTTGCTTTGGCTTGTGATAAGAAATTCATTTCAGTGATTTAGAGATGCAAAAGTACCCTGAGATGCTGCAAGAGTCCTATGAAGGGAATGAGCTCTGGCCCGGCTCTCAGCCCCCACCACTTCAAACCAGGGATCATGTGCCCTTGTCCTCTGGCTCTGGGGCCATGGTCCCTGTGTTCAATGCCCCGACATTGCTTTTCACGCCGTGCAGGCTGGACTTGCTACCTGTCCAGGATGCCTCAGTCCCCAGGTCATTCCTAGTGCCAGACTCACCACCTTTTCCTTTTCAAAATGGCCTGGAATTCCCTCTTGGATCCCCGAATAACAGAGGTCTCTTTTCTCTTCCTTTAAGAAGCGCATTTCTAAATACATCCCTAGTGTGTGATGGGAGATGCAATGATAGAGTTAATGAGTTTCTGGTGTAAACAATTATAACCTACCATGCAGCTTGGCTTGGTTCTCTCCCACTCACGTGCACTGATTCAGTAATAAACACCCACTCACAGTGCTATTCTCTGAGAAAATACCATACCTTAGCCCTCATGGACAGCAGAGCTACAGCACAGTACACACGTGTATATACACGTACACATTATGCCCACGGGCCTTCACACGCTCAGAAACATTTACCACAGTAAGTGCCCTTGGGGTGTCTTCCCAGACAACATCTTCTTTCTTAGAAAGGGCTGCTGGAGACATGGATGAGGTGCCCGTCTGTACCAGGTGTGCCTCTCTCCCACCAGCCGTGCTAATTGGACCAAGTAGCCATTTATCCTTAAACATAAATACTTTTGGAGATCAACTAGTGGCAGGAAGCAGAAATGAACCCAGGGATTTCTTAGGAATTAGGGGCCCACAGAGCAACACAAGGTCAGGGACATGGGAGGGCCTTACAGAGGAAGGTTAGAACCACAAACTGGGAGCCATCTTCTTTCTTTCTTTTCTTTTTTTTTTTTTTTTTTTTGGTTTTTCGAGGTAGGGTCTCACTCTAGCCCAGGCTGACCTGGAATTCACTATGGAGCCTCAGGGTGGCCTCGAACTCACAGCAATCCTCCTACCTCTGCCTCCCGAGTGCTGGGATTAAAGGCATGGACCACCACGCCCGGCATCTTCTTTCTTTTTCTATCCAGGGCAACAAAAGTTTATTTTCTTCCCCCCGTCAATCTTGCTGAAATATCTGCATTCAGATCACTTAGAGCATGTATTAAAAATTCAGAGCTTTGAATCTCTGGGGATAGAGCTAAGGAAACTACATATTTGGCAGGTGCCCTAGGAGGTCCTTTGGCATGTGAAAGCTTGTGAACCGTAGTGCTACATGGCCTCTCGTGTCAGGTTCTACGAGCTACCTGACTCGGCCCGGCTCACATGCCCTGGTCCCTTGGGCTGCTGCTGTCAAGGTGGGACACGGTTTGGACCTGATCAGAAGATACAGAGTAGAGGAACTGGTCATCTTGTCAATTTACAGTTATAGTGAGATGTTTCAGGTGCCTTATAACAATTTCCCTTTTGCTTAAGTTGGTGCTGGTAGGTTTACTGCAATCAAATATCTCTTAAAGTACAAGTGTCAGAAAGACTCAGGCACACATTCTCTTTCTCTCTCTCTCTCATACACACACACACACACACACACACACACACACACACACACCTGGCATCCTGGACACTGTGGGAGAGGTTTGTTCTGGTAATAATCTCTTTGCAGCTCAGTCAGACTATAAAAAAGGTGGGGACCTTTATTAATTATATATCTTACATTCAATGCAACATAATATTTAATTTAAATAATTGCAGGAGGCGGCTTTGATACTTTGATTCTCTTCCCAGAACAAATGGCTTCTCTCCCTCTCTGGCCTGCTGAGTTGATCTCTCACGATGAAAGACCAACCTGGCCTGTCCCTTTCACAGGATTTTTTTTTTTTTTTTTTTTTTTTTGTTCCAGAAAAGGATGAACTGCTTCCCCAACTGAGCATAAAGCAAGGGCTGCAGTCTCTATGCCAACTTTGAAAAGGAAATGCTAGGGAAATGTATCCCTTTCATTTGTTCTCAACAACGGGTTGGGGGCAGGGGAAGACAAGGCTTTCAGAAGGAGGCTTTTCAGTCCCAGCCAGAGGTGCTGACCAGGGGAGACAGATGTTCTATGCAAATGAGCCCACAGTGGTACGACAGTGGTGGGTTTCATCTTTTGTGTCTCTCTCGCCCCAAATGGACCATTGTCACCACACCTCTGCTCTGTGCCTCGGACCATCAATCTCCCTGGGCGCTCATCCATCATCTCTGTTGGTCATTCTTCATAATGTCCAGGAGGAAAAAAGGTGGTGTGTTGGTGTCAATTCCGAAACACCGTGACTCTAAAAATTTCCTCCAAACCGCCACAAAAAACGAGCCGGGGGGGATTTCTGTTCTGACAAGAGCTTCCAGAGCTCAGGTGGCAACAGGGCTCCAGCCAAGACCGGGTCAGAAGAAGGGAACCTCAGGATCCACCTTCCAGCCGGGTTTCCACACTGATGCAGCTGGCTGAACACATCCCTGGAATTGCCTCTCCTCCCCCTCCTGAAAGACAAAGAGACTTGGCGCAGAATGTAGGTCAGGTTTGTGTCCAAGATTTTTTTTTGTCTTCCTCTTTTTTTTTGAAGACAAAGTCTGGGAAGAACTTGGGGCTGGGAGTGGTTTGGGATAGGGAGAAAAGAATCTTGTCATTTTATTGGATGTCTCCGATGTGTTAGACACCATGGCTGGTGGTGCTGCTTTGATCCTCACAAGTCCCGTGAACTTAGGAGGCTTAACACCCACTTTACAGGTAAGAAAACCAAGCCTGCTGAGAGGTGGTCACTTGCTAAGGATCAACAAGCAGCACAACAGGATTTTAAGCTATATGATGTGACTCCCAAGGGCCTTTCTGTCTCATTATACTTGCTGCAAGATCAAGGTAAGGCGGGGCTTCTCCTTGTCGGGTCTTGTTCCCACAACTCCCACGGGTTCATAGTGGCGGTGGAGGGGCCAGGCAGAACTCTGGGCCTTTTGACTTCCATCATTGTAATGGTTTATATTGATTGTCAGCTTGACCTGACCTCGAATCAACTAAGAAATGAGCCTCTGGGTATGCCTGTAAGGGATTATCTTGATTAAATTAATTGGAATGAGAAGACCCATCTTAACTGTGGGTGGGCACAGTTCCATCGGCTGGGGTCCTGAGCTACATCAAAAGGAGAGAGGGGCTGGAGGGATGGCTCAGTGGTTAAGGCACTTGCCTGTGAAGCCTAAGGACCCAGGTTCGATTCCCAAGTACTCATGTAAAGCAAGGTGCACAAGGTGGCACATGTGTCTGGAGTGCATTTGCAATGGCTAGAGGCCCTCGCATGCCTATTCTCTGTCTGCCTCTCTGTCTCTCAAATAAATAGATGAAAAAATAAATAAAGAGGAGAGAGCTGGCTGAGCGCAGCATCCATCGCTCTGCTTCTCACTGGGGGCTGAATGTGAGCGGGTTCCTCAAGCTCCGGCAGCCGCGCCTTTCCCCTCCACGATGGCTGTAACCTTCACCTAAAAGCTGAAATCAGCCTTCCTTCCCTGAACTACTGCTTGTCTCATATTTGGTCACAGCAACAAGAAAGTGTCCATGGGCCAGGCCACTCTTGGTTGTTCTCTCTCCTACATTTTATTTATTTATTTAAGAGCGACAGAAAGAGAGAAAGAGGTACAAAGAAAGAGAGAGAGAGAGAGAGAATAGGCGTGCCAGGGCTTCTAGCCACTGCAAACGAATTCCAGATGCGTGTACCCCCTTGTGAATGTGGCTAACGTGGGTCCTGGGGAATGGAGTCTCGAACCGGGATCCTTTGGCTTCACAGGCAAGTGCTTAACCGCTAAGCCATCTCTCCAGCCCTCTCTCCGACATTGTTTTTTTCCTTTCCTTTTACCCATTAGATAACTTCCAATCCATCTGAAGTTAAAACAAACAACGGTGATTGCTAAGCATGGTGTCACACGCTTATAATCTCAGCATTCTGGAGGTGGAGACAAGAGGGTGGCAAGTTCAAGGGTAACCTGGGCTACACAGTGAGACTCTGTGTCTACCAAAGCAAAGCAAAAAGAAAGAGAGACTGATTGAGATGGGGACGGGATATGAAGGAGAGTGGAGTTTCAAAGGGGAAAGTGGGGGGAGGGAGGGAATTACCATGGGATATTGTTTACAATCATGGACATTGTTAATGAAAAAAAAAATAAAAAAAGCAAAACAACAGTAATAACAAATATCCTCAACAAACACAAAAGTAAATTTCCTTGTCGTTCCTCCACTTGCAGCCACTATATTCTCTTGAAAGACTGGCACGTTCTCTTACCAGCTGAGCTGAAAAATGTCATCCTTGAACCAAAGCCACACCCCCACCACACTCTCTACATCCATTTCAAACTGGCTTCCTCTCTTAGTGCTCCACAGTAGGCAAACCACCGTGTCACTGATGGCCTTCTTGCCATGAGACTAAACACATTTTTTAAAATTTTTATTTATTTATTTGAGAGCGATAGAAGAGAGAAAGAGGCAGATAGAGAGAGAAAGAGAGAGAATGGGCGCGCCAGGGCCTCCAGCCACTGCAAACAAACTCCAGATGCGTGCGCCCCCTTGTGCATCTGGCTTACGTGGATCCTGGGGAATCGAGCCTTGAACCGGGGTCCTTAGGCTTCACAGGCAAGCGCTTAACCGCTAAGCCAGCTCTCTAGCCCACTAAGCACGTTTTTATCCATTCTCACATTACCTTGATTCTCAGCAGAGTCACTATGGATGTTTCAGAACTCTTCAAACCTCCTTTCTCTTTTCTTTGCATTCTCTTCTGACCTCTTGGTGACCCCCTCTCCCCTCTCCCTGTCACGCTCCAACACACGTTCAAGTGTCCCGGTTGTCAGTATCTGGTCTCATCCTCATTCTGCACTTGCTCTTCAACCTCACCCACTTCCCTGGCTTCTAAACCTCCTGTGGTGGTTGGAATGAAATGTCCCCCAAGGGCTTAGGTGTTTGGGATGTTTGGTCCCCAGCTGGTGGCAGTTTGGGAAAGTGGCAGAGCCTTTGGGAGGTGGAGCCTTGAAAGAGAAGGGGTGTCACTCAGGCGGACATTGATGCTTATCACCCAGACTACTTTGTTCTTCTGCTGCTGTGACAAAATGTGACGTCCTGCCACTGCTCTGCCATGCTTTCCCCAGCATGATAAAACTTCCCCTCGAAACTATAAACCGGATTAAACCCTTTCTTCCTATAAGCTTCTTCTGGTTGGGTGTTTCGTCCTAGCAATGAGAAGGTAATTGTAACACCTCCATATTCATGTCTACACCCTAGTTAATCCTCATGAGCTCTGAATCCAAGTGTCCAACTGGCACTCAAAGGGTTGACAAATTTTATTTATTTTTCTTTAATTGATCAAATGATATACACAGGCTATTCCTGGGAGGGCGAAACAAGTGGGTGGTCAGCTGTAAGCAGGGCCATGTCGCTGTGTCATTACAGCAGAGAAAAAGGAGGAGAGTCAAGATCCATTGATGAGTCAAGAAGACAGGGCTGGAGAGATGGCTTAGCAGTTAAGGTACTTGCCTGCAAAGCCAAAGGACCCAGGTTTGATTCCCCAGGACCCACGTAAGCCAGATGCACAGGGTGGCACATGTGTCTGGAGTTCATTTGCAGTGGCTGTAGGCCCCTGGTGCGCCCATTCATTCTTTCTCTCTCTCTCAAGTAAATGAATAAAAATAAAAATAAATATATTTTTAGGGGCTGGAGAGATGGCTTAGCGATTGGGTGCTTGCCTACAAAGCCAAAGTACCCAGGTTTGATTCCCCAGTACCCATGTAAGCCAGATGCACAAGGTTAGCACATGCATCTGGAGTTCATTTGCAATGGCTAGAGGCCCTGGTATGCCCATTCTCTCTTGCAAATAAATAAATAAAATATTTTTAAAATATGTTTTTTAAAAAAGAAGATAAATGACAGCCCACCATGAGACTCACCACCTCTTCCACATCTGCCAGAGCCCAGGAGAACCTGCAGTGGAAGCAGCACCATGAACACTGCTCTCACTGCTAGCCTGACAACCACGTCCAGGGTGGTGGTGGCAGACACAGTGATTAGTCAAAACCCATTGAAGCAGAAACCCAGAGGCTACAGAGAACTCAATACTAAATCAGACTGTCAAAGGGGGCAGAAAGATTGTAAGAGTGGGTAGGAATATTCTCAGGCATGGTCCCCCCACTACCTCATAGGGACTGACTGAGGCCTTCATGACCCCATTGTGAATACCATAACCCCATTGAGGAGGGCCCCAGGATAACAGGACCAGGGGCAAGGGGATAAAGAGTATAATCTATTATAATATAATGTAAAATAAATAAAAAACAATGTAGCTGGCTCTTTGTACCTGTGGGTGCTACATTTGCAGATTCCAACAACCAGATTGAAAATCTTATTTAAAAAAAAACAAACCCTGCACCTGTACTGAACATGGACAGATATTTTTCTTGTTATATTCCCTGTAGTACAGTATGACAATAATTTGCATACATTTACATTCTGTTAGTTATGATAAACAATCTAGAGGTGATTTAAAGTATATGGGAGGATGTATGTAGGATATGCAAATGTTATGTCATTTTATATAAGGGACATGAGCATTCATGAATTTTAGTATCTTTGAGGGGGTTCTGGAACAATCCCCTATGGATTCCAAGAGATGACTATAACTTAGATTTTGTGACCTAAATAATGTCTTCTGCAACTATTCAAGTCTACCACCCTAATGCAGATTCAACCATGAACAATATAAGAACAATTGAGCATGGCTCTGTCCCAGTAACATTTTTCATGGGCATTGCAGTTAGAATTTTATATAATTTTCATGTGTCAGGAAATATTATCCTCCTTTTAATTTTTCCAAATGAATTGGATTTTATATAATTTCTCCATGGCAGAAAAAGATGTTCATCATTTGTTTTTTTTTCCATCATTAAAACTTCTAAATTTTATGTAAATTCACATCATAAAAATTATTCTCCATTTAATTTTTTTCAACCATTTTAAAATGGTAAAACCAGATGGCCAGCCAGATGTGGTCTGCGGCCTGTTGTTTGCTTCTGCCTACGCCCGTGTTAGTTCACTAAATCATCCCCTAGGACATCTCACATCAGTGTATGCAGCTTTAGACTTGTATATAACTCTGGACTTGAACCTACAGATCTAAGTATCCCAGGCTCAGGAAGAAAACTTTCATAGCTGCTTGGCACAAGAAGTCTGGAACTTGTCCTTAATTAGTCCTTTTTTCCCTTGCTCCTTCCCTCCCAGTGTCTCTCTTTTTTTTTTTTTTAATTTATGAAAGAGAGAGAGAGAGACAGAGAGAGAGAGAGAGAGATTGCATGCCAGGGCCTCTATCCACTGCAAACAAACTCCAGACACATGCACCACCATGTGCATCTGGCTTCACGTGGGTACTGGGGAATTGAACCTAAGTCCTTAGGCTTCACAGGCAAGTGTCTTAACTGCTAAGCCATCCCTCCAGCCCCCAAGTCATCTCTCCAGCAGCCCCCTCTCAGTTTCTAATCCCTCAGTCCTGCTGATTCTCTTTCTTAAATACGTGTAGCAGGGTCCCATTGAGAACTCTCCCTGTGGTTTTCATCCTGGAAGCTTTGAGTTGTCTCATTCTTTCATTTCCTTCATAGTTTTTTTTCTCAAATGAATCTGTATCAGTCAGTTTTCTGTTGCTATGACAACAGAGATGAGGCTGAGTAATATATAGAGAAAATGTTGATTTAGCTCATAGTTTTGGAGGTTCAAGGGTATGGTGCTGGCTTTGGCTCAGCCCTGGTGAGGACCTCCTAGCAGATGACATAACAGCGATAGGAGGGCCTGCAGGAAGAAGAGATAGCAAGGTGAGACAGGAAGCTAGAAAGATGGCAAGGGGCCTGCTGTCGTCATTGTCTTCTTATTGGCATCCTCTTGTTTCCTCCTCCTTTTCCTTTTCTATTTCTTTTTTTTTTTGTCGTTTTTTGGGTTTTCAAGGTACAGTCTCACTCTAGCCCAGGCTGACCTGGAATTCACTACATACTCTCAGGGTGGCCTCGACCTCATGGCGATCCTCATACCTCCACCTCCTAAGTGCTGGGATTAAAGTCGTGCGCCACCATGCCTGGCATCTTCCTCCTTTTATTCCTCCTCTTTCTCCGCCTCTCCCTCTTCTACTTCTGCCTCCTCTCCTCCTCTTCTTCCTTTTCTCCCTTCTCTTCTTCCTTTTCCTTTTCCTCTTCCTCCTCTCTTATTTTTCTTCTCCTTCCTCTCTCTTCTCCTATTCCTCCTCTTCTTCCTTCTTCACCTCTTCTTCTCTCCCTCCCCTCCTCCTCTGTCTCCTCTTCTATAACAGTCTCTCTCTTTGTCCTTACTTCCTATGAATAGACCATAACTTTTTTCATGTTAGTGTTTATTGTCTGTCTCTCATCACTAGAATGCCAGCTCTAGAAAGACAGGGATTTTTTTTCTTTCAAAGGACAGTCAAGTACCACTTTAGTTTTTATTAAAAATGTGCTTAGGGCCTGAAGAGATGGCTTAGTGGTTAAGGCACTTGCCTGAGAAGGCTAAGGACTCATGCTTGACTCTCCAGATCTTACGTAAGCTAGACACACACGGCGCTGTAAGCGTGCAAGGTCACACACGTGCACAGGATGGCGCATGCATCTGAAACTCAATTGCAGTGGCTGGAGGCCCTGGCACATCAATTCTCTCTCACTCAGAAAAAATACAAAAAAATATGTTTAAGCCAGGCGTGGTGGTGCACGCCTTTAATTCTAGCTCTTGGGAGGCAGAGGTAGGAGAATCACTGTGAGTTTGAGTGGCAGCCTAGGGACTACATAGTGAATTCCAGATCAGCCTGGGCTAGAGTGAGACCCTACCTCAAAAATACAAAAAAAAAAAAAAAAAAAAAGTTTAAGCTACCTCAAAAATACAAAAGAATTTAAAACAATAAAGACATGTATTTACTTAATTGATTTCTTTCTTATAAAAATTTATTTACATTATTTGCTTCCATTTTGATAGTTCCACACATGTATATGACGGATATTGATTTTATTCCTTCCAATTAACATTCTTCTTCCTCATTAACCCCTATCTTATTTTCAGGCTTTTTATTTTTTTAAACTCATTGAGTTAAATTACGGTTGCTTGCATGATCGTGTGCGTGTGTGTGTGTGGGGGGGGTTATTTACTGCAGAATGGGAATGGACAACTTGCCAGTGGCCCCACCACTGACGAACCTGACTCCTCCTTTCCCAGCAGCTATTAGTTGCGATTAGCTACTCTGAGGGTGTGGGGGGTCTCTTGTATTCGCCCACCATCAGTGGAGAAATCCTGACAGGCTCAATTCACAGATGCTGTGACTTCATTAATGTGACGGCCATGTCTATCCAGGAGACAGTATTTCACAGCCTCTCCCTGCTATCCTCTTGCTCTTAGCATTCTTTCTGTCCCCTTTTCCACGAGCTTTGCAGAGCCTCGGAGGGGTGGTTGAGACGAAGGACAGTGATTTTTATCTGTTTTGCTCACTGACGTGCCTAATACCCGGGCCAGTGCCTGGTGACATAGAAGGTGCTTAACTAGCATGCGTTGGACCAGTAAGTGTGTCGGAGGCTGAGATTCCTTCATGGGGAGTGGAGATGGTCCCTCAGTGCTGCGAATGATACTTTTCCTTTAAGGCAGTGGCTCGTGGTCTTGGATACATGCTAGAATCATCTGGGAGCTTTGCGTACCTCCCTGCCCAGGCTAAGTCCAGACCCAATAAATCAGATGTTCTGGGGATGAGAACTCTTCAGGTCACTGCAAAGTTCAGCCAAAGTTAAGAATCATGGTTTTAAAGTGATGGAAATTCCAATGGCTAGAAAAGCAAGACTCCCTTTGACGAAAGCCAGGCTTTGTGGGGGGAGAAAAAAAGCATTTGTGGGCTCTGCGGATCCCCGGCTTAGGTGACTGGGTGTCTGTGGAGGAAAAGAGAGGACAGCTTGACACAGATGCAGCAGTTCCAGTCAGTGACAAGTCGCAAGGACCAATGTGGACCTGGAGGAGGTCCTGGCTCAGGCTACAGACAGGCTGAGGGTATGGGGCAGTGTGTGTGTGTGGGGAGGGGGGCAGGGAGATACTTTATCCTGTTTCTTCTAGAATCCCACAGATACCAATGGTAGAACATTTAGGCCCAGAGAACCTGAATTGGTGTCTCATTCCACTTACTCTAAGTGCCTTTCAGTTTCACAGATTTGTGAAAGGTGTAAGAAAATGGCCCTAGACTCTAGGGAGCAGCCCAGCAAAGGGTCTCCATGGGGACGGCTGTGTCATGGGCAGGAGAATCACAGGAGGAAGTGGGAAGGAGATCTCCAGGCCAATGAGGGAGAGGGGATCCGGGAAGAGGAGAGGTGGGTGGTGGGCAGGGTCAGAAAGAAGTCACCCTCAGCAGACTAAATCTGCTGAGAAAATAGACCCCAAGTCATACCAACAAATCCATACTGGTGTAGAGGTGGAGGAGGGGGTCAAGGCTGACTCCTCGGGCGGGGGGGGGGGGGGCTCCTGCTTGTCTTCACAGGACTTAGCAAGAACCGGAGGCCAATACGTAGACCAGAAGTTCCTTCTTGGATCCTACAATGTTTTTCAAACCATTAAAGATCTGCTTGTAGTTTGTTCCCCCCCACCCCACATATCCTTTATATTTGACATTTTATGATGAGGTGGGTAGCTGTCGGTGGTTATTTTCTGTCTAGTCTATGAGAGCAAGGTCCTCCTCTGTACCCCTAGGAGCTAATGCGGTGCATGGCACACAGTGCAGAAAACTATTTTATGGGGCCAGAGAGTTGGCTTAGCGGTTAAGGCGTTTGCCTGCAAAGCCAAAGGACCCTGGTTCCATTCCCCAGGACCCACGTAAGCCAGATGCACAAGGGGGTGCATGCATCTGGAGTTCGTTTGCAGTGGCTGGAGGCCCTGCAAACCCATTTTCTTTCTCTCTTAAATAAATAAATAAATAAATAAATAAATAAATAAATAGATAGATAAATAAATAAAAATATATTTTAAAAAAAGAAAACTATTTTATGAGCACATAGAGGAATAACCAGGAGTCATACCCTTGGGCCTTGCTAAGAAGTTCCTCCAGGATCCCCAGACACAGGGTATGATTACATCACTCCTTACAGTGCAGAGGGAAGAAGGGAAGGCATCGTTCTTGCATGTTGAGGACAGAGACCACAGGCTTGCTGGTTTGGGTAGACCTGGGCTGGTCTTTTCACCACCAGCATGGGTTTCATCAGCCTTGGGCACGGTATGCAGGCCTGGGCTGTAGGTCACGCTTCATCCTGCCACAGCCTCAGCCTCAGCCTCCTCCAAACTTGACTCCCCTATACTTAGAGGAGTCTTTTCCAGTTTTAAAAAAATTATTATTATTTAGTTATTTATGGACAAACGAAGTATGGATACCTCTTGTGTTGGTACCATCTTTCCCTCTCCCTGCCCCCATTCCGCTGGGGGCCCTCCTCAGTGGGGTTACTGGTATTCCCCATGGGGTTGTGGGGTATGCGTCGTGGGAGCAGCAGCCAGTTATTGGGGAGAGGCAGGGCCTCTGGGTATGATGTCCCAACTTGTGGCTCTACCATAGTCTTTCTGTCTCTTCGTCCACAAAATTCCCTGAGCCATGTTGGGTGTGTTTTAAGTCTACTTCAGTGATGGGCTCTTAGGGGCCTCTGGATCTCTGCTTTGGTAGGTGAGGAGTGTCCTCAGCATCTGTCTCCTTCACCCTGGTGCTGGCTGTCAGGCTTTCCGTGGAAGCTACATTCTTGGTCATCTCCCAACTCCTCTGTGGTTTCAGGCTGGGGCTTGGCTGAAGTACGAGCAAGCAGTTTATCTCCTCGGGTCTCACTACCATCTGAAAAAGAAAAGCAGCTTCTCCAATGGAGAGTAAGTCAGCACAGGTTAAATAGGATAAGTGTTATTGATTTAGGGAGAGTTTGATGGATGTAGCCCCTCTTTTACCCAGAGACTAGTGAGAGCTTGGCATTGGAGAGCATAATCTTTGTCTCCATAGGATTTTGACCTGGCTCCCAGTTCTAGATATGGGTTCCTTTCCACTGAGCGGATCTCTCAGCCAATCAGAAAGCTGCTGGTTACCCACCAAGGCTGTGTGCCATCATTGCACTTGTGTGTACTTCTTGTCATTCTAGTTGCTTCTGAGTAGATTAGACCTCTGGTTGCTCACACTGTTGTTGGCACTTTCCCCCAGTAGCTCATGCAGCGCTTTCCAACACTAGACTGGCTAACTGTCTGGGGACTGGCTCTCGTCCGGACTCCAGCCAGGTTTCCGCGTGTTCCATGCCAGCAGCATATGGTGTCTTCAGCAGTAAGGTCTTACCATTCACCTCAGGTGGGTAATCAAGTGCTTTGACAGAAGCCCGTCTTGTGTTTGGGGACCTTGTTGGTCTCTCGATCAATAGCCCATTGTGGGTTGTAACCACATTCTGGTACTGGGAGTTACAGAAAATGTTCAGCAACCCTAATATCAGGGAAATGCAAATTAAAACAACCATGAGATTCCACCTTAATCCAGTGAGGATGACGATCATTAAAAAAAAGGAATCAAATGACAACAAATGTTGGTGAGGATGTGGAGAAATAGGAACCCTCCTTCACTGTTGGTGGGATTGTGAGCTTGTACAACCACTATGGAAATCAATACGGAGTTTCCTGAAAAGGATGACTATAGAACTACCAACAGACCCAGTTGTTTCCTTACTGATCATTTACCTTAAGTGCTCCACGCTTCACTACAGAGATATTTGCTCAGCCATGTTTATTGCTGCTCAATTCATAATAGCTAAGAACTGGAATCAACTCAGGTGCCCATCACTGGATGAATGGGTAATGAAGTTGTGGTACATTTATACAATGGAATCCTACTCAACAGTAAAAAAAAAAAAAAAAAAAAAAAAAAAGACAGTGAAATTTGTAGACAAATGGGTGAACTAGGAGCAGCTCACTCAGCGAACTCACACAATCACAGAAAGACAGTCTCCGCATGTTCTCGCTTATCTGTGCTTCCTAACCTGGATCAGCTTGAGTTGCTGACATACCTGATAGGCAACCCGAGTCCCAGACAATAGGGATGGAAGGGCTTGGCGGGGGGGTGGGGGGAAGAGGGAAGAGTGCGTGTGTGTCGGGGGGGGGGGGAATCACAAAACTGAACCCAAAATGAACTGGTACCATAGAAACCTAGCTTTCTTAGAGTTCCCTATCTGACCTTTCAATTGGCTGCAGGGCTCCCTGCACGCCCCCCCCCCCACCTCTCCAACAGGAACTCCTGCTTTTGGGCATTTTCCTAAGTCTCTTTCCTGCCTCTGCACCCAAGGACCCATAAAAAGCCACTTTGGCTTCAATCAATAGACCATCTCTGTAACAAGGGAGATGCTGGTTTGCAGAACGGAGCCTCCCAGACTAGGGTGGGGGCAGAGGCAGCCCTGGCTCCCACTTTCCCGGGTGATGCATTAGGCTCCCTCAGCAAGGTTTTGCTCTTTATGACTCCCTAAAGAAGCCTTACGGAGAGGGAATCAAGAAGGCGGAAGACCAATTGTCAAAATTCAAGCCGGGTGTGGTGGCGCATGCCTTTAATCCCAGCACTCAGGAGGCAGAGGTAGGAGGATCGCCATGAGTTCGAGGCCGCCCTGAGACTACATAGTGAATTCCAGGTCAGCCTGGGCGAGAGTGAAACCCTACCTTGAAAAACCAAAAAATAAAAAAAAATAAAAAATTCAGGTTTGAGCCTCTCTGCTACTTTCTGTCCCTTTTCATGTGTCACATGCAAACACATGCTGACTTGCACGCGTGGGTTCATTGCTAACTGCTCACCACCATCATGGATGCTGCCG
This sequence comes from Dipus sagitta, assembly GCA_036346955.1. Taxonomy (NCBI): domain Eukaryota; kingdom Metazoa; phylum Chordata; class Mammalia; order Rodentia; family Dipodidae; genus Dipus; species Dipus sagitta. The sequence goes on from CM070780.1 coordinate 20,334,237, forward strand.
CTCCCGTGGCCTGCTGGGCCATCTCTGGCTGTTCTCTCTCCTCCATATCCCCTGTTACTATGTAGTCTCAAGGTGGCCTTGAACTCATGGCGATCCTTCTCCCTCTGCCTCCTGAGTGCAGGGATTAAAGGCGTGCGCCACCACACCCAGCTTGACATGTATTTTTGTGTTTGTTATTATGTGCCTTGCCCACCAGACTGTAATATTTTTTCCTTTTAATATTTTATTATTTATTTATTTGAGAGAGAGAGAGAGAGAGAGAGAGAGAGAGAGAGAGAGAATGTGTGTGCCAGGGCCTCTAGCTACTGCAAATGAACTCCAGATGCATGCACCTTGTGTGCATCTGGTTTTATGTGGGTGCTGGGGAATTGAACCTGGGTCCTTAGGCTTTGCAAACAAGTGCTTTAACCACTGAGCCATCTCTCCAGTTCCAGACTGTAATGTTTAAGTGACAATGACTGTTTTGTTCTTTCTTTGGCACCCAGCATGTTGTTTGGTACTTAGAATGTTTTCATTAATAATGTGGACTGTAAGCCGGGCATGGTGGCGCACACCTTTAGTTCCAGCACTTGGGAGGCAGAGGTAGGAGGATCACTGTGAGTTCGAGCCACCCTGAGACTCCACAGTGAATTCCAGGTCAGCCTAGGCTAGAGTGAGACCCTACCTCGAAAAACTAATAATAATAATAATAATAATAATAATAACAATAATAATAATAATGTGGACTTGATTAATGGATGTGACAGGTGTTTTTAGAAACAATCTAAAGTGATCCCCACCACCTGGTCTTCTGCCCAGGTAATCCCCTCCCTTTGAGTGTGGCAGGACCCAGTGACACTTTTTTTTTTAAATGAGTGGAAGACAGCAAAGGAGCGTTCATATGTTGAAATTCTAACTAGGGGGCTGGGGATGTAGCTCAATGGGTAGAGTGCTTGTCTAGCATGTATGAAGCCCTGGGTTCAATCCCTAGCACCATATAAATTAGGTATGGTATTACACATCTGTAACATCAGCACTTGGGAGGTAGAGGCAGGAGAATCTGAGGTTCAAGGTCATCTTCAGCTATATGAGACCCTATCAAAAACACCCCACCAAAAGCAGCTAATGGGAGGAAAGGATTTATTCTGGCTTACATTCTCAAGGGGAAACTCCATGATGGCAGGGGAAAGCATGGTATGAGCAAAGGCTGGGCATCACCTCTGCCTCAGCAGGTGGAAAACAGCAGCAAGAGAGTGAACTGAGTTCTGGCAAGGGAGAGCTGGCTATAACACTCCTAAGCCCACCCCAAACAACACATCTTCTCCAGCAAGGCTCCACCTCCCAAATTACCATCAGTTGGGAACCAAGCATTCAAAACACATGTGTTTATGGGGAGGGGGGCATCTGATTCAAACCACCACAAGAAGGAAGAAAGGAAGGAAAACAGGAAGGTAGGAGGGAGGGAGGGGATGAGGGGGAAGAAAGAAAAATCCTGACTTAGGATGTGAAGGTTCCAGTGGGGCCTTAGAGAGGTACTTAGATCATCAGGGTGGGCCCCTGCAGGGTCTTGGCACTCAGGACCCTGGAAGCTCCTGTAGGCTCACCCTGGCGATGTAAAAGGGGCTCCACAATAGTTCAGAATCAGTCACAACTCCAGTCCCAGTGTGAAGATTCTCTTCCTATTCATCCCATTCCTACTCTTGGAAAGAAGTTTCTCATCTCAGAGGTGAATCAAGAACTCCCCTCCTGCCCACAAGGCGGGAAGTGTGTTGAGGCTGGATTGATTCTAGACTGTGCATTGCCTCAAGCGTCTGGATTTTCTTCAGTAGGTAATGGAGTCCTGTGTGAGTAGTAGGTTCTTCCAGAATACTGAGAAAAAAAAATCCTCGTGAGAATCCTGCAACATTCAAGGACGCCCTTGAGTCTGTGAGGAGAGGAAAGACTACCTGAGCACTGTTCAGCCAGGGAGCATCCCAGAGCTTTTACTCTCAGGGTGGAAGAGAAAGGGAAGATGTGTTCTCTCAGGAGTCTACTCTGACCTTGTTCCAACTCCCATTTCCTAGGCCCTGGGAGCCACGTCCTCCAAGCTTCTCATCCAACGCACTCCAGTCAGAAAGGAGCCCATGAGGTCTAAGCCTAGTTCCTGCTCAGTTCCTGGGGCCAGTGATGAGGGGACAGAGACACATCTCTATGCTGTCACCTTCAACAGCCTAAGGAGTTTGCTTAATATTTTAGAGACCTCAACACAGGCAAACCCAGGATTCATGGCTTTGGGACAGAAAAGAATTTCAGGGTGAGCCAGTATGAAGCAGAGTTGGAGATTTTATTAAAGGCCTTAAGAAAGGCGTGCGAGGGCCGGAGAGATGGCACTGCTGTAAGGTGCACTTAGTGCGCAGGCATGAGGGCCTGAGAACCACTGTTTGAAGCTCCAGAGCCCACCTAAGCATTTGGGTCTGTAACCCCAATTCCACATGGGAGCAGAGACCTGAGTTCTGTCGGAGGCGGTGCAAGCTCCAGAATCAGTAGAGACTCAGGCTCAAAACAAGACCAGGAGGAAGTACAATGTAGGTGAGCACACCTTCCTTTCCCCACCACAGGTGAGCATATGGACACACACACACACACACACACCCCACATTACAAATTTAAAAAAGAAAAGAAAGACATTCAAAAAGAGAATGAGGGCCGGAGAGATGGCTTGGTGGTTAAGGTGCCTGCCTGCAAAGCCTGAGAATGCATGTTTGGATCTCCAGGTCCCACGCAGCCAGAAGCACAGTGATGCAAGCATGCAATGTTGCACATGCACACAAGGGGGCGCACACATTTGTAGTTTGTGTACAATGGCTTAAAAGTCCTGGTGCACTCATTCTCTCTCTCTCAAAAAGATATAAATAAATAAATAAATAAATTAATAAAAGAGAATGCATCAAAATAAAAGAGACTGATTGAGAGGGGGAGGGGATATGATGGAGAGTGGAGTTTCAAAGGGTAAAGTGCGGGGAGGAAGGGAATTACCATGGGATATTGTTTACAATCATGAAGTTGTTAATTATAAAAAATAAAAAAAGAGAATGAGGGGTTAGAGAGACGGCTTAGCAATTAAGATACATAACTGTAAAGCCTTATGATCCAAGTTTGATTCCCCAGTACCCATGCATGGTTTGTGCATCTAGAGTTAGTTTGCGTCAGCTGGAGGCCTTGGTATGCCCATTCTATTTCTCTGTCTCTCTTCTCCCTATTTTCTCTGCTTGCAAAACAAACAAATTTTTTAAAAAGAGAATAAAATCACACCCAAGGACTGGAAAGATGGCTTAGCGGTTACGATGTTTGCCTGCAAAGCCAAAGGACCCAGGTTTGATTCCCCAGGACCCATGTAAGCCAGATCCACAGTTCATTTGCAGTGGCTGGAGGCCTGGCACACCCATTCTATTTCTCTTTCTATCTGCCTCTCTCTCTCTCTCTCAAATAAATAAAAAAAATTTTTTTAAAAGCACACTTGTTGAGTAAAGGAAAGGTGGGAGGAAGGTTAATCAAAATTTAAGATGTTATGAATAAGTCATATGGAAACCTATTTTATTGGACAATGGTGCACCCAGAAGCCATAGATTGTTACTAGAATAATTTCATTGCCAGGGATGGGATACTTTCCAGTGAGTTATTGGCCAGGGAGGTTCTTGATGTCCCCAAAACATCACAGGCCATTGACAAGGCCCTTGGTTTCCCAGCAGGAATAGATGGTAAGACCCTATTACTGAAGACTCCACATACTTGGGCTGCAGATCACTGAGAAATCCTGCTGGAGTTGAGCTGAAAATCTCCTCCTTGTAGACCAGCTGACAGAAAGCTGGAAAAAGCTACGTTGCATGCAGCCCTATGGGAGAGAGAACTCATCAGTGGTGATAAACAGTGGACACTGCAAGCCTTAAGATTGGCCAGCCAGGTCAAATGAGCCAATGGGTGCAGTAGTGGCTTGTCAGTTATGGGGGAAAACAACTGCTCTCTAATTGAACTGAAGGCCTGCTCCACGGGAGGGAATACATGCCTGGTACTGAAAAGTTAGTCAAAAGCCTATGGTGGGGGAGGTCATGAACCCTAGAGGAATAACACCTGCTCTTCTCTGGCTAAATGAATGTATTATGCTCACCAAACTGCCCTGTAAGCACTTTTATTAACCTTCATACCCATATATTTATGCTACTCTCACTTTTGGTTAGAGAAGCTTCTCTTTTCAGATGTAGGTGACCACTAGGATGATTCAAAAGGCACCATAATGCTGAGAAGAAGTGACAGTAGATTGTTCAGCACTGAAACATCTCTATCACACCTTCCAATTCTCGGGGTCCATTGTGGAAGAGGTGGCAGAAAGAATGTAAGAGCCAAAGGAAGGATAGACTGCTTATAATGCAATCTTCCAGACACAAAATGGCCTGGATATCCATGACCTTGCAGTGCCTGGTCACAAGACCCTCATAATAGGAGGAAACAATGATGACATCAGAATAATAAAAAAGGCTAATTGAAAGGGGGAAGGGATATGATGGAAGGTGGATCTGTGAAGGGGAAAGTGGTGGAAGGGAGGGAATTATCATGGTCTATTGCTTATAATCACACAAGTCGTCAATAAAAAATGTTAAAACAACAAAGCATACCCAAGAACATGGGTTGGGGTTTCTCAGAGCCATAGTTCAAGTGTTTGAAGTGTGCCAGGGGTGACTGTCCACGGGATTGTCGAATTTCATTGCTAAACAGGTTTCTAAGGGACCTGACCCTCTTCTACCTCTGATACTCTGTTTGATGCCTCTGAGGTTAATATAGTGGCTCTGGGGCTGACTTGGATAGGATTGCAATCTGATAAGATAAACCCAGATCCACTAGGGTTGCACAAAGGGCTTAGGACATGGCTTTTGCTGCAAATGGGGTTTCCAGTGAGATTCCTAGCAAATTGTAGGCTTACTGTTGGGAAGGGAGAAAGACCTTAGGCAAAGGCTGTTAATTGTGCTGGAATTTCTATTCTCAGCTGGCTAGAGACTTCAACCAGGTTCCAAATTCAGAAGCACCTTCTGCCCCCCCCCCCCCGCCACCATAATTTTCCCTGTCTTTTTACCCTGCCTCACTAGGACCCCCGACTTCCTGCTCACTGGCAGGGATATGGGAATGGTGGAGGTGCATTAGTGTTCCACTGTTGGTGCAAAAAGGGACCACAAGTTCTGCAGCTGACCGTCACACCTGCAGCTAGGCATGGACATGGTGGTGCTGACCTGCCGTCTCAACCCTTGTGTGGGGTGAGGTAGGAGAATCAAGAAGAGTTCTTGGCCAGCCTGGGTTACATAACAAGACCCTGTTTTCCAAAACCAAAAAAAAAAATGAAAATATCCAAGACCTACGTGTGATCTCACTGTTTTGTAAGGAAGAAGTCCCGTGTGGCTTTCTCTGGGTCAAATCAAGGTGTCCGCTGGCTTCATTCCTCTTTGAAGGCTTAAGGGGAGCAGATTTCCTTGTTCATTCAGGCTATTGGCAGGACTGAGGGTCTTGTTTTCTTTCTTTCTTTCTTTCTTTCTATTTTTTTTTTTTTTTTTTTTTTTTTGGTGGCTGTTTTCCTGGGGTAAATTCCCAGCTTCTGGACTGACATCATTCCTTGGCTTGCGGCCCCTTCCTCCATCTCCAAAGCCAACTATGGCAGGTCTAGCTCCTTCCCACTTCAAGTCTCCCTTTTTCTTCCTCAGCAAACCTCTGAGTCCATTGGCAGCGAAGGGTTCTCAGCACTTAAGGGTGCCTATGATTATATCTGGGTCAACTGGAAGCCCAGATACTCTTCCTGTCTCCACCTCTGTAACCTTAACCCTACCTTCAAAGTCCCTTTGCCACTCAATACAGCAGATCCACAGGTTCTGGGCACTGGAGTGTGGACATTTTAAGGGGGCTTAAAATGCACTTAAAATCACACTGCAGGTGTGACTTAGGAGCTATACCCCTCAGCCCTTCTCCCTTCCTCTCACAAAGTTTACCTTTTATTTTATTCGTGTGTGTGCAAGTTCAGGTGTGCACAGGTGCATGTGTGTATATGTTCATGTAGGCATTTGTACACTTGTGTGTGTGCGCATGTGGAGGCCAGAGGACAATCTCAGGTGTTATTCCTGGCATTGTCCATTTTTTTCTGGAGAGATGGTCTTTTACTGGCCTGGAATTCACCTCATTAGGCTAGACTGCCTGGCTGTCAGTCAAGCCCCAGGGGTCCTTGTGTTTCTGTTTTCCCAGTGCTAGGATTACAGGTGTGTCATCATGCCTGTTTTTTTACATGTGGGCTCCGAGATTGAACTCAGGTTCTCATGCTTGTGAGGCAAGCATTGACAGACTGAGATAGCTCCCAATTTAAGTATTTTAATATTAGCATGAAGGAAAAGCCCAGGTAGGTGTTTTCTTGGCTCAAAGAATAAGGTCACTTTAACAATTATTTATTTGTTTGTTATTTAAGACCGACAGACAGACAGAGGAAGAGAGGGAGAGAGAGAGAGAATATCAACACCAGGATCTCCAGCTGTTGCAAATGAATTCCAGATGCATGTATCACTTTGTGTATCTGGCTTTACATGGGCACTGGGGAATCGAACCCAAGCCATCAAACTTTGCAAGCAAATGCCTTCAACCTCTGAGCCATCTTTCCATCCTCTGAGGTCATGTTTTACTTCAAGCTGTCTGTATAACTTCTCCAAAGGGAGGCTGGCCTGTGAGCAAAAGGCCAACTGTGGTTTCGAACCTAAGAAAGAGTGAAGAAGAACTGGGTCTGTGTCCACATAGTGATCCCCCTTCTTCACACTACACAGACCTTAGCATTGTCCAAAGCAGCAGGGAAATGACATAGCTGGTCCACAGACTTGGCTTCAAGCGGACTGTGGAACGCAGGGCAGATAACTGGGCTCTAAGATAGTATTTACATTTGTTTATTAATGTTTCTCTTATGTTGAGATATAATTTTGGGAGCTGTTTGGAAATCATTCTGCCAGGGGGCTGGCTGAGACACAGGGGACTCCACAAGGTTGGCTTGATGGCCTGTGTCTGTGTTCTCTCTGTGCCCTGGCACATGGACCGCCTGCTCCTTAGAAGGTATTATCAAATTGCAGCTGTGTGTGTGTGTGGGGGGGGGGGGTTAAAACAGGATCTCATGTAGTCTGGGCCATCCTCAAACTCACTATGGAGCTGTGGATGACCTTACACTTCGGGTCTTCCTGCCTCTACCTCCTCAGTGCTGGGATCGCAGGTGTGCACAGCCACATCTGGTTTATGCACTGTTGAGGCTTAAACCCAAGGCTTCATGTATGGTAGGCAAGCACTCTCCCAATGGAGCTATATGTCCAGCCTGGGTATATCAGTTTTTAAAAAATTATTTATTTATTTATTTGAGAGAGAGACAGAGAAAGTGAGAGAAAGAGGGATATATATATATGTATGTATATATATATATATATATATATATACAGACATAGATATATAGATATAGATATATATAGAGAGAATGGGTGCACCAAGTCCTCCTGCCACTGCAAATGAACTCCAGACACACGCACCACTTTGTTAGTCTGGCTTTATGTGGGTATTGGGGAATTGAACCTAGGCTGTCAGGTTTTGCAAACAAGCACCTTTAACCACTGAGCAATCTCCCCAGCCCCATATATCAGTTTTCATGGCCACATAGCAAGCCTGTAACATGTAAAATAATCTGTAGGTACTATTCAGGGTCAAATTCCTAGCTATAGATACAGACGGTTCTCAGGAGAAACCAGTGCTTGCTCCATAGGGCTGGCTAATGCGTCTACTGCATCGCGTGGCGGGCTGGGCAGCTCTGGCTTCTGGATTGCCTTCCTCCCCGAGCTCTTGAGCTCTCACCGCTGGGGCTGTGCAATGTTCTCCCAGACTCTCAGTGGTGTCAACACACTGTGACTTCAAGGAAGTAAAAATGTTGAGATAGGGGCTGGAGAGAGATGGCTTAGTGGTTAAGGCTCTTGCCTGAGAGGCCTAAGGACCCAGGTTCAATTCCCCAGGACCCCCATAAGCCAGATGCACAAGGTGGCGCATGTGTCTGGAGTTTGTTTGCAGTGGCAGGAGGACCTGGTGCACCCGTTCTCTCTCTCAAATAAATAAATAAGATAGAATAAAGAAATGGCTTTTTTAAAAAAAGAAAAGAATAATGTCAAGATAGTCCTTTAGTGGGCCCAGGCCTAGGGGAATAAGAATCTCAAGTTATCTCAGTGCCTAACACATCCCCACCCAGAAAGAACTGGTGAATAAGAAGTGCCTGGCGGAGCATCCATCGCTCTCTGCCTCCTGATTGTGGACACAGTGAGACCAGCTTCCTGATTCTGTTACCCTGCCTTCTCCACCACAATGGATTGCAACCTTGAGCTGGAAGCTGAAATAAACCCCTCCTGCCTTAAAAGAAAGTGCCTGTCAGTCCCCTTCCAGGCTGTTTATTTTCTGAGTCTATTCCCTCTTCTACCCTCAACCTTTTCAGTATCCATCTCTATCCTCATTTCATTTGTCCTAGTTTCCATTACATTTTTATGTATTTATTTGTAAGGAGAGAGGGGTGGGGTGGGGAGAGAGAGAATGGGCACACCAGGGTCTCCAGCAGCTGCAAAGAAACTCCAAATGCATGTGCCACTATGCATCTGGCTTTATGTGGGTACTGGGGAATTGAACCCAGGTAATTTGTCTTTGTTGGCAAGTGCTTTAACCCCTAAACCATCTCTCCAGCTCCTCCATCCTCTTTTGAGCCCTGTTATAAATGACAACACTAACCCACCATCATGAGAAATAATCACCAAGGGGGGGAGGGTCAATCAAAATTCAAGATATTCTGAATAAGGCATATGAAAATCTACTTTCTTGAATAATGGCACATCCAGAAGCCGTAGATTGTTACTAGAAAATTTTCAGTGCCAGAGATGGGATACATTCCAGTGAGTTGATGACCAGGGAGGTCCCTGTTGCCTCCAAAACATTACAAGCTATTGTCAAGGCCCTTGGTTTCCTGTGAGGAGGAGATGGTAAGACCCTATTGCTGAAGACTTCACATGCCTGAGTGGCAAAGTCACTGAGAAATCAAGCTGGTGCTGAACAGAAAACCTTCCCCCTGTAGCCCAGCCAACTGGAAGCTGCAAAAAGCTGCACTGTATGCAGCCTTATGGGAGACAGAAATCATCAGCGGTGAAAACAGAGGACACTGGAAGCCTCAAGTTTGGCCAGACAGACCAAATGACTGAATGAGTGCAATAGTGGCATGTCTGCTCCGGGAGAAACCAACTGCTCTCTAATTGGACTGAAGGCCTGCTCTGTGGAAGGGAATACATGCCTGGGGAGGTCATGAGCCTTAGGAATATAAAGCCTGCTCTTGTCTGGATAAATGCATATGTTACTCTCACCAAATTGTCCTGAAAGCACTACACTTAATGTTCATATTCATATATTAATTCTACTCTCACTTCTGGTTAGAGAAGCTTCTCTTTTCAGATGGCGGTGACCACTGGGATGACCCAAAAGGCAACATAGTGCTGAGAAAAAGGGATGGAGGAGTGTCCAGCACTGAAGCACCTCACACCCTCCAAGGCTCAGGGTCCATTGCAAGAGGTGGTGGAAAGAATGTAAGAGCCAAAGGAAGGGTACCACTCCTTACATACAACTGTCTGAACAGAAATTGGCCTCGATATCCAAGACCTCACAGTGCCTAGCAATGCCTACACAAGACCTTCATAATAGGATAAAAAGATGATGACATTAAATTAAAAGAGAGACTAATGGAGAGAGGGAGGGGATATGATGGAGAGCAGAGTTATGAAGAGGAAAGCAGGGGAGGGGAGGAAATACCATGGTTTGTTGTCTGTAAGTATAGAAGTTCTCAATAAAAATATATATATTAAAAAATAATCACCAAATGTGCTTTGCCATAATATAAATATTCGGTGAAGGCTAGAGAGATAGCTAGTGGATAAAGCACTTGCCACATAACTCTGAGTACCTGAGTTATGATCCTCAGACCCCATGTGTACCTGGAAATCTGGGGCAGGTGCTTGTAATCCCAGTGAGCCTATAATGAGGAAGGAGGCAGAGGCTGGAGAATTTCCCAGGTACTCAATGGGGCTGTGAACAACAATTATTGTTTTAAAAAATATATTTACATTTATTTATTTGCAAGGAGAGAGAGAGAGGACAGAGACAGAAAGAGAGGAGGATGGGCATGTCAAGGTCTAATACCACTGCAAATAAACTCCAGATACATGTACCACTTTGTGCATCTGGCCTTATGTGTATACTGGGGAATTGAACCCAGGCTGTCAGGCTTTGCAAGTGAGTGCCTTTAACTGATGAGCAATCTCTCCAGCCTGATAATTATTATTTTCTTTGCTCTTGATCACAAGTGTGTTCATCCCACTAAGGGTGTGCAAGAGAGCAAAGCCCCAGTGGTAAGAGCTCAAAAGCCAGGGGAGGAAACACGCACGCACGCACGCACACACACACACACACATAAATTTTTTTCAACGGTAGGTTAATTGTATTCTTCCCCTACTCAGAGATGTCTCACTACTAACTCCCACTACCTATCAATCAACATGGCCTTATTTGGAAAAGGTTTCGCAGGTGTGATTGAGCTAAAGTTCTTGAGACAAAAGCATTCTGGATTAAACATAATGGGCCCCATATCCGGTGATGAATGTCCTCATAAGAAATGAAGAGGGGGCTGGAGAGATGGCTCAGCAGTTAAAGTGACTGCCTGCAAAGCCTTGGGACCTGAGTTCTATTCCTCAGTACCCACGTATAGCCAGATGCACATGGTGATGCATGTGTCTGGAGTTCGTTTGTAGTAGTTAGAGGCCCTGGTGCACCCGTTTTCTCACTCTCTCAAATAAATATATGAATAAATAAAAATATTTTTAAAAAAAGAAGTGAAGAAGAGGCTGGGGAGTTGGCTCAGTTGTTAAAGTGCTCACCATGCCAGCATGAGGGCCTGAGTTTGGATCTGCCCTGGTTATGTGATGCTGAGGATGAAATTCAGGGCCTCGTGCATGCTGGGCAGGCACTCTATCAGCTAAGTTACATCATTCCCAGTCTTGTCTGAGTCTTTTCACTAACACACATATGGTTTGGGAGGCTGTGATAGGAAAAATCATTATTCTTTAACTCCCCAAAGATATTTATGTCCTAATCCTTGGGACCTGTGCATATATCAGGCTAGATGTTAGGGGGAATGAATAGTGTAGGTGGAATTAAGATTTCTAGCCAGCTGATTTTAAAATAGAGAAATTATCATGAAATATCTATGTCCTGCCAAAGTAATCATGAGGTCTTTGTAAGAGGAAGAGGGGGGAGATATTAGAGAGATCTTCTTTCAACTGGCCATTTCTGTAAGGGATGCAGAAAGCCCTAGTAGCTGGGAAAGGCCAGAAAATAGATCTGCCCTCAAAGCTTCTAGAAAAAGGAGAAGCTCAGCCAACAGTGATTATGTCTCAGTGATTCCCATTCCAGACTTTAAAAAATATTTTATTTTATTTCATTTAGAGAGAGAGAGAGGCAGATAGAGAGAGAGAGAAGAGAGGCAGATAGAGAGAGAATGGATACACCAGGGTCTCCTCCCACTGCAAATAAACTCCAGACACATGTGCCCCCTTGTGCATCTGGCTTACGTGGGTCCTGGGGAATCAAACCTGGGTCCTTAGGCTTTGCAGGCAAATTCTAAGCCATCTCTCCAGCCTCTTAATCCAGACTTTTGACCTCAGAATTGTATGAAAATACATATGTTGGGGCTAGGGAAATGGCTTAGCAGTCAAGGCGTTTGCCTGCGAAGGCTAAGGACCCCGGTTTGATTCCCCAGGATCCATGTAAGCCAGATGCACAAAGGGATGCATGCATCTGGAGTTCATTTGCAGTGGCTGGAGGCCCTGGCACGCCCGTTCTCTCTGCCTCTTCCTTTCTTTTTCTCTCAAATAAATAAAATAAAATAACATACATGTGTTGCTTTTAGCTTCTAAGTGTGTGGTACATGTTACAGCAGCAATGAGAAACTCATGCAGGAGGAAAGAGGAGACTGGAGAGGAAGCACTTGAGTAGGAATTCCCTTTGGATGTCCCAGTGAGGCTACTGTCAAGTGAGCGGTTGATGAGGTACAGTCAGGGCTTCCATTAGCAGTAGACCAGAAGGTGATGTGAATACAATTATACTGCTTAGAACGTGACAGGACCTCTCTCTCTACCCTCTCTCTGGAGTAGAATATCACAGACTTAAAAACTTTTTTTAGAGTGAGTGGGGGGGGGGGGGAGAATTGGCACGCCAGGGCCTCAGCCGCTACAATTGGACCCTGGTTGCTTGCCCCACCTAGTGGGCATGTGTGACCTTGTGCTTGCCTCACCTTTGTGCATCTGGCATACGTGGGATCTGGAGAGTAGAACACCGGTCCTTAGGCTTCACAGGCAAGCTCCTCAACTGCTAAGCCATCTTTCCTGTCCAGGATATCACAGACTTTTGATGCCAGCCGAGTCCATGGGATTCAGGGCTGAGAATGGCTGGGTCAGTGTACATGAGATTCTCCGCTCACTTTGGATACAGCTGGCTATGGAGGAGGGGATGCCTGTACCAGCCACACTGACCTAATGAAACCCTCAGCTCCTGTGTGCCTGGTGTCTGCTCACTCTGTCCAAGGACCCTGGAGGCTTCTCAATCTTTTCCTTCTGGTTCTTGCAGGCCCTCCCAGACCTGTGCGACACCCCAGAGCGCCTGTTATGACAGCGTAATGTGCTTCCCTCTCCTTTGTTTCTGCCCACGACTTGGAGAAGTGGCTGAGCTGGAGATACTGCAGGGGTGACCCACACACACATCACTCCTCCAACATCTTTGTCTATGTGGTCTCAAATGTCCCTTTGCACTCTGACTCCTGGCCTCGTGGAAGTTCGGAGTCCAAGGCTGTGGGAACATAAACTTGTCCGAGATGGCTTTCCCTGTCTGACCTTGGAGCATCAGTAGCAGAAACGGGGGGGGGGGGGGGGAGGGGTGGCTTGTGGAGGACAGGCGGGGCTAGCAGAGGCAGGAGGGCTGGGGATCAAGGCAACCGGACTTGTACCAGCAGCACCCCAGAGTGGCAGGAAAGCCAGGGCTCCTTGTGGTCTCTCCTGGAGGTTCCCCAGTTATCAGGCTGTATAAGAACAGAGGCCCTCTTCCATCTCTCACTAGCTCTGTGACCTTAGGAAAGTTGCTTAGTTTCTCTGAGCTTTGTTTCCCTTTGTGTGAAATGAGAAATAATAATTATAATAATTGTTATTACTATTATTTTGGTTTTGGGAGGTCGGGTCTTTCCATAGCCCAGGCCAACCTGGAAGTCACTGTGTAGTCTCAGTATGGCCTCAAACTCACAACAATCCCCCTACCTTGGCCTCCTAAGTGCTGGAATTAAAGGTGTGTTCCACCATGCCTGGCTGAAATGATAAATTATTAAGAAGGGGGCTGGCATCAGCGTTCAATCGCGGGTGATGGAGGAGGACACAAAGCTTCCATCCTTCCTGAGAAATCAATGGTTGGCAACTCATGGTTGCTGGGAGGGGGGAGACATCTTCTGCAGTGATGTGGCCACTGACAAATTACCCCTGCTCTGGTAAATAATCCCCAGTCCATGTTCATACATGCAACCCTAATCAAACTCATTGGGTCACACAAATACACACACACACACACACACACACACACTCACACACACGACATTAAAGTAAAAGAAGGACTATTTGGGTAGAAGGGGTTCAGTGGAAGAGGAGCACGAGGGGATAAGAAGAAAAGGTATGGGGGATAGGCAAGTGCAAGGTCGCACATGCCCACTAAGTGGCGCAAGCATCTGGAGATCGATGTCAGTGGCTGAGGCCCTGGCATGCTGATTCTGTCTCTAAAAAAAAAAAATTAAAAACACTATACAGGTTTGGAGAGATGACTTAGTGGTTAAAGTGCTTGCCTGCATAGCCAAAGGACCCAGGCTGGATTCCCCAGTACCCATGTAAAGCTAGAGGCACAAGGGGGCACATGCGTCTGGAGTTTGTTTGCAGTGGCCGGAGGCCCTGGTGTGCTTATCTCCCCTCTCTCTTTTCTATCTCTCTGCCTTTAAAAATGCATTCAATACAGGTATCAAACTGTCAATAAAAATAAAATTAAAGGCTGGGAGATTGTTTTGTGGTTAAAGGTGCTTGTTTACAAAGCCTGCCAGCCTGGCTTCAATTCCCCAGTACCCACGTAAAGCCAGATTCACAATGGGGTGCATTTGTCTGGAGTTCTTTTGCAGCAGTGAGAGGCTCTGGCATTCCCATACTTTCTTTCTCTTAAATAAAAATAGTTTAAAAATTTTTAAAAAGAGGGTCTGGGGAGATGGCTCCTCAGTAAAGGCACTTGTTCCCAAGCCTTATGGCCTAGGTTTAATTCCCTAGTACCCACGTAAAGCCAGATATACTTTTCTTTCTTTCTTCTTTCTTTCTATTTTTTTTTTTTTTTTTTTTTTTTTGGTGGCTGTTTTCCTGGGGTAAATTCCCAGCTTCTGGACTGACATCATTCCTTGGCTTGCGGCCCCTTCCTCCATCTCCAAAGCCAACTATGGCAGGTCTAGCTCCTTCCCACTTCAAGTCTCCCTTTTTCTTCCTCAGCAAACCTCTGAGTCCATTGGCAGCGAAGGGTTCTCAGCACTTAAGGGTGCCTATGATTATATCTGGGTCAACTGGAAGCCCAGATACTCTTCCTGTCTCCACCTCTGTAACCTTAACCCTACCTTCAAAGTCCCTTTGCCACTCAATACAGCAGATCCACAGGTTCTGGGCACTGGAGTGTGGACATTTTAAGGGGGCTTAAAATGCACTTAAAATCACACTGCAGGTGTGACTTAGGAGCTATACCCCTCAGCCCTTCTCCCTTCCTCTCACAAAGTTTACCTTTTATTTTATTCGTGTGTGTGCAAGTTCAGGTGTGCACAGGTGCATGTGTGTATATGTTCATGTAGGCATTTGTACACTTGTGTGTGTGCGCATGTGGAGGCCAGAGGACAATCTCAGGTGTTATTCCTGGCATTGTCCATTTTTTTCTGGAGAGATGGTCTTTTACTGGCCTGGAATTCACCTCATTAGGCTAGACTGCCTGGCTGTCAGTCAAGCCCCAGGGGTCCTTGTGTTTCTGTTTTCCCAGTGCTAGGATTACAGGTGTGTCATCATGCCTGTTTTTTACATGTGGGCTCCGAGATTGAACTCAGGTTCTCATGCTTGTGAGGCAAGCATTGACAGACTGAGATAGCTCCCAATTTAAGTATTTTAATATTAGCATGAAGGAAAAGCCCAGGTAGGTGTTTTCTTGGCTCAAAGAATAAGGTCACTTTAACAATTATTTATTTGTTTGTTATTTAAGACCGACAGACAGACAGAGGAAGAGAGGGAGAGAGAGAGAGAATATCAACACCAGGATCTCCAGCTGTTGCAAATGAATTCCAGATGCATGTATCACTTTGTGTATCTGGCTTTACATGGGCACTGGGGAATCGAACCCAAGCCATCAAACTTTGCAAGCAAATGCCTTCAACCTCTGAGCCATCTTTCCATCCTCTGAGGTCATGTTTTACTTCAAGCTGTCTGTATAACTTCTCCAAAGGGAGGCTGGCCTGTGAGCAAAAGGCCAACTGTGGTTTCGAACCTAAGAAAGAGTGAAGAAGAACTGGGTCTGTGTCCACATAGTGATCCCCCTTCTTCACACTACACAGACCTTAGCATTGTCCAAAGCAGCAGGGAAATGACATAGCTGGTCCACAGACTTGGCTTCAAGCGGACTGTGGAACGCAGGGCAGATAACTGGGCTCTAAGATAGTATTTACATTTGTTTATTAATGTTTCTCTTATGTTGAGATATAATTTTGGGAGCTGTTTGGAAATCATTCTGCCAGGGGGCTGGCTGAGACACAGGGGACTCCACAAGGTTGGCTTGATGGCCTGTGTCTGTGTTCTCTCTGTGCCCTGGCACATGGACCGCCTGCTCCTTAGAAGGTATTATCAAATTGCAGCTGTGTGTGTGTGTGGGGGGGGGTTAAAACAGGATCTCATGTAGTCTGGGCCATCCTCAAACTCACTATGGAGCTGTGGATGACCTTACACTTCGGGTCTTCCTGCCTCTACCTCCTCAGTGCTGGGATCGCAGGTGTGCACAGCCACATCTGGTTTATGCACTGTTGAGGCTTAAACCCAAGGCTTCATGTATGGTAGGCAAGCACTCTCCCAATGGAGCTATATGTCCAGCCTGGGTATATCAGTTTTTAAAAAATTATTTATTTATTTATTTGAGAGAGAGACAGAGAAAGTGAGAGAAAGAGGGATATATATATATGTATGTATATATATATATATACAGACATAGATATATAGATATAGATATATATAGAGAGAATGGGTGCACCAAGTCCTCCTGCCACTGCAAATGAACTCCAGACACACGCACCACTTTGTTAGTCTGGCTTTATGTGGGTATTGGGGAATTGAACCTAGGCTGTCAGGTTTTGCAAACAAGCACCTTTAACCACTGAGCAATCTCCCCAGCCCCATATATCAGTTTTCATGGCCACATAGCAAGCCTGTAACATGTAAAATAATCTGTAGGTACTATTCAGGGTCAAATTCCTAGCTATAGATACAGACGGTTCTCAGGAGAAACCAGTGCTTGCTCCATAGGGCTGGCTAATGCGTCTACTGCATCGCGTGGCGGGCTGGGCAGCTCTGGCTTCTGGATTGCCTTCCTCCCCGAGCTCTTGAGCTCTCACCGCTGGGGCTGTGCAATGTTCTCCCAGACTCTCAGTGGTGTCAACACACTGTGACTTCAAGGAAGTAAAAATGTTGAGATAGGGGCTGGAGAGAGATGGCTTAGTGGTTAAGGCTCTTGCCTGAGAGGCCTAAGGACCCAGGTTCAATTCCCCAGGACCCCCATAAGCCAGATGCACAAGGTGGCGCATGTGTCTGGAGTTTGTTTGCAGTGGCAGGAGGACCTGGTGCACCCGTTCTCTCTCTCAAATAAATAAATAAGATAGAATAAAGAAATGGCTTTTTTAAAAAAAAGAAAAGAATAATGTCAAGATAGTCCTTTAGTGGGCCCAGGCCTAGGGGAATAAGAATCTCAAGTTATCTCAGTGCCTAACACATCCCCACCCAGAAAGAACTGGTGAATAAGAAGTGCCTGGCGGAGCATCCATCGCTCTCTGCCTCCTGATTGTGGACACAGTGAGACCAGCTTCCTGATTCTGTTACCCTGCCTTCTCCACCACAATGGATTGCAACCTTGAGCTGGAAGCTGAAATAAACCCCTCCTGCCTTAAAAGAAAGTGCCTGTCAGTCCCCTTCCAGGCTGTTTATTTTCTGAGTCTATTCCCTCTTCTACCCTCAACCTTTTCAGTATCCATCTCTATCCTCATTTCATTTGTCCTAGTTTCCATTACATTTTTATGTATTTATTTGTAAGGAGAGAGGGGTGGGGTGGGGGAGAGAGAGAATGGGCACACCAGGGTCTCCAGCAGCTGCAAAGAAACTCCAAACGCATGTGCCACTATGCATCTGGCTTTATGTGGGTACTGGGGAATTGAACCCAGGTAATTTGTCTTTGTTGGCAAGTGCCGTAACCCCTAAACCATCTCTCCAGCTCCTCCATCCTCTTTTGAGCCCTGTTATAAATGACAACACTAACCCACCATCATGAGAAATAATCACCAAGGGGGGAGGGTCAATCAAAATTCAAGATATTCTGAATAAGGCATATGAAAATCTACTTTCTTGAATAATGGCACATCCAGAAGCCGTAGATTGTTACTAGAAAATTTTCAGTGCCAGGGATGGGATACATTCCAGTGAGTTGATGACCAGGGAGGTCCCTGTTGCCTCCAAAACATTACAAGCTATTGCCAAGGCCCTTGGTTTCCTGTGAGGAGGAGATGGTAAGACCCTATTGCTGAAGACTTCACATGCCTGAGCGGCAAAGTCACTGAGAAATCAAGCTGGTGCTGAACAGAAAACCTTCTCCCTGTAGCCCAGCCAACTGGAAGCTGCAAAAAGCTGCACTGTATGCAGTCTTATAGGAGAGAGAAGTCATCAGTGGTGACAACAGAGGACACTGGAAGCCTCAAGTTTGGCCAGATAGGCCAAATGACTGAATGAGTGCAATAGTGACATGTCTGCTCCGGGAGAAACCAACTGCTCTCTAATTGGACTGAAGGCCTGCTCTGTGGAAGGGAATACATGCCTGGGGAGGTCATGAGCCTTAGGAATATAAAGCCTGCTCTTGTCTGGATAAATGCATATGTTACTCTCACCAAATTGTCCTGAAAGCACTACACTTAATGTTCATATTCATATATTAATTCTACTCTCACTTCTGGTTAGAGAAGCTTCTCTTTTCAGATGGCGGTGACCACTGGGATGACCCAAAAGGCAACATAGTGCTGAGAAAAAGGGATGGAGGAGTGTCCAGCACTGAAGCATCTCACACCCTCCAAGGCTCAGGGTCCATTGCGGAAGAGGTGGTGGAAAGAATGTAAGAGCCAAAGGAAGGGTACCACTCCTTACATACAACTGTCTGACAGAAATTGGCCTCGATATCCAAGACCTCACAGTGCTTAGCAATGCCTACACAAGACCTTCATAATAGGAGAAAAAGATGATGACATTAAATTAAAAGAGAGACTAATGGAGAGAGGGAGGGGATATGATGGAGAGCAGAGTTATGAAGGGGAAAGCGGGGGAGGGGAGGAAATACCATGGTTTGTTGTCTGTAAGTATAGAAGTTCTCAATAAAAATATATATATTAAAAAATAATCACCAAATGTGCTTTGCCATAATATAAATATTCGGTGAAGGCTAGAGAGATAGCTAGTGGATAAAGCACTTGCCACATAACTCTGAGTACCTGAGTTATGATCCTCAGACCCCATGTGTACCTGGAAATCTGGGGCAGGTGCTTGTAATCCCAGTGAGCCTATAATGAGGAAGGAGGCAGAGGCTGGAGAATTTCCCAGGTACTCAATGGGGCTGTGAACAACAATTATTGTTTTAAAAAATATATTTACATTTATTTATTTGCAAGGAGAGAGAGAGAGGACAGAGACAGAAAGAGAGGAGGATGGGCATGTCAAGGTCTAATACCACTGCAAATAAACTCCAGATACATGTACCACTTTGTGCATCTGGCCTTATGTGTATACTGGGGAATTGAACCCAGGCTGTCAGGCTTTGCAAGTGAGTGCCTTTAACTGATGAGCAATCTCTCCAGCCTGATAATTATTATTTTCTTTGCTCTTGATCACAAGTGTGTTCATCCCACTAAGGGTGTGCAAGAGAGCAAAGCCCCAGTGGTAAGAGCTCAAAAGCCAGGGGAGGAAACACGCACGCACGCACGCACACACACACACACACATAAATTTTTTTCAACGGTAGGTTAATTGTATTCTTCCCCTACTCAGAGATGTCTCACTACTAACTCCCACTACCTATCAATCAACATGGCCTTATTTGGAAAAGGTTTCGCAGGTGTGATTGAGCTAAAGTTCTTGAGACAAAAGCATTCTGGATTAAACATAATGGGCCCCATATCCGGTGATGAATGTCCTCATAAGAAATGAAGAGGGGGCTGGAGAGATGGCTCAGCAGTTAAAGTGACTGCCTGCAAAGCCTTGGGACCTGAGTTCTATTCCTCAGTACCCACGTATAGCCAGATGCACATGGTGATGCATGTGTCTGGAGTTCGTTTGTAGTAGTTAGAGGCCCTGGTGCACCCGTTTTCTCACTCTCTCAAATAAATATATGAATAAATAAAAATATTTTTAAAAAAAGAAGTGAAGAAGAGGCTGGGGAGTTGGCTCAGTTGTTAAAGTGCTCACCATGCCAGCATGAGGGCCTGAGTTTGGATCTGCCCTGGTTATGTGATGCTGAGGATGAAATTCAGGGCCTCGTGCATGCTGGGCAGGCACTCTATCAGCTAAGTTACATCATTCCCAGTCTTGTCTGAGTCTTTTCACTAACACACATATGGTTTGGGAGGCTGTGATAGGAAAAATCATTATTCTTTAACTCCCCAAAGATATTTACGTACTAATCCTTGGGACCTGTGCATATATCAGGCTAGATGGTAGGGGGAATGAATAGTGTAGGTGGAATTAAGATTTCTAGCCAGCTTATTTTTAAATAGAGAAATTATCATGAAATGTCTATGTCCTGCCAAAGTAATCATGAGGTCTTTGTAAGAGGAAGAGGGGGGAGATATTAGAGAGATCTTCTTTCAACTGGCCATTTCTGTAAGGGATTCAGAAAGCCCTAGTAGCTGGGAAAGGCCAGAAAATAGATCTGCCTTCGAACCTTCTAGAAAAAGGAGAAGCTCAGCCAACAGTGATTATGTCTCAGTGACTCCCATTCCAGACTTTAAAAAATATTTTATTTTATTTTATTTCATTGAGAGAGAGAGAGAGAGAGAGAGAGAGAGACAGAGAGAGAGAGAGAGAGAGAGAGAGAGAGAGAGAGAGAGAGAAGAGAGGCAGATAGAGAGAGAATGGTTACACCAGGGTCTCCTCCCACTGCAAACAAACTCCAGACACATGCGCCACCTTGTACATCTGGCTTACATGGGTCCTGGGGAATCAAACCTGGGTCCTTAGGCTTTGTAGGCAAATTCTAAGCCATCTCTCCAGCCTCTTAATCCAGACTTTTGACCTCAGAATTGTATGAAAATACATATGTTGGGGCTAGGGAAATGGCTTAGCAGTCAAGGCGTTTGCCTGCGAAGGCTAAGGACCCCGGTTTGATTCCCCAGGATCCATGTAAGCCAGATGCACAAAGGGATGCATGCATCTGGAGTTCATTTGCAGTGGCTGGAGGCCCTGGCACGCCCGTTCTCTCTGCCTCTTCCTTTCTTTTTCTCTCAAATAAATAAAATAAAATAACATACATGTGTTGCTTTTAGCTTCTAAGTGTGTGGTACATGTTACAGCAGCAATGAGAAACTCATGCAGGAGGAAAGAGGAGACTGGAGAGGAAGCACTTGAGTAGGAATTCCCTTTGGATGTCCCAGTGAGGCTACTGTCAAGTGAGCGGTTGATGAGGTACAGTCAGGGCTTCCATTAGCAGTAGACCAGAAGGTGATGTGAATACAATTATACTGCTTAGAACGTGACAGGACCTCTCTCTCTACCCTCTCTCTGGAGTAGAATATCACAGACTTAAAAACTTTTTTTAGAGTGAGTGGGGGGGGGGGGAGAATTGGCACGCCAGGGCCTCAGCCGCTACAATTGGACCCTGGTTGCTTGCCCCACCTAGTGGGCATGTGTGACCTTGTGCTTGCCTCAGCTTTGTGCATCTGGCTTACGTGGGATCTGGAGAGTTGAACATGGGTCCTTAGGCTTCACAGGCAGGTGCCTCAACCGCTAAGCCTTCTCTCCTGTCCAGGATATCACAGACTTTTGATGCCAGCTGAGTCCATGGGATTCAGGGCTGAGAATGGCTGGGTCAGTGTACATGAGATTCTCCGCTCACTTTGGATACAGCTGGCTGTGGAGGAGGGGATGCCTGTACCAGCCACACTGACCTAATGAAACCCTCAGCTCCTGTGTGCCTGGTGTCTGCTCACTCTGTCCTAGGACCCTGGAGGCTTCTCAATCTTTTCCTTCTGGTTCTTGCAGGCCCTCCCAGACCTGTGCGACACCCCAGAGCGCCTGTTATGACAGCGTAATGTGCTTCCCTCTCCTTTGCTTCTGCCCAGGACTTGGAGAAGTGGCTGAGCTGCGGATATTGCAGGGGTGACCCCCACACACATCACTCCTCCAACATCTTTGTCTATGTGGTCTCAAATGTCCCTTTGCACTCTGACTCCTGGCCTCGTGGAAGTCCCGAGTCCAAGGCTGTGGGAACGTAAACGTGTCCGAGATGGCTTTCCCTGTCTGACCTTGGAGCATCAGTAGCAGAAACGGGGGGGGGGGGGGGGGAGGGGTGGCTTGTGGAGGACAGGCGGGGCTAGCAGAGGCAGGAGGGCTGGGGATCAAGGCAACCGGACTTGTACCAGCAGCACCCCAGAGTGGCAGGAAAGCCAGGGCTCCTTGTGGTCTCTCCTGGAGGTTCCCCAGTTATCAGGCTGTATAAGAACCGAGGCCCTCTTCCATCTCTCACTAGCTCTGTGACCTTAGGAAAGTTGCTTAGTTTCTCTGAGCTTTGTTTCCCTTTGTGTGAAATGAGAAATAATAGCTATAATAATTGTTATTGTTATTATTTCGGTTTTGGGAGGTAGGGTCTTTCCATAGCCCAGGCCAACCTGGAAATCACTGTGTAGTCTCAGTATGGCCTCAAACTCACAACAATCCTCCTACCTTGGCCTCCTAAGTGCTGGCATTAAAGGCGTGTGCCACCATGCCTGGCTGAAATGATAAATTATTAAGAAGGGGGCTGGCATCAGCGTTCAATCGCGGGTGATGGAGGAGGACACGAAGCTTCCATCCTTCCTGAGAAATCAATGGTTGGCAACTCATGGTTGCTGGGAGGGGGGGAGACATCTTCTGCAGTGATGTGGCCACTGACAAATTACCCCTGCTCTGGTAAATAATCCCCAGTCCATGTTCATACATGCAACCCTAATCAAACTCATTGGGTCACACAAATACACACACACACACACACACACACACACACACACACACACGACATTAAAGTAAAAGAAGGACTATTTGGGTAGAAGGGGTTCAGTGGAAGAGAAGCACGAGGGGATAAAAAGAAAAGGTATGGGGGATAGGCAAGTGCAAGGTCGCACATGCCCACTAAGTGGCGCAAGCATCTGGAGATCGATTTCAGTGGCTGAGGCCCTGGCATGCTGATTCTCTCTCTCTAAAAAAAATTAAAAACACTATACAGGTTTGGAGAGATGACTTAGTGGTTAAAGTGCTTGCCTGCATAGCCAAAGGACCCAGGCTGGATTCCCCAGTACCCATGTAAAGCTAGAGGCACAAGGGGGCACATGCGTCTGGAGTTTGTTTGCAGTGGCCGGAGGCCCTGGTGTGCTTATCTCCCCTCTCTCTTTTCTATCTCTCCGCCTTTTTTCTCACTCTCTCTCAAATAAATAAATATTTTAAAAATGCATTCAATACAGGTATCAAACTGTCAATAAAAATAAAATTAAAGGCTGGGAGATTGTTTTGTGGTTAAAGGTGCTTGTTTACAAAGCCTGCCAGCCTGGCTTCAATTCCCCAGTACCCACGTAAGGCCAGATACACAATGGGCTGCATTTGTCTGGAGTTCTTTTGCAGCAGCGAGAGGCTCTGGCATTCCCATACTTTCTTTCTTTTAAATAAAAATAGTTTAAAAATTTTTTAAGAGAGGGTCTGGGGAGATGGCTCCTCAGTAAAGGCACTTGTTCCCAAGCCTTATGGCCTAGGTTTAATTCCCTAGTACCCACGTAAAGCCAGATATACAAAGTGGTGTATGCGTTTGGAGTTTACAGAGGCAAGAAGCTCTGGTGTGTTTATTTTCTTTTCTCTTTCTCTCTCTCTCTCTCACACACAAATCAATAGATAAAATATTTTAGAATTTAAAAAAGAAGGGGGTGGGGAGATGGCTCAGTGAGTAAAATCCTTGCCAAGAAAGCATGAGGACCTGAGTTCAGATCCCCTGTGCTCATGGAAAACATGCTCAAGGTAAGGCTGGAGAGATGGCTTAGCAGTTAAGGTGCTTGCTTGCAAATCCCAAGGACCGGGGTTCAATTTTCCAGTTCCCATGTAAAGCCAGATGCATAAAGTGTGAAGATCATATAGGTTTTTACATTTAAATTCTCGATTCTTCATGCCGATGTAATGAAATGTATTGAGTTTTGTTCACTGAGTTTGTCCTCCAACAACACTAAAGTCATCTGTTTGTTGTATTACCATTTCTTTTCTTTTCTTTCTTTCTTTTTTTGTGTTTTGTGTTTTGTGTTTGTGTTTTGTTTTTTGTTTTTTGTTTTTTGAGGTAGGGCCTCGCTATAGCCCAAGCTCATCTGGAATTCACTGTGTAGTCCCAGGGTGGCCTCAAACTCACAGTGATCTTTGTACCTCTGGTTCCTGAGTACTGGGATTAAAGGCATGTGCCACCACACCCACCTAGTAACTTTTTTTTTAATTATGAGGATTTACTAAAGATAGTGATAAAATGGGGAAAGCAGAAAAAAAGGAAAGATGAATTCCTCCCTTCCTGGCATTGTTTTGTAGATTACATGTGACTTTCTAGATAGATAAGTTATCTGCAAATAAAGACAGTTTTATCTCTTTCTTTCCCAATCTGTAAGCCTTTTATCTCTTTTTATTATTGTCTTTATTATCTTATTATTGTGTCTCTAGTACAGTGTTGAAGGGAAGCATGAGAGTGGACATCCTAGTTTGTCTTTTTTTTTTTTCTGATTTCAGAAAGAAACCGTTCAGTTTTTACCAGTAAGTATATTATTGAGTTTTTGTTGAAGTAATTTATAGCATTGAGAAGCTTCTATTCCTAGTTTTCTGGAAATTTTTTTTTATCAGAAATGGAAGTTAGATTTTTTTTTAATCACAGGTCCAACTTTGTTTTCCTTTTTCTATTATTGACAACTTCCATCATTATAGACAATAAACCATAGTAATTCTCTCCCCCCCCCACTTTCTCCTTCACAACTCCACTCTCCATCATATCCCCTCCCTCTTTCAATCAGCCTCTCTTTTATTTTGATGTCATCATCTTTTCCTCCTATTATATTAGTCTTGTGTAGGTAGTGCCAGGCACTGTGAGGTCATGGATATCCAGGCCATTTTCTGTCTGGAAGAATGCCTTGTAAGCAATCCTATACTTCCTTTGGCTCTTACATTCTTCCCGCCACCTCTTCTGCAATGGATCCTGAGCCTTGGAAAGTGTGATAGAGATGTTTCAGTGCTGAGCACTCCTCTGTGGAAGTTGGATTTTGCCGCGTGGATTTTCTTTTAGCCTCTTTAGAGAAGGGGATATTTCATTCAATGATGTTAAATGTTCAATTCATATTATGTTACTGAAATAAGCCTCATTGCACTGCGGTATATTATTGTCTTAATTTTTTTGGACTGCTATAACAAAATATTATAAACTGGACTTTTCAACAAACTGTGAGAAGTTTATTTTTCACAGTTGTGAAGGCTGGAACACCCAAGATCACAATCAAGATACCATCAGATCCAGTATCTGGTGAGGGCTCTCACCTCCTGGTTCATAGCTGGCCTCTATCTTCACACAGTAGAAAGGGAAGAGGCTCCATCCTTATGACCTAATTATTTTCCCCAAATCAGGCCTCTTGGTCCCATTACTGTGGAGATTAACATTTTGACATGTAAAATTTGGAAAGGTACTAACATTCACCATAGTAATTATCTTTATAATATATTGCTACATTCAATTACCTATAATTTCGTGTCTCATTGAAGCTTATTAGGGATATAGGCTTGGTACTTCTCTGTTCTTCTAATGTCTGTCTAAATTGGGGATCTGTTTTAATGCCTTCCTCACTGAATGAATTAGATATAGTCTCTTTACTATCTTAGAAGATATATAGGGGGGTAACTATTGTTTCTTTTCTAAGATTTGATGAAATTTATTTTAAAAAGCCACTTAGATCTAAGTCTAGAATTTGTTTTACGCCTGTGGGGATGCTTAATACATAGAGGACTATCAGTATGGAGCTATAGCCTATCTGATCCTTGTACCACAGAGAGAAAGAAAGAAGGAAAGAAGAGAGAGAGAGAGAGAGAGAGAGGAGGAGGAGAGGGAGGAAGGAAGGAAGGAAGGAAGGAAGGAAGGAAGGAAGGAAGGAAGAAGAAAGAAAGAAAGAGGCCTAGAGATGGCTTAGCAGTTAAGGCGCTTGCCTGTGAAGCCTAAGGGCTCATGTTCGACTCTCCAGTTCCGGCATAAGCCACACACAATGATGTAAGCGTGCAATATCACACATGTGCACAAGGGAGTGCATGTGTCTGGAGTTCGATTGCAGTGGCTGAGGCCCTGGTGTGCCAATTCTCTCTCTCTCTCATAACAAAAAGACCAATCTGTTGGGCTTGACTCAAAAAAAAAAAAAGAAAAGAAAAGAAAAGAAAAAAAAAGAAA